>CM057338.1:503020165-504280174 GCA_030015575.1 Agapanthus africanus
GTCGTGAGATGATACGGGCCGATCCGGACTGACAGTGCCCGTGGGCCGATTCGGACTGACGGAGCCTGATATATGAGGATTTATGTGTCGATGTTGGACATGGGTTTCATGATGTTTCAAGTGTCAATATTAGACACTCAGGTTCCATGATTTTGATGTGTCGTTGATGGACACACACATTGGTTGATATCCTCATATTTACATGCATATGCTTTCATGATATTTACATGCATGATGTTGTTGTGTCATTGATAGACACATAGATGTTATCCACATGCTTACAGGCAGTGATTATATTATTGGCACATATGCAGATACGGTCACCCTAGATATCATAGTATTACCTTTATGATATAGTCGACCTAGGAATCTTTGTTTTATTCGATTTCTACCTGATGATTTTTTCTACTCACGAGTTGGCAACTCACTCCCGTTGTGCCACAGTTCTTGCAGGTTGACCGGATGGATCAGTAGCGGAATCGCTGGCATACAGCTTGCATTCGGGTGATTTGCTTTGGTAGGCGGTACATATTGGATCGTGCCACTCTTGTATTATTATTTCTATTGTATCTAGTCAACTCCATCAATCAGAAACTAGTATTTATATATGTCATAAGACTTAGAAAGACTTGTGGTTGTGAGACTTAGAGCGATGGGTTATATGTTCGCTTGGTGGGTTTGATGTCTTGCTTTACATTATTCTTTTGTGTTGATCTTCGCCATTGGGCGTCGTATACATATATTTCTGTCTTGCGTGGTTGTGATTCCGCCGATTGGCGAAGAGCTAGCTCCCGCTTGGGGATGCCTTTTATATTATCATGTGTATGTGATTTTGAATCAAAATATACAAAGGAGGTGCTGCCCAAATTTTTAAAAGACGAAACATGTTTTTCACCTAGTAAAATCCACTTGCATTTTTCATGTTCCACTATTTATGCATTTAAGAAAACGTTTGATTTCATCGTACCTATATTTCAAAACATCACCTCTTTATTTTATTTATAAAGGTTTAGATTTCTGGGCTTCGGCTTACTTGAATTACGTTACGCCTATAAACGTGGCGTGATTTAAGTGCCGGTCACGAGCTAAAATTTTCGGGTCGTGACAAAGTTGGTATCAGAACGCTAGGTTTAACCTTAGTTCGAGTCTTGGTTTGACTATGCGGAGTCTAGAGCGTATGTATTTCGGAACCTAGGCTTGACCTTACAGAACTTAGACTTGAACAGGGGGGTATTAGACCCGAACTTTCATTACATAGGTTGACCCTGATTGATGGAGTAGGTAGCTTGAGTAGAGTGACGTACCATATGTATGTTCCGTGACATATTTACGATACGATACTCCACTTAAGAAACCTTAGGATGTACATATTTTGATATCTGTGATTCTATTCGTCCACATGATTATACATCCATTTGAGATCCTTGATTTTATTCGTTTCCATGATCATACTCTCATTGATTCCGTTCCTCCTTACGATCATGTATCCATTTTGGGATTTGTTGATTCCTTTCTTTCCCTTTGATCTATTTTCATCGATACATGTTTGAGGTTCCTGTCACCATGGTTTGAGCACAGATTGAGCTGCTGCTAGTGATGCGGTCAGAGCGAGCTCGTCGTGGACGAGGACTGACCACCGTGTTTTCTGGTGACATGGGAATGTATCGATTTAGTGTTTGTGTTGTGACCTCTCGTTTGAGGCGAGTGTTCGGTTTTGCACCAGATGATCAGGCCGTTGTTAGAGGCTGCCAGTTGTGAGAGGACTGCTGATGTATGGCCTACCTCAGAGATCGTGACGTCGTCTACCTTGCCGACAGATGACCCAGCTGTTGCTGAGATTGATGGGATGCCGCCTCCAGACTTTACGAGCTGAGATCGCTGGAGCTTTCAGGCAGAGATGCGACAGGAGATAGCTAGTCTATCTTGAGTTCAGTTGAGCGACTGAGATGATTCGTCTGATTTGATGCCCCGACGCGGGCTCAGTTGAGTTGAAGATTTCCAGTGTAGAGAATCTTATTCAGATCTAGAGTAGATCGATCCAGAGATGACGTTGTTCATTGGATGATACGATAGGAGATCAGTAAGTAGACCAACTTGGGATAGAGGACCTCACCCAGGTGCGTTATGAGTTGATCGAGAGAGGATGAATATGTACATTCCTCCGATAGTTGGGACAAGTTTCCGATGACGTATTCGGTAAGATATCTTCTACAGAGTGATGAAGATACCGAGTTCGTAATTTCGAGTCCGTGTGAGAGACTCCGGATTGACTGTAGCCGAGAACAATTGCAGTACGCAGATAGCATGACATGACGTCGAAGTGGACGATAATAAGACGAGTGGAACAAGAGGTTCGTGCGAGATGTTAACGAGCTGTTGCTACTCCCCGTTTGGATTAGAGATCTGATATGTATACAGAGGCATTGGGATACGGCCAGTTCCCGAGAAAATGCTGTGCTCAGAATGCAGATGTCCAGAAAATGAGAGAAGATTATGTAAGAGTACCAGCCTCCGTATAGTTTGGCATAGGCGAGATCGGAGGAGACCTTGAGCAAATTCCTTCCAGGACACTGCTGCGATAAGGTTTTGCACCGAGGATCAGTTGTGTCACGTGTATTCAGAGAGCCAGAGGCCGACGCCAGTGACGTGCTGCTTTACGAGTGGTCATGCAAATTGGCCGAGAGATGACCAGAGGAGTGCCAGAGCAGAATCGTTTCCGTTAGCACACTTGACCGGGTTGATGAGCCGATGGGTTGCGAGATCGGTAATCCACAGAGAATTGGAGACCTAGAGACAGAGGACGCCAGATCGTGAGTAGGAGGCAAGCGGATGTTCTTGCTCTGTCAGTTTTGGGCGCACCGATATTTTTTTCAACATTGTAGGAGGTGTACCTCAATGTCATTTGTTGCGATTGGCGTTTGTGATCCGAGTATCATGCTTATATCGCTTAGATTTGAGTTTTGATGATTGAGTTTCATGATATTGTTTTCGTGCACCATGGCTGCACCTACTGGGTATTTACATTTTGTGCATAGTTATTGCACTTGAGATATGCTTTATACACCGTTGTGTTGGTTTATGATTTGTGCATATTTATTGCACTTGAGATCGGTTTTATGCCTTGGCTGCACGTGTTTATGATTTTGTGGATTTCATACGGTTGATTTGATTTGTGCATGTAGTATGCACTCGATTTGGTTTTTGCACTAGGCATAGCTCGCATGTCCTTGCAGTGCATTGATACGTGTTTTGTGCACGCAGTGCACACGTTTATGATTTTATACACCTTGGTACACTCGGTGTTGTTTTTATACACATTTGAGTTATTGATGCGTTTCTGTGCACTTGTTGCACCCGATTTGTATTTTGTGCATTGTTGCACTAGATTTTTACGCCGTGCATTTGTTGCACCAGATTTATATTTCGAGCACTGGATGCACCGGATTTATACTCCATCCCTTGGTTGCACCCGATTTATGTTTTTGAGCATTTGTATTACCAGATTGGTGTTTTTGTGCGCGTTTGCACTTGGCATTCATTTTCATGCATGCTACTGCACTAGATGCTTTTTACGGACCTGACGCGCTTGGTATTGGATTTCGTGCGCATCAGATGCACTTAAGTGAGATTTTATTCGTGCATGTTGGATGCACTTGATTTAAATTTCATTCGTGCATGACAGATGCACTTGGTTTCGATTGTGCGCATGTTGGGCGCATGATATGAGATGTGATTTTGTGCACACCGGATGCACTCGATTGGGATTTTCATTCGTGCATGTTAGTTGCACTAGGTTGAGATTTTCATGCACTCTAGATACACTTGATATTGTTGTCGTGCACATCCGTTGCACTGGACAAATGCTTTTGTGCACACCCGTTGCACTTAGTTTTGCTTTTTTGCATATTGTGGCACTTGTATTGGATTTGATTTCCGCGCGCACCTGACGTACGTGATGTTGGATACGTTTTTTGAGGCTGATTTTTCTCTTGAGCATTTTGTTTTCATGATGGGCACTATACTATATAGTGACCGAACGGGACTGATCTGAGGACAGTACCTGAGTACTTTGTATGCATTAAAAGTTTACCAAGAGATTTTCAAAAAGGAGCTATAGTCTCGCTAATTCCTACGTGTCCGCGAGCGGCATGAACGTTTACAAAGAAAAACCTTTTGGGATATTTCAAAATGGCGGGACGTGTATTTGAGCAAAACATATATGAACGTATACCTATTACTTTAGAAATGAGCGTCCTTCACTTGTGCCATGAGTTACGCATCACGCAGCTATTCAGAAAAGATTTTACATGTGTTTTATTTAGTTTTAAGAGATTTTTCCAAGGATGCGTACTACACACATATTATAGTAATTGACTAGTGCATATTGGATTTCAGTAGTGGATTTCGAGATCTATATCTCCATTGTAACTCTGATGATTTGCACGCAAATCCGATGATTTGTGTGATGCTTGACGGGGTTCAATTTTGAGTTTCGTACTCGTTTTCAGGCGCACACGATACGCAGTGGTTTTTCTGTATCTTCCGTGATTTCAGAGCCCCGTGATTTGAGCTGATTATTGAAATATTTTAGTATTTGGGGGTTTAAATTTTAAATTCGGGGACCGAATTTATTTAAGGGGGGAGATTGAAACATTTCAGAAAATATAAAATATTATTTTTGGAATTTAATATTAAAATAATATATTTCGCGAAAACTACCCGATTTGCGAATTCGGGGTTTTCGTAAAATAGTATAAATATATACCAATATTTGTGAAATAATTGGAGATTTAAAATTATTTATTCATTTAAAAATATTTATCGGATTTGGTATTTTTTTATAATTAATTATATGCAGTTTAAATAAAAATTGATTAGTGCACTACTAATCGTGATTAAGACAAATCCGTGTTTTTACATTTTTCCGTGGTTAGTGCACCATGAAATGTTGCATGTTGTTTCATTTTATTTGTGTTATGTATTTTGTTTTAATGAGTGAGGGAAAAAGAAAAGAAAAAGAAAGGAGGATAAGACACTTATTGGAGAGAGCATGTGACATGTGATAATTGAAAGAGAGTGAGAATAAGAGAGAGAGAGGCGGGGAGGGCTGCCTCATTCTTTTACCTTCTTTGTTTTCTTCTTCTCCTTCTTCATCTCCTCCATCACCTCCTCTACCTCCTTAGATCACCTCAAAAAACTTGCTAAAACCCTATACTCCCTTCATTAAAGTTGATCTCCACCTCATCCTCAACACTTTGGACCTTTCAAAGTTGGATTTTGAAGACTTTGAGCAACTCAAGAAAATTCTTGAGTTGCCAAATGAGGTATATCTCCTTTCATTTAGTTTAGTTTTAAATTTCCTAGCATCCTAGTTTAGTTTAGAGTTAAACTTGTGTAGATTTGTGATCTTGGAAATTTCCAAGATGAGGGTTTGGGTGTTTATATAGTGGGTGTCTACAGGACCTTAGTGTTGGTTTTACTGGCCAAGACCTGGATTAGAAACCAAATACGAACTTAGGAATTTACCCATGTCGGTTTTGTGAAGTTGTGTTGACCTACAGGGAATCTGGGGCAACCTGGGAAGTTTCTGAGAAAATCTAGCAAGTCCATAGACCTAGGAAAATGACCAGAAGACCACCAACAAAGTACGAGACCTTGTTTCTCCTTCCAGGCCGGCGAGATCGGATTTGGGGCTGGTGTCGCCGGTTTTGTGTAGAGTGCTGGTGTTGAGTTTTTGGGTGTAGCTCCTAATACCTATAACCTATCCCCTATACTTGCTAGTTTTGTCCCAATTGGCCTGAACCAAAATCTGGGAGCACATTGGGGTGTTTTTGGTTATGTTTTTCGATATTGGATTTCTAGGTTTTAGTATTTGATATCGTATTGGGTCATTGGATGTTTGTACGTCAACGACGAGGGTTGTTTGGTTGTTTTTGCATGCGTAGGCTATAGGTTCTAACCTATGAGCGCACCATATGCCATATCGGTTTCCGCACATTGATTTTAATGGTATTGCGATATGTGTTGATTTGTAAGTACTTCGCGTGGATTCCGAGACGACGAAGCACACCAACTACGGCTGAACAAGGAGCTTCACAGGTGAGTAGATTTATATCTACGGGGGAAGTCGGGTGGATGGCGTATAGCACCCCCGCAAATTATAAATGGAAACCGATATATATATAGAATATGGTTAAGGAAACCATGTTAGAAACTTATGGATATGGTTAAAAGAGTTAATAAGCGATGAGATAAGATAATATGAGCAGATATGATTGATATAAGATGTGAAACGAGATGTATAAAGATATGATATGAGATCGATGAATATAATAAGATTGAGATAGATGTGTTATGAGACCGGTAAAATGAGATATATATATATATATATATATTTTTATATATATAATTACTTGAAGTGAGATATTGATGTGATGAAAAGAGTATACGATGAGATATGATGACTTGGTTTGATATGTCGTTATATGGGTGCGAGTCGATATGAGATAATTGATACCTTTGTCGGTCCCATGATATGAGATTGATATAGATGTTGTCGCACCCCGCTTCCCAGTGTATGGGTAGAGGACGCGACGAGGCGCTACGTAATTACTCAGAAGTAAATACGCTAAGCGTAACTAAGCAATATAAAAGAAATATACACAAGAGACAAAGTAATGAACAGCAATTTTATTTATTAACATTCTTTTATAGTATATGGAAAAGTAAATACATCTGAATGAAAGCAATGCCTAAACAGTGGCATAACAGAAATGGAAAATACAGAATGTAAAGGAAATGTACAAGTGTAATTACAGCTCGGGGTCTTCAATACACTGGTCCAAGTCTTCAGTGCTAGGCTCGATCTCCTGAAGGTCCAGATCACCTGACGACATTCAAAGAAGAAAAATTGAATGTCGTCAGCGAACAAATCGCTCGGTATGTCCCCAAAGATATGGTAGAAATAGAATAGACAGATAGAGGAAGTAGCTTTTAAAGTTGTATTTAGTATTAACTCTATTGTTTGTAGCTTGGTACAGAAGGATGCCAGTGTATACGAGAGGAGTCTCTATATGCCAGAGACTAAGGGCAACAGGAGTACAAGGAACCGTTTATGCCAAGGTACAACAGCAACGGAAATACAGGTTAGGCGTCTTAAGTCTTACAGTCTCGTGCCACTTCTAACACCTTCCGTACCAATCTAACCCTTAGAAACCCCGCGATGTCTTGATTGTATAGTTGTATTGTATTGTAAATTGTATTGTCTTGTATAGGTGGATGACTTGCCGAAACCATGATATCAGTAGAATGGATGTAACTGAAGAATCATGTAGATGGAAGTATATCCATGGTTCGGTTCTGTCAATACAGATTGAACAGATTGAATATATGGATTCATGGATTCATATTGAATTGCAGTTTGTACTTGAATCATATTCAAGTCAGATTATTATAATGAGACTCAGTCTGAGTCAAACAATTAGAAAGAAATTGAAGTCCTAAATTAGGTTTTGATATTATCGGTAACCGCTGCACATGGACGGCAGGATTTGTGTCTTTTTCAAAGACAATTACCGTGTTGATAACACCGTTTGTTAAGTTGTCTACCTTAAATAGGCAAGCACCCATATCTCCGGCTCCCTGAGGCTCAATAGACCGGTCCCACTTAAACCTATGTTTACTAGGGTCCTTAGGGTAATTTATAGAACTTGAGGGGGATTTATGTAAAAACAATGTTGTATAGTTTTCAAAATACACCTCAAGTATTTTATTATCATTTTTAGAGTTTTCATAAATGTAGATTTTATATATATGACATTTCTAGTAGGATAAACCTATTTTTCATAATATATGGTATTTAATTGTAAAGTGTTGACTTATATGGAATTTCATGATATTTTCATGTAAATTGATTCTTTTGACTTAGAAAAGTTGGAATAGATATTTTGATAATACATATATATTTATATATTTATAAAAATATTTTTTTTTAATTTATTATTTTCTAGAAATCTCATTTTCTTAAGATATTTGTATTTTAAATCTCTCGAAACCGAATGCTCCTTGCGGAGGTCTGAATCTCACACTACTAAACCCAGGGATGTGCGATAATCCGCACCATCCCAGTCGGGTTCCCCAAAATGGATTGTAGCGGCGCTTTGCAAAGATTTGTAAAATACGTAATCTTATAGAAAACGGTTTTAATAGTAAAAGGTATTTAATTGTAAATTCTTATTCCCGTATTCTATGTTCCCGAAAGGCATCGTGGTATGTTGCATATGAGTGTTGTGAAGAGGTAGGTCATTACCTCGTGATCTATTTAAATGTATAGCAAGAAATATGATGTTTAATGTCAAAACTAAACTATATGGTATTTTACTGAAAAAGTACGATAAAAATTACAATATGAAATATTTTGCTATGAAACTTGTTCATGATATTTTGTTAATCATTACTAGTCAAGATATGAGAGTTTGGAGTGGTTGTGTATAATGAAATTGCACTTTTTAAAAAAAACGAATCGGAAGTCGGATTAACTCCGCTTCCGTCGGGTTTTAGGAATACGAGTTTCAAGAATAGAATAGAGAAAGGGAAGGTGGGACTTACTGGATAACAAGGAAGAGGAAAGATAGAGGTAGATAAGGGAATCGCCGGTGCGTTGTTTCGTCGCCGGAAACTCCTCGTATTGCCGTCGGAAGTTCGCCGGAGTTTCGTCCTTTGCTAACTCCACTTGTACACAAAATTCTAAAGAGTTTTCTTGAGAGTTTGAACAGAATTTGTGAGTGAGGGGGGGTGTTTAGGGGTGGTATTTATAGGGTAAAACTAGGGTTAGGGTAGATGAAAGGGTATGAAGAAAAAATGTATTAAAATTTATTTTAAAAAATGGTTTAATGGGGTTTTAAATCTCTCTGTTAATGTGCAGAGGAATTAAACTATTCAGGGGTTACAAGGAGACCAAGGGGCACAATTCACCAGAAGACCAACTCGGATTTGGAACCGAGTTTGCCGGCCTCGCCGGCTGAGTCGGCCTTGCCGCCGGCCGATCCAGGCCGAGTCGGTCGCCGCCTTGCCGCCATGTGTCCGTCGACTCTTAGTGTATCTCCTGGGTCAGTTTGTTTTATTTGTGACTTTTGGTTTTACGGGTTTAGCACGTGTAGACTCTTGGAATTCTAAAAATTTAAAAAGAAATCAATATTAAAAATAATTGGGGGATGGGATTTGAACTCTGGTGTTGGTTCAGCAGTGCAAGGTCTTACCAGTGAGCTACAAGCTCCTTCTTGCTATTAAAAAGCCAAAAAAACTTATAATTTGTGCTCAGGCAAAAGTACCCATTTCTGTATTTTTGAAAAAATTGTACAGAAAGTTGTATAGAAAGTTTAGGGTTGTTACATTCTACCCTCCTTATAAAAATTTCGTCCTCGAAATTTGGAAAAGAAAAGTGTAACAGATTCAAGGAAAGTTTGGTGGCTGAAGTACTGATAGTGTATGAAAAATAACAAAGTGATACAAGGGTTTTAAAAATGTGAAAGAGACTTACTGGTGTTACCTTAGTCAATTGTCTCGGCTTCTATGGCTGCTAAGGTGTAAGCCTGTCGCTGGTGTACGTTTATTCTAGTTGGAGACACATTCCTGTGTCCTTGGGGCATGTCTCTCTGCCCTCGAGGTATGTTTCTCATTGCCTGTTGGAATTGGCGAGTAGGCGGTGCAGGTGGTGGAGCTGTAAGTGCAAGATGAGGTGCAGGAGCCTGGATAGCTGGCTGCTTGTAACGTTTCTGAAATCGTTATACGAATTTTTTCATTTTAGGGTAAAATAGTCGGTATTTTCCGTTTTAACCCGATTGTGTTCAAACATCCGTAGAAACTTGCCGGCACCTAGTTTAGCAAAAATAAAGCTAGTGCGCGAGATTTGGGGGTCAATAAGAAGTTTAGGTTCACATAGAATTTTTTCCTAATTAAATTTTTATTTTAAGTTGTTATTTCTATGCACTTAATTAATGGTTTCATTGTGTGTATTATTTTTGGCCATTTTCCTTGTTCTTTCCTTCATGGCCGAAATGAGGTGGCATGGATTGGTGAGGTGGCTTGGGTGGGTGAGATATTTCTCATGCATTAATTGTCTTTTGTTTTGATTGTGATATTTGTGTAAGATATTTGTGAGCATGTGTGAGAATGAGATATTTTAGTGTGAGATTTTGCATGTAGGCTGCTGAGATTGTGAGGGGCAATTCGTGACAAAGTTTGTGGGGCAGTTGGTATTTGAGTGTGTGAGTGAGAGATAAATTGATGGGGATTAATTTATTGGAGTGGGAAATTGTGGGAGATGAGTCATGTGTTTTTATTAGTTGGGCATGAGCAAATTTCATGGCCACTCTTTATTTTTATTTTTTTTGTGGGCTGGCAAAAATCGTGGGCAGCATGGCTTTGGGGAGGTGACTCATCATTTGCATTTATTGTTTTTGTTCACCTTAAGATATTTGAGTGTAGGATTTTTTGGTAATGGGTGATTTGGTGTGACTGCTTCTTTTTTTTTGGGAAATGGTTTCTTTGGTTGCTTAATTAACACCACCACACTCACTTGAAAACAAAAATCAATCCCCAGAGAACATTTTCAATGGCCGACCCCATTTCATTTGCCTCACAAATTCTTTTCTTTCATGTATTAGCTTCCATTTTATGTTGTTACACTCACCTCTTTTGTTGGCTACACTCACCACTTTGATTCATATACTCACCTCACCACTTGCAATTCCCAGAGAACAATTCCTGGCCGAGCCTATCATTTTTTCCTTCACTTGCAAAAAATCTTGCTCACATTCTCACACCAAGGCAACTCCAATTTACCTCCACCCAAATCGTTGGGTGCCTTGAGACAAAATGTTCCGACACTATCTTTACTTCACCTTGGGTATCTAGGCTAGCAAACTGAATGTCTGAGTTGCTTCGGTTTGAAGCGGGAGCCCATATTAAGAATCCCAGACGTGGATCGTTTTCGACGAGGGAGACCAGAGAGCGAACTTGTTCGGGACAGCCGCGAGGAGCTTGGGAAGAGATTGAAGGCCGAAGGACATGAATCGATAGGTATAATTTCTTAGGCCATATTACAGTTTACTAGTAAAGGGTTATTGGTACGATTCGGAGTTTTAGGCTTGATGGTGTTCTTGGATAGCGACTATAGCTATGGTTTTGGCTATATTTTCCGGTATTTTGATTTCTTGGCTTTGCGACTGGATATTGTATTTGGTCGTTGGATATTTGTACATCAACGACGAGGGTTGTTTGGTTGTTTTGCATGTGTAGGCTATAGGTTCTAACCTATGAGCGCACCGCATGCCGTTTTTAGATTTCGGAATTTTATGTTAATAGCTTTGCGAATTCCTATTGATGTAGGTACCTTCGCATGGATTCCGTGACGACGAAACGCATCGATTACGGCTAAGCGAGGAGTTTAGCAGGTGAGTAGATTTATATCTACGGAGGAAGTCGGGTGGATGGCGTATAGCACCCCCGCAAACATTGATATGGAATATCGTTTGATTATTTTATCTTGATAAATGATATGCGACGGACATGATTGTAGGATTTACAAACGATAATATGATAGAAGTTGATGCTAATGGACATATTGACATATGAGAATATGGAATGATAAGTGAATCATGATGGCTACAA
This sequence comes from Agapanthus africanus, assembly GCA_030015575.1. Taxonomy (NCBI): domain Eukaryota; kingdom Viridiplantae; phylum Streptophyta; class Magnoliopsida; order Asparagales; family Amaryllidaceae; genus Agapanthus; species Agapanthus africanus. Next base: position 503,031,836 of record CM057338.1, read on the forward strand.
ATTGAAAGAGGACAATAATGATGTCTATTAATGTGATGAACGGGTATACGATGTGATATGATGACTTAGTGTGATAGGTTATTTTATGGATTCAAGTCGATATGAGATTGTTGATACCTTTGTAGGTCCCCAATACGAGTTTGACATGGATGTGACCTGAGAGATAAGTATATTTATATGGATAATGTTTTGCCTTTTGAGTGATATGTCGTACGAGACTTAGATCCGTACCCCCGATGTTGTATAGGTTGATAGAATCCCTATTTTTTTAATGCTGCCGTATGAAGGATTACCATACGCGATGAGTTTTATCTGTTGATTTATCCATACCCTTATTTAGTGGAGTCCGTACGATGGATTGTACCGTACGTGATGTTGTGAGGCTGGATGCCGATTGCTAGATTCACCGACTTGGATACATATTGTAGACATGTATACCTGATAGCATTTGTTCGTTTGAAAATTTCCACGATGTACTTTATGCTGCATTCATGTTATTCTCATTGCATTTCACATACCTGTGCTAGTACACCTACACTATTATCGATAATGCATATGTTACACTTACACAGATTGCCGGCTCACACACCTTCATCATCGATAATTGCCATGTCACCGCACAGTAGAATTGCTATATCATGCTATGATATACTTGCTATGCTATGTTGCATGATATACTTGCTATGTTCATATCACTGTTCCATGTTGCATGAGATATACGGACATGCTTGCATCCTGTTATATGTTGCATATATACTGACATGTACACCCGCATATCTTGCTATAGCTGCATATATCCCCTAAGTGGTATTGTATTGACATGTGATATTGAGACATTGGTTATTGTGCTATTGCGCTTATGAAATACATCATACATACCTGCTTACATGTAGATACACTTATCTTGCTATAGTTATATGTACCCTTCATATGATGCTGCACTTGATTTCGAAGGATTTGGGAACCGCATGATATATTTTAAACTGGATTCATTTAAAAGAGCGGTTTTCCCTTAATATGCTCATATTGTTGTTTTATGTTGCATATATCAATTTTCATGGATTTACGTATTAAGATATGGATTTCTTGTGATTTATGGATTTGAGAACCGTGGGGGTGTTTCAAGAAACTATTTATTGTTTGAAAACCCGGTTTCTCTTGATATGATATTTCAGTGCGTCCACCATGTGATTTCTCGGTTCTGAGATTGGCATGTGATACCCGATTCGAGGAGTGGAAGGTACCGTCTGTGGGTACATGGTGGACCCGGTATGGTATCCCGGAGCGAGAGGTGATTTCGTGGTGTAGACGATGAGCCTGGCAGAGGGACCACTACCTACCGGTGATATTATTTGGACTCGGCGGATATCTGGGGGATACCGACCGTAGTCATGTTCAGACATGCTACGTGGATTTTGGGTGTCGATGTGGACACTCAGGTTCCATGAGATGTACTGACAGCAGGGCCGGTCATGGTGACGGCGCCTGACAGACGAGGATTTACGTGTCGCTGCTGGACACGGGTTTCATGATGTTTCGAGTGGTCGACTTTAGACACTCCGGTTCTATGATTTGATGTGTCGTTGATGGACACACATTATTCGATATCATCGTATTTACCTGCATATACTTTTATGATATTTACATGCAGGAGTTTTTGTGTCAGTGGTTGACACGTGGACGAGATCCACTGCATACATGCATTGATTTTATTGTTGGACGAGATCCACCTGCATACATGTATTGATTATATTGTTGGATGATATCCACTTGCTGTTAGGCAGGTATTTATGTGTTGGCATATATGCAGATACGGTCACCCTAGATATCATAGTATTACCTTTATGATATAGTTTACCTAGGAATCGTTGTTTATTTCGATTTCTACCTGATGATATTTTTCTATTCACGAGTTGGCAACTCACCCCCGTTGTGCCACAGTTCTTGCAGGTAGACCGCAGGGATCAGCTGCGGCATCGCTGGCACACAGCTGTTTTCGGGTGACTTGCTTGTGGTAGGTGGTACATGTTGGACGTGCCCCTCTTGTATTCATTATTCCTATTGTATCTAGTAAACTCCATCAAATCAGAAACTAGAAATTGTATATGTTGCAGACTTAGAGGACTTGTAGTTGCGAGACTTGAGCGATGGGTTTTATGTTCGCTTTTGGGGTTGATGTCTTGCATTACTTTTCCTTATGTGGATCTTCGCCATTGGGCGTCGTATACTTATTATTTATACTTGTGGTAGTTGTTTCCGCCGTTGGGCATGATTTGCTCCCATTTGGGGATGCTTTATATATATTCTATGTTGTACCCGTTTTCGGGGTTTGTTTTTACAAAGGAGGTGCTGCCCAAATTTTCAAAAGACAAAACATGATTTATTGTATCCTTATCTCTTAAAAAGGTTTAGATTTCTGGGTTTCAGCTTACTTGAATTACGTTACGCCTGTAGACGTCACGTGATTTAAGTGCTGGTCGCGAGCTAATATTTTGGGTCGTGACAAAGTTGGTATCAGAGCGCTCGGTTTAACCTTAGTTCGAGTCTAGGTTTGACTATGTGGGGTCTAGGGCATATGTATTTTGGAACCTAGGATTGACCTTACGGAACTTAGACTTGAACAAGGGGGTGTTAGACCCAAAGTTTCGTTTCATAGGTTGACCCTGATTGATGGAGTAGGTAGCTTGAGTAGAGTGACGTACCGTACGTATGTTCCGCGGCATATTTACGATACGATACTCCACTTAAGTGACCTTAGGATGTACATATCTTGAGACTGGTGATTCTCTTCGTTCTTTTGATTTTACATCCTTTGAGATACTTGATTTTATTCGCTTCCATGATCATACTCTCAGTGATTTGACTCTTCCTTATGATCATGTATCCATTTCGGGATCTATTGACTCTTTCAGCCCTTGGTCTTTTCGTCGATAATTGATTGAGGTTCCTGTCACCATGGTTTGAGCGCAGTTTGAGCTGCTGCTGGTGATGCGGTCCGGGCGAGCTCGTCCTGGACGAGGACTGACCATCGTGTTTTCGGATGACATGGAACGTATCGATGTAGTGTTGTGTTGTGACCTCTCGTTTGAGACGAGTGTGCGGTTTTGTACCGGATGATCAGGCCATTGTTAGAAGCTGCCTGCTGTGTGAGGACTGTTGATGTACAGCATACCTCAGAGATTGTGATGTCATCGACCGTGCAGACAGATGACCGTTGATATATCATCTATCCTTGAGGATTGAGGCCATTGTTTAGCATCCGGACAAAGGATGTTCACATGTCGTCTAGGTGGAGTTGAAAAGTTCGAACGAATGTCAGAAAACCCATTTTTCCACGTTTAAAGTATTCGGAAGAATATGCAAGTGATTCTATGGACCCTCTAGAAGAATGAAACCCTAACTCGACGTGATGACCATGGAACCGCTTTTGAACCTTAGGGTTTGCGGTAGTTTAGCGGTGCCATCAGTGAGGCTTGGATTTGCCCTTCTACGACTGGTCCGTAGGTACTGTGGCATATACCGAATATTAGTAAACCATGCTTAGGTGTTGAGCTCTCGGAAAATTTTGGGACTTTGATGACTTAATCGAAAAGTTTAATGCCGTCCGGATATCCTGTGATAGGAGATCAGCAACAAGACCAGCTTCGGATAAAGGACCTCACCCAGGTGTGTGTGAGTTGATCGAGAACGGATGGATATTGAGTATTCTTCCGATTGTTGGGACGGGTTCCCTAGGATAGGTTCGGCTAGATATCTTCGATAGAGTGATGAAAATACCGTGTTCATAGTTCGAGTCCGTGTGAGAGACTCCGGATTGATTGTTGCCGAGAACATTTGCGGTACACAGATAGCACGATGCGACGTCAATTGGATGATAATGAAGATGTTAACGAGCTGTTGTTACTCCCCGTTGAGATTAGTGATCGGATACGTGTATAGAGACGTTGAGATATGACCAGTTTCCGAGGGAAAGTTGTGCTGAGGACGCAGATGTCCAGAGAACAAGAAAGATTATGTAAAAGTACCAGCCTCCGTATAGTTCGGTGTAGGCGAGATCGGAAGAGAACCTGAGCAGGTTCCTTCCATGACACTGCTGCAATAAGATTTGCACCGAGGATCAGATGTGTTACGTGTATTCTGAGGACCCAGAGATAGAGGACGCCAGACCGTGAGCAGGAGGCAAGCGTATGTTCTTGCTCTGCCAGTTTGGGCGCACCGACTTTTCTTCGACATTGTAGGAGGTGTACCTCAATGTCATTTATTGCGATTTGCGTTGTGATCCGAGCATCACGCTTATATCGCTTGGATTTTGTGTTTCATGATATTTTGTGCACCATGGCTGCACCTACTAGGTATTTACAGTTTTGTGCAGAGTTGTTGCACTGGATATACGTTTTACACTCTGTTATATTGGTTGGTGATTTGTGCATATCTATTTGCACTTGATATTGGAGTTTTGTGCACACATTTGATGCACTCAATTGGGATTTTTGTTTGTGCATGACAGTTGCACTGGTTGAGATTTTCGTGCACTATAGATGCACTAGATGTGGTTGTCGTGCACACCTGTTGCACTAGACAGATGCTTTCGTGCACATCCGTTGCACTTAGATTCGCTTTCGTGCATATTGTCACTTGTATTTGGGTTTGATTTCCGTGAGCACCAGACGTACGTGATTGTTAGATATGCCTTATGAGGCTGATTTTGCTTTTGAGCACTTTGTTTTCATGATGAGACCCTATACTTTATTGTACCCTAACAGGACTGATCCGAGGACGGTACCTGTATACTTTTGCATGCATAAAAAGTTAACCAAGAGATTTCAAAAAGGAGCTATAGTCTCGCTATTCTTACGTGTCTGTGAGTGACACGAACGTTTATAAAGAAAACCTTTTGGGATATTTCAAAAAGGCGGAACGCGTATTTTAATAAAACATATATGCTAGTATATTATTACTTTAACAATGAGCGTCCGCCACTTGTGCCGTGAGTTACGCATTACGCGGCCACTTAGAAAAGATTATGCATATGATTTATTCGTTTTTGGAGATTTTTCAAACAGGATGCGTACTATATATGTATTATAGTATTTGATTAGTACATATGGGATTTCAGTAGTAGATTTGGAGATCTGTATCTCCTTTGTGACTCCAATGATATGCGTGCAAGTCCATTGATTTGCGTGACACTTGACGGAGATCGGTTTTGAGTTTAGTACTCATTTTTCCGGCGCGCAGGATGCGCCGTGGTTTTCTGTTTCTTCCGTTATTTCAGAGCTCCGTTGTTTGAGTTGTTATTGAAATGTTTTAGCATTTGGGTGTTTAAATTTAAATTCGGGGACCGAATTTCTTTAAGGGGGGAAGATTGAAACGTTTCTGAAATCGTTATACGGATTTTTCCATTTTAGGGTAAAATAGTCGGTATTTTCCGTTTTAACCCGATTGTGTTCAAACATCCGTAGAAACTTGCCGGCACCTAGTTTAGCTAAAATAAAGCTAGTGCGCCAGTTTTGGGGGTCAATGGAAAGTTTTTGGTTCATATAGAATTTTTCCCTAATTAAATTTTTATTTTAAGTTGTTATTTCTATGCATTTAATTAATGGTTTCATTGTGTGTATTATTTTTGGCCATTTTCCTTGTTCTTTCCTTCATGGCCGAAATGAGGTGGCATGGATTGGTGAGGTGGCTTGGGTGGGTGAGATATTTCTCATGCATTAATTGTCTTTTGTTTTGATTGTGATATTTGTGTAGGATATTTGTGAGCATGTGTGAGAATGAGATATTTTAGTATGAGATTTTGCATGTGGGCTGCTGAGATTGTAAGACGCAATTCGTGACAAAGTTTGTGGACCTGTTGGTATTTGAGTGTGTGAGTGAGAGATAAATTGACGGGGATTAATTTATTGGAGTGGGAAACTGTGGGAGATGAGTCATGTGTTTTTATTAGTTGGGCATGAGCAAATTTCATAGCCACTCTTTATTTTTTTTGTGGGCTGGCAAAAATCGTGGGCAGCATGGCTTTGGGGAGGTGACTCATCATTTGCATTTATTGTTTTTGTTCACCTTAAGATATTTGAGTGTAGGATTTTTTGGTAGTGGGTGATTTGGTGTGGCTGCTTCTTTTTTTTTTGTGTGGGAAATGGTTTCTTTGGTTGCTTAATTAACACCACCACACTCACTCGAAAAAAAAATCAATCCCCAGAGAACATTTTCAATGGCCAACCCCATTTCATTTGCCTCACAAATTCTTTTCTTTCATGTGTTGCTTCCATTTTATGTTGTTACACTCAGCTCTTTTGTTGGCTACACTCACCACTTTGATTCATATACTCACCTCACCACTTGCAATTCCCAGAGAACAATTCCTAGCCGAGCCCATCATTTTTTCCTTCACTTGCAAAAAATCTTGCTCACATTCTCACACCAAGGCAACTCCAATTTACCTCCACCCAAATCGTTGGGTGCCTTGAGACAAAATGTTCCCACACTATCTCTACTTCACCTTGGGTATCTAGGCTAGCAAACTGAATGTCTGAGTTGCTTCGGTTTGAAGCGAGAGCCCATATTAAGAATCCCAGACGTGGATCGTTTTCGACGAGGGAGACCAGAGAGCGAACTTGTTCGGGACAGCCGCGAGGAGCTTGGGAAGAGATTGAAGGCCGAAGGACACGAATCGATAGGTATAATTTCTTAGGCCATATTACAGTTTACTAGTATAGGGTTATTGGTACGATTCGGAGTTTTAGGCTTGATGGTGTTCTTGGATAGCGACTATAGCTATGGTTTTGGCTATATTTTCCGGTATTTGGATTTCTTGGTTTTGCGACTGGATATTATATTTGGTCGTTGGATATTTGTACATCAACGACGAGGGTTGTTTGGTTGTTTTGCATGTGTAGGCTATAGGTTCTAACCTATGAGCGCACCGCGTGCCGTTTTTGGATTTCGGAATTTTATGTTAATAGCTTTGCGAATTCCTATTGATGTAGGTACCTTCGTATGGATTCCGTGACGACGAAGCGCATCAACTACGGCTAAGAGAGGAGTTTAGCAGGTGAGTAGATTTATATCTACAGAGGAAGTCGGATGGATGGCGTATAGCACCCCCGCAAACATTGATATGGAATATCGTTTGATTATTTTATCTTGATAAATGATATGCGACGGACATGATTGTAGGATTTACAAACGATAATATGATAGAAGTTGATGCTAATGGACATATTGACATATGAGAATATGGAATGATAAGTGAATCATGATGGCTACAAATTGAAAGAGGACAAGAGTGATGTTTATTAATGTGATGAACAGGTATACGATGTGATATGATGACTTAGTGTGATAGGTCATTTTATGGATTCGAGTCGATATGAGATTGTAGGTACCTTTGTAGGTCCCCAATACGAGTTTGACATGGATGTGACCTGAGATATAGGTATATTTATATGGATAATGTTTTGCATTTTGAGTGATATGTCGTACGAGACTTAGATCCGTACCCCCGATGTTGTATAGGTTGATAGAATCCCTATTTTTTTTAATGCTGCAGTATGATGGATTACCGTACGCGATGAGTTTTATCTGTTGATTTATCCATACCCTTATTTAGTGGAGTCCGTACGATAGATTGTACCGTACGTGATGTTGTGAGGCTGGATGCCGATTGATAGATTCACCGACTTGGATACATATTGTAGACACGTATACCTGATAGCATTTAGTTCACGATGTACTTTATGCTGCATTCATGTTATTCTCATTGCATTTCACATACATATGCTAGTACACCTACCCCATTATCGATGATGCGTATGTTACACTTATACAAATTGCCGGCTCACACACCTTCATCATCGATAATTGCCATGTCACCGCACAGTAGAATTGCTACATCATGCTATGATATACTTGCTATGCTATGTTGCATGATATACTTGCTATGTTCATATCACTGTTCTACGTTGTATGAGATATACGGACATGCTTGCATCCTGTTATATATTGCATACATACTGACATGTACACCCGCATATCTTGCTATAGCTGCATATATCCCCCAAGTGGTAGTATATTGACATGTGATATTGAGACATTGGTTATTGTGCTATTGCGCTTATGAAATGCATCATACATACCTGCTTAGATGTAGATACACTTATCTTGCTATAGTTACATGTACCCTTCATATGATGCTGCACTTGATTTCGGAGGATTTGGGAACCGCATGATATATTTTAAACTGGATTCATTTAAAAGAGCGGTTTTCCCTTAATATGCTCATATTGCTGTTTTATGTTGCATATATCAGTTTTCATGGATTTACGCATTAAGATATGGATTTCATGTGATTTATGGATTTGAGAACCGTGAGGGTGTTTCAAGAAACTATTTATTGTTTGAAAACCCGGTTTCTCTTGATATGATATTTCAGTGTGTCCACCATGTGATTTCTCGGTTCCGAGATTGGCATGTGATACCCGATTCGAGGAGTGGGAGGCACCATCTGTGGGTACATGGTGGACCCGGTATGGTACCCTGGGGCGAGAGGTGATTTCGTGGTATAGACGATGAGACTGGCAGAGGGACCACTACCTACCGGTGATATTATTTGGACTCGGCGGATATCTGGAGGATACCGACCGGAGTCATGTTCAGACATGCTATGTGGATTTCGGGGTCGATGTGGACACTCAAGTTCCATGAGATGTACTGACAGCAGGGCCGGTCATGGTGACGGCGCCTGACAGACGAGGATTTATGTGTCGCTGCTGGACACGGGTTTCATGATGTTTCGAGTGGTCGACTTTAGATACTCTGGTTCCATGATTTGATGTGTCGTTGATGGACACACATTATTCGATATCCTCGTATTTACCTGCAAATACTTTTATGATATTTACATGCAGGAGTTTTTGTGTTAGTGGTTGACACGTGGACGTGATCCACTGCATACATGCATTGATTTTATTATTGGACGAGATCCACCTGCATACATTTATTGATTATATTGTTGGATGATATCCACTTGCTGTTAGGCAGGTATTTATGTGTTGGCACATATGCAGATACGGTCACCCTAGATATCATAGTATTACCTTTATGATATAGTTGACCTAGGAATCGTTGTTTATTTCGATTTCTACCTGATGATATTTTTCTATTCATGAGTTGGCAACTCACCCCCGTTATGCCACAGTTCTTGCAGGTAGACCGCAGGGATCAGTTGCGGCATCGCTGGCACACAGCTGTTTTCAGGTGACTTGCTTGTGGTAGGTGGTACATGTTGGATCGTGCCCCTCTTGTATTCATTATTCCTATTGTATCTAGTAAACTCCATCAAATCAGAAACTAGAAACTATATATGTTGCAGACTTAGAGGACTTGTAGTTGCGAGACTTGAGCAATGGGTTTTATGTTCGCTTTTGGGGTTGATGTCTTGCATTACTTTTCCTTATGTGGATATTTGCCATTGGGCATCGTATACTTGTTATTTATACTTGTGGTAGTTGTTTTCACCGTTGGGCGTGATTTGCTCCCATTTGGGGATGCTTTATATATATTCTATGTTGTACCCGTTTTCGAGGTTAGTTTTTACAAAGGAGGTGCTGCCCAAATTTTCGAAAGACAAAACATAATTTATTGTATCCTTATCTCTTAAAAAGATTTAGATTTCTGGGTTTCAGCTTACTTGAATTACGTTACGCCTGTAGACGTCACGTGATTTAAGTGCTGGTCGCGAGCTAATATTTTGGGTCGTGACACTGCTGCGGGTAGTTGGTGGGTGTGTGATCTGAGTTGCTTCAATAAGGACAGTTTCCAACTCCGTGATTGGATGTGCCACAAATTAGACACAGGCCTTTTGCGCGCTTACAGTCCTTCCATAAGTGTCCCTTTCTCCTGCAGTAGTAGCAGAAGTCTGGACTCGACTGGTTATTGATTTCTTCAGTTCTCCTGGGTTCGAACGATGGCCTGAAAGAGGCTCCTTCTGCCATTTGAGTGGCAGGGCGCTTCAAACCGGCAGATTTAGGTCTGCCCTTCCTCTTCACCACTGCCTCGTGTCTTCGGGCAGCCTTCAAAGCCAAATCATGGGTTGGGAAATCCCCTGTAGCTAAGGCAGCTTTGATCTCCGGGTCCAACCCTTGCTGAAATCTTCTTTCCCTGATCTCAGCAGTCGGTATGAGATGGGCCGCAAACCTGTTGCGGTCTTGTATTAGCTGTGTAGTATGTGATATATTGAAGAATCGAATTATTGAGACATATCTTACCGACTGAGCATGGTGAACTCAGCGTCATACTCATCTACTGATTTTGTCCACATTGAACCTTGTTGTGGATGGATGAACTGTTGTTCCATGTTGAACCCGGCGATCTCAGGGAAGTACTTTGCGTCGAACATGTCTTGGAAAGTCTTCCATTCGATGGGTTTATCAAGACGACTTTCTTCCGCCTTCCACCAGACTCATGCATTGTCCGTGATCTACAGTTTTGCAACACGAACCCAAGCTATCTCTGGCACTTGTGCTGCTGCCAGATCATCTTCGATGCTCTGAGCCCATTCCTCGGCTTCTAACAGGCTTTCTTTTCCTGAGAATTATTTAGGGTGCAAAGCCTGAATTGCTTCACCCCAGGTGCTTCTGCCTCGGGGCGGTTCATTAAAAGAGCAGTCTGCTGCTACTGTCCTTCTAAGAGGCTGCGGATTGCCTCAAGCAGAACCGTCTGCTCGTTGATCGGAGCAGCTACGGCTGTTGTGATTGGTAGTGGTGGTGGAGTGTTGTTGAAGTTGGTGCTGGTGTTGTTTGGGGAATCCATAACCTTGAAAGAAAATTTTGGGTTAGGATAAATTAAAAGTATATGGAATGATAAGATTCAAAAAATATGAATTGTAAAGAATGTTTTAGTTGCTGATTCTTGTGTTATATTGCTTAGATTGTTCACGCAGAACAGAACTGCATGGTAGGGTTCCATATAGCTCTGACCTGCATGAGCCACCAGTAAAACCCTGTCACGCCCCGCGTCCCGGTGTACGGGCAGAGGACGCGATGAGGCTGCTACGTAATTACTCAGAAATAAATGCGCTAAGCGTAACTAAGCAATATAAAAGAAATATATACAAGAGACAAAGTAATGAACAACAACTTTATTTATTAACATTCTTTTACAATACATGGAAAAGTAAATACATCTGAATGAAAGCAATGCTTAAACAGTGGCATAACAAAAATGGAGAATACAGAATGTAAAGGAAATGTACAAATGTAACTATAGCTCGGGGTCTTCAATAAACTAGTCCAAGTCTTCAGTGCTAGGCTCGATCTCCTGAAGGTCCAGATCACCTGACAACATTCAAAGAAAAAAAAAAGAGAATGTCGTCAGCGAACAAATTGCTTGGAAAGTCCCCAAAGATAAGGGAGAAATAGAATAGACAGAGAGAGAAAGTAACTTTTAAAGTTGTATTTAGTGTTAACGCTGTTGTTTATAGCTTGGTACAGAAGGATGCCAATGTATACGAGAGGAGTCTCTATATGCCAGAGACTAAGGGCAACAGGAGTACAAGGAACCATTTATGCTACGGTACAACAGCAATGAAAATACAGGTTAGGTGTCTTAAGTTTTACAATCTCGTGCCACTTCTAACACCTTCTGTACCAATCTACCCCTTAGAAACCCCGCGATATCTTGGTTGTATAGTTGTATTGTATTGTAAAATGTATTGTCTTGTATAGGTGGATGACTTGCCGAAACCATGATATCAGTAGAATGGATGTAACTGGAGAATCATGTAGATGGAAGTATATCCATGGTTCGGTTCGGTTAATACAGATTGAACAAATTGAATATATGGATTCATATTGAATTGCAGTTTGTACTTGAATCATATTCAAGTCAGATTATTATAATGAGACTCAGTCTGAGTCAAACAATTAGAAAGAAATTGAAGTCCTGAATTAGGTTTTGATGCTATCGGTAACCGCTGCACATGGGCGGCAGGATTTGTGTCTTTTTCAAAGACGATTACCGTGTTGATAATGTTAGTTATATGTATGCCCTAGAGGCCATTACTGTACATGGGATGTATATTGTAGTGGATGCTGGGACATATATAGGTAGGACTTTCTTGCTCGACATGATAGTACGCTATCTGGTTGCTCTTTATCTTAACATGTATACTTGTTGTCTCTCTATTACATGTTGATAAAGCCCTTAGGATTTGTACTCAACTTCCTGGACTATGATGTAGATCATACTAGTGGGGCCTGGGTAGTCCATAAGTACATCCTTCAATGTTCCTAGTCGTGGGAATATCGAAACGGGGCATCGATATTCCAGAGTAGACTAGCGTATATCTTCTCGATCCATGTGATGGGCGATGGATGATCCCATATCCATTGGTGTTTGACATCAGAGACGGTATGCGGGTGCTCAGTGGAGACTGGGTACACTGAACGGACTCGCCGAGAACTCCCAGATGGTATTATACCTCACGTCAGATGGCAGTTCTCTGGTGACACTGGTACAGCTTAGTCTGTTGACCCGAGATCGTCATAGAGTCTTGTATGTCTCCCACTGTGCTTTGATTTCCACCCTACCACGGCTCTACTGAGTCGTGCAAACAGGTGGTTTTTGGGTACAGTCCCGATTCACATGGAGGCAATGAGCGATAGGAGGGGATTCGTCTCTCCCGGTATTGGGGGTTGATGTTGCGCTATGCTCGACTGGCCATAACTGGAAATCCCTGGCCAGGGTTGCACTAATTTACTGGTAAGTGTTATCAGTAGTTTCATACTTGTTATGGACCTTACATCGGCATGACTTATCAAGCTACTGGGGTCTGACGTTTACCACCCCTAGGCGAGATATGCGACATATCTGACGAACAGACCGGACTGTGCGGTAAGTGTTACTGGTTGGATTCGCAGGAGTGTGAGCAGGCTTGCTCGTTGATCTTCTGATCGCTCAATACCCAGGTGGCCATTACGTTTAGCAGACCGCTTGCGGCTTGTGGGTGATTGATATGATCACCACCTACTGCCGGTGTATTGACGAGTCTTTAGAGTCCTACACAGGGGTTTCCTGACTCAAGCGAAACGAGATAGGAGCGCATATGAGATATGTGCGGGACCGAGAATAATACCAGTATGTGATACTGTATTCTATTCTCGCGATTTGTATCATTGGACGGTTATATGAGATATAGCCGGGTTACCGAATCAAGTGTTGATTCGATACATTGATACACTTGATATTAATCGGTTATATGCGATATGACCGGATCATTAAATCAAGTATCGATTTAATGATTTAATGTATAATTATATATTTGATATATTACTTTACATTAACTAGTATTTGTTCACTTAAGATTGATTTTCTCACTTGATATGCACAAGTTGTATATATGATATATGTTTGTGCACTAGTTTGTATCATGTTTGATGATACATGCAAACTTAGGTGTGTGTATGACTTACACCAAGTTTAGGTTAATGGCTAGGGTTTTATTTATTTTATTTATTTATTTATTTTGGTAAAACTAAATGGTGGCTTTTCTTGTTTTGGCTCGAAGCTTCATGAAGCTTCACAGCATCTTTGAAAAAGTCTAACCATTTTGTTTTGTTCTTTGACCTAGCCATCAACCTAAACTCTAGTTTACTCTCTACAAAAGTTAACTCACCCATGGTTGCAAGATGATAGACTTCACTTGATTTATTCTTTTTCAATTATTCATTATTCATTCTTTTCTTTCTTCTTCTTCTTCTTCGAGTGAAGAAAGCTTTCTTGAAAATTTTCAAGTGAAGAAAAAGAGTGAGAAATCCAAATCCAAAGTGAACCCACTTTCTATTTCTTCATCCTCTACTACTTGCCATATAGTATAGGGTGTTCTCTTCACAAAGTTTTTGACCAAGTGAAGAAATAGCTTGAGTTTGAGTCTCCCCGACATAGATCATCTTCGGCCTCGAAGTCAACGACCTAGCCCGCTCATTTTTCCGATGAAACCAACGCTAGGGTCCGGGATCCCGATGATCGCAGCGAAGGGACGTCAACACAGAGCTTTAGAAGTGAAGGACCGGATCTACAAAGGTTGTAATCCTTTTCACTTATTAGTAAAGTTGTTTGCTTGCTTATAGTTTCGCCTTACCTCTAGTAAACGATCTAGATTAGGGTTGTTAGGCAGATAAAAATTTGATTTTGGCATGGTAGATGCCTTGTGGATCCTTATGAGTGTGCCTAGGAACCCTACAGATAACACTGTTTGTTAAGTTGTCTACCTTAAATAGGCAAGCACCCATATCTCCGGCTCGCTGAGGCTCAAGAGACTGGTCCCGCTTAAACCTATGTTTACTACGGTCCTTAGGGTAATTTATAGAACTTAAGGGGTTTTATGTAAAAATAATTTTGTATAGTTTTCAAAATACACATTAAGTATTTTATTATTGTCTTTAGAGTTTTCATAGATATAGATTTTATATATGTGACATTTCTAGTGAGATAAACCTATTTTTCATAATACATGGTATTTAATTGTAAAGTGTTGACTTGTATGGAATTTCATTGTATTTTCATGTAAATTTTTTCTTTTGACTTAGAAAAATTGGAATAGATATTTTGATAATACACATATATTTATATGTTTATAAAAATAATTTTTTTAATTTATTATTTTCTAGAAATCTCATTTTCTTAAGATATTTGTATTTTAAATCTCTCGAGACCGAATGCTCCTTGCGGAGGTCTGAATCTCATACTACTAAGCCAAGGGATGTGCGATAATCTGCACCATCCCAGTCGGGTTCCCCAAAATGGGTTATAGCGGCGCTTTGCAAAGATTTGTAAAATACGTAATCTTATAGAAAACGGTTTTAATAGTAAAAGTTATTTAATTGTAAATTCGTATTCCCGTATTCTATATTCCCAAAAGGCATCGTGCTATGTTTTATATGAGTGTTGTGAAGAGATAGGTCATTACATCATGATCTATTTAAAGGTATAGCAAGAAATATGATATTTAATGTCAAAACTAAACTATATGGTATTTTACTGAAAAAGTACGATAAAAATTACAATATGAAATATTTTGCTATGAAACTTGTTCATGATGTTTTGTTAATCATTAATAGTCAAGATGTGAGAGTTTGGAGTGGTTGTGTTTAATGAAAATTGCACTTTTTAAAGAAAATCGAATCGGAAGTCGGATTAACTCCGCTTCCGTCGGATTTTAGGAATACGAGTTTTAAGAATAGAATAGAGAAGGGGAAGGTGGGACTTACTGGATAACAAGGAGGAGGGAAGATAAAGGTAGAGAGGGGAATCGCCGGTGCGTTGTTTCGTAGCCGGAAACTCCTCGTATTGCCGTCGGAAGTTCGCCGAAGTTTCTCCCTTTGCTAACTCCACTTGTACACAAAATTCTAGAGAGTTTTCTTGAGAGTTTGGACAGAATTTATGAGTGAGGGGATGTGTTTAAGGATGGTATTTATAGGGTAAAATTAGGGTTAGGGTAGATGAAAGGGTGTGAAGAAAAAATGTATTAAATTGTATTAAAAAATGGTTTAATGGGGTTTTAAATCTCTCTGTTAATATGCAGAGGAATTAAACTATTCAGGGGTTACAAGGAGACCAAGGGGCACAATTCACCAGAAGCCCAACTCGGATTTAGAACCAAGTTCGCCGGCCGAGTCGGCCTTGCCGCCGGCCGATCCAGGCCGAGTCGGCTGCCGCCTTGCCGCCACGTGTCCGTCGACTCTTGGTGTATCCCCTGTGTCAGTTTGTTTTATTTGTGACTTTCGGTTTTACGGGTTTAGCACGTGTAGACTCTTGGGATTCTAAAAATTTAAAAATAAATCAACATTAAAAATAATATGGGGGATGGGATTTGAACTCTGGTGCTTTGGTTCAGCAGTGCAAGGTCTTACCAGTGAGCTACAAGCTCCTTCTTGCTATTAAAAAGCAAAACAAACTTATAACTTGTGCTCAGTTAAAAATACCCCTTTCTGTATTTTTGAAAAAGTTGTACAGAAAGTTTAGGGTTGTTACAGAAGTGACCTGGGATATAGGTATATAGATATATATAATGATTGTGAATCATGAGTGATATGTCGTACGAGACGTTAGGTCCATACCCTCATTGTCATATAGGTTGATAGGATCCCTAATGGTTTAATGTCGCCGTACGATGGAAACCGTACGTGATGAGTTTTACTCGATGATTGATCCATATAATTGACAAGAGGATGTCGTATGATGGATTATACCGTACGTGATGTTGTGAGGCTGGATGCCGATTGATAGATTCGCCAACTCGGATATGTTATCGATACGTATACCATATAGCATTGAGCTTATGATTTACTTGCTGCTACGTTCGTGATATTCTCATCTTATTATATATGTAACTGTGCTAGTACACCTGCACAATTATCGATGATGCTTATGTTACACTTACACGGATTGCCGGCGTACACACCTTCAGCATCGATAATTGCTATGTCACTTACACAGTAGAATTGCTACATCATGTTATGATATATTGTTATGCTCACATCATTAGGCTATGTTGCATGATATACTTGCTATGTTCACATCACCATACTATGTCGCATGATATACTTGATATGCTCACATTTCTGTTCTATGCTTGCATACATCATGCTTTATGATATTACGCATTGAGATGAAGTTTTCATGAGATTTTGGATTTGAGAACCGTGGTTATATTTCAAAGGAAATCATGTATTGTTTTAAAAAAAAAACCCGGTTTCTTTTGATATGATATTTTGAGACGTCCACCATGTGTTTTCTCGGTTCTGAGATTGGCATGTGAAACCCGATTCGAGGAGCGGTAGGCACCGTCTGCGGGTACATGGTGGACCCGGTGAGGTACCCCGGGGCAAGAAGACTCGTATGGTTAGGCGGTGAGCCTCGCAGGAGAGCACTACCTATCAGTGATAGTATTTGGACTCGGCGGTTATCCGGAGGATACCGACCGGAGTCTTGAGATGATACGGGTCGATCCAGACTGACGGAGCCCGTAGGCCGATCCGGACTAACGGAGCTCGAGATATGAGGATTTACGTGTCGATATTGGACACGGGTTTCATGATGTTTCGAGTGTCGATGTTGGACACTCAGGTTCCATGGTTTTGATGTGTCGTTGATGGACACACACATTGGTTGATATCCTCATATTTACATGCATATGCTTTCATGATATTTGCATGCATGATGTTGTTGTGTCATTGATGGACGCGTAGATGTTATCCACATGCTTACAGGCAGTGATTATATTATTGGCACATATGCAGATACGGTCACCCTAAATATCATAGTATTACCTTTATGATATAGTCGACCTAGGAATCGTTGTTTTATTCGATTTCTACCTGATGATGTTTTCTACTTACGAGTTGGCAACTTACCCCCGTTGTGTCAAAGTTCTTGCAGGTTGACCGTATGGATCAGTAGCAGCATCGCTGGCACACAGCATGCATTCGGGTGATTTGCTTTGGTAGGTGGTACATATTGGATCGTGCCACTCTTGTATTATTATTTCTATTGTATCTAGTCAACTCTATCAATCAGAAACTAGTATTTGTATATGTAGTAAGACTTAGAAAGACTTGTGGTTGCGAGACTTAGAGCGATCGGTTATATGTTCGCTTGGTGGGTTTGATGTCTTGCTTTACATTATTCTTTTGTGTTGATCTTCTCCATTGGGTGTCGTATACATATATTTCTATCTTGCGTGGTTGTGATTCCGCCGATTGGCGAAGTGCTAGCTCCCGCTTGGGGATGCCTTTTATATTATCATGTGTATGTGGTTTTGAATCAAAATATACAAAGGAGGTGCTGCCCAAATTTTTAAAAGACGAAACATGTTTTTCAACTAGTAAAATCCACTTGCATTTTTCATATTCCACTATTTATGCATTTAAGAAAACGTTTGATTTCATCGTACCTTTATTTCAAAACTTCACCTCTTTATTTTATTTATAAAGTTTAGATTTCTAGGCTTCAGCTTACTTGAATTACGTTACGCCTGTAGACGTGGCGTGATTTAAGTGCCGGTCACGAGCTAAAATTTTCGAGTCATGACACTTAACATGTGTGTATGTTTTACTTGTTATTACATTTCATTTATACATGTTGATAAAGCCCGTAGGATCATTGCTTGGCTACCTGCGTTGTGATGGCAATCATACTTGTGGGAGGTGGGTAGTCAATAAGCACGTCCTTAAAAGGTCCCTAATCATAGGAGTATCGAGACTGGGCATCGATATTCCGGAGTAGACTAAAGTATACGTTTCTAGACCCTGAAGAGGGGCGATGGTTGGTCCCGCAACCATTAGTCTTTTGCACCTAAGATCGTATACAGGTGCTTACTGGGGTGAGTACACTGGACGGACTCGCCGAGAACTTCTAGATGGTACTATACCTATCGTCAGATAGCAGTTCTTAGGTGACGTGAGTACAGGTTAGTCTTCAAACCTGAGATTGTCATTTATCTCATGTGAGTTCCCACTGTACTTTGATCACTACCCTACCACGGCTCTACCGAGTTGTGCAAACAGGTTTTGGTTGGGTACAGTCCCGAGCCACATGGAGGAAATGAGTGATTGTTGGGGATTCGTCTCTCCCGGTATAGGGAGTCGATATCGCACTGTGTTCAATTGGCCAGGACCATAAGACTTTGGCTAAGGCAGTTGGGATTTACTGATAGGTTGATCAGTAGTTTCCCGGATTGGTCCTGAGCCGCATCAACATGAATTATCGGGTTATTAGGGTCTGACGTTTACCACCCATAGACCCGGTATTCTATACTCTCAGACGAAGAGACCGGACTGTACGGAGATTGTCACAAATAGGCTCAGTAGGGATCCGGATGAGTTTGCTCGTCGGCCTTCCTTTTCGACAGGGACCCGGGTAGCCGTTACGTACAGCTAGTGCCGCTGACGTACTTGTGGTTATGGATTTATCCAGTAACTCACTGTCGGCGTACTGTCGAGTATTTAGAGTCCCACACAGAGGGTTTTCCCGGTTCAGGCGAAATGATGTAGTAGCCGAATTGGATACATGCAGGGTTTCGATCGATTGATTGTACTATGTACCCAGACTTTCGATTGGATAGTTGATAATACTAGCCGGCTCGGGATTGAGCCGGATTATTAAATCAGGTATTGATTTAATAATTTACATATATATATTTCGATATGTATATTCTAGTATTATGTTCTTTGTGTTATTCTATCTTTTTGGGTATTTTTATTTTTATACGAATACAGGTATGTATATACAGTAGAGTGTAATCCATATTTATACGGAAAACATTCTAGACGGTGGACACCTCATTTTAGTTTTATCTATTTATTCTTAAATGGAAAATGAGGTGTAAAGCAAGGTGAGGGGAGTATGGTGAGAACCATGCCTCAATAGTATTGACAAATGAATTTTCAATTCATTTATACTAACTATTGAAGCATGGTTAGTTATTTTATTTGTAAAAATTGTTTTACAAAACCAAGGTTAAGGATTTTCTCTCACATGCTTGATTTATTTTTTCTTAGCTCACCATTTGCCTCACCCTCCTCTCTTGTTTCTTGAGTTTCTCCACCTTCATCTTCAACCTCCTCTCTACAATCTCATGAGTTAAGAATCAAGAGAGCAGGTGAGATAGAAACACACATTGAACCTCATACTACATCCTAAACACTTTAGACTAGCAATCTAAAGTCTTTAATTGCTCCACTAGACTCTTAGTGTGGAGCTAGAGCCATGGACTACATCCCTCGGATGGATTATCTTCGACGGAGGAAGACCGGCCATCAAGGTCAATCCAGGAGAACCGAAGGAGCAAACAAAGAAGAACATGCTCGATCAAGAAGATCTCTAAGAGCAAACAAAGAGGAAAGAAGACCGAAGGATGCGGATCTTTTGGTAAGAAATTCCTATCATAGTAGTTAGCTCCTCTCATATAAGCTAGTTTAGGTTTATGGTAAATTCTAGATCGGGTTATTCTAGTGCTAGTTTTTTCAAACCCTAAAATTTTTGTTCCGCAAACGGCCATGGTAGATGGTCAGGGTGCTAGTATAACCCAACACTAATGGGCGCTAAAATTAAGACATCGGACACAGAGGAGCGCATGCAAAAAAGGGGAGAATTCTTTATTCATAAATCAAAATGGTTTACATTTATGTAAAGAAAAGTGGGAAATACAATTCTCGCCGTTTAGAAGGCGGGGCTTTCAATAAACTAGCAACCCACTCACTCTCTTCCCGCAGCGCCTCCTCGCATGCCACTATTGCAGCCAGCATCACTTCAACTTGAGCCCGTTGTTGCAAGCACGATGAAAGCTTTTCAGCGATTTCCTGCTTAGCCACTTCGCAATCCCGAATGCCCCGCTCGGTAAAATCGAGGTTCTGCCTCAGCGCCATTCCTTTAGACAAGCATTGTTGAAGACTTTCAAAGATAACTTGCATCTGTGTGGCATTCACTTCGACTTGGGCGTGCAATTGGCTGGATTCGCCAGAAGCTGTCTCATGCTCTTTTCGCTTCAGGGCCAACTTTTGCTCAAAATATTTAATAGAAGGGGCACTTTGTTCAATCCATGCGATCAGTTGAGCCTTCGAAGTTAACGCTTCAGGTGCAAGACGTTTGCGCTCAATCTCATGGAGACAAGCTTCAATCCACTTACAATAATGCCGACGAAGTCTTCATTGTGGAAATTCTCAAGCGTCGCCAGCATAGGGTTGACCTCGTCAGCAAAATCCGCAGCAGAGGTGAGGGCCTCAATATTAAGATCTTCGATTAACTCACTTAGCATCCGCAAGATTGGCACTTAGCAAAAGGCCCTGTGGGCATAGAAATGCGAGACCCAAAAGAAGCCAAAGCTGGTACAACTGCTGTGGAATAAAGCACACATAAAGAAAAGTTAGATTTCAACATAAAGAAAAATAATAAAGAAGAATAATGATAAACGAGATCTACCATACCAGTGGTCGAAAGTGGCAAGTTAGGAAGTACAGGAGGCTCGACTATTCCTTTATTATCCCCCTCGAGCCGTAATACTGCGGTCAATACGAAAAAAGCTTAGCGAAAGAAAGTTTACTCATGGAAAAATGAAACAGAAAGTGAGGAATACACTGACCAACGCCTGAAGGAAGAGAGAATTTCGATTGGAAGGCAAAGTGGGAGCTTAACATTTGGTATAAGCGGTCAAAAAGCACTTCTGCAGGATCGCAACAATACATGGTAAAGAAATTGATCCAAGAAAGAGAATGTCTGCACTGAAACAAAGAAATGAGAAATCTTTACCTTCCGTCACTAAACCCGAGAGAACTTGGGAGGATACAAGAGAGAGGGGTGGAACCGTGACAGTCGTGGCAATGGCCGGCGGCAATTCTTCAGTCAATGCAACATTAGGGTTTACCACACCTATACTCAGAATAAATAAGATATCATTAGAGATGCCTAGCAGGATTAAAAACTCAAAAGTAATAACTCGAGTTATACCTGACAGGGTAGAAACCAAGACAGTGTCCGAAGCGTCACCAGCGGTGACGGCTACCTCGGTTTCCACTGCGGAGGTGGATTCAGCATCTACACCCTCGTCGCCTGAATCGATAAGAGCCATCGTAATGCTTGCATCACTTGCCGATATTGGGGATCTACAGAAAGAAGAAGCGGCAATCAGAACAGTCCCAGATTCCAAAGGAAGGTTTGCCACTTCAGGCTCTTTAACCGCCGGCACTTCACCTACCACATCACCACCTAAACTTGGCCCTGTTAAAAAATATGTGTGTTATGATTAAAGAAAAAGGCTATTACTAGGTTTTAACAAGGAACCGTGTGTTGTTCTACCTTGAAATAATCGTTCGGCCTCTTCCCGAGCCACACGCGCAACCTGTCTATGAGCAATGGACAGGGCAGAAGGAACGTCAGCCATAGGAACGCTAGAAGCTCGAGCATCACTCAAACCCACGCCCACGGCCAAGATAGTCTGACGCTCCCTTACTGTGTGTTTTTTACGCTTCCTCTCATCCTGAGCTGTATGAACTGATCTCTTCAAAACCTCCGACAGGGGGACATCATTGTCCAAATCAGGCTCAGCCTCCGGATCTGCTACAACATCCATCATAGGTTGCTTTAGAGACGCCTCTGATGATGCTCCTGGGGTGGCCTCAACCGTATCCGGTGGCCTTGAAGGCTCCTCCCACTACCTCCTAAGGACGGCATGGTGTTTGGAACAGCAGGAGTGACGGTGGTTCCTATAATAAAAGAGGGAGAGAATCGGGGTATGGATGAAATGAATTAGATATGTATACGTTTCGTGAATCATACCGAGGCCCATGGAAGCGCAGAGCCTCTCCTCTTCCTCAAATGTTTTGAGGGATGCTAAGAGAGCCTCTTCAGTGGAGATTCCTGTTAAAAGAAGAACGTCAATAAAGCGTAATAAAAAATGTGTATATAGAAAAATGTAAATGAAATATACCGGATGCCGCGAGAGAAGCTAATGTTGCTTGCTCACGAACCAGTCTTTCAGAAACTTTGATGGCAGCTGAAGATCAGTAGCAGCGGGAGCTTCGAACAAACCATCGTTGGTGCCATACTCATACAAACCATCGCTATAAAGAGCATGAGGTTCCTGACCGAATACGGCGTCAGCTGAGAATAAGGATTTATTCTTCTTTTGCGAACTGGCACCAACAGCCGATGATAAGATTTTTCTCTTAACAGGCTTCTTTGGACGGCGGGTCCCGATCTCCGAACCAATGCCCGATTCTGGAGACACCACGGTTGCCGCAGTCGTGGGAACATCTGGTCGAAGCTTATCTGGAAAAGATCGCGGGACTACGGCCATGGCGATCTCTCTCAAAGAAGGGAGCACAACCGCCCGTCACTTCAGTGGGACCACTGGATTACTGGCTGGGACAGCATCCTTATGGTCAAGCAGTAGCCGCTTCTCCTCCCTGATGACAGCGCCCGTTGCATGTTGGTACCAGGCAACATAGGCATTCGAGGCCCTTGGAATATGACTCGGCTCGCTGACAAGGAAGTGGGACCCCATATTCAGACGCATGAAATGATGCATCATGTTGCGAACACCCTCCTCAGTAGTAATTGGATCAACAATGAACACCTCGAGGGGAGCGCCTTGGGTGTAACCCGACTGCTGGGCAAAACGGTGAGGCTTGTATCTCATAAACAAGACCGAGGCGTTCTGTCTGAATACCAGGAAACCCGGTCTGATAGAGTACAAATGGATGATCTCCCGGGCCCTCAACACAGAAGCTTCATCCTTGAAAACATCGTGCAGCGGCTTGATCACTTTAGAAGATTCTTTGCCGATGGTCAGGACTTTATCGACAAAGGTCATGATGTCCCCAACCATGCGCGGGAGAAGAAGAAATCGCCGAGCCTCCCGCTGTGTTGGATCTGGAGCAGAGCCATCGACCAGGTGCATGACCCGAGGAAAATTGTATCCTTCATAAAATATAGGTCGTTTATGCACACCGAAAGCACCCAGCACGTGCATCTCGATCCACGAGGTGAAGTAGTGCAATAAGAGATTTACGGGCTTCACGCCCGGCTGAGTGGTGTCGGCTGCTAGACTCAGGCCATGATATAAATGAAACAGTCCTGCAACCCAAATAGCCATGCGCGTCCCCGCGGCGATATGATGAGCTGGATAAAAGACAGATGGTCTCATACAGCGAGGGTGCATCGGAAGCGCAAACCAACTCAGCCACAAGCTGATAAACCTATGAAAAACGTCTCCTCGTCAATGTCCGGGGTAGCAATCTCTGCGAAGGGGATGACTGGAGTATCCAGAATAAAGAATTTCTTTAAATCTTCCTCCGCGGTCGATAGTTTGTCCAAACCAAATTCGAACGGGTCATCGAGTTTGGCAAACTTCGCAGCTTGCTTAGACAAAGCCTCTGGACGAAGGAAGCGGGCAACAAAATTTGTAAAGCTAACTCCGTTCCTACCAGACTCTAGGAATAGGCTCCCGTATATGTTCAACACCTTGATCAAGGTTGGAAACTGGTGTTGAACAGCATTCTCTGGGGTAAGACCCATTACCACTGATTTGGTAGCAAAGATGTACTCGTCAGGGGGAAGTATCTCCTCATAATATTCCCCTCTGACGGGTAATCCAGATATCTCCGTGAATTCCTCCAATGAGATTGAGACCTACCGATCTAATAAGAGAAATGTGTAGGTCAGGATATTCCATTGCTCTAGAAAATATTTGACCCACCACACATGGGGAGTGTAGTAGTGAAAAAGGGACGCATAGATCGCGGGATATAGCCCGGTCTTCAGTAGCATGTATCGGGCCCACTGCAGATAGCCATCCGGATAAAGAGGAGTCATTCCTATCATAGAAACCTACCCCCAAGGACGCGATTCTCCTTGGCATATGCGATGCCCTAGAATGTCTAGGGCCATCGGCGGCTGCACTGGTATTGATGCCATGGAAGGTGACGACCTTCCGAGGTCCAGTTGACCTCTTCTACTGTGTAAGCGGCCTATGGAGGGTCAGCGTAATGGATCGACGGGATCGGTTCTGACGGCGCTGCGCAAGTAAATCTTTGCCGACCCTGGATAATGTGACTGTACCATGACTCCTTCAGATGAAGAGACTTTTTCTCTGGGTCATAATACCGAATGAGCACAAGGACTTCCCGATCTGTAGGCGCATCGACGAAAGCACTCTCCGAGCGAACGTAGGGGAAGGAGGAATCGGAAGGCATAGCACCTGAAAAGAAAAACCCGTAGAGGGTTAGTTATCGACGCAATGAAATCAACTACAATTAAAGGATTTAGCATTGTCAGCACATCCAAATTTGTACTACATTCTGGCATATTAAAGTCACTATGGGCCCCAGAAAATCAAGATAACACCCCCATCAATGATGAGGAAGGCACTCATTGTAAGAATCCAAAAGGATTCTCATTTAATGAAGAATCTCATTAAACTGTGGAGATAAACTCCCAATACCCTCGAAAAAAAATGTGTTCTACAAGAAATTTCAAATCTGTAAAAAGAACCCTAAAAAAGAAAATAGGAAAAGTGGAATAAAATTCCCAAAAGAATTTCTTAAAAAGAAATTTTCTCAGAGCTATGCTCTGTAGAACAACCCGGAATTAAATTACTCTAATAATGGGATAAAATCCCAGAAATCCGCTCAGGAAATGGAATTAAATTCCAAACGATCTTCAAAAATCAAAGTCACTAACAGGGTAAGACCCTAAGATCCCCAAGGCCCATGTTCTACCCAAATAAAGTTTTTAGATCTCTAAGAGATCGTTCCAAAAGAAGAGCAAAGCTCTGTTAATTGGTTAAAAACCCAAAACAAGAAGAGGTTCTTTTAAGATTTTCTTTAAGAGTTAAATCGTGGTCATGATTCTTACCAAATTTTGATAGAGTTTGACTCTGAGAAAGTTCTGGGTACAGAGATCTAAGCTTTGAAAAGATAATTAAATTCTTAAGGAAGAAGAAGACTCAAGAGGATGATGAAATGGCAGTCATCTCAAGGGCCAATGGCCCTATTTATAGGACATAAAGGGATAGTTCAACTCCCCATGAGATCGAACGGTGGGAAAGGTGATACCGTTGCACCTACGTGTAAGCCACGTAAGAGCAACAGTGGGGGGCATTTGTTTCCACAATATATTTAACCTAATAAAAGAGCAAACCTCTGTTGAATTTAATGAGACAGCACCTCACGTGCTCTCCACGAGGGCGCCAGCGCCAGAGCCAATCTTAGAGGATTAAATCCTAAGATGGCGCCTCACGTGCTCCTCACGCGGGCGCCAATATGCAAAGCACAGAAAAGTTCATTACATAAGAGTTAAATTCTTAGATGGCG
Source organism: Agapanthus africanus (assembly GCA_030015575.1). Lineage (NCBI taxonomy): Eukaryota > Viridiplantae > Streptophyta > Magnoliopsida > Asparagales > Amaryllidaceae > Agapanthus > Agapanthus africanus. Next base: position 503,057,704 of record CM057338.1, read on the forward strand.
CCGCACGTGCTCCTCACACGGACGCCAATGTGCAAAACACAGGAATATACATCTTAAGAAATAAATTCTTAACTGGCGCCCACGTAAACGCCAGCGCCCAGGTAGAATTAAATTCTATAATACTCTCTGTTAAACAGAGTCGTTGGATCAAAGATCCAACAGAGACGATAAATCATCAAAATACAGAATTAAATTCTGTTGGGAGAAAACATTTCCCAAATCTTTCTGAAATAAGAAAGGTACTCTCGGTTGGATCAAAGATCCAATTTTAGAATAAAATTCTATTCTGGAATATATTCTCTCAATCTTTCTAAATAAGAAAGATTGCTCTTTGTAAAACAGAGAACCGTTGGATTAAAAATCTACTGGTGATTAAAAATCACTGTTTTACAGAATAAATTCTGTATAGGGAAAATATTTCCCCAATCTCATTAAAAACCTAAAATCATATTCTGTAAAAACAGAAGTTCTTGGATCAAAGATTCAATGGTGGGTAAAATTCCCCAAATCAATCTTGAAACCAATTAAATCAATTGGAATCTCTCAATGAGAGATTTTCTCAAAACTAATCAACAATTTGCCTCCACTATATAAAGGCCCCAAGACTTCAAGTCTCAAACAACAAGGAGGGGGGAAAAAGAACATGAAAACAGAAGAGAAGAGAAAGAGACACAGAGAGACATCAGAGGCACAGAGAGAAAAAACATAGGGAGAGAATTCAATTCTCAAAGAAGAAGAGCTCCATTATCAAAACCCTAGGTAAAAAGAATATCAAGATCAAAACATCTCCTTTACCTAACATATCTAAGGGTTGAACCCTTCTAAAAGAACTTAGTTATTTCTCTAGATCTGAGATCCACAAGACAAGTCTCTCACAAGTTGAGAATTTAATTCTCATCGGGAAGTCTTGTTCTTGGGAATCAAAGATTTAGGAAAGAACAAATTTAAAAGAAAACGAATATGGAGTCCATAATACTCCAGGAACTCAATTCCATCAAATCAAGAACTCAGTTCTTAAAGAGCGTGATCTCAGATCCTCAAAATAATAATCTTGGTGATCGTTAATGGTCAAAATAACATTAACAAAGATTTAAGTTTTCTAAAAATATTAACAGAGATTAAATCTACAAAGAACATAGCGCCTCACGTGAAACACATGCGAGCGTCGGAAAAAAGTTAGTGCTTAGCACTATTGGAGCGCCTCACGTGAAAAGCATGTGAGCGCCCAAGGATAAAAGCTCAGAGCCTCACGTGAAACACACGTGAGCGCCACAAAAGTTAGTGCTTAGCACTATTGAAGCGACTCACTGATATACACGTAAGTGCTATATTCAGCTGAATGCTTAACACTGCTGGGTGTTACAGAAACCCAATCTTAGCTCAAATTGACTAAACTTATATTCATGATATCTAAACTGATATCCAAACTGATCCTAGTCAAAAACATGACTAATGATCTCTCATTGATGATATCCAAAATGATATTCATCCAATATCCCCTAAGATAATTTTAGTCTCAAATATGACTAATGATTCTTAGGTCCATCACCCCCTTTCTCTCAAATACGGGATTTGGTTCAAGGGCACATCTCTCCATATCTCTGATATATGTCATTGTAATTCCTCAACATCTTCAAAGAGGTGGCGGGTCCCGACAACCAACAACAACTCCTCGTTCCAACTTGATGTAAAATTTCATCAAGATAGGGAATTATACACCCCACATTGATGCACTTCCAAACTGATGTGTACACCTCAAATCGGATCGCACCCCAAATTGGACGCATTCCATGTCACCATCGTTCACTCCGCCACGTAACAAAAACATGTGCGCACAAGATGAATGATGGACTAAAATTTTCTTAAACTAATATCTGCCCCAAACACGACGGTAATGGACCGCGATGTCCTTAAACTAAAATAATTGGGCCCAAATGCTCATATGGTTAAGTCAATCTTAATCTAAAACCAGATTAACGGTGTAAGTCTACGGTAGCGCCCCGGACGTCAATCCAAGGCCAAACGCGGAACAAAAACTTTTATAAAACTGGCGCTAACGCAGACTTTTACCCGGATCGTACCATTAACACAAAACTAGCTCACTACAAGAAGTTAGAATGGCTATACTGATCGATCTGTGTCCTTCGGTCTTTATCAACCATCCTTCGCTCCTCACGGCATCTCCGATCTCGCTCGATCTCCGGTCTCCTCATCGAAGTGGCACTACATCTAAAAAACCTTTTACGGGCTCCCGCTTCAAACCGAAGCAACTCGGACATGAAGTTTGCTAGCTGACATGTCCAAGGTGAAGTATAGAATGTGTGTGATAATTTTGTCTCTATACATCCATTGATTCTCAACACATGAGATTGTATGGATGGAGGTTGAAGAAGAACCCATTGATGAGGAACTTGTGAGCTCAAGAGAAGAAGAAGAAGAAGAAAAAGGCTTATGTTATTGTGAGATCTTTTGAGAGAGATATATATATATCAATAATACAAAGCCCCAAGCCATCACATGATTGCCCCTCTCTCTCCAAAATATCCACACTAACCATAATTAGCCACAAAATAAATCCATGTCACATTTAATATTCACCTAAACCAAGACCATGAGTCACCATTTGCATGTGGCATGAAAAGATGCATGTGGACAAAACTTGCACTCACATTTTCCTCCATCAAACATTTAAACAAAAAATGTTTAATCCAACAAAATGATATGGCATCTACTAAAGTAAACTCATGACGGATCATAAGGATACACCCTACCTGTATATACATACCTGCATCCAGATTCCGACTGAATACGAATGCAATAAAACGAAAGCAATCCAACAAATCTAATACTAGGATCTAGCTTAAACCAAAGCACGCTAGTATGATCCGTCCGATCATGATCCGTGCACAAGTGCACATATATGATCGAACCCTGCCATAAAACCATACGGCCTCTACAACTTTTCGCCCGAACTTGGGAAACTTTCTGTGGGGGACTCTAAAGACTCGTCGATACGCCGGCAGTGGGTTTAACCACAAGTACGTCAGTGGCACTAACTGTACGTAACGGCTACCCATGTATTGACCAAAAGGAAAGCTGATGAGCGAACTCATCCAGAAACCCTACTGAGCCTGTCAATGACAATATCCGTACAGTCCGGTCCGTTCGTCTATGAGTATCGCATATCGGGCCTAGGGGCTGATAAACATCAGACCCCCAAAAGCGGAATAAGTCATGTCGGAGTGTAGCCGAGAACGCCCTGAGATACTGTTCATACCAGAATATTGCATTTTTTACCGCCCATTCTTACGCTCGTTTGGTTATAGGCAGGTGCTTTTAATCAGTGTTTGCTACATATTTACAGGATACTGGTTCTCCGCTATAGACAGCGAAATTCATAGAAAAGTACGTCAAATTCCGGATTACTGCCAACAACAGATAAAACACGGGTCTCCGCTCTCTATCTGTATGTTGCCACACACCAGTTTAAGGGACAAAATGGCAAATCGATGTCATTTTCGAGCACAAAGCTCAATGTCAACACAAGATCCAACATATCTACGCGGAGCTCGAGGAAATCTTGGCAAAAAATCCACATCACATCACCTTTTGATCTACTGAAATTCTGGAAGAAATGGGAAGAGTTTCTGAGAAAAAGTCATATACCAAACTGAAGAGTACTAAAAACTAGGGAAAACCACCAAATTTCATGGCCTAACTCCTCTAAACGGCCACGGTTCCGCAGCATAAGCACGCTTAGGCCGCGGTTCCGCGGCCGTATAGGCTCCTCACTTGGTCAAATTTCAGGGGCAGTTTTGTAATTTCATATACTGTCAGAATGTTGCCCTAGGTTCTCTGTTTCCAGCCTATAAATACCCCGGTTTTGTTCCAAGCCAAGCCTCCTTGATGTCTTGATTTCCATTCTCTCTTTAGTGTAGTTTAGTTTAGTTTCTTCTTCTTCTTCATTCTTTCCTCCATGAAAATTGTAGTGAGAGCTTTTTGAGTGGATGATGAAATGAAGATGAGGGTGTTTGTATCATTCTTTTGTTTTAGCTTCCCCTTGAGATCCTTGCTTTCTCTTGATCTTTCAACCTCTTCATTGAGCTTGAAAGTTTAAGCGTTTGTTATTGATTTCAAGGGTTGTATCTTCTTATGGAATTAGTGCTTCATTTCACATGAGTTCTTTACCCTTCTCTTGATCTTGCAACCTCTTGATTGAGCTTGCAAGTTTAAGGGTTGGCTATTGATCCCATGCTTGTCTTGAGTTCTATGTTCTTATTACTTTCTTGCTTATTTCTTTCTTGCTTTTTATTACTTGCTTTACATTCATGCTTTACTTTCTTGCACTTAAATTCCATGCACTTACTTACTTGTAATCTTTTCTTTTCTTTTGCTCTTTTTGGTTCGTTTTTGTGAATGGTTGTAATTATTGTTGTTAAGAATCAATACGATATTGTAAGTTAACGTTTCTTTTCTCATTTCCTTTTTCTGTTATTTTCCATTGAACTCCGCCCAAACGATACGCAAGCGCTCCTTTAGGCACCTTACCCTACCAAGGTAACGGTGATTCCTAACCGCGACCGGTTGCGTTCGGTTTGGCCGGAGGCGAAAGCAAGAGACAAGAACGGAAGGACAAGGGTAAATAAGCCAGATTCCACGAATACCGCGCTTAAATCCCCTAATCCACGTTGTTGCCGATTGCTCTAGCTTCAATTGGTCAAGACTCGGCTCAAAGGTTTTGAGTGCGGATTTCGTTAGTTTACACTTTCATATCTTTTCTTAACAACTTTATACTTGCATATAAAACACATAGGTTAGATTTGAACAAACATATACACATTCTTTATTGACTCGTCTAAAACAAGAACGGACATACAACCATCTCCCTGTGGATCGACCCGTGCTCAACCGGCTAGCTGCAAAGCGACACCGTCCTGATCGCGGTTATACTTTAGAACTTTGAACATCCGACACGCCAAAAGCGTGCGATCAAATGGCGCAGTTACCGGGGAGACGGTAGCGTATTTTCTTTCTTGTTATTCGGGTTAATATTCTTTTTGTATATATTTATAAAAAAAATCTTTTTGTTTTTTTTGATAATTTTTGTGAGCAAGTCTGCAGATTTTTGCGGATATGCGAACGGCGATTGTGGGGAGCAAAGTGTACGTTCAAGGCTAAGCTGATTGCAAGTACAGTGCCAAAGCTCCGGGTAGTTTGACCCGCGCAAGCGAACTTTTCAAGCTTACCGGATTTGATTCAACGGGGGTTTCCTAACCCAAAAACTTAACGGTACGTACTTTACTAACACCTTCTTCTCAAATCCGACGCATCCAATATACTATTCTTTGTAGGATTCTTTGCAAGTTCGCTAGAAAACGCTAAAAATTGACTAACCCGTATTTGTTGCAGTGCCGTGCTTAAACTAAAAAACGATTGTTTGATTCTTTATAGAATTTTTATTGAATTGCGCATTACATACATTAATACGGACTTAAGGGCAAGCGAACCCCCACAATATACGGTAAAGGATTTCATCGCCTTTTCCGTGGCCCACAAATCACGAACTTGAGCATAACGTTTACCCGCACAAATTTTAAAAGAAATTAGACTTTAAGCCTTAAGGACTTCGTGCTCATTAGGAGAAGTTAACCGTGTTTAGAATCTCGCTTAACGGTATATTGTTTAGGGGGTGTCTAGGAAAGTGTTAACGGCGAAACCGCCAAAAGAGAAAGGGTTATTTAATTAAGGAATTTCGCGAAAGCGTTGGAAAACCTCCCCTTATCTCTGCACTTACCTGGCCTCGTGATCAGTGTATCTTAAGCCCGTTTCTCGACACAGTTTTATTTCGACAATCAAGTTCTGGAGCAGGTCTAGTTGATCTAGGTGAACCCTAGAACGATTAGGTGTGTCGTATTTTTGTGTCGTGATTTTTTTTGTCCAGATTCTTTTGTGTGTATATTTCATTCTTTTGTTAAAAATTAAAAAAAAATCACATTCTTTTTCCCCTCCTTTTCTCTGCCTTTCTTTCTTTCTCTCTTCATATTATGGGTACACCACCTCGCAAAACTCTTGCCGAATTTTGGTACCCACAACCAGACATTACTTCTTACGATTCTTGCTTTGGCCGAACGTCGAACGATCCCTCCATGCCCAAAATCTCTTTGAAAGATCGGATAGACGCGTCTAGGACAAACACTTGCCCTCCACAATCCACTTTGTATCAACCTTTTCAACATCCCCCACCCTCTTATGCTGATACCCCTTTTGCAAGACGTCCGTTGTCCATCGCTGAACATATTGAACAATTCTGTAGCCGATCTTTCACTCCTTTCACCACTACAGATTCTTGGGATCAACAATTCCATTCACCTTCTTATCCAAATGTTGATCCTGTTCCTGTCCAGCCATTCAATTCCTACCAGTCCTACCCGACTTTTGCACCTTCCCTAGACATTGCTTCTGAACCGCCATTTGGGAATTTTCAGTATCCAAACAACTTTGAATCTTTTACTGAAACCCCTTCACAACCCATGTCTAGTCTGAAACAGTCGTTGGAAGACTTTAGGGTAGTGTCATGCCAACAGATGATGGATTTGAATGCGTCCATGACCACCCTCATACAACCTACTGACCTGGTAGCTAGTTTCCAACTAGCTCCTAATTTTCTAATGTATGATGAGGCGGTTGGACAGATTGAGAATTTGAGTGGAGAGAGTGAGCTGTACCCCCTTCCAAATCAAACCTACCCGTTTCAAATTGAATCCCACAACTCCTGTGTTGAAAGTCTATCAAGTGTCCCAACTGAATTATCAATTGAAGATAGAATGTTTGATAAGTTGTGCGACTTTGCAGTGTTTGATTTACCCGATTATGAAGGGACCTTGCCAAGTGAAACCACACCCCATCCTTTTGACCTCTACACCTCCATCTTAGAACCAGAATCGATTGAAATCCATACTTTTGATGAGGTGTCTGAGCAAATTGACTTTCACTTGATTGAGGATATTGACACCGGGAATATTTTGGATAATGAACCTGTAGATTTGGCAGAGATTTTCTCTCCAATTCATCATCCCGAGTCATTAACTGTTTTTCCCGAACCCCTGATGCGTCTAGATTTCGATGAAATTTGCATGGATGAGATAATTTTTGAGGAGAACATTGAGGAAAGTTTTGAAGATGAACCAGTTTTAATTGATGAGTCGGATTTTCCAATTCATCATGTCCCTTCCATTGACTGTGTACCCCCTCCCGAACCTTTACCTGATACCCCTCCTCGATCACTTTCCTCTACCCTTTCCATCGTTCCGACCCTGCAAGTAACTGTATCATTTCCATTTCCATTGTCTGGTTTACCAAGTTCGGCATACCCATGGTTTCTCACGAATCTTGAAGGATTTGACCCCATTTCTCGACGGGTTAATATATTAGCACAATCGCTTTTCACACATCGGTCATCACAAATTATGCTAATCTATTCACTACATTTTCACCCTCAAGTTCGTATTCCACTTCTTTCTCCCTTCCGCCATTCTTCTTCTCATATACCGAGACCGTATCCCGCTCCTATCTCCATACGGTCTCGCGTAATCTCCATTTCTTTCCTCTTCACCTTCTTTCACCAACCCGCATCTTACAGAGATAGAATTTTTGAATGGTTGGTGTTAACTTTTGGCCTTTGTAAGGCCTTGTATAGCTTGTTACTATTCTCTTTCCCTCCTAATCCTGAACTTCAACGCTTAACAATGGAAACACTGTTTTACTTAAGTTTGGGGGGGACTCCTTTTTGTATATATTTTTTGTTTTCCTTTTTGTTTTGTATATAATTTGTTTCTAGGGAGCGCCGACAATTTTGACCCTCTTGGTGTAGCCTGACAGTGAGGGCACTGTCAAGTTTAAGTTTGGGGGTGTGCTCGGTAAGCTTTCTTCCTTCGCATTCATTTGTATATTTTGCATTTGCATACCTTATTAAAAACCCACAAAAATTGAAAATTTTCCAAAAAATATAAAAACTTTGTCGTCAAGTTAGCTAATAGGGTAACTTAGATTTTTATTCTGAAAGTTTAGTTGATATGTTAGAAATAACTAAATTCTCGACTTAGGAATTGAAAATCCTTAAAATAACCCTCATTCTGTCTAACTTTGGTATGTATACGTCCTTACAGTTTTTTGAGTTCAGTTCTTGAGTTAAGTCAAGATGAAGGGAAAGTATTGAAGCTTTACTGGAGAATAAGTCTGAAAAATAGTTTCTTTTCTTGAGTTCAAATTTAGAAAGTATATACCCTACAAACTGCACTTACACGCACCTTGAAACTTGGGATAGTAGAGGATACCTAGAAATACTCTTACCTGAAAGCCTAGTATGAAAGAAAAAACGGTATTTAAAGCTAAACACCAAAAGAGCATATTGAAAAATATATCCGGTCTTGAAAAAGAAAAAGAAAAAGAAAACTAAAAAGAAAAAGAAAAAATAGAATAAAGTCAAGACCTGGAAACTTCTATTTACGCTTTAAAGTTCACACATTCAGTAATCGGTCGTTAGTGCCTCAAGAATCATTAATAGTCGCATGAAAGGTGCGTGAGCAAATCCGTCCATCCTTAATGAAAAGAAGTAGTATTAGGTATTAGGGCAAGGGTATTATAGCTTGAATTGAATTCTTGAGTGTAGGGGTGCAAATATACACACACGTAGGGGTATACAATCGATGTTTGGATAAAAAATAGAAATAAAGAATAAGACTTATGTTTTCTGTAAAGTTGATAAAAATCCCTGATTTGAGGCCGCACTTTAGAAGAAAAACTCAGGAGATCCAAGGTTAAATAGATAGGAGATGTGAAAAATAAGGGTTGGATATTTCTAACTTAGGATGATAGAATTTCTAACGTAAATACTAAAATGTAGGAGTAGAATCGACGTTAACTTATGACACTAGCTTGACGGGATTTTGTGGGTGTAATCCGCTGAATACCCTCAGGAGACAACACTCCTCCTACTAGGGACACCTAGAGGTTTAACGGCTTGTTGCACGTACTCAGTGCAATCGTGTTCCCTGCGAAAGTGCGGTTAGGACTTTTTTGTGAATAATTGGTTTTGCTCGGGACGAGCAAAAGTTAAGTTTGGGGGTATTTGTTCATACCAGAATATTGCATTTTTTACCGCCCATTCTTACGCTCGTTTGGTTATAGGTAGGTGCTTTTAATCAGTGTTTGCTACATATTTACAGGATACTGGTTCTCCGCTATAGACAGCGAAATTCATAGAAAAGTACATCAAATTCTAGATTACTGCCAACAACAGATAAAACACGGGTCTACGCTCTCTATCCGTATGTTGCCACACACCAGTTTAAGGGACAAAATGGCAAATCGATGTCATTTTCGTGCACAAAGCTCAATGTCAACACAAGATCCAACATATCTACGCGGAGCTCGAGGAAATCTTGGCAAAAGATCCACATCACATCACCTTTTGATCTACTGAAATTCTGGAAGAAATGGGAAGAGTTTCTGAGAAAAAGTCATATACCAAACTGAAGAGTACTAAAAACTAGGGAAAACCACCAAATTTCATGGCCTAACTCCTCTAAACGGCCGCGGTTCCGCGGCATAAGCACGCTTAGGCCGCGGTTCCGCGGCCGTATAGGCTCCTCACTTGGTCAAATTTCAGGGGCAGTTTTGTAATTTCATATACTGTCAGAATGTTGCCCTAGGTTCTCTGTTTCCAGCCTATAAATACCCCGGTTTTGTTCCAAGCCAAGCCTCCTTGATGTCTTGATTTCCATTCTCTCTTTAGTGTAGTTTAGTTTAGTTTCTTCTTCTTCTTCATTCTTTCCTCCATGAAAATTGTAGTGAGAGCTTTTTGAGTGGATGATTAAATGAAGATGAGGGTGTTTGTATCATTCTTTTGTTTTAGCTTCCCCTTGAGATCCTTGCTTTCTCTTGATCTTTCAACCTCTTCATTGAGCTTGAAAGTTTAAGGGTTTGTTATTGATTTCAAGGGTTGTATCTTCTTATGGAATTAATGCTTCATTTCACATGAGTTCTTTACCCTTCTCTTGATCTTGCAACCTCTTGATTGAGCTTGCAAGTTTAAGGGTTGGCTATTGATCCCATTCTTGTCTTGAGTTCTATGTTCTTATTACTTTCTTGCTTATTTCTTTCTTGCTTTTTATTACTTGCTTTACATTCATGCTTTACTTTCTTGCACTTAAATTCCATGCACTTACTTACTTGTAATCTTTTCTTTTCTTTTGCTCTTTTTGGTTCGTTTTTGTGAATGGTTGTAATTATTGTTGTTAAGAATCAATACGATATTGTAAGTTAACGTTTCTTTGCTCATTTCCTTTTCCCATTATTTTCCATTGAACTCCGCCCAAACGATACGCAAGCGCTCCTTTAGGCACCTTACCCTACCAAGGTAACGGTGATTCCTAACCGCGACCGGTTGCGTTCGGTTTGGCCGGAGGCGAAAGCAAGAGACAAGAACGGAAGGACAAGGGTAAATAAGCCGGATTCCACGAATACCGCGCTTAAATCCCCTAATCCACGTTGTTGCCGATTGCTCTATCTTCAATTGGTCAAGACTCGGCTCAAAGGTTTTGAGTGCGGATTTCGTTAGTTTACACTTTCATATCTTTTCTTAACAACTTTATACTTGCATATAAAACACATAGGTTAGATTTGAACAAACATATACACATTCTTTATTGACTCGTCTAAAACAAGAACGGGCATACAACCATCTCCCTGTGGATCGACCCGTGCTCAACCGGCTAGCTGCAAAGCGACACCGTCTGATCGCGGTTATACTTTAGAACTTTGAACATCCGACACGCCAAAAGCGTGCGATCAGATACTACTGGAATACCTACCAGTAAATCTCACTTGCCTTGGCCAAGGACTTCGTGTAATGGCTCTCCTAAATACAGCGCGATCTCACCCCCAATACAAGGAGAGACGAATCCCCTGCCGATCCGCTCACTGCCTCCATGTGGCTCGGGACTGTACCCAACTAAAACCTGTTTGCACGACTCCTTTGAGCCGTGGTAGGGTAGTAATCAAAGCACAGTGGGAAATCACACGAGAAAAATAACGATCTCAGGTCGATAGACTAACTTGTACACATGTCACCAGGGAACTACTATCTGACGCTGGTATAAGACCAACTAGCATGTTCCCGGCGAGTCCATCCGGTGTACTCATAACCCAATGAGCACCTGTATACATCTTAGGTGAACCAAATGACACCAATGTCTTGTGAGACCAGCCACCGTCCCTCGTCGGGGTCTCGACTGTATACACTAGTCTACTAATGGAGTATCGATGCCCAGTCTCGAAACTCCCACGACTAGGGACACTTTAAGGATGTGCTTATAGACTACCCAACTCTCACGTATATGATCGCCATCATACTGCTGGTAGTCAAGCAAGAATCCTAAGGGCTCTATCAATGTGTAATAGTGATCTGTAATGTCACCTAAAGCGTGTACACGATGATAAAGACAAACCAGATAGCATACTATCATCTCGAGTAAGACTGTCCTACCGGTATAGGTCATCCCTCAATCATTGCAATCACGTGCCTGCGATCCAATAATTGACTTTGAGGGCACTATATCCAACAATCTCCCACTTGCACTTAAGGCTAATTATTGCGATGTCATATACTCATAGCCCGTGTGATACCAAACACCCAACTTCCCTACTGATCAGTCTCACAAAGCTCGTTTGAGAAACTATTGTGTTCGAGAAATAGCCTCAGTGAGTGGATCCGCTCTGGTGTTTCTTTCTATATCTATCTTAATCTCATGTTCGCGGAGAAATCCATCTTCCGAAATGAGTAATACCTGTCTTAGAATATGTCTGGATATCTAATAGGACCCAGTTCATAAGTGAACTCCAAATCCAGCAAACTTCTTAGACTGCATCGTCAACTGAATTTAATCAGTATCCTGCGCCATGCCTCCCTCAGTATCCGCTTGGACCATCTGTCCAAACTACTGCCCCTCGTCAGAGGGAAAACTATAACTCTGACAGTCACTTCGTCATCCAGGTCACCTTGGAAGCCTGGAATGATAACTGTCTCCCGAAAGAGGCTGTCGTTATCAAATCCCTAGAACATCCACTCATGTTCTAAAACTGCTTCCGAACGTTTCTCCAGGATTGGATTAATATCATCTTATTGCAGCTAGTGCAAAAACAACATCTGGTGTGATACTTGGCATCTCATGATTGACTCAATTGCCTAAGCAAGTGATATGCCAATCATGCGCTTCCCTCTCCCCTTTAGTCTGTAAGACACCTTTAGATAGGGTGACTCCATCACCTACCGGTTCACTACCATGTCAGGAGTTGTCCATTCTAAATTACCTTTAGAATGCAGTCTTAGTACCCGGATTGGGACAGTTCTCAAATCTAGATCTAAAACCATAGATCTAGTAACCAGAATGCCTGATATTTTATCCATATCCTATGTGGAGAAACCACTGTGTGACAACCAAAGTATAACTGATCGTAGTATAGCAATTTCACTAACCTAGATAGATACTAAGAGAAGCTATCATAAACCTAACTAGCATAACTAGCATAACTAGAGAAGCTATCTACTATGAAAGAAGTTTATACCAAGAGGCTCAAGTCCTTCGGGTCTTCACCCCTCTCCTTTAGTGTGCTCCTAGTGGCCTCTATGATCGAGCTTGATCGTCTGTCTCCCCGCGTCAAAGATGATCCACCCGAGAGTGTCTATTTTGAGCTCCTACCTTTAAACTAAGGTAACTAGGTTACTTAGTATGCTAATCTAAGTAGCCTAGAAGATGTAGAGAGTGATGATGAATTAATTAGTCTCAAGATACCCTAGATTTCTCAACACATGAGACATTTAGGTTTTAGGTAGAAGAAGAGAGCTTGGAGGAGATGAGAGTAGATGAGAGTGCTGTAGTGAGCATAATAAAATGAAGAATGGCTAGGTGTTGTGACTAATAATGCAAACAACAAAATATCTACACAATATCTTCACAACAAAATATTAAGCATGAATCAATAGTAAACCATGACTCACTACATGAGTCACAAAGTAGCCATGCATCATTCAATGAATAATAACACCTCACCCTCCGCCTCATTAACCATTTAACTAAATAGTTAAAACAAATAATGAGGTGTCTTCTTCTAGAAGCACCCTTGTAACAAATTACAAGAATACCCCTCACCTTATATACATACCCGTATCTGTATTCCGAAAAATATGAATACAAAGAGACGAAAATAATCCAACAATATAATACTAGGATCCGGCTTAAACCAAAGCCCGCTAGTATTATTCGCCCGAACATCATACGTGCACAAGTACATGTATGTGATCGAACCCTGCCGTAAAACCATACGGCCTCTACATCGTTTCTTCCGAAGCAGAGGACTCTAAAGACTCGACAGTACGCCGGCATTGCGTTACTGGATAAATCCATAACCACAAGCACGTCAGCGGCACTAGCTATACGTAACGGCTACCCGGGTACTTGTCGAAAAGGAAAGTCGACGAGCAAACTCATCCGGATCCCAATTGAGCCTATCCGTGACAATCTCCGTAAAGCCCGGTCTCTCCGTCTAAGAGTATCGCATACCGGGTCTAGGGGTGGTAAACGTCAGACCCTAATAACCCGATAATTCGTGTTGATGCGGCTTAAGACCAATCCGGGAAACTACTGATCAAGCTATCAGTAAATCCCAACTGCCTTGGCCAAGGTCTTATGGTCCTGGCCAATTGAACACAGTGCGATATCGACTCCCAATACCTGGAGAGACGAATCACTGACAATCACTCACTGCCTCTATGTGACTCGGGACTGCACCCAATCAAAACCTGTTTGCACGACTCAGTAGAGTCGTGGTAGGGTAGTGATCAAAGCACAGTGGGAACTCACACGAGACAAATGACGATCTCGGGTCCAAAGACTAACATATACACATGTCATAAGAGAACCTCTATCTGAGTATAGGTATAATACCATCTAGAGGTTCTCGGCGAGTCCGTCCAGTGTACTCACCCCCAGTGAGCACCCGTATACAATCTTAGGTGATCATACCAATGGTTGTGGGACCAACCACCACCCCTTGTAGGGGTCTAGAAACGTATACGAAAGTCTACTCTGGAGTATCGATGCCCGATCTCGATACTCCCACGACTTGGGACTTTTAAGGATGTGCTTATAGACTACCCAGCTCCCACAAGTATGATCGCCACCATAACGCTGGTGGTCAAGCAAGATCCTACGGGCTTTATCAACATGTGGTCGACATATATAATATATGCACATGTTAAGATAAAGTCAAACCATAATAGTATACTACTGTATCGAGTATTTATCAATATGTGCAAGCAACATAAAGCATCAAAAAAAAGAAATACACGTATCCTGATAAAGACAACTCAAATAATATACTATATAACTGAGCAAGATTGTCTTGTACAAACATATCTCTAGCATCCACATGTATACATATACAATAATGGCCTCTAGGGAATACATATCCAACAATCTCCCACTTGCACTAAAGGCCGGTAATTGGCGTACCGAATACCCAACGTCTTCACTAAGGCCAGCTGCTGGCGTACTGCATATCCAACATCTCAAAAAGTCGCTCGAACTGTGCTTGAGGGAGGGCCTTTGTACATGGATCCTCCGTGTTCTCTTTTGTATCCACTTTCCGTATCTCGATCTCCTGGCGATCTATGATCTCCCTGATCAGGTGATACCACCTTAAGATGTGTCTGGATTTCTGATGGGACCGTGGTTCCTTTGCTAAAGCTATATCCCCATTGTTATCACAATACAAAGGTATTGGATCAACAATGGACGAAACCACCTGAAGTTCAGTAATGAACTTCTTCATCCAGACCACTTCTTTTGCGGCATCTTTCGCAGCAATGTATTCAGCCTCCATCGTTGAGTCTGTGACGGTGTCCTGTTTAGAACTCCTCCAACACACCGCCCCTCCGTTGAGGGTAAATACAAAACCCGAGACAGACTTGCTGTCATTCTTGTCACTCTGGAAGCTTGAATCGGTAAAAGACTCCACCTAGAGTTCCCCATTACCGAATACCAAGAACATCTCCTTAGTCCCTCTCAGGTACTTGAGAATGTTCTTCACTACTGTCCAGTAGTTCTCACCTGGGTTCGAATGATACCGGCTCACCACGCTAAGAGCGTAATCCACATCCGGTCTTGTACATAGCATTGCATATATTATAGATCCTACCGCCGAAGTGTAGGGTATAGTGCTCATGCAAACCCTCTCCTCATCAGTCTTTGGAGACATCTTTTTGGAGAGGGTGATTGCGTGCAGTGCGGGTATGTTACTGCGCTTGGAATCTTCCATACTAAATCTCTTTAGTATGGTCTCTATGTACCTGGACTGCAAAAGTCAAAATAATCTTTTGGATATATCTCTGTAGATCTTGATCCCCAGAATGTACGAGGCATTACCCAGGTCCTTCATGGAGAACCTTTATGATAAGAACAGCTTGACCGATTGTAGCAAAGGAATATCATTTCCTATCAAGAGAATGTCGTCCATGTACAAAACTAGAAATACGACAGTTCGTCCTACAATCTTCTTATAAATACATGGCTCATCCTCGTTCTTGATGAAGTCAAAGTCCTTGACTGTTTCATCAAAACATATGTTCCAGCTCCGCGATGCCTGCTTCAATCCATAAATGGATATAAGCAACTTGCACACCTTCCCGCTGCTCCCACTGTCTACAAAACCATCTGACTGATTCATATAAACGCACTCTTCCAAACTTCCATTTAAAAAAGCCGTTTTTACGTCCATCTGCCCGATTTCATAGTCATGGAAGGCAGCAATGAAAAGTAGGATCCGAATGGATATGAGCATAGCCACTGGAGAAAAAATTTCGTCATAGTCCAATCCTGGTCTTTGACGAATACGTTTTGCAACAAGTCTAGCCTTATAGGTTTCCACCTGCCCATATACACCAATCTTCATTTTGTATATCCATTTGCATCCAACAGGTTTTACCCCAGGTGGAGCAATTTCCAAGGTCCATACTTTATTGGCATACATGGACTCCATTTCGGATTGCATAGCATCCAGCCACTTATCAGAATCCCCACTGATAATGGCATGCCTATAACTAGTAGGATCATCTTCTTCCAAGATGCAATCCTCTCGATCCCCATCTATGAGAAAACCGTAGTATCTCTCGGGCAGATGAGAAATCCTACTAGATCTGCGGAGTGGCTGAGGTTCATCCGGGATTATTGAATTCTCTGGTTCTACCAAATCTTTAGTTATGGTTTGTCCCTCTGGAATTTCATCCAGTTCTACCGCGCTCCCACTAATTTCTTTTGCAATAAATTGTCACTCTGAAAAGGTGAGTGCTGAGCAACAAACACCTTCTGTTCCTCGGTGTGGTAGAACAGATATCCATTTGAATGCCTGGGATATCCTACAAACTTACATAAAACTGACCTGCCTAAGGTTTGTCCGAATTCTGGTTTTTAACATAGGCCGGACAACCCCATATCTTAACCCGTTTAAGACATGGTTTTTTACCACTCCATATTTCATATGAAGTCTTAGGCACAGATTTAGACAGAACCTGATTCAAGAGGTACGCTGCTGTTTCAAGCGAAAGTCCCAGAATGAAAGAGGCAATTCTGCATTACTCATCATGGAGTGAACAATGTCCAATAAGGTATAGTTCCTCCGCTCCGATACACCATTGTGCTGTGGTGTATACAGAGAAGTAAGCTGAGAGAGAATACCATTCTCTTTCAGAAAGCCCCGAAATTCCGTGCTCAAGTACTCCCCTCCTCTATCAGACCGGAGGATCTTGATACTTTTGCCTGTTTGGTTCTCTACTTCCTTTCTGAATTCGTGAATTTCTCAAAAGCTTTAGATTTGTATTTCATAAGATACACGTATCCGAACCTAAAGAGATCGTCAGTGAATGTGATGAAGTACGAGAACCCACCCCTTGAATGTATAGACATCGAACCATATGCATCACTTTGTATGAGTCCCAAGAGCTCTGCTGCTCTTTCTCAGTGTCCGGTGAACGGAGATTTGGTCATCTTTCCCTTTAGACAAGACTGACAAGTTTCATAAGATGAAAATTCGAACTTATTCAAATATCCATCCTTATGCAACTTACTTAGTCTTTTCTCTCCGATATGACCAAATCTACAATGCCACAGGTAGGATTCGTTCGTATCTGAACTCTTCCTCTTGCGTGTGTTTTGTATATTGAAAACTGTGTTTTGATTTAGAATATAGATACCATTACACAGTGTACCTTCTACAACCAATACCTGATTACGGTAAATGTTCATGATATTTCTATCAAGAACAAACTTATATCCATCTTTCTCAAGTAAAAAACTGATATGATGTTGCAAACCATGGAAGGTACATAGTAGCAATTGTTCAAAATCATAGTATTGCCTTTTGGCAACACTAGGTGATATTCACCGACGGCAGCAGCATCAACTTGTGCTCCGTTCCCTACTCTGAGGGACTTATCACCAGGTCCAACTATCCTACTTTTTCTTAGTCCCTTCAATAAATTACAAATATGAGATCCTGGTCCGGTATCTAGTTCTCAGGAGGTAGGACTGACCGAAAAACAGTACTCAATAACAAAAACACCTAAAGAAGACGCAATAGTGTGCTTCTTCTTCGTTGGGGTCATCAAGGAATTCATGCAATCCTTTTTCCCTTACCCATACTCATGACAGTTGTCATAGTTTAGAACCGAACCGATGTTCCCCAGCCCCGAATAAGAATTTGGATTGGTCATGCGATACATTTTATAATCTTGATTAGGGCATGAAATGGTTGCTATCTGGAGAGAGAGAGAAAAAACACTTAGCGTGCGCTCTTACAAGATTAGATTAGTTATTAGTTCATCTAATCAGGATGGCTCCCACTGTTTCCTCAAATTCTTATTCAAACTCTAAAAGAAGAACTAGTCAGGATTAATCGCACGTCATAATACTTACTTAACCATTCGGCTAGGCTAGTGTCTGTAGGACCACGGTAGCGCCCCGGCCGTCTGGCCGAGGACAAAATGCGGAAAACAAAAACTTTTCTATAACTAGAAACCGGCGCTACCGCAAACTATAAACCCGGATCGGGCCATTAACTTATTACTAGCTAACTAGAGAAAGGGTAGAGAGCTATACCGAGCGATCCGTGTCCTTCGGTCTTCTGTCACCATCCCGATCTCCCCGCGGCATCTCCGGTCTCGATCTCCTCGTCGGAAGGGCACCACATCACCGAGTCTTTTTACGGGCTCCCACCTCTAGACCGAGGCAACTCGGACACGAAGTTGGCAAGCCGACGTATCCAAGATTGCTGTAGACTGAGTGTAGAAAACTTTTGTCTCAAGGGGTTAGTGAAGTTGCCATTTTTGATGGAGGAATGAACTATGGAGATGAGGTAAGAAATCCCTTTTTGCAAGCAAATGAGAATGAGATCAAAAATTTTCCCCACCCCCAAAATAAGTGGCCGGCCATCATAAGTAGAGGAGGGAGTGAGTCAATCATACAAGAAAGAGAATGAGTGATCATCATGAAGAAAGTCTTTTCAAAGGCCTTTTCAATCCCATCTACATAAAGCAAGCAATGATTAAAAAAAGGAAGTCAAAGTCAATCTAGAACCACAAAAAACACCCTCCACTTTGCTAATTTGCACATTTGCATATAAGCCCCCTCCCATCAAAGGAATTTCAGCCAAGAAGGAACAAAGGAAAAATGGCCGAAACGGAATGCAAACTGGCAACTTCAAAAAAATCGATCCCGTAATAAATTACAGGAAAACCCCGCGACTGTATATACATACCCGCATTTGTATTCCGACCGAATACAAATGCAAAGAGACAAAATCTACATTGTCCAATACCAGGATCCGGCTTAAACCAAAGCCCGCTAGTATAATCCGTCCGATCATGATCCGTGCAATACCGCACGTATAATATCGAACCCTGCCATATATCCATACGGCCTCTACAGCTTTTCGCCCGAGACTTGAGAAACTGTTTGTGGGGGACTCTAAAGACTCGTCAATACTTTGGCTGTGGATTTAACCACTGGCACGTCAGAGGTATTAGCCGTACGTAACGAGATACTAGGTATTGACCAAAAGGGAGGTCGATAAGCGAACTCATCGTGACACCCTACTGAGCATGTCAATGACAATATCCGTACAGTCCGGTCCGTTCGTCTATGAGCATCGCATGGCGGGCCTAGGGTGTTGGTAAAAGTCAAACCCCTAAAAGCGGTACAGGTCGTGTCGGAGTGTAGCCCAGAACACCCTGAGATACTACTGGAATACCTACCAGTAAATCTCCTGCCTCGGCCGAGGGCTTTGTGTAATGGCTCTCCTAGACACAGCGCGATCTCACCCCCAATACCGAGAGAGACGAAAGCCCTGCAGATCCGCTCACTGCCTCCATGTGGCTCGGGACTGTACCCAACTAAAACCTGTTTGCACGACTCCTTTGAGCCATGGTAGGGTAGTAATCAAAGTACAATGGGAACTCACACGAGACAAATGACAATCTCAGGTCGATGAACTAACCTGTACACATGTCACCAGGGAACTGCTATCTGACGTCAGGTATAAAACCAACTAGCATGTTCTCGGCGAGTCCTGTCCGGTGTACTCATAACCCAATGAGCACCTGTATACATCTTAGGTGAACCAACTGACACCAATGGCTTGTGAGACCGGCCACCGCCCCTCGTCGGGGTCTCGACTGTATACACTTGTCTACTCTAGAGTATCGATGCCCTGTCTCGAAAACTCCCACGACTAGGGACCTTTTAAGGATGTGCTTATAGACCCCAGCTCCCACGTATATGATCGTCATCATACTGCTGGCCGTCAAGAAAGAATCCTAAGGGCTCTATCAACGCGCAATAGTGACCTGTAAGGTCACCTAAAGCAGTACACGATGATAAAGATAAATCAGATAGCATACTATCATCTTGAGTAAGACTGTCCTACCGGCATAGATCCTCCCTCAATCATTGCAATCACGTGTCTGTGATCCAATAATTGACTCTGAGGGCACTATCTCCAACAATCTCCCACTTGCACTCAAGGCTAATTATTGCGATGTTCCATACTCACAGCCTGTGTGATACCGAACACCCAACTCCTCTACTAATCAGTCTCACAAAACCCGTTTGCGAAACTAATGCGTTCGAGGAATAGCCTCAGTGAGTGGATCCGCCCTGATGTTTCTTTCTATGTCTCTCTTTATCTCAAGTTCGCGGAGAAAGCCATCTCCCGACATGAGCAATACCTGTCTTAGAATGTGTCTGGATATCTGATGGGACCTAGCTCATAAATGAAATCCAAATCCAAAACTTCTTAGACTGTATCGTCAACTGAACTTAATCAGTATCCTGCGCCATGCCTCTATCAGTATCCGCCTGGACCGCCTGTCCAAACTACTACCCCTCATCAGAGGGAAAAACTATAACCCTGACAGTCACTCTGTCATTCAGGTCACCTTGGAAGCCTGGAATGATAACCGTCTCCTAAAGGAGGCGGTTGTTATCATTTCCCTAAAACATACACTTATGTTCTAAAACTGCTTCCGAATATTTCTCCAGGATTGGATCAATATCAACTTATTGCATCTAGTGCGAAAACATCTGGTGTGGTACTTGACATCTCATGATTGACTCAATTGCCTAAGCAAGTGATCTGCCAATCATGCACATCCCTCTCCCCTTTAGTCTGTAAGACACCTTTAGAGAGGGTGACTCCATCACCTGCAGGTACACTACCGTGCCAGGAGTCGTCCATTCTAAAACACCTTTAGAATGCTGTCTAAGTACCCAGATTGGGAAACTACCCAAATCTAGATCTAAAACCATAGATCCAGTAACCAGAATGTCTGATATGAAATCCATGCCTTTGTGGAGAACCCACTGTGTGACAACCAAAGTATAACCGATCGTAGTATAGGAATTTCACTTCCTACTCTGTGTATGTCATCCAAATACCAGGACATCACACCCTACTACCTTCTTAACAGATCCATCCCCTATTCTGATGAAGTCAAACCTATGACTGTCACATCAGAAATAGATGATCTATCTCCGCTATATCTGCTTCTATAAATAGACATAAGCCACTTATCCACCAATGCTTCCGCTGCTCCCACTGACTACGAAAACCCTCTGGCAGAATCATATACACGTGCACTTCTAAAGCTAGTTTAGAACGACGCTATACTCATCCTTCTGCTGGGTCTCATAGCCTGGAACAACAGCAAAGGCAATTCTGGGTAAACAAGAACCTCCCTGTCACCGTCTTTGAGCATACCGAAGTACCTCTCGAGTGCCTGAGGTTACCCACCTTATCTGCGGAGTGGCCAATGGAATGTCAAACCTGATTGAATCTTTAGGTTCTTATAAAATTTTCAGTAATCGTTTGCGGTTCTGGAATGAGTTCCAGTTCTACCATACTCCCACTATTGTTTTCTGAAAAAATCCATTTTTTATCAAAACTGTGGCGAGTCAAGAACAATATCACTATTGATCTTCCAGATGGTAGAAAATTAACCCTCGTCATAGCCCGGGTCAACCCACAGATAGCCATTACGGAAACGTGCCTTGAGTTATCCAGAGTCTGGTTTTAAGCATATGTCACGACCCAAAATTGACCCGTGACGGCCCTAATACTACGCAACGCCTAAAGACGCAACGTAGTAAAAGAAAGCCAAACCCAGAAATCTAAACCATGAAAATACAGAAAAGATAATATAAGTTTTGAAACATTTGAAATCACAACCCAAATTCTTTAAAAAAGTCATACTTTCTTTCTTTAAAATTTTAGTAACACCCCCTTTTTGTAAAGACTAGTCAAGATGAATACAACACAAAAATAAAGACAGTAGAGAAGAAGCTGTATGTAAAAGACATCAATCCACAAAGATACACATTAACGTCCTCACCAAGTCTCTAAGTCAATAATACAATAGTAGATGGAGAGTACAAAATACAACGAATGTACAATATGAAATACAGATAATCATCTAACCCACCTAAGCAAAATGGTACTGTGAGCTGATGCGGTATCTGTAGCAAAAGATGATAGCTGGATAGCTGAATAGAGGAATAGCCTGCCTCGACTACTCTGGGGAACAACCAGAAACACCTGTGGCACAACGGGGCTGAGTTGCCAACTCGTGAATAGTAGATAACATATGCAGGTAATCGCAGGAATGTACGTACAGCATGAATCTAGATATGCGATTACAGTAATAACATGTCATGCAAATGCTGAATAAAGGGAAGTACATTAACAGGTACAATCAATATGTGAAGCAATAGTAACATGACAATAATGTGCAATAACCATGCAATAGGGATATGAGAAAGTCGATATGCAGCTATCATAAGGGTACACTCACCGGTACTACCAATATATGAATCTGTGCATAAAGTAGATAAGTGTGAGGTATAGGGTGGAGTATGTCATTTCCACGGAAACCTGATATCGTGGTAGGATCACAATCCATCAAGACACTCAAATCCCAAAATCCTCAAATCAGCCCCCAACTGGGCTCTCACATCACATAGGTCTCACATCACCTCAATGTACGATATCGAGTAGCTCTCCTATATCTCGAATGTACAAATCCACAATCTCTTTCATATCCAATATCCAATCTCAATGAATCACCTATATCCCAAGTCGAATCTCGAGTAAGTTTCTAACATCCTAAAGGTATATATGTATTTGCAGAAATAAATATGATGGGGGCAATACACATATATTAGCGTCCCATTCCACTAATATTGGTGTAAGGGTATATATAACAACGGCTAAATCCCCTGTTATATATACAAAAAGGGGTTTAAGAGAAATATCATGAAAACAATGTGCCAAGCATCGACACAGAAATCCTCGTATATCGGGCTCCGTCAGTCCGGATCGGCCCACGGGGTCCGTCTGCGGTGTCGGCCCTCGGCCCCGGCAGTACAGATCATCCCGCATCCATCTCTCGACTCTGGCTAGTATCCTCCGGACAACTGCCAGGTCCAACCAGTCACCGGTAGGTACTCGCCCGCCTCCAGGCTCAATCGGCAAACCCATCGATCTTCTTGCCGAGGGGAACCATACCGGGCCCACCATGTACTCTCATACGGCAACCACACCTCGTATGGAGTATATAATCAGCACCGATAAAACTCATGGTGGACGCGCAAATATCATATCAAGGAAACCGGGTTGTTCAATGTATGCATAATTTCATGAACTCCCGCGGTTCCCAAATCCCGAAAACGTCATATAAAATCCAAATAAACAATGCGCAAATCCAGGAATAAATATATGCGATATATCTGAATGCGAGCAGGTAAACAAAAGTATATAGCTGAACCAGATGTATGCAAAATCAATAAGGTACCGCTAAGTAATCATCAGTAAAGGTAAATATGTAACTGCAACTGAATATGTGTGTAACATACAAGTGTAGCAATATATAGGTATCTACCTATAAGAACCGATGTCGTACACCCCCCTAGGTATAAGAAAATATGAGTAAGGTATACCTGTAGATGTATCGTAAAGGGTAAGTGTACCTATCACTAATGGTACGATACTCTATAGGTATATAGGTATGGTAATGTCCTCTGTGATAAGCAATATAATGTCTAAAATGGTTGTGTGTGACATGGCAATTATTGACGGTGTGTGTGTAGCATACAATCCGTGCTCGTACAACATGAACCGTCAATAATATGTGCAGTGTCCTACGGCTGCTAGTCACAGTATAACTATATCTAAGTAAATACAGTAAAGGCGCAATTCTAACAATGACGTAGAATGTGCGACAGGTATTTGAATTCTAGCCCAGACGCATAACGCCATGCGGGCGATTCCCCAGTAGATGTTAAATCTACTCACCTACACTCCACGCTAGGTGAATCCTACCATCTGCTCCCTCTGTAGTAGTGTCCGTAGTCCCTGTCTGTAAACCTGCAAATAAGACACGGAAATCACATATAAGCCAAATATTCCGCGAAACGCGATATCGAACCAAAATGAGAAACTCGCGTCGCGAACTAAACGCGCGTGTGCACGATACGCTGAAACGTGTGTGTACGCGTCTAAAACCATCACGACACGCCGCGATACGCTGGATCACAGAACCCACTCACGTATCGCGCGTATCGCGCAAACACAACGGACACCAAAAGCGATATATGACCCCAGATTTTCCTACAGGCCAAATCTTACAAAACTAGACATGCCAAAACACTACACTACACAGCAGGGAACCCTACACAAAACCCCAACACCCCAGTACCCTTCTTGGCCGCAATTTGCGGCCAATATGAATAAATTGGCGGCCAGGTTAGGGAAGGGTGGGTTCGTGCTCTGGTGGTGTGATCTAAACCTAGGTATCATGTCCTAGTTTCCTCAATTTTGACCTGAAGGCATCGGGTCCATAGCAGATTCTAGATTGCCATTATATCGCTTTAGAAACACCAAATTGCACAAAACACAAACCTTAAGGTATTTTAGTGAAACCTGGGTTGAATCTCAGTTGAGGTGGCCTAACAACACTAAAATGAGCTAGGTTAACCAATTCCAACACATTCCAACCAAAATTCCACACAAATAACCTTAAATGGCACTAAACTAGCAAATTAACACAAACCGAAGCTAACAATCACACAACTAGGCAAAAAGGGAAATTGGGTTCAAGAGTTATACCCTAAAGGCCCCCAAGAAGCAGGTGAAGAAGTGAAATGAGCTGTTGCAAGATGCTGGAGCTCTTTCTGCTGCCGTTGCTGCCTGCTGTTGATGATGTCTGCTGCTGCTGCTGATGATGATGATGATGCTGTTGCTGATGGTGATGATGCTGCTGCTGCTACTGAAGGCTGCTGCTTCTGCTGAAGATGTAGGTAAGTGTGTGTGTGTGAGAGAGAGTGAGAGAGTGAGTGAAAAGAGAGAACAAAGAGAGCAATGAGAAGAAATGCAAAAAACCCCTCCACTCTCTTTCTCTTCCCTCATTTAATGAGCATGGCATGAGCCATGTTGCCCCATGCTTTCCCTCTCTCTCTCTCTCCCAAAGTCAACACTTTATCCAAAATTAAACCCCTTTTTAAATTCATTTTTCATTTTCTTTTTTTTTTTAAAAGAACAACCATAACTATTTAACCCAAAACACCTAAACAATAATAAACTAGATTAAGCAATGGTTAAACCACAATTAACACCCTAGTTTACATGCACAAGTGTGTGTGTGCCTAACAAAATTCCAATAAAATACTCATTAAATAGGATAAAATATTTAAAACTTAATTTGGTAAACTTTTTTGTTAAAATCCATATATTAAAATATAATTAGCTACAAAACACATTCTAAGGTGTTACAATCTCCCCCCTTAAAAGAAATTCGTCCCCGAATTTAAAAATATACTGATAAGCGTACCTTCAAAGAGAAGATTAAAATCCTCAATCTCGCTCGCAGCCTCCCAAGTGACTATCTCACTATACGGCTACATCCAAGAAAACCCTTCACAGACGGCAAGACCCTTGACCAATGTTCCTCCACCAATCGAGCCATTAACACACATGGCTGCTGGTGAACGAAAGATCGCGCCCAAGCTAATTGGTCTGGTGCCAAATCATGTGAGAAAGGTCAAGAAAGTAATTGTAAAGTATTATCACAAAGAATACGGGGTGAAAATCCAATAATCTGGGTGGAAGTGCCAATTTAAAGGCAACGGAACTAACTCGCTTATAGGATCTCAGAAAGACCTAAATCCTGGGACAAGCTTCCCAAAATCCAACACAGCCATTCATCGGAAAGTCCGTAGGAATACATGATCTGTCCCTGCGAACTAGAGTCTATGACCAACACAGTCGTCATAAGACCTCAGTTCGAAATGGACAATTCCCATCCTGACCTAACACAACTGGACTATCTCCGAAGTCTCTAGACATAGCTGGGGTCCAAAGTCCTACTTACGCAGAGTCAGAAGAACAACAGACTGGTGATCGACACGACCTAACCCCTAAGCCTAAGGGTGGCCAATTGGAGTGTCTCCTGATAACGGCTATCGAAGGAGAACCCTAACGATGGCGAGTGACGATCCCCAACTGCTGACAACAACCAAACAAACACACAACTTAACAAAACAACTGAGCAAACTGAGTATAACCGGACGACAAGAATCCGAATGGAGTCACACCCTAACTAAACTTGGGTAGAAACCATAACGAAATTCATGGAGATCTTCTCCCATCCCTGTTTCGGAACGGTAAAAGATTGCAACTCTCCAGCCGGCCTCAGATGCTCGACTCAAGCACACAACAAGACAGACACCTTGAAACAAAACCTGAAACTTCTCTTTACATCCTGTCCACCCGTAACCATCTCACAAGTCACGTCACTATTGGCGGAACTTGAATGAAAACAGAGAGTTGACAGATCTGCATGTTCTAGGATTTCACGTCTCTACCCGATGAAACCAGGTACACAAACGCGTCCCTAACTTAGCACATCATTGTCATAAATCAAGCTCTCCGAATCATTACCCAGCCGAGTATGCTCGAGTATCACTGACGAACGAGTATCGGCGGGCAGTGTCTCGCGAAAACGTCTTAAGGAAAGGTGGTCGGACGCAGACATGAGCAAGCTGTTCACTCCGTAGAGACGAACTAAAGCTGTACTCAACGATCACACAAGAACTGTAAATCTGCAGAAGACTATCACAACAATCAGAATCCGCTGCAGGAAGATGTTCATTAAGCTCTAGTGGTCCGTGGAAAATCTGATACGACTCTCAAACAAGTAGTGTCCCCAAATTTCCAACGCAAAACCACCGCGGCCATCTCCAGATCATGAGTGGAATATCCTTCTCGTACTTCCTCTAAATGTAGGGAAGCAAAAGCGATGACTCTATAGTGTGACATCAGAACACACTCAAGCCCACTCAAAAAACATTACAGTTAAACAACAAAGTCGCCCGAACCAAAAGCAAAGAAAGAACTGATGCAGTTGTTAACAGAATCTCCAACTGCCGAAAACTCCGTACACATGCCTCAGTCCACGGAAAAGAAACCTCCATCTTGGTCAATTCAGTCGACGGTGCAGCACTACTCTCGTAATCCTGCACGAAACGGCGGTAAAAACCTGCTAAGTCCAAGAATCTGCGGATCTCCGTCCTGCACGCATGTCTGGACCTAAGCTGTACGGTCACGATCTCCCTCGAAACCATACGAAACCGTCTCCCGTGACTACAAGACCTAGGAGTCAACACAAAACAAGCCTGAAGAAACACTCCGAGAATTTAGCAAATTGCTGGTGCTCTCCTAGTATCTGCATAATAAATCCTCAAGTGCTGCTCATGTTCCTCAAGACACATTAGATAGACCAGAATGTCGTAAATAACACAACAGTAACTGGTCGAGGAATGGCCTGAAGAAATCTGGTCCATCACATCTACGAATGCTGCTAGGGCATTAATGAATCCAACGACTCACAAAAACACACAAGCCCGTAGCACGCACAAGGCAGTCTTCGGAATGCCATCACTCCGAACCTGCAATAATGATGACCTGATCCCAAGCAAACTTAGAAAATGTCCCGCGCTCTGGAGCTGATCGAAGAAATCGTCAATGCGAGGTAAGGGACACCTATCCGCACCGTAAGCCGGTTCAATTAACGATCCGTCGATACACAATCTCAAACTGCCGTCTTCCTCCTTGACGAACAGAAATCAGAGCCTCCAAAAGCGAAACACTCAGACACACAAAACTCCCCAAACTACAACTCTGCAGCTGATCCTTTAGCTCCCAAGCTTCGCCGGCTCATCCGGAACAACGTCGGAAAACTCTCGCATGAAAGGAACACCGGTCCAACAAACCCTCTGTGGCTACGATGTCACTAATGAACGCCAAGAATCCACGACATCTCCTCAGTAGCCGACTAGCGAAAAAAAAGGCTGAATTCAAGCTGTGAAAGGCGGCACAACTATCCATCTGCACAACAAGAACTGACTTGCCGGGGAAAACAAAACCTGACTGTTTCCTCACGGTAGTCCACAGACGCCTAGCACGTAGTTAACCAGTCCGTGCCCAGGAGAACGTCAAATCCAACTTCTCTAGAAGGATCGAAACGACGGACGAATCTCTATCTCCTATCCGATTGGCACACAACTGAATACGTGTCGCGCAGCAAAGGAATCGCTGACAGAAGTTAACACAAACTACTACTAATCTACCCAACAACGGTACAAGTATGAAGAACAACGAACACATCAAAAGAACATATAAATAAAAGATACCTGAAAACTCCACATTGGACGTCTGCGCTTCCCGATGAGTAAAAGCAAACTCCCGCGTCTGCCCTCTACTCGCAGCTGGATGAACTCCTCTGGTAGACTGAGCCCTCTGAGCGAATCTTCCACGTCCACGGCCTCTCTGAATACGACTCTGACGAGGTGCTAAGGAACAATCCCTGATGAAGTGCTGAAGGCTTCCGCATCGAAAACATCCACGCGCTGACTGCTGACCATCCTGGGGATAAGAGCTGAACGACCGTCCTCGTCCTAAGCCTTTGCTACTCCCACGGTGACCACGAAATCTGTCTCGACGACCAAACCTCTGCCTCTGAGCTGGTACGCTGGTACGAGTCCTCCACTGTCCTGGAATATGTGCCTCGTCAACTGGAGCTGCGATCACTGGTGCTATGTAAGTGACGGATTGCTGCATGCTGATCGTAAGGGACAGCTGAGTAACAGGGGTGACAACCTCCTGTCGTAGCTCCCGAACGACATCAACCAAAGAACTCATCGTCTGGCGGAGCTCCTGCATCTCTACTAAAAGTCTATCCATAGTATAGATCGTAGGCTGATCCGTCTGCACCTGTGCAACTAGAGTGCCATCCTGGTCAGTACTCGTCTCATCCGAGCCAACTCTGACCTCGGCCCTCGCTGCATCACTCTGAGTCCCCATAGTCATCGGCGGCAAGGCTATAAATAGATATAAGATTCGATGAGAATAAGGAAATCGAATTTTAAGGATAGGAATCATCAAGGAAGGAATTTCAAGCAAAATTGTACTTAGGTTACTTAATGCGAAGTACCGCATCGAGGGTATGCTGCAGACATACACACAGTACGTTACTTTGCTTAAGCTACCTACTCCATCATACTAAGGTCATCCTACACTCCGAAAGGTAAAACCTAACGCTCTGATACCAACTTTGTCACGACCCAAAATTGACCCGTGACGGCCCTAATACTACGCAACGCCTAAAGACGCAACGTAGTAAAAGAAAGCCAAACCCAGAAATCTAAACCATGAAAATACTGAAAAGATAATATAAGTTTTGAAACATTTGAAATCACAACCCAAATTCTTTAAAAAAGTCGTACTTTCTTTCTTTAAAATTTTAGTAACACCCCCTTTTTGTAAAGACTAGTCAAGATGAATACAACACAAAAATAAAGACAGTAGAGAAGAAGCTGTATGTAAAAGACATCAATCCACAAAGATACACATTAACGTCCTCACCAAGTCTCTAAGTCAATAATACAATAGTAGATGGAGAGTACAAAATACAACGAATGTACAATATGAAATACAGATAATCATCTAACCCACCTAAGCAAAATGGTACTGTGAGCTGATGTGGTATCTGTAGCAAAAGATGATAGCTGGATAGCTGAATAGAGGAATAGCCTGCCTCGACTACTCTGGGGAACAACCTGAAACACCTGTGGCACAACGGGGGTGAGTTGCCAACTCGTGAATAGTAGATAACATATGCAGGTAATCGCAGGAATGTACGTACAGCATGAATCTAGATATGCGATTACAGTAATAACATGTCATGCAAATGCTGAATAAAGGGAAGTACATTAACAGGTAAAATCAATATGTGAAGCAATAGTAACATGACAATAATGTGCAATAACCATGCAATAGGTATATGAGAAAGTCGATATGCAGCTATCATAAGGGTACACTCACCGGTAATACCAATATATGAATCTGTGCATAAAGTAGATAAGTGTGAGGTATAGGGTGGAGTATGTCATTTCCACGGAAACCTGACATCGTGGTAGGATCACAATCCATCAAGACACTCAAATCCCAAAATCCTCAAATCAGCCCCCAACTGGGCTCTCACATCACATAGGTCTCACATCACCTCAATGTACGATATCGAGTAGCTCTCCTATATCTCGAATGTACAAATCCACAATCTCTTTCATATCCAATTTCCAATCTCAATGAATCACCTATATCCCAAGTCGAATCTCGAGTAAGTTTCTAACATCCTAAAGGTATATATGTATTTGCAGAAATAAATATGATGGGGGCAATACACATATATTAGCGTCCCATTCCACTAATATTGGTGTAAGAGTATATATAACAACGGCTAAATCCCCTGTTATATATACAAAAAGGGGTTTAAGAGAAATATCATGAAAACAATGTGCCAAGCATCGACACAGAAATCCTCGTATATCGGTCTCCGTCAGTCCGGATCGGCCCACGGGGTCCGTCTGCGGTGTCGGCCCTCGGCCCCGGCAGTACAGATCATCCCGCATCCATCTCTCGACTCTGGCCAGTATCCTCCGGACAACTGCCAGGTCCAACCAGTCACCGGTAGGTACTCGCCCGCCTCCAGGCTCAATCGGCAAACCCATCGATCTTCT
Source organism: Agapanthus africanus (assembly GCA_030015575.1). Classification (NCBI taxonomy): domain Eukaryota; kingdom Viridiplantae; phylum Streptophyta; class Magnoliopsida; order Asparagales; family Amaryllidaceae; genus Agapanthus; species Agapanthus africanus. The sequence continues at coordinate 503,088,438 of CM057338.1, forward strand.
TGCCGAGGGGAACCATACCGGGCCCACCATGTACTCTCATACGGCAACCACACCTCGTATAGAGTATATAATCAGCACCGATAAAACTCATGGTGGACGCGCAAATATTATATCAAGGAAACTGGGTTGTTCAATGTATGCATAATTTTATGAACTCCCACGGTTCCCAAATCCCGAAAACGTCATATAAAATCCAAATAAACAATGCGCAAATCCAGGAATAAATATATTCGATATATCTGAATGCGAGCAGGTAAACAAAAGTATATAGCTGAACCAGATGTATGCAAAATTAATAAGGTACCGCTAAGTAATCATCAGTAAAGGTAAATATGTAACTGCAACTGAATATGTGTGTAACATACAAGTGTAGCAATGTATAGGTATCTACCTATAAGAACCGATGTCGTACACCCCCCTGGGTATAAGAAAATATGAGTAAGGTATACCTGTAGATGTATCGTAAAGGGTAAGTGTACCTATCACTAATGGTACGATACTCTATAGGTATATAGGTATGGTAATGTCCTCTGTGATAAGCAATATAATGTCTAAAATGGTTGTATGTGACATGGCAATTATTGACGGTGTGTGTGTAGCATACAATCCGTGCTCGTGCAACATGAACCGTCAATAATATGTGCAGTGTCCTACGGCTGCTAGTCACAGTATAACTATATCTAAGTAAATACAGTAAAGGCGCAATTCTAACAATGACGTAGAATGTGCGACAGGTATGTGAATTCTAGCCCAGACGCATAACGCCATGCGGGCGATTCCCCTGTAGATGTTAAATCTACTCACCTACACTCCACGCTAGGTGAATCCTACCATCTGCTCCCTCTGTAGTAGTGTCCGTAGTCCCTGTCTGTAAACCTGCAAATAAGACACGGAAATCACATATAAGACAAATATTCCGTGAAACGCGATATCGAACCAAAACGAGAAACTCGCGTCGCGAACTAAACGCGCGTGTGCACGATACGCTGAAACGTGTGTGTACGCGTCTAAAACCATCGCGACACACCGCGATACGCTGGATCACAGAACCCACTCACGTATCGCGCGTATCGCGCAAACACAACGGACACCAAAAGCGATATATGACCCCAGATTTTCCTACAGGCCAAATCTTACAAAACTAGACATGCCAAAACACTACACTACACAGCAGGGAACCCTACACAAAACCCCAACACCCCAGTCCCCTTCTTGGCCGCAATTTGCGGCCAATATGAATAAATTGGCGGCCAGGTTAGGGAAGGGTGGGTTCGTGCTCTGGTGGTGTGATCTAAACCTAGGTATCATGTCCTAGTTTCCTCAATTTTGACCTGAAGGCATCGGGTCCATAGCAGATTCCAGATTGCCATTATATCGCTTTAGAAACACCAAATTGCACAAAACACAAACCTTAAGGTATTTTAGTGAAACCTGGGTTGAATCTCAGTTGAGGTGGCCTAACAACACTAAAATGAGCTAGGTTAACCAATTCCAACACATTCCAACAAAAATTCCACACAAATAACCTTAAATGGCACTAAACTAGCAAATTAACACAAACCGAAGCTAACAATCACACAACTAGGCAAAAAGGGAAATTGGGTTCAAGAGTTATACCCTAAAGGCCCCCAAGAAGCAGGTGAAGAAGTGAAATGAGTTGTTGCAAGATGCTGGAGCTCCTTCTGCTGCCGTTGCTGCCTGCTGTTGATGATGTCTGCTGCTGCTGCTGATGATGATGATGATGATGTTGCTGATGGTGATGATGCTGCTGCTGTTACTGAAGGCTGCTGCTTCTGCTGAAGATGTAGGTAAGTGTGTGTGTGTGTGTGTGTGAGTGAGAGAGTGAGTGAAAAGAGAGAACAAAGAGAGAAATGAGAGGAAATGCAAAAAACCCCTCCACTCTCTTTCTCTTCCCTCATTTAATGAGCATGGCATGAGCCATGTTGCCCCATGCTTTCCCTCTCTCTCTCTCCCAAAGTCAACACTTTATCCAAAATTAAACCCCTTTTTTAATTCATTTTTCATTTTCTTTTTTTTTTTTAAAAGAACAACCATAACTATTTAACCCAAAACACCTAAACAATAATAAACTAGATTAAGCAATGGTTAAACCACAATTAACACCCTAGTTTACATGCACAAGTGTGTGTGTGCCTAACAAAATTCCAATAAAATACTCATTAAATAGGATAAAATATTTAAAACTTAATTTGGTAAACTTTTTTGTTAAAATCCATATATTAAAATATAATTAGCTACAAAACACATTCTAAGGTGTTACAGCATAAGCCGGACAACTCCCCGTACCTTAACATCGTTAAGATATGAACCGTTCTATATCCAATATAGAAACAGAGGCACTGATTTAATTGGAACCAGATTTAAATCATGCAGCTGTCTCCAGTGCATGTCAACTAAATGGAGAGAGACCGATCATCATTACTCAACTTAGGAGTGCTTTCAATTATGAGTAATCTGAAAGAGAAGTAAGTTCTCTTAATCATTACTATCAAATGAATACCATACACAACTATCTACATCTTCGATCACCTTGAAGAATCTAGATACTTGCAATATCTGGTTCTCTACTTTACTCTTATACCTATAATTTCTCATAACTTGGACCTTGTATTTCTACGAAACACATGTGTAAGAACTAGAGAAGTCACAAGTAAACCGAATATAGTACGAGGACCAACCCCTCTGTCCTAATGGACAATGGACAACATACAATACTCTGTATAAGTCCCTTGAGTCTAATAACTCATTCCCTGTGTGTCGTAAGTTGAAAATTGTACTTATGGTTAAGAAGAATTACACCGCTGTTTAATACTCCTTACCTAACCATCCACTGATATAGGTAAATGTCACAGGCATAATTTCAAAAAGTTATATCTCACTTTATAAAAATAAACGTACAGATATATCAATTTGAAATTGGTGCATTACAACGGATATTCAAAAACCAAATATTTGTCGTCCGGCAAACAACCCAGGCGATTTCCTCAAATATCACCAATTACAACGAATTCCGATATAATGAGGATAACCACCTAATTCCCAATAACCTACTCCCACTCAATATCTGTAAAACCATACAGATGTGAGAATCAAACCTGGTAAATACATACACTGAAGCAAGGACTAATTGGGAAATCAGTTTTCCATTAACAAAACACAGTGAAACTGAATCATATAAATGTTTCGAAGGGGTATCCAGGTATTCCTAATAATGCATCTTCCATTATCCAGATTCACAACTGTAACCGTATATTTTTTTGCCATCTCTCCAAATCCCTTTATATGTCTTTAGTCATTACCTTCTGTACACCTTCGTTAGGCTAAATGGTTTTCTTCCTTCCCTACCGTTCGGCACCAGCCTATGGTTTGGAAGAAGACTATCCAATAAGCGTAATAGGTGTACTATCCTAATCCTAGGAGCACTCGCAACGCGAGAGAAGGTAAAGATAAAAGACAACTGAAAAAATCTTATTCCTATTTCTTCTGAACCAGAATCCATCCCCGAACTGGAACAAGTTCCTTCGAGTTCGTATATAACCATACGATGGAGTATCCAATAAACTGTGGATCTTCGTAGTGATACGGAGTGTTCTGGAGAAATACAAAGGTGATGTAGGATTGGCGATGAAATACTTGGTTTGGTCGTGAATAGCAGTCGCAATTTACTTTGCCCTCTTACTAATCCCTTTATTTGTCTTTACTTAATACCTTCTGTACACCGTTTAGGCTAAATGGTTTTCTTCATTCCCTACCGTTCGGCACCTGCCTATGGTTTGGAAGAAGACTATCCAATAAGCGTAATAGGTGTACTGTCCTAATCCAAGGATCACTCGCAACCTGAGAGAAGGTAAAAAGAAAAGACAACTGAATAGTCCTATTCGTTTTCGCCAGAACCGGAAACCATCCTCGAATCTGGAACAAGTTCCTTCGAGTTCATATATAACCATACGATGGTTTTATCCAATGGAAGTGGACATTCGTAGTAATACGGGGTGTTCTGGAGAAAAAGGGTAAAAGTAGGAGTGGCAATGAGGTACGCAGCTCTGAAAATCCAAAAGCCAGTATTTAAGAAGGTTCGGTCAACTTGGTCACTGAGTCATAGTCAAGGGTCGGGCCATGGTTGCTGCCAAAGAGAGAGAGAAAAGAAACACTCAGCGTGCACTCTAACCTAGATCAGAATGGTTATCAATTTATCTAATCAGGAAACCTCCCACTATATTCTCAAATTCTCCTCCAAACCTGAAAGAAGAATTAGTCGGGATCACCCGAGGAGTAAACCAACTCATCAGCGGGAATCGGGATCCAACTATCATCGCATGATGACGTGATGGAATCCATTCACGTTATCACACTCCAAAAGGTATGCGCATGCCTGGCAAGTTTCAGTTTCTTTAGAAACTCCCGATGTAAGTTTTTACCCTAGGACCCAAGTGACCTTGACTGAGCCAACATATCAAAGGATCCTAGTCAAGTTCAACCCGTCATTATCTTGACTGCATTAGACCCACCCGCACGAGTTCTTGACTGAGCCAAAATGACCGTACGACTGTCCTAACCAATCACATATCCATAAGACATAAAAGTATTACAGAGCTACCGCACACTATGCCTCGGCTGAGCACGACATACGTAGCACGAATACTAAGCAATACAAATCTGAAATGACGGAGGGCTACGTTTGGTTCAACAATATCAAGTTCATTACGTTAAATGGTTTTTGGCGAAAAACCATTTAACGTAATGAACTTGATATTGTTGAAGGAACCGGATAGCTTTTTTATAAAATATAATGGCGAAAACCTTTGCTAAAGAAGTCACTCCCGATGAAGGGATCTCGGCTCTTTCCCCGTAGAATGAGGTGCAGGATATTCCAACTGAATACCATGATGCAAAGCAAAAAGTAATCGGTTATAGTGAAGTTATTACCCTGACGCAAACTTCTGTCCAAGGGGTCACTCCCGGTGAAGGGATCTCGGCCCTTGCCTCGTCGACTGAGGTGCTGGATATTCATAACCGAATACCACTGTGCAAAACAAAAGAGAACGTCCTTGCAATAACAGCTTTTTGAAAATTGTTCCAACAACATCAGAATAAGTTTGTTTAGCTTGCATTGATCTGAATCAACACAGTCCCATCAATTGATCACACCAATAAAGAACGAAAATACGATGTACGTATATACCACCCGCATTCGCCACTGGGTCCCGTCATCACCCGTTAGGTTACTTAACTAACGACAGAGCGGGGACTGGACTAGCGCGGGTGCAAAACATATACAACATCTACTAGTATATATATCAATATATAATAATCGCTCAAGGCATGATAAAATGCAACATCACGGAAATGTAATAAGCATCACAGAACAATACAGATATCTGGGATCCCCGGGTTTCATAGAGCCGCTACTGAAACCCGACGTTCCCCTGGTCGTGTGGATAGCCTGTGCAATGAAATCCTAGACCCCTACGGGTGCGGCAAGTTACCCGCCAAAAACTGAAGCGAGGCAGCCCTATTCAACAACATGAATGGACCACCCAGCACTTCACGGAATCCGGTAACTTGAGCACCCCTCCTTGGGTCAACCTGTACCCCCTACGAGTGCGGCGAATAGCCCGCCAATTCTAGAGTAAAGCCCCCTCCGTCTCAACGCCATGAGATGCGGGCCCGTTGCCCTCTAGAACTCGGCTATCCGTGCACCCCACCGCGGGGTAATCCTAGTACAGAAAGTAAAATATATACAACGGGTACATCGACCTCAGCCAGGTCGTGCCCCAAAAGAATAATATACAAACAGGCAGTAACGGCAGTCCACATGTCGGACGCTCGCCCCGCAATATCAAATGTACATATACAACCAAACTGTACTACCATTGCATCCAGGCTATCCACCACGAAAAATCCGCAACATCACAGCACAACACAGAACATCAACGTGAATGTCACGTTCGCAAATCCGTCTAAAAGAGCTATAGCAGTCAGACAGGATTTACTGATCAAGTGACATTCACGGTCGCAGATATAATGTAAATACTGTGAACTAACATATTTAAAATTTTCGATCGACTAAATTTCTCGAAGTGGGCCCCAAGTACAATACTCAGTACACAAAATAAATCTGGGCCCAAACAGAATATACCAAAAACCCCAATTCCAACACAGAGACCTACTGAAGAAATTTGGTGCACTGTGGCTACAGTACGGCCGTGGATCCGCGGCCAAAACATGGTTACGGCCGCGGATCCGCCGCGCTACAGTAAAATCAGCCCACCAAATTTTCTCAGTTCTCTTGAAAAAGCCTGCACATATTTCTGCAATACACCAAATATTTTTTTGACAACTAAAAAATTTCGACAGAAACTGATGCTTGGAAAATGTGGTTTTTGGAAATTTATTCGATCGAACTCGTAAACACGTTAGAGCAAGCTAGTAAAGGTTAATGGCGTGGCTCTGATACCATGTAGGACCACGGTAGCGTCCCGGCCGTCTGTCCGAGGCCAAAATACGGAAAACAAAAACTTTTCTATAACTAGAAACCGGCACTACCGCGGACTATAAACCCGGATCGGGCCATTAACCTATTACTAGCTAACTAGAGAAAGGGTAGAGAGCTATACCGAGCGATCCGTGTCCTTCGGTCTTCTGCCACCATCCCGATCTCCCCGCGGCATCTCCGGTCTCGATCTCCTCATCGGAAGGGCACCACATCACCGAATCTTTTTACGGGCTCCCACCTCTGGACTGAGGCAACTCGGACACGAAGTTGGCAAGCCGACGTGTCCAAGATTGCTGTAGACTGAGTGTAGAAAACTTTTGTCTCAAGGGGTTAGTGAAGTTGCCATTTTTGATGGAGGAATGAACTATGGAGATGAGGTAAGAAATCCTTTTTTGCAAGCAAATGAGAATGAGATCAAAAAATTTCCCCACCCCCAAAATAAGTGGCCGGCCATCATAAGAAGAGGAGGGAGTGAGTCAATCATACAAGAAAGAGAATGAGTGATCATCATGAAGAAAGTCTTTTCAAAGGCCTTTTCAATCCCATCTCCACAAAGCAAGCAATGATTAACAAAAGGAAGTCAAAGTCAATCTAGAACCATAAAAAACACCCTCCACTTTGCTAATTTGCTCATTTGCAAATAAGCCCCCTCCCATCAAAGGAATTTCAGCCAAGAAGGAACAAAGGAAAAATGGCCGAAACGGAATGCAAACTGGCAACTTCAAAAAATCGATCCCGTAATAAATTACAGGAAAACCCCGCGACTGTATATACATACCCGCATTTGTATTCCGACCGAATACAAATGCAAAGAGACAAAATCTACACTGTACAATACTAGGATCCGGCTTAAACCAAAGCCCGCTAGTATAATCTGTCCGATCATGATCCGTGCAATACCGCACGTATAATATCGAACCCTGCCATATATCCATACGGCCTCTACAGCTTTTCGCCCGAAACTTGAGAAACTGTCTGTGGGGGACTCTAAAGACTCGTCAATACTTTGGCTATGGATTTAACTACTGGCACGTCAGAGGTATTAGCCGTACGTAACGAGCTACCAGGTATTGACCAAAAAGGAGGTCGATGAGCGAACTCATCCTGACACCCTACTGAGCATGTCAGTGACAATATTCGTACAGTCCGGTCCATTCGTCTATGAGCATCGCATGGCGGGCCTAGGGGGTTGGTAAAAGTTAGACCCCCAAAAGCGGTACAAGTCGTGTCGGAGTGTAGCCCAGAACACCCTGAGATACTACTGGAATACCTACCAGTAAATCTCCTGCCTCGGCTGAGGGCTTTGTGTAATGGCTCTCCTAGACACAGCGTGATCTCACCCCCAATACCGGGAGAGACGAAACCCTGCTGATCCGCTCACTGCCTTCATATGGCTCGGGACTGTACCCAACTAAAACCTGTTTGCACGACTCCTTTGAGCCGTAGTAGGGTAGTAATCAAAGTATAGTGGGAACTAACACGAGACAAATGACGATCTCAGGTCGATGAACTAAACTGTACACATGTCATCAGGGAACTACTATCTGACGTCTGGTATAAAACCAACTAGCATGTTCCCGGCGAGTCCTGTCCGGTGTACTCATAACCCAATGAGCACCTGTATACATCTTAGGTGAACCAACTGACACCAATGACTTGTGAGACCGGCCACCACCCTTCGTCGGGGTCTCGACTGTATACACTAGTCTACTCTGGAGTATCGATGCCCTGTCTCGAAAACTCCCACGACTAGGGACCTTTTAAGGATGTGCTTATAGACCCCAGCTCCCACGTATATGATAGCCATCATACTGCTGGCCGTCAAGCAAGAATCCTAAGGGCTCTATCAATGCGCAATAGTGACCTATAAGACCACCTAAAGCAGTACACGATGATAAAGATAAACCAGATAACATACTATCATCTTGAGTAAGACTGTCCTACCGGCATAGGTCCTCCCTCAATCATTGCAATCACGTGCCTGTGATCCAATAATTGACTCTGAGGGCACTATCTCCAACAGTGTCGGTACATCGAGGGAGGTTTTCCAACGCATTCGCGAAGTTCCTTAATTATGTAACCTCTTTTTCCTGGAGGCGTAGCCCCGCTAACACCGTTCTAGACACCTGCTTGGTTTATAGCATTGATTGTTAAGTGAAATAATCTCCCAAGAGTAATCCTACTCATCAGTGGGATCGGGATCCAACTATCATTGCGTGATGACCCAGATGGAATCCACTCTGGTCACCACACTCCAGAAGGTATGCTAAACCTGCAAGTTTCCTGTATATTTGAAACTCCTGGTGTAGTTTTTTTGCCCCAAATGGCTTATGACCTTGACAGAGGTCAACATGTCATAAGTCGCAAGTCAAGTTCTATTTGATATATGTATGCCCTAGAGGCCATTATTTGATAGTGGATATATCGACATGTGTGTGTATACATATATAGGACATTCTTGCTCGACATGATAGTATGCTATCTGGTTACTCTTTATCTTGACATGTTCACTTGATCATGCATATTATTCATTTGATACATGTTGATAAAGCCCTTACGGTATTTGTTTGACTACTGTGATTATGATGCAGATCATACTAGTGGGACATGTGTAGTTTATAAGCATATCCTTAAAATTTTCCTAGTCATGGGTGTATCGAGACGGGGCATCGATATTCCAGAGTAGACTAGTGTATACGTTTCTTGACCTATATGATGAGTGATGGATGATCCCATATCCATTGGTGTTTGACGTCAAATATTGTATACGGGTGCTCAATGGAGACTGGGTACACTGAACGGACTCGCCGAGAACTCCTATATGGTATTATATCTATCGTCAGATAGCAGTTCTCAGGTGACACTGGTACAGGTTAGTCTGTAGACCCGAGATCGTCATAGAGTCTTATGTGTTCTCCCACTATACTTTGATTTCCACCCTACCACGGCTCTATTGAGTCGTGCAAATAGATGGCTTTTGGGTACAGTCTAGAGACACATGGAAGCAATGAGCGATAGGGGATTTCGTCTCTCCCGGTATTGGGGGTTGATGTTGCGCTGTGCTCGATTGGCTATAACAGGAACTCCCTGGCCAGGGCTGATGATTTACTGATAAGTGTTATCAGTAGTTTCTCGATCTGTTATCGGCCATACATCGGCATGACTTATTAAGTTATCGGGGTCGACGATACCATTCCTAGACTCGATATGCAGCATATCTGACCAAGAAACCGGACTGTATGATAAGTGTTGCTGGTTGGCTCTACGAGAGTTTTGACAGGTTCGCTTGTTGTTCTTCTGTTCGCTCAATACCTGAGAGTCGTTACGTGCAGCTAGTACCGCTAACGGTTTGTGGGTATGTGATATGATCACTGCCTACTGCTAGCGTATTGACGAGTCTTAGAGTCCTACAAAGGGGTTTCCTAGCTCAGGAGAAACGATGTGGGCGCATATGGGGATATGCACAGGAGCTTGATTAAATGCGTATATATGATACCGTATTTTAATTTGGCATTTTCTATTGGTTGGGTCGTATGTGATATGAATGGATTATTAAATCAAGTGTTCATTTAATATCAAATGACCATTAGCTCATTTATTAAACCCTTTCTTTATTTTTGTATGCATGAATGTATGTATATTTATATTGATATGTATGCACACATGCATGCATACATGTGTCATAGTTGATGATACATTGGAGATGGCTATGCAAGAATCACAAGGAACTATAATGATATTTTAATTATTGAGTTATGGGAAATAATTCATGGCTAATATTTTCTTCTACACACTTCTTGAGTTGTCCAAATCTAACCATGGTTTAATTTCCTAATTATCTTTTAACTCAACCATCAAAAATATCTAGATATTTTCCTAGCCTTAGTTAAGAGTGAGTGTGACTCTCTCTTATTTATAATTATTCTTAAGTTTATCTCTCTTGAGCTCAAGAAAGCCATTTTCCATCTCCTTCTTCCTCCAAGCTCTCTACCTCTTTCAAAGTGAGTGAAGAGAAAGAAAAAAAAAAGAAAAAAAAAAGGTTTTTAAGTGAGAATATTACCCACTTCACCAATCTATATTAGTCTAGCCCATTAGTGTAGGTTGTTTGCATCACTTCCATTTAGATCAAGTGAAGCAAGGAGCTTGAGCAAAGAAACTCCGTGGTAGATCGTCGTGGACTTCGAAGGCTTCAAGCGAACCCGTTCAAACTCCAAGTAGAACCAAGGAGTCAAGGAGGAGAGGTCTACAAAGGTTGTATTTCTTTTCTCCTAGTGTTAGAAACTAACTAGTATATGATACTTGTTAAGTTTTACCCTAATCCTATAGTTCGATTCGAGGTTAGGTTTGGTTAGCACCCTAGATTTTTAAAGTTGCATATTTGATGCTTGTTAAAACCTAGTGAAGGTGCTAAGCAAACCCAGCAGTGGTATCAGAGCCAAGGCTAAAGAATTAGACGATGTTAGTTAAATTACGTAGACGATGTTAGTTAAATTCGAAACCTGGAATCCGAAACCTTAGTTTCTGTCGAATTTTTTAAGTCCTATGAAAAAAATTTAAACTAGTGCAGAAAGCTAGTTATGATGTATCCAGAACACCAGAAAAATTTGAAGCAAAACCACAAAAATTTGGCCGGCCATATTGCTTCAAAAACCGGCCTCACCTTTTTTCTTGTGGCAAAAAATCTTGAATTTTTTGTGGTGTTCTGACCTCTTGGTTTTAGGGTTTCAGGTTATGTTTGTTTTTGCCAAAATTGCATGTGATGTTATCTTTCTGTAGTGGCAATACAGAGTGTTTCATAGTTGTACTTTAACATCGTTTCGGGTTTGATATTGAAATATGATATAATATTTAGAATCCACGATAATTAGTTTTATGAAAACTAGTTAGTGTTCTGTAAATATAGCAATTTAGTCTCTTTTGATAGATTACCACGGGGTTTCGATTCGGATCAAAACTCCATCGCAATCTCGTATAATACGCGAATATTCGCCGAGTAACACTACTAGATAGCCATACTCTATAGCCCCGACCAAATGATTGTAGGAGAACACTGTTGCCCAAAGCATCCCCTCGGGTGCTCGCGGCTATGGTGTTCCGCCTAAGTGTACTTCGTCGACGGTATCGGGGGTACGGCCATCTACTAATGTTTTCGATGAGTATTCGATCAAGTAGTCAGGAATCTTGTTGAATTACTCGACTAGGTTATTGAAAATGTGTTTTCAATATGATACTAAAATGCAAGGTTTAAATGTTAGGCATGAAATTCGGGGTATGAGATATTCCGGGTTTATGATGTCTAAGAATATTGCGGATTCTAATTATTGTAGTTTTCATTTTCTTTTCTGCGACCGTAAGTGTAATATATGGTGTATCGCCGGTTTCGTTTCTATACGTCAACGACAATTGGGAAACGCATATTTACTTAAGGCACTTCTTTTAAAACTATTTAATTCTACAGCGAGATCAAGTTCAAAGCGTTAAAGGTTTTCTTAAAAACAATCTGCAACCCTCCGTCATTTTAGGAAGTAGAGTACTTAGTATTCGTGGTACGTATGTTGATCATAGTCAAAACGTAATGTACGGTAGCTAGGTGATGTCTTCCTATACAGCATATGATGCGATTAGTTAGGACATTCATGTGATTATGTTGATCGTAGTCAAGGGTCATGTGAATGGGTCTAATAAATCACGAAATGACGGGTAGAACTTGACTAGTGCTTATGATATGTTGACCATAGCTAAGGTCATAAGCTACTAGGGATAAAAACCATATCGAGAGTTTCAAGAGTTGAAATTTGCAATGAGATTGCATACCTTCTATGTGATAGTTGGATCCCGATCCCACTGTGAGTAAGAGTTACTCTCATGAGAGTTTTGCACTTTACAATTAGCTAACGCATTAGGTGTCTAGAAAGGTGTCAACGGGGTTATGCCTCTGGGAAAACGAGGTTTACTTTAATTAGGTCCGTGCGAAAGCACAGGGAACCTCCCTCAAAGTACCGACACTGGCCTGGCTGACCGGATAGCGAACTTGTAGAATGTAATTAATCCTGACTAATTTTATTTTTAAGGTTTGAAGGAAAATTTGATAAAAGCAGTGGGAGATATCGATTAGATAAGATAATAACCAATCTAATCTTTGCAAGAGCTTTCGCTGAGTGTATTCTTTTCTCTCTCCTAATGGCAGATACCCATGACTGAACTTAAGCTTCTGTTAGAGAAAAATAAACTGACAGGACCTAATTATAAAGACTGGCTGAGGAACATAAACATTGCCCTTACATATGATAAGGTATCATATGCCCTCACTGCCTCAGCCCCTCCCAGGCCCTGAATCTTCTGTTGTGGATAGGGAGATCCGCAAGATATGGGATATTGACTGTGCCACTGCCAAATGCCTCACGCTCGCCTCGATGGATAATGTACATCAAAAGCAGCATGAGAAGATGGATGCTCAATCCTTCTTTCTCCATACAAAGGAGTTGTATGGAGAGCAATCTCGTACCATGCGCTACGAGGCATCTAAAAAGCTGTTTCAGATGAGAATGGCTCCTGGCACACCAGTAGGTGATCATGTCTTGAAGATGATAGCTATTATTGAAGAGCTTGAGGGCCTCGGATGGACAATGGAGAATGAACAGTATATTGATATTGTTCTGCAGTCTCTCCCCCCTGCCTTTACTCAGTTCATAGTAAACTTCAACATGCACAACTTGGAGAAGTCACTACTTGAACTTCTTAATATGTTGAGAATTGAAAAAAGCACTATCAAGACAGCGAAAACTCCCGCTTTGCTTGTTGGACCATCTTCCTCTTCTCTCCCAAAAGCCAAGGCCAAGGGAAAGGTGAAGAAGAAACCCACCAAACCAAGAGGTGGAGTGAAAAAGGTAAAAAGGAAAGACAAATCCAGGGCTGAGGAGTCACGAAAAGGAGAATGTTTCTACTACAAAAAGTTGGGACACTGGAAGAAAAATTGTATTGAATACATCGCTAATCTCAAGAAAAAGAAGCATGGTGATACTTCCGCTTCAGGTGTGTTTGTGACTGAAAACTGTTTTTCTATAAACTCTGCTTCCTAGGTATTGGATACCGGTTTAGGTTCTCACATCTGCAGTTGTATGCGGGGATTGAGAAATAGCATAGTTTTGAAGATTGGTGATCACACTCTCCGGGTTGGAAATGGTTCCAATGTACATGCAGTATCAGTGGGAGAGTATCACCTCGGGTTGCCATCGGGATGTATATTGGTTTTGAACCCATGTTATTATGTACCAAGCATGCTATGTAATATAATATCCGTTTCTTTGTTAGACAATGAAGGATATAATTTTGTGTTGCAAAATAATGTTATGAACATTAACCTAAATCAAGAGTTGATTGGGCACGATACACTAAATAACGGGATATACGTTCTAAATCAACACATAGTTTTCAACATACAACATACAAATAAAAGAAAATTTTCATATATAAATGAAGTTTTTCTTTGACATTGTAGACTTGGTCATATTAACGAAACAATACTAAACAAGCTACATAAAGATGGATATTTAAATCCTTTTGAATATAAATCTTATGCGGCTTGTCAGTCTTGTATTAAAGGTAAAATGACCAAAACTCTGTTTACTGGACACGGAGAAAGAGCTACAGAACTCTTAGGCCTCATACATAATGATGTATGCGGACCAATGTCTTCAAATGCTAGATGCGGTTTTTCTTACTTCATAACTTTTACTGATGATTTCTCAAGATTCGGACATGTGTTTTTATTAAAGCATAAGTCTGAAGCTTTCGAGAAATTCAAAGAGTACAAACTTGAAGTAGAAAAACAAACAGGTTTGAGCATCAAGAAACTTCGATCAAATCGAGGTGGAGAGTATCTGAGTATAGAGTTTTCGGACTTCCTAAAAGAGAATAGGATTCGCTCTCAGCTCACTTCCCCTTACACACCACAACACAACGATGTGTCAGAACGGCGGAATCATACCCTATTAGATATGGTGTGATCCATGATGAGTGATGTTGAGTTACCTCTCTCCTTTTGGGACATGCATTGGAGACTGCGGCATATCTATCAACTAAGACCGTGTCTACCACTCCATATGAGATATGGTATGGGAAGAGACCATCCCTTAAACGAGTTAGGATTTGGGGTTGTCCATCTTTTGTCAAAAAGCAGAATCCAGACAAACTCGAGACACGATCGGTTCAGTATATATTTGTGGGATATCCAAAACATTCGTATGGATATCTTTTCTACCACAAGGAGGAACAAAGAGTGTTTGTTTCTCAACATGCCACATTTTTAGAAAATGAAATTTTTTCAAATAACACTGATGGCAATGTGGTAGAACTAGAAGAAGTTCTAGAGACACAAGTTACAAATAACAACATGGTTGAACCTGATGTTGCAACAGAAACTTATGAACCTAAGTCACCCCGTAGATCTAGTAGGACTTCTCGCCCACCGGAGAGATCCTTTGGATTCCTTATTGATGGTGATAGAGATGATTGCATCATGGATGATGATGACCCTATTAGTTTTCAGCAAGCTATTACGAGTGGTGACTCTGTGAAGTGGCTGGATGCCATGAGATCCATAATGGAGTCTATGTACACCAACAAAGTATGGACTTTGGAAGTTGTACTCTCTGGGGTAAAACCCGTAGGGTGCAAATGGATATTTAAGAGAAAGATCGGTGTAGATAGGCAGGTAGAGACCATAAAGTAAGGCTTGTGGCGAAAGGATTTCGTCAAAGACCAGGACTGGACTATGACGAAACTTTCTCTCCTGTAGCCATGCTTAAATCCATTCGGATCCTTCTTGCTATTGCTGCTCACTACGACTATGAAATCTAGCAGATGGACGTTAAAACTGCATTTCTAAATGGTGATTTAGAAGAGTGCGTTTATATGGATCAGCCAGAGGTCTTCGTTGATAATGGGAGCAGCAGGAAAGCATGTTGATTGCTTAAATCCATTTATAGATTAAAGCAGGCATCACGGAGTTGGAACATCTGTTTTGATGATACGATCAAAGAGTTTGATTTCGTCAAAAATCCAGATGAGCCTTGTATTTATAAGAAGATTGTAGGGAGTACTGTCATGTTCCTCGTATTGTAGGTAGATGACATTCTCCTGATAAGAAACGATGTTCTTATGCTACAATCGGTTAAACTGTTCTTATCACAATGGTTTTCGATAAAGGACCTGGGTGATGCCTCGAACATATTGGGCATTAAGATCTATAGAGATAGATCTAAAAGGTTGTTGGGATAGTCCCAATCCAAGTACATTAACACCATTCTAAAGAGCTTTAGTATGGAAGATTCTAAGCGGGGTGCCTTACCCGCTTGTCACGGAATCACTCTCTCTAAGGACTTTTGCCCAAAGTCTGATGAAGAGAGAGCTCGCTTGAGCATTATACCCTATGCTTCAGCCGTAGGATCTATAATGTATGTGATGTTATATGCTCGCCGCCCTGATGTAGCTTATGCACTAGGTGTAGTAAGCAGGTATCAATCCAACCCAAGGAAGAAACACTGAACAGCTGTGAAGAACATTCTTAAATACCTACGAAGGACTAAAGAAATGTTCTTGGTGTATGTTAATGGAGATCTCCAAATGGAGGCCTTTACCGATTCGAGCTTCCAGTGTGATAAGGATGACAGCAAATCTATCTCAGGGTTTGTATTTACCCTCAATGGAGGGGAGGTATGTTGGAAGAGTTCCAAGCAGGATAGCGTTGCAGACACCACGATGGAAGCTGAGTATATTGCTACAAATGATGCTGCTAAGGAAGCCGTCTGGATGAGAAAGTTCATTTCGGAGCTAGGAGTAGTTCCAACCATTATTAATCCAATACCAATGTATTATGATAATAATGGGGCTATAGCGTTGACCAAAGAACTCAGGTCCCATCAGCGATCCAGACACATCCTGAGGCGATATCATTTAATCCGGGAGATAGTTGATCACCGCGATATCGTAATATGGAGAGTAGATACAAAGAATAACACCGCAGATCCATTCACCAAAGCCCTCCCTCAGCCGCAGCATGAGCGACTTTTTGAGATGTTAGGTATGAGATACGCCAATAATTGGCCTTAGTACAAATGGGAGATTGTTGGATATATGTATGCCCTAGAGGCTATTATTTGATAGTGGATGTATCGGCATGTATATATATATATATATATTCAGAGGACATTCTTGCTCGACATGATAGTATGTTATCTGGTTACTCTTTATCTTGATATGTTCACTTGATCATGCATATTATTCATTTGATACATGTTGATAAAGCCCTTAGGGTATTTGCTTGACTACTGTGATTATGATGCAGATCATACTAGTGGGACATGTGTAGTTTATAAGCATATCCTTAAAATTTTCCTAGTCATGGGTGTATCGAGACGGGACATCGATATTCCAGTAGACTAGCGTATACGTTTCTTGAACCATATGATGGGCGATGGATGATCCTATATCCATTGGTGTTTGACGTCAAAGATTGTATACGGGTGCTCAGTGGAGACTGAGTACACTGAACGGACTCGCCAAGAACTCCTATATGGTATTATATTTATCGTTGGATAGCAGTTCTCAGGTGACACTGGTACAGGTTAGTCTGTAGACCCGAGATCGTCATAGAGTCTTGTGTGTTCTCCCACTGTACTTTGATTTCCATCCTACCACGGCTCTACTGAATCGTGCAAACAGGTGGCTTTTGGGTACAGTCCCGAGACACATGGAGGCAATGAGCGATAGGAGGGGTTTCGTCTCTCCCGGTATTGGGGGTTGATGTTGCGCTGTGATCGATTGGCTATAACAAGAAGTCCCTAGCTAGGGCCGATGAGATTTACTGATAAGTGTTATCAATAGTTTCTCGATCTGTTATATGCCATACATCGGCATGACTTATTGAGTTATTAGGGCCGACGATACCATCCCTAGACTCGATATACAGCATATCTGATGAAGAGATCGGAATGTACGGTAAGTGTTGCTAGTTGGCTCTACGGGAGTTTTGACAGGTTCGCTTGTTGTTCTTCTGTTCGCTCAATACCTGGGAGCCGTTATGTGCAGCTAGTACCGCTGACAGTTTGTGGGTATGTGATACGATCACTGCCTACTGTTAGCGTATTAACGAGTCTTAGAGTCTCACAAAGGGGTTTCCTAGCTCAGGCGAAACGATGTGGGGCGCATATGTGGATATGCGCAAGAGCTTGATTAAATGCATGTATATGATACCGTATTTTAATCTGGCATTTTCTATTGGTCGGATCATATGTGATATGACCGGATTATTAATTCAAGTGTTGATTTAATATCAAATGACCATTAGCTCATTTATTAAACCCTTTCTTTATTTTTGTATGGATGAATATATGTATGTTTATATTGATATGTATGCACACATGCATGCATACATGTGTCATGGTCGATGATACATTGGAGATGGCTATGGAAGACTCATATGGAAACTATAATGATAGTTTAATTATTGAGTTAAAAGAAAATGGGAAATAATTCATGGCTAATATTTTCTTCTATACACTTCTTGAGTTGTCCAAATCTAACCATGGTTTTATTTCTTAATTATCTTTTAACTCAACCATCAAAAATATCTAGATATTTTCCTAGCCTTAGTTAAGAGTGAGTGTGACTCTCTCTTATTTATAATTATTCTTAAGTTTATCTCTCTTGAGCTCAAGCAAGCCATTTTCCATCTCCTTCTTCCTCCAAGCTCTCTACCTCTTTCAAAGTGAGTGAAAAGAAAGAAAAAGAAAGGTTTTTAAGTGAGAATATTACCCACTTCACCAATCTATATTAGTCCAGCCCACTAGTGTGGGTTGTTTGCATCACTTCCATTTAGCTCAAGTGAAGCAAGGAGCTTGAGCAAAAAAACTCCGTGGTGGATCGTCGTAGACTTCGAAGGCTTTAAACAAACCCGTTCAAACTCTAAGCAGAAACAAGGAGTCAAGGAGGAGAGGTCTATAAAGGTTGTATTTCTTTCCTCTTAGTGTTAGAAACTAACTAGTATGTGATGCTTGTTAAGTTTTACCCTAATCCTCTAGTTCGATTCTACATTAGGTTTTGTTAGCACCCTAGATTTTTAAAGCTGCATGTTTGATGCTTGTTAAAACCTAGTGAGGGTGCTAAGCAAACCCAGCAGTGGTATCAGAGCGAAGGCTAGAGAATTAGACGATGTTAGTTAAATTACATAAACGAAATAACTCCGAAACCTGGAATCCGAAACCTTAGTTTCTCTCGAATTTTTTAAGTCCTCTAAAATTTTTTTGAACAAGTGCAGAAAGCTGGTTATGATGTATCCAGAACACCAGAAAAATTTGAAGCAAAACCACAAAAATTTGGCCGGCCATATTTCCTCAAAAACCGGCCTCACCTTTTTTCTTGCGGCAAAAAATCTTGAAATTTTTGTGGTGTTCTGTTCTCTTGGTTTTAGGGTTTCAGGTTATGTTTGTTTTTGCTAAGATTGCATGTGATATTATTTTTCTATAGTGTCAATACGGAATGTTTCATAGTCATATTTTAACATCGTTTCGGGTGAAATATGATACAATATTTAGAATCCACGATAATTAGTTTTTTGAAAACTAGTTAATGTTCTGTAAATCTAGCAATTTAGTCTCTTTTGATATATCGCCACGGAGTTTCGATTCGGATCAAAACTCCATCGCAATCTCGTATAGTACGCGAATATTTGCCGGGTAACACTACTTGATAGCCATACTCCATAGCCCCGACCAAGTGACTGTAGAAGAACCCCGTTGCCAAAAGCATCCCCTCGGGTGCTTGCGGCTATGGTGTTCTTCCTAAGTGCACTTCGTCGATGTCATCGGGGGTACGGCCATCTACTAATGTTTTCGACGAGTATTCGATCAAGTAGTCGGAAATCTTGTTGAATTACCCGACTAGGTTATTGAAAAGGTGTTTTCAATCTGAGACTAAAATGCAAGGTTTATATGTTAGGCATGAAATTCGGGATATGAGATATTCCGGGTTTATGATGTCTAAGAATGTTGCGGATTCTAATTATTATAGTTTTCGTTTTCTTTTCTGCGACCGTAAGTGTAATATGTGGTATATCACCGACTTCGTTGCTATACGTCAACGACAATTGGGATACGCATATTTACTTACGTTGATGACATGTGATGTTATGTGTTGTTGTGATATGATGTATAGGATCATCGTGAATGGATAGCCGGGGGTTTTATGTAAGATGAGAGTTTTTCTTTTCATTCATGTAAAATTCATTGTATGTAATATTCTTTTATTGGGGCACTTCCGGGTTGAGGATGATATCACCATTAATGTATATTATTTACTTTTCCGTATTAGAATAGACCCAAGGTGGGGAGCATAAGTGATCGGGTTCTAGAGTCCAGTGGAAGGCCATCTCTAGGAGTCGAGATCAGGTCTCCTAACCCTAGAATTGGCGGGGTTGCTTGACGCTCTCGTAGGGGTCTAGGGGTCTGGGCCTAGCTATTCATCACGACCATGGAATCCGTATTTTCTATCGTTGGCTAAATACAAAATACGGACCTCCCAGTATATCCTATATTTTCATATATGTGCTTCTGATGTTGTTATTCTGTGATGTGATCACTTTATATACTGAGACGAATGGTATATTATATATATGATATATAATAAACGTTGCTTATGTTTTGCATCCGCGCTAGTCCTGCCCCTGCTCTGCTGTTAGTTAAGTAACCTAACGGTGCATGACGGGACCCATGGAAAATGCGGATGGTATAAGTGTGCGTTCTATTTTCGTTTCTTTTCTGTGATGGCTTAAGGACTTAAATGATGGGACTACATTAATGAGATTAAAGTAAAGAAAAAGAAACCTAAAATATGTTGTAGAATCGAATTTGATAATCACTCGGCCTTTTTATGAAGAAGCATGTTTCAAAAATGCAGAGCTTAAGCCACTCCTTTTAAAACTATTTGATTCTACAACGAGATCAAGTTCAAAGCGTTAAAGGTTTTCTTAAAAACCATCCGCAACCCTCCATCATTTTAGGAAGTAGAGTACTTAGTATTCATGCTACTTATGTTGATCATAGTCAAAACGTAATGTATGGTAGCTAAGTGATGTCTTCCTACACAGCATATGATGCGATTAGTTAAGACATGCATGTGATTATGTTGATCGTAGTCAAGGGTCATGTGAATGGGTCTAATAAATCACGAAATGACGGGTAGAACTTGACTAGTGCTTATGATATGTTGACCATAGCTAAGGTCATAAGCTACTAGGGGTAAAAACCATATCGAGAGTTTCAAGAGTTGAAATTTGCAATGAGATTGCATACCTTCTATGTGATAGTTGGATCCCGATCCCACTGTGAGTAAGAGTTACTCTCAGGAGAGTTTTGCACTTTACAATTGTAAGTCGATGTACAACACCCCATGACTTGCGGGGAGGCGGAAATATGAAAAACGATCTTGTTCTATGCTTAAACATCGACTAACCGCATGAATCGAAGCTAAACGATAACTAACATCAAACATAGAAGTTAACAACTACTATGTAAAGGGATTATACCTAAAGAACCATGTCCTTCGTCTTTACGAACTCCACCTCCTCCTCGGCCTTCTCGAAGTAGTAGACGATCCACCCGAGAGCTTTACTCCAAGCTTAGCCTCTAAACTTGAGGCAACTAACTTTCTTTAAGTGCTAATCAAAGAAGCTAGGTGATATAGAGTGAGGGTTATGGTTTAATTAGTCTAACTAATCCTTGTACTCAACACATGAGAGGGGAGGATTAGGGTTTGAAGAGGGAGAGCTTGAGGAGAGAGAAGGTGAAGATAATAATGGAGTGAGAATAATGAGTTATCATAATATATATCAAGCATTTTGTTATATCAAGAAAAGAAAAGAAAATGATTTACAACCATGCTTGATAAATATCTTGTGGTGATTCATCTCCATAAGTCATTAAGCAATTATGAAGCATTAATGACATGGATGAATCATCCATATGACTCACTAATCACATTCATTGTATATGCCACCTAAACCTCCTTAGTCACCACCTTCTAGAAGCTTCTCGCGCAATTACGAGAACGCCCCTCCTTTCCGCAAAAATACGGAAAAACTTTAGACTGTATAAATCCAATAACCGGATACCAGTAACTGGCTTAAACCAAAGCCGACTGGTAAAAATTGTCCGAAAGTCGTACGTGCGTAAACACACGTATGCGTCCGAACCCTTGTCGTAAAACCATACGACCTCTATATCGTTTCGCCTGGAGTAGGGAAACTCTCTGTTTGGGACTCTAGAGACTCGACTACTACGCTGGCAGTGGGTTTAACCACAGACCGCAAGCGGCACTAGCTGTGCGTAACGGTCCCCAGGTAGATGTCGATAAGAAGGCCGATGAGGAAACCCATCCGAACTCCTACTGAGTCTGATGTGACAATCTCCGTACAGTCCGGTCCGTTCGTCTAAGACTATCGCATATCGGGCCTAGGGGGCGGCAAGCGTCAATCCCCTAATAGCGGTATAAGTCGTGTCGGAGCGAAGCCCATTACACCCTGAGAAACTACTGGAACCTACCAGTAAATCCCGCTTGCCCTGGCCAGGGACTTTGCGTAATGGCTCTCTGACACAGCGCGATATCAACCCCCAATACCGGGAGAGACGAATCCTGTCTAACCGCCACTGCCTCCAAGTGCTCGGGACTGCACCCAACTGCTACCTGTTTGCACGACTCCTTTGAGCCGTGGTAGGGTAGCAATCTAAGAACAGTGGGACACACTCGAGGCGAAGTAGCAGTGTCAAGTCTGCGGACTATGCTGTACTCATGTCACCTGGAAACTGTTCACTGACGACTGGTATAAAACCAACCAATAGTTCCCTGTGAGTCCTGTCCGGTGTACCCGTAACCTAACGAGCACCTGCATACTATCTCCAGTACGACGTACTGACGGCTGTGGAACAGACCATCTCCCCAACTGGGATGAGAAGCGTACACACTAGTCTACTCCGGAGTATCGATGCCCTGTCTCGATAATCCAACGACTAGGGACCTGAATAAGGATGTGCTTGTAGACTACCCAGCCCCCACTAGTGTGACTGCCATCACAACGCTGGTAGTCAAGCAAGATCCTAAGAACTCTATCAATACGTATACTCACATATTAAGATAGAAAAAACCAAGTAGCATACTACCATGTTTAGCAAGACTGTTATATACATGTGAATATCCCAAGCTTCCATTAAGTAATATACAAACTAGTATGATACAATAATGGCCCCTAGGGCATATACACTAACAATCTTCCACTTGCACTAGGGCCATGTACTGGCATATCGAAGACCGATGATTTCGAGTAGCCTTTCGAACTGAATCTGAGGTAGGGCCTTTGTGAATGGATCAGCAATGTTCTCTTCAGAAGCAACTCTCCGAACCTCGATCTCCTGACGATCAATGATCTCCCTGATCAGGTGATACCGCCTTAAGATGTTTCTGGACTTCTGATGGGACCTTGGTTCCTTTGCTAAAGCTATAGCTCCGTTGTTGTCGCAATACAGAGGTATTGGATCAACTATGGTAGGAACCACCTGAAGTTCTGTTAGGAACTTCTTCATCCAGACTGCTTCTTTTGCGGCATCGCAAGCAGCTATATACTCCGCTTCCATCGTCGAGTCAGCAACGGTGTCCTGCTTGGAGCTCTTCCAGCACACCGCCCCTCCATTGAGGGTAAAGACATAACCCGACATGGACTTGGAATCGTCCTTATCACTCTGGAAGCCGGAATCAGCAAAGGCCTCCAACCTGAGGTCTTTTCCGCCGTAAACCAAGAACATCTCCTTAGTCCTTCTCAGGTACTTGAGAATGTTCTTTACTTCTATCCAGTGCTTCTCCCCTGCGTCTGACTGATACCGGCTTACCACGCTCAGTGCGTAAGCTACATCTGGTCTGGTGCACAACATCGCATACATTATAGAGCCTACCGCAGAAGCGTAGGGTATAATAGACATGCGTTCCCTTTCCAAATCAGTCTTGGGAGACATCTCTTTGGAGAGGGTGATTCCGTGACAAGCCGGTAGATTACCGCGCTTAGAATCTTCCATACTGAATCTTTTCAGTACAGTGTCGATATACCTGTACTGCGAAAGTCCCAACATCCTCTTGGATCTATCACGATAGATCCGGATCCCTAGAATGTAAGAGGCATCACCCAGGTCTTTCATGGAGAACCTGTGTGATAAGAATCCTTTGACAGATTGTAGCATAGGAATGTCATTTCCTATCAATAGAATGTCATCCACGTACAAGACGAGGAATATGACACTTCTTGCTACAACTTTACTATATATGTATGGTTCATCTGGATTTTTGATAAAGTCATATTCTTTGACTGTCTCATCAAAACAGATGTTCCAACTCCGCGATGCCTGCTTTAGTCCATAAATGGACTTAAGCAGCTTGCATACTTTCCCGCTGCTCCCACTCTGATTGAAACCCTCTGGCTGATCCATATAGACGCACTCTTCTAAATTTCCATTTAGAAAAGCCGTCTTTACGTCCATCTGCCAGATTTCATAATCATGGAAGGCAGCAATAGTAAGAAGGACCCGAATGGATTTGAGCATAGCCACTGGAGAAAAAGTTTCGTCATAGTCCAAACCAGGTCTTTGATGAAAACCCTTTGCAACAAGTCTAGCCTTATAGGTTTCCACCTGTCCATCTACACCAATCTTTTTCTTGAAGATCCATTTGCATCCTATGGGTTTTACCCCATCTGGAGCAAAGTCCAAAGTCCATACTTTGTTAGTGTATATGGACTCCATTTCGGTCCGCATTGCATCTAGCCATCGTACCGAGTCGCCGCTCTGGATGGCCTGCTGGAAGTCAGTAGGTTCATCATCATCTATGATGCAATCCTCTCTATCCCCAACTATGAGAAAACCGTAGTATCTCTCAGGCGGATGAGACGGCCTACTACTCCTGCGGAGGGGTGCGGGAATGTCCTGTTCTTCTTGAACTACCGGTTCTACCAAACTTTCAGTATTAGTTTGTGGTTCTGGAATTTCTTCCAGTTCTATTTCGCTCCCACTTGATTCCTTTTCTAAAAACTGATGTTCTAGAAAATGGGCATTACGAGAAAAAAAATACCTTTTGTTCCTCTGCGTAATAGAATAGATATCCCCTGGAATTCTTTGGATATCCCACAAACTGACACTTTACTGATCGTGCCTCGAGCTTGTCCACATGCTGCTTTTTAACAAAAGCTGGACATCCCCAAATCTTTATATACTGTAGATGGGGTTTCTTCCCGCTCCACATCTGATATGGAGTGGTAGGCACAGTCTTGGTAGGAACCATGTTCAAAAGATATGCCGCTGATTCTAGCGCATAACCCCAGAAAGATCGCGGTAACTCAGCATCACTCATCATGGATCGTACCATATCCAATAGGGTTCGATTCCGTCTCTCCGATACACCGTTATGCTGTGGAGTGTATGGAGGAGTAAGCTGAGAGAGAATTCCTTTCTCTTTTAGGTAACCTAGGAACTCGGCACTCAAGTATTCACCACCTCGATCAGATCTAAGTGTCTTGATACTTTTGCCGGTTTGGTTTTCTACTTCATTCTTATACTCTTGGAATTTCTCAAAAGCCTCGGATTTATATTTCATCAAATAAATGAATCCGTATCTTGAGTAATCATCCGTGAAAGTAATGAAATAGGAAAAACCACCTCTTGCATGTGTAGACAATGGACCACATACATCGCTGTGTATGAGTCCTAAGAGCTCGCTCGCTCTTACTCCATGTCCAGTAAATGGAGTCTTTGTCATCTTTCCTTTGAGACAAGATTGACAAGTATCATAAGTTTGATATTCGAACGAGTCCAAATATCCTTCTCTATGCAACTTAGTCAACCTTCTCTCATTGATGTGACCCAGTCTACAATGCCATAAGAAAGCTTTATTTAAATCTGGAGACTTTGTTTTAAGTGTGTTCTGGACATTGAAAATTTGGAGTTGGTTTAAAACATATATACCGTTATTTAGTGTACCGGACCCAATCAAACCATGATTAAGGTGGATGTTAACAACATCTCTTACAAACGTGAAATCATAACCTTTATTTGATAACAAGGAAACTGATATGATAATACACGTTAAGCTTGGTACAAAAAAACAGTTATGTAAAACCAAAATGTGTCCACTCGTCAATCCTAGGTGATAATCCCCGACGAACGCAGCTCCCACGCTAGCTCCATTAGCAACCTTTAGGGTCATATCACCTTCCTTCAGCACTCTACGGTTTCTCAGTGCCTGCAATGAATTGCAAATATGAGATCCTGATCCGGTATCCAATAATACCCAGGAAGTAGAGTTGATCGACAGACAATTCTCAATTACAAACACACCTGAAGTCGAAGCCACAGCTTGCTTCGGTTCCTGGTTCTTGGCGTTCCACGCCTTGCAATCCTTCTTCCAGTGCCCTTTCCTGTGACAATGGAAGCACTCATCCTGGCCAACTACCGGTACCGCAAACTTTTTCTTTCCCTTCCCTCCCACCTTACTAACACCTCCTCTAGGTTTGGTGGCGGCCTTCTTCTTCCTTCCTTTGGCCCTTGCCTTGGACCCGGAAGAAGATGTACCGCTAACAAACATAGCGGGTGTTTCCCTTGTCTTCTGCAAGGTGCCCTCTGCACTCCTTAACATGTTCAGGAGTTCCGGAATTTCAACTTATTTTCTTTGAATGTTGAAGTTCAGGATAAACTGGGCGTAGGTGTGAGGAAGGGACTGGAGAATAAGGTCTGTATAGAGCTCATTATCCAAAGTCGTCCCAAGGTCTGCGAGCTCTTCAATATAGCCGATCATCTTTAGGACATGTTCTCCTACCGATGACCCGACAGCCAACCTCGCTCGAAACAAGTTCTTAGAGGTCTCGTATCTTGCTATACGAGATTGCTCTCCATAAAGTTCCTTTGTATGGAGAAATATGCCATCAAGGTCCATATCCTCGTGCCTCCTCTGATGTTCATTATTCATTGAGGCAAGCACGATGCACTTGGCTTTCGCGCAATCTAAATCCTAGGTTTTGCGGATTTCCTTATCCGCATTGCTGGATTTGGGACCAGGGACAGCAGGTGCCGTAGCGGTGAGGACGTACCCCAATTTGTCATAGGTCAAAGCCATTTTGACATTCCGCAGCCAATCTTTATAGTTTGGCCCTGTCAGTATATTTTTCTCTAAAAGTAACTTAAGTCCAGTCATTTTCAGGGTCGCTGCAATTAGGAGAGAGAGAAGAAAACTCTTTAGCATGATGCTCTTGCAAGTTTAGAGTGGTTTTTAGTTTATCTAAACTGGATGGCTCCCACTGTTTCTCAAATCCTTCCTCAAACCATAAAAGAAGAATTAGCCAGGACTATTCTCACTGTACAATTCTTGCTTAACCGTTCAGCCAGGCTAGTGTCGATACTTCGAGGGAGGTTTTCCAACGCTTTCGCGAAGTTCCTTAATTAAATAACCTCTTTTCTCTGGGGGCGTAACCCCGCTGACACCTTTCTGGACACCTACTTGGTTTATAGCATTGATCGTTAGGTGACGAATCTCCTGATAAGTAGCATATACTCACAGTAGGATCGGGATCCAAATATCATCGTATGATAATGTTGAAGGAATGCTACCAACATTCATCAAACTCCAAATGGTATGCATCACTTTGCAAATTTCAGTTTCTTTAGAAATTCCCGATATAAGTTTTTGCCCCATGCTCTTATGACCTTGGCTTTGGTCAAAATGTCATAAGTCACATGTCAAGTTCTACCCGTCATTATCTTGTCAATTTGAACCCATCCGTATATACCCCTGACTTTGGTCAAATGATAATACGACTGTCCCAAACTAACTCATCTATCTTATGCAACAAATGAAAACTCAGCAGCTACCAAACACTATGCCTTGACTTTGGCCAAAATGCATAGTTTGAATACTACTGAATACCCAAATGAAATGACGGAGGGCTACGAATGGTTTTGGCGAAACCGTGAACGTAGTGAACTTGATATAACCGAAGGAACCAGATAGCTTTTAAAAGGAGTGGTTAAAGCTCCGCATTTAAAAATATCTGTTTTTAAAATTAACCGAGTGGTTTCTTTTAAATTGTTCCAACGATTAACTTTTGGTTTATTTTCTTTGCATTATAAATAATGCGTCCCATCATTAACCTATCATTGCAGAAAACAACGAAAATACAACGTCCTCTTATGCCATCCGCATTCGCCACGGGGTCCCGTCATCACCCGTTAGGTTACTTAATTAACGACAGAGCGGGGGCTGGGCTAGCGCGGGTGTAAAACATAAGTGACATCTAAATAGCTATCATATATAGATATTGTACATTCGTCAGACGCAATAATAGGCATTCCAGATCACAGATGAACTTTATTGGATTTGCAAGCAATCCGTGTTTGTTTTGAGCCTGCAACAAAAGACGGATTACACAGTTGTGATGAATAGCCATTACCCCACCCAAAACCCTAACGGGTACGGCGAACTACCCGCCCGGCAGTTTGTGCACCCCACCTTGCGTCTATCCTAGGAGCAAAAACAGTAAAATGAAATAATACAACGGTGGCTACAACCGCAACCTGGATATGCCCCGCAAAATAATATTACAACAAATTACATTTACATCAAATGAATTAAATAATAACCCATCATATAACCCCGGCTATACATCACAACAGTCCAACACAGTTCATATCTATAAACAGTAAAAACCATTACAGAAATGTGCAACCCCCTGCCAACCGACATACTAGCAGTTAGGGGAGGTTTACGAACACATTATACAAACACAGATATAATCCAACAAGCAAATACTGTATAATTTCGATCGATTAAACACTTTTAATTTTGCTCCAATACTTCTCTGTAAATCTGAAACCTGAGCAAAAATAAAATATTCCAGAAAATACCAAATATCACAGAGAAGCAACACAGGAAAATTGGGTTCCTGAATCGCCAACTCGGCGGCGGAATCGCGGCGGATCGGTGGGATGCGCCGCGGTTCCACGGCGCTTTAGGCGATTCAGGGGCCCAATTTTCTTGGGTGTTCTTCTACTGTCTTTTCAAGCTTTCTGAACATCCCTGAAAAAATTTTGGACTTCATTTAAAAATCGGCAGAAACTTGTGATTTCGGGCTTTTCCGGTTTCGTTTTTTCCGTTCGAAATTCATACAAATTTGCAAGTAAGTTATTTATTGTTTAGCGAGGCTCTGATACCACTGTAAGTCGATGTACAACACCCCACGACTTGCGGGGAGGCGGAAATATGAAAAACGATTTTGTTCTATGCTTAAACATCGACTAACCGCATGAATCGAAGCTAAATGATAACTAACATCAAACATAGAAGTTAACAACTACTATGTAAAGGGATTATACCTAAAGAACCGTGTCCTTCGTCTTTACGAACTCCACCTCCTCCTCGGCCTTCTCGAAGTAGTAGACGATCCACCCGAGAGCTTTACTCCAAGCTTAGCCTCTAAACTTGAGGCAACTAACTTTCTTTAAGTGCTAATCAAAGAAGCTAGGTGATATAGAGTGAGGGTTATGGTTTAATTAGTCTAACTAATCCTTGTACTCAACACATGAGAGGGGAGGATTAGGGTTTGAAGAGGGAGAGCTTAAGGAGAGAGAAGGTGAAGATAATAATGAAGTGAGAATAATGAGTTATCATAATATATATCAAGAATTTTGTTATATCAAGAAAAGAAAAGAAAATGATTTACAACCATGCTTGATAAATATCTTGTGGTGATTCATCTCCATAAGTCATTAAGCAATTATGAAGCATTAATGATATGGATGAATCATCCATATGACTCACTAATCACATTCATTGTATATGCCACCTAAACCTCCTTAGTCACCACCTTCTAGAAGCTTCTCGCGCAATTACGAGAATGCCCCTCCTTTCCGCAAAAATACGAAAAAACTTTAGACTGTATAAATCCAATAACCGAATACCAGTAACTGGCTTAAACCAAAGCCGACTGGTAAAAACTGTCCGAAAGTCTTACGTGCGTAAACACATGTATGCGTCCGAACCCTTGTCGTAAAACCATACGACCTCTATATCGTTTCGCCTGGAGTAGGGAAACTCTCTGTGTGGGACTCTAGAGACTTGACTACTACGCTGGCAGTGGGTTTAACCACAGACCGCAAGCGGCACTAGCTGTACGTAACGGTCCCCAGGTAGATGTCGATAAGAAGGCCGATGAGGAAACCCATCCGAACTCCTACTGAGTCTGATGTGACAATCTCCGTACAGTCCGGTCCGTTCGTCTAAGACTATCGCATATCGGGCCTAGGGGGGCGGCAAGCATCAGTCCCCTAATAGCGGTATAAGTCGTGTCGGAGCGAATCCCATTACACCCTGAGAAACTACTGGAACCTACCAGTAAATCTCGCTTGCCCTGGCCAGGGACTTTGCATAATGGCTCTCTGACACAGCGCGATATCAACCCCCAATACCGGGAGAGACGAATCCTGTCTAACCGCCACTGCCTCCAAGTGCTCGGGACTGCACCCAACTGCTACCTGTTTGCACGACTCCTTTGAGCCGTGGTAGGGTAGCAATCTAAGAACAGTGGGACACACTCGAGGCGAAATAGCAGTGTCAAGTCTGCGGACTATGCTGTACTCATGTCACCTGGGAACTGTTCACTGACGACTGGTATAAAACCAACCAACAGTTCCCTGTGAGTCCTGTCCGGTGTACCCGTACCCTAACGAGCACCTGCATACTATCTCCAGTACGACGTACTGACGGCTGTGGGACAGACCATCTCCCCAACTGGGATGAGAAGCGTACACACTAGTCTACTCCGGAGTATCGATGCCCTGTCTCGATAATCCAACGACTAGGGACCTGAATAAGAATGTGCTTGTAGACTACCCAGCCCCCACTAGTGTGACTGCCATCACAACGCTGGTAGTCAAGCAAGATCCTAAGAGCTCTATCAATACGTATACTCACATATTAAGATAGAAAAAACCAAGTAGCATACTACCATGTTTAGCAAGACTGTTATATACATGTGAATATCCCAAGCTTCCATTAAGTAATATACAAACTAGTATGATACAATAATGGCCCCTAGGGCATATACACTAACAACAATTAGCTAACCCATTAGGTGTCTAGAAAGGTTTCAACAGGGTTATGCCTCTGGGAAAACGAGATTTACTTTAATTAGGTCCGTGCGAAAGCACGGGGAACCTCCCTCAAAGTACCGACACTGTCCTGGCTGACCAATTAGCGAACTTGTAGAATGTAATTAATCCTAGCTAATTTTCTTTTCAAGGTTTGAAGGAAAATTTGATAAAAACATTGGGAGACATCGATTAGATAAGATAATAACCAATCTAATCTTTGTAAGAGCTTTCGCTGAGTGTATTTTTTTCTCTCTCCTAATGGCAGATACACATGACTGGACTTAAGCTTCTGTTAGAGAAAAATAAACTGACAGGACCTAATTATAAAGACTGGCTGAGGAACATAAACATTGCCCTTACATACGATGGTATAATATGTCCTCACTGCTTCAGCCCCTCCCAGTCCAGGCCCTAAATCTTCTGTTGCGGATAGGGAAATCCGCAAGACATGGGATATTGACTATGTCACTTCCAAATGCCTCACGCTTGCCTCGTTGGATAATGTACATCAAAAGCAGCATGAGAAGATGGATGTTCAATCCATCTTTCTCCATACAAAGGAGTTGTATGGAGAGCAATCTCGTACCCTGCGCTACGAGGCATCTAAAAGGCTGTTTCAAATGAGAATGGCTCCTGGCATACCAGTAGGTGATCATGTCTTGAAGATGATAGCTCTTATTGAAGAGCTTAAGATCCTCGGATGGACAATGGAGAATGAACAGTATATTGATATTGTTCTGCGGTCTCTCCCCCCAGCCTTTGCTTAGTTCATAGTAAACTTCAACATGCACAACATTAAGAAGTCACTACCTGAACTTCTCAATATGTTGAGAATTGCAGAGAGTACGCTCAAGACAGCGAAAACTCCCGCTTTGATTGCTGGACCATCTTCCTCTTCTCTCCCAAAAGCCAAGGCCAAGGGAAAGGTGAAGAAGAAACCCACCAAACCAAGAGGTGGAGTGAAAAAGGCAAAAGGGTAAGACAAATCCAAGGCTGAGGAGTCAGGAAAAAGAGAATGTTTCTACTGCAAAAAGTCGGGACACTGGAAGCGAAATTGTATTGAATACATTGCTAATATCAAGAAAAAGAAGCATGGTGATGCTTCTGCTTCAGGTGAGTTTGTGACTGAAAACCGTTTCTATAAACTCTGCTTCCTAGGTATTGGATACCGGTTCGGGTTATCACATCTGCAATTGTATGCCGAGATTAAGAAACAGCAGAGTTTGGAAGACTGGTGATCACACTCTCTGGGTTAGAAATGGTTCCAATGTATATGCAGTATCAGTGGAAGAGTATCACCTGGGGTTGCCATCGGGATGTATATTGGTTTTGAACCCGTGTTATTATGTACCAAGCATGCTATGTAATATAATATCCATTTCTTTATTAGACAATGAAAGATATAATTTTGTGTAGCAAAATAATGTTATGAACATTAACCTGAATTTAGAGTTGATGGGTATGGTACACTAAATAACGGGATATACGTTCTAAATCAACACACAGTTTTCAACATACAACACACAAATAAAAGAAAATTTTCAGATATAAATGAAGCATTTCTTTGGCATTGTAGATTTGGTCATATTAACGAAACAAGACTAAACAAGATACATAAAGATGGATATTTAAATCCTTTTGAATATAAATCTTATGCGACTTGTCAGTCTTATATCAAAGGTAAAATAACCAAAACTCTGTTTACTGGACACGGAGAAAGTTCTACAGAACTCTTAGGCCTCATACATAGTGATGTATGCGGAACAATGTCTACACATGCTAGAGGCGGTTTTTCTTACTTCATAGATTTAACTGATGATTTCTCAAGATTCGGACATGTGTTTTTATTAAAGAATAAGTCTGAAGCTTTCGAGAAATTCAAAGAGTACAAACTTGAAGTAGAATAACAAACAGGTTTAAGCATAAAGAAACCTCGATCAGATCGAGATAGAGAGTATCTGCGTACAGAGTTTTCGGACTTTTTAAAAAAGAATGGGATTCTCTCTCAGCTCACTCCCCCTTACACACCACAACATAACGGTGTGTCAGAACGGCGGAATCGTACCCTATTAGATATGGTGCGATCCATGATGAGTGATGTTGAGTTATCTCTCTCCTTTTGGGGCATGCATTGGAGACTACGGCATATCTTTTGAACAGGGTTCTAACCAAGACCGTGTCTACCACTCCATATGAGATATGGTATGGGAAGAGACCATCCCTTAAACGAGTTAGGATTTGGGATTGTCCAGCTTTTGTCAAAAAGCAGAATCTAGACAAATTCGAGACACGATCGGTTCAGTGTATATTTGTGGGATATCCAAAACATTCGTATGGATATCTTTTCTACCACAAGGAGGAACAAAGAGTATTTGTTTCTCAACATGCCACATTTTTAGAAAATGAAATTTTTTCAAATAACACTGTTGGCAATGCAGTAGAACTAGAAGAAGTTCTAGAGACACAAGTTACAAATAACGACATGGTTGAACCTGATGTTGCAACAGAAACTTATCAACCTCGGTTACTCCGTAGAACTAGTAGGACTTCTCGCTCACCGGAGAGATACTACGGTTTCCTCATTGATGGTAATAGAGATGATTGCATCATGGATGATGATGACCCTACTAGTTTTCAATAAGCTATTACGAGTGGTGACTCTGTGAAGTGGCCGGATGCCATGAGATCCAAAATGGAGTCTATGTACACCAACAAAGTGTGGACTTTGGAAGTTGTACCCACTGGGGTAAAATCCGTAGGGTGCAAATGGATCTTTAAGAGAAAGATCGGTATAGATGGGCAGGTGGAGACCTATAAAGCAAGACTTGTGGCGAAAGGATTTCGTCAAAGACCAGGACTGGACTATGACGAAACTTTCTATCCTGTAGCCATGCTTAAATCCATTCGGATCTTACTTGCTTTTGCTGCTCTCTACGACTATGAAATCTGGCAGATGGACGTTAAAACTGCATTTCTAAATGGTGATTTAAAAGAGTGTGTTTATATGGATTAGCCACAGGGCTTCGTTGATAATGGGAGCAGCGGGAAAGCATGTTGATTGCTTAAATCCATTTATGGATTAAAGCAGACATCATGAAGTTGGAAAATCTGTTTTGATGATACGATCAAAGAGTTTGATTTCGTCAAAAATCCAGATGAGCCTTGTATTTATAAGAAGATTGTATGGATTACTGTCACGTTCCTCATATTGTACCTATATGACATTCTCCTGATAGGAAACGATGTTCCTATGCTACAATCGGTCAAACTGTTCTTATCACAAAGGTTCTCCATGAAGGACCTGGGTGATGCCTCGTACATATTGGGCATTAAGATCTATAGAGATAGATCTAAAAGTTTGTTGAGATTGTCCCAATCCAAGTACATTAACACCATCCTAAAGAGGTTTAGTATGGAAGATTCCAAGCGGGTTGCCTTACCCGCTTGTCTCGGAATCACTCTCTCCAAGGACTTTTTGCCTAAAGTCTGATGAAGAGAGAGCTCGCATAAGCATTATACCCTACGCTTCAGCCGTTGGATCTATAATGTATGCGGTGTTATGTACTTGCCCTGATGTAGCTTATGCACTAGGTGTAGTAAGCAGGTATCAATCCAACCCAGGGAAGAAACACTGGACAACTGTGAAGAAAATTCTTAAGTACTTGCAAAGGACTAAAGAAATGTTCTTGGTGTATGGTAACGGAGAACTCCGAATGGATGCCTTTACCGATTTAAGCTTCCAGAGTGATAAGGATGACAGAAAATCTATCTTAGGGTTTATATTTACCCTCAATGGAAAGGCGATATGTTGGAAGAGTTCCAAGCAGGATACCGTTGCAGACTCTACGATGGAAGCTGAGTATATTGCTGCAAATGATGCTGCCAAGGAAGCCGTCTAGATGAGAAAGTTCATTTCGGAGCTAGGAGTAGTTCCAAACATTATTAATCCAATACCATTGTATTGTGATAATAATGGGGCTATGGCGTTGGCCAAAGAACCCAGGTCCCATCAACGATCCAGACACATCCTGAGGCGATATCATTTGGTCCGGGAGATAGTTGATCGCCGCGAGATCGTAATTCGGAGAGTAGATACAAAGAATAACACCGCAGATCCACTCACCAAGGCCCTCCCTCAGCCGCAACATGTGCGACTTTTTGAGATGTTGGGTATGAGATACGCCAATAATTAGCCTTAGTGCAAGTGGAAGATTGTTGGATATATGTATGTCCTAGATGCCATTATTTGATAGTGGATGTATCGGCATATATATATATATATATATATATATATATATATATATATATATATATATATATATATATATATATATATATATTCAGAGGACATTCTTGCTCGACATGATAGTATGCTATCTGGTTACTCTTTATCTTGACATGTTCAGTTGATCATGCATATTATTCATTTGATACATGTTGATAAAGCCCTTAGGGTATTTGCTTGACTACTGTGATTATGATGCAGATCATACTAGTGGGACATGTGTAGTTTATAAGCATATCCTTAAAATGTTTCCAGTCATGGGTGTATCGAGACGGGGCATCGATATTCCAGAGTAGACTAGCGTATACGTTTCTTGACCCATATGATGGACGATGGATGATCTTATATCCATGGGTGTTTGACGTCAAAGATTGTATACAGGTGTTCAGTGGAGACTGGGTATACTGAACGGACTCGCCGAAAACTCCTATATGGTATTATATCTATCGTCGGATAGCAGTTCTCAGGTGACATTGGTACAGGTTAGTCTGTAAACCCGAGATCATCATAGAGTCTTGTGTGTTCTCCCACTGTACTTTGATTTCCACCCTACCACGGCTCTACTGAGTCATGCAAACAGGTGGCTTTTGGGTACAGTCCCGAGACATATGGAGGCAATGAGCGATAGGAGGGGTTTCGTCTCTTCTGGTATTAGGGGTTGATGTTGCGCTGTGCTCGATTGGCTATAACAGGAAGTCCCTAGCCAGGGCCGATGAGATTTACTGATAAATGTTATCAGTAGTTTCTCGATCTGTTATAGGCCATACATCAACATGACTTATTGAGTTATTGGAGTCGACGATCTGTTATAGGCCATACCATCCTTAGACTCGATATGCAGCATATCTGACGAAGAGACCGGACTGTACGGTAAGTGTTGCTGGTTGGCTCTATGAGAGTTTTGACAGGTTCGCTTGTTGTTCTTCTATTCGCTCAATACCTAAGATCCGTTACGTGCAGCTAGTACCGCTGACGGTTTATGGGTATGTGATATGATCACTGCCTACTGCTAGCGTATTGACGAGTCTTAGAGTCCCACAAAGGGGTTTCCTAGCTCAGGCGAAACGATGTGGGGCGCATATGTGGATATGCGCAGGAGCTTAATTAAATGCGTAGATATGATACTGTATTTTAATATGCCATTTTCTATTGGTCGGGTCGTATGTGATATGACCGGATTATTAAATCAAGTGTTGATTTAATATCAAATGGCCATTAGCTCATTTATCAAACCCTTTCTTTATTTTTGTATGCATGAATGTATGTATGTTCATGCATGCATACATGTGTCATGGTTGATGATACATTGGAGATGGCTATGCAAGACTCATATGGAAACTATAATGATATTTTAATTATTGAGTTAAAAGAAAATGGGAAATAATTCATGGCTAATACTTTCTTCTATACACTTCTTGAGTTGTCCAAATCTAACCATGGTTTTATTTCTTAATTATCTTTTAACTCAACCATCAAAAATATCTAGATATTTTCCTAGCCTTAGTTAAGAGTGAGTATGACTCTCTCTTATTTATAATTATTCTTAAGTTTATCTCTCTTGAGCTCAAGCAAGCCATTTTCCATTTCCTTCTTCCTCCAAGCTCTCTACCTCTTTCAAAGTGAGTGAAGAGGAAGAAAAAGAAAGGTTTTTAAGTGAGAATATTACCCACTTCACCAATCTATATTAGTCCAGCCCACTAGTATGGGTTGTTTGCATCATTTCCATTTAGGTCAAGTGAAGCAAGGAGCTTGAGCAAAGGAACTCCGTGGTGGATCATCATGGACTTCAAATGCTTTAAGCGAACCTATTCAAACTCCAAGTAGAACCAAGGAGTCAAGGAGGAGAGGTCTACAAAGATTTTATTTCTTTCCTCTTAGTGTTAGAAACTAACTAGTATGCGATACTTGTTAAGTTTTGCCCTAATCCTCTAGTTTGATTCTAGGTTAGGTTTGGTTAGCACCCTAGATTTTTAAAGTTGCATGTTTGATGCTTGTTAAAACCTAGTGAGGGTGCTAAGCAAACCCAGCAAGTTCAACCCGTCATTGTCCTGGATTAACTTAGACCCACCCGCACAAGCCCTTGACAGATATCGACATGACCGTGTGATTGTCCTAAATAATCGCATATCTATGCAACAAACAAACATTACTTAGCTACCATTCACTATGCCTTGACAGAGGTCAACATATATAACATGAATACTAAGTAATACTTGTAAGAAATGACGGAGGGCTACGGCTGGGTTTTTGGCGAAAAACCATTTAACGTAATGAACTTGATATCGTTGAAGGAACCTGAGCAGTTTTGAAAAGGAGTGGTTTAGGCTCCGCTTTTGAAGACTTCTGGTTTTGAAAAAACCGAGTAATCTACAGTATAAACTTTTGCTCTAGAGGTCACTCCCCGCGAAGGGATCTCGGCTCTTGCCTTGTGGAATGAAGTGCTGGATATTCACAACCGAATACCACTATGCAAAGTGAATATAACTATAGTTTTTCGAAATTTATTCCAACATCTTTTAGGTTTCTTTTCTTGCATTAATCAAAATTAGTGTGGTCCCATCAATTAACTTATCACACCAGAAAAGAACGAAAATACAATGTATGTATATGCCATCCGCATTCGCCACGGGGTCCCGTCATGCACCGTTAGGTTACTTAACTAACGGCAGAGCGGGGGCTGGACTAGCATAGGTGCAAAACATATACAACATCTACTAGTATATATATAAATATATATAACATTGGTCCCAGGCATGATAATAAGCAACATCATAAAATCTCAGCAAGTAACACATAATGGTGGATAATCTTAGAGCCTCGAGTTTCATTTGAGCCGCAAATAAACTCGACGTTCCCCATCGTAGGGATAGCCTATACAATGAAACCTGGACCCCTACGAGCGCTGCAAGTTACCCGCCAATCCCAGAAGTGAGGCAACCCCAATCAAAAAAGTGAATGGGCCACCCAGCACTCCATGAGATCCGGTAACTTGAGCGCCCCTGCGTGGGTCATCCTATACCCCCTACGAGTGCGGCGAATAGCGTGCCAATTCTAGAGTGAAGTCCCCTCCGTCTCAACGCCATGAGATGCGGGCTTGTTGCCCTCTAGAACTCGGCTATTCGTGCACTCCTCCGCGGGGTAAACCTAGTACAGAAAAAGAAAATATATGTACAATGGTGACATCGACCTCAATTCGGTCGTGCCCCAATCAAATAATATACAATCCGGCAAAGAATGCAGTCCATATGTTGGACGCTCGCCCCGCAATATGAATATACAACTGAAACTTAACTGTACTGCAACCATTGCACCATCAAGCCATCCACTACGACAGTCCAACCAACAACCTCAGCACAAACACAGAACATCAACGTGAATGTCATGTTCGCAAACCCATCTAAAGGAACATATAGCAGTTAGACGAGTTATACCGCTCTAATGACATTCACGGTCGCAGATAGAAGTGTATGTACTGAAACTATTAAACGGTGTTAAAATAACGACTTCGAAATACTCTGTATTACCCCAATCTCAAAGATAACAGAATATCCAACCTGGGCAAAATCAAACATATCCTGAAACCCTAAATCCAAGTGTTAAAGAATACCAAACAAAAACGAGCAATTTCCTCCATTGAAAAACCGGCCAAGCCAACCAAAACATGATTCTCACCGGCCAATTTGTAAAATTATTGCCTCGTTTTTCTCTGGTGTTCTAGTTGTAGCATAAAGAGTACTCTGCGGTTGTTTAAAAAAAATTTAGAGACTATGCAAAATTCGACAAAAACTTTAATATAGGGTTTCGTATTTCGGAGTTGTTTCGATTTCGTTACTTTACCATCGTTTAAAACTGCTAGTATAGGTTTTATGGGCTGGCTCTGATACCATGTTGGGTTACACTAACGCCCTGGCCATCAACCGAGGCCGATTGCGGAACAAAAATTTTACAACGATTTAAAACTGGCGCTAGAATAACCCTAAACCGGATCTACCATAAACCTAACTAGCATAACTAGAGAAGCTATCTACTATGAAAGAAGTTTATACCAAGAGTGTAAATCCCCGTTCTCCATCTACAAGAATTATCTCTGTATTTTCCAAATTCCTGAAATTAACCTTGCCTCGTATTTATTCTGTAGAAGGTGGTTGCTTGAATCCCAAAGTTTATATTTTTCCTTAACCCTAAAAGCCTAAACCCAGGATTTAAATTAAAGCCAGAGTAAATCGAAACCAAAATTTTATCAATAAAATCCTAACCAATTATTTAAAACCCTAAGTTTTATAGCCCATTCCCTCACTCAGCCCACTCTTGTTTTTATAATAAACCCTTTGAAATTCAGCCCCGGCCCGCTGCCCACCAGCCCACTTCTTTAGGAATTAATCGTTTTTATATTTTTTTTTACCGGCCCGTTTCTTTTTGAAGCCCACGAGTTTTTTTTTAAAGGAAAATGAATCCTTGCGCGGCCCACTACCATTAATCCAAGCCGTGTCCAAAGCCCGCTCCCCGACCCCTTCACTGTTCTTCTTCCCTCTTCAAATTCTAACGGCTACCCCCTTAACTGCGCGCGCGACCCGCCTCCTCCGCCGTCGCTCACGCCCACGCCCACGCAGTACCGTTGCCGCCGTTCCATATCACAACCTCACCTCTCTCTTCTCTTCCTTCTTAGAAAATCCCTGACTCTCATCACTCTTCAAATCCACCGAGCACCCAAATTCCTCTCGAACCCATTTTTTTGCCGACCGCTCGACGCCCCATCGACGGCGACCACACCTCGACAACACCTCGACAACCACCGACGACCCTCTCTCAGCCTCCCTCCTTCACCCTCTACGACTTCACAGCCCAAAAACACCCGAGCACCCAAAACTTCCCTCGGCCTCACTGCATCCCACCGACGGCGATCACCTACCTCTCCGACAACCCTCGATCACCCTCCACCCACTCTCTCCCTCTACAACTCCACATTCGTCAGCCCGAGCCCCTGCCAAGCAACCCCCTGCAACTCCAAACCCAATTGCAAACAGTTTCCTCCCTGTTAACTCCACGGTGCCCATCACCGGAGCGACGCCGTCAACCTTCGGAAACCCCTACACTTCCCAGAGGGACCAGAGAGCACCCCTGAGCTTCCAGCGCACGCAAGACGACTCCGGACAACGCCGACGCGAGATCCACATCGAGATCGAGGCTCGCGGGAATCCGATTCACGGCGCATATCACGCGTACGTGACGCCACTGCTGCCGTACGACCCCGAGGCGTTCTCCAGGCAAGTGTTTACTTGCTTCATGCTATTATAGTCGTGTTACACACCTAGATCACATAGTTTACGAACTTAATGATTATATATATAGATATTGACCAAGGTGTTCGATGCTAGCTTTTCATGGATATAGCTGTTTAATTTGACGGAAACCGATACCATCTGTTGGCCCATATAATGTTAAATATAGTGTATGAATTTCACTGGAAAATACGAATGTTTGTAACGAAAACTGATACCCCCAAATATGCCGTTAAAACTGGAATTTTCTCGTGCCTGAAAACGAATAAAATCACCATAAATCATATGTATACTGGATTGAGACGTTCGAGGGCTTAAATCGAAGCCGACTCAATGAACTTCAACCCTATGGAAAATCCTAATGATTCCTGTTCTGTAATCATAACGATAACTGGGTCGGAACACGACTCTGGACTGCAGTCCAGAGCGTTTCTGATTGGTGTGTTCTGTCTAAAAGCCTGCGTCCCCGTATTTCCTGAAATCGCATGGTACGGAACTTTACAGTAGTTATAAGATATACCTGTTAGTGAAAGAAAACAAGTGGTCTCTTTTCGATTTATCGCAGTTTGTTATTTTAAACTTATTTTAAAAAGGCAGAACGTAAAGCTGTTCAGAACACTTTCTGAAACGACATTTGAGATTGAACTGTGTATAACTTTCAACGTACAGATGCGACTGAGGCTCCGTCTGTTGCGTTGAATACTTTATCGAAAACTCTAAATTTCATCTAACTGTGACATTGCTAAATTCTGAGCCCAACTGGGTGTAATTCGTGTCGCGAAACAGACGTTCAGTTCTGAAATTGAAATTTCAGTCGCGAACACTTAAACTGAAACAGTTATATCTTGAAAACCGAAACTCCGATCGAACTGAAACAAAATTTGATGAATTCCTGACTGATTGTTCTATATAACTTACCTACATCATATTTGCTGAATTCGTAACATATAAATTTGTGTAATTCATTTTGGTTCGTGACATGCATATTAATTCATAACATACCGAGCTCATTTGGTAGTTTACAATACATATATCATATCCTTGTCATTTACACAGTGTTAGTGCGTGTGGACATTGCATTATCGTGAATGATAGATGTTGATCTAGGAGTGACGAGTACACCAATGGAAAGTGAACATTCGTGACAGTGATTGATACAGTGGATAGTGGTGAAACCGTGTCATTGGTATACTCGTACACAACTAGACTAATATCATAAATAGTGTAACCTGGGGAAAAAGGGGAAATCAAAGTGGAAAGAGTATCGTATTTAGCGGGACCGTGTTTAGAGGATGATCATTCGAACCGTGATACTCATACGTGTAGGACAGGATCTAGCGATCCGGCTGACAGGGTTATGTCCCGGGCATGTGGGCCGTTGTCTCGGGTATGTACGAGACTCCTGTTAAACATGATCCTCCTTCCACTATGTGATTTCAAACATGACCTAGAGACCGATAGGGACACATAACATATCCTGCATCATATTGTGACATAGTGATTACTTGCATTATTCTCATACCAGTATTACCTCATTTACCTGTTCATCTGATTATAATAATATTATTATTTGTGTCGCTCTGACGACCTGAGTATGCATGCTCAGATTCCGCGGGAGGACCAGTACAGGAGACGGATCTATCCTTTGAGCTCACGGAGATATAGTTTGGTGTACCTTCTTCATTTACTGCTTTCCATAAAAGAGATTGTGAGATCGAACTTGGTTAGTTATTGTTCTTATTATATGTAAAATTGTGAACAATGGGATTTGAATGTAATAAATTAGTGATGTGATTCCTTTGATACTGTGCTTTAATTACTGATTACCATGTAGTGCTAGAAGCCGAAGTGTGACTACGGCAGGATGATTCCTTGACCGTAGGAGCATGGCTGGCCTAGTCATCCCTCGTTTTCCGTATTTTGGGAAGCGGGGCGTGACATGGTTTAGTTGGTATCAGAGCCTGTGTTTAGTATCAAGGGATAACATTAACTATGCAATATTACGTTATTCTTGTTTCACTACCCTGATTTCTATCCTTGAATCTGAACCTATTCTTTTGAATCTTCCAGTGATATGACGTCCCCGAACGACCCCTCCTCGGACTCCAGCTCTCAGGATCGCACGGAAAGAATACTCAGTGCACTGACCACTCTCGCGGAAGCTCAGGAGAGGAAGACAGATTTGCTTACTGAGGGACTCAGGGCGATTACCGCCGCAGGAGGACCCTCCGCACTGATTACCACCTCCGAGGGCGCTACTCCACCAGCTTATCAGGCTAGGGCTGGTACTGTGTCAGACTTCCGACGGTTACACCCAGCTGCGTTCACAGGGCTAGCTGAACCACTTGAAGCTGAGCAATGGCTGGTAAACATGGAGAATTTATTGGCAGCCGCCAGGGTTCCAGAGGAAGACAGAGTGAATGTGATAAAGATACAATTAGAAGACGAGGCTCGTACATGGTGGTCGGTAGAAGAAAGCAGACTTGAAGAGCCGATTGAATGGGACAAGTTTAAGGAGTGCTTCTTAGATCACTATTTTCCTCCCACAGCCAAGGCAGAAATGGAGGAAAGGTTTATTCTTCTGAACCAGAATGGACGCCCAGTGGACGTTTATGCGGCAGAGTTCAACCGTCTGAGCCGCTTTGCTCCATACATGGTCAAATCAGAAGTCACCAGGGCTAGGCGTTTCCTTCAGGGGTTAGATTTTGAGTTGCAGCAGCTGATTGCATCGTTAGATCTGCAGACTTTCGCACAGGTACTCAACGCGGCGAGAGTTCAGGAGCAATTGATTAACAAGTTCAGAAGACCCCCAGTTGTTCCAGCTCGTAACCACGCGCCTTCTCGAGGAGCCATACCGGTTCACAGAGCAGGGACGACGCAAATGAAGCGCCCTTTCGTACCACAGCATCGCCCCCAGAGGCAGGGCGTAACTTGCGGATATTGCGGTAGAGGAGGACATACCCAGAAGGACTGTCGCCGTGCTAAGGGACAGTGTCTGATTTGCGGCTCCAGTCAGCACAGGATTAACAGTTGTCCTGAGCGAGCAGAGATACAAGGAAGTTCTGGACCGCCACAGCAGAGGCCGCAGGAACAGAGACAACCATTTACAGGTCGCGGTCAGGGACGGGCTTTCACCTTGACCGCAGAGCAGGCAGAAGCGTCAGGAGATGTGGTTACAGGTACTCTACTCGTACATTCCTTGCCAGCTAGAGTACTTTTTGATTCAGGAGCATCGCATTGTTTCTTGTCTGAGCATTTCACCAATACACACTCAATACCACATGAACCACTAACCAAGGGATGGGAAATTCATACGGGTAATGGCATCATAATATCTAGTCGAGAATGTAGATTATGCCCGGTTGTAGTGTGTGGCAGGGAATTCTATGCGAATTTCCTCCTGATCGGGACAGGCAGTTACGACGCAATTCTCGGGATGGATTGGATGAGCACTTTCCATGCAGTTATCGACTGTCATGCAAGGAAGGTGATCTTCCGCATTCCCAATCACCCGGAGTTTATTTTTGAGGGCGGAAGCGAATCTTTGGAACCAGCTAAGTACAGAGCAAAGCCTAAGGAACTGACAGCCATGGAGATTGATAAGAGCCCAGCCCCAGAAATTGTTCGGGACTTTCTAGACGTGTTTCCTGAAGATCTACCAGGTCTACCACCTCCTCGAATCTTGGAGTTCTCAATCGATTTGATTCCAGGTACTGCACCAGTATCCAGAGCCCCATACAGAATGGCACCAGTCGAGTTGGCGGAATTGAAGAAACAGGTTGAAGAATTATTGGAGAAGGGATTTATTCGGCCAAGCGCTTCACCGTGGGGTGCACCAGTTCTATTGGTAAAGAAGAAGGATGGATCGTTGCGAATGTGCATAGATTACCGGGAGCTGAACAAGGTCACAATAAAGAACAAATACCCAATCCCGCGTATCGATGACCTATTCGATCAGCTAAGTGGAGCCAAGGTTTTCTCGAAGTTGGATCTCCGT
This sequence comes from Agapanthus africanus, assembly GCA_030015575.1. Classification (NCBI taxonomy): domain Eukaryota; kingdom Viridiplantae; phylum Streptophyta; class Magnoliopsida; order Asparagales; family Amaryllidaceae; genus Agapanthus; species Agapanthus africanus. The sequence goes on from CM057338.1 coordinate 503,132,743, forward strand.
TCTGGATATCATCAAATCAGAGTAGCAGCCGAGGATGTATGCAAGACGGCTTTCAGGACCCGATACGGACATTACGAATTCCTTGTGATGCCATTCGGTGTTACAAATGCCCCAGCAATATTCATGGATTTAATGAACAGGGTGTTCGCAAAATACTTGGACACGTTCGTCGTTGTGTTTATCGACGACATACTTGTCTACTCGAAGACCTGGGAAGAGCATGCTGAGCATTTGCGCACGGTTCTACAAATTCTTCGGGAAGAGAAGCTGTATGCGAAGCTGAGCAAGTGTGAATTCTGGCTCGATAAAGTTCAGTTTTTGGGACATATTGTTTCGGGCGAAGGCATCTCGGTGGACCCGGCAAAGATAGAATCTGTCAGAGATTGGCCGACGCCGAAATCAGTGGCTGAGATCAGGAGTTTTCTGGGATTGGCAGGTTATTATCGGAGATTCGTCCAAGATTTCTCAAGGATCGCGGAACCGTTGACAAGGCTGACAAGGAAGGACGTGCCGTTTACATGGACAGAAGAGTGCACTCAGGCATTCGACACTCTGAAGCAGAAGTTAACCACAGCACCTATACTTACAGTACCAGATAATTCCGGTGGTTTGGTGATACACAGTGATGCCTCAGGGAAGGGTTTAGGCTGTGTTTTGATGCAGCATGGCCGAGTGGTTGCTTACGCCTCTCGACAATTGAGAAACCACGAGAAGAACTACCCTACACATGACTTGGAGTTAGCTGCGGTAGTCTTTGCGTTGAAGATTTGGAGGCACTATCTATTAGGAGAAAAAGTGGAGGTATACACCGATCACAAAAGTTTGAAGTATGTTTTCACTCAGAAGGAACTGAACATGAGGCAGCGCCGATGGCTAGAGCTAATGGCAGATTATGACTTGGACCTTCAGTATCACCCGGGGAAGGTCAATGTTGTACCAGACGCACTCAGTCGCAAACCAGCGGTCATGATGTTGACCGATCAGAGGAGTATTATTGAGGATTTCCAGAGACTTGAACTTGAGGTCATTACTCCGAACGCACTCAGTCAATTTTGGCAACTACAGGTGCAATCTTCCCTGGTGGATCGCATCAAGATTGCACAAGCGGATGATCCTCGATTACAAAAGTTCAGAGAGCAAGTGGAAGCTGGATCGAGAACGGATTTGATTATACATGAAGATGGCTCTCTGAGATTCGGTAACAGACTCTGCGTACCTAAAGGGGATGTACGAGAAGAAGTTTTGGCTGAAGCACACAGTTCAGCTTATTCTGTGCATCCAGGAGGTACAAAAATGTATCAGGACCTAAAGCAGCACTTTTGGTGGAACGGAATGAAGCGGGAGATTGCGAGGTTCGTATCCAGATGCTTGGTATGTCAGCAGGTGAAGGCGGAACATCAGAGAACAGCAGGATTATTACAACCATTGCCGATACCTGAATGGAAGTGGGAGCACATTACTATGGATTTTGTGACGGCCTTACCACGGAGCCCTAGAGGCAATAATGCTATTTGGGTTATCGTCGATCGCCTCACAAAGGTTGCACACTTCCTACCTTTCCGAGTGGGACAGTCGACTGAATCACTGGCAGAAAGATATATGCAGGAGATTGTGCGACTTCACGGTGTTCCAGTCAGCATTGTGTCAGACCGGGACACGAGATTCTTGTCGCACTTTTGGAAGAGCTTACAGGAGAGTTTGGGAACCCGCTTCAAATTCAGCACAGCTTATCACCCACAGACGGATGGACAATCCGAGCGTACAATTCAGACGCTCGAGGATATGTTGAGAGCCTGTATGTTGGACTTTCAGGGTTCCTGGGAGGACCATCTGCACCTAGTCGAGTTTTCTTACAACAATAGTTATCAGGCTAGTATTCAGATGGCTCCTTTTGAAGCACTATACGGTCGGAAGTGTCGATCTCCAGTATGTTGGGATGATGTGGGAGAACGAAGATTACTGGGCCCCGAACTCATTGTTCAGACAGTGGACAAGGTCCAAATGATCAGGCAGCGTATTAAGACGGCTCAGGATCGACAAAAGAGTTGGGCAGATACCAGCAGAAGGGCACTTGAGTTTGAAGTCGGAGATCATGTGTTCTTGAAGATTTCACCTACTCGTGGAGTTATCAGATTCGGGAGTCGGGGAAAGCTTAGTCCCCGTTTTATCGGACCTTTTGAGGTGCTAGAGCGAGTAGGAGAGGTGGCCTATCGATTGGCCTTGCCTCCATCGCTAGCTGGTGTGCACAATACCTTCCACGTGTCACAGTTGCGGCGTTACGTTCGAGATGAGAACCATGTTCTGGACCATTCAGAGTTAGTTTTGGGGACCGATCTGTCATACGAGGAGCAGCCTACTACCATTCTCGACCGCAGAGAGAAAGTGCTGAAGAATAAGGTCATTCCGTTAGTCCGAGTGTCTTGGGGCGGTCGTTCCCCAGGAGAATCCACCTGGGAGCGGGAGGAAGACATCCGTGATCGTTATCCACATCTTTTTGTTTAGTGCATTGTACTCTTGTATCTTTGTTAAATTTCGAGGACGAAATTTTTGTTAAGGGGGGTATGATGTAAATCCCCGTTCTCCATCTACAAGAATTATCTCTGTATTTTCCAAATTCCTGAAATTAACCTTGCCTCGTATTTATTCTGTAGAAGGTGGTTGCTTGAATCCCAAAGTTTATATTTTTCCTTAACCCTAAAAGCCTAAACCCAGGATTTAAATTAAAGCCAGAGTAAATCGAAACCAAAATTTTATCAATAAAATCCTAACCAATTATTTAAAACCCTAAGTTTTATAGCCCATTCCCTCACTCAGCCCACTCTTGTTTTTATAATAAACCCTTTGAAATTCAGCCCCGGCCCGCTGCCCACCAGCCCACTTCTTTAGGAATTAATCGTTTTTATATTTTTTTTTTACCGGCCCGTTTCTTTTTGAAGCCCACGAGTTTTTTTTTAAAGGAAAATGAATCCTTGCGCGGCCCACTACCATTAATCCAAGCCGTGTCCAAAGCCCGCTCCCCGACCCCTTCACTGTTCTTCTTCCCTCTTCAAATTCTAACGGCTACCCCCTTAACTGCGCGCGCGACCCGCCTCCTCCGCCGTCGCTCACGCCCACGCCCACGCAGTACCGTTGCCGCCGTTCCATATCACAACCTCACCTCTCTCTTCTCTTCCTTCTTAGAAAATCCCTGACTCTCATCACTCTTCAAATCCACCGAGCACCCAAATTCCTCTCGAACCCATTTTTTTGCCGACCGCTCGACGCCCCATCGACGGCGACCACACCTCGACAACACCTCGACAACCACCGACGACCCTCTCTCAGCCTCCCTCCTTCACCCTCTACGACTTCACAGCCCAAAAACACCCGAGCACCCAAAACTTCCCTCGGCCTCACTGCATCCCACCGACGGCGATCACCTACCTCTCCGACAACCCTCGATCACCCTCCACCCACTCTCTCCCTCTACAACTCCACATTCGTCAGCCCGAGCCCCTGCCAAGCAACCCCCTGCAACTCCAAACCCAATTGCAAACAGTTTCCTCCCTGTTAACTCCACGGTGCCCATCACCGGAGCGACGCCGTCAACCTTCGGAAACCCCTACACTTCCCAGAGGGACCAGAGAGCACCCCTGAGCTTCCAGCGCACGCAAGACGACTCCGGACAACGCCGACGCGAGATCCACATCGAGATCGAGGCTCGCGGGAATCCGATTCACGGCGCATATCACGCGTACGTGACGCCACTGCTGCCGTACGACCCCGAGGCGTTCTCCAGGCAAGTGTTTACTTGCTTCATGCTATTATAGTCGTGTTACACACCTAGATCACATAGTTTACGAACTTAATGATTATATATATAGATATTGACCAAGGTGTTCGATGCTAGCTTTTCATGGATATAGCTGTTTAATTTGACGGAAACCGATACCATCTGTTGGCCCATATAATGTTAAATATAGTGTATGAATTTCACTGGAAAATACGAATGTTTGTAACGAAAACTGATACCCCCAAATATGCCGTTAAAACTGGAATTTTCTCGTGCCTGAAAACGAATAAAATCACCATAAATCATATGTATACTGGATTGAGACGTTCGAGGGCTTAAATCGAAGCCGACTCGATGAACTTCAACCCTATGGAAAATCCTAATGATTCCTGTTCTGTAATCATAACGATAACTGGGTCGGAACACGACTCTGGACTGCAGTCCAGAGCGTTTCTGATTGGTGTGTTCTGTCTAAAAGCCTGCGTCCCCGTATTTCCTGAAATCGCATGGTACGGAACTTTACAGTAGTTATAAGATATACCTGTTAGTGAAAGAAAACAAGTGGTCTCTTTTCGATTTATCGCAGTTTGTTATTTTAAACTTATTTTAAAAAGGCAGAACGTAAAGCTGTTCAGAACACTTTCTGAAACGACATTTGAGATTGAACTGTGTATAACTTTCAACGTACAGATGCGACTGAGGCTCCATCTGTTGCGTTGAATACTTTATCGAAAACTCTAAATTTCATCTAACTGTGACATTGCTAAATTCTGAGCCCAACTGGGTGTAATTCGTGTCGCGAAACAGACGTTCAGTTCTGAAATTGAAATTTCAGTCGCGAACACTTAAACTGAAACAGTTATATCTTGAAAACCGAAACTCCGATCGAACTGAAACAAAATTTGATGAATTCCTGACTGATTGTTCTATATAACTTACCTACATCATATTTGCTGAATTCGTAACATATAAATTTGTGTAATTCATTTTGGTTCGTGACATGCATATTAATTCATAACATACCGAGCTCATTTGGTAGTTTACAATACATATATCATATCCTTGTCATTTACACAGTGTTAGTGCGTGTGGACATTGCATTATCGTGAGTGATAGATGTTGATCTAGGAGTGACGAGTACACCAATGGAAAGTGAACATTCGTGACAGTGATTGATACAGTGGATAGTGGTGAAACCGTGTCATTGGTATACTCGTACACAACTAGACTAATATCATAAATAGTGTAACCTGGGGAAAAAGGGGAAATCAAAGTGGAAAGAGTATCGTATTTAGCGGGACCGTGTTTAGAGGATGATCATTCGAACCATGATACTCATACGTGTAGGACAGGATCTAGCGATCCGGCTGACAGGGTTATGTCCCGGGCATGTGGGCCGTTGTCTCGGGTATGTACGAGACTCCTGTTAAACATGATCCTCCTTCCACTATGTGATTTCAAACATGACCTAGAGACCGATAGGGACACATAACATATCCTGCATCATATTGTGACATAGTGATTACTTGCATTATTCTCATACCAGTATTACCTCATTTACCTGTTCATCTGATTATAATAATATTATTATTTGTGTCGCTCTGACGACCTGAGTATGCATGCTCAGATTCCGCGGGAGGACCAGTACAGGAGACGGATCTATCTTTTGAGCTCACGGAGATATAGTTTGGTGTACCTTCTTCATTTACTGCTTTCCATAAAAGAGATTGTGAGATCGAACTTGGTTAGTTATTGTTCTTATTATATGTAAAATTGTGAACAATGGGATTTGAATGTAATAAATTAGTGATGTGATTCCTTTGATACTGTGCTTTAATTACTGATTACCATGTAGTGCTAGAAGCCGAAGTGTGACTACGGCAGGATGATTCCTTGACCGTAGGAGCATGGCTGGCCTAGTCATCCCTCGTTTTCCGTATTTTGGGAAGCGGGGCGTGACAAAGAGGCTCAGGTCCTTCGGGTCTTCACTCCTCTCCTTTAGTGTGCTCCTAATGGCCTCCATGATCGAGCTTGATCGTTTGTCTCCTAGCGTCAAAGATGATCCACCCGAGAGTGTCTATTTTGAGCTCCTACCTTTAAACTAAGGTAACTAGGTTACTTAGTATGATAATCTAAGTAGCCTAAAGGATGTAGAGAGTGATGATGGATTAATTAGTCTCAAGATACCTTAGGTTTCTCAACACATGAGACGTTTAGAGTTTGAGGTAGAAGAAGAGAGCTTGGAGGAGATGAGAGTGTTGTAGTGAGCATAATAGAATGAAGAATGGCTAGGTTTTGTGACTAATAATGCAAACACCAAAATATCTACAAAATATCAAGCATGAATCAATAGTAAACCATGAGTCACTACATGAGTCACCAAGTAGCCATGCTTCATTCAATGAATGATAACACCTCACCCTCCACCTCATTAACCATTTAACTAAATGGTTAAAACAAATAATGAGGTGTCTTCTTCTAGAAGCACCCTTGTAACAAATTACAAGAATACCCCTCACTGTATATATATACCCGTATCCGTATTTCGAAAAATACGAATACAAAGAGATGAAAATAATTCAACAATATAATACTAGGATCCGGCTTAAACAAATGCCTGCTAGTATTATTCGCCCGAACATCATACGTGCACAAGTACACGTATGTGATCGAACCCTGCCGTAAAACCATACGGCTTCTACATCGTTTCACCCGATGCAGAGGACTCTAAAGACTCGACAGTACGCCGGCAGTGCGTTACTGGATAAATCCATAACCACAAGCACGTCAGCGGCACTAGCTGTACGTAACAACTACCCGGATACTTGTCGAAAAGGAAAGCAGACGAGCAAACTCATCCGGATCCCAACTGAGCCTATCCGTGAAAATCTCCATACATTTTGGTCTCTTCGTCTAAAAGTATCACATACTGGGTCTAGGGGGTGGTAAACGTCAAACCCTAATAACCCGATAATTCGTGCTGATGCGGCTTAGGACCAATTCGGGAAACTACTGATCAAGCTATCAATAAATCTCAACTGCCTTAGCTAAGGTCTTATGGTCCTGTCCAATCGAACACAGTGCGATATCGACTCCCAATACCCGGAGAAACGAATCCCTGACAATCACTCACTGCCTCCATGTGGCTCGGGACCGCACCCAACCAAAACCTGTTTACATGACTCAGTAGAGCCGTGGTAAGGTGGTGATCAAAGCACAGTGGGAACTCACACGAGAAAAATGGCGATCTCAGGTCCAAATACTAACCTGTACACATGTCACAAGAGAACCGCTATCTGACTAAAGGTATAATACCATCTAGAGGTTCTCGGCGAGTTCGTCCAGTGTACTCACCGCCAGTGAGCACCTGTATACAATCTTAGGTGTTCACACCAATGGTTGTGGGACCAACCACCGCCCCTCGTCAGGGTTTAGAAACGTATACGCAAGTCTACTCTGTAGTATCGATGCCCAATCTTGATACTCCCGTGACTTGGGACTTTTAAGGATGTGCTTATAGACTACCCAGCTCCCACAAGTATGATCGCCACCATAATGCTGGTAGTCAAGCAAGATCCTACGGGCTTTATCAACATATGGTCGACATATATAATATATGCACATGTTAAAATAAAGTCAAACCATAATAGTATACTACTGTATTGAGTATTTATCAATAAGTGCAAGCAACATAAAACATCATAAGAAAGAAATACACATATTCTGATAAAGACAACTCAAATAATATACTATATAACTGAGCAAGATCTTCCTGTACATACATGTCCCTAGCATCCACATGTATACATATACAATAATGGCCTCTATGGCATACATATCCAACATAATTATTCCGTAACGCCCGGAAAAACGGCAAACAAGTAATTATTCCGTAACGTCCGGAAAAACGGCAAACATGTAATACTAGCCTTTTGAGTTATATTTTGGTTACATTCTTGATTTCCCATTTACCCCCAGGTTTGTGTTCAAGTCAGGTATTGCCAATATAGATCTAATGCCAACACAGGATCAAGCAGGTACAGTTGTCGTCTATGCAGACAACAAGTTACGTCCATCAGGACAACAAGTCAGGATTGTTGGTATTAGTAATGAGATCTAAGTAACAAGTCAAGTAGTGTGTCGTGGACATGTCATGTGATGCATATGAATCAAATAGATACCCAAATGTGAAACTGTAATGAATTATCGGAACATGGTAAACAAACTGATATCAGATGCATATGTGTCTATCTGTAATAACCTTTTATATGTCCATGACTACGTATTATGCAAACTAGATAACATGTTGTACTAATATAATAGTATCATGATATCATGATATTCCGGCATGAAATTAGATATGCTATTGTCAGTACGGATACGAATGGATATCGTAAAACTGTAAATCTATACTATTTGCTGCATAATAAAACACATGTATTATTTTTATTCATATATAAATAGATATATTAACATAGCATGTTGCAAGTTAAACTTTCCTGACCGGATCTCATGACGGGGTACGTACGTCATGTTCGACGTCGGATAAACGTCGCGATGCAAACTCACGCGCGTGCAGGACTGGACCTGGCTGATCAAAGACGTGATTACGCTGGACGACAACGATGACTGGGTCATCCGGATCATCGGCAACATGTGCGATTCTGGCGAGACGGTCAAGAACCGATGAAGAAAAGAAAGAAAGGAGGGAAGATAAGAAGAATGGGGTATGGCCGTTAGTGTTTGGTTTTGGGGATAGAGGTCAGAGGAACAGACGACGGCGACGATTGGCTGGCGTCAATGGAAAAATCTAGCGGCGATGGGCAGTGGGTTCTCTAGGTCGGCATTGGGTTGTTGTTGCAGTCAGGGAGTTGTCGAGGGTGTTGGTGGTGGTGTCGGAGATAGGAGAGGGATGAGGAGAAGGAGAGGGTGACGACGACGAGGATATGGGTCTCCGGCGGTGAGGGTACAGACGTTGGGCTCTTGGGTTCTCAGTGTTGGATATGTATGCCTTAGAGGCCATTATTGTATAAGTATACATGTAGATGCTGGGGATATGTATGTACAGAACAATCTTGCTCAGTTATGTAGTATATTATTTGAGTTGTCTTTATCAGGATATGTGTATTTGTTTCTATTGATGTTTTATCCAGCTTGCACATATTGATAAAGACTCGATACAGTAGTATACTATTATGGTTTGACTTTATCTTAACATGTACATATGTTATATATGTCGACCACATGTTGATAAAGCCCGTAGGATCTTGCTTGACTACCAGCGTTATGATGGCGATCATACTTGTGGGAGTTGGGTAGTCTGTAAGCACATCCTTAAATGTCCCAAGTCTCAGGAGTATCGAGATCGGGTATCGATACTTCAGAGTAGACTTACGTATATGTTTCTAGACCCCGATGGGGGGCAGTGGTTGGTCCCACTATCATTGGTATGATCACCTAAGATTGTATACGGGTGCTCACTAGGGGTGAGTACACTGGACGGACTCGCCGAGAACCTCTAGATGGTATTATACCTATAGTCAGATAGTGGTTCTCTTATGACATGTGTATAGGTTAGTCTTTGGACCTGAGATCGTCATTTGTCTCGTGTGAGTTCCCACTGTGCTTTGATCACTACCCTACCACGACTCTACTGAGTCGTACAAATAGGTTTTGGTTTGGTGCAGTCCCGAGCCACATAGAGGCAGTGAGTGATTGTCGGGGATTCGTCTCTCCAGGTATTGGGAGTCGATATCGCACTGTGATCGATTGGCCAGGACTATAAGACCTTGTCCAAGGCAGTTGGGATTTACTGATAGCTTGATCAATAGTTTTCCGGATTGGTCCTGAGCCGAATCAGCATGAATTATCGGGTTATTAGGATCTGACGATTACCACCCCCTAGATCCAGTATGTGATACTCTTAGACGAAGAGACCGGACTGTACGGATATTGTCACGGATAGTCTCAGTAGGGATCCGGATGAATTTGCTCGTCGGCTTTCCTTTTCGACATGTACCCGGGTAGCCGTTACGTACAGCTAGTGCCGCTGACATGCTTGTGGTTATGAATTTATCCAGTAACGCACTGCCGGCGTACTATCGAGTCTTTAGATTCCTACACAGAGGGTTTCTCTGCTTTGGGCAAAACGATGTAGAGGTCGTATGATTTTACGGCAGGGTTCGATCACATACGTGTACTTGTGCACGTATGATGTTCGGGCGGATAATACTAGCGGTCTTTGGTTTAAGCCGGATCCTAGTATTATATTGTTGGATTATTTTTGTCTCTTTTGTATTCGTATTTTTCATAATACGGATACGGGTATGTATATACGGTGAGTGGTATTCTTGTAATTTGTTACAATAGTGCTTCTAGAAGAAGACACCTCATTATTTGTTTTAACCATTTAGTTAAATGGTTAATAAGATAGAGGGTGAGGTGTTATCATTCATTGAATGAAGCATAGCTACTTGGTGACTCACTTAATGAGTCATGGATTACTATTGATTCATGCTTGATATTTTGTTCTGAAGATATTTTGTAGATACTTTGGTGTTTGCATTATTAGTCACAACACCTAGCTATTCTTCATTCTATTATGCTCACTACAACACTCTCAACTCCTCCAAGCTCTCTTCTTCTACCTCAAACCCTAAATGTCTCATGTGTTGAGAAACCTAGGGTATCTTGAAACTAATTAATCTATCATCACTCTCTACATCCTCTAGGCTACTTAGATTAGCATACTAAGTAACCTAGTTACCTTAGTTTAAAGGTAGGAGATCAAAATAGACACTCTCGGGTGGATCATCTTTGACGCGAGGAGACAGACGATCAAGCTCGATCATGGAAGCCACTAGGAGCACACTAAAGGAGAGGAGTGAAGACCCGAAAGACTTGAGCCTCTTGGTATAAAATTCTTTCATAGTAGATAGCTCCTCTAGTTATGCTAGTTAGGTTTATGGTAGATCCGGTTTAGGGTTATTCTAGCGCCAGTTTTGAATCGTTGTAAAAATTTTGTTCCGCAATCAGCCTCGGTTGATGACCAAGGCATTAGTGTAACCCAACATGGTATCAGAGCTAGCCCATAAAACCTATACTAGCAGTTTTAAACGATGGTAAAGTAACAAAACTGAAACAACTCCGAAATACGAAACCCTATATTAAAGTTTCTGTCGAATTTTGCTGAGTCTCTAAAAAAAAATTATTTTCTGTACTAGGATCTATAATGTATGCGATGCTATGTACAAGACCAGATGTAGCTTACGCGATTATCATGGTGAGCCAGTATCAGTTGAACCCAGGTGAGAACCACTGGACAGCAGTGAAGAACATTCTCAAGTACCTGAGAAGGACTAAGGAGATGTTCTTGGTTTTCGGTAATGGAGACCTGAAGGTCGAGTCCTTTACCGATTCAAGCTTCTAGAGTGAAAAGAATGACAACAATTCTGTCTCGGATTTTGTGTTTACCCTCAACGGAGGGGCAGTGTGTTGGAGGAGTTCCAAACAGGATACCGTCGCAGACTCGACGATGGAGACTGAATACATTGCTACGAACGATGCCGCAAAAGAAGCGGTCTGGATGAATAAGTTCATTACTGAACTTCAGGAAGTATAGTCCATTATTGATCCGATACCTTTTTATTGTGATAACAATGGGGCTATAACTTTAGCGAAGGAACCACGGTCCCATCAGAAATCCAGACACATCTTAAGGCGGTATCACTTGATCAAGGAGATCATAGATCGCCAGGAGATCGAGGTCCGGAGAGTGAATACAAAAGAGAACACGGCGGATCCATTTACAAAGGCCCTCCCTCAAGCAAGGTTCGAACGACTTTTTTGTAAGTCCATGCTACTTCTCCCAGTACTTTCGGGCATGCGGAATTTGGTGAAAAACAATTTTCTTAGAGGTGGTAACATGGACTCAAAACCGGATCTTTGTTAAACATCTAACTAACAACCTAACTACGAGTTGCTAACTACTCGGTTAGGGGGTTATACCTTTCTTTTTCTCGAACTCCTTCGTCTTCAAGCTTCGATAGTCGTCCGAATCAGCTTCTCCCCGTCGTCTCCTTGCGCCGAAGATAGATCCACCTGAAAGCTTCAACCTTTGGCTCCTTCTTCGAACTTTGAAGAAACTAGTTCACTCGGTTTGCTAAACCTTGTGAACTAGAGTGAGTAGAGAAGAGTTTGTATGGGATTTTATCTATGGTTCTTGGTTCTCAACTCATGAGACAAGTGAACCATAGAATCAAGAGAGGGAGAGCAAGAGGAGGAAGATGAGAGCTCAAGAACAAGAGAGAGAATGAGCATGAAAGAATGAGAGAAGACTTTTCTCATTTTGGCTCTCATAATCCAAAACAATCATAACACCTCATATCAATCAAGTATTATGTGATGGTTTAAGCAACCATAGCCATATCATTTCATGCACTCATTTTGCACAAAAAAGCAAGCAAGCAAAAGTCTTTGCCATGAAATGATAGCTATAGTTATCATGATGGTCAACTAGTCAAGCCTAGTCAACCGGTCAACAAAGTCAACAAGTCAACAAGTCAACAAAGTCAATCCCTCAACAACCATGTCACCATAATACTTAATTAATATAATTGTTAATCACATATCATATTCTCATTAGGGTTGAGCAAAAAGTCAGTAGTCAACTATCAACGGTCAACAACCCTAATGAGAATCCTCTGCCTCTGTCTCTCCGTCAACTGTGCATACACACCCGCATCCGCGTTCCGAGAAACACGAATGCATACTGGATAAAACCAATCCCAAAAGGTACACTAGGATCTGGCTTAAACCAAAGCCCGCTAGTGTGAACTGTCCGGACACTGTACGTGCACAAGTGCACGGATGTGATCGAACCCTGTCGCAAAACCATGCGACCTGTCGCAAAACCATGCGACCTCTACTCTTTTGCCTAAAGGCGAATAGCTTTCTGTGTGGGACTCTAAAGACTCGACACTACGCTGGCAGTGGGTTTAACCACAGACCGCAAGCGGCACTAGCTGTGCGTAACGGTCCCCGGGTAGATGCCGACAAGAAGACTGACGAGGCAAAACCCATCTGAACTCCTACTGAGCCTGAATGTGACATTCTCCGTACAGTCCGGTCTGTTCGTCTGATACATCGCATGGCGGGCCTAGGGGGCGGTAAACGTCAGTCCCCAATAGCGGTACAAGTCGTGTCGGAGCGAAGCCCAAAACACCCTGAGATAACACTGGAAGCCTACCAGTATATCTCGTTTGCCCTGGCCAAGGACTACTCGTGTAATGGCTCTCCTAGACACAGCGCGATGTCAACCCCCAATACCGGGAGAGACGAATCCTGTCTAACCGTCACTGCCTCCAAGTGCTTCGGGACTGCACCCAACTACCACCTATTTGCATGACTCCTTTGAGCCGTGGTAGGGTAGTAATCAAAGTACAGTGGGAACACACTCGAGGCGAAGTGACAGTGTCAAGTCAGCGGACTAAGCTGTACTCATGTCACCTGGGAACTGATAACTGACGATAGGCATAATACCAACTAGTCAGTTCCCGACGAGTCCTGTCCAGTGTACTTGTAACCCAACGAGCACCCGCATACTATCTCAAGTACGACGTACCGACGGCTGTGGGACAGACCGTCTCCCATACTGGGATGAGAAGCGCATGCGCTAGTCTACTCCGGAGTATCGATGCCCTGTCTCGATAGTCCTGCGACCAGGGACCTGCATAAGGATGTGCTTATAGATTACCCAGCCCCACTAGTGTGACTGCCATCACAACGTTGGTAATCAAGCAAAGATCCTAAGGGCTCCACTAATGTGTATAGGCGATATAGTAAAATAAACACATATACACATTGAAGTAGAAACAAACCAGGTAGCATACTACTATTTTGAGCAAGATTGTATATACAAGGTGAATATCCCAAGCTTCCATTAAGTAATATACAAACTAGTATGATACAGTAATGGCCTCTAGGGCATATACACTAACAATCTCCCACTTGCACTAAGGCCATGTACTGGCGTATCGAAGACCTATCATCTCGATCAGCCGCTCGAACTGAGTCTGGGGCAAGGCCTTGGTGAATGGATCTGCAGTGTTATCTTCTGAAGCGACTCTCCGAACCTCGATCTCCTGGCGATCCACGATCTCCCTGATCAGGTGATACCGTCTCAAGATGTGTCTGGATCTCTGATGGGACCTGGGTTCCTTCACTAAAGCTATAGCCCCGTTGTTGTCGCAATACAGAGGTATTGGATCAACAATGGACGGAACCACCTGAAGCTCTTTCAAGAACTTCCTCATCCAGACAGCTTCTTTTGCGGCATCAGATGCAGCGATGTATTCCGCTTCCATCGTCGAGTCTGCAACGGTTTCCTGTTTGGAACTCTTCCAACACACCGCCCCTCCATTGAGGGTAAAGACAAAACCCGACATGGACTTGGAATCATCCTTGTCACTCTGGAAGCTGGAGTCAGCAAAGGCCTCGATCTGGAGGTCTTTTCCGCCATACACCAAGAACATCTCCTTAGTCCTTCTCAGGTACTTGAGAATGTTCTTTACCGCTATCCAGTGTTTCTCCCCAGGGTTTGACTGATACCGGCTTACCACACTCAGTGCATAAGCTACATCCGGTCTGGTACACAACATCGCATACATTATAGTGCCTACCGCAGAAGCGTAGGGTATAATAGACATGCGATCCCTCTCCAAATCAGTCTTAGGAGACATCTCTTTAGAGAGGGTGATCCCGTGACAAGCCGGTAGGTTACCGCGCTTGGAATCTTCCATACTGAATCTGATTCAGTATGGTGTCGATGTACCTGGACTGTGAAAGTCCTAATATCCTCTTGGATCTATCACGATGGATCCGGATCCCCAGGATGTATGAGGCATCACCCAGGTCTTTCATGGAGAACCTGTGTGATAAGAACCCCTTGACAGATTGTAGCATAGGAATGTCATTTCCTATTAAGAGAATATCATCCACGTACAAAACGAGGAATACTACAGTTCTCGCTACAAATCTACAATAGATGAATGGTTCATCTGGATTTTTGATAAAGCCAAATTCCTTGACCGTCTCATCAAAACAGATGTTCCAACTCTGCGATGCCTGCTTTAGTCCATAGATGGACTTAAGCAACTTGCACACCTTTCCGCTGCTCCCACTCTGAATGAAACCCTCTGGTTGGTCCATATAGACACACTCCTCTAAATTTCCATTTAGAAAAGCGGTCTTTACGTCCATTTGCCAGATCTCATAATCGTGGAAGGCAGCAATGGAAAGAAGGATTCGAATGGATTTCAGCATAGCCACTGGAGAAAAGGTTTCATCATAGTCCAAGCCAGGTCTTTGACGGAAACCCTTTGCAACAAGTCTAGCTTTATAGGTCTCAACCTGTCCATCTACACCAATCTTCCTTTTGAAGATCCACTTGCATCCTACGGGTTTTACCCCGTCTGGAGCAATGTCCAACGTCCATACTTTGTTGGTGTACATGGACTCCATTTCGTCCGCATTGCATCCAGCCATTTTACTGAGTCAACGCTCTGAACGGCCTGCTGGAAGCTAGTAGGCTCATCATAATCCATGATGCAATCCTCTCTATCCCCGTCTATGAGAAAACCGTAGTATCTCTCGGGCGGATGAGACTGCCTACTACTCCTGCGGAGCGGCGTAGGAATGTCCTGTTCTTTTGAACCCTCTGGTTCCACTAAGCTTTCAGTAATAGCTCGAGGTTCTAGAATTTCTTCCAGTTCTACTGTGCTCCCACTTATCTGGGTTTCTAAAAACTCAGTTTCCAAGAAGTAGGCATGACGAGAAATAAGAACTTTTTGTTCCTCTTCGCAGTAGAAGAAATATCCCTTGGAGTTCTTTGGATATCCCACGAACTTACACTGTACTGAGCGTGCCTCGAGCTTGTCCGCATGCTGCTTTTTAACAAAAGCTGGACATCCCCCTGTCTTAATGTGATTAAGATGGGGCCTCTTCCCACACCACATCTCATATGGTGTGGTAGGCACAGTCTTAGTGGGAACTCGGTTCAAAAGGTACGCAGCTGATTCTAGCGCATACCCCCAGAATGATCGCGGTAACTCAGCGTTACTCATCATGGACCGTACCATATCTAATAGGGTGCGGTTCCGTCTCTCCGATACACCGTTATATTGCGGAGTGTATGGAGGAGTAAGCTGAGAGAGAATTCCGTTCTCTTTTAAATAGTCCAGGAACTCGGCACTCAAGTATTCACCACCTCGATCCGATCTTAGAATCTTGATACTTTTGCCGGTTTGTTTTTCTACTTCATTCTTATATTCCTGGAATTTTCCAAAGGCTTCGGACTTATGTTTCATTAAGAAGACATAACCGTACCTTGAAAAGTCATCCGTAAAAGTAATGAAGTAAGAATAACCGCTTCGCGCATGTGTAGACATTGGACCGCACACGTCGCTGTGTATGAGTCCCAAGAGCTCGCTCGCTCTTACTCCGTGTCTACTGAACGGAGTCTTTGTCATCTTTCCTTTGAGACAGGATTGACAAGTGGCATACGATTGATATTCGAACGCATTCAAATATCCTTCTGTATGTAACTTCGTCAACCTTCTCTCATTGATGTGACCCAGTCTACAATGCCACAAGAAAGTCTGATTTATTTCCGGAGACTTTCTTTTGTGCGTATTCTGGACATTGAAAATCTGTGGTTGGTTTAATACGTATATATCATTGCTCAATGTACCTGACCCAATCAGAACTTGATTAAGGTGAATGTTTACAACATTGCTTACAAACGCAAATTCATAACCTTCTTTAGAAACTAAAGATACAGAAATGATATTACAAGTTGCGTTGGGTACAAAAAAGCAATTACGCAAAACCAAAACATGTCCATCTGACATTCCCAGGTGATAGTCCCCCACGGCTTTAGCATCCATGCTAGCTCCGTTCGCAACTCTGAGGGTCATGTCACCTGCTTTCAAAACACTACGGTTTCTCAACGCCTGCAAAGAATTACAGATATGAGATCCTGATCCGGTATCCAATACCCAGGAAGTAGAGTTTATTGAAAGACAGTTCTCAATAACATACACACCTGAAGCTGAAGCTGCAACCTGCTTCAATTCCTGTGTTCTGGCCTTCCAGGCCCTGCAATCATTCTTCCAGTGTCCTTTCTTAAGACAATAGAAGCATTCTTCCTTATCCACAAGCTTCCCCGCTATCTTTGTTGCTTTAGCTTTTCCCTTCGTATCCACTTTACTAACACCGCCCCTTGGTTTGGCGGGGGCTTTCTTCTTCTTTCCCTTGGCTTTCGCCTTGGACCTAGAAGAAGATGATCCTCCTACAAACAAAGTGGATGTTTCCCTACCTTTCTGTAGGGTGCCCTCTGCGCTCCTCAGCATGTTGAGAAGCTCTGAAAGTTCAACTTCTTTTTCTTGTAAGTTGAAGTTCAGTATAAACTGGGCGTAAGTGGAAGGAAGGGACTGGAGAACTAAGTCCGTATAGAGCTCACTCTCCAATGTGGTCCCTAGGTCCGCGAGCTCCTCAATGTAGCCGATCATCTTAAGCACGTGTTCTGCTACTGATGATCCGACGGCCATCCTTGCCGAAAATAACTTTTTCGACGCTTCGTATCTTGCAATATGAGATTGCTCTCCATACAGTTCTTTTGTATGAAGAAATATGGATTCCAAGTCCATATTCTCGTGCCTCCTCTGATGTTCATTGTCCATAGAGGCAAGTACGAGGCACTTGGCCTTCGCGCTATCAATCTCCCAAGTCTTACGGATTTCCTTATCCGCGACGCTAGAAGTGGGACCAGGGACAGGGGGAGCTTTGGTGGTAAGAAGATACCCCAGCTTGTCGTAAGTGATTGCTATCTTGACATTCCTGAGCCAATCTTTGTAGTTTGGCCCTGTCAGTATGTTTTTATCTAGGAGTAACTTAAGTCCAGTCATGTCGATTGGTCGCTGCAATTAGGAGAGAGAAGAAACACTCAGCTTGATGCTCTTGCAAGTTTAGAATGGTTTTTAGTTTGTCTAAACAGGATGGCTCCCACTGTTTCTCGAATCCCTCCTCAAACCAAAAAGGAAGAATTAGTCAGGATCAATCTCACCGTACAATACTAGCTTAGCCGTTCAGCCAGGCCAGTGTCGGTACTTCGAAGGAGGTTTTCCAACGCTTTCGCGAAGTTCCTTAATTAAATAACCTCTTTTCCCTGAGGGCGTAGCCCCGCTAACACCTTTCTAGACACCTACTTGGTTTATAGCATTGATCGTTAAGTGAGAAATTTCCCGAGGAGTAGCATATACTCACAGTAGGATCGGGATCCAAATATCATCGCGTGACGAAACTGAAGGAATCCTACCAGAATCATCACACTCCAAATGGTATGCAACACTAGCAAGTTTCAGTTCTTTTGAAACTCCCGATGTGGATTTTTGCCCCATGCTCTTATGACCTTGACTTTGGCCAACAAATCATAAGTCACATGTCAAGTTCTACCCATCGTTCTCCAGGTTAATTTGAATCCACCCGTACCTACCCTTGACTTTGGCCAACAAGGCAGTACGACTGTTCCAAACCAACGCATCTATCTATGCTGCACATGAATACCCAATAGCTACCAATCACTATGCCTTGACTTTGGCCAACAAACACAGCTTGAATACTATTGACTATTCATGTGAAACGACGGAGGGCTACGAATGGTTTTGGCGAAACCGTGAACGTAGAGAACTTGATATAATCGATGGAACGAGATAGCTTTTAAAAGGAGTGGCTCAAACTCCGCATTTTAAAAGTTTGTTTTTAAAAGAACCGAGTGGTTTTTCGAAAGTGTTCCAACGATTTTAACTTGGTTTATTTTCTTGCATTAGTTCTTTAAATGCGTGATATTCTTGCATTAGTTCTTTTAATGCGTCCCATCATTTAATCCTACCATTGTAGAAAACAACCAAAATATGACGTACGCTTATGCTATTCGCATTCGCCACGGGGCCCCGTCATTACCCGTTAGGTTACTTAACTAACGACAGAGCGGGGGCTGGGCTAGCGCGGCTGTAAAACATAAGCAACGCCTAAATAATATCATATATAGATATACTGCAATGATAGCCATTTCAGATCACAGATGAACACATTGGATATACTAGGAATCCGCAATTCGTACGAGCCTATAACGAAAAGCAGATTACACGGTCGCGGTGAATAGCCAATACCCCACCCAAGACCCCTACGGGTGCGGCAAACTACCCGCCAAGTACCCGAAGCGAAGCAACCTCCCTCAACCCCGTGAGTAGGCCACTCGGCACTTCGGCATACCCGGTAGTTTGTGCACCCCCTCCATGGGTCTATCCTAGGAGCAAAAACAGTAAAAAGAAATTATACAATGACGGCTACAACCCCGACCCGGTTGTGCGGCCATACAAATAATTATTACATCAATTTACAAATTTACATGAATTGAAAGAAAAGAAAACTCTCGTCTCACAACCCCCGGCTATTCACCCGCGACAATCCAATGAATTCATATACACATTCCAATAACATTACAGATCACAGATTTGTATAACCCCCACTAATCGACATATAGCGATTAGCAGACGTTCAATACAAATATCACATCACAGAAAAAACCCGTTAGCTTAAGTCTTTTAGAAGTTCGATCAAAAATACGGATTTTCAGGACCCCAAAAATAAAATTTTTGTTCTGGAAAATCTGGGCAGAAAATATATATTCCAAAAATCCCAAAACAACCCCAGAAAAACACTGCACCAAACTTGGACCTCGGCCGAGTCAACTCGGCCGCGGATCCGCGGCGGGAGCGTGCTCCCGCCGCGTTTCCGCGGCGCTTTGACTCGATCGTTGGACCAAATTTGGTGGGTGATCACAAAAAAGCCTGAGCCGATTTTTAAGATAAAATTTATCAATTTTTGAACAGAAAAAAATCGGCAGAAACTTGACATATCGGGTTCGTTTTGTGACTTTTTCTTTGATCGATCTTCTAGCTACTTTGCTAACATGTTAGATAGAGTTTAACTAGGCTCTGATACCACTGTAAGTCCATGCTACCTCTCCCGGTACTTTCGAGCATGCGGAATTTGGTGAAAAACAATTTTCTTAGAGGTGGTAACATGGACTCAAAACCGGATCTTTGTTAAACATCTAACTAACAACCTAACTACGAGTTGCTAACTACTCAGTTAGGGGGTTATACCTTTCTTTTTCTCGAACTCCTTCGTCTTCAAGCTTCGTTGGTCGTCCGAATCGGCTTCTCCCCGTCGTCTCCTTGCGCCGAAGATAGATCCACCTGAAAGCTTCAACCTTTGGCTCCTTCTTCGAACTTTGAAGAAACTAGTTCACTCGGTTTGCTAAACCTTGTGAACTAGAGTGAGTAGAGAAGAGTTTGTATGGGATTTTATCTATGGTTCTTGGTTCTCAACTCATGAGACAAGTGAACCATAGAATCAAGAGAGGGAGAGCAAGAGGAGGAAGATGAGAGCTCAAGAACAAGAGAGAGAATGAGCATGAAAGAATGAGAGAAGACTTTTCTCATTTTGGCTCTCATAATCCAAAACAATCATAACACCTTATATCAATCAAGTATTATGTGATGGTTTAAGCAACCATAGCCATATCATTTCATGCACTCATTTTGCACAAAAGAGCAAGCAAGCAAAAGTCTTTGCCATGAAATGATAGCTATAGTTATCATGATGGTCAACCAGTCAAGCCTAGTCAACCGGTCAACAAAGTCAACAAGTCAACAAAAGTCAACAAGTCAACAAAGTCAATCCCTCAACAACCATGTCACCATAATACTTAATTAATATAATTGTTAATCACATATCATATTCTCATTAGGGTTGAGCAAAAAGTCAATAGTCAACTGTCAACGGTCAACAACCCTAATGAGAATCCTCTGCATCTGTCTCTCCGTCATCTGTGCATACACACCCGCATCCGCGTTCCGAGGAACACGAATGCATACTGGATAAAACCAATCCCAAAAGGTACACTAGGATCTGGCTTAAACCAAAGCCCGCTAGTGTGAACTGTCCGGACACTGTACGTGCACAAGTGCACGGATGTGATCGAACCCTGTCGCAAAACCATGCGACCTGTCGCAAAACCATGCGACCTGTCGCAAAACCATGCGACCTCTACTCTTTTGCCTAAAGGCGAATAGCTTTCTGTGTGGGACTCTAAAGACTCGACACTACGCTGGCAGTGGGTTTAACCACAGACCGCAAGCGGCACTAGCTGTGCGTAACGGTCCCCGGATAGATGCCGACAAGAAGACTGACGAGGCGAAACCCATCTGAACTCCTACTGAGCCTGAATGTGACATTCTCCGTACAGTCCGGTCTGTTCGTCTGATACATCGCATGGCGGGCCTAGGGGCGGTAAACGTCAATCCCCAATAGCGGTACAAGTCGTGTCGGAGCGAAGCCCAAAACACCCTGAGATAACACTGGAAGCCTACCAGTATATCTCGTTTGCCCTGGCCAAGGACTACTCGTGTAATGGCTCTCCTAGACACAGCGCGATGTCAACCCCCAATACCGGGAGAGACGAATCCTGTCTAACCGTCACTGCCTCCAAGTGCTTCGGGACTGCACCCAACTACCACCTGTTTGCATGACTCCTTTGAGCCGTGGTAGGGTAGTAATCAAAGTACAGTGGGAACACACTCGAGGCGAAGTGACAGTGTCAAGTCAACGGACTAAGCTGTACTCATATCACCTGGGAACTGATAACTGACGATAGGCATAATACCAACTAGTCAGTTCCCGACGAGTCCTGTCCAGTGTACTCGTAACCCAACGAGCACCCGCATACTATCTCAAGTACGACGTACCGACGGCTGTGGGACAGACCGTCTCCCACACTGGGATGAGAAGCGCATGCGCTAGTGTACTCCGGAGTATCGATGCCCTGTCTCGATAGTCCTGCGACCAGGGACCTGCATAAGGATGTGCTTATAGATTACCCAGCCCCACTAGTGTGACTGCCATCACAACGCTGGTAATCAAGCAAAGATCCTAAGGGCTCCACTAATGTGTATAGGCGATGTACTAAAATAAACACATGTACACATTGAAGTAGAAACAAACCAGGTAGCATACTACTATTTTGAGCAAGATTGTATATACAAGGTGAATATCCCAAGCTTCCATTAAGTAATATACAAACTAGTATGATACAGTAATGGCCTCTAGGGCATATACACTAACATTTTTGAAATGTTGGGTGTGCGGTACGCCAGCAGCTTGCCTTAGAGCAGACGTTGGGTATTCGGTACGCCAATAACTGGTCTTTAATGCAAGTGGGAGATTGTTGGATATGTATGCCCTGTTGGGTTTTACCGGCGCCCCGGCCATCAAACCATGGCTAAATGTGGAACAAAAATTTTCAAAACTTTAGTACAAACAAAACCCGTGCAAGATCGAACCAAAAATCCTATACTAGCAATATGTAAAGTAGGAGTTAGATGGCTATACCGAACGGATCGTGTCCTTTTGTCTTCTACCATTTCCAAGCTCCTTGAGATGTTGCGGATCAGATTTGGTTGCCAGTCTTCCTCCATCCATGATGATCCACCCGAGGGAAATGGTGCAAGCTCCAACCTCGCATAGAGAGGCAACCGAGGCTCCAAAATTGCTAGCATTGGACATGGAGGTGTAGGATTATCTCGCTATTGTTTTTCACTCATCACAAATGCTTAAAGAGAAACCATAGAAGATGAAGAAGGAGGTGAGGAAACAAGTGGCATGAGCAACTAATGAAAATATGCTAAGTGTTTCTCCAAGTGAGAATAATGAAGCATGTCAAGAAAAGAAAAAATGAGCAAGGCATATAAAGAATTGTGGCTGCCATTTCAATCATGCAATGAAAAAAATCTCTTTTCATTTATCAAATAAACTAATGTAGTGTCATACCTCTCTACATGCCATTAAGCCATGCTTATGCTAACTCACCCCTCAACCTCATTTGTAAAACAAATGAATTTCCTAAAAAGAAAATCATACAAATGAGGTGTCCATCTTCTAGAAACTATTCCGTATAAATACAGAATAAAACCTGGTATATGTATCGAAATACACATACACTTATTCATACAAAAATACGAATAGCCAAAAGAGAAAAATGAATAATGAACAATAATACTAGAATACATATATATAAATTATTAAATCAAAACCTGATTTAACAATCCGTCTTAATTCTAAGCCGCAAGTATTATCAACCGTCTGATTAAAGTCTGTGTAGCCTGTACACATATTTAATCGGACGCCTGTATGTACCAACATACGTCATCTACACCATATCGTCTGAACCGTGAAAACCCTCTGTGTGGGACTCTAAAGACTCGTCAATACGCTGGTAGTGGGTTTAACCACAAGCACGTCAGCGGCACTAGCTGTACATAACGGCTACCCAAGTATTGAGCGAAAGGAAGGCCAACGAGCAAACTCATCTATACCCCTACTGAGCCTGACAGTGACAATCTATGTACAGTCCGGTCCATTCGTCTATAAGTATCGCATATCGAGTCTAGGGGGTGGATAAAGTCAGACCCCTAATAACGCGACATTTAGTGTCAGTATGAAGCCTATCACCACCTGAGAAACTACCGATCCTAGATCAGTAATTCTCGACTACCTTGGTCAAGGATTTCTGGTGATGGCCACTCATGCACTCCGCGACATCAACCCCCAATACCGGGAGAGACGGATCCCCTGACGATCCACTCACTACCTCCATGTGGCTCGGGACTGTACCCAACTAAAACCTGTTTGCATGACTCCTTTGAGCCGTGGTAGGGTAGTAATCAAAGCACAGTGGGAACTCACACGAGACAAATAACGATCTTAGGTCGATAGACTAACCTGTACACATATCACCGAGGAACTGCTATCTGACAATAGGTATAATACTAACTAGCATGTTCCCGGCGAGTCCATCCGGTGTACTCATAACCCGATGAGCACATGTATACATCTTAGGTGAACCAACTAACACCAATGGCTTGTGAGACCGGCCACCGCCCCTTGTCGGGGTCTCAATCCGTATACACTAGTCTACTCTTGGAGTATCGATGCCTAGTCTCGAAACTCCCACGACTAGGGACACTTTAAGGATGTGCTTATAGACCACCCAGCTCCTACGTATATGATCGCCATCATACTGCTGGTAGTCAAGCATGAATCCTATGGGCTCTATCAACATGTATTAGTGATCTGTAATGTCACCTAAAGCATGTACACGATGATAAAGACAAACTAGATAGCATACGATCATCTCGAGTAAGACTGTTCTACCGGTATAGGTCCTCCCTCAATCATTGCAATCACGTGCCTGCGATCCAATAATTGACTTGAGGGCACTATAGCCAACAATCTCCCACTTGCACTTAAGGCTAATTATTGCGGTATCGCATACTCACAGCCCGTGTGATACCGAACACCCAACTTCTCTACTAATCAGTTTCACAAAGCTCGTTTGTAAAACTATTGCGTTCGAAAAATAGCCTCAATGAGTGGATCCATTCTAATGTTTCTTTCTATGTCTCTCTTTATCTCAAGTTCGCGGAGAAAATCATCTTCCGGAATAAGCAATACCTGCCTTAGAATATGTCTAGATATCTGATGGGACCTAGTTCACAAATGAACTCCAAATCCAGCAAACTTCTTAGACTGTATCGTCCACTGAATTTAATCAGTATCATGCGCCATGCCTCCCTCAGTATCCGCTTGGACCATCTGTCCAAACAACTGCCCCTCGTTAAGAGGGAAAACTTATAACTCTGACAGTCACTCTGTCATCCAGGTCATCTTGAAAGCTTGGAATGATAACTGTCTCCTGAAGAGGCTGCCGTTACCATACCCCTAGAACATCCACTTATGTTCATAAACTGCTTCTGAATGTTTCTCCAGGATTGGATTAATATATAAACTTATTGCAGCTAGTGAAAAAATAACATCCGGTATGGTACTTGACATCTTATGATTGACTCGATTGCCTAAGCAAGTGATATGACAATCATGCACACCCCTCTCCCCTTTAGTCTGTAAGATACCTTTAGAGAAGGTGACTCCATCACCTGCAAGTACACTATCATGCTAGGAGTCGTCCATTCTAAAACATCTTTAGAATAATGTCAAAGTACCCAGATTAGAAAACTACCCAAATCTAGATTTAAAACCATACATCTAGTAACCAGAATACCTAATATAATATCCATATCCTATGTGGAGAAACCACTGTGTGACAACCAAAGTATAATCGATCGTAGTATAGGAATTTCACTTCCTACAAAGTGTATGTCATCCAAATACCAGGACATCACACCCTACCACCTTCTTACCAGATCCATCTCTTATTCCGATGAAGTCAAATCCTATGATTGTCATATCAAAAATAGATGATCTATCTCTGCTACACTTGATTTAGTCTATAAATAGACATAAGCTACTTATCCACTATGCTTCTGCTGCTCCCACTGACTACAACAACCCTCTGGCAGAGTCATTTACACGTGCACTTCTAAAGATTGTTTAGAACAACGCTATACTCATCCTCATACCGGGTCTCATAGTCTAGAATAGAAGTAATGGCAAGTCTGGGTAAACAAAAACCTCCCTGTCACCGTCTTTGAGGATACCGAAGTACCTCTCGGGCGCCTAAGGTTACCCACCATATCTGCGGAGTGGCTAATGGAATGTCAAACCCGATTGAATTTATAGATTCTATTAAATTTTCAATAATCGTTTGTGGTTCTGGAATCACTTGCAGTTCTACCATACTCCTACTACTATTTTATGAAAAAGTCCATTTTATTC
Source organism: Agapanthus africanus (assembly GCA_030015575.1). Classification (NCBI taxonomy): domain Eukaryota; kingdom Viridiplantae; phylum Streptophyta; class Magnoliopsida; order Asparagales; family Amaryllidaceae; genus Agapanthus; species Agapanthus africanus. Next base: position 503,158,370 of record CM057338.1, read on the forward strand.
AAACTGTGGCGAGTCAAGAACAATATCACTATTGATCTTCCAGATGGTAGAAAGTTAACCCTCGTCATAGCCCGGGATAACCCACAAACTGCCATTACAGAAACGTGCCTAGAGTTATCCAAAGTCTGGTTTTAAGCAAAAGCCAGACAACTCCATATACCTTAACATCGTTAAGATATGAACCATTCTATATACAATATAGAAACAAAGGCACTGATTTAATTGAAACCAGATTCAAATCATGCAGCTATCTCCAGTGCATGTCAACCAAATGGAATGAGACTGATCAGCATTACTCAACTAGGAGTGCATCCAGATATGAGTAACCTGAAAAAGAAACAAGTTCTCAAAATCCATTACTATCAACTGAATACCAAACACAAGTATCTACATCTTCGATCACTTCAAAGAATCCTGATACTTGCAACACATAGTTCTCTACTTTATTCTTGTACCTATAACTTCTCAAAACTTGGACCTTGTATTTCTACGAAATACTTGTCTAAAACTGGAGAAGTCACAAGTAAGCAGAATATAGTACGAGCACCAACTCCTTTGTCCTAATGGACACTGGACAACATACAATACGTTGTATAAGTACCCCGAGTTGAATAACTCAAACCCTGTGCATCGTAAGTTGAAAACTGTACTATGATTAAGAAGAATTACACCGCTGTTTAATACTCCTTACCCAATCATCAACTGATATAGGTAAATATCTTGGACATAATTTCAAAAGGTTATATCTCACTTTATAAAATAAACGTACAGATATTTCAGTTTGAAATTGGTGCATAACAACGGATATTCAAAACCAAATATTTGCCATCAGGCAAAACCCCAGGCGATTTCCTTAAATATCACCAATTACAACGAATTCCGATATAATGAGGATTTAATGACCTAATTCCCAATAAATTACTCCCACTCATTATCTGTAAAACCATACAGATGTGAGAATCAAACCTGGTAAATACATACCCTGGAGTAAGGATCTAATTGGGAAATCAGTTTTCAATTAACAACGCATAGTGAAACTGAAACATGAAAATGTTTCGAAGGGGTAGCTGGGTATTCCTAGTAATGCCTTTTCCAGTAACCAGATTCATGACTGTAACCTTATATTTCCTTGCCATCTCTCCAAATCCCTTTATTTGTCTTTACTCATTACCTTCTGTACACCACCCTTAGGCTAAATGGTTTTCTTCCTTCTCTATCGTTCGGCACCAGCCTATGGTTTGGAAGAAGACTATCCAATAAGTGTAATAAGTGTACTCTCCTAATCCTAGGATCTCTCGCAACCTGAGAGAAGGTAAAGATAAAAGACAACTGAATAATCCTTATTCTATTTCTCCTGAACCAAAATCCATTCTCGAACTGGAACAAGTTCCTTCGAGTTCATATGTAACTATACGATGTATTATCCAATAAATGTGGATCTTCATAGTGATTCGGGGTGTTCTGGAGAAATTCAAAGGTGAAATAGGAGTGGCGATGATATACGCGGTTTGGTCGTGAATGATAGCAGTCACAATTTATTTTGCCTTCTTTGTAATCCATTTATTTGTCTTTACTTATTACCTTCTGTACACCTCACTTAGGCTAATTGGTTTTCTTCCTTCCCCACCTTTCAGCACATGCCTATGGTTTGGAAGAAGACTATCCAATAAGCGCAATAGGTATACCCTCTCCTAATCCTAGGAGCCTCAGAGCCTGAGAGAAGGTAAAAGGAAAAGACAACTGAATAGTCCTATTCAATTTCTCCAGAACCGGAAACCATTCTCGAATCTGAAATGAGTTTCTTCGAGTTCGTATGTAAATATACGATGGTCATATCCAATAAATGTGGATTTTCGTAGTGATACGGAATGTTCCGGAGAAAAGAAAAGGGTAAAAGTAGGAGTGGCAATAAAGTATGCAACCCTGATAATCCAAAAGCCAAAGCGTTTTAAGAAGGTACGGTTAACTTGGTTTATGAGTTCTAGTCTAGGGTCGGACCATGGTCACTGCCAAAGAGAGTGTGAAAAGAAATACTCAGCGTGCACTCTAACCTAGATCAGAATGGTTAATCACTTTATCTAATCAGGATGTCTTCTACTGTATCCTCAAATTCTCCTCCAAACCTGAAAGAAGAATTAGTCGGGATCATCTAAAATCACCCAAGGAGTAAACCAACTCATCAGTGGGAATTGGGATCCAACTATCATCGCATGATAACTTGACGGAATCCACTCAAGTTATCACACTCCAGAAGGTATGCGCATGCCTGGCAAGTTTCAGTTTCCTTAGAAACTCCCAATGTGATTTTTACCTCATGCTCTTATGACCTTGACTAAGGCCAAAAAATCATAAGTCACATGTCAAGTTCAACCCGTCATTGTCCAGGTTAATTTGAACCCACCCATACTCGCCCTTGACTAAGGCCAACAAGGCTATACGACTGTCTCAAACCAACGCATCTATCTATGCAACAGAAAAGTAACAAATAGCTACCATATACTATGCCTTGACTAAGGCCAACAAATATAGTGTGAATACTAAGTGCTACCCGTTTGAAATGACGGAGGGCTACGAATGGTTTTTGGCGAAAAACCTTTAACATAATAAACTTGATATCATTGAAGGAACCGGATAGCTTTGCAAATATATAGTAGCGAAAACTTTTTCTAAAGAAGTCACTCCCGGTGAAGGATTTCAGCTCTTTCCTCGTCGTATGAGGTGCAGGATATTCCAAACTGAATATCACAATGCAAAGCAAAAAGTAATCGACTATAATGAAGTTATTACCCTGACGCAAACTTCTGCCCAAGAGGTCACTCCCGGTGAAGGGATCTCGGCTCTTGCCTCGTCGAATGAGGTGCTGGATATTCATAACCGAATATCGCTGTGCAAAATAAAAGAAAACGTCTTTGTAATAACAGCTTTTGAAAATTGTTCCAACAACATCGAATTAGTTTGTTTTCCTTGCATTGATCAGAATCAATGCAGTCCCATCAGTTAATCACACCAGAAAAGAACGAAACTAAAATGTACGTATATGCCATCCGCATTCGCCACTGGGCCCCGTCATCACCCGTTAGGTTACTTAACTAACGACAGAGCGAGGGCTGGACTATCGCGGGTGGAAAACATATACAGCATCTACTAGTATATAAATATATATATATATAACATTCGTCCTAGGCATGATATAAGCAACATCACAGAATAGCGATAAGCATCACAGAACAAACGGATAATCTAGGAGCCCCAGGTTTCATTTAAGCCACAAGTGAAACCCGACGTTCCCCTATCGTGTGGATAGCCTGTGCAATGAAAACCTAGACCCCTACGAGCGCGGCAAGTCACCCGCCAAAACCAGAAGTGAGGCAACCCCCTTCATCAAAGTGAATGGGCCACCGGGCCCTTCAAGGAATCCGGTAACTTGAGCACCCCTCCTTGGGTCAACCTGTACCCCTACGAGTGAGGCGAATAGCCCGTCAATTCTAGAGTGAGGCCCCACCGTCTCAACGCCATGAGATGCAGACCCGTTGCCCTCTAGAACCCGGCTATTCATGCACTCCACCGCGGGGTAATCCTAGTACAGAAAAGAAAATATTATGTACAAGGGTGACATCGACCTCAACCCAGTCATGCCCCAAACAAATAATATACAAACTGGTAATGATAGCAGTCCACATGTCGGACGCTCGCCCCGCAATATCAAATGTACAAATGAAACTAAACTGCACTACCATTGCACCCAAGGCTATCCATCACGACAATCCGCACAAACCATAACCAGATATATATCCACAGAAGCAAGTAACCGAATCAAGTGTGTAACCCCGTCTAATTGAACATATAGCAATTAGACAACATTACCAACACATCCACATATACAAACGAAGTCACAACATTAGAATTCCAAAACACAATTAGCGCACATCCCAAATTTACTAAGGATCAAAAACAAGTGCACTAAACATCCAAAAAAGTCGAGTTTTGAACCAATTCGGAGATCTAAATCAAAACGAAACGCGCCTGACCCTTTGTAGAGAGTTAGAGCATGAAATTAACTTCGAGTCAGGGGGCCTAGAGGGGGTACCCCACCCTCGAGGCCGCCACGAGGTGGCCAGAGGGTGTGGCAGACCCGAAACTGCCCATGCAGGGGTAGTTTCGGGTCCCCGCCCCCAAGACCACCTTGTGGTGGTCTTGGGGAGTGGGCCCAGCTGTTCGGTCCCCCCCAAGGTCTCCCCGGGGTGCCCACGCAACACCCCGCGGCTTCTCGATTCTAACTGAGAGCCCGCGGGGTGTGCAAATATCTCAAAACTAAAAAATTCAGGACTGTTTTTTTGACAGTTTTCGGTGCCCGAAAAAACGTGAATTCTAATATCGCAACTAGCTAGTTTAAGGTGTTTGGGTGGCTCTGATACCATGTTGGGTTTTTCCGGCATCCCGGCCATCAAACCGTGGCCAAATGCGGAACAAAATTTTCAAAACTTTGGCACAAACAAAACCCGTGCAAGATCGAACCAAAAACCCTATACTAGCAATATGTAAATTAGGAGTTAGATGGTTATACCGAACGGATCGTGTCCTTCGGTCTCCTACCATTTCCAAGCTCCTTAAGGTGTTGCGAATCGGATTTGGTTGTCAGTCTTCCTGTATCCATGATGATCCACCCGAGGGAAACGGTGCAAGCTCCAGTCTCGCCTAGCGAGGCAACCGACGTTCTAAGGTTGCTAGCAATGGAGAATGGAGGTATAGAATTATCTCACTATTGTTTTTCTCTCATCACAAATGCTCAAAGAGCAACTATAGAAGATAAAGAAGGAGGTGAGGAAACAAGTGGCATGAGCAACTAAAGAAAATATGCTAAGTGTTTCTCCAAGTGAGAATAATGAAGCAAGTCAAGAAGCAAGTCAAGAAAAGAAAAAATGAGCAAGGCATGTAAAGAATTGTGGCTGCCATTTCAATCATGCAATGAAAAAAATCTCTTTTCATTTATCAAATAAACTAATGTGGTGCCATACCTCTCTACATGCCATCAAGCCATGCTTATGCCAACTCACCCCTCCACTTCATTTGTAAAACAAATGAATTTCCTAAAAAGAAAATCATACAAATGAGGTGTCCATCTTCTAGAAACTATTCCGTATAAATACGGAATACAACCTGGTATATGTATCGAAATACACATACGCGTATTCGTACAAAAATACGAATAACCAAGAGAGAAAATGAATAGTGAACAATAATACTAGAATACATTTATATATATAAATACATATATATATATAAATTATTAAATCAAAACCTGATTTAACAATCCGGCTTAATCCTAAACTGCTAGTATTATCAACCGTCCGATTAAAGTCTGTGTAGCCTGTATACATATTTAATCGGACATCTGTATGTACCAACATATGTCATCTACACCATATCGCCTGAACCGTGAAAACCTTCTGTGTGGGACTCTAATGACTCGTCAATACGCTGGCAGTGGGTTTAACCACAAGCACGTCAGTGGCACTAGCTGTACGTAACGGTTACCCAGGTATTGAGCGAAAGGAAGGCCGACGAGCAAACTCATCCGTACCCCTACTGAGCCTGACAGTGACAATCTCTGTACAGTCTGGTCCGTTCGTCTATGAGTATCGCATATCGAATCTAGGGGATGGATAAAGTCAGACCCCTAATAACGCGACATTTAGTGTTGGTATGAAGCCTATCACCACCTGATAAACTACCGATCCTAGATCAGTAATTCTCGACTAGCTTGGCCAAGGATTTCTGGTGATGGCCACCCGTGCACTCCGCGACATCAACCCCCAATACTGGGAGAGACGAATCCCCTGACGATCCGCTCACTGCCTCCATGTGGCTCGGGACTATACCCAACTAAAACCTGTTTGCATAACTCCTTTGAGCCGTGGTAGGGTAGTAATCAAAGCACAGTGGGAACTCACAGACAATGACGATCTCGGGTCGATAGACTAAGCTGCATACATGTCACCAGGGAACTGCTATCTAGCAATAGGTATAATACCAACTAGCATGTTCCCGGCGAGTCCGTCCGGTGTACTCATAACCCAATAAGCACCTGTATACATTTTAGGTGAACCAACTAACACCAATGGCTTGTGAGACCGGCCACCGCCCCTCGTCGAGGTCTCGATCCGTATACACTAGTCTACTCTTGGAGTATTGATGCCCAATCTCGAAACTCCCACGACTAGGGACACTTTAAGGATGTGCTTATAGACCACCCAGCTCCCATGTATATGATCGCCATCATAATGATGGTAGTCAAGCATGAATCCTATGGGCTCTATCAACATGTAATAGTGATCTGTAATGTCACCTAAAGCATGTACACGATGATAAAGACAAACCAGATAGTATACCATCATCTTGAGTAAGACTGTTCTACCGGTATAGGTTCTCCTTCAATCATTGCAATCATGTGCCTGCGATCCAATAATTGACTTGAGGGCACTATAGCCAACATGCCCTGGATGCTATTATTGTATATGTATACATGTGGATGCTGAGGATATGTATGTACAGGACAATCTTGCTCAGTTATATAGTATATTATTTGAGTTGTCTTTATCAGGATATGTGTATTTGTTTCTATTGATATTTTATCCAGCTTGCACATATTGACAAAGACTCGATACAGTAGTATACTATTATGATTTGACTTTATCTTAACATGTACATATGTTATATATATGTCGACCTCATGTTGATAAAGCCCGTAGGATCTTACTTGACTGCCAGCGTTATGATGGTGATCGTACTTGTGGGAGCTAAGTAGTCTATAAGCACATCCTTAAATGTCCCAAGTCGCAGGAGTATCGAGATCGGGCATCGATAATCTAGAGTAGACTTACGTGTACGTTTCTATACCCCGACGAGGGGCGGTGCTTGGTCCCACAATCATTGGTGTGATCAACTAAGATTGTATACGGGTGCTCACTGGGGGTGAGTACACTGGACGGACTAGCTGAGAACCTCTAGATGATATTTACCTATCGTCAAATAGCGGTTCTCTTGTGACATGTGTACAGGTTAGTCTTTAGACCTGAGATCGTCATTTGTCTCGTGTGAGTTCCCACTGTGCTTTGATCACTACCCTACCACGGCTCTACTAAGTCATGCAAACATGTTTTGGTTGGGTACAGTCCCGAGCCATATGGAGGCAGTGAGTGATTGTCAGGGATTCGTCTATTCAGGTATTGGGAGTTGATATCGCACTGTGTTCGATTGGTCAAGACCATAAGACCTTGGCCAAGGCAGTTAGGATTTACTGATAGGTTGATCAGTAGTTTCCCGGATTGGCTCTGAACCGAATCAGCATGAATTATCAGGTTATTAGGGTCTGACGCTTACTACCCCCTAGAACCGGTATGCGATACTCTTAGACGAAGAGACCGGACTGTACGGATATTGTCACGGATAGTCTCAGTAGGGATCCGGATGACTTTGCTCATCGGCTTTCCTTTTCGACAGGTACCCGGGTAATCGTTACGTATAGCTAGTGCCATTGACGTGCTTGTGGTTATGGATTTATCCGGTAACGCACTGCCGGCGTACTGTCGAGTCTTTAGAGTCTCACACAGAGGGTTTCTCTGCTTCGGGCGAAATGATATAGAAGCGGTATGGTTTTACGGTAGGGTTTGATCACATACGTGTACTTGTGCATGAATGATGTTCGGGCGGATAATACTGGCGGGCTTTTGTTTAAGCCGGATCCTAGTATTATATTGTTGGATTATTTTCGTCTCTTTTGTATTCGTATTTTTCGGAATACGGATACGGGTATGTATATAGGGTGAGGGGTATTCTTGTAATTTGTTACAAGAGTGCTTCTAGAAGAAGACACCTCATTATTTGTTTTAACCATTTAGTTAAATGGTTAATGAGGTGGAGGGTGGGGTGTTATCATTCATTGAATGAAGCGTGGCTACTTGGTGACTCACTTAGTGAGTCATGGATTACTATTGAGGTAAGGTGGCATCTAGATATTTTCTTGAAAATATCTAGATATTTTGTGGTTAAGATATTTTTTTAGTATTTTGGGGAGCTTGCTTTATTAGTCACAAGGCTTAGCCATTCTTCATTCTAGTATGCTCATTACAACACTCTCATCTTCTCCAAGGTTTCTTCTTCTTCCTCTTACCCTAACTTGTCTCATGAGTTGAGAATCCTAGGGTTCAAGAGACTAAACAAATCCAAATCACTTTCTGCATCATCTAGGGTACTTAGATTAGTATACTAAGTAACCTAGTTACCTTGGTTTAAAGGTAAGAGCTCAAAGTAGACATTCTCGGATGGATCATCTTTGACGAGAGGAAGCTATCGATCAAGCTCGATCTTGAAGGCCACTAGGAGCATGCTAAAGGAGAGGAGTGAAGACCGGAAGGACTTGAGCCTCTTGGTATATACTCTTTTCATAGTAGATAACTTCTTTAGTTACTAGTTAGGTTTATGGTAGATCCGGTTTAGGGTTATTCTAGCGCCAAGTTTACATCGTTAGAAAATATTTTGTTCCACAATCGGCCACAGATGATGGACAGGACGTTAGAATAACCTTTCACTCGGGTTGCAGGGTTGGTGATGTTAGTTATATGTATGCCCTAGAGGCCATTACTGTACATAGGATGTATATTGTAGTGGATGCTGGGACATATATAGGGAGGACTTTCTTGCTCGACATGATAGTATGCTATCTGGTTGATCTTTACCTTAACGTGTTCACTGATTGTCTCTCTGTTACATGTTGGTAAAGCCCTTAGGATGTGTACTTGACTACCTAGACTATGATGCGGATCATACTAGTGGGGACATGGTAGTCCATAAGTACATCCTTCAAAGTCCCTAGTCGTGGGTGTATCGAGACGGGGCATCGATATACCAGAGTAGACTAGCGTATACCTTCTCGACCCATACAGATGGGCGATGGATGATCCCATATCCATTGGTGTTTGACATCAGAGATGATATACGAGTGCTCAGTAGAGACTGGGTACACTGGACGGACTCGCCGAGAACTCCCAGATGGTATTATACCTTACGTCAGATGGCAGTTCTCTGGTGACACTGGTACAGAGTAGTCTGTTGACCCGAGATCGTCATAGAGTCTTGTGTGGTTCCCACTGTGCTTTGATTTCCATCTTACCACGTCCAAGAGGGCGTGCAAAACGGTGGTTTTTGGGTACAGTCCCGAGTCACATGGAGGCAATGAGCGATAGGAGGGGATTCGTCTCTCCCGGTATAGGGAGTTGATGTTGCGCTGTGTTCGATTGGCTATAACAGGAAATCCCTGGCCAGGGTTGCTGAGATTTACTGGTAAGTGTTACCAGTAGTTTCTCGAATTGTTATAGACCTCATATCGACACGACTTATCGAGTTATTGGGGTCTGACGTTTACCACCCCTAGGCGAGATATGCGACATATCAGACGAACAGACCGGACTGTACGGTAAGTGTTACTGGTTAGATTCACAGGAGTGTGAGCGGGCTTGCTCGTCGATCTTCTGATCGCTCAATACCCGGGTGGCCGTTACGTTTAGCAGACCGCTTGCGGCTTGTGGATGTTTGATATGATCATCATCTGCTGCCGGCGTATTGACGAGTCTTTAGAGTCCTACACAGAGGTTTCCTGGCTCAAGCGAAACGAAATAGGAGCGCATATGAGATATGTGCGGGACCGAGAATAATACCAGTATGTGATACTGTATTCGATTCTCGCGATGTGACATTGATCGGTTATATGCGATATAGCCGGGTTATCGGATCAAGTGTTGATTCGATAAGTTGTTACTATTGATACCAGTCGGTTATGTGCGACATGACCAGATCATTGAATCAAGTGTTGATTTAATGATTTAATGTATAATTATATATTTGATATATTACTTTGCATTAACTAGTATCGGTTCACTTTGAATGGATTTTCTCACTCGGATGTGCGCATTATATATGCGATATGATTTTGTGCACATGTTTGATGATGCATGCTATATTGGTTAAGTGTAAAGATTAAACCATGGTTGTGAATGGTTAGGGTTTTGTTTTCTTTTTCATTTATTTATTTATTATTTAGTTATTCATTTGGAAAAAGAAAAAGGGTGAGAAAAATGGTGGCATTCTTTTAATCTTTCATGAAGCTTCATGAACACTTTGACTATGTCACCATTTTTGTCTCATCCTTAACCCTAACCACTCCACTAACCCTTGTTCACTCTCTACACTTTACCATGGTTACCTTTATGATAAGAATGATTATTCTTCTCTTTTCTAATTAATCTTATCATAATATTCTTCTTCTTCTTCCATTCTTCAAGTGAAGAAAGCTATGCTCCATCAATGGTGATTGATGAATTAGAGTGAGAAATCCAATTCTAAAGTCTACCCACTTCCTATTTCTTCATCCTCTACCTCTTGCCAAGTAGTAGAGTGTGTTTCCTTCACAAGTTTTCATGGCTTGGTGAAGGTGGAGCTTGATCTAGTGATGCTTCAACGTAGATCATCTTCGGCACGTTGTCGACGACCTAGCCCGGTCTTTTCTCCGATGAAACCACCGTGAGAGTCATGGTTCGATTTGGACAGCGGAGAGGACTTCATTGCGGGGCCGTGGAGGTGGAGCACCGGATCTACAAAGGTTGTATTTCCGTATTCTTAGAGTTAAGTGTTAACTAGTTTGCTTTGTCGCCTAGAAATCTAGCCAACGATCCGTTCTAGGGTTTCTCGGCACCGTTCGATTTTGAAATTGGCATGGTTGATGCCTTGTGAGACCTCATTAGGGTGCCTAGGAACCCTACAGTGGTATCAGAGCCTAGCTAGAGCCTTAGGCGAAGTCTAGACGGAGTTTGAAGTCCGAACGACCCGAAAACCCAAACCCAAATTTGCTCTCTGGACAATTTTGAAAAACTGAGATTTTTCCAGATTAAAAATATTCAGAAAACTCAGTAAAATAATCTAAGAATTACTGTTTAAAACGGGGGCTCTGAATCGTTAATAGTGCGGCGGAACCGCCGCAAATGCATGCTTAATGCGGCGGTTCCGCGGCATGTTTGACTCTTCAGTCACTTTTATCTGCACAGTAATTCTTATATATTATTTCTGGTGTTTCTGGAAATTTTTAATATTTATTCAAGAGTTGAATTTTCTGGAGTTGTTTTGGGGATTCGGTGTTTCGATCGGAGTATCAGATTTTGTCTATGTGGCTTTCCGGATAAATTTTAGAATATGTTAAAAAGTTCGACCGGATATAAATACCCAATTTTTCCCCTGTCGGGAAATTTCCAAGTGTTGGATTTTTCCGTAGTTTAACGACGTTCTAAGTAGTGCAAGTAACGCAATGGTCCCTCTAGAAGACAACAAACCTTAACTCGATTATGTGACCGTCTTGAACTGCCCTTTGAACCTTCGGATTTGGGGCAGTACGGCGTGCCACATGTGAGGCGTTGGCTTGACCCTTCTACGACTGGACCGTTGGTACTGAGGCACGAACTGGATGTTGTTAGACTTATTTCATGTGTTGATCTGTATTGGGAAACCTTGGGTGTTCGATTGTTCGATCGGAAAGTTTAACATTTTCTATTTATCTGGAATGGGATACAATAATTGGAATTCACAATGAGTTATGAGAGAACTGAATGAATGTTATAAACATAGCACTTTAGTCTCACTTGATCGGTTGCTACGGAATTTTGATGTGATCAAAAGTCCGTCGCAATCACGTAGCGTACGCGGATACTCGCCGGGTAAACTTAATAGACAGCCTCACTCCATAGCCCCGACCAAGTGACTGTAGGAGAACCCCGTCGCCGAAAGCATCCGTTCGGGTGCTCGCGGTAGCGGTGTTCCGCCTTGGTGCACTTCGTCGACGGTATCAGGGGTGCAGCCGTCTACTGAAGTTTACGACGAGCATTCGATCAGGATGTCGGGAATCTTGTTGAATTACCCGACTTGATATTGAAAAGAGTTTTCGATTTTGAGACTAAAATGCGGGGTTTATAATTGTTAGGCATGCGATGTCTAAGTAATTCATTTGGTCAGGCATGCGATGTCTGAGGTGGTTGCGGATTCCAACTGTTGTAGTTTTACACTTTTTTTTCTGTGACCGTAAGTGTAATATGTGATATCGCCGGTTTCGTTGCTATATGTCAACGACAATTGGGATGCGCATATTTACTTACGTTGATGACATGTGATGTTATGTGTTGCTGGATATGTTATATTGGATCGTCGTGTTTGAATAGCCGGGGTTTTTTTATGTGAGATGAGTGTTTTTCATTTTCATTCATGTAAAAACTTGTATGTAATATTCTTTTATTGGGGCACTTCCAGGTTGCGGAAGATGTCACCGTTTGTATATTATTTACTTTTCCGCACTAGGATAGACCCAAGGAGGAGGGCACAAGTAACCGGGTTCTGGAGTCCAGTGGGAGACCAACTCAAGGAGTCGAGTCCGGGTCTCCTAACTCTAGAATTGGTAGGGTTGCTTGCCGCTCTCGTAGGGGTCTAGGGGTGTGGGTTTGGCTATTCATCACGACCGTGGAATCCGTGTTTTATACTGGCTCGTATTGAAAACACGGACGTCCTAGTATATCCAATATTTCATATGAATCTTCTGCTGCAATATCTCTGATGTGATCATGTGATGTTCTGTGATAGATACAGTATATAGTATATATGATATATTATATAGGCGTTACTTATGTTTTACACCCGCGCTAGCCCTGCCCCGCTCTGTCGTTAGTTACCTAACCTAACGGTGCACGAGGGGACATCGAGGTGAATGCGGATGGCATAAGTGTACGCCGTATTTATCTGTGATGTTTAGGTATTTAAATGATGGGACTTCATTAATGTGATTAATGAAAATAAAAGAAATCTAAGATGTTGTAGAATCGAATTTCAAAATAAAACAGGTAGCTACAGTTCTTGCTTTGCACAGAGGTATATGAGATATATCCTGCACCTTATTCGATGAGGAAAGGACCGAGATCCCTTCACCGGGAGTGACTCCTTTAGCAATAACTGGCAGATGCTGCAACCCTCGGTTTGTCTTTTGATTGCTCTTAAGTGTTTTTGCTTTGCACAGTGATATATATGATATATCCCGCACCTCATTCGACGAGGAAAGGACCGACGATCCCTTCACCGGGAGTGACTCCTTTAGCAAAACCAGAAAAGCCTAAAAAACACTCCATTTCAAAATTCATTCGATCCTACAATGATATCAAGTTCATTACGCAATAGGTTTTCAGAAAAACCTGTCGTAGCCCTCCGTCATTTCAGATAAGTTGTATATAGTATTCGTGCTGCATTTGTTGGCTTTCGTCAAGGTGCAGTGTGCGGTAGCTATATGCTGCTTATCTGCTAGCATACGATGCGATTGGATTAGGGTAGTCGTGCGGCTTTGTTGGCTTTCGTCAAGGGTCGTGCGGGTTGGTTTAATTCGATCAAGAAATGTACGGGTTGAACTTGACTAGCGGGCTATGGTTTGTTGGCTTTCGTCAAGGTCATAGCACGTTAGGGGCAAAATATTATCGGGAATTTCAAGTGTTGAAATTTGCAATGAGATTGCATACCTTCTATGAGATAGTTGGATCCCGATACCCGCTGCGAGTAATTGTTACTCCTGGGAGAGTTTTATACATTACAATTAGCCGATCAAGTAGGTGTCTAGAAAGGTGTTAACGAGGTTACGCCTCTGGAAAAATGAGGTTTACATTAATTAGGGTCGTGCGAAAGCACGGGGGACCTCCCTCAAAGTACCGACACTGGCCTGGCTGAAAGATTGACGAACTTGTAGTGTGTAATTAATCCCGGCTAGTCTTTCCTTTTAGGGTTTGAAGGAAGATTTGATAAAAACCAGTGGGAGCCATCCTGATTAGATAAGATAATAACCAATCTGATCTTGCAAGAGCATACGCTAAAGTGTTTTCTTCTCTCTCTCTCCTGGTAGCGACCATATCACGCCTTAATCAAGATAATAATACGGATTATTGACCGAACCCGCTTGTTATACTGAGTTGGGGAACGTTGGTCCCGCTCCAACTTATAATTGTTATAAGACAGAGCAGGAAATTGGGGAATACCAGATTTCCCGTGCCGCCCAAACGAAGAGAGTGCATGCTGATGCATCATCTTCGGGTGTGTTCATTATACAGAACTGTTTCTCAGTATCCTCCGCATCCTGAGTATATGATACCGGATCAGGATCCCAGATATGTAATATGTTACATAGGGCTACAAAAGGGTAGAAAAACTGAGAACGGGTGATAAGTTTCATGAGACAGAAAACGGGGCAAGAGTTGCAGCCAAGTCTGTTGGTCACTGTCACCCTGTATTACCAATACATTGATTCTGAACGAATATTATTAGATACCGAACCTGGTATACAAAATCATATCACTCTCTTTGTTAGAAAAGAAAGGATATAATTTTGTATTAATGGATAATGTTTTGAACATTTCCTATATCAAAAGTTGATCGGTTCAGGCACGTTATCTAAAAGCATTGACGTTCTAAATCAAACTACAGTTCTTAGTATACAGAACACACACAAGAGGAAGAGTTCAGACATGAACGAATCCTTCTTGAGGTATTGTAGACTAGGTCAGATCAATATGACCCGACTAGCTAGAGTTACATTTAGATGTATATTTAAATTAGTTTGAATTTACATCTTGTGAAACTCGCCAGTCATGTCACAAAGATAAGATGACCATAGCCCTGTTTATTGGAAACAGAGAAAGAGTTAGTGAACTCTTGGGATGATACATGTTGATGTATGTAGGTCCCCTATCTACAAATGCCAGGACTGATTCTTTATACTTCAATACATTCTCTGATGATCTTTCGAGTTTCAGACCTATGTTCCTGTTGAAACACAAGTCCGAACCTTTTGAGATATTCACAGAATATAAGTTAGAAGTAGAGAACCAAAATGCGGGTATAAGTATTATGTCCTATGATGAGATCAAGGAGGAGAATACTTGAGCACGGAATTCCTGGACTATTCTAAAGGAGAATGAGATTCTCTCTCAGCATTACTCCTCCATATACACCATAGCACGATGGTATATCGGGGCAGAGCAGATACACCCTATTTGATATGGTGTGCTCTATGATGAGTACTACTGAGTTACCTATTTCCTTTTAGGGGTTATGCACTTGAGAAGCTGCATACCTATTGAATAGGTTTGAATCAAATCAGTTGCCTACCACTCCATATGAGATATGGAAAGGGAAGAGCCCATGTCTTAAGCTAGTTAAGATTTGGGGTTGTCCGGCCTATGTCTAAAAGCAAAATCCGGACAAGCTCGAGGCAAGGTCTGTTATGTAGAACTGGAAGGGTTCCAGCTATACAAAATACAGCTGATGATTTGATAGAACCAAAGGATTCAATAGTTACCAACGAACCTCAGCCTCTCCGCCGATCTAGTAAGGTTCCTCACCCACCTGAGAGATACTTCGGTTTCTCTATGACAGTGGGAGCGAGGATTGCATCATGAGATGATGACCCAACTAGTTTCGAGCTGGCCATCAGGAGTAAGACTCTGTAAGAATGGCTGGATGCTTAGTGATCTGAGATGGAATCCATATACACCAACAAAGTATGGACTTTGGTTGCTATATCTGAAGGGTTAAATCCCCATCAGGAGCAAGTATATCTTGAGAAGATTACTTGGTGTACATGGAAGAGTTGAGACTTTCAAAGCTAGACTTGTTAAAGGTCTACATCATTGACCAGGTATGGATGATGATGAAACCTTTTCTAAGTAGCTATGCTTAAGTCCATCCAGATCCTACTTGCCACGGCTACATACCATGACTACGATATCTGGTGGTTGGGTGTCATGACAGCTTTTCTAAATGATGTTTAGAAGAGAGTGTCTATAAGTACACAGCCAGAGGGCTTCGTAGACAGTGGGAGCAGCGGAAACGTGTGCAAGATGCTTTATAAGATAAAGCAGGCATCGCGGAGTTGGAACATCTGTTTTGATGAAGCGGTCAAAGAAGTTGACATCATCAAAATGGTAGATGAACCTTGTATAAACAAGAAGGTAGTAGGGAGTATGGTGACGATCCTCGTAGAGTACGTGGATGACATACTCTTGATAGGGAAGGAGTTTCCTATGCTACGCTCGGTCGATCTCCGCTTATTACATGGATTCTCCATATAGGATCAAAATGATACCTCCTAAATCCTGGATTTTGGATCTATGAGATAGATCTAATTGGATATTAGGATACTCACTAGCTATAGTGAGATGGTATCAGTTGATCCTGGGGAGAATCACTGGAAGGGTTCCAGGGTGATAAAGAAGACTGAATGTCAGTCGCAGGCATTGTCTTTACCCTCAGTAAAGGGACGGTATGTTGGAAGAGTTCCAAGCTAGATACCGTGACATACTAGACGATAAAGGCATGATACATCACTACTTAAGATGCTACCAAGGAGGATGTTTGGGTGTATATTGGTTCATGAGATGAACTACGTTCCTCCCATTGTGTGACAATGGAGTTGTGGCTTATGCCAAGGAACGCCGGTCCCATCAGTGATCCAGACATATTCTAAGGCAGTATCACCTGATCATGGAGATAGTTGATCTCCAGGGAGATCGAGGTTAGGAGAGTAGACTCAGAGGACAACACAGCGGATCCACTCACAAAGGCCTGTTCCCAGAGAGAGACTTTTATGGGATGGTTGAGTATGAGATACTGCAACCACTGCTACAGATGGCCCTAGTGCAAGTAGGAGATTGTTAGTTATATGTATGCCCTAGAGGCCATTACTGTACATAGGATGTATATTGTAGTGGATGCTGGGACATATATAGGGAGGACTTTCTTGCTCGACATGATAGTATGCTATCTGGTTGATCTTTACCTTAACGTGTTCACTGATTGTCTCTCTGTTACATGTTGGTAAAGCCCTTAGGATGTGTACTTGACTACCTGGACTATGATGCGGATCATACTAGTGGGGACATGGTAGTCCATAAGTACATCCTTCAAAGTCCCTAGTCGTGGGTGTATCGAGACGGGGCATCGATATACCAGAGTAGACTAGCGTATACCTTCTCGACCCATACAGATGGGCGATGGATGATCCCATATCCATTGGTGTTTGACATCAGAGATGATATACGGGTGCTCAGTAGAGACTGGGTACACTGGACGGACTCGCCGAGAACTCCCAGATGGTATTATACCTTACGTCAGATGGCAGTTCTCTGGTGACACTGGTACAGAGTAGTCTGTTGACCCGAGATCGTCATAGAGTCTTGTGTGGTTCCCACTGTGCTTTGATTTCCATCTTACCACGTCCAAGAGGGCGTGCAAAATGGTGGTTTTTGGGTACAGTCCCGAGTCACATAGAGGCAATGAGCGATAGGAGGGGATTCGTCTCTCCCGGTATAGGGAGTTGATGTTGCGCTGTGTTCAATTGGCTATAACAGGAAATCCCTGGCCAGGGTTGCTGAGATTTACTGATAAGTGTTACCAGTAGTTTCTCGAATTGTTATAGACCTCATATCGACACGACTTATCGAGTTATTGGGGTCTGACGTTTACCACCCCTAGGCAAGATATGCGACATATCAGACGAACAGACCGGACTGTACGGTAAGTGTTACTGGTTGGATTCACAGGAGTGTGAGCGAGCTTGCTCGTCGATCTTCTGATCGCTCAATACCCGGGTAGCCATTACGTTTAGCAGACCGCTTGCGGCTTGTGGATGTTTGATATGATCATCATCTGCTGCCGGCGTATTGACGAGTCTTTAGAGTCCTACACAGAGGTTTCCTGGCTCAAGCGAAACGAAATAGGAGCGCATATGAGATATGTGCGGGACCGAGAATAATACCAGTATGTGATACTGTATTCGATTCTCGCGATGTGACATTGATCGGTTATATGCGATATAGCCGGGTTATCGGATCAAGTGTTGATTCGATAAGTTGTTACTATTGATACCAGTCGGTTATGTGCGACATGACCGGATCATTGAATCAAGTGTTGATTTAATGATTTAATGTATAATTATATATTTGATATATTACTTTGCATTAACTAGTATCGGTTCACTTTGAATGGATTTTCTCACTCGGATGTGCGCATTATATATGCGATATGATTTTGTGCACATGTTTGATGATGCATGCTATATTGGTTAAGTGTAAAGATTAAACCATGGTTGTGAATGGTTAGGGTTTTGTTTTCTTTTTCATTTATTTATTTATTATTTAGTTATTCATTTGGAAAAATAAAAAGGGTGAGAAAAATGGTGGCATTCTTTTAATCTTTCATGAAGCTTCATGAACACTTTGACTATGTCACCATTTTTGTCTCATCCTTAACCCTAACCACTCCACTAACCCTTGTTCACTCTCTACACTTTACCATGGTTACCTTTATGATAAGAATGATTATTCTTTTCTTTTCTAATTAATCTTATCATAATATTCTTCTTCTTCTTCCATTCTTCAAGTGAAGAAAGCTATGCTCCATCAATGGTGATTGATGAATTAGAGTGAGAAATCCAATTCTAAAGTCTACCCACTTCCTATTTCTTCATCCTCTACCTCTTGCCAAGTAGTAGAGTGTGTTTCCTTCACAAGTTTTCATGGCTTGGTGAAGGTGGAGCTTGATCTAGTGATGCTTCGACGTAGATCATCTTCGGCACGTTGTCGACGACCTAGCCCGGTCTTTTCTCTGATGAAACCACCGTGAGAGTCATGGTTCGATTTGGACAGCGGAGAGGACTTCATTGCGGGGCCGTGGAGGTGGAGCACCGGATCTACAAAGGTTGTATTTCCGTATTCTTATTGTTAAGTGTTAACTAGTTTGCTTTGTCGCCTAGAAATCTAGCCAACGATCCATTCTAGGGTTTCTCGGCATCGTTCGATTTTGAAATTGGCATGGTTGATGCCTTGTGAGACCTCATTAGGGTGCCTAGGAACCCTACAGGTGATCGTCGGGGTTTGCTGCTGGGTGCTCGGGAGAATAGAGGAAATGAGGAAGTGGTGAGGGTGAGGAGACGAGGGGATTCGGTCGAGATGGTGAGGTGATCGACGGTGAGGTTTCTTGGGTGCTCGGGTTATGGGTTCTTGGTTCTCGGGGTTAGAGAAGGAGAAGGTGGAGGGTGTGACGAGGTCGGGGGATGAGGACGAGGGTAAAGGTGATGGGGCGAGGAGGTCGGCGGCGACGTGAGGTGAGGGCTAGGGTTAGGGTCGGGTTCTCACAAGGAAGAAAATGGAAATGATGGGGAAAGAGAGAACTGAGGGTGAGGAAATATTTTAGATTTTAAAATATATATATATAATATATATATTTAGAGAGAGAGAGAGAGGCAGAGGAATAGAGAGAGTGCGAGAGGAGAGAGAGGGTGAGAAGACAGAGACAGAGGGATTGGAGAGAGAGAGAGAGATTCGAAAGTTTAGTTTAAATATTAATATAAATTATATATATTCGTTTTCATATAACTGGTTTAGGTTTAAAAAAAAATTATACTATATTTTCTGGGTTTAAACAGCTAATACAAATATACTCCAAAAAAATATCCGGGTCTCTTCTAAAAATCTAGTTTTAAAATATAGATAATATACGTATCAGTTCAAACTATAATGCAACGTTCGGTTAATAAAAATGCATACCCCCAAGAACGGATACACGTAAATACACTTAGCGATCCAAATGAGTTTGTTTTATCAAACTGGATATGAACACGATGTATGGATACACTCACAAGATATGGGGTATGATAGCAAGCCATGCTAGATATTAAAATATATTATCTGGCTATTATTATTTAAAGATATGCGGATACTGTAGGGTTACTAGGCACTCTAACAAGGCTCTACAAGGTATCGACCATGCCGGATTAAAACATTTAGGTGCCGAACAACCCTAAGCTAGATCGTTAATTAGAGATTAGGCGAATCAAAAGCTAGTAAACCACTTTTACACTAAAGGAAAGGGACTACAACCTTTGTAGATCCGGTCCACCACTTCCAAAGCTCCGTGACGACGTCCCTTCGCTGCGATCATCCAACTCCCGGACTCTCGGACGGATCCTTAAGAAATTGCAATGGGATCGCTTGAAGTCTTCGAGGCCGAAGATGATCTACGTCGAGGGAATACGGACTCAAGCTTCTACCTCACTAACCAAAGAATTAGTGAAGCAAACACCCTAAACTAAAGTTCTAGTCTAGTAGATGATGGTGAGATAGGAAATGGGTACACTTTAGAATTTGATTTCTCACTTTGGTTCTCTCTCTTTTTGAAACCCTAGAAAGAAAATCTTGAGGAGGAAGAAGATGAGCTCAAATGAGAATGAATCTTATCAAGTGAGAGAGAGAGAACTAACCATGGTGAGTAAGTATCATATACTTAATTCATGTAGAGACTTTACCATTGTTAATTATAGTGGTTAGGTTAGTTAATAGATTAAGTAAAACAAAACAAGTAGAATAAGTCAAAGCATCCATAAGCTTCATGAAGCTTCATGTATGTGAGCTAATTATCCATTTGTTTTAGAATTACTTAAATATAAAAACCTAACCATCATAATTATAATGGTATATGTCTCATACACCCATGTCTTGTGTATCATCAAACATGATACAAAAATGTGAACACAAATGAATATATATCACATATATATTAAGTTGTGTACAAGTGAGAAAAATAAATGCTTTAGTGAACCAATGTTAGTCAATGTAAATTAGTATATCCGATATACAATTATACACTAAATTATTAAATCAACACTTGACTTAATAATCCGGTTATATCGCATACAACCGACTAACATTCAATGTATCGACTTATCGAATCAACCCTTGATTCGATAACTAGGTTATATCGCATACAACCAATCGATACAACCATCGCGAGAATCGAATACGGTATCACATACTCGCATCATTCTCGGTCCCGCACATATCACATATGCGCTCCTATTTCGTTTTGCCTGAGCCAGTACAACATCTATATAGGACTCTAAAGACTCGTCAATACGCCGGCAGTAGGTGATGATCATATCAAGCACCCACAAGCCGTCAGCGGTACTAGCTGGACGTAACGGCTACCCGGGTATTGAGCGATCAGAAGATCAGCAAGCAAGCCTGTTCCAACTCTTGTAAAAGCCTGACAGTGGCACTACCGTACAGTCCGGTCTCCTCGTCTGATATATCGCATATCAAGTCTAGGGGTAGTGAACGTCAGACCCCAATAACCGATAAGTCATGCCGATATGAGGTGCATAACGGGTCGAGAAACTACTGGTAACACTTACCAGTATATCTCTAAACCAACCCTGGCCAGGGACTTCCCTGTTATGGCCAATCGAGCATAGCGCAACATCAACCCCCAATACCGGGAGAGACGAAACCCCTCCTATCGCTTATTGCCTCCATATGACTCGGGACTGTACCCAAAAACCACCGTTTTGCACGCCCTCTTGAACGTGGTAAGGTGGAAATCAAAGCACAGTGGGAATCACACAAGACTCTATGACGATCTCAGGTCAACAGACTAACATGTACCAGTGTCACCTGAGAATTGCCATCTGACGTAAGGTATAATACCATCTGGGAGTTCTCGGCGAGTCCGTCCAGTGTACCCAGTCTCTACTGAGCACCCGTATATCATCTCTGATGTCAAACACCAATGGATATGGGATCATCCATCGCCTATCTATATGGGTCGAGAAGGTATACGCTAGTCTGCTCTGGTACATCGATGCCCCGTCTCGATATACCCACGACTAGGGACCTTGAAGGATGTACTTATGCACTACCATGTCCCCACTAGTATGATCCGCATCATAGTCTAGGTAGTTAAGTACACATCCTAAGGGCTTTACCAACATGTAACAGAGAGACAATCGGTATACACGTTAAGGTAAAGAGTAACAAGATAGCATACTTTCATGTCGAGCAAGAAAGTCCTCCCTATATATGTCCAAGCATCCACTACAATATACATCCTATGTATAGTAATGGCCTCTAGGGCATACATATAACTAACAATCTCCCACTTGCACTAGGGCCATCTGATAGCAGTGGTTGGAGTATCTCATACTCAACCATCCCATAATAGTCTCTCTCTGGGAAAAGACCTTTGTGAGTGGATCCGCCGTGTTGTCTTCTGAGTCTACTCTCCTGACCTGGATCCCCTGGAGATCAACCATCTCCATGATTAGGTGACACTACCTCAGAATATGTCTGAATCACTGATGGGACGGGCGTTCCTAGGCATAAGCCACAACTCCATTGTTTCACAATGGTAGGAACGAAGTTCATCTCATGAACTAATATACACCCAGACTTCCTCTTTGGTAACGATGTATCTTGCCTTTAATCGTCTAGTATGTCATGGTATTTAGCTTAGAACTCTTCCAACATACCGTCCCTTTACTGAGGGTAAAGACAATGCCTGTGACTGACATTCAGTCGTCCTTATCACCCTTGAACCTTTCCAGTGATTCTCCCCAGGATCAATTGATACCATCTCACTGCAACTAGTGAGTATCCTAACATCCAATTGGATCTATCTCATAGATCTAAAAACCTAGAATTTAGTAGGTATCACTTTGATCCTATATGGAGAATCATTGTGATAAGCGAAGATTGACCGAGCATAGCATAAGAAACTCCTTCCCCATCTAGAGTATGTCATCCACGTACTCTACGAGGATCACTACCATACTCTCTACTTCCTTTTTGTATATACAAGGTTCATCTACCATTTTGATGAAGTCAAACTCTTTGACTACCACATCAAAACAGACGTTCCAACTCCGCGATGCCTGCTTTATCATATAAAACATCTTGCATACGTTTCCGCTGCTCCCACTTTCTACGAAGCCCTCTGGCTGTGTTCTTATAGACTCTCTCTTCTAAAATATCATTTAGAAGAGCAGTCATGACACCCAACCGCCAGATATCGTAGTCATGGTATATAGCCGTGGCAAGTAGGATCTGGATGGACTTAAGCATAGCTACTTAGAAAAGGTTTCAACAAAATCCATACCTGGTCAATGATGCAAACCTTTAACAAGTCTAGCTTTGAAAGTCTCAACTTTTCCAAGTACACTAAGTAATCTTCTCAAGATATACTTGCTCCTGATGGGGATTTAACCCTTCAGATAAAGCAACCAAAGTCCATACTTTGTTGGTGTATAAGGATTCCTTCTCAGATTGCTAAGCATCCAGCCATTCTTACAGAGTCCCACTCCTGATGGCCAGCTCGAAACTAGTTGGGTCATCATCTCATGATGCAATCCTTGCTCCTACTGTCATAGAGAAACCAAAGTATCTCTCAGGTGGGTGAGGAACCCTACTAGATCGGCGGAGAGGCTGAGGTTCGTTGGAAACTATTGAATCCTTTGGTTCTACCAAATCATCAGCTGCTGTTTATATAGCTGGAACATTTTCAGTTCTACATAACAAACCTTGCCTCGAGCTTGTCCGGATTTTGCTTTTAGACATAGGCCGGACAACCCCAAATCTTAACTGACTTAAGAGATAGGCTCTTCCCATACCATATCTTATATGGAGTGGTAGGCACTGATTTGATTCGAACCCAATTCAATAGGTATGCAGCTTCTCAAGTGCACAACCCCCTAAAAGAAACAGGTAACTCAGTAATACTCATCATAGACCACACCATATCTCATAGGGTGCTATTGCTCTGCCCCGATATACCGTTGTGCTGTGGTATATTCAGAGGAGTAATGCTGAGAGAGAATCTCATTCTCCTTTAGAATAGTCCAGGAATTCTATGCACAAGTATTCTCCTCCTTGATCTCATCAAAGGACATAATACTTATACCCGTATTTTGGTTCTCTACTTCTAACTTATATTCGGTGATTATCTCAAAAGTTTCGGACTTGTGTTTCAACAGAAATATATGACTGAATCTTAAGAGATCATCAAAGAATGTAATGAAGTACAAAGAACCGGTCCTGGCATGTGTAGACAGGGGACCTTACATACATCATCATGTATCAGTCCCAAGAGTTCACTAGCTCTTTCTCTGTTTCAAATAAACGGAGCTGTGGTCATCTTATCTTTGTGACATGGCCGGCAAGTTTCACCAGATGTAAATTCAAACAGATTTAAATATGCATCTAAGTGTAACTTAGCTAGTCGGGTCGCATTGATATGACCTAGTCTACAATGCCTCAAGAAGGATCCGTTCATTTCTGAACTCTTCCTCTTGTGTGTGTTCTATATACTAGGAACTGTAGTTTGATTTAGAACGTCAATGCTTTTAGATAACGTGCCTAAACCGATCAACTTTTGAAATAGGAAATTTTCAAAACATTATCCAACAATACAAAATTTTATCATTTCTTTACTAAATAAAGAGATTGATATGATTTTGTATATCAGGTTCGATATCTAATATTATTCGTTCAGAATCAATGTATTCTGGTAATACAGGGTGACAGTGACCAACAGACTTGGCTGCAACACTTGCACCGTTTTCTGTCTCATGAAACTTATCACCCGTTCTCAGTTCTCTACCTTTCTGCAGCCCATGTGACAGATTACATATGTGGGATCCTGATCCGGTATCTAATACTCAGGACGTAAAGGATACTGAGAAACAGTTCTCTGTAATGAACACACCCGAAGATGATGCATCACTATGCACTTTCTTCGTTTGGGCGGCACGGGAATTCTGGTAATCCCCAATTTCCTGCTCGGTCTTATAATAATTATAAGTTGGAGCGGGACCAACGTTCCCCAGCTCAGTATCACAAGCGGGCTCGGTCAATACATCCGTATTATTATCTTGATTAAGGCATGATATGGTCGCTACCTGGAGAGAGAGAGAAGAAAACACTCAGCGTCCACTCTTGCAAGATCAGATTGGTTATTATTTTATCTAATCAGGATGGCTCCCACTGTTTTTATCAAATCTTCCTTCAAACCCTAAAAGGAAAGACTAGCCGGGATTAATTATACACTACAAGTTCGCCAATCTTTCAGCCAGGCCAGTGTCGGTACTTTGAGGGAGGTCCCCCGTGCTTTCGCACGAACCTAATTAATGTAAACCTCGTTTTCCCAGAGGCGTAACCCCATTGACACCTTTCTAGACACCTACTTGATCGGCTAATTGTAATGTGTAAAACTCTCCCAGGAGTAACTCTTACTCGTAGCGGGTATCGGGATCCAACTATCTCATAGAAGGTATGCAATCTCATTGCAAATTTCAACACTTGAAATTCCCGATAAATTTTCCCCTAACCTCCTATGACCTTGACAAAGGCCAACAAACCATAAGATACTAGTCAAGTTCAACCCGTCATTTCTTGATTGAATTAAACCCACCCGCACGACCCTTGACAAAGGCCAACAAG
Organism: Agapanthus africanus; assembly: GCA_030015575.1. Classification (NCBI taxonomy): domain Eukaryota; kingdom Viridiplantae; phylum Streptophyta; class Magnoliopsida; order Asparagales; family Amaryllidaceae; genus Agapanthus; species Agapanthus africanus. Next base: position 503,183,758 of record CM057338.1, read on the forward strand.
GTCGTACGACTACCCTAACCCAATCTGCATCATATGCATAAGCAGATAAGCACTAGTCAGCTACCGTACACTACGCCTTGACAAAAGCCAACAAACGCGGCACGAATACTAACTACTACTTATCTGAAATGACGGAGGGCTACGACAGGTTTTTCTGAAAACCTATTGCGTAATGAATTTGATATCGTTTTAGAATCAAATGATTTTGAAATGGAGTGTTTTTAAGGCTTTTCTAATTTTGCTAAAGGGGTCACTCCCGGTGAAGGGATCGTCGGCCCTTTCCTCATCGAACAAGGTGCAGGATATATCATATATACCACTATGCAAAGCAAGAACTATAGAAGCAATCAAAAGACAAACCGAGTGTTGTAGCATCTTCCAGTTATTGCTAAAGGGGTCACTCCCGGTGAAGGGATCTCGGCCCTTTCCTCATCGAATAAGGTGCAGGATGTTCTACAAGGAACACCGCGATGCAAAGCAAGAACTGTAGCTACCAGTTTTTGAAAATTCGATTCCACAACATCATTTAGGTTTCTTTTTCTTTCATTAATCATATTAATGAAGTCCCATCATGTAAGTCCACCTAAACATCACAGATAAATATAACGTACGCTTATGCCATCCGCATTCGCCTCGATGTCCCCTCGTGCACTGTTAGGTTAGGTAACAAACGGCAGAGTGGGGCAGCGCTAGCGCGGGTGTAAAACATAAGTAACGTCTACATAATATATCATATATACTATATACTGCATTTATCACAGAACATCACATGATCACATCACAGATATCGCAGCAGAAGAAACATATGAAACATTGGATATACTAGGTATTTTAAGCCTGTATAAAACACGGATTCCACGGTCGCGATGAATAGCCAAACCCACGCCCCTAGACCCCTACGAGAGCGGCAAGCAACCCTACCAATTCTAGAGTTAGGGGACCCGGACTCGACTCCTCGAGTTGGTCTCCCACTGGACTCCAGAACCCGGTTACTTGTGCTCTCCTCCTTGGGTCTATCCTAGTGCGGAAAAGTAAATAATATACAAATGGTGACATCAACCTCAACCCGGAAGTGCCCCAATAAAAGAATATTACATACATTTAATTTTACATGAATGAAAAATAAAAACTCTCATCTCACATAAAACCCCCCGGCTATTCAAAACGCGACGATCCAATATAACATATCCAGCAACACATAACATCACATATCATCAACGTAAGTAAATATGCGCATCCCAATTTTCGTTGACATATAGCAACGAAACCGGCGATATCACATATTACACTTACGGTCGCAGAAAAGAAAGTGTAAAACTACAACAGTTGGAATCCGCAACCTCCTTAGACATCGCATGCCTAACAATTATAAACCCCGCATTTTAGTCTCTATATCGAAAACACTTTTCAATATGTAGTCGGGCAATTCAACAAGATTCCCGATAATTTGATCGAATGCTCGTCGCAAACTTCAGTAGACGGCCGCACCCCCGATGCCGTCGACGAAGTGCACTAAGGCGGAACACCGCTGCCGCGAGCACCCTGACGGATGCTTTCGGCGACGGGGTTCTCCTACAGTCACTTGGTCGGGGCTATGGGGCATGGCTGTCTATTAAGTTTACCCGGCGAGTATCCGCGTACGCTACGTGATTGCGACGGACTTTTGATCGCATCAAAATTCCGTGGCAACCGACTATATGAGACCAAACTGCTATGTTTATAACTTCAAATTAATTATCTCATAACTGCTTGTGGATTCCAAATATTGTATCACATTCCAGATAATTAGAAAATGTTAAACTTTCCGATCGAATAATCAAACACCCAACTTTTCCCGGAAAAACTCAACACATGAAATAAGTTTAAAAACATCCACTTGATGCCACAGTACCAACGGTCCAGCCGTAGAAGGGTCAAGCTAACGCCTCACATGTGGCACGCCGTACTGCCCCAAACCCTAAGGTTCAAAGGGCAGTTCAAGACGGTCACATAATCGAGTTAAGGTTTGTTGTCTTCTAGAGGGTCCATTGCGTAACTTGCACGATCTAGACGTTCTTAAACAAACGGAAAAATCCAACACTTGGAAATTTTCCGGGTCGGGGAAAAAGTGAGTTATTGATGTCGGATCGAACTTTTTAACAGTTTCTAAATATCCTGAAAACACAACGAAATTAAGTATTCTGATCGAATCAACGAGTACAAAATAAACCCCAGAACACTCAACACTTGAGTCAGGTTAAAAATACCCAGAAAATAAAACTAACAGAATTAAACATTACAGCACAAAGAACCGTCCCTGATTCCCTATTCTTGCCGCGGAACCGCCGCAAAAAGTGGGTTATTGCCGCGGTTCCACGGTCATGTAGAGGACTTAGGGGCTCGTTTTTCATGGTAATTCTTAGAAAACCTTGCTGAATTTTTTAGGTATTTTTAATTCAGAAAAATCCCAGATTTCAAAAAATTTCCAGAGAGGGGGTTAATTTTGCGTGTCGGGGTTCGATCGGAGTTTTAATATCGTTAACACATCGCCTAATGCTCTGGCTAGGCTCTGATACCACTGTAGGGTTATTAGGCACACTCATAAGTCTCTACAAGGCATCGACCATGCCGGATTAAAAATTTTAGGTGCCGAACAACCCTAAGCTAGATCGTTAACTAGAGATTAGGCGAATCAAAAGCTAGTAAACCACTTTTACACTAAAGGAAAGGGACTACAACCTTTGTAGATCCGGTCCACCACTTCCAAAGCTCCGTGACGACGTCCCTTCGCTGCGATCATCCAACTCCCGGACTCTCGGACGGCTCCTTGAGAAATTGCCACGGGATCGCTTGAAATCTTTGAGGCCGAAGACGATCTACGTCGAGGGAATACGGACTTAAGCTTCTACCTCACTAACCAAAGAATTAGTGAAGCAAACACCCTAAACTAAAGTGCTAGTCTAGTAGAGGATGGTGAGATAGAAAATGGGTACACTTTAGAATTTGATTTCTCACTTTGGTTCTCTCTCTTTTTGAAACCCTAGAAAGAAAATCTTGAGGAGGAAGAAGATGAGCTCAAATGAGAATGAATCTTATCAAGTGAGAGAGAGAGAACTAACCATGGTGAGTAAGTATCATATACTTAACTCATGTAGAGACTTTACCATTGTTAATTATAGTGGTTAGGTTAGTTAATAGATTAAGTAAAACAAAACAAGTGGAATAAGTCAAAGCATCCATAAGCTTCATGAAGCTTCATGTATGTGAGCTAATTATCCATTTGTTTTAGAATTACTTAAATATAAAAACCTAACCATCATAATTATAATGGTGTATGTCTCATACACCCATGTCTTGTGTATCATCAAACATGATACAAAAATGTGAACACAAATGAATATATATCACATATATATTAAGTTGTGTACAAGTGAGAAAAATAAATGCTTTAGTGAACCAATGTTAGTCAATGTAAATTAGTATATCCAATATACAATTATACACTAAATTATTAAATCAACACTTCACTTAATAATCCGATTATATCGCATACAACCGACTAACATTCAATGTATCGACTTATCGAATCAACCCTTGATTCGATAACTAGGTTATATCGCATACAACCAATCGATACAACCATCGCGAGAATCGAATACGGTATCACATACTCGCATCATTCTCGGTCCCGCACATATCACATATGCACTCCTATTTCGTTTTGCCAGAGCCAGTACAACCTCTATGTAGGACTCTAAAGACTCGTCAATACGCCGGCAGTAGGTGATGATCATATCAAGCACCCATAAGCCGTCAGCGGTACTATCTGGACGTAACGGCTACCCGGGTATTGAGCGATCAGAAGATCAGCAAGCAAGCCCGCTCCAACTCCTGTAAAAGCCTGACAGTGGCACTACCGTACAGTCCGGTCTCCTCGTCTGATATGTCGCATATCAAGTCTAAGGGTGGTGAACGTCAGACCCCAATAACCGATAAGTCATGCCGATATGAGGCGCATAACGGGTCGAGAAACTACTGGTAACACTTACCAGTATATCTCTAAACCAGCCCTGGCCAGGGACTTTCCTGTCATCGCCAATCGAGCATAGCGCAATATCAACCCCCAATACCGGGAGAGACGAAACCCCTCCTATCGCTCATTGCCTCCATGTGACTCGGGACTGTACCCAAAAACCATCGTTTTGCACGCCCTCTTGGACGTGGTAAGGTGGAAATCAAAGCACAGTGGGAATCACACAAGACTCTATGACGATCTCGGGTCAACAGACTAACCTGTACCAGTGTCACCTGAGAACTGCCATCTGACGTAAGGTATAATACCATCTAGGAGTTCTCGGCGAGTCCGTCCAGTGTACCCAGTCTCCACTGAGCACCCGTATATCATCTCTGATGTCAAACACCAATGCATATAGGATCATCCATCGCCCATTTGTATGGGTCGAGAAGGTATACGCTAGTCTGCTCTGGTACATCGATGCCCCGTCTCGATATACCCACGACTAGGGACCTTGAAGGATGTACTTATGCACTACCATGTCCCCACTAGTATGATCCGAATCATAGTCCAGGTAGTTAAGTACACATCCTAAGGGCTTTACCAACATATAACAGAGAGACAATCGGTATACACGTTAAGGTAAAGAGTAACCAGATAGCATACTATCATGTCGAGCAAGAAAGTCCTCCCTATATATGTCCAAGCATCCACTACAATATACATCCTATGTATAGTAATGGCCTCTAACGCATACATATAACTAACAGATACTAAATAGGTCATGCATGTATATAGAACCTAGATGTGCACAGATCCTCTATACTAGCGAATATGTGACGTAATCTAGAACCATGATGGGTTTCAAGCATGCGGGTCGGGTCGAATACTAACCACAGATAACAAATGCATTATCCGCACCCAAAAACAATAATAATCAAGAAGGTGTCGCAATATTAGGAAAATACTCAAATAAATATCGTATAAGTGCACTAGGGTGTTACACATTCATAAATAAGCTGAAATGAAAAGCTGAATGAAACTAGACGTTTGATTGTGGTACGAACTGGTTGTACTCCTCTTCGACGACTTCTATCTCCTCTGTCTTAATACCACCTGAAGAACATTCCAAGAAAGAAAGAAAGATGGGTGGAATGCCCGTCAGCGAACTAACGCTCGGTAAGTCCCCAAAAGGATGATGTGAAGTATATAAATGAAATACACGGTGTAATGTGATATATGGTATAGCATGGATATAAATCATGAACATATAAACATGTATAGTAGCGTATATGTCAACTATATCAGGATGGCAAACAAGTATAATATGGTCGTGAAGTGTAAGTATAGTGAACATGAAGTGTATGTAAGTGTTCTAAAAGGTCTTAAAAAGATAAAAGTAACCAACGTGGGTTCAAAGTGTAAGTATCAACCAAATCTCAAGAGTGTCCTCGAACCCAACAAACTGTAATCCATGAGTAAGGAACTACGAGCCCTCATGATAGTTATGTGGGGTTGCTAGGCACGCGCACAAGGGTCTACGAGGCATCAACCATGCCCGATTAAAATTTTAGCCGTGCCGAACAACCCAAAGCCGGATCTTTAAATTAGGGTTTAGGCGAAAACTAACATGTTAAACACTTTAACACTAAGTGAGAGGCATTACAACCTTTGTAGATCCAGTCCTTTACTTCTTAAGCTCCTTTTTGAGGTCCCTTCGCTGCGATCATCGTGTTCCGGACTCTCGAGAGGTTCCACGAAGAGAAAGATGCAGTCTTGCTTCCGATCTTCGATACAAAAATGATCTACCTTGAAGTTTCGTTAACACAAGCTAACACTCATAATATGAAGTGAACACCCTCATCTAAATGGAAAGGATAGATGAGGATGATGAAGTAGGATTTTTTCTCTCTTTTATTATCTTTTTCTCACACTCATTCATCACTTGGAAAAAGCTAGTAAGCTTTTTTATGAAAGAAAAAGAAGGAAGAAGATGAATGAATCAATTAGAATCCTTTTGTGATGAATAAAGCAAAGGAGATAATGATGAATAATGCAACCATGGTTGACTAAACCATTGTAGATACTTAACTAGGGCTAGGGTTTGGGTTAGGTCAAGGAATGAGTCATAACAAAATATCTTTCACAAAACAAAACTAAACCTTCTAGAATCATCTAGAAAGCATTAACCCAAATCAAACCCTAATCTTGTTTAATCTCTACTAAACATGTTGCATTAGTTATCATATCATGTTACAATATTATATATCATATATATAATATTTATTATAACCAAATAAAATAATACAATTAACATATATCGCATATATATCAATGTATTACTCGAGTGAGAAAAAGAATCTTTTAGTGAGCAAATATTAGTTAATATAATTTAATATATCATATATATTATTATACATTAAATTATCGAATTAACACTTGATCCGACAATCCGGCTATATCGCATATAACCGACTAATATTTATCCGTACCGATTCATCGAATCAACACTTGATCCGATGACCCGGGTGATATCATATATCGCGAGAATAGAATACGGTATCTCATATCGCATTATCCTCGGTCCCGCACATATCACATATGTGCTCCTACTCTGTTTTGCCTGAGCCAAGAAACCTCTGTGTAGGACTCTAAAGAATCGTCAATACGCCGGCAGTAGGTGATGATCATATCAAACACCCACAAGCTGCAAGCGGTCAGCTAAACGTAACAGCCACCCAGGTATTGAGCGCTCAGAAGATCAACAAGCAAGCCTGTACATTCTCCTGTGAATCTAATCAGTAACACTCCCGTACAGTCCGGTCTCGTCGTCTGATATGTCGCATATCTCGCCTAGGGGTGGTAAACGTCAGACCCCAGTAGCTCGATAAGTCGTGTCGATATGAGGTCTATAACAGTTCAAGAAACTACTGATAACACTTAGCAGTAGATCTCAGCAACCCTGGCCAGGGATTTTCGGTTATAGCCAATCGAACACAGCGCAACATCAACTCCTTATACCGGGAGAGATGAATTCCCTCCTATCGCTCATTGCCTCCATGTGATTTGACTGTACCCAAAAGCCACCTTTTTGCACGCCCTCTTGGACGTGGTATGATGGAAATCAAAGCACAGTAGGAATCACACAAGACTCTATGACGATCTCGGGTCAACAGACTACTCTGTACCAGTGTCACCGGAGAACTGCCATCTGACGTGAGGTATAATACCATATGGGAGTTCTCGGCGAGTCCGTCCAGTGTACTCAGTCTCTACTGAGCACCCGTACACCATCCTTGATGTCAAATACCGATGGATATGGGATCATCCATCGCCCATCATATGGGTCAAGATGCGTATACGCTAGTCTACTCTGGTGCATCGATGCCCTGTCTCGATACACTCTCGACTAGGAACAGTTATAGGATGTACTCGTCGACTACCGTGGCCCCACTAGTATGATCTCGTCATAGTCCCATTAGTCGAGTACATATCCTAAGGGCTTTATCAACATGTAACATAGAGACAATCAGAGTACATGTTAAGATAAAGAGCAACCAGATAGCATGCTATCATGTCGAGCAAGAAAGTCCTTCCTATATATGTCCAAGCATCCACTACAATATACATCGTATGTACAGTAATGGCCTCTAGGGCATATATATAACTAACAATCTCCCACTTGCACTAGGGCCATCTGTTGTGGTATCACATACCCAACAATTAGCTGTGGTTGAAGTATCTCATACTCAACCTTCCCATAAAAGTCTCTACTGGGAAAAAGACCTTTGTGAGTGGATCCGCGTTGTTGTCCTCTGTGTCTACTCTCCTAACCTTGAACTCCCTGAAGATCAACCATCTCCATGATCAGGTGATACTGCCTAAGAATTATATCTGGATTTCTGATGGGACGGGGGTTCCTTGGCAAAAGCCATAACTCCATTGTCACACAATGGTAGGAACGAAGTTCATCTCATGAATTTATATATATCTAGACTGTCTCTTTGGTAGCATCCTTGGTAACGATGTATCTTGCCTTTAATCGTCTAGTTTGTTATGGTATCTAGCTTGGAACTCTTCCAACATACCGTCCCTCCACTGAGGGTAAAGACAATGCCTGTGACTGGCATTCAGTCGTCCTTATCACCCTGGAACCTTTCCAGTGATTCTCCCCAGGATCGATTGATACCATCTCACTACAACTAGTGAGTATCCTAACATCCAATTAGATCTATCTCATAAATCCAAAACCCAGGATTTAGGAGGTATTACCTTGATCTTATATGGAGAATCCTTGTGATAAGAGGAGATTGACCGAGCGTAGCATAGGATACTCCTTCCCTATCAAGAGTATGTTATCCATATACTCTACGAGGATCACCACCATACTCCCTACTACCTTTTTGTATATACAAGGTTCATCTACCATTTTGATGAAGTCAAACTCTTTGACTACCACATCAAAACAGATGTTCCAACTCCGCGATGCCTGCTTTATCCTATAAAGCATCTTGCACACGTTTCCGCTGCTCCCACTGTCTACGAAGCCCTCTGGCTGTATACTTATAGACGCTCTCTTCTAAAACATCATTTAGAAAAGCAGTCATGACACCCAACCACCAGATATCGTAGTTATGGTATGTAGCTGTGGCAAGTAGGATCTGGATGGACTTTAAGCATAGCTTTAAAAGTCTCAACTTTTCCATGTACCCCAAGTAATCTTCTCAAGTTATACTTGCTCCTGATGGGGATTTAACCCTTCAGATAAAGCAACCAAAGTCCATACTTTGTTGGTGTATAAGGATTCCATCTCAGATCGCTAAGCATCCAGCCATTCTTATAGAGTCCCACCCCTGATGGCCAGCTCGAAACTAGTTGGGTCATCATCTCATGATGCAATTCTCGCTCCCACTGTCATAGAGAAAACCGAAGTATCTCTCAGGTGGGTGAGAGACCCTACTAGATCGGCGGAGAGGCTGAGGTTCGTTGGAAACTATTGAATCCTGTGGTTCTACCAAATTATCAGCTGCAGTTTGTATAGCTGGAACCTTTCTAGTTCTACATAATGCCTCGAGCTTGTCCGGATTTTGCTTTTAGACATAGGCCGGACAACCCCAAATCTTAACAAACTTAAGATATGGGCTCTTCCCTTTCCATATCATATATGAAGTGGTAGGCAACTGATTTGATTTGAACCCTATTCAATAAGTATGCAGCTTCTCAAGTGCATAACTCCCAAAAGAAAATAGGCAACTCAGTAGTACTCATCATAGAGCACACCATATCACATAGGGTGCGATTGCTCCGCCCCGATACACCGACGTGCTGTGGTGTATTCGGAGGAGTAATGCTGAGAGAGAATCTCATTCTCCTTTAGAATAGTCCAGGAATTCCGTGCTCAAGTATTCTCCTCCTTGATCTCATCAAAGGACATAATACTTATACCCATTTTTGGTTCTCTACTTTTAACTTATATTCTGTGATTATCTCAAAAGTTTCGGACTTGTGTTTCAACAAGAACATATGTCTGAATCTTGAGAGATCATCAGAGAATGTAATGAAGTACAAAGAACCGGTCTTGGCATGTGTAGACAGGGGACTTTCATATATCAGCATGTATCAAACCCAAGAGTTCACTAACTCTTTCTCTGTTTCCAATAAACGGAGATGTGGTCATCTTATCTCTGTGACATGACCGGCAAGTTTCACAAGATGTAAATTCAAACAAATTTAAATATGCATCTTTATGCAACTTCAGCTAGTCGGGTCGCATTGATATGACCTAGTCTACAATGCCTTAAGAAGGATTCGTTCATTTCTGAACTTTTCCTCTTGTGTGTGTTCTATATACTAAGAACTGTAGTTTGATTTAGAACGTTAATGCTTTTAGATAACGTACCTGAACCGATCAACTCTTGATATAGGAAATGTTCAAAACATTATCCAACAATACAAAATTATATCCTTTCTTTACTAATAAAGAGACTGATATGATGTTGTATTTCAGGTTCGGTATCTAATAACATTCATTCAGAATCAATGTATTCTGGTAATACAGGGTGATAGTGACCAACAGACTTGGCTGCAAGACCAACAGACTTGGCTGCAACACTTGCACCGTTTTCTATCTCATGAAACTTATCACCCGTTCTCAGTTCTCTACCTATCTGTAGCCCATATAACAAATTACATATGTGGGATCCTGATCCGGTATCTCATACCCAGGACGTAAAGGATACTGAGAAACAATTCTCTGTAATGAACACACCCGAAGATGATGCATCACCATGCACTTTCTTCGTTTGGGCGGCACGGGAAATCTGGTATTCCCCAATTTCCTGCTCTGTCTTATAACAATTATAAGTTGGAGCGGGACCAACGTTCCCCGGCTCAGTATAACAAGCGGGTTCAGTCAATTCATCTGTATTATTATCTTGATTAAGGCGTGATATGGTCGCTACCTGGAGAGAGAGAGAAGAAAACACTCAGCGTATGCTCTTGCAAGATTAAATTGGTTATCTAATATATCTAATCAGGATGTCTCCCACTATTTTAGTCAAATCTTCCTTCAAACCCTAAAAGGAAAGACTAGCCGGGATTAATTACACCCTACAAGGTCGCCAATCTTTCAGCCAGGCCAGTGTCGGTACTTTGAGGGAGGTCCCCCGTGCTTTCGCACGAACCTAATTAATGTAAACCTCGTTTTCCCAGAGACGTAACCCCGTTAACACCTTTCTAGACACCTACTTGATCGGCTAATTGTAATGTGTAAAACTCTCCCAGGAGTAACTCTTACTCGCAGCGGGTATCAGGATCCAACTATCTCATAAAAGGTATGCAATCTCATTGCAAATTTCAACACTTGAAATTCCCAATAGTATTTTACCCCTAGCGTCCTATGACCTTGACGAATGCCAACAAACCATAGGCTACTAGTCAAGTTCAACCCGTCATTTCCCGATTGAATTAAACCCACCCGCACGACCCTTGACGAAAGCCAACAAAGCCGCACGACTACCCTAACTCAATTGCATCATATGCTTATGCAGATAAGCATAAATAGCTACCGCACACTACGCCTTGACGAAAGCCAACAAACGCAGCACGAATACTATGAAGTACTTATCTGAAATGACGGAGGACTACGACAGGTTTTTAAGAAAATCCTTTGCGTAATGAACTTGATATCGTTGTAGAATCAAGTGATTTTTAAATGGAATGTTTTTTAGGCCTTTCTAGTTTTGCTAAAGGGGTCACTCCCGGTGAAGGGATCGTCGGCCCTTTCCTCATCGAATAAGGTGCAGGGTATATCATATATACCACTATGCAAAGTAAGAACTATAGAAGCAATCAAAAGGCAAACCAAGTTTGTAGCATCTGCTAGTTTCACTAAAGAGGTCACTTCCGGTGAAGAGATCTCGGCTCTATCCTTATCGAATAAGGTGCTGGATGTTCTACAAGGAACACCGCTATGCAAAGCAAGAACTAGAGCTACCTGTTTTTAAACAAGTTTCTACAACATCTTTAGGTTTCTTTTATTTCATTAATCTCATTAATGAAGTCCCATTTTAATATGCTTCACAAGCATCACATTTGAAACGAAATCTGCAATATAACATATATCTCATATATATAATATAAACATTCGTCTCAGGCAGTAATATGATCTCATCACAGAACATTGCAGCAGAAGAACATATATGAAATATTGGATATATTAGGACGTCCGTGTTTTAATACGAGCCTGTATAAAACACGGATTCCACGGTCGCGATGAATAGCCAAACCCACATCTCTAGACCCCTACGAGAGCGGCAAGCAACACTGACAATTCTAGGGTTAGGAGACCCGGTCTTGACTCCTCGAGATGGTCTCCCACTGGACCCTAGAACCCGGTTACTTATGCTCCCCGCCTTGGGTCTACCTAATGCGGAAAAGTAAATAATATACAATGGTGACATCATTCTCAGCCCGGAAGTGCCCCAATAAAAGAATATTACATACAAATGAATTTTACATGAATGAAAAAGAAAAAAACTCTCATCTCACATAAAACCCCCTGCTATTCAAAACGCGATGATCCAATATAACATATCACAGCAACACATAATATCTCATATCATCAACGTAAGGAAGTATGTGTATCCCGATTGTCGTTGATGTATAGCAACGAAGCCGGTGATACACCACATACTACGCTTACGGTCACAGAAAAGAAAGTGTAAGACTACAACAGTTGGAATCCGCAACCTCTTTAGACATCGCATGCCTAACTAAATGAATTCCTTAGACATCGCATGCCTAACAATTATAAACCCCGCATTTTAGTCTCATTATCGAAAACTCTTTTCAATATCAAGTCGGGCAATTCAGCAAGATTCCCGATATGATGATCGAATGCTCGTCGCAAACTTTAGTAGACGGACACACCCCCGATGCCGTCGACGAAGTGCACTAAGGCGGAACACCGCTGCCGCGAGCACCCGAACGGATGCTTTTGGCGACGGGGTTCTCCTACAGTCACTTGGTCGGGGCTATGGGGCGTGGCTGTCTGTTAAGTTTACCCGGTGAGTATCCGCGTACGCTACGTGATTGCGACGGACTTTTGATCACATCAAAATTCCGTGGCAACCGATCATCTAAGACTGAACTGCTAGATTTATAACTTTCAAGTTAGTTATCTCATAACTACCTGTGGATTCCAAATATTGTATCACATTCCAGATAAATAGACAATGTTAAAATTTCCGATCGAATAATCAAACACCCAAGTTTTCCCAAATAGTTCTCAACACTTGAAATTAGTTTAAAAACATCCATCACATGCCACAGTACCAATGGTCCAGCCGTAGAAGGGTCAAGCCAACGCCTCACATGCGGCACGCCGTACTGCCCCAAACCCTAAGGTTTAGAGGCAGTTCAAGACGATCACATAATCGAGTTAAGGTTTGTTGTCTTCTAGAGGGTCCACCGCGTTACTTGCACGACTTAGAACGTTCCTAAACTACGAAAAATCCAACGCTTGGAAATTTTCCGGCAGGGGAAAAAGTGAGTTATTGATATCCGTCCGAACTTTTTAACACGATCTAAAAAATTACCCGGACAAACTAAACAAAGTTAAATTATCCAATCGAATCAACGAGACCCCAATACAACCCTAGAAAACTCAACACTTGAGTGGAATTAAAAAATTCCCAGAACAAAATGACAAGAAAGGACCTAAGAATAAATATATGAAGTTCCAGGGACTAATTCAAAATTTTGGCCGCGGAACCGCCGCCAAACCCTTGGTTTGGCCGCGGTTCCGCGGTCAAATCAGCGCATTACAGGTCCGTACTTTACAGTAATTCTTAGTTTTTACTGCTTAATTTTCTGAGCATTTTTAATTCATAAAAAATCATATTTTCAGAAAATGTCCAGAGAAAGGTTCAAATTAGGGTTTCGATGTTCGATCGGACTTTAAAATTCGTCTAGACTTCGCCTAAAGCTCTAACTTGGCTCTGATACCACTGTGGGGTTGTTAGGCACGCGCACAAGGGTCTACGAGGCATCAACCATGCCCGATTAAAATTTTAGCCGTGCCGAACAATCCAAAGCCGGATTTTTAAACTAGGGTTTAGGCGAAAACTAACATGTTAAACACTTTAACACTAAGTGAGAGGGATTACAACCTTTGTAGATCCAGTCCTTCACTTCTTAAGCTCCGTTTTGAGGTCCCTTCGCTGCGATCATCGTGTTCCGGACTCTCGAGAGGTTCCACGAAGAGAAAGATACAGTCTTGCTTCCGATCTTCGATACAAAGATGATCTACCTTGAAGTTTCGTTAACACAAGCTAACACTCATAATATGAAATGAACACTCTAATCTAAATGGCAAGGATAGATGAGGATGATGAAGTAGGATTTTTGCTCTCTTTTATTATCTTTTTATCACACTCATTCATCACTTGGAAAAAGCTAGTAAGCTTTTTTATAAAAGAAAAAGAAGGAAGAAGATGAATGAATCAATTAGAATCCTTTTGTGATGAATAAAGCAAAGGAGATAATGATGAATAATGCAACCATGGTTAACTAAACCATTGTAGAGACTTAACTAGGGCTAGGGTTTGAGTTAGGTCAAGGAATGAGTCATAACAAAATATCTTTCACAAAACAAAACTAAACCTTCTAGAATCATCTAGAAAGCATTAACCCAAATCAAACCCTAATCTTGTTTAATCTCTACTAAATATGTTGCATTAGTTATCATATCATGTTACAATATTATATATCACATATATAATATTTATTGTAACCAAATAAAATAATACAATTAACATATATCGCATATATATCAATGTATTACCCGAGTGAGAAAAAGAATCTTTTAGTGAGCAAATATTAGTTAATGTAATTTAATATATCATATATATTATTATACATTAAATTATCGAATCAATACTTGATCCGACAATCCGGCTATATCGCATATAACCAACTAATATTTATCCGTACCGATTCATCGAATCAACACTTGATCCGATGACCCGGCTGATATCATATATCGCGAGAATAGAATACGGTATCTCATATCGCATTATCCTCGATCCCGCACATATCACATATGTGCTCCTACTCCGTTTTGCCTGAGCCAAGAAACCTCTGTGTAGGACTCTAAAGAATCGTCAATACGCCGGCAGTAGGTGATGATCATATCAAACACCCACAAGCTGCAAGCGGTCAGCTAAACATAACAGCCACCCAGGTATTGAGCGCTCAGAAGATCAACAAGCAAGCCTGAACATTCTCCTGTGAATCCAATCAGTAACACTCCCGTACAGTCCGGTCTCGTCGTCTGATATGTCGCATATCTCGCCTAGAGGTGGTAAACGTCAGACCCCAGTAGCTCGATAAGTCGTGTCGATATGAGGTCTATAACAGTTCGAGAAACTACTGATAACACTTACCAGTAGATCTCAGCAACCCTGGCCAGGGATTTCCGGTTATAGCCAATCGAACACAATGCAACATCAACTCCCTATACCGGGAGAGACGAATCCCCTCCTATCGCTCATTGCCTCCATGTGATTCGGAACTGTACCCAAAAGCCACCTTTTTGCACGTCCTCTTGGACGTGGTATGATGGAAATCAAAGCACAGTGGGAATCACATAAGACTCTATGACGATCTCGGGTCAACAGACTACTCTGTACCAGTGTCACCGGAGAACTGCCATCTGACGTGAAGTATAATACCATCTGGGAGTTCTCGGCGAGTCCGTCCAGTGTACCCAGTCTCTACTGAGCACCCGTACACCATCCTTGATGTCAAACACCGATAGATATGGGATCATCCATCGCCCATCATATGGGTCAAGATGCGTATACGCTAGTCTACTCTGGTGCATCGATGCCTTGTCTCGATACACCCTCGACTAGGAACAGTTAAAAGATGTACTCGTCGACTACCGTGGCCCCACTAGTATGATCTCGTCATAGTCCCAGTAGTCGAGTATATATCCTAAGGGCTTTATCAACATGTAACATAGAGACAATCAGAGTACATGTTAAGATAAAGAGCAACCAGATAGCAGGCTATCATGCCGAGCAAGAAAGTCCTCCCTATATATGTCCAAGCATCCACTACAATATACATCGTATGTACATTAATGGCCTCTAGGGCATGCATATAACTAACAAGTTAGTAACGGGATTTCGACCGTCGTTGAAATATTCCAAACTCAACAGGCTATAATCCAGGAGTAAGGAAACATGTGCCCTCATGATTGTTAGTATTCGTGATTACTTGTATTCGTGATTGTTAGCATGGGACTCTTGAGATTTCATTGGACCCACAATTCAAACCACCCTAACACCCCGCGTATATTAGTCTACAGTTAAAATTACAAGTCTTGCCCGAATCCATGAATATATCAAGTTTTCAAGATTGATTTTATGTCAAGATCAAGTATTCATATCACGTTTCAAGTATTCATATCAAGTTCAAGTATTTATGTCATGTTGTATTCGTGGTTCGGGTCAAGTAAGTATAGTATTTAATTGAATTATGTCAAACATATAATATCAAATTATGTCTTCATGTACATGCAAAAATTTAAAGATCAAGATAAATAAGGTATACATGTTCGAATAGTATGAAATGAGTCAAGTATATTATTCAAGTAACGACCATAAACAATGCTGTAAAGAAGTATTATGTACGACTAATCAATCAACTCTATCAATTTCGGAATATAAACAAAAATATAGATCTAAGTGTTGTGTACACGTGAGTTCCAGTCACGCCTAAATACGACTACCAGTTTGGGAGATATACCCATTTTCGTTACATCATGCATATTAGATCAGAATCTGTCTAGCACCGTCGCATATTTTTAAAATATAGTTTGGGTCAATTTCCATCAGTTATCAGGTTACGAAGATTATTAGAAAATTATAGGTATTTCAATATACTTATCTTAAATACTAAGTTTCGCGCGATTTGGATTTCTGAAACTCTAGTTATGGTCATTTTAATATCAGCGTTTAAAACAGAAATTCAGATTTCTGGACAGCAACTATATATTATATTGCAAAGCCTATATCGAGTTGTTTAATGCGTTTCTAAGTGATCTAATATACAGGAAATTATATCTATATCAATTGTGTATCTACACATCTAAATTTTGGTTTGAACGTATATCGGGAGTTCGAGTTATGTCCTATTTAAAAGCAGTGTGCGAATCATGACAGATTCTGTCCAGATCCGTCACTTAATATTGTAATGCAGTTTTCTATATTTTACGTCGTTTTTCAGTAAAAAATTAAAACTAATAAAATCTATATTTTTCAATGTAGATATTCAAAACATCTGAAAACACTTAATTTGGATTAACGATTATAGAGTTATGGTCTCTTGAAGAAGACTCTTAATGGCAGTTTTCTGGTTTTAAAAACAGTGAATAAAAAACTACGCAACTCCTAAACCGTTATTCGGTTTGATATGAAATTTTTGCTGTAGATTTAGAATTCTATCTATTATTTTATCCTAATGTTCCAAGAATTTCTAAAAGTGGAAATTAATTCTAAAATTTATTTTAAAAATAAAGGTTTTTGGAATCATATTTAAAAATAATAAAACCGTAGTATGAATCTGCAACTTTGTTTTCTTTATATTTGCTAACATTCTAATTGAGAAAATACACCAATAATTCTATAAAAATCATGTCATAAATTGTAGGGTATCATCAATATTTCAATTACGTGATCGAGTTATAAAAGAAATACATACGACTTTTCATGAAACCACCATAAAACCTTTCACATATATCATTTTTAAATTCCAATGAGATACTACTTACAACATTACTTTCATTTAAAGGAATAATATTAGCATGAGACAATTACTATAGACTACGCATAAGTACCATAAGCATCTAAACTTAACATGTAGAATCAATAGCCAATTATTCATGCACGTATTTTTCATAGCTAATTTCTTTGACTAAAAATCAAATAAAGGTAACAGATAATCATGAAAGTCTATACGAAGGGAGGAAACAAGATAAAAAGAGTGAGAATAAGGAGAGAAAGAGGGGAAGAGAGAGATGGAGGGAGCTTACATGCACAAGTCGGTCTCGTCACTGGGCTTATCTATCCGACAATAGCCTCGTGTTATTAGCAAGATTTTTTTTTAAAGCTTCTTCATGTTCTTCTTTGAGAACTTTAGATGATGAGGGAGAAGGAGATGAATAATATTTTGTGAGAAAGAAAGAAAGAAGAGAAGTTGTTCTTCTTTCTAATAAAAATTTTTTAAGAGAAAGAAAAATAAAAAGGTTAAATAGGTATATAAAACAATTTTTCCATATTAATTTAAATTAATATGAATTCATAATAAGAGTTAAAGAGAAACTGAAAGTGTGCCCATTCATTTGGAAATTAAAGAAAATGAAAGGTTTCATTCGTAGATTATGAAGAGTAAAAAAATAGATAAAAATGATTGCAAGACCCAAAATTCAAACATGTGACCTATGAAATAACAATGCAAGGATTTAACAAATGAGCTACAAGATTGTTCAGACATAAATTTAACAAGCATTAAATATATATTGTTGCTTGGAAATAAAGTGGGCTTTTGGGCTCATAGTTTTATAAGAGAAAACGAAAATGAGATTAGATTTGGGTTATGGGCTGAGTTAGGTCTTGTGTTTAATTTGAAAAAGGTTAAGATTTAGTTTTAAAGAAATGTGTTTGAGAAAAATAGATAGAATAATAAAATAATATATTTAATAGAAAACAAAATATACGGAAAATACTAAGAATAAATAAATACAATATTTTACTAAAAAAAGAAAATACGAAGGTATAGTAATATTAGGGTCGTTACAAAAGTTTTACCTGTACTAATGCAGCGTTGGCTGACCTGTGGTCGGCCTGCAAGTACAGAACGGTCGCATCTATAGGTCAGGCTCCATAAGTAAATCTGCACAATGAAAAGGTAGACTTATATTATATTTGAAAAAATGAGTATGTATAATAAAGAACATATGTGTGCGTGTATGTGTGTATATGTATGCTTGTTTTTTGTGTTTTGCACGTGCGTGTATATATACATGTGTGTGTATTTCAAAGTATAGGCAGTGATTACTAATGGCGACGTGGGGCTGAAGGATTTTTGCATCGTTCCTTATTATGACCATACTTATTGCAGATGCTGCATCTATTTTGCCTACGTCCTTCTCGTGAATCTTTCACGACCCAAAATTGGGCACATGACCGGCACTTAAACTACGTAACGTCAACAGGCGTAACCTAATTAAGTAAGCCGAAAAACCCAGCAATCTAAACCATTAAAAGAAAGAAAGATAGATCACTTTTAAAAACCTCGATGCAAAAACTTTTCAACTTAAGTTTGTTATTCATAAAAATTTCGGCAGTATCTCCTTTGTAAAAACTAGCCCCAAAACGGGTACAAACATAAAATAAAAGTAAAGCATCCCCAAACGGAAGCAAATCTCGCCCAACGGCGGAACAACCACCACAACAGATACACGACGCAGTAGCGAAGAAAAGATAATCCACATATATAAAAAGCCATATCACATGAGCACGACAACCAGAGTCATAAGAATATACAACATCGATCTTCACAACTCGTCTCTAAGTCAATACATGAAGGTGGTAGATGGAGAGTACTAGATACAAGAAATATGCAATGTACATCATCGGATAACCGCAACCCACCTATAGCAAACGGCTTCACAGCCAACCGTAGCGGTATCCGCAAAAGTATTAGCCCTCAAAAAACCTGCGGCACAACGGGGGTGAGTTGCCAACTCGTGAATAGTAAATAATATCATACAGTAATCGCAAGTATGTACTAACAGCGATAATCTATCACATGTAATCTGATAGCATAAGTATGACAATATGTATATGCAACAGTCATGAAAAGTACTCTATCAGGTACTACTAATACATGAAGCAATGCATATAGAATAAATGCGAAGTACGGGGTAAAACATGTCATCCGCACGGAATCCTCATCGTGGCGGACCAGTGTCCATCAAGACAATCTAAATCCCCAATTTCCCTCAAATCGGCCCCATATCGGGCATATCAGCCCCTCATATCGGGCACATCAGCCCCTCATATCGAGCACAATCGGCTCCTCATATCGCAATGAATAAGAATACATGCACAGATCATTATGATGATATATATTATAGGTATACATATATAGC
This sequence comes from Agapanthus africanus, assembly GCA_030015575.1. Lineage (NCBI taxonomy): Eukaryota > Viridiplantae > Streptophyta > Magnoliopsida > Asparagales > Amaryllidaceae > Agapanthus > Agapanthus africanus. The sequence goes on from CM057338.1 coordinate 503,203,473, forward strand.
AGCGTCCCATACCACTGATATATATATATATTAGAGATGTATGTATATAACAGCATCCCATACCACTAATATATATATACATGTATATATATTAGCGTCCCATACCACTGATATATACACACAAGAGTAACATCCAGAAACATCATAAGAAATCCATATATCAATACGAAATCCATGAAATGAAATATATGCAACATGAAACATTAATATGAGCATATAAAGGAAATCCGCTATTTAACTGCAACAAGTTATTGAATATATCATGTGGTTCCAAATTCTCCGAAACCAAACGCAACATCATATAAAGGTGAACATGTAGCTATACCCAGGTATGCATAACCATGTCGGTATAGCAAGATATGTGTATCTACCTATCAATAATGATGTAATACCCTCTAGGTATATGTGTAACTATATCAAGCTAGGTATGTGTATCTACATGTCAATAATAATACAATACCCTCCAGGTATATGTGTAGCTAGCATGTAGTCATGGCAAAGCGTATGTGTAAGCATGTAGATAGACAGGTATGCTATGTGCCATATGCACAATGAAATATGAATCAATGTCTCAATGTCCCTAACCATACCATATCATGTATGTATAGGTGTTGTGCGTGTCATGGCAATTATTGACGGTGTGAGTGGCATACAATCAGTGCTCGTGCAATAGGAGCCGTCAATAATAGTGCAGTGTCCAAAGGGTACAAGTTCAGGCACAACAAGTAATAATATGCAATGAAGTTTTATGCACAATCTCTATATGTGCAATATAACATGCGGCTAATATCATATCATATCTAGCCCAGACGCATAACGTCATGCGGGCGAATTCCCCGTAGATGTTAAATCTACTCACCAACAGTCGCGGGCTAGGTAAATCCAATCACCTGCTTCCCTTTCTTCGCAGCGTCCGAAATCCCCTCCTGCGATCCTATTAACACAAAACATAACCAGTGCAAATCTCAGAAAGCGATCAATACCACGTACACAAGACGTTTGACCAACGCACCAACTCTAATCCGACCCACAAGTGTTCGTCTAAAGGCTAACGTATATAGCGACACACCAAAATCAGCCCACGCGCAACAGCTACATGAGATCATGAACCGTGTCGGATCACATAACATGCGTACCCAAACACAAGAATATAGCAAAGTGGTCCCAGATTTTGATACACAAATAAGTGGTAAAAGTTGCAAGTACCACGAGACCACAAACAACCACAGAGACCCTACGCCCAAACCCCAACACCCCAGCCCCCACTCTGGCCACAATTTGCGGCCAGAACTAATAAATCTGCGGCCCAAACATTAAGGGGTGGTCTCAGGTTTTTATGGTGGGTTCTATACCTCAATACTATGTCACTGTGATGGGAACTTTTTCAGAAAATACCTGGTTCTGCAGCAGATCTCAGAGACTCAAAGTTGACACTAAAAATACGGTTTTTGCACAAAATGCTACCTTTAGTGTTCTAAACCATAACTTCAAGGCAACACAACAAAATAACTCCTAAATATCAGTTTGAGATCATTACCTAGCCATTCTTGCTCAAAAATCCTAGCTTTCCAAGCTCCAAGGCAACCTAGTGGCAAATCAAGACATTTGAAGTATTTTCCATTGAATTTTGTGAAGTTTTAGCAAGGATTTGTGAAGAGGAGATAAGGTTTCAGTTTGGGAGTTGAGAAAAGGAACCACAATGAAAATGAGAGAAGAATGAGAGAGTGAGAGATCGATATGGTGAGAAGTGAGTATAGGGTGAGTCAAAAACCTTATGCTCACTCTCCTCCCCTCACCTCATTAATGCCCATTAATGTTTCCACGACTCACTAGCCACCTCTCTCTCTCTCCAACAAGATATTTCTCGCACACAAAAGATCTAGGAAAAGGTTAATGCAAAGGTTAATTAGGCAAGATTTAGCTTTAGATGTTATGATTGCTAAACAAGGTTAACACTAAATATACCCTCACATTAACATGCACGTGTGTGTGCAAGCCATATCAAATAATAATAAACTAGTAATTAATTGATATAAAATGTGAGGAACCCAATCTGGTAAACTTTTCCTTAAAAACACGCATTAATGCACAATTAACACTAATCGCATTCCAAGGTGTTACAATCTCCCCCCATTAAAGAAAATTCGTCCCCGAATTAAAATTTCATACAAGTGTACATTCAAAGAGATGAGGGAAATTCTTCAGCATCTCGCTCTCGGCCTCCCAAGTGATCTCCTCACTAGTTGGGCTAAACCAAAGAACCTTCACAGATGGCAAGACCCTTGACCGAAGTTTCTTCACCTGCCGATCCAATATAACTACCGGCTGCTCGGTGAACGAAAGATCGTGCTCAAGCTGAACGGTCCCGTGCTGAATCATGTGAGAAGGATCATGAAAGTATCTACGAAGTATCGACACATGGAACACGGAGTGAACATCTGGAAAACTGGACGGGAGTGCCAAACGATAAGCAACAGAACCCACTCGCTCAAGGATCTCGAAGGGACCTACAAATCTGGGACTGAGCTTCCCTTTCCTCCCAAATCTCATAACGCCCTTCATCGGAGAAATCCGCAAGAATACATAATCCCCAACTGCAAACTCAAGTCTGCGACGACGACGGTCGGCATATGACTTCTGTCTGCTCTGGGCTGTTCTCATCCTGTCCTGAATCAGCTGGATCATCTCCGTAGTCTCCTGAACTAGCTGGGTTCCCAAAACCCTACTCTCACAGAGTTCGGTCCAACAGACCGGCGATCGACACTTTCTACCATACAAAGCTCGAAAGGCGCCATCTGAATAGTCTCCTGAAAGCTGTTGTTGTAGGAGAACTCAATCAACGGTAAGTGATGATCCCAACTGCCACCAAAATTAAGCGCACACGCATAAAGCATATCCTCCAGAGTCTGTATAGTCCGCTCTGACTGTCCGTCGGTCTGTGGGTGGAAAGCGGTGCTAAAACTCAACCGGGTACCCAAAGCTTCCTGAAGCTTCTGCCAAAGACGGCTAGTAAACTGGGTGCCCCTGTCGGATACAATGCATGTGAGAACGCCGTGCAAACGCACAATCTCATCTATATACAACTGAGCATACTGAGCATAACCGAAAGTGGTCTTCACTGGAAGAAAGTGAGCCGCTTTCATCAACCGATCAACAATCACCCAAATGGAGTCATACCCCCGACTGGTCCTGGGTATACCCACAACAAAGTCTATGGAAATCTGCTCCCATTTCCACTCAGGAACGGGTAAAGGCTGCAACTCTCCAGCCGGTCTCTGATGCTCGGCCTTAACTTGCTGATAAGTCAGGCACCTCGACACGAAGTCTGAAACATCGCGCTTCATCCCTTCCCACCAGTTTAAGTCTCTCAAGTCATGGTACATCTTAGTGGAACCTGGATGAACACTAAAGGCTGACTGATGTGCCTGCTCTAGGATCTCGCATCTCAACCCATCAATATCGGGTACACACAAGCGAGTCCCACAACGTAGCACACCCTGGTCGTCAATCATGAACTCCGAAACTATACCCTGTCGAACAAGCTCAAGAATCTCAACCAAACGGGCATTACAGGGCTGCGCCTCATGGATACGATCCAAAAGAAACAGAAGGGCGCGGACATGAGCAAGCTGTCCCCCAGTGGAAGTGAACTCAAACTGTACTCTACCATCGCACAAGATCTTTCAATCCGCAGAAGACTGTCTCTGAACTGCGCTCAACTGGGACAAGCTACCCCCGGGCCTACGACTCAAAGCGTCAGCTACCATATTCGCCTTCCCCGGGTGATAAAGGATCTCATAATCATAATCCTTCACAAGATCCATCCACCGTCGCTGTCTCAGATTCAGATCCCACTACTGGAAGATATACTTCAAGATCTTGTGGTCCTTGAAAATCCGACACGACTTCCCATACAAGTAGTGTCTCCAAATCTTCAACGCAAAGACCACCGCAGCCATCTCAAGATCGTGAGTGGGGTAATTCTGCTCGTGCTTCTTCAGCTGCATAGAAGCATATGCAATCACTCTATCATGCTGCATCAGCACACACCCGAACCCCACTCGAGACGCATCACAGTAAACTACAAAGCCACCTGATCCAGAAGGCAAAGATAGAACGGGTACAGTCGTCAACCGAGTCTTCAACTGCTGAAAACTCTGCTCGCATGTATCAGTCCAAAGAAAAGGAACCCCCTTCCGGGTCAGTCCGGTCAGCAGTGCAGCGATACTCGAAAAATCCTGCACGAAACGGCGGTAATAACCAGCTAAGCCCAAAAAGCTGCGGACCTCTATCACGGATACAGGTCTGGACCAAAGCTGCACAGCCTCGATCTTCCTCGGGTCCACAAGAATACCGTCTCCCGTCACCACATGACCCAGAAAGTCAACTCGATCAAGCCAAAATGCGCACTTTGAGAATTTAGCATACAGCTGGTGCTCTCTCAATATCTACAAAGCAATCCTCAAGTGCTGCTCATGCTCCTCCCGACTCCTAGAGTAGACCAGAATGTCATCAATAAACACAATAATGAATTGGTCGAGGAACGGCCTGAAAATCCGGTTCATCAGATCCATGAACGCAGCTAGGGCATTGGTGAGTCCGAACGACATCACCAGAAACTCATAATGCCCGTAGCGTGTACGAAAAACAGTCTTCGGAATGTCATCATTCCGAACCCGCACTGATGATTACCCGAACGCAAATCAATCTTGGAAAAATGTTTCACACCCTGGAGCTGATCAAACAAATCGTCAATGCGAGATAAAGGATACCTATTTCGAACCGTAACTCGGTTCAATTGATGATAATTAATACACAACCTCAAACTGCCGTCCTTCTTCTTAACGAACAGCACAGGAGCTCTCCACGGCGAAACACTCGGACGCACAAGTCCCTTATCGAGCAATTCTTGCAATTGATCTTTGAGCTCTTGAAGCTCCGCCGGAGCCATCCAGTAAGGCGGTATAGAAATAGGCCCCGTGCCAGGAATCAGATCAATGCAAAACTCAATATCGCGCTCTGGAGGCAAACCAGGTAACTCATCGGGAAAAACGTCGGGAAACTCTCGCACGATAGGAGCCCAGTCTAACGACCCTACTGTGGCCCCAGTATCACAAATGAAAGCCAAGATCCCCGACATCCCCTCCTTAAAAGCCGACTGGCGTAAAGGGCAGAAATCAAACTGTGAGGGGCGGCACCACGGTCCCCCTGCACAACCCGAACAGACTCGCCTAGAAAACTGAAATTGACCGTCTTCTCACGGCAGTCCACCGACGGATAACAAGCTGCCAACCAGTCCATGCCAAGGAGAACGTCGAAGTCCAACATATCCAGAAGGATCAAATCGACGGACGAATCTCTATCTCCAATCTGAACGGCACACGACCGAAAGACATAACGCGTGACAAAAGAATCGCCAACAGGTGTAGTCACAACAAGCGGTTGATCTAGCAAACACGATGTCACGACCCGAAAATGGCACGTGATGGCCCTTAAACTACGCAACGTCTACAGGCGTAACGCAATTTAAGTAAGCCGAAAACCCAGCAATCTAAACCATCAAAATTAGTACGAAATAATAGTATTTTCAAAACCTTTGAAATCTCAAACCAAATTCTTTAAAAGACCAACTTATTTCCTTTAAAATTTTGATAGCACCTCCTTCGTAAAACAAGCCCCCAAAAATGGGTACAACATAATATAAGTAAAAGCATCCCAAACGGGAGCAAAATCCATGCCCAACGGCGGAAAACAACCCCCACAACAAATATACGACGCCGTAGCGAAGAAAGAGACGATATAAATAATACTGCATACAAACCTCTAAGTCACAATTAATATACAATATCGTCCTCACATCAAGTCTCTAAGTTATACAATATAATGGTAGATGGAGAGTACAAGATACAAGATAACAATAACAACAATAAATAGCCGCAAAAACCCACCTATAGCAAAACCGTGCACAGTCAGCTGAAGCGGTATCTGCAGCAAAAGATGATATGATGGATGAAAATAGCCCTGCCTCTGACTATCCTGAGGAACACCTGCAAAATACTGTGGCACAACGGGGGTGAGTTGCCAACTCGTGAATGGTAAATAACATATGCAGGTAATCGCGAGTATGCACGTACAATGCGAATCTAACATAAGCATCAAATAGCAATGAATGGTCACATGTAATGCATCAGTCATGAAAGGTACGCTAGCAGGTACTACTAATACATGAAGCAATAATATGACAATCGGTATGCAATAATCATGTAAGGTACTCTATCGGGTACAAATAATACATGAAACAATGCATATAATAGTATGTAAATGCAACAGTCATGGAAAGTACTCTATCAGGTACAACTAATACATGAAGCAGTGCATAAACAATAAATGTGGAGTATGGAATAAAACATGTCATTTCCACGGAAATCCTAACCTCGTGGTAGGACCAAAATCCAACAAGACAATCAAATTCCCAATTTCCACAAATCAGCCCCCAAATTGGCTCTCATATCATGTAAATCTCATATATCCTGAATGTCCAACATCAAGTAGATTTCACATATCATGTATGTACAATATCAGTATATCCCATATATCCTGTGTGTACAATATCAGTATATCCCACATATCCTGTGTGTACAATATCAGTATCAAGTAAGTTTCATATAAGGTGAGTGTCTAACATCGACACCCAAAACATCATGAAACAAGTGTCAAGTATCGACACCGAAATACTGATCTATCAGGTGCTGTCACCACGAATGGCCCCCCGATAGGTACGTATCCATGCGTACATGACCCCGGCCTGTATCCCCACGATACCCGTCGAGTCAAAGGTACTGTCGCCGGTAGGTACTTGCCCACCTTCCAGGCTCATCGCCTATCTTCTGCGATCATCTTGCCGAGGGGAACCGTACCGGGCCCCACCATGTACCCACACACGACCCACTACTCCTCCTAGCATGGGGTATATATAAGCTCAGAACCGAGAAATCTCATGGTGGCTGCAGAAATATCATATCAAGAGAAACCGGGTTTTTCAAATAATGCAAAATTTCATAAAACAACCACGGTCTTCAAATCCAGAAAACATCAAGTAATGAATAAGTATAACTGCATGAATCAATACATATATATTAGCGTCCCACTCCACTAATATATATATATATATAACAGCGTCCCACTCCACTGTTATATATACTTGGGAGTAACAATATCAGAGAACATCATATGAAATCTAAGAATGTAACATATGTAGCATGAAACAGTAATATAAGCATATAAAGGAAAACCACTATTTAACTGCAACAAGTTATTAAATATATATCATGCGGTTTCTGATTTCTCCGAAATCAGATGCGACATCATATACAGGTGAACATATAGCTATAATAAGGTATGCGTAACCATGTCGGTATAGCAAGATATGTATGTCCATATGTAAGTATGTATGATGTAAAAGTATCTGTAGCAAGATATGTCTCTATGCTTATCCATAATACCCTTCAGGTATATGTATGTACGTATGCCAGATGTACATGTAGCTATGTCTCATATGTGTATATACCTATCACTAATGGTACACTACCCTATAGGTATATGGGTAACTAGCATGTAAGCATGTCAGGACATATGTGTAAGCCTGTAGGTATACATGTATGCTATAAGTCATATGTATAAAGAAATATGAATCAATGTATCAATGGCCCTAACCAAACAATATCATTTCTATATGTGGGTTGTGCGTGACATGGCAATTATTGATGGTGTGTGTGGCATACAATCAGTGCTCGTGCAACATGAGCCGTCAATAATAGTGCAGTGTCCTAAGGATACTAGTTCAAGCACAACAATTAAGTAAGCAGTAGGGTGAATGCGCAATTCTAAATATGAAATAGAATATGCGACAAGTCAAGTCATTTCTAGCCCAGACGCATAACGCCATGCGGGCGATTCCCCTGTAGATGTTAAATCTACTCACCAACCATCCTGGCTAAGTGAAGCCAACCACTTGTTTCCCCTTCTTCGCAGCGTCCGAAGTCCCCGCCTGTGAACCTAAAACAACACAACGATAACACAAGTATATATATTAATAATCGACTAAAAACATGCACAAACTATATTTAACCGATGCAACAACATAAAACATACTCTCAAGCGTTCGTATTATGACTAACGTGCGTAGCGATACGACGAAAACAACCTAAGAGAAAAATCACACAAAGTGCATGATCCGTGTCGTATAACGTATCGCGTGGACACAAAATACTAGATTATAGGAAAACGATCCCAGATTTTACATACTGTAAATACTAAAAAAAAAGTAAACAGTACCAAACACCCCTAAACCACAGCAGACAACTACCCACAAGAAAACCAACACCCAACTCCTCTCCAAAACCGGTGTCGCCGGAATTACTGCTTGGGTCGCCGGCCAAAGTCGGTGGGGTGGGTCTCGTTTTTTAGGTGGGGTCTTAGGTTCACTAGTACATCACTACAATCTTGTTTGGTCACTCAGTAAAAATCTCAGATCGCAGCAGATCACAGAGACTCTAAAAAGACACAAAAAATACGATATTGCACTAATCGATACTCAAAGCGTTCAACACAACAACCAACGAGCTATACTTAATAAAAACTCCTATTTAACAGTTTAGGGATTATACCTATCAATATTTGCTCCCAAGATCCAAGCTTTCCTAGCTCCAAGTGATCATGAAGGCAAAAACAAGTCTTGATGTGTTTTTGTGAATTTATTTTGGGAATTTTGGAGATTTATTAAGCTTGAATTGATGCAAATGGTGAAAGAAAAAGTCAAGGGCAGATGAAGGAAGGAGAGCTCGGCCAAGTGAGGAAGGGTAAGGAATTTTGTGGAGTGTTCTAGCTAAAATTGAAATAAATGCACATTAAATGCACATACATGCATGTAAGCCACCTCCTTCATTCTTTTCTTTTCTTAAAATTTAAATCCTTTTGCATAAACAAATATCTAGATATTATGTGAAGGGTTTTTTTAACTCAAACTTGATAAAATTTTAGGAGTAAATACCCAAACCCAAAATGTAAATACCATATTAAAATAATATTAAAATAGGGAAAAATTCTAATTGAACCAAAATGTCCTATATACCCCCAAAGCTTGCGCACTAGCTTTATTTTAGCTAAATTAGGTGCTGGCAAGTCTATATGGACGTTTGATCACAGTCGGGTTAAAATGGAAAATACCGACAATTTTACCCTAAAACGAAAAATTTCGCATTACGATTTCTAAAACGTTACACACGACTCTCGGCCCAAACTCGGCACGAAATGCGTAGAAACATATGAATGCGTAGATCCCGGATCAAACAAAACATGAACCTCAAAAGAACATACAAAAAGAGTACCTGAAACCACTGCATTGGACGCCTGCGCGACCTGATGAGTCAAGCCAAACACCCGAGACTGTTCTCTACCGGTGACTGGCTGACCTCTGCCTCTACCACCCTGCCCTCTCGGCACAAAACCACCGCGTCCTCGACCTCTCTGCATATGAGTCTGACGCGGAGCAACAACAAGCAAAAGGGGCAACGCCCTCTGCGGTGGAGAAGGTGGTAAGGTAACCTGCGGTACAGCTGTTCCCCTCCGAAAGACGGCGCACAAGACTGCGATGTCTTGGCACTGAGATTCGGGGCAGATGCTAATTGGTGCTATCCGTCCACCTCTCCAAAGATGCCAAGTTGATTTATGGCACCGTGTATCGAAGGTTTAAACGGATGCGTCTGATGTAGCAGACTTCGTCAGATTCCCCCTCGCTTGAGGGGTTTTTGATTGTGGGGACGCTCTTCCCTGCAGGTGCAAGCCCCTGCAGTTAATTACGTTACCGTATCGCGGTAACAACTTTCTCCTTCTCCAGCTGGTCACTTCGTGTCGTGGGTGTTTGTTTTGTTTGTGGTTGCCCGTGGATTGTATACGGAGACTGATTTATGTCGTCGCTCGTAGGGCGTGGACTAGTCCAAATCCGTATTTTCTTAGATTTGGGTTTGGGGTTTTGATTTGAGGATACGTTAGCCATATTTGAGGCTAAGATCAACTCAAACGTTTGTTAAGGATACGTTAGTCCAATTTGAGACTAAGATCAACTTAACGGAATCGTTTAGATCCGACAAAAGAGCGTTTGGAGGCTCGATTGTTCCAGTTTAGGGACATGGTGGTCCATTAAACGTATAGCCGTCGGGACCCATCACCTCTCTGACGACGTTGAAGGATTACAACGACAAATGTCAGAGGAGTTCAGAGATGTACCCTTGAGCCAAGTTGATTGGGGGATCTAGAGTCCAATTTGGGACTAAAGTCTGTTTGAAGGTTTAAGGATACGTTAGCCATATCTGAGGCTAAGATCAACTTAAACAGGATCGTTTAGATCCGACAAAAGAGCAATTGGCTCTATTGTTCCAGTTTAGGGACATGGTGGTCCAATACCAGTTTAGGGACATGGTGGTCCAATACCAGTTTAGGGACATGGTTGTCCAATAGTAGTTTAAGGACACATAAGTCCATGGGTTTAAGGACCCCACAGTCCGTATCTTGGTTTAGGGACGCATAAGTCCATGAGTTTAAGGACCCCACAGTCCGTGTTGATATGTGGTTGTCGGGACCCGTCACTTCTCTGAAGACGTTGAAGGATTACAGCGACAAGTATCAGAGGAGTTCAGAGATGTACCCTAAACCAATGAGTTGGTTGAAAGAGCAGATGTGCTCAGTTCAAGATGATTTGAGGACTTATAGCCAGTTTGGGCTAAGTCCAATTATGTTTGAAATATTGGCCCTCTGTTGGTCCATTGAAGGAGAGGCTTTGCCTCTAGAAACTTAGCCAATTGGGCTAAAGCTAGTGTTAAACACTAAAGACCAACAGTGTTGAACACTGGGAATAAGATTAGCAAGTTAGTGTTAAACACCAAAATATAATCAGTGTTAAACACTGGGAACAGAGTTTTTCAAATTAGTGTTAAACACTAAGCAAATCAGTGTTAAACACTGCCAATAGAGTTTTCCAAATTAGTGTTAAACACTAAGAAAATCAGTGTTAAACACCGAGGACAAAGTCTTCAGATTAGTGTTAAACACTAAGGAGAGGGGGGTCACGTGTGGACACGTGAGAGCGCCCTGATTCCCTTTATTTTATTCTGCAAATCAGTGTTTAACTCTTTTAATTCTGGCGGCCATCACGTGTGCGCACGTGATGAAGGCCCTCGCTCTTGTCTGTTAGAATGCTCATTAGGGGTCACGTGGTGACACGTGAGGGCGCCCTAAATATGGAGCCAGATCTTCTTTTCTTCGTTCTGTAAATAAGCGTTAAACCCTTTTTATGTTTTCTTTGGAGCATCACGTGCCGCCACGTGAGGAAGATTAGTGCGCTGATTGTTAAAGCATCAGCCAAGGGGTCACGTGGGAGCACGTGAGAGCGCCCAAGGCCTTTCTTTTGCTTTTTCTTTCTGTGTTTCGGGGGTCACGTGGAGCACGTGATGCACTGCCTCAAAGGGCTTTCTGTAGATCTTTTGGGGGGGTCACGTGGTGACACGTGACCCTGCTTTTCTGTAGTTGCTTAGAAGATCTGTTAATCCCTTCCAGGAATCAAACTCCTCGTAGGGTTGAACCCTAACAATAATTTCAGAGGAATTAAATTCCTAGTTCCTTTTGAAGAGTTGAACTCTGAATTTTCTGTAGGAATTAAATTCCTCATATATGTGAAGAACTGAATAGGGTTAAACCCTAATAAAAGCTTTAAGGAATTAAACCCCCACTCTCTGTTAGAGAATTATTCTGGGGATTAAGATTAAGGGAATTAAATTCTTGTTGTTTTAACAGAACTAAGTTCTTAACTAGGGTTAAACCATGATTCTTTTCATTCTGAAGGAATTAAATTCCCATAACACAGGGTCAAACCCTAATTTTATTTTGAAGGAATTAAATTCCTATAGTTCTGTGAGAATTAAATTCTCGTGCTTCCATTCCCTCTCTATGCTTTGGATCTGCATGGCAGGATCTCAACCCATTGAGAATTAAATTCTCAACTTAAGGGGAGATGTGCACTTTACGGATCCTCCATCAAAGAGAGAAGAAATATGTCCTTCTGTTTTATATCAGAGTTAAACTCTATTGAGAATTAAATTCTCTTTTCTTTCAATGAAACCTTCCCTTTCTTACCTAGGATTTTCTTTTGCAGAAGATCCAAATTCCTCTAAAGTATCAAGGCTCTCTCTCTTTTCTTCCCTCTGCCTCTATATTTTTTTTTGTGTCTCTTGGCTCCTATTTATAGGAGAAGCAGCCGAGTCAATTAGTTTTGGTGGATCTTTCATTAGGAGATTTGATTTGTATCCATCATTCGTTTTGGACCTTTGGATTATTAGGTGAATTTTACTCACCATTGGATTTTAAATCCAGAGATTCTCCTATGTTATTTTGGTTAGATTTTACGGGGAAATCTTTCCAAATTCGAGATTTTCCCATAGATAGATGATATTTAATCATCTTTAATTCAATCGGTTGCTTTTGGAAAGATTTGAGAGGTCTTTTCTCAGAATTTAATTCTGTTAACAAATGGGCTTTGAAGTCGGTCACGTGAGGGCACGTGACCCCCCTGGAACGAGCCTTCTTCTTTCTTTTTGCGCTCTGTCTTCTGGTTGCTGCTTAACCGTCACGTGCCATCACGTGACCCCTGGTCACGTGTGAGCACGTGACCCTCGTCTAGACTCTTTTTCTTGATTTAACCGGAGAACAAGTCTGCTGCTTTTGAGTATCACGTGCCAACATGTGACCCTGGTCACGTGGGAGCACGTGACCTCTTCTGAAGCCTTTTCCTTGATTTGATCAGGGAACCGGTTTACTTTTGAAGCCGCTTTCAAATGTCACGTGCCAACACGTGACCCTGGTCACGTGGGAGCACGTGACCCTTTCTGAAGCCCTTTTCCTCGATGCAGTCGGGAAGCTGAATTCGCCTTGCCGATGCTTTTAGATGTCACGTGCCAACACGTGACTGCTGGTCACGTGTAAGCACGTTACCCTTTTCTGAAGCCTCTTCCGTGGGCTTTCATGATTTTAAATCAGGAAACAAATGCCCCCACAGCGTTGTTCTCACGTGTCCGCACGTGAGTGCAACGCTGTCACCTTTTGCGACCGTTGGATTCCTTTAGGGATTTGGGAAGATGAAACGTTTCCATCACCCCCCATAAATACTGGGGTCATTTCAGAGACGCCTCCACTTTGTTCATCTTCTTCCTTGCAAACTTTTTCTGAGAATTTAATTCTCTTCTTTCAGAGCTTAGTTCTCTGCCTTGAAACATTTTCAGAGTTTAACTCTGTTTAAAAGGACTCTTCCTCCTCAGGTAATGTTCTTGGACAAACAGCGAACTTCCACATTCCTTTGGATTTTAAATCCAAAACAAGGGTTTTTACTCTTTTTTAACAAGGATCCCATTTTTCTTCAAGTTTTTCCATAAGAACAGGAAACCACCTAACCTTCGGATTGTAAGTCTCTTAGGGTTTAGATGATCTTTGGGGAGATGATGATGGCGTTTCAACTCCATGGAACTTAATTCCATCCAAAAATGTTTCTGGGAATTTAACTCCCTTCTCTTAATAAGGAATTTAATTCCAATGAAGAACTCAGTTTCTTCACACGGAGGCTTCTTGGGGTCTCTTGACCCGAGGTTGTCCTTCTGCAATTAATGCAACAGGAGCTTTCTAATGATTCTCATGACCTTTATTTCAGATATCATGGATGCCCATCTGTATGGTCTTGACGAGATCATTTCCTATGGGAATATTCGTGCACTGGGCCGCAGTCAGAACCAAGAGTTCACCGACGCTCAGTGTGCCGAGATCATGAGCCGCTTTGACGAGTACAACCATCGGCTACTCCCCCGTCGCTCTTCTCTTCTGAGGCTGATCGTGCTGGCGATCCGGGAGGCACTTCCTCTCTTTTGCACCGGCATACCGCTCAGGGCCTTGGACACTGCTGAGGATAAGGTACATTCGGTGTACCTGATGGGCTTGATCTCAAAGAGGAGGCGAGATCACCTCATTGATCTCTTGCACCAAGCCTTTCAGCAGTCAGCCATACTTGCCGCTTATCGGAGGGTGGAGGATATTCGTGAGGACCCCGACGCTTGTGACCGCGAGAGGAAGCATACTCGGGAGGTTCGAAATGCTTGGAGAATCTTGGACAAAGTTAATCTTGAGTTTTTCAACCCATGCCCCGCGTCTGAAGTTTTACCATTGTAAACGTGTCCTCTTTATTTTGTATGAACTTCTTGAAGTATGAGTGACAAGTTTTATTATGTCTTTCCATGTTTGCATGCCTTTCTCTGGGATTTTATCATTTTGCTACTGTTGTTGTTGATGCTTTCAATATGCAGGGTACTACTCCATATATTTTTTTAGTGCACATCAAGTTTGGGCCTCATGTGTTCCACACGTGGGGGTCCCTTTATGGGGCTGTTCATAAAATTCTCCCATGCCATATTTTCAGTGCACAATATCAGATGCAAAAAAGGGGCCTTGGAAACAGTTCCATCTCCCTGATTTTCGATGCCTTACCCTTTTTTTTGGCCTTGAAAATAGCTTCATCATGCAAGACTTTCCGCGCACAGCACTTAATGCACCCCCTTATATCTGAGACAGTGGCTTCCCTTTTCTCTTCACACAGAACTTTTATTCCCATTTTAACGCGATTTAATTCGAGAACACTAAGTGCCATGGCCTGCAACCGTCCGCACGCCCGTCGACAGCCATGGGAAGTTCCTATCGAGGAGATGCTCCCCCGCTTTGCCGCCCGGTTGGTGGATCCACTCCTTACCAATGATGAATGCGACTCAGCGATGTATGAACTCTCGATCCGTAGGGGGTCTCCCCTCCCAATGGGTTCCCTCTGGCTCCGAATGATCCTCACGGCTGTGCTTGCCGACATTCCTCCTCACCCGACAGAGATGACCCTGGTGATGCTTGATGCGGCTGAAGAGAAGCTCGAAGGTTTTCACGAAGCGTGCCTAATTACTCAGGCTTTGAAGGATTGTTCAATTCACCTGCTGAGCCAAATAAGGGCCCGGCGAGCTATTATGTTTGCTTTCACGGACGAACATGGTACCAATCGATGGGGAGCAACTCCTCACGAGGATCGTCGCTTTGATGTGCTGGAGAGAGCAGAGAGAGAGATGGAGAATTTTGTTCTTTGCTTTGTTAACCCTTGTGCTACCGATCCTGTGTTTGGTGACCTTTTCCCGCTAGCGTAGAATATTCAAATTAGTCCTTTTTTGTATGCTTTATGCTGAACCCCCACGTAGGCTTGGTACTCGTATGCATGTTTTCGCTTGCATGAATAAACTTTGTGTTCTTTTTACGAAAACTTCCTCTAAGAATCAACATTGTCATCATGTCGCATGCATATTAAAGCCTCGAATTTTATTTTTTTTTGTTCATATGATTGCGAACACATGCTCGATAGGATAAACATCAGAAATTTTCTCGTCGCTTTTCATACCAGGTGATGTGAGCGCGTTTTAGATCGGTATTGCTGTCGACCGGAAGCCCATTTATACGGTCTTGAGTGTGTATGTCCCGTTTCCAAGGTTGCGGTCGCGAAAGTGAGCTTACATGGCCTGATAGGGCGACACGTGGTGAACATATTGTTGTGCGAGAAACAGGGTTCGGCCGTAAATTCTCGGAGAGGGAGCTGGCTTCTAAGGCGCTGAGCGAGCTTCAGGCGAGTCTTATCGTGACAGGGTTGAGGCTCATAAGGCCACTGAGAAAGAGCTTGAAGCTCGGCTTGCTTCATATCAGGCCCAGCAAGCTTAGGCGGAGGCTCGTCTTCTGGAGATCTTGCGTCATGAAGCCGTGGCTCAGCAACAGAACGATGAGCTGGTAAAATTACTGCACCGCCCGCCGGCTTGAGGACTTATATATTTTCTCCTTTTTTTTTTTACATGCTCATGAATGAGAGTATCTTTCTTTTTTGTTTCTTTCATGAATTGTACTTTGTATCCATTTTGGTTTATGAATAAAAGATACATTTTTCTTCTCAATGGTGTGTCCCCTTTTTATTGAATGTATTCTGCGGATATTCTATCTTGATCTCCTTGCAGGACAGTGATGGCTTAGGATTCAGGGTTAAGATCTGCTTCCTAAGATTTTTGCATTTTATGAGCCACGAGGGTCTCATAAAGAGTTTTTCTCCCTACAGGTCGAGAGGATCCCATAGGTGTAAGTCCTTCTTAAGAATCGTGAAGATTCTTAAGCGGGTTTTCCCTTGAGAGTCGTAAGGACCTCACAAGAGAGTTTTTCTTCCTTACAGGTCGTGAGGACCTGCAAGTGCTGGATGTGGTCGCCCTCGTCCGTGTTTCACAGAGTCAGGGGTTTCCCAAGGCATCGTAGTTTAAAGACATCGCGGTCAAGGTTAAGGACCTCATAGTCCGTGGATTTAGGGACTCCACAGTCCGATGTTTGGTTGTAGGGACCCGTCACCTCTTTGAAGACGTTGAGGAATTACAACGCCACGTATCAAAGGAGTGAAGAGATATACCCTTAAACCAAGGCAGAATCCGTAGGGAATCGGGGTGGTTGATCGTTAGTTTTAAGACATCACGGTCGAGGTTAAGGACATCGTAGTCTGTGGATTTTAAGGACTCCACAGTCCGGTGTTTGCTCTGGATGCTTCACATGGGTTCACTGCCGTGCTTGGCGAGGACCAGGCTCCGCTCTGGGCGTTTTCCGCGGGGTCAAAGAGTGACGTTATCTGCGTTCCACGTAACCAGGAATTTTGCACTAGATGCTTCACACGGGTTCACTGCCGTGCTCGGCGAGGACTAGGCTCCGCTCTGGATGCTTCACACGGGTTCACTGTCGTGCTTTGCGAGGACCAGGATCCGCTCTGGACGTTTTCCACGGGGTCAAAGAGTGACGTTATCCGCGTCCCACGTAACCAGGAATTTTGCACTAGATGCTTCACACGGGTTCACTGCCGTGCTCGGCGAGGACTAGGCTCCGCTTTGGATGCTTCACACGGGTTCACTGCCGTGCTCTGTGAGGACCAGGATCCGCTCTGGACGTTTTCCAAGGGGTCAAAGAGTGACGTTATCCGCGTTCCACGTAACCAGGAATTTTGCACTATATGCTTCACACGGGTTCACTGCCGTGCTCGGCGAGGACCAGGATCCGCTCTGGACGTTTTCCACGGGGTCAAAGAGTGACATTATCCGCGTTCCACGTAACCAGGAATTTTGCACTAGATGCTTCACATGGGTTCACTGCCGCGTTAGGCGAGGACTAGGCTCCGCTCTGGATGCTTCACACGGGTTCACTGCCGTGCTGTGCGAGGACCAGGATCCGCTCTGGACGTTTTCCACGGGGTCAAAGAGTGACGTTATCCGTGTTCCACGTGGCCAGGAATTTTGCACTAGATGCTTCACACGGGTTCACTGCCGCGTTAGGCGAGGACTAGGCTCCGCTCTGGATGCTTCACACGGGTTCACTGCCGTGCTCTGCGAGGACTAGGATCCGCTCTGGACGTTTTCCACGGGGTCAAAGAGTGACATTATCCGCTTTCCACGTGACCAGGAATTTTACACTAGATGCTTCACACGGGTTCACTGCCGCGTTAGGCGAGGACTAGGCTCCGCTCTGGATGCTTCACATGGGTTCACTGCCGTGCTCTGCGAGGACCAGGATCCGCTCTGGACGTTTTCCACTGGGTCAAAGAATGACGTTATCCGTGTTCCACGTAACCAGGAATTTTGCACTAGATGCTTCACACGGGTTCACTGCCGTGCTCGGCGAGGACTAGGCTCCGCTCTGGATGCTTCACACGGGTTCACTGCCGTGCTCTGCGAGGACCAGGATCCGCTCTGGACGTTTTCCACGGGGTCAAAGAGTGACGTTATCCGCGTTCCACGTAACCAGGAATTTTGCTGATTATATCCGCATTCCACGGGATGGAGGTTTGACTGTTGGCGATACGTATACCACCGAGCCATGGAACTGGGAGTTGCCGTTGTTCCGCTTAGCTTGAAATTGTGTCCGTCGTTACGAGATGAGTGTTGGGATGATCTCTAGGTCGCTTGTGGCCCGTCGAGATTTAGCTTCTTTCTTTGGTGAAACCTGGGGGGGAGGTATGTTCCCTTTTTTATTTACGCCCTTGGATTGTGTACAGGGTGTGATGGAAAATCACCTGTAGGGCATAAATTAAAACCCTTTTTTTTATTATTTCTCTTTCCGCGATGCTCTATCATTTCAGCTTTTATATCGCGAAGGTCGCGATTGCCCCATCATTTCAGCTATTTTTCGCGGTGCCCAATCATTTCGGCTATTTATTTATTTTCTACTCGCTGTTTTTTATTGCGAGTTGCCCCATCATTTCGGCTATTTTTCATGCATACATTTTTACTTGCTGCTTTTTATTGCAAGTTGCCCCATCATTTCGGCTATTTCGTAGGCATGTGTGGCTTGCTAGCCTTTTCGCCGCAAGCTTGGATTTTAGACACCGATTTCGGCATCAGCGCCGCTACAACTGGAATATTGCCAGGAGCGAATCATCATCTGCCTCTGTCGATGTTGAACAAAGGTGGCTTAGCAAACAGGGTTGAGGGTCCTGTCGACCAAGGCTTTTGACTTCATGAGCCGTAAGGGTCTCATAAAGGTATTTCTCCCTACAAGTCGTGATGATCTTGCAGGTGTATTTTCTCCTTAGGGATCGTGAGGATTCCTAAGTGTATGTTCCTCTGTAAGTCGTAAGGATCCTACAAGAGGGTTTTCTCCTTATGGGTCGAGATGACCTACAAGGGTTGCTCATTATATGGACATATCCCTAGTCACAGGTGTGACTTTGCTGGGGAAATGTTTATTTGCGCCCGTGGATTGTATACAAGGGTCGGTATTAAGCCCCTTGTAGGGCAGTATCGAAGGTTGTGGGGGATTTGCTTAAGAACAGGTTTAGGTTTCTGTAACTTAAGACTTTCAAATCTCATGAGCCGTGAGGGTCCCATAAGAGAATTCTCCTTATGAGTCGTGAGGATCTCGCAAGTGTATTTTCTCCTTAGGAATCGTGGAGATCCCTAAGTGTGTTGCTCCTTTGTGAGTCGTAAGGATCTCACGCGGGTGTTTTCTCCTTACAAGGTCGAGAGGCCCCTATAAGTGTCTCTTAACGAGGTTGCGCCCTTTCGGGTTTTCATAAACGCTCGCCGGTAGCCCTACTGTTTTTACTCACGGAGCCCTTTCGGGTTTTCATCCGTGCTCATTTTGCTTATGGACATACCGTTTTTGTTTTTTTTTTATTTTTCTTTTTCTCCCTTTTTTTTGCCAGCCTAAGGATGCTGCGGTAGTAGTTTAGGGACGTTTCGGTCCGTCGTTAGTTTAAGGACATTTCGGTCCGTTATTAGTTTAAGGACATTTCGGTCCGACATGGAGAAGGCCGGCTACCGCTTATAAAGCTCGAGCTTAGGAAGATAGCGAGCGGACATAGTCGTCGTCATCTATCATTGACCTAGGTCGTGGCTCATTAAGCGTAGTATCTCTTTAGGAAGCAACCTTTTATTGACCTGAAAGTCCTTTCACCGTGCATGTCCATGAGTAGATAAGCCCCACCCTGGTAGACCTTATCTATGATGTATGGGCCTTCATAGTTTGGCTCGAATTTTCCCCGCTTGGCTCGATTGGGGATCATAGGCCTTTTGACCACTAACACGAGTTCGCCTTGGCGGAATGTCCTCGGTTGGGTCAATCTTTCATATGAGCGCGTCATCTTTGCTTTATAAGCTTCCAGATTTTGTTGCGCTATGAGCCGGGTTTCGTCGAGGGCATCGAGCTCCTCAAGCCGAAGGTGAGCATTTTCTTCGTCTGTCAGCTCGTAGTGGACTGCCACTCGTAGAGAGGGTAACTCTATCTCGAGGGGGAGCACTGCTTCCGTCCCAAATACCAACGCGTACGGCGTTGTGTTCGTGGCCGTCTTGAATGTAGTTCGATAGGCCCAAAGGGCCTCTTGCAGCCTCTCGTGCCAGTCTTTCTTATTTCGGGACACCGTCTTTTTTATGATCTTCGTCAAGGTCTTATTGAAGGCCTCGGCCAGACCGTTAGCTCGTGGATTGTAAACTGAAGAATATCTCCAGTCTATATTGTGCTGCTGCGCGAAGCGGCTAATCTTATGGCTTCTGTAGGCTGGCCCATTATCGGAGATAATCCGCCGTGGGGTTCCAAACCGATAGATGACGTGCGTCTTGAAGAAGTGGAGGATATTCTCCGTCTTCACTTCCCTCAGCGGTACTGCTTCTGCCCATTTGGAGAAGTAATCAGTTGTCGCCAGGATGAAACGATGTCCCCGGGACGATGCTGGCTCGATGGGGCCGACTATGTCAGTCCCCCACATTTCGAATGGCCAGCTAGCCACCGTTGGGTGTAGTGGGTTCAGATGTTGGTGGATAAAGTCTCCATGAATCTGGCACGAGTGGCATTGCTTCGCATACTCGAGGCAGTCTTGGACCATCGTGGGCCAATAATAGCCCATCCGTTTGATCTTCAATTTCATTTTCGGGCCTGCCTGGTGAGAACCACAGAGTCCGTCGTGAACTTCCTGAACGACTCTTTCTGCTTCGTCAGGTCCTAAGCATCTCAGCCACAGAGAATCAAACGATCTCTTGTATAGAGTGTCGTTGACAAAAGCAAAAAATAGAGCTCGTTTCATGAGCTGATGTCTTGAGGACGCTTCTTCGGGCATTCGGTGGGACTTAAAGTAGTCTATGAAGACTTCCCTCCAGTCCTCGGCCTTCTCATGGTCTTTTATTTGTAGAGTCGTCTGCTCAGTCGCCCCCTTTTCTTCATATAATTCCGGAGATATTTCTGCCGGGGCGAGCACTCGACGGCTTTGTACCACAATTCTGACGTCATCGAGGTTCTCGTCAGCCAGTTCTTTACCGAGCTTAGCTAACGCGTCTGCTTTGCTATTTTCCGCATGTGGTATACTTTCCAAAGTGTAGGAGGGAATTTGGGTTAATAGTTGTTGCACCTTTTCGCCGTATTTCACCAACTCCGGTTTGCACGTTTGGTAGTCACCATTTACTTGACTAACAACCAATTGAGAATCCCCGTATATAGAGAGGTCTTCAATTCCCATGTTAATAGCGATCTCGAGGCCCGCTATCAAAGCTTCGTATTCGGCTTCATTGTTCGTCCTCGATTCCGTTAAGGAGAAAGCAAAGCGCATTATCCCTCCTTGTAGGGTTACGAAGATGAGGCCTACTCCCGATTTGATTATGGGGGCACATTGTTTGCGCTTCTTCATGGAAGATGCCCCGTCAAAATAGAGTTCCCATCGGGTATCACCGCCGCCGATCGCTTTGAATGCATGTTCGTCCGGCAAATCGCAGTTCAGAGGAGAACTGGCAGGTACTGGATGCTCAGCGAGGAAGTCGACAATGGCCTGGCCTTTCACTGCCTTAAGAGGTCGATACGTTATTAAGAACTCCATCAGGAGGAGAGCCCATTTAGCGAGTCGACCCGTCAGTATAGCCTTCGACATCAAATATTTAAGAGGGTCCACCTTCGAAATGAGACGGACTTCGTGCGCCAACGCGTAGTGTCTGAGTTTTGTTATCGCGAAGATTAACGCCAAGCAGTGTTTTTCAATGGGCGAGTAGTTGTTTTCTGCCCCCAGCAGAACTCGACTTAAGTAGTAGAGTGCTCTCTCTTTCCCTTGATCATTCTCTTGTGCCCATAATGCGCCTAAGGAACCTTCGAGGGCGGTTGTATAAAGAATGAGGGGTTTTCCCTTGACCGGCGCAGCCAACACCGGAGGGTTCTGCAGGTACTGCTTGATCTCGTCTAGTGCACCTTGGCATTTGTGATCCCAAACGAATAGAGTTCCCTTCTTCATCAGGTGGCTGTAAGGACGGCATTTTCCTGAAAGATTGGCGATAAATCGCCGGATGTATGCGAGCTTCCCTTGGAGAGACCGCAACTGTTTGAGGGTTCTCGGCGGAGGCATTTCCATGATCGCCTTGATCTTAGATGGATCTATTTCGATACCTCGATGTCGGATGATGAATCCCAGGAATTTACCCGAGGAGACTCCAAACGCGCATTTGAGGGGATTCATCTTCAAATTATATTGCCGAAGGCGTTGAAATACAGTCTCCAGATGCTTTAAATGCTCTTTGTATGACATGCTCTTTAATACAAGGTCATCGATATAGCACTCGACGATGTCATGTATGAGGTCGTCGAAGATTTTTGTCATGGCCTTTTGATAGGTAGCGCCAGCGTTCTTTAGACCAAAGGGCATAATCCTGTAGCAGAATATACCCAAAGGGGTCCGGAAAGCGGTATGCTTCTGGTCTTCGGGATGCATCTTTATCTGATTGTATCCTGACGAACCGTCCATAAAGGAGAAAACCTCGTGAGTGGACGTGCTATCTATCATTAGCTCGGTTACTGGTACTGGGAAATCGTCCTTTGGACAGGCTTTATTGAGATCCCTGAAATCCACGCATATGCGTACCGTCCCATTCTTCTTCATTACCGGGACGATATTGGCGATCCAGTTGGGATACTGGACTTCTTGGATAAATCCAGAATCGATCAGCTTCTTGACTTCGGCGTTGATGCTCATTTCAAGCTCGAGTCGCATCCTTCTTGGCGCCTGCTTGACTGGCTTGATATCTGGGGATATTGCTAATTTATGCACAGCAATCTCCGGATCTAATCCTAGCATCTCGGAGTAGTTCCACGCGAAGCAGTCTTTATGCCGTAGAAGCATGTTCTTTAATGCAGTCACCCTTTCTTCAGATAGCAGCTCGCTGACGAATGTCGGTCGCGGATCATCTGCCGATCCCAACTCAATCTTCTTGAGGTTATCTGCAGTAGTATGTATGCCATCTTCCAGTTCTTTCGGAGCTGGCGGAAATTCTGAGATCACCTCATCATCGTTGTTCTCAAAACACCAGGGAAGGTCATCCATGTTCTCGGGCTCTTCTTTTAATATCGTAATCGTATAACAGGTGCGAATCCGCTTCCAGGACTGAGGTGGATCTGGTTCTGCTTTTGTGGCTTTGGGTTCGTGCTTTTGTGGCGGCGTTACCCTCCAGCCGTCGGTTAAAGCGAATCTGCCCTGTTGGTACTGGTCCTCGACCCAGTTCTTGAAGGTGAAGCAGTCTTTGGTAGGATGTCCTATGGCTCGGTGATAAGAGCAATAGCTCAGATGCGAAGCCCTGTTAGCTTGCTCAGGGTGTCTAGACTCTGGAAGCGCGATCATTTGATGTTTTATAGTGAGCTCGAGTAACTTCTCCGTCTCGTCTCGAGGGAAGGAATACGCTCGACTCATCTTCTTCGTGAGGGACAAATCCGGACCGCGCAATGCCCGCTCACGTAACTCTCTAATCCTGCGTCGTTGTTGTCGGCTCCTCTCTCCGCTTCTTGATTTATTTCCGTCTCTGCGTCGGGCCTTTCGTACAACGGGTTGACAAGGATGAGCATCTTTGTCTTTTGCAGCCTGTTGAAACAGACGTTGCGTCCTGGCCTTCTCGTAGATGGCCATCTCGCGGTTGTGGTCTTCCCGAGCTTTTTGACCCACTTTCCTGATAAGCTTGTCCATTCGTTCTTCAAACAATGGACTCGGCACTTCAATCGCGGGATCTAGTTTTGATGAGGGGTTGGCATTTCCTGACAGGGCGTCCTCCTCTTCATCAAAGGTATATATAGCGTAGCTACTGTGGGCCCGTTCCCGTCTTCCGGCTCTCACGTATCCAAGCCCAAGTGTTTCCATTTTCCCGTTGGGCAATTTGCGTTGAGTCCCAGGGACATCCCAAATCCTGTTGTAGAACCGAGCTTGTCGAACAGTCTGTTCTAAGGGTATTCCTTGGCGCTTCAATAGCCTCTTTAATCCATTTGTGTAGTATCTGGGCAAACGGGTGGGTTGGAGCCTGTCGAGTGTAGCATCCGCGCCATGCCAGATCTCTTTCTCTGCTCTCGACTCTGAGGATCGGTAGAATAGAATTAACTTCTCACCCCTTTGCCTGGGAGGGACGCAAAATGTTTGCAGGTCCTGCACATTGTGAGCTTGAAGTGTGTCGAGATCCTTGTAGTGTTCCCGCGGCACCATGGTGATTTGCAAACTCTGATCATCGCTAGGGGGTGCTTGTATTGACAGCCGATTGGAGAACACGGCATTAACCTCATCTTCCGAGTCACTTCCGAAGACCAACATGGGGGCGGACGTCCCCGGGTTGTTGCGTTGAGATGGCCCGGCATAAACTATCTCCTCTTCTTCTTCGGTATCGCTCCCGAAAACAGGGATGGTGGCGGCGGCTTTATTCTCCGGCTTGCGACACCTTTCTGTATCCTCAAAATCTGGCAAAAAGTACTTCGCATCTTCGTATTTGCGGACTTCGTTCACGGAAAATGGGTTCAGCTCACCTGTTACGGTATACTCGAAACCATCCTTAAAGTACTTCATACACTGATGTTGTGTAGAAGGGATGATGTTGTACTCGTGTAGCCAAGGACGACCGAGCAAGGCGTTGTAGCAGGTCTTGGCGTCAATGACATGGAATTTGATGTCTCTGACGAGGAGTCCAAAGCGTAATGTTAGTATGACGGATCCGAGAGTCCGTGACGATTGTGAATCGAAACAGGAGATAGTAATTTTGTCACGAGCGAGGTGTTGCACACTCATGCAGATTTCCTTCAACACCCGAACATTAAGGAGATTGACGGAGGATCCATTATCCACCAGGATCTTGCCTATCTTGATATCATGGCAGTATCCAGAGACATATAGGGGATGGTTGTGGTCGCACGTCCCGAGGAGGAGGTCTTCATCACCGAAAGTGATGTCGGCCGTATGCACTTCTTCCAGTTCATTCTTCATCCTTTCTTCGGCGAGGAAGGATTGGAATTGCTCCGGCTCTTGCAACGCCTTGATTAATGAATCTCGCGCTTCTTTTGACAATAGGAGGGCATCGAGAATGCTGAGCTGAGAAGGTAGCTTCCTTAGGTGCGCTAGGATATTGTAGTCCACCTTACCCTTCCTGGGAGGGTCCTTGGCAGTCAGCTCTTTCATGACTTGGTCATCTAAAGTGATATCTTCAGTGACCTTTTCCTTTCCCTTATCTTTTCTACTCGCGGGCCCGAGGTTCTTTTTTGGGAGTGTGCGATTGCGCAGCTGAATGTTCTCGCAGGCCTCCGATTTCTCCTCTTTCCCTAAAACGGATTCTTTAAAGAGAGGGCCCAGAGCCATTTCTCCATCGGAGTCGCTCCCAAAGGTGAGAACTTGTGACCCTCCGGCGTTAACCATGTAACAGTTTCCAGTGGTCCTGTTGTGCTCGTCGGCAATACTTCTTTGTTCTCGACGAGTCTTGCGTTTCATGCGCTTAAAATGTTGCCGATGAGCAACATATCCTTGCCACCATATCTTAAAGGCGTCGCACTCCTCCGTGGGGTGTGAAATTTTCCGATGATATGCGCAATAATCAGGGTGCCTCTCTACCCCATTGAGCGTGTTTTCTTCCGAGGGTGGTAGCTTCATTCCTATCGACATGGCTTTGGCAAACCGTTTCCTCGTCTTGAATATCTTCTTGTCTGCCTCGGGTGCCTTTCGATCTGGCGGGAGTACTTCAACTCTTTCGTTCAGTCGCCTGCATTTGGCTCCTTCCGATGCGGCCATCTCACGCTCCTGATCCGCTTTACTCTTTAGACGAATCTCGTCTAGAAAGGCGTCGATCATTTCATATGTTGGCCACACAAGCTCTGGTTCAGGCTCTGTCCCCAGTTTCTTAGTGCCAGGAGTTTTTTCATCGTCGGTAAACGAGTGGGAGATTACGTTACAACTCGCCACATATCCCTCGGATTCATCCGACGAGCTTTCTCCATCATCTTCCACCTGAAAGGTGTGGTTGAAGAACTCTTGCAGCGTGACAGGAGTTCGCGCCTTTTGATTGTACTCTTCCAGCGCGTCGATTTGCTTCTGCAAGTTCGTGCGTTTGTCTCCAGGCTTCACGGGCTTCTTAGATTTCTTCTTCTTTTTCTTCGAAGATTTTGACGGTAGGGCATGAGTACTTGGGCCATCACCACCGCTCTTTGCAGTTGGGCGCGGTCTCAGCATTCCTTCATTGATCTGGGGTCCCAGCGGGTCCTTCCATTCGACTGCCGGGCACGCACGAAGGTCTTTCAGCATTCTTTTGGTTTTAGCTGATAGCACGATTTCCCATGGAGCTTCTTCAATAAAGGAACAAGTCGCCCCCGGTGCGTCCGTCTTCTTAGGAGTATGCGGCTGCAGCGGGTTCACCTTCCACTTTTTGGACAGCGCAAACTTTCCCTGGAGGTATTGATCTTCAATCCATCCTTTAAAGACGAAGCAATCCTCAATCGGATGACTTACCGTTTGATGGTAAGGGCAATAGTTAGGGTTATTCACCTCAGTGGGTTGTGGCGGTCGCCTTGGACTTGGCAAGTTTATAAGTCTGTTGCGTACTGCCAGCTCGAATAGCCGTTTCGTCTTGTCCCGTGGGAACGAGTAGGGACGCTTCATCTTCTCATTAAAATACCGGCGTCTTTCTTCCAGTTGATCCGTCAGCTTTGGGGCATTGGGTTGCTGCTGGGCATTCGCGACGAAGGTGGCCTTTCCTTTACCCTTGTCATTCCGAGGTTCTGGCTTCGGGGAAGACGGTCTATGACCCATTTGGTCCATCTGAGCCAACTTGTCGATTAAAGCCTGGAATGTGGTTGGCTTAAAGAACATCATAAACTGGGAGATAGTGGCGTGAGGGTCTAAGGTTCCCACGAACATGCCCACCGCGGGCGCTTCCTCAATGCGTTGCTCGCATTTCGACCACAAATTCCGCCATCGTATAGCATACTGGACCCAAGTTTCGTCTGGTTTTACCCTGGCGTTAATTAGTGCCGTTATTGGAGTGCGTTCGCTGGCGCTTGCGAATCGCTGAGTGAATAGTAACTCCATTTCAGCGAACGTCTTGATAGAATCGTTCGGGAGTTCCGAATACCATTCGAACGCTGTTTCTGATAAGCTGCCCACGAACTGGCGAAGCAACAGTTTATCATCTCCGCCGGTGTTACCGCAAAGGGCCCTGAACTGGGCGACATGTTGGTGGGGATTGCCGGTCCCCTTGTAAACATGGAACTTGGGAATTGTGTAACCCGGAGGGTACTTGATTTGGTCGTACCAGCTTGGATATGGCCACCCCGTTTTTACGACTTGACCAGCTGCCTCAGTCGCATGATGAACCTGGATTTGCTGGGCTATATAGTCGACCAAGTCAGCCTTAGAGATTGTCTCCTCCTTGGCCGTTGAGAGGGCCGGTGGTGGATTTGACATTTCTCCCCTGTCGTCTTCAAGGACGATCAGGGGATCCTCAGCGGGTGGATCCTGTTGGATCATCATTCCTATCATATCTTGGAAGAGGAGGCCCATACGCTGTATGTTGGCTGCTTGTTCAGCAGCCTCTTTGTCCTTCTTCTCCAATATTCGGCGAAGGAATTCGGCGTCGGTTTCTTCCTCCTGGCGTTCGTCCGAAGACGTTTCTGGGTTTTCTTTTAGCCCGGTAAGTGCGGCCATAGCATTCATCATTTCCTGGAGCTTTTGCTGTTGCTCCTGAGCTTTGGTCACCGACCGTGTGAGCGGTCTATGACCTGTAGACGCACGGCTGTCTTCTTTTCCTGATGCCATGTATACGGTGTGGACCATCATGCCCTCAGACTTAGGGCGTCTGGGCTTAGTGCCTTTGGCTGTCGTTGCAGGCTGGGGGATCTTCTCTGGTTTCCTCCTTTTATGAGCAGTGGAGGTTGAGGGGGCCATTGAGGTGGGCGTCCAGACAGCCTTTCGTGGTTTAGCTTGGTGACCGGCTTCCGATTGGATTTTCAGCTTCTTGTGCTGGCGGGAGAAGTTTGGATCGATCATCGAATCTCGGGCCTGCCGCCAAACCTTATAGATTTTGGAAGACAGCCGTTGAGGGGATCGGGGCTGCTCTGACTTTATCTCCACAACCTTTTTTAGTGGGAGAGGAGACCTCTTTAGCACCGCAGTAGGAGAATTCCTTCGCACCTTATTTAGCATCTCGAAGCTGTTCCTCGTTGGAACAGCAGCATTAACTTCCGCCATCGGGGCTGATGGAGTTAGCCCAGAGGGGGAGTTGCCCCCAGCCTTCCTTACTCGGCGCCAATGGCAACGTCGAGCGTGTCGAGCGGACGGCGTTGGTTCAGCGGTGAGAATGGCTTCATCTTGCCCCCTGTGTAGGTGGGGGGTCGTTGCTGGTATTAGCTGTTAAAGACCGATGTCCTTTGGGTAGCAGGAGCGGGAGAGTTGGAACCGTCAATCTTGTAAAGACCGACTTTTTGGCTGGGGAAGCCGCCTTGGCGACTTCAGGAGCAGGACCGGTCACTTTCTTAGAAGCAGCCTTCTCTGTGATTGTAGGCCCCATGATGGGTCCACAGGATTTCTGGCCCAATCTAGAGAAGACCGAGGCGCTGATGTTGGGCGACCCGTTGAGAGGAGCCGCAGCAGGGGTAAGACGATCAAAGACCGACTTCTTGGGAGCTTCCTTTGTCAGCACCGGCGCCTTAAAGCTTGTCGGTGGGAGCATAGTCCCAAAGAACAATCCGATAGTGGCCTGAGTCACCTGGTCCACCGGTATTGTGAATAACGAAGCGGCTTGGGGTCCGTAGGCTATACCTCCTGGCGAGGCAGAGCGTTGGTCGCGATTGCAGTCCGAGCAGTTGGAGCATTTCGCAGAAGTAGAAGCCATCGATCCTTTGCTTTCTGCAATGAGCAAGACGCCAAGTCTTAGTATCTCGAAACCCAAGGGCAACCATTAGCAAACCGCGATTGGTTCGCGAATCACGACACACGAAGTATGGAGTGGAAAGAGGAAGAGGTCCCACCGGGCGTGCCAGAATCTGTTCCCCTCCGAAAGACGGCGCACAAGACTGCGATGTCTTGGCACTGAGATTCGGGGCAGATGCTAATTGGTGCTATCCGTCCACCTCTCCGAAGATGCCAAGTTGATTTATGGCACCGTGTATCGAAGGTTTAAACGGATGCGTCCGATGTAGCAGACTTCGTCAGATTCCCCCTCGCTTGAGGGGTTTTTTATTGTGGGGACGCTCTTCCCTGCAGGCGCAAGCCCCTGCAGTTAATTACGTTACCGTATCGCGGTAACAACTTTCTCCTTCTCCAGCTGGTCACTTCGTGTCGTGGGTGTTTGTTTTGTTTGTGGTTGCCCGTGGATTGTATACGGAGACTGATTTATGTCGTCGCTCGTAGGGCGTGGACTAGTCCAAATCCGTATTTTCTTAGATTTGGGTTTGGGGTTTTGGTTTGAGGATACGTTAGCCATATTTGAGGCTAAGATCAACTCAAACGTTTGTTAAGGATACGTTAGTCCAATTTGAGACTAAGATCAACTTAACGGAATCATTTAGATCCGACAAAAGAGCGTTTGGAGGCTCGATTGTTCCAGTTTAGGGACATGGTGGTCCATTAAACGTATGGCCGTCGGGACCCATCACCTCTCTGGCGACGTTGAAGGATTACAACAACAAATGTCAGAGGAGTTCAGAGATGTACCCTTGAGCCAAAGTTGATTGGGGGATCTAGAGTCCAATTTGGGACTAAAGTCTGTTTGAAGGTTTAAGGATACGTTAGCCATATCTGAGGCTAAGATCAACTTAAACAGGATCGTTTAGATCCGACAAAAGAGCAATTGGCTCTATTGTTCCAGTTTAGGGACATGGTGGTCCAATACCAGTTTAGGGACATGGTGGTCCAAAACCAGTTTAGGGACATGGTGGTCCAATAGTAGTTTAAGGACGCATAAGTCCATGGGTTTAAGGACCCCACAGTCCGTATCTTGGTTTAGGGACGCATAAGTCCATGAGTTTAAGGACCCCACAGTCCGTGTTGATATGTGGTTGTCGGGACCCGTCACCTCTCTGAAGACGTTGAAGGATTACAACGACAAGTATCAGAGGAGTTCAGAGATGTACCCTAAACCAATGAGTTGGTTGAAAGAGCAGATGTGCTCAGTTCAAGATGATTTGAGGACTTATGGACAGTTTGGGCTAAGTCCAATTATGTTTGAAATATTGGCCCTCTGTTGGTCCATTGAAGGAGAGGCTTTGCCTCTAGAAACTTAGCCAATTGGGCTAAAGTTAGTGTTAAACACTAAAGACCAACAGTGTTGAACACTGGGAATAAGATTAGCAAGTTAGTGTTAAACACCAAAAGATAATCAGTGTTAAACACTGGGAACAGAGTTTTTCAAATTAGTGTTAAACACTAAGCAAATCAGTGTTAAACACTGCCAATAGAGTTTTCCAAATTAGTGTTAAATACTAAGAAAATCAGTGTTAAACACCGAGGACAAAGTCTTCAGATTAGTGTTAAACACTAAGGAGAGAGGGGTCACGTGTGGACACGTGAGAGCGCCCTGATTCCCTTTATTTTATTCTGCAAATCAGTGTTTAACTCTTTTAATTCTGGCAGCCATCACGTGTGAGCACGTGATGAAGGCCCTCGCTCTTGTCTGTTAGAATGCTCATTAGGGTTCACGTGGTGACACGTGAGGGCGCCCTAAATGTGGAGCCAGATCTCCTTTTCTTCGTTCTGTAAATAAGCGTTAAACCCTTTTTATGTTTTCTTTGGAGCATCACGTGCCGCCACGTGAGGAAGATTAGTGCGCTGATTGTTAAAGTATCAGCCAAGGGGTCACGTGGGAGCACGTGAGAGCGCCCAAGGCCTTTCTTTTGCTTTTTCTTTCTGTGTTTCGGGGGTCACGTGGAGCACGTGATGCACTGCCTCAAAGGGCTTTCTGTAGATCTTTTGGGGGGGTCACATGGTGACACGTGACCCTGCTTTTCTGTAGTTGCTTAGAAGATCTGTTAATCCCTTCCAGGAATCAAACTCCTCGTAGGGTTGAACCCTAACAATAATTTCAGAGGAATTAAATTCCTAGTTCCTTTTGAAGAGTTGAACTCTGAATTTTCTGTAGGAATTAAATTCCTCATATATGTGAAGAACTGAATAGGGTTAAACCCTAATAAAAGCTTTAAGGAATTAAACCCCCACTCTCTGTTAGAGAATTATTCTGGGGAATAAGATTAAGGGAATTAAATTCTTGTTGTTTTAACAGAACTAAGTTCTTAACTAGGGTTAAACCCTGATTCTTTTCATTCTGAAGGAATTAAATTCCCATAACACAGGGTCAAACCCTAATTTTATTTTGAAGGAATTAAATTCCTATAGTTCTGTGAGAATTAAATTCTCGTGCTTCCATTCCCTCTCTATGCTTTGGATCTGCATGGCAGGATCTCAACCCATTGAGAATTAAATTCTCAACTCAAGGGGAGATGTGCACTTTACGGATCCTCCATCAAAGAGAGAAGAAATATGTCCTTCTGTTTTATATCAGAGTTAAACTCTGTTGAGAATTAAATTCTCTTTTCTTTCAATGAAACCTTCCCTTTCTTACCTAGGATTTTCTTTTGCAGAAGATCCAAATTCCTCTAAAGTATCAAGGCTCTCTCTCTTTTCTTCCCTCTGCCTCTATATTTTTTTGTGTGTCTCTTGGCTCCTATTTATAGGAGAAGCAGCCGAGTCAATTAGTTTTGGTAGATCTTTCATTAGGAGATTTGATTTGTATCCATCATTCGTTTTGGACCTTTGGATTATTAGGTGAATTTTACTCACCATTGGATTTTAAATCCAGAGATTCTCCTCTGTTATTTTGGTTAGATTTTACGGGGAAATCTTTCCAAATTCAAGATTTTCCCATAGATAGATGATATTTAATCATCTTTAATTCAATCGGTTGCTTTTGGAAAGATTTGAGAGGTCTTTTCTCAGAATTTAATTCTGTTAACAAATGGGCTTTGAAGTCGGTCACGTGTGGCCACGTGACCCTTGGTCACGTGTGGGCACGTGACCCCCCTGGAACGAGCCTTCTTTTTTCTTTTTGCGTTCTGTCTTCTGGTTGCTGCTTAACCGTCACGTGCCATCACGTGACCCCTGGTCACGTGTGAGCACGTGACCCTCGTCTAGACTCTTTTTCTTGATTTAACCGGAGAACAAGTCTGCTGCTTTTGAGTATCACGTGCCAACACGTGACCCTGGTCACGTGGGAGCACGTGACCTCTTCTGAAGCCTTTTCCTTGATTTGATCAGGGAACCGGTTTAATTTTGAAGCCGCATTCAAATGTCACGTGCCAACACGTGACCCTGGTCACGTGGGAGCACGTGACCCTTTCTGAAGCCCTTTTCCTCGATGCAGTCGGGAAGCTGAATTCGCCTTGCCGATGCTTTTAGATGTCACGTGCCAACACGTGACTGCTGGTCACGTGTAAGCACGTGACCCTTTTCTGAAGCCTCTTCCATGGGCTTTCATGATTTTAAATCAGGAAACAACAACTACCTCGCGCTCATGTGGCTCAGTACAATCTCGAACCCGATGACCCGAACTCCCGCACCGGTAACATCCAGATGAAAACTGCTGACTCCCCTGAGAATAAAAGCTAAAAAGCTGTCCTCATCCCGGACCTCCACTACCCCCAGTATCTGACGGGAACTGTCACGACGTCTAAACGCCCGCCTCCCTGCTGAATCACCAGTATGAACCCTCTTTGGTTCTGGAGCAACCGAGGTCTCAGAAAGATGCTCCTCAACCTACAGGGCCGCGTCCACCGCTGCTGCATAAGCATCGCACTGCTGAACGCTGATAGCGAGGAACAAATGGGTAAGCAGGCCTCGAACAAACCTCTTGACCCGCATCTCCTCCGTAGCTACCAAATACGGAGCATACACAGACAGCTCAGTAAACAGCACATCATACTCGGCCACCGTCATACCCTGAGTCTGGCGTAACGACTCGAATCTGCGCGCTCGAGCATCCCTGACGCTCAGAAAAGAAAACGCATAAGAAACACCGTCACAAACTCCGCCCAGGTCATATGATCAAGACCTACGGCTCTACCCTTCTCTAAGGACTCGCACCACTTCTGGTCCAGACCCTCCAAACGAAAGCTCGCGAACTCCACCCATCTCGCATTGGAGCATCTAAGCGAACGACATATCCTGGCCATCCGGTCGATTAACGACTGCGGATCCTCAGCTGCATCGATGCCAGTGAAAACCGGAGACCTCAGCCTCATGAACTCCGACAACGATACGGTGATCACCTCCGTAGCTGTAGGTACAACCGCCTGAACATAGG
Organism: Agapanthus africanus; assembly: GCA_030015575.1. Taxonomy (NCBI): domain Eukaryota; kingdom Viridiplantae; phylum Streptophyta; class Magnoliopsida; order Asparagales; family Amaryllidaceae; genus Agapanthus; species Agapanthus africanus. The sequence goes on from CM057338.1 coordinate 503,236,706, forward strand.
CACTGACACGGTCCCCATAACGGGTGGAACAACCGCCTCCCCCTGTGCTCGAATAGCCTCAACTAACGACCCCATTATCTGGCGCAAATCCTGCATACCAGCCCTTAGCATAGCCATATGGTCTGTCGAAGGTAGAACAATCTGCTCCTGCACAACGGGCGTACCACCCTGGTCAGTACTCGTCTCAGACAAGTCAACTCTGACCTCGGCCCTCGTGGCCGCTCTCTGCGCCCTCGTAGTCTTCGGTGGCATAAAGGCTGGAAATGGAAACAGGATTCGATAAGAACACCGAAATCGGATCAAAAGGATATGTAAACACGGAATGAATCTCAAGAAATAAGTCCTAAGGTCACTTAGGCGGAGCACCGTGTCGTATACCGCGGAACATACGCATGCTACGTTACTCTTCTTAAGCCACATTCTCCATCATACCAAGGTCATGCTACACTCCGAAAATGTAAAACCTAGCGCTCTGATACCAACTTTGTCACGACCCAAAATTGGGCACATGACCGGCACTTAAACTACGTAATGTCAACAGGCATAACGCAATTAAGTAAGCCGAAAAACCCAACAATCTAAACCATTACAAGAAAGAAAGATAGATCACTTTTAAAAACCTTGATGCAAAAACTTTTCAACTTAAGTTTGTTTTTCATAAAAATTTCGGCAGCATCTCCTTTGTAAAAACTAGCCCCGAAACGGGTACAAACATAAGATAAAAGTAAAGCATCCCCAAATGGGTGCAAATCTCGCCCAACGGCGGAACAACCACCACAACAGATATACGACGCCGTAGCGAAGAAAAGATAATCCACATATATAAAAGGCCGGCTCACATGAGCACGACAATCAGAGTCATAAGAATATACAACATCGATCCTCGCAACTCGTCTCTAAGTCAATACATGAAGATGGTAGATGGAGAGTACTAGACACAAGAAATATACAATGTACATCATCGGATAACCACAACCCACCTATAACAAACGACTTCACAGCCAACCGTAGCGGTATCCGCAAAAGTAGAGATAATAAGACGCTCTGCCGCGACCACTCTGATGATCAGATCTGAAAAACCCTGCGGCACAACAGGGGTGTGTTGCCAACTCGTGAATAGTAAATAACATCATACAGTAATTGCAAGTATGTACAAACAGCGATAATCTATCACATGTAATCTAATAGCATAAGTATGACAATATGTATATGCAACAGTCATAAAAGGTACTCTATCAAGTACTACTAATATATGAAGCAATGCATATAGAATAAATGCGAAGTACGGGGTAAAACATGTCATCATCACGGAATCCTCACCATAGCGGACCAGTGTCCATCAAGACAATCTAAATCACTAATTTCCCTCAAATCGGCCCCATCGGCCCTCATACCGGGCACTTCGGCCCCTCACATCGGGCATATCAGCCCCTCATATCGGGCACAATCAGCCCCCCAGATCGGGCACATCAGCCCCTCATATCGGGCACAATCAGCCCTTCATATCGGGCACAATCAACCCCTCATATCGCAATGAATAAGAATACATGCACAGATCATTATGATGATATATATTATAGGTATACATATATAACAGCGTCCCATACCACTGATATATATATATATTAGAGATGTACATATATAATAATGTCCCATACGACTAATATATATACACAAGAGTAACATCCAGAAACATTATTTGAAATCCATATATCAATACGAAATCCATGAAATGAAATACATGCAACATGAAACAGTAATATGAGCATATAAAGGAAATCCTCTATTTAACTGCAACAAGTTATTGAATATATCATGCGGTTCCAAATTCTCCGAAACCAAACGCAACATCATATAAAGGTGAACATATAGCTATAGCCAGGTATGCGTAACCATGTCGGTATAGAAAGATATGTATATCTACCTATCAATAATGATGTAATACCCTCCACGTATATGTGTAGTTATATCAAGCTAGGTATGTGTATCTACATGTCAATAATAATACAATACCCTCCAGGTATATGTGTAACTAGCATGTAGTCATGGCAAGGCATATGTGTAAGCTTGTAGGTATATGCTATGTGTCATATGCACAATGAAATATGAATCAATGTCTCAATGTCCTTAACCATACCATATCACGTATGTATAGATGTTGTGCGTGTCATGGCAATTATTGACGGTGTGAGTGGCATACAATCAGTGCTCGTGCAACAGGAGCTGTCAATAATAGTGCAGTGTCCAAAGGGTACAAGTCCAGGCACAACAAGTAATAATATGCAATGAAGTTTTATGCACAATCTCTATATGTGCAATATAACATGCGGCTAATATCATATCATATCTAGCCCAGACGCATAACGCCATGCGGGCGAGTTCCCCGTAGATGTTAAATCTACTCACCGACAGTCGCGGGCTAGGTAAATCCAATCACCTGCTTCCCTTTCTTCGCAACGTCCGAAATCCCTGCCTGCGATCCTATTAACACAAACATAACCAGTGCAAATCTCAGAAAGCGATCAAAACCACGTATACAAGACGTTTGACCAACACACCAACTCTAATCCGACACACAAGTGTTTGTCTAACGGCTAACGTGTATAGCGACACACCAAAACCAGCCCACGCGCAACAGCTACATGAGATCATGAACCGTGTCGGATCACGTAACACGCATACCCAAACACAAGAATATAGCAAAGTGGTCCCAGATTTTGATACACAAATAATTGGTAAAAGTTGCAAGTACCAGGAGACCACAAACAACCACAGAGACCCTACGCCCAAACCCCAACACCTCAGCTCCACTCTGGCCGCAATTTGCGGCCAGAACCAATAAATCTGCGGTCCAAACATTAAGGGGTAGTCTCAGGTTTTTATGGTGGGTTTTATACCTCAACACTGTGTCACTGTGATGGGAACTTTTCCAGAAAATACCTGGTTCTACAGCAGATCTTAGAGACTCAAAGTTGACACTAAAAATATGGTTTTTGCACGAAATACTACCTTTAGTGTTCTAAACCATAACTTCAAGGCAACACAACAAAATAACTCCTAAATATCAGTTTGAGATCATTACCTAGCCACTCTTGCTCAAAAATCCCAGCTTTCCAAGCTCCAAGGCAACCTAGTGGCAAATCAAGACATTTGAAGTATTTTCCATTGAGTTTTGTGAAGTTTTAGCAAGGATTTGTGAAAAGGAGGTAAGGTTTCAGTTTGGGAGTTGAGAGAAGGAACCACAATGAAAATGAGAGAAGATTGAGAGAGTGAGAGATCAATATGGTGAGAGGTGAGTGTAGGGTGAGTCAAAAACCTTATGCTCACTCTCCTCCCCTCACCTCATTAATGCCCATTAATGTTTCCATGACTCACTAGCCGCCTCTCTCTCTCTCTCTCCCCAACAAGATATTTCTCACACCCAAAAGATCTAGGAAAAGATTAATTGGGCAAGGTTTAACTTAAGATGTTATGATTGCTAAACAAGATTAACACTAAATATACCCTCACATTAACATGTACGTGTGTGTGCAAGCCATATCAAATAATAATAAACTATTAATTAATTGATATAAAATGTGAGGAACCCGATTTGGTAAACTTTTCCTTAAAAACCCGCATTAATACACAATTAACACTAATCGCATTCCAAGGTACAGAATCCCCCTCTTAAAGAAAATTCATCCCCGAATTAAAATTTCATACAAGCGTACCTTCAAAGAGATGAGGGAACTTCTTCCGCATCTCACTCTCGGCCTCCCAAGTGATCTCCTCACTAGTCGGGCTATGCCAAAGAACCTTCACAGATGGCAAGACCCTTGACCAAAGTTTCTTCACCTGCTGATCCAATATAACTACCGGCTGCTCGGTGAACGAAAAATCGCGCTCAAGCTGAACGGTCTCGTGCTGAATCATATGAGAAGGATCATGAAGCTATCTATGAAGTATCGACACATAGAACATGGCGTGAACATCTGGAAAACTGGGCGGGAGCGCCAAGCGATAAGCAACAGAACCCACTCGCTTAAGGATCTCAAAGGGACCTACAAATCTGGGACTGAGCTTCCCTTTCCTCCCAAATCTCATAACGCCCTTCATCGGAGAAATCCGTAGGAATAAATGATCCCCTACTGCAAACTCAAGTCTGCGACGACGACGGTTGGCATATGACTTCTGTCTGCTCTGGGCTGCTCTCATCCTATCCTGAATCAGCTGGATCATCTCCGTAATCTCCTGAACTAGCTGGGGTCCCAAAACCCTACTCTCACAGAGTTCGGTCCAACAGACCGGCGATCGACACTTTCTACCATACAAAGCCTCGAAAGGCGCCATCTGAATAGTCTCCTGAAAGCTGTTGTTGTAGGAGAACTCAATCAACGGCAAGTGACGATCCCAACTGCCACCAAAATCAAGCGCACATGCATGAAGCATATCCTCCAGAGTCTGTATAGTCCGCTCTGACTGTCCGTCGGTCTGTGGGTGGAAAGCGGTGCTAAAACTCAACCGGGTACCCAAAGCTTCCTGAAGCTTCTGCCAAAGACGGCTAGTAAACTGGATGCCCCTGTCGGATACAATGCATGTGGGAACGCCGTGCAAACGCACAATCTCATCTATATACAACTGAGCATACTGAGTATAACCGAAAGTGGTCTTCAATGGAAGGAAGTGAGCCGCTTTCGTCAACCGGTCAACAATCACCCAAATGGAGTCATACCCCCGACTGGTCCTGGGTAGACCCACAACAAAGTCTATGAAAATCTGCTCCCATTTCCACTCAGGAATGGGTAAAGGCTGCAACTCTCCAGCCGGTCTCTGATGCTCAGCCTTGACTTGCTGACAAGTCAGGCACCTCGACATGAAGTCTGAAACATCGCGCTTCATCCCTTCCCACCAATAAAAGTCTTTCAAGTCACGGTACATCTTGGTGGAAACTGGATGAACGCTAAAGGCTGACTGATGTACCAGCTCTAGGATCTCGCGCTCAACCCATCAATATCGGGTACATACAAGCGAGTCCCGCAACGTAGCACACCCTGGTCGTCAATCATGAACTCCGAAACTATACCCTGACGAACAAGCTTAAGAATCTCAACCAAACGGGCATCACTGGGCTGCGCCTCACGGATACGATCCAAAAGAAACGAACGGGCGTGGACATGAGCAAGCTGTCCCCCAGTGGAAGTGAACTCAAACTGTACTCTACCATCATACAAGGTCTGCCAATCCGCAGAAGACTGTCTCTGAACTGCGCTCAACTGGAACAAGCTACCCCCGGGCCTACGACTCAAAGCGTCAGCTACCACATTCGCCTTGCCCGGGTGATAAAGGATCTCACAATCATAATCCTTCACAAGCTCCATCCACCAGCGCTGTTTCAGATTCAGATCCCGCTGCTGGAAGATGTACTTCAAGCTCTTGTGGTCCGTGAAAATCTGACACGACTCCCCATACAAGTAGTGTCTCCAAATCTTCAACGCAAAGACCACCGCAGCCATCTTAAGATCGTGAGTGGGGTAATTCTTCTCGTGCTTCTTCAGCTGCCTAGAAGCATAAGCAATCACTCTATCATGCTGCATCAGCACACACCCAAGCCCCACTCGAGACGCATCACAATAAACTACAAAGCCACCTGATCCAGAAGGCAAAGATAGAACGGGTGCAGTCGTCAACCAAGTCTTCAACTGCTGAAAACTCTGCTCGCACGCATCAGTCCAAAGAAAAGGAACCCCCTTCCGGGTCAGTCCGGTCAGCGGTGCAGCGATACTCAAAAAATCCTGCACGAAACGGAGGTAATAACCAGCTAAGCCCAAAAATCTGCGGACCTCTGTCACGGATACAGGTCTGGGCCAAAGCTGCACAGCCTCGATTTTCCTCGGGTCCACAAGAATACCATCTCCCGTCACCACATGACCCAGGAAATCAACTCGATCAAGTCAAAATGCGCACTTTGAGAATTTAGCATACAGCTGGTGCTCTCTCAATATCTGCAAAGCAATCCTCAAGTGCTGCTCATGCTCCTCCCGACTCCTAGAGTAGACCAGAATGTCATCAATAAACACAATAATGAACTGGTCGAGGAACGGCCTGAAAATCCAGTTCATCAGATCCATGAACGCAGCTAGGGCATTGGTGAGTCCGAACGACATCACCAGAAACTCATAATGCCCGTAGCGTGTACGAAAAGCAGTCTTCGGAATGTCATCATTCCGAACCCACACTGATGATAACCCGAACGCAAATCAATCTTGGAAAAATGTTTCGCACCCTGGAGCTGATCAAACAAATCGTCAATGCGAGGTAAAGGATACCTATTCCGAACCGTAACTCGGTTCAATTGATAATAATTAATACACAACCTCAAACTGCCGTCCTTCTTCTTGACGAACGGCACAGGAGCTCCCCACGGCGAAACACTCGGACGCACAAGTCCCTTATCGAGCAATTCTTGCAATTGATCTTCGAGCTCTCGAAGCTCCGCCGGAGCCATCCGGTAAGGCGGTATAGAAATAGGCCCCGTACCAGGAATCAGATCAATGCAAAACTCAATATCGCGCTCTGGCGGCAAACCAGGTAACTCATCGGATAAAACATCGGGAAACTCTAGCACGATAAGAACCCGGTCCAACGACCCTACTGTGGCCCCAGTATCATAAATGAAAGCCAAGAATCCCCGACATCCCCTCCTCAAAAGCCGACTAGCGCAAAGGGTAGAAATCAAATTATGAGGGGCGGCACCACGGTCCCCCTGCACAACCCGAACAGACTCGGCCGGAAAACTGAAACTGACCGTCTTCTCACGGTAGTCCACCGACGCATAACAAGCTGTCAACCAGTCCATGCCAAGGAGAACGTCGAAGTCCAACATATCCAGAAGGATTAAATCGATGGACGAATCTCAATCTCCAATCTGAACGGCACACGACCGAAACACTTAACGCGCGACAAAAGAATTGCCAACGGGTGTAGTCACAACAAGCGTCTGATCTAGTAAACACGACCCTCAGCCCAAACTCGCCACGAAGTGCGTAGAAACATACGAATGCGTAGATCTCGGATCAAACAAAACATGAGCCTCAAAATAACATACAGATAAAGTACCTGAAACCACTGCATTGGACGCCTGCGCGTCCTGATGAGTCAAGGCAAACACTCGAGCATGTTTTCTACCGGTGACTAGCTGACCTCTGCCTCTACCATCCCGCCCTCTCGGCACAAAACCACCGCGTCCTCGACCTCTCTGCACATGAGTCTGACGCGAAGCAACATCAGGCAAAGGGGGCAACGCCCTCTGCAGTGGAGAAGGTGGTAAGGTAACCCGCGGTACAGCTGCCTCGCGCTCACGTGGCTCAGTACAATCTCGAACCCGATGACCCGAACTCCCGCACCGGTAATATCCAGATGAAAAGTGTTGACTCCCCTGAGAATAAGAGCTAAAATGTTGTCCTCGTCCCGGACCTCCACTACCCCCAGTATCTGAACGGGAACTGTCACAACGTCTAAACGCCCGCCTCCCTGCTGAATCACCATTACGAACACTCTTTGGTTCCGAAGCAACCGACGTCTCAGAAAGACGCTCCTCAACCAATAGGGCCGCGTCCACCGCTGCTGCATAGGTGTCGCACTGCTGAATGCTGATAGCGAGGAACAAATGGGTAAGAAGGCCTCGGACAAACCTCTTGACCCGCATCTCCTCCATAGCTACCAAATACGGAGCATACACAGACAGCTCGGTAAACAACACATCATACTCGGCCACCGTCATACCCTGAGTCTGACGTAACGACTCGAATCTACGCGCTCGAGCATCCCTGACGCTCAGCAGAAGAAAACGCGCAAGAAACACCGTCACAAACTCCGCCTAGGTCATATGAGAAAGACCTGCGGCTCTGCCCTTCTCTAAGGACTCGCACCACTTCTGGGCCAGACCCTCCAAACGAAAGCTCGTGAACTCCACCCATCTCGCATTGGAGCATCTAAGCGAACGACATATCCGGGACATCCGGTCGATAAACGATTGCAGATCCTCAGCTGCATTGGTACCAGTAAAACCGGAGGCCTCAGCCTCATGAACTCCGATAACGATACGGTGATCACCTCCGTAGCTGTAGGTACAACCGCCTGAACAGTAGGTACCGATACGGTCCTCGTAACGGGTGGAACAACCTCCTTCCCCTGCGCTCGAATGACCTCAACTAACGACCCCATCATCTGGCACAAATCCTGCATACCAGCCCCTAGCATAGCCATATGGTCTGTCGAAGGTGGAACAATCTGCTCCTGCACAACGGGCGTACCACCCTGGTCAGTCTTCGTCTCAGATGAGTCAACTCTGACCTCGGCCCTCGCAGCCGCTCTCTGCGCCCTCGTAGTCTTCGACGGCATAAAGGCTGGAAATGGAAACAGGATTCGATAAGAACACCGAAATCGGATCAAAAGGATATGTAAACACGGAATGAATTTCAAGCAATAAGTCCTAAGGTCACTTAGGCGAAGCACCGTGTCGCAAGTATGCCGCGGAACATACGCACGCTACGTTACTTTTCTTAAGCTACCTTCTCTATCATACCAAGGTCATGCTACACTCAGAAAGGTAAAAGCTAGCGCTCTGATACCAACTTTGTCACAACCCAAAATTGGGCATATGACCGGCACTTAAACTACGTAACGTCAACAGGCGTAACGCAATTAAGTAAGCCGAAAAACCAAGAAATCTAAACCATTACAAGAAAGAAAAATATATCGCTTTTAAAAACCTCGATGCAAAAACTTTTCAACTTAAGTTTGTTTTTCATAAAAAATTCGGCAGCATCTCCTTTGTAAAAACTAGCCCCGAAACGGGTACAAACATAAGATAAAAGTAAAGCATCCCCATACGGGAGAAATCTCGCTCAACGGCGGAACAACCACCACAACAAATATACGACGTCGTAGCGAAGAAAATATAATCCACATATATAAAAGGCCGACTCACATGAGCACGACAACCAGAGTCATAAGAATATACAACATCGATCCTCACAACTCGTCTATAAGTCAACACATGAAGGTGGTAGATGGAGAGTACTAGATACAAGAAATATACAATGTACATCATCGGATAACCACAACCCACCTATAGCAAACGGCTTTACAGCCAACCGTTGTGGTATCCGCAAAAGTAGAGATAATAAGGCGCCCTGCCGCGACCACTCTGATGATCAAACCTGAAAAATCCTGGGGCACGACGGGGGTGAGTTGCCAACTTGTGAATAGTAAATAACATCATATAGTAATCGCAAGTATGTACTAACAGCGATAATCTATCACATGTAATCTGATAGCATAAGTATGACAATATGTATATGCAACAGTCATGAAAGGTACTATATCAGGTACGACTAATACATGAAGTAATGCATATAGAATAAATGCGGAGTATGGGGTAAAACATGTCATCCTCACGGAATCCTCATCGTGGCGGACCAGTGTCCATCAAGACAATCTAAATCCGCAATTTCCCTCAAATCGGCTCCATGTCGGCCCTCATACTGGGCACTTCGGCCCGTCACATCGGGCATATCGGCCCGTCATATCGGGCAAATCGGCCCCTCATATCGGGCAAATCAGCCCCTCATATCGCAATGAATAAGAATACATGCACAGATCATTAGGATGATATATATTATAGGTATACATATATAATAGCGTCTCATACCACTGATATATATATATATATATATATATATATATATATATATATATATATATGAGATGTACAAATATAACAGCGTCCCATACCACTGATATATATATATATATATATATATATATATATATATATACATGTATATATATTAGCGTCCCATACCACTGAGATATATATATATATATATATATACATGTATATATATTAGCGTCCCATACCACTGATATATATACACAAGAGTAACATCCAGAAATATCATATGAAATCCATATATCAATGCGAAATCCATGAAATGAAATATATATGCAACATGAAACAGTAATATGAGCATATAAAGGAAATCCGCTATTTAACTGCAACAAGTTATTGAATATATCATGCGGCTCCAAATTCTGCGAAACCAAACGCAACATCATATAAAGGTGAACATGTAGCTATAGCCATGTATGCGTAACCATGTCGGTATAGCAAGATATGTGTATCTACCTATCAATAATGATGTACTACCCTCCAGGTATATGTGTAGCTATATCAAGCTAGGTATGTGTATCTACATGTCAATAATAATACAATACCCTCCAGATATATGTGTAGCTAGCATGTAGTCATGGCAAGGTATATGTGTAAGTATATAGGTATACAGGTATGTTATGTGCCATATGCACAATGAAATATGAATCAATGTCTCAATATCCCTAACCATACCATATCACGTATGTATAGGTGTTGTGTGTGTCATGGCAATTAATGACGGTGTGAGTGGCATACAATCAGTGCTCGTACAACAGGAGCCGTCAATAATTGTGCAATGTCCAAAGGGTACAAGTCCGGACACAACAAGTAATAATATGCAATGAAGTTTTATGCACAATCTCTATACGTGCAATATAACATGCGGCTAATATTATATCATATCTAACCCAGACGCATAACGCCATGCCGACGAATTCCCCGTAGATGTTAAATCTACTCACCGACAGTCGCGGGCTAGGTAAATCCAATCACCTGCTTCTCTTTCTTCGCAGCGTCCGAAATCCCCGCCTGCGATCCTATTAATACAAAACATAACCAGTGCAAATCTCAGAAAGCGACCAATATCACGTACACAAGACGTTTGAGCAACGCACCAACTCTAATCCGACCCACAAGTGTTCGTCTAACGGCTAACGTGTGTAGCGACACACCAAAACCAGCCCACGCGCAATAGCTACATGAGATCACGAATCGTGTCGGATCATGTAACACGCGTACCCAAACACAAGAATATAGCAAAGTGGTCCCAGATTTTGATACACAAATAATTGGTAAAAGGTGCAAGTACCACGAGACCACAAACAACCACAGAGACCCTACGCCCAAACCCCAACACCCCAGCCTCACTCTGGCCGCAATTTGCGGCCAGAACCAATAAATCTGCGGCCCAAACATTAAGGGGTGGTCTCAGGTTTTTATGGTGGGTTTTATACCTCAACACTATATCATTGTAATGGGAACTTTTCCAGAAAATACCTGGTTCTGCAGCAAATCTCAGAGACTCAAAGTTGACACTAAAAATATGGTTTTTGCACAAAATGCTACCTTTAGTGTTCTAAACCATAACTTCAAGGCAACACAACAAAATAACTCCTAAATATCAGTTTGAGATCATTACCTAGCTACTCTTGCTCAAAAATCCTAGCTTTCCAAGCACCAAGGCAACCTAGTGGCAAATCAAGACATTTGAAGTGTTTTCCATTGAATTTTGTGAAGTTTTAGCAAGGATTTGTGAAGAGGAGGTAAGGTTTCAGTTTGGGAGTTGAGAGAAGGAACCACAATGAAAATGAGAGAGTGAGAGATCAATATGGTGAGAGGTGAGTGTAGGGTGAGTCAAAAACCTTATGCTCACTCTCCTCTCCTCACCTCATTAATACCCATTAATGTTTTCATGACTCACTAGCCACCTCTCTCTCTCTCTCCAACAAGATATTTCTCATCCCCAAAAGATCTAGGAATAGGTTAAGGTAAAGGTTAATTGGGCAAGGTTTAGCTTAAGATGTTATGGTTGCTAAACAAAGTTAACACTAAATATACCCTCACATTAACATGCACGTGTGTGTGCAAGCCATATCAAATAATAATAAACTATTAATTAATTGATATAAAATGTGAGGAAGCCGATTTGTAAAATTTTCCTTAAAAACCCGTATTAATGCACAATTAACACTAATCGCATTCCAAGGTGTTACAGAATCATCCTTATACGTTTAAATTTCTCTCTCGGCTCTGTATATGTCAAGTCATCTGGTGCACGTGCAATTTGAGAGAACAAACTCTTCAAGGTTTTGCCACTAAATCTGGTAGTTGAGAAGTTGACTCTGATATGTCACATACAATAACGATGACTATAAGGTTCCGACCATGATTTTTTTAGTGCAGTTGGAATCCTTTTCATCCAGTCAGATATGAAAGTAATGTGCCTTCCCCGTACAGATGGAATATAGAAATGAATACAAGTAATGAACCACTCCCAATTTTCAGTGGTTTCATCTCCAACTACAACATATGCTAAAGGATAAAAGCTATCATTTGCATCAGCGCTGGCAGCAATGAGCAAAGTCCTTTGTATCTGCCGTATAAGCATGCCCCATTGTTTTTACTAAAATATATAGGCGCACTTTTAAAGTGCGCCCAGTGATGAAATAAACATTTGTAGTGGGCACAGTTTCAAACTGCGTCCATTACATTTGTAGCGGACGCAGTTTGAAAGCGCGCCTCTTACATTTGTTATGGGTGCAGTTCCAAATTGCACCCTTTAAAATGTTTTTTTGACAATACATTTATATGGGACGCATTTTGAAAGTGTGTCCCTTCAATTTTTTTTAATTGACGCTCGCGTCCGCGCTGAGCTGGCGCTGACATGACGTCTACGGAGCAGAAATTGGTCTATTTTTATAATATGTTTTCAAAGTGGTTTGTTTTAAAAAATGTTATTTAAATATGGTTTAATAAAAAAAATGTGGAAACAAAAGAGCAAAAGTGCAGGAAGCAACGCGATACGCGAGAGAGAGATTTCATCGATCAGCATCGTTTTCATCGATCGGCATCGTTTTCATCGATCGATCACGATGAAGACGACGAAGGGAGGGAAGGTGATGAACCCTACCGATGCCTATCGAAAAGAGCTGCGCAAGAAGGAGATCAAAAGGGTACGCTTCTCCCACCCCTCCGATTTCTAGGGTTTCGATCCCCCTTTCAAATTGAAATCAAATGTTTGTCATTTCTGATATTAATTGATTTGCCATCGCTTTTCAATTGATTGCGCGAATTTTCATGGGATGAAACCCTAGAAACTACCGCTTTTCGAATGAACGGTATATAAAGTTGTGAGCTTTTTAATTTTTCTGAGTTGTGATAATATTGCAAAACAAATATTTTGGTGAAATGATGGGTCTTAATGAAAAAAAATGGAGTTTTCTGTTTCCCCATGATTCTTATTGTATTGGAAATGCATAAGCCATACACAATTAGGGAATACCTATTTGAGTATTAGGCAATGACAAGTTAGTTCGCAGGAGTCACCTCTGCATGTCGGTTAGCTTTGTCATATTATTGCCCCCCTTTGTTAGTTAATCATATTCATCATTACCATCTCTGGTTTCATCAAAAGGACCGTTTGAAATCAAGTATGAACTTATGTTTATTACTTTAATTTTTTTGGTTGCCTCAGGACTTGTTTTGTTATGCTCAACATGCCAAGTCTACGGTTTGACCTATTAATCTGACTAATCTCGAACCGGTCCAACCTGACCCCAATCAATCTAATCGTCTCGTTCTTAAGGAAGTTAGGAAGCATGCTGGGTTAAGTTGAAAGTCTAGGATTTTGGGTTGAACATAGCCCTTAACTCTATCTGATCCCTTATAGTTTGGATGTTGAACCATATACAAAGACAGGATTTTTGGGGACTTTCCTTGCATGCATTTTCTCACAATCTTATTTATTTTGACCTATTTTTCTTTTTCTGAATTTATACATATGATCCTTGCTACTTAGCTATAACTATAGCTTTGTCATGCTATATCTAGTGCGGTAGTGTCCGGGGGGGGGGGGGAAATGGTGTATTGCGCTTGAGGCATGTGCCTGGATGATCGAGGCACATAAGTTATTTGAATATAATTCACAAGCATAATTTACATTTAATGAACAAGTATACCATATATACAAGTGACTTCTATAAAAAAAAGAAATACTGATAGAGGCATACCTAACATCAAGTATCACAACATGCGAAAAAATAAGATAAATCTATATGCTACCAATAATTTAGTATTATTAGTAAGGGTTTTTCTATATATCACCCCCGAAACTTGCCTATTTCCAAATATAACCCCCGAAATTTTGATATTCCATGTATCGCCTCTAGTACTTGTGAGTTATCCAAATTTTTCCCATGAGCTAATTTTCAAATGAAATATTCGTTTACAATGAAAATAGCCCTTCTTTCAACGTTAATGGCGCAACAGTGAAGTCTAGTTTTGATTTTGCCAAGAAATGAAAGGTTTTATGCTGTCTAATAGATTAACTAAAGTGGGTTTGAAAAGAAAGAAAATGAGACATTAAGAAAGGAGATTAAAAGAGAAATAAGCTAATTGTGATTTTTTTATTTCATAAAACCCATAACCCTTGTTAAGATGATCCAATTCGAATTCAAAAATTTGACATTGGAAGCTAACGGAGACGGTTTTTGGATAAAGACAATGTTTTGAGGGTGTTTTTTTTGATAACTTGTATGTTTTAGGGGTGTTTTTTGATAACTTGTATGTTTTGGGGGTTATTAATGAAATATCGAAGTTTTAGGGATGATATTTAAAAATAGGCAAGTTTTGGGGTGATATATAGAAAAAACCCTTATCAGTATTGATTATCAACTAAATAAGTAGTAATAAGTAATTAAAGGACTATGGATGATTTGCGATCACAAATAAGTTTTAGCAGAATACAAAACTCAATGTAACAAGTTTATTTTCTTTTATTATAAGAAAAAAAGCTTGAATAACATGAAAATGTTTAATTATTTTCAGAAAACAAAAATAATGCGAATTTTTTCTGATTCTATCAAATCAAATCAAAGATGGAAGAGATAAAAGAAAGAGAATGAATAATTTTTTGTTTGTTCTCAATTAATTTTTATCTTCAATTACCATATCGTCCATGTTTGCTTTGTGAGAAGAGAAACAACAATATAAAGATAATAGGAGTCCAATGAAGAAAAAACGGTCGTCCCTTGGCCTCTATTTCTCTTGCCTATCTCTTGGTTTGAGAAATGAACTTGATTCGCGGAAAGAAACGTGGTTCTCGAATGGTAAGTACTTAAGCCAATTGCGTTTTGGGTATTAGGTATATGGAAAAGGTCCAAATCATACCCGATAAAAGGTTTGATTGACTTTCAATGTGAGGCATGCACCTCGCATGAGGCGTGCATCGACGTTCCTAATTTCATGCGCCACCCCTCACTGTGAAGCGCATGGTTGCGTCTCGCTGTGCCTCGCACCTCAGGCGTGTGCTTCTTTGCGCCTTTGACACACTGCAATCATCATCATCATCAAAATCTTTCTCATCACAACAGGTTCTATGAAGCAAGGTCCAATTAAAGTGTTTGACAAATGTTTACAAGTGGTTGACCAAGTGATAGCGCTGCGTTAATGGGTGTCAAGGTATCATATTGAGAAGATAATGTGATATGCATCCTTTGTATCTTTCCCTGTTCTTTTTGCAATATTAATGTATTGTGATTGCCTTGTGTTTACACATTATGTTACCTAAGTGACTGTGGCGAGGTCTGTATACAAGAGGCAATGCATGTTGTTACATACCTACATTAGATGTTCTATCGTATTAAGTCATCGGTTGACTTTGTAGAAATTATGGCTAGTAACCTGAATTTCTTGAGATGCATTGCTGATTATAATTTTTCTTACTTTCTTATTCCGCGTGGTAATGTGATTGTGCCAAGATAATTTTGTAAATTTGACTCCTGTTGTCTAAATTTTTTCCATGCTATATGAGATTGAACATTATTGATTTTGAACACGATTGCTTTTGCTAAAAGCTCTAACGTGCCTTTTCGTGAAACAAATTTCTGTGCCAGAACAAAAAAGAACGCAAGAATGTGCGAGAGGTCGGGATTTTGAAAAAAGACCCTGAGACCATCAAGGAGCAAATTGATAAATTAGAGATGATGAGTAAGCTGTTTATTATTTCAAGTTTCAATTTTCCCACGCTTTTTCATACTTTGTATCTTAAATATGTGCTGATTTACGATTTCAAGTGAAGCTTATGAGAATGGTTGTGTGGATATTCATTTGGCTATTGATCAGCTGTTGCAATGGTTACTGGTAAATTATTGCAACCACCAATACCAAAAAGTTAAGTTGTCTAATTCCTGTCCTGCTCAAGTACTTAAGATGGCAGTGAATTTAGTTCTTTGGTTATATGGTAGTCTGGTACAGGCCCCACAACTCTATTACATAGTCCATATGTTCAAAATGGTCTGAATTTGTTCTTATCTTTAAGTTCTGATATAATTATTGGATGCCTAAATTTTTCGTCTGGCTAACCTATGCAGATCCTGAAAGTTTCAAGCTTAGAGCACTTGCCCTCTGGAACTAAGTCTCACTAAAGTTAGTTCTTTCTTTATTTCTTCTGTGCGTCAGCAGGAAACATCTGAATTGTATGTGCAAAGCATAAAATTTCTCAGACAAAAATAGAGTTTTACTTGAACTACAAGAAATACAATAAATAAAACCCAAGCCAATGGAAGTTATTAGAACATGTTTTCGTAATGCTATTTATCTCATTTGATTCTTTTCTGCCTTTGCAATAAGTTAATTGGGTAACATGTCAGCTACCTCAATGCACACCGGTGGTGTCAACTATTTATTAACATGATCTATTGGTTTGTGCAGAAGCAGATGGTGCACTAGACAAGGCAAGAAAGCATAAGAAAAGGCAGCTTCAGGACACACTAAACCTAGTTATAAAGAAAAGAAGGGCAAGTTTTTACTATTATGGCATTATTTATCTTTTTTTAGCATCACACACACACACACACACACGCCGTAACCGATGCTCTGTGATTATAATTATTTCTTAATTTTTTCCTGTCCAGGTGCTGTGCTCCTTCAATGTCTCTGTATAGTTGTATGTTAATGATAAGATGTCTTATCTTCTTATCTGTGATGTGTCCTTACTGAGAATGAATGGTTATATGAGAAAATATACTAGTGATTTGGGAGATATAGTGTAGGCATGATAAGACGGCCAGTATATTTTAACATGATAACTATCAAGACTAGTTGCATGCATTATAATTATTTCCTAGTGCTACTTTTTTCTGACCAGGATCTGACACATTATTTTAACTTAAAATTGTTCAGATCCTATCCATGTAGTAACAACAGGCATGCTCATTGAGTAAAATCAGTTTGAATCTAGTTCTTTATGATGTTACTTTAGATGGCGCACACTTTGGACTTGATTATCAGAAAGAGAATACGTGCATACTAATTTATAGTTTTATACTAATATTATATATGGATTTCTATCAGTATAAGTTTATGGTCCTTTGATTAAAGGAATTGATTGATGCCAGCCAATTAAAATTTAGTGGTACATATATCAACTTGCAAATAAACGGAGTGTAAAAATTTGGTAGTAGTCTGCACCTTACAGAAATAGACTTAATGGAACCAAGGGTTAGGAGCTGGCAGACAAAACTGCTCAAACAGCTGTCTGCGTGTATATTTGACATCTTTGAAGTGCAAACTTGAGGATTTTATAACAGTAAAGAGATTAGACACTGTGTTTTCTAGCCTTTCTTAGTAAAATATTGACCCGTGTTTTCCTTTTTCAACTCTATGTCAGTGGATATCTTTGCAAACTTGAGTTAGTTCAATTTGAGTAGTTGTCGTTTGACATGGAGCAGAGATGAGTAGGATATTTACATTAGCTGTGTAGAGATATTTCTCAATAGCACTTGTTGGATAACATTGGTCCAATAAGTTAGTTGATGCAACAAATTATTATCTTGTTTACTAAGCAGTATGCAGTGAAGCTCTTGTTTCATATGTTTATTGCGTCTTGAATATAAATTGCAAAAATTTAAATTTAGCCATCTGTCAAGTGACTTGGTCAGCTTACATCTTCTTATACAATTTCCAGGGCATCTTAATGTTTTATCCCATTTTCAACCATATAAGACATCTGGTGCCTATGATTATTGTAGCAAACCACAGGTTTAGATTTGGATTTTGGTCAAGGCATCATCTGTTGCCAAGTTAGTTTGCAGATGACGCTGCCGTTCAAAGAAAGATATGCGCGCGCGCGCCTTATTTGGCATGTTACCAACTCTAATATTGTACCATCTTTTCTATTAGTCATTGTCATGAATTATGTCCATACAGCACTTTGTCACTTTGCATGAATCTTTTACAGTTCAAAATTGTCTTGACTTCTTCAAATCTTCAATTGTGTTTCACATTCACCTTTAACAGGAGTTTGAGGAGAAATTGCGCGAGAAAGGCGAGACACCACCAATGTTCAGGTGAGAAATATTGATTGTTTTCTCCTTTATCATAATAATGTATGTGATTGTGTTATTTTAATATTTTTTTCCTTTCCTTTTGTCATAATATGTGTTGCCTTTTCCTCAGCCACTTGGGGCGCCCCAGAAGGCGAACTGCAGATGAGGAGGATAGAGCTAAACACCCAAAGCCTGAGGTATCCATCTCTATTAGAAGATGTTGCATCACCATCCATATTCATCATAACTTACTAATCAGTTTATGGATGCAGGATTCAGTCTACTATCATCCTACATTGAACCCAACCGGAGTGCCACCTCCTGGAAAACCTCCAATGTATAAATCTACAATAGGTTATAATCCAAACGATGTGATTTTCTTTTCGATCAAATTATACTAAAATGCTTTGAACTTTCAGCATTGTTCAGATAAATGGAAACTTAATAATTTACACTAAAACTACTATGTATTAACCCCCCCCCCCAATAAATAAAAAAAATAAAATAAAAAAAATACCGCCCCAACACACACAAAAAAGGGGAAAAGATACAAAAAACTTTGATTGTAATCGATAATGACATCATCACTGTTTTGCTTTTGTTGCAAAAATGCTTCTCAGAAAATGATTGAGACCAAACCCATATGAATTCTACCAACTTCGAGGACAGATTTTTGTCCTTTTATGGTTACAATTTTATAGTGCAAGTTAAATCTTTAACACTTGAATCTAAATGAAGTTCTTGATTTGAAAGTAGAAAAACAAAGCTCATGGCATATTACTGTTTATTACCACGTCCAAGGTATTTATACAAAAAATGATACAAGCTCCTGGTTTCATATTGTAATTGTAACACTTTTTTCTTGCCTAATCATTCCATTTTTGGCTGTAGGACCAAGAATCCCTCTGCTTTCAACTGATGGAGCATCATCTTCACATTTGGAGTCGGAAGATGGGTCTCTAACTGTACCTCCTCCACCTCCACCACCCCCCTTACCAGGATCTAATGAATCAAATTCTGTTGATAGCTCTAAGACAGAACCTCAGCCAATAACTTTACCTCCCCCTCTTCCTCCTCCCCCACAACCAACTGCAAATTCAAGCACTTCATTGCCTCCACCTCCATTTCCACCACCACCTCCAGGGCCACCAATTTCAGCTCCCATATCACTTCCTCCACCTCCTCCCCCACCCCTTGAATGTCCACCAGGCGCAGCTGCAAATAATAATGTTCTTGTAGATGGTGTGAAGGAATCTGAGAGGGTAAGATTATTAACAGAATTCCTAGATCTGGTGATTATAATATTCTAGTAGATGGTGTGAAGGAATCTGAGAGGGTAAGATTATCAACAGAATTCTTAGATCTGGTGATTATTTATAGGTATATAGCATTTGCTGTATCGTGAACTTTCTATTCTAACCTTGGTTGCTACAAGCACCCATGCAATGTTGGGGTTTACTAGCTTGCTGACCAGCATATCTTTAATATGTGGATTTACCATCTTATGAAATGTGACTCGCGTACACAATTTTCTACCTTTTGACAACCATGGGAGGATGAGAATACAGTTTAAAGTTTCTTTTTGTGCTTCAAATTAGTTAACAGAAATTGACTGAGGGGTCTATAAAATTGCAATCTATTGGTTATAAATGTGACACTCTTGATTTATTAAATATGAACCTAGTCTTTATTATTATTATTTATTTATCTTTTTTTTCGGGGGTGTGGGAGTGGGGTAGGGTGGCGGCATATTGAATAATGTTTATTATTTAGTCATTTGATCTCATGTGCACATTGGTTGAAACCAACCATACGCCTCCACATTCTGGGGAACTTGCGTAATCTTTGAGAAAGAAAGATAGTAAACCACATGCAAACTCAGATTTTTTAGTGTCATCTCTTTTTTATCCATGATTGTTAAGATCGACCATTGTAAAAGAAGATGCCATAGATTATTACTGACACTAAATTAAAATTATGCTGGCAATTATGAAATTCTGCCTTTTTTCTTTTTCTTTTTTCCATTCTCTTTTCTGAACAAGTTGGTCTTTTCTCTATTTTATATTCGTAATACACAAAAAACTTTCGTTTCATTTCATCACCAAGTGTGAAAATTAATTCAAACAGAGTCGATAGAATATTAACACATGTCCAAAAATCTACCTAATAACAAAAAAAGCGACATTTTTTTGCAGGCTAATGTTGTGCTCCCTCCACCTCCACCACCTCTTGGACTTGCACCAAAACCAACTAACGATCAATCCGAAGACACTATGTCTGAAACTAATTCCAACAACAGTTCAAGCATAAAAAACATCTCCAAGACAATGCCATTGCTGCCGCCGCCGCCGCCTCCACCGAGGCATCCACCACTGCCGCCGCCACCGATGGCCCACATGCTGGCTCCTGGTATTGTCCGCTTTCCTCTGCCGCCACCTCCAATGATTGCTCCTGGGATCCCTAATCAGCTCCCTCCACCTCCTCCTCCTGGTTTGGGCCCCCCATTGATGATGAGGCCACTTTTTGGTGTCCCCCCGGGACCACCTTCTGCTTTGGGACCCATGATGCCAGGTGTCACTTTTGCTCCAGAGGAAGATCTTGGGGCCTTTAGGCCTGCTGCACCTCAGAAGCCGTCTTATGTTAAGTCGGCAGCGTCAACGGTTGTCAGGAGGCCGCTAGCACAGCATACCCCAGAACTAACAGCAATGGTCAGTGTTAAAAGCACTGTTCTAGGATTTTTCCTGGCTTATTTTTATTTTGTTTTTTTTTCCTACTAGATATTATGCATTTATGAACATTTTTTTGCTGTTGTTTGGAACTTAATCGCCTTCTCCATATTTGATCGTGGCTTGGAAAGTTCATGTGCCATGCATCTTTCTGGTTAGCATGCCATAGCCAGGATAGCAGTCTTTATGTTCTACGTGATGGCCATGGCCTTCATTCTGCTATAGTATCTCAAAGCATTTTGGTTAGGCTAGTCTACTTTTACCGACATTTTTTTCACAATGTGCTTCCCCGTTTAGATGATTGCAGATAACCCCGCAAAAAGTGTTGGGGATTGAGCACTAAGACCCCCCTCAATAATGGAAATGAAAGCGTATATCCCCTCTCTTAACTCCATTTATTTTGGTTTATTAACATGAAAGCCCCCCATATAGCTTTTATAATCAATCACACAACATGATAAACCCTAAAATCGCTCCCTCATCTTTGATTTTAATCCACATGTGCATTTGGAATAAAATGAAGTGGGCACACAAATCTGGAATCCTGAGCACCTTTCTTTGCATGAAACATTAGATTGTTGTGAAGGAGAAAACATTGAGATGTGTGCCTTAAAATCAAACCAATTAAATGACTCTCCATTTTGAAGTCTTAATAAACATGAAGTGTCACAAAGGATGAAAGGAAACAAGAGTAAAGGAGAAGAATCATGTTAGAAGTGGTGGAGAACGGAGGAAGATGCAGTAAATGGTTTCGAAGCAGGGCACAACAGATCTAGGAAAAGAAGCGACTGTTCTTTTTCGTTTCTGTTTCTGTTTTGTGTGTGCGCGCGCGTTGGGGGTGGGATGGGGTGGGAGAAAGTGGTGTTGGTTGAAATTGCTTATTGTAAGAGGGGGCAATTCCCATACTACAGCAGGGTAATCCACTAAAAAACCCAACAGGAAGTGTTGTATTTGCTGATAATTGCCAAATGTATTGGAGAATATTATATCTGACAATTACAGTAAGTGTTATATGACAACTACAGTATATATTTTATGTTTGGATGTCCCTCCTAGAGCAGCCAAAAATTCGCTTTTGATTTTTCTTTTTTTAATTGTATGATCCATGGCATAGACCTTTCCATTAGATGGTCGATTGGTTACAAATTAATGGTGATCCGTAATATAATAATTTTCACTCTTCAATCTGTAAGCCAAAAAAAGAGAGTATGAAACACAAAATCTTTGGTGTATTTAAAGCTTTACGCCATGAGGATTATCAACGGGTGGTGCCAATAATCCAATCAAAACCGCAAAATGAATTTGTTAACTGCTGTAGGAGGAAATTTTAGCACTCAAAAGAGTTTAGATTCATTTTTCTCTGTCTACCATTTAGTTTCCTATTATGCAATTTTCCACCATAAATGTTTACTGCTATGTCTAGTACCTTACATTTTGATCTGGGGCCAAACAAACAAGTTATTGCCATTACTTCATGAGAATCTCAAACCATCCGGACGGGAGATTTAAAATTCATACTTCACTACGATTCAAGCATGATAAATTTTATCATGATTATCTTTGCTTCAGTTCATGGAATAGCAATTCGAAGTCCGAGAAGCCTTATGACTGATCTCCCCCCAACCCCTACCCCCCAAAAATAAAAATAAAACCCAAACCGCTTTACGATAGGGGTACTGATCTTCTTGTTATTTGTCTTGTGTCAGGTTCCAGCCTCGGTGCGAGTGAGGAGAGAAATGGCACTTCAGAAAACAAAACCAAAGCCTCAGCTGTCATCTGCATCTACGTCCACTACAGCTCCCAGGCCTTCAGTTGCTCCAGTTGCTACTGGGAAATCAGAGGCAGTGGCAGCCGTGCCATCGGCAGCCAAGCCACAGAACATCGATGACTCGTATATGGCTTTCTTGGAGGACATGAAAGCACTTGGTGCTCTTGAGAGCTGAGCCTATCAAGGATTTTTATATTAGCCAGATTGCTGGAATTGCTGTTTATGCTGGATTCTAATGTATTTAATCATCTATGAACAACCTGAAGAGTTCTTCTGCCTTGATAGAGAAATTTGTCAAGCTAGGGGAAAAAAACCCAGTATATATGAATGTATTTGAGGAATATCTCATGTACTCTTTATCAAATTGTTAAATGCTAAAAGAAAACTTTCTTAGTTTGTGGCTCATGTTTAATTAATTGGTTTTAATTTGCTGAGAGATTGGTTGATGTTAATATTTGCTCCTTTCTTGTCTTCCTTGCATCTTAACTGATCAGAAACTATTACATGTACTTGTGTTAATTACATTATGTTCTTCTATGGCGCAACTTTATGTCTTTAAATTATGTGTGAATGTTTCGAAACCCAACTGTGTTGTGGTAAAATGGGGGAATGTGTTCATTTTTCCGGGGCCTAGAAAATCAATTAGGTTTACGTCACGTCCGTTTCTCATCATTCATTTCCCGGGAAAGAATTTGCTGCAACTCCAGAGAATGTTGATGTGAACGACGCTTAAATGTGATGCTCCAAGCGCGGTTTGAAATCTATTATGGAGACTGTTATGAAGTGAGAGAGCAGCAGCAGTTGGTAGCAACCATGCCGGTAGAAATGACTAGCAGCAAACGACAATAATAATGGGGACCCCGATGATGATATGGGTGGTGAAGGGTGCCGATCATGATGGTAACCGATGGTGATGATGGTGATAAGTTATGACTATTCCAATGTTAACAATGATGTGTGAGTGTGGTGGCGGCACCAACAACAGCGGAAAATCATAGTGACAACCGTGGCGATGATGGCAAGATGCTAAATACGACAACGATGACAAAAAACCATGTTTCGGTAATGATACGATGGTCACAACTGATGGGGGCAGCTTGCACCGTCGCTTGTGAAAGTGGCGTCCTGGTGACTGTGATGATAGTGGCAGAAGTGTTTCTCAGGGCAAAGGAGAGACCATGATTAACAATTGCAATGACAACAAAGAATGCAGAGGCAGTGCGGGACACGATAGTGGTAATAGCGACAATATTACGCCAGCCGTGAACGCCGTTGTCATGAGGTTGTTGGAATAGTTTCTTATCGTATATAGGTCCGTGACCCTGTGCTTCCACTAGTGCATACGCTCTAATAAAAACCGTGACATCCCGACTAGGACTTTTTAGCATGTGACCATTACTTTGTTATAACGGAATAGATCGTGTCTGAGATATCGAGACACAGACCTCGAGGGGTCCTATCCAATGTGCTACCCAAGTGAGGCGGACACAAATCTATTATTGATGAAGCCCAACCGGGGGCTCAGGCTATATAGGCCCGTATTCACGTCCGTGTCGTCATAACCGACCTGAAACTTATAAGTAGCAAGAGATCTAATAAGTAGTGGGAAACCAAAATCTTCCAAACCACAAAGATACGCCGGGAGGTCAATACAATCTTCATGGCCAATCAAGGACCCTCCAAAGCAAGCATATATAAGCCAAATGACCCTAAAAGTCATGGCGACCGACTTAGGCACTAGATGAAACCCGGAAAACCATCTCCGGACGTCATTTATTTTGCAGGTTCTTGGATGCGAAGGTCTACTGCCTTGTTCACGGCCCAAAATACAAATTCATTGGTGCTCACCGGTACGCAATATTCCATGCAACATCAGTTATGGATGCAAAAGGATAAGAATAATCCGAACGGACTCTGTGTCCGTATCCGATTTTTATTAAATACAGATAGTAAATTTCATTCCGATGACTATCCATAACCAAATTTGCATTTGAACAATAGCCACAATATTCGGTTGAGGTACCCCATATATTCGCATCCATATAAATGGTAGTTATGTTCAAATTTTCTTTTGGCATTTTCCGGTAAGCCTTAATCTATGAATACAACACACACACTCACACACCACACGCAAGCACACAAACACGCATGCACTGATGGGATCCACAAATTTGCTCCGAAAGCGTTAATTTGTGGCAATTTTCCCTTTTGGGGTTTCTGTTGTTCGAACCCCGCATTCTCCCCCAAAAGGGGAAGTGCAACTTAGCTATTGCTCATTGATATGTTCAATTTTATTGTTATATTTTTTCTCACTATTCATTTTGCATTCATATGCATATCCAAAGTTTTACCAAACACGCAACAGTAATTTGTATTTCCGATAATCGCATCCCGTATTCAAATCTTTATATGGCTACAAAAACATGGTCTGTCACCAAAATATTATTCTAGTAAATATGAGAGGGAAAATAATAAAAATGTTTGATTGAGATTAGTCTGGCATTACTTTTAGTGGGATTTAGGGATGGTAGAGAATTAAACAGTGGGATGAATGCAAGGTTTCAATAAAAATGAGTTAAACTTTATTATATTATATATCTAACCTATCTAAAATCAATCTATCTAAATCTAAATCTAATCTAAAATAACTAAAATATTCTACTAAATGAAAATGAACAAAAGTTTTGGATATACGCTCCTTAATTTAACTTATGTCCTCTAATACTCTTAAAAAAGACATATTTATTTAAAAGAATGAATTTAATTAAAGTAGAGTGTTTATAGCATATTTCTACTCACTTTAAAGTACAAAGTTTTGGTAGTGCTTTTGCCATATACACTATTTAATTTAACTTAGGTGCTCTAATACTCTTAAAAAGGCCTATTTGTGTAAAAGAATGAATTTAAATTTGAAAGTAGAGTGTTTATAGCATATTTCTACTCACTTTAAAGTACATTTAAATTGAATTTGTTTTCTTTAATGCATTTAATAAAATGTGCTGTCCTTTTTATATGTTCACCCCCAACGATTTTAGTCTCTCTTTTATATTAAGTATTATGGTTATAATAGCGGAATTAGTAAAAAAGGATGGTGTTAGAGAAAGTAATAATGTTTAATTATTAGATAATAGAATACAGAAAGAAAATATTTTATAAAATTTATATTTATTATCTGATCTAATCTAAAATCCATATCTATGTTAGAGTTTCACTAAGTGAAAATAAGAAACAACTTTTTTTTCCGATAGAAAATGGTTAAAGCAAAAAAAATTCATTAAGAAACAAGTTTTTGGTAGTTCTCCTTTTATTCATACGCTATGTTTGGGGAGTCCTATGGTTTGAAAACTATTTCCATAAAATGTATATTTAAAGAGAATAATGGAGAAAAGATGCCATAGGAGGAAATTTCCTCCTATGGCATGGAAAAAATACCTCCTCCGCCATTTTTTTCGGCGATCGGCCTCCATCATCTTCATCGTTATCATCTAAGATGTGGGTACACCAAATTTCATGTGATTCTACAACTTTTTCACCGTTGATTTAGCAATATAAAAAGTTCTATTGTCGGTAAACCGTTAATTTTAAACCCACTAAATCAACGGTGAAAAAGTTGTGGATTCACATGAAATTTGGTGTACGCACATCTTAGATGATAACGATGATGATGATGGGTGCCGATCGTCGGAAAAATTGGCGGAGGGTGTATTTTTTCCACGCCATAGGAGGAAATCCCCTCCTATGGCCTCTTTCCTCCATTATTCTCATATTTAAAAGTAAAATTAAAGTTGTATTATTTTAGCAATTACATGATGAGAATAAACTTAGTGCATTTAATAAATTAAGTTCATTATTGTATTTGTTATCATTAGTTCACGCTGCTACAATAATGGGTTGCCCCTACAAATTTAGCCGTAGGGGCAAATCACCGCCCTTACGGATATCTCCGTATGGACATAAAACTCCACCGTAGGTCGAAAGGTCGCAGATGGAAGTTTTCACCCTGAACATGCCCATACGGAGTAATAATTGCCCCAATGTCTTATTTCATAGGGGCATTTATCCCTACGGATTACTCCGTAGGGACATAATCTTTATTTAATTTATTGATTTATAAAATAAAGTTTTGCCCCTGCGAATTTATCCGTAGGGCCTGATAGATTCCCCTACAGATTTATCCGTAGGTCCAAATAAATGCCCCTACGGATTAATCCGTAGGGACAAGTTTTATCCCTATTACTGAGTCTATAGGAACAAAATATCAGGTATCCTAATATTTAGTCCCTACGGCGAACTGTGTAGGGGCAAATATTGCACCTACGGATTAATCCGTAGGGACAACAGCTAGGGATAAGATATCATGGTTTTTTTTTATAAAAAGAAGCTTTCTGTTTTTTCCCCGCCCTGTACACAATAATATATACATCATATAACCAAATACAGAAATATTCATAATCAGCATCTCATGCATAATATATAAAAGAAATAAATAAACAGAATATGATATCAATCTAAATCACCGTGAACAAGAAAACAACCACCAATATCGTCCAAAATATATACAATATATATCAGATAAGTACATACATCCTCAAAAATATAAAAAAAAGCTAGTTTAGCTCGGTCCAGCTCCTCCACTTCTGATAATCGCCGTAATCTGGCGCATTTGCTCATCGATGCAACCCTGAGTCGTCAAAAACTCAACTAATGAAGGAGCGGATTGTGCATGAGTCTGAACGGGCTGTGGAGCTGCAGGAGTGGTCTGCACAACTGCAGCCGAGATAGTGGCTTGCGGAGCCACAGCCGAAAGAGATGCATGTGGAGCCACATCCGAAGTAGCCTGTCGAATCTGTTAAATTTTGTGTGTAATAAATGAGTAAGAACAGTGTATTAGATTTTAGTCGAATTCGTATCATTATCAGGTTATTGTGAAACCACAATCTAGGAATACTTAGGGACTTAGGCCTAGTTTGGAAAACCGTAGTTTATTTTAATTAGATAGTTTTATGTAAGTATGATTAATCAAAACCAAGTTTACAACCAAATAAGCTTAGGCTACTAATATTGCATATATTACTATCTATAATGTGATATAGTATTTTACTATTAAATAATATACGTACCAATATCTCCTTTAACTCCTCTACGATGGTCTTCAAGGCGGCAACATCATGCTCCAGACGTCGCTCACGAGGGGTAGGAGAAGTAACCGCCGGAGTAGAGACCAACCTCATATAAGCCCTACTAGGACCCAGTCCCCGGCCTCTCTCCCAACCTCTATGGTGCCCTCCGTGTGCGGTGTCAAGGACTGGGGTCAGTAGTATCGGATCGGTCTGTCCACTAAAATCGATCCCCGATTTCTCCGCATGCTCTACCACCCGTTTCTACACCTACATTAACTATTAAAATATAAGTATATCATTTAAATTTGAACTTATCAAAAAAAAATTCATTCGAATTAGAATAAATATTAATACTTACGCAATATTCCTGGATAGCGGTGTCGGGAAATCGAAGCTCGCCCGTGGCGGGATCTGCCGAGGTGTCGTAGACGGCAAGATACGCGGTCAGCACGCTCGATGTATCACCCTGCGCCAGGGTCTGAGCTCTATGCAATTCGCCGAAAATTTACATATATTATAAAATAACTCTTAATATTACATTATATCAAAATAGATCTATAGTAATTTACCGATACCTCCATAGTACGAGTAATGCTCCTCGAGCTACCTGTATAAGTGGGGCGACCCCTCTTCGCCGACTTCCGATTCTCCTTATTTTGATCGGTCTGTTTCTGCACAACATATTCAGATTTAGTTTTCTAATTAAGCAACACAAAAAAATAAATTATATACTAAACAATGAATTACATTTAAATTACAAACTTATTTGCGCTGAGAAACATAATATTGGCACAAGAGAGGCCATGTATCTATGTCGACTCTCGCAAAGACCGGAGTATGTAGGAGAGTCGCTCTCTCTGTCTTGGGGGTCTCCAGCCATACTAAATAGCAGTCGATCTTCAGCTCGTTCCTATTGTATCGGACCTTTGATTGCATGTTCTTCATCAGGCCCAGGTACAGAGCGTGAAGATCGAGCACTCTCTCAGGGTGATCAGAGTCGGGTACAGGCTGAAAGTCGTAATCCAACTACAAATACATAAAAAATAATGTATTTAAATTGCAAGTGTTAAATAATAATAAATTTATTGGATAAGTCAAATGAAAATATATATTAATACTCGAGCCTGATCCCAGAAGAGGGCAAATGAGCGCCGGTGCTGATCGCCCCAATCAACGTGAAGTGGATACTTCTTTTGGATGCGGCTCTCATCCCCCATATACCGGCTGAACCGCTCGACATAATCGCCAATATAGCGATAATCGGGGGTAAAGAAGAGAGGGAATGGTGCCTTCCCTTACCTCTATCGGGCCTGTGGGACTGATTCGGCCTTCGAGTCCCCCTCTCGGGATGGGGCCGCCCTGCATCTACAAGAAATATCAAGACAAGCAATATTAAGAAAAAACGGTATTAAGAAATCAAGGATTAACGAAAATTGAGCTGCGATATATATCTCCGGCGACAGCAGCACGAGCCTGGGCCCGGGCAGCAGCACGAGCGGGACAATAGTTCCTCCGGTGAGGAACAGCCGGTGATCCGGATGTGGACGCATCCCCTCCAACTAGAAAATAAATATTGACGATAAAAATACATGAAGTTCATGTTTATTCTTAGAGAATATGTAAAATGACTAAATATTTTATATTTATGCATACTAATCTGCAGACTGAGTGGAGGGTACGGAAGTGGTGGGGTGGCCTTTGCGCCAGATGTGGATGCACCACCTATAATTAGACAATTAAAAATAGATTATATAAATAATTGCAAAAAGAATGTGCATATCTATAATATAATATTCTAAATCAATATGCATGCAATATAGGATATATAAACATACCCGCAGGTACGGTGGTGCCTCTACCCGAGATGTGGAGGCACCACCTACAGCTAGACAATAAAAAAATGATTATCTAAGTAAGAGAAAAAAGAATGTGTGTATATTTATGATATAACATTCTAAATCAATATGCATGCACTATAGAATATATAAACATACCTGCAGGTGCAGTAGAGGCCTCTGCCTCTGCTGTAGACGCACCACCACAAACTAGACAATTAAACATTGACTATATAAGTAATTTTGAAATAAATATGCGTGTATATCTATATTATTACATTCAAAATGAATATGCGTGAAATATACCTGGAGGTGTGGCAAAGTCCGCACGGAAGGATTCATCCGAAGGGGATACCGATCGGGGTGCAATACCAGCCCTCTGGAGCTCCTTACGCAGCTCCTCAGGCGGCAGAACCGCTCTGCCTCTGCCGCGGTTGGTGCCCGTACTGCCACTCGCTGCTCCGGGCGTCGTCATCAGACCTAAATAAAAGTACAATCATTACATATGCATGCAATATATATATAGATCGTAGAAATGTGAAGTAATAATATAACATTACTGATAAACTTTTTTGTTTCATAGACGCATTAGACATATTTACTTGGATTTCATCATCGATATCATTTCTAACCCACGTAACTTCACGATCAGCCGAAGACAACCCGTCTTTTGAAACAGACGGTCGGAGCACTCTAAGCCTTCTCTCTTCTTCATCCTCATCGATGTCCTCCATATGATCCTCGAATTTTGGGACATCGTAAATATCCTGGGTTTCCAACGACATATGACACTTCATCCCGGATGCTTCAAGCATTGTGAGTAGTATACTTGGAACGCTTGGTTCTAAAAGATAAATGGATCGTCCTTGTAGGGTTACTAGGCACACTATGTATCACTACAAGGCATCGACCATGCCAAAATTAAAAAAATTTATGTGCCGAATAACACCAAGCAAGATCGTAAACTAGATATTAGGCGAATCATATAGCAAGTAAACAACTTTACTCTAAAGGGATACGAAATACAACCTTTGTAGATCGTTCCTCCACTTCTTTAGCTCCTTGATAAAGTCCCTTCGCTGCGATCGTGGTTCTCCCGGACCCTTGCATGACTTCACGAGGCGAAAGGTGCGACCTTGCTTGAAGTCTCCGAGGCCGAAGATGATCTACGTCGAGGGAAATCCGACTCAAGCTTCCACTTCACTAACTTGAGAATTAGTGAAGCAAACACGCTATACTAAAGTGCTAATCTAGTAGAGGATGGAGAAATAGGAAGTGGGTTCTCTTTAGAATTTTGTTTCTCACTTTCTTTCTCACTTTAGATCAAACCCTAGCAAGCTTTTCTCTTGCTAAATGAAGAAGAAGATGATGAACAAATAGAAAAGAAAATGAGGATAACGATCAAGTGAGAAATCTAACCATGGTGAGTGAGTATCATATACTAACTCTTGTAGAGCCATAACCATACCTAACACTTATGGTTGGGTTAAGAAATATCTATGGTAAAAACAAACTCAAGTGGATTTAGTCAATGCATCCACAAGCTTCCACAAGCTTCATGCATTGATCTAATCCTCCACTTGATTTTGTAATTACTTAAAATATAAAAACCCAACATAATATGTAGCATGGTGTAAGTCTCATACATCCAAGTCTAGTGTATCATCAACCATGATACAAAAGAAAACACTTTAATATATATATCACATACACACACACACACACACACACACACAAGTGTTCACATATGAGAAAAACCCTAAAGTGAATAAGTGTTAGCAAATGCAAATTAGTATATCTAATATACAATTATACACTTAATTATTAAATCAACACTTGACTTAATAATCCGGTCATATCTCATATAACCGGCCAACATATATCGTATCGACTTATCGAATCAACACTTGATTCGATAACCCGGTCATATCATATATGACCGACCAATACATAAAGTAGTGAGAATAGAATACGGTATCACATACACGCATTTATTCTCGGTCTCGCACATATCTCATACGTGTTCCTATTTCGTTTCGCCTGAGCCAGTAAAAGTTCTGTGTAGGACTCTAAAGACTTGTCAATACGCCGGCAGTAGGTGATGATCACATCACGCACCCACAAGCCGTCAGCGGTACTAGCTGGATGTAACGGCTACCCGGGTATTGAGCAATCAGAAGATCAGCAAGCAAGCCCGCTCCAACTCCTGTAAAAGCCTGCCGGTAACACTTCCCGTACAGTCCGGTCTCCTCGTCTGATATGTCGCATATCAAGTCTAGGGGTGGTAAACGTCAGACCCCAATAACCGATAAGTCGTGCCGATGTGAGGCTCATAACGGGTCGAGAAACTACTGGTAACACTTACCAGTAAATCTCTAATCAGCCCTGGCCAGGGACTTCCCTGTTACGGCCAATCGAGCACAGCGCAACATCAACCCCCAATACCGGGAGAGATGAAA
This sequence comes from Agapanthus africanus, assembly GCA_030015575.1. Taxonomy (NCBI): domain Eukaryota; kingdom Viridiplantae; phylum Streptophyta; class Magnoliopsida; order Asparagales; family Amaryllidaceae; genus Agapanthus; species Agapanthus africanus. The sequence continues at coordinate 503,268,857 of CM057338.1, forward strand.
CCCCTCCTATCGCTCATTGCCTCCATGTGACTCGGGACTGTACCCAAAAACCCCCGTTTTGCACGCCCTCATGGACGTGGTAAGGTTGAAATCAAAGCACAGTGGGAATCACACGAGACTCTATGACGATCTCGGGTCTACAGACTAACCTGCACAAGTGTCACCAGAGAACTGCCATCTGACGTGAGGTATAATACCATCTGGGAGTTCTCGGCGAGTCCGTCCAGTGTATCCAGTCTCCACTGAGCACCCGTATACCATCTCTGATGTCAAACACCAATGGATATGGGATCATCCATCGCCCATCTCATGGGTCGAGGAGCGTATACGCTAGTCTACTCTGGTATATCGATGCCCCGTCTCGATACACCCACGACTAGTTACCTTGAAGGATGTACTTATGGACTACCATGTCCCCACTAGTATGATCCGCATCATAGTCCAGGTAGTCAAGTACACATCCTAAGGGCTTTACCAACATGTAATTATAAGACAGTGTAAAGAGACAAGTATACATGTTAAAGTAAAGTGCAACCAGATAGCATACTATCATGTCGAGCAAGAAAGTCCTCTCTATATATGTCCAAGCATCCAATATAATATACATCATCTGTACAATACTGGCCTCTAGGGCATACATACAACTAACAATCTCCCACTTGCACTAGGGCCAGCTGCTGTAGTATCGCATACCGAGCATCCCGAAGAGTCTCTCAAACTGTATCTGGGGAATGGCCTTCGTGAGTGGATCCGCAGTGTTGTTTTTCGTGTCAACCCTCCCGACCTCGATCTCCCGGCGATCAACTATCTCCCGGATCAGGTGATACCGCCTCAGAATATGCCTGGATCGCTGATGGGACCTGGGTTCCTTGGCCAAAGCTACCGCTCCGTTGTTATCACAATACAAAGGTATTGGATGCTCAATGGATGGAACCACTCCAAGTTCAGTAATGAACTTCTTGATCCAGACAGCCTCTTTGGCAGCATCGTTAGCAGCGATGTATTCAGCCTCCATCGTCGAGTCTGCCACGGTTTCCTGCTTGGAACTCTTCCAGCTAACCGCCCCTCCGTAAAGGGTAAAGACAAATCCCGACTGCGACTTAGAGTCGTCCTTATCACTCTGGAAGCTTGAATCGGTAAAGGACTCCACTTGGAGTTCTCTGTTACCATACACCAAGAGCATCTCTTTAGTCCTTCGTAAGTACTTGAGAATGCTCTTCACAGCTGTCCAGTGACTCTATCCAGGATTAGCTTGATACCTACTCACTACACTTAGTGAGTATGCAATATCGGGTCTGGTACATAGCATCGCGTACATGATAGAGCCTACTGCCGAAGCATAGGGTATCCCTTGCATGCGAGCTCTCTCCAAATCAGTCTTGGGAGATATCTCTTTGGAGAGAGTGAGCCCTGAGATCATGGGTAAAAACCCACGTTTGGACTCTTCCATACTAAACCTCTTTAGTATGGTGTCAATGTACCTGGATTGGGACAATTCCAATATCCTTTTAGATCTATCTCTATATATCATAATTCCCAATATGCAGGAGGCATCACCAAGATCTTTCATTGAGAATCTTTGTGATAAGAAGAGCTTGACCGATTGCAGCATAGGAATGTCATTTCCTATCAAGAGTATGTCGTCCACGTACAATACGAGGAAGACAACCTTACTCTCTGCCACCTTCTTGTAGATACAAGGTTCATCTACGTTTTTGACGAAATCAAACTCTTTGATAACGACGTCAAAGCAGATGTTCCAACTCCGCGATACTTGCTTTAATCCATAAATGGATTTAAGCAGCTTGCACACCTTCCCGCTGCTCCCACTATCTACGAAGCCCTCTGGCTGAGTCATGTACACGCACTCTTCTAAATCACCGTTTAGAAAGGCGGTCTTAACATCCATTTGCCAGATTTCGTAGTCATGATATGCAGCGATGGCAAGCATGATCCGGATGGATTTAAGCATAGCCACTGGAGAAAAGGTTTCGTCATAGTCCACACCTGGTCTTTGACGAAAACCTTTTGCAACAAGTCTAGCTTTGAAAGTCTCCACTTTCCCATCTACACCAAGTTTTTTCTTGAAGATCCACTTGCTCCTAGTGGGTTTTACCCCTTCAGGAGCAACTTCCAAACTCCATACTTTGTTGGTGTACATGGATTCCATCTCGGACCGCATTGCATCCAGCCATTTCACTGAGTCCCCACTCGTGATGGCCTGCTCGAAGCTAGTTGGGTCATCATCAACAATGATGCAATCCTCGCTTCCACCGTCCATGAGAAAACCGTAGTATCTCTCTGGTGGGAGAGGAACCCTACTAGATCGGGCAGAGTGGCTGGGGTTCATCGGGAACTACCGAATCCTCTGGTTCTACCAAATCTTCTGTTGTGGTTTGTATAGCTGGAACCTCTTCCAGTTCTACCTCAGAGCCACTAATTTCTTTTGCAAGAAATTCCTTTTCTAAAAAGGTGGCGTGTTGAGCAACAAACACCCTTTGTTCCTCATTGTGGTAGAAGATATACCCTCGCGAATGCTTGGGATATCCAACAAACTTACACAAAACAGACCTTGCCTCGAGTTTGTCCGGTTTTTGTCTTTTGACATAGGCCGGCAACCCCATATCTTAATAAAATTAAGATATGGTCTCTTCCCCTCCCATATCTCATATGGGGTGGTAGGCACAGATTTGGTAGGAACCCTATTCAGTAGGTATGCTGCTGTCTCCAGTGCATATCCCCAGAAGAAAATAAGCAACTCAGCTATACTCATCATCGAGCGCACCATATCTAATAGGGTGCGGTTCCTCCGTTCCGATACACCGTTGTGCTGTGGTGTATATGGAGGAGTTAGCTGAGAGAGAATCCCATTCTCTTTTAGGAAGTCCAGGAATTCATTGCTCAAGTATTCACCTCCTCGATCAGATCGAAGGATTTTAATACTTTTCCCGGTTTGGTTCTCGACTTCTTGTTTATATTCTCTAAATTTCTCAAAAGCTTCAGACTTGTGTCTTATCAAGAACACATGTCCGTATCTTGAGAGATCGTCAGTGAATGTAATGAAGTACGAAGAACCATCCCTGGCATGTGTAGACATGGGACCGCATACATCACTATGTATCAGTCCCAAGAGTTCAGTAACTCTCTCTCCGTGTCCCGTAAATGGAGTTTTGGTCATCTTGCCTTTGAGACATGACCGGCAAGTGTCATAAGATGAAAATTCAAACGGATTTAAATATCCATCCTTATGCAACTTAGCTAGTCGTGTCGCATTGATGTGACCCAGTCTACAATGCCACAAGAAGGATTCGTTCATTTCTGAACTTTTCCTCTTGTGTGTGTTTGTTATGCTCAGAACTGTTGATTGATTTAGAACATAAATGCCATTGCATAACGTGCCTGATCCAACCAACTTTTGGTTAAGGAAAATGTTCATAACATTATCCTGTAATACAAAATTATATCTCTCTTTACTCAACAAAGAAACTGATATAATGTTGCATATCAGGTTCGGCATGAAATAACATTCGTTCAGAATCAATGTATTACCATTTGGCAATACAAGGTGATATTCCCCGACGGTTTTAGCTGCAAAAATTGCACCATTTCCAACCCTTATGTCTTTATCACCTTCTCCAAGTTCTCTACTTTTCCTAAGCCCATGTAACTGATTACATATATGAGATCCTGACCCGGTATCCAATACCCAGGACGTAGAGCAAATGGAGAAACAGTTCTCTGTAATGAACACACCCGAAGAAAATGCATCAACATGTACTTTCTTCATTCGGGTGGCATGGGAATCCCGGTATTCCCTTATATCCTGATCAGTCTTATAACTCTTATAAGAAAGAACGGAACCAACGTTCCCCAGCACAGTATAACATGCGGGTTCGGTCAATACATCCATATTATTATCTTGATTAAGGCATGATATGGTCGCTACCTGGAGAGAAAGAGAGAAGAAAACACTTTAGCGTATGCTCTTGCAAGATCAGATTGGTTATTATTTTATCTAATCAGGATGGCTCCCATTGTTTTTATCAAATCTTCCTTCAAACCCTAAAAGGAAAGACTAGCCGGGATTAATTACACCCTACAACTTCGCCAATCTTTCAGCCCGGCCAGTGTCGGTACTTTGAGGGAGGTTCCCCGTGCTTTCGCACGGACCTAATTAAAGTAAACCTCGTTTACCTAGAGGCATAACCCCATTGACACCTTTCTAGACACCTACTTGATCGGCTAATTGTCCTGTGTAAAACTCTTCCAGGAGTAACAATTACTCGCAGTGGGCATCGGGATCCAACTATCTCATAGAAGGCATGCAATCTCATTGCAAATCTCAACACTTGAAATTCCCGATAATATTTTGCCCCAAGCATCCCATGACCTTGACGGAGGTCAACAAACCATAGGGTGCAAGTCAAGTTCAACCCGTCATTTCTTGATTGAATCAAACCCACCAACACGACCCTTGACGGAGGTCAACAAGGTCGTATGACTACCCTAATCCAATCTGCATCATTTGCATAAGCAGATAAATACTAGTTAGCTACCGCACACTACGCCTTGACGGAGGTCAACAAACGTAGCACGAATACTAAGTAGGACTTATCTGAAATGACGGAGGGCTACGACAGGTTTTTCTGAAAACCTATTGCGTAATGAACTTGATATCGTCGTAGAATCGAGTGAATTTTGAAATGGAGTGATTTTGAGGCTTTTATTAGTTTTGCTAAAGAGGTCACTCCCGGTGAAGGGATCTCGGCTCTTTTCTTATGGAATAAGGTGCAGGATATATCATATACATCACTATGCAAAGCAAAACTCCAAAAGCAGTCAAAAGTCAAACCGAGTGTTGTAGCATCTGCCAGTTTTGCTAAAGAGGTCACTCCCGGTGAAGGGATCTCGGCTCTTTCCCCATCGAATAAGGTGCAGGGTATATCATATATACCGCTATGCAAAGCAAAACTGTAGCTACCCTTTTTATTTGAAAATTTGATTCTACAACATCTTTTAGGTTTCTTTTCTTTCATTAATCACATTAATGAAGTCCCATCATTTAAATCACCTAAACATCACAGATAAATACGACGTACACTTATGCCATCCGTATTCGCCTCTGTTAGTTGTATGTATGCCCTAGAGGCCAGTATTGTACATATGATGTACATTATATTGGATGCTTGGACATATATAGAGATGACTTTCTTGCTCGATATGATAGTATGCTATCTGGTTGCTCTTTATCTTAACATGTATACTTGTCTCTTTATACTGTCTTATAATTACATGTTGGTAAAGCCCTTAGGATGTGTACTTGATTACCTGGACTATGATGCGGCTCATACTAGTGGGGACAAGGTAGTCCATAAGTACATCCTTCAAGGTCCCTAGTCGTGGGTGTATCGAGACGGGGCATCGATATACCAGTGTAGACTAGCGTATACGCTTCTCGACCCATGAGATGGGCGATGGATGATCCCATATCCATTGGTGTTTGACATCAGAGATGGTATACGGGTGCTCAGTGGAGACTGGGTACACTGGACGGACTCGCCGAGAACTCCCAGATGGTATTATACCTCACGTCAGATGGCAGTTCTCAGGTGACACTGGTGCAGGTTAGTCTGTAGACCCGAGATCGTCATAGAGTCTTGTGTGATTCCCACTGTGCTTTGATTTCCACCTTACCACGTCCATGAGGGCGTGCAAAACGGTAGTTTTTGGGTACAGTCCCGAGTTACATGGAGGCAATGAGCGATAGGAGGGGTTTCGTCTCTCCCGGTATTGGGGGTTGATGTTGCACTGTGCTCGATTGGCCGTAACAGGGAAGTCCCTGGCCAGGGCTGATTAGAGATTTACTGGTAAGTGTTACCAGTAGTTTCTCGACCCGTTATGAGCCTCACATCGGCACGACTTATCGATTATTGGGGTCTGACATTTACCACCCCTAGACTTGATATGCGACATATCAGACGAGGAGACCGGACTGCACGGGTAGTGTTGCCGGTTGGCTCGACGGGAGTTGTAGCAGGTTCGCTTGTTTTCTTCTGATCGCTCAATACCCGGGTGGCCGTTACGTTTAGCTGACCGCTTGCGGCTTGGGGGTGCTTGATATGATCATCACCCACTGCCGGCATATTGACGAGTCTTAGAGTCCCAAAGGAGTTACCTAGTCCAGGCGAAACATTGTGGTGCGCGTATGCGATATGCGCATGGACCCGATTAAAATGCGCGTATAAGATACCGTATATTAATCGGGCGGCTTGCTTTTGGTTGGGTCGTATGTGATATGGCCGGACTGATAAATCAAGTATTGATTTATCATTTAACCATTAGTTTCTCACTAGAAATCCTTTCTTGTATTTTTGGGATGTATGCATGCATGTATGCATTCTTTCTTGTTTCATGCACATATGGATGTGCATGCACACATACATTCATACATCATCCTTCATGGTTGTATATACAAAGAAAATGGTGGCAATATAAGACTCACACCATGGTTTTATATATATGAATTATTATTGCATTTGATTTAAAACAAAAAGAAAAAGGAAAGGATAATTCATGGTTTCTTTCTACACTCTTCTTTGACCTAACCATGCTCACCCACCATTTAACCATGGATTAACTTTCCTTTTGGGTTTTAACTCAAGTTCAATAATATATTTATTGTTTAACCATGGTTTGAGATGAGAGAAGAAAAATATATATAGATATATTTTCTATTTTCTCATGAGAGTTTATCTTTTCTATTATTCTAAAAGGCCACCATCTTCTTCCTCCTTCATCTTTTGCTCTCTAGATTTATCTAGTGAGCAAATTACTCATCAAGTTAGGATTTTGAAGTGAGAAAAACCACCACAACACCATTCTACATAAGTTTTGCCCACTTGTTTAGAGTATTAGCTTCATTCTCTTCTCTTGATCAAGTGAAGTTGCTAGCTTGGACAAAGCGGACTCCGGATGGATCATCGTGGACCTAGAGGAGTTCAAGCGGACTTTTTCCAAACCCCAAGTAGCCTAGGAGTCTAGCATAGGGAGCTACAAAGGTTGTACTCTCAAAACCCTAGCTTAATCTTAATCTACTTGTGTTGAAGTGTAGTTTTTGAAACCCTAATTTTTCTAGGAATGATTCTTTGTATGCTTACTTAGCACCCTAAAATTTTAATCTTTGGTACATGTGATGCTTCCAAACCCTTCATGAGGTGCTAGGTAAACCCTTCAGTGGTATCAGAGCCAAGCTAGAACATTAGGCGACACTTTAACGAAGTAAAAACTCCGATCGAACCTAAATACGGATTTTCGGGACCCTCTCTGGAAATTTTTTCAAATCTGTAATTTTTAAGAATTAAAAATACTTAAAAAATACAGCAGGCAAATATAAGACAAACTGTGAAATACGAAGCAGTGAACAGTAAACCCTAGCGCGGAACCGCGGCCGTACAGGTGATTCACTGCCTCGTTTTTATGTGGTTTTTCTCCTACCTGCTTGTGTACATTTTTGGGTATGTTTAATTTGAATCTAGTACTGAATATTCTGGGGATGGTTTTGGACTCGGCGATTCGATCGGAATTTTAATTTCGTGCTTTTTTCCGGATAATTAGAAAGTATTGAATAGTTCGAACGAGTGTCATTTTCTCACTTTTCACGGGGTTTAAATCTTTCGGAATTACGTGCAAGTTTTGTGGTGGACCCTCTAGAAGACAACAAACCTTAACTCGATTATGTGACCGTCTTGAACTGCCTTTTGAACCTTAGGGTTTGGGCAGTACGGCGTGCCACATGTGAGGCGTTGGCTTGACCCTTCTACGGCTGGACCGCTACTACTGTGTCACACTCCGGGTTTTTGAACTCCGCTCAAGTGTTGAGCTTTAGGGAATTTTGGGTATTGTATTATTCGTTCGAAAACTTTAATACTGTCTATTTATCTGGAATTTGATACAATATGTGGAATTCATATAGTTTAGGCATGAAGTACGAAGTATGTGATATTTCGCATTTATGATGTCTAAAGAGAATGTGGATTCCAAATATTGTAGTTTTACACTTTCTTTTCTGTGACCGTAAGTGTAGTATGTTCGATATCGCCAGTTTCGTTGCTATACATCAACGACAATCGGGGTACGCATACTTACTTATGTTGATGATATATGATATTATGTGTTGTTGAGATATGATGTGCAGGATTGTCGCGATTGAATAGCCGGGGGGGTTTTATGTGATATGAGAGTTTTATTTTTCATTCATGTAAAATTCAAATGTAATGTAATATTCTTTTATTTGGGGCACTTCCGGGTTGAGGTCGATGCCACCGGTGTTGTATATTATTTACTTTTCCGCATTAGGATGGACCCAAGGAGGGGAGCACAGGTGACCGGGTTTTGGGGTTCAGTAGGAGGCCATCTCGAGGAGTCGAGACCGGGTCTCCTAAACTCCAGAATTGGTAGGGTCGCTTGCCGCTCTCGTAGGGGTCCAGGGTGTGGGCTTGGCTATTCATCGCGACTGTGGAATCCGTATTTTCTATTGTTGGCTAAATACTAAATACGGACGTCCTAGTATATCCCACATTATATCTATGTTTCTGCTGCGATATCTGTGATGTGATCATTTGATATGTTCTGATGGATACAGTATATAGTATATATGATATATTATATAGGCGTTACTTATGTTTTACACCCGCGCTAGCCCTGCCCTGCTCTGCCGTTAGTTACCTAACCTAACGGTGCACGAGGGGACATCGAGGCGAATGCGGATGGCATAAGTGTACGTCGTATTTATCTGTGATGTTTAGGTGACTTAAATGATGGGACTTCATTAATGTGATTAATGAAAGAAAAGAAACCTAAAAGATGTTGTAGAATCAATTTTTTTTTCAAAAAAGGGGTAGCTACAGTCTTGCTTTGCATAGCGGTATATATGATATACCCTGCACCTTATTCGATAAGGAAAGAGCCGAGATCCCTTCACCGGGAGTGACCTCTTTAGCAAAACTGGCAGATGCTACAAAACTCGGTTTGGTTTTTGATTGCTTTTGGAGTTTTGCTTTGCACAGTGATATATATGATATATCCCGCACCTTATTCGATGAGGAAAGAGCCGAGATCCCTTCACCGGGAGTGACCACTTTAGAAAAACTAATAAAAGCCTCAAAATCACTCCATTTCAAAATTCACATGATTCTACAACGATATCAAGTTCATTACGCAATAGGTTTTCAGAAAAACCTGTCATAGCCCTCCGTCATTTCAGATAAGTTGTATATAGTATTCGTGCTGCATTTGTTGGCTTTCGTCAAGGTGTAGTGAGCGGTAGCTATATGCTGCTTTTCTGCTGCATATGATGCGACTGGATTAGGGTAGTCGTACGGCTTTGTTGGCTTTCGTCAAGGGTCATGCGGGTGGGTTTAATTCAGTCAAGAAATGTACGGGTTGAACTTGACTAGCGGGCTATGGTTTGTTGGCTTTCGTCAAGGTCATAGCACGTTAGGGGCAAAATATTATCGGGAATTTCAAGTGTTGAAATTTGCAATGAGATTGCATACCTTCTATGAGATAGTTGGATCCCGATACCCACTGCGAGTAATTGTTACTCCCGGGAGAGTTTTACACATGACAATTAGCCGATCAAGTAGGTGTCTAGAAAGGTGTCAACGGGGTTACGCCTCTGGGAAAATGAGGTTTATTTTAATTAGGTCCGTGCGAAAGCACGGGGAACCTCCCTCAAAGTACCGACACTGGCCTGGCTGAAAGATCGGCGAAGTTGTAGGGTGTAATTAATCCCGGCTAGTCTTTCCTTTTAGGGTTTGAAGGAAGATTTGATAAAAACAGTGGGAGCCATCCTGATTAGATAAGATAATAACCAATCTGATCTTGCAAGAGCATACGCTAAAGTGTTTTTCTTCTCTTTCTCTCTAGGTAGCGACCATGTCATGCTTTAATCAAGATAATAATATGGATGTATTGACCGAACCCGCATGTTATACTGTGCTGGGGAACGTTGGTTCCGTTCTTTCTTATAAGAGTTATAGGATTGAACAGGACATAGGGGAATACCAGGATTCCCATGCCACCCGAATGAAGAAAGTACATGATGATGCATTTTCTTCGGGTGTGTTCGTTACAGAGAACTGTTTCTCCATTTGCCCTACGTCCTGGGTATTAGATACCGGGTCAGGATCCCATATATGTAATCAGTTACATGGGCTAAAGAAAGGTAGAGAACTTGGAGAAGGTGATAAAGATATAAGGGTTGGAAATGGTGCAATTATTGTAGCTAAAACCTTTGGGGAATATCACCTTGTATTGCCAACTGGTAATACATTGATTCTGAACGAATGCTATTACATGCCGAATCTGATATGCAACATTATATCGGTTTCTTTGTTGAGTAAAGAGGGATATAATTTTGTATTACAGGATAATGTTATGAACATTTTCCTTAACCAAAAGTTGGTTGGATCAGGCACGTTGTGCAATGGCATTTATGTTCTAAATCAATCAACAGTTCTGAGCATAACAAACACACACAAGAGGAAGAGTTCAGAACTGAACGAATCCTTCTTGTGGCATTGTAGACTAGGTCACATCAATGCGACACGACTAGCTAAGTTGCATAAGGATGGATATTTGAAACCGTTCGAATTTTCATCTTATGACACTTGCCAGTCATGTCTCAAAGGGAAGATGACCAAAACTCTGTTTACGGGACACGGAGAAAGAGTTACCAAACTCTTAGGACTGATACATAGTGATGTATGCGGTCCCATGTCTACACATGCCAGGGATGGTTCTTCGTACTTCATTACATTCACTGACGATCTCTCAAGATACGGACATGTGTTCTTGATAAGATACAAGTCTGAAGCTTTTGAGAAATTTAGAGAATATAAACAAGAAGTCGAGAACCAAACCGGAAAAAGTATTAAAATCCTATGATCTGATTGAGGAGGTGAATACTTGAGCAATGAATTCCTGGACTTCCTAAAAGAGAATGGAATTCTCTCTCAGCTGACTCCTCCATATACACCACAGCACAACGGTGTATTGGAACGGAGGAACCGCACCCTATTAGATATGGTGCGCTCTATGATGAGCACAGCTGAGTTACCTATTTCCTTCTGGGGGTATGCGCTAGAGACAGCCATACATCTACTGAATATGGTCCCCACCAAATCTGTGCCTACCACTCCATATGAGATATGGAAAGGGAAGAGGCCATGTCTTAACTATGTTAAGATATGGGGTTGTCCAGCCTATGTCAAACGACAAAATCCGGACAAACTCGAGGCACGGTCTGTTCTATGCAAATTTGTAGGATATCCCAAGAATTCACAAGGGTATATCTTCTACCACACTGAGGAACAAAGAGTATTTGTTTCTCGGCATGCCACCTTTTTAGAAAAGGAATTTCTTGCAAAAGAGATTAGTGGACATGAGGTAGAACTGGAAGAGGTTCCAGCTACAAAAGCTGCAACAGAAGATCTGGTGGAACCAGAGGATTCCGTAGTTCCCAATGAACCCCAACCACTCCGCCGATCTAGTAGGGTTTCTCACCCACCTGAGAGATACTACGGTTTTCTCATGGATGGTTGGAGCGAGGATTGCATCATGGAGGATGATGACCCAACTAGCTTCGAGCAGGCCATCACGAGTGGGGACTCAGTGAAATGGCTGAATGCAATGCGGTCCGAGATGGAATCCATGTACACCAACAAAGTATGGTCTTTGGAAGTTGCTCCTGAAGGGGTAAAACCCATTGGGAGCAAGTGGATCTTCAAGAAAAAACTTGGTGTATATAGAAAGGTGGAGACTTTCAAAGCTAGACTTGTTGCAATGGGTTTTCGTCAAAGACCAGGTATGGACTATGACGAAACCTTTTCTCCAGTGGCTATGCTTAAATCCATCCGGATCATGCTTGCCATCGCTGCATATCATGATTACGAAATCTGGCAAATGGATGTTAAGACCGCCTTTCTAAACGGTGATTTAGAAGAGTGCTTGTACATGACTCAGCCAGAGGGCTTCGTAGATAGTGGGAGCAGCGGGAAGGTGTGCAAGCTGCTTAAATCCATTTATGGATTAAAGCAAGTATCGCGGAGTTGGAACATCTGCTTTGACTTTGTTATCAAAGTGTTTGATTTCGTCAAAAACGTAGATGAACCCTGTATCTACAAGAAGGTGGCAGAGAGTAAGGTTGTCTTCCTCGTATTGTACGTGGACGACATACTCTTGATAGGAAATGACATTCCTATGCTGCAATCGGTCAAGCTCTTCTTATCACAAAGATTCTCAATGAAAGATCTTGGTGATGCCTCCTGCATATTGGGAATAAGGATCTATAGAGATAGATTCAAATGGATATTGGGATTGTCCCAATCTAGGTACATTGACACCATACTAAAGAGGTTTAGTATGGAAGAATCCAAGCATGGGAACTTACCCACGATCTCTGGAGTCACTCTCTCCAAAGAGATGTCTCCCAAGACTGATTTGGAGAGAGCTCGCATGCAAGGGATACCCTATGCTTCGGCTGTAGGCTCTATCATGTACGCGATGCTATGTACCAGACCCGATGTAGCATACTCACTAAGTGTAGTGAGCAGGTATCAAGCTGATCCTGGAGAGAGTCACTGGACAGCTGTGAAGAGCATTCTCAAGTACTTACGAAGGACTAAAGAGATGCTCTTGGTGTATGGTAACGGAGAACTCCAAGTGGAGTCCTTTACCGATTCGAGCTTCCAGAGTGATAAGGACGACTCTAAGTCGCAGTCGGGATTTGTCTTTACCCTTTACGGAGGGGCGGTTAGCTGGAAGAGTTCCAAGCAGGAAACCGTAGCAGACTCGACGATGGAGGCTGAATACATCGCTGCCAACGATGCTGCCAAAGAGGCTGTCTGGATCAAGAAGTTCATTACTGAACTTGGAGTGGTTCCATCTATTGAGCATCCAATACCTTTGTATTGTGATAACAATGGAGCGGTAGCTTTGGCCAAGGAACCCAGGTCCCATCAGCGATCCAGGTATATTCTGAGGCGGTATCACCCGATCCGGGAGATAGTTGATCGCCGGGAGAACGAGGTCAGGAGAGTTGACACAAAGAATAACACAGCGGATCCACTCACGAAGGCCATTCCCTAGATACAGTTTGAGAGACTCTTCGGGATGCTCGGTATGCGATACTACAGCAGCTGGCCCTAGTGCAAGTGGGAGATTGTTAGTTGTATGTATGCCCTAGAGGCCAGTATTGTACAAATGATGTATATTATATTAGATGCTTGGACATATATAGAGATGACTTTCTTGCTCGATATGATAGTATGCTATCTGGTTGCTCTTTATCTTAACATGTATACTTGTCTCTTTATACTGTCTTATAGTTAAATGTTGGTAAAGCCCTTAGGATGTGTACTTGACTACTTGGACTATGATGCAGATCATACTAGTGGGGACAAGGTAGTCCATAAGTACATCCTTCAAGGTCCCTAGTCGTGGGTGTATCGAGACGGGGCATCGATATACCAGTGTAGACTAGTGTATACGCTTCTCGACCCATGAGATGGGCGATGGATGATCCCATATCCATTGGTGTTTGACATTAGAGATGGTATACGGGTGCTCAGTGGAGACTGGGTACACTGGACGGACTCGCCGAGAACTCCCAGATGGTATTATACCTCACGTCAGATGGCAGTTCTCAGGTGACACTGGTGCAGGTTAGTCTGTAGACCCGAGATCGTCATAGAGTCTTGTGTGATTCCCACTGTGCTTTGATTTCCACCTTACCACGTCCATGAGGGCGTGCAAAACGGTGGTTTTTGGGTACAGTCCCGAGTCACATGGAGGCAATAAGCGATAGGAGGGGTTTCGTCTCTCCCGGTATTGGGGGTTGATGTTGCACTGTGCTCGATTGGCCGTAACAGGGAAGTCCCTGGCCAGGGCTGATTAGAGATTTACTGGTAAGTGTTACCAGTAGTTTCTCGACCCGTTATGAACCTCGCATCGGCACGACTTATCGGTTATTGGGGTCTGACGTTTACCACCCCTAGACTTGATATGCGACATATCAGACGAGGAGACCGGACTGCACGGGTAGTGTTGCCGGTTGGTTCGACGGGAGTTGTAGCAGGTTCGCTTGTTTTCTTTTGATCGCTCAATACCCGGGTGGCCGTTACGTTTAGCTGACCGCTTGCGGCTTGGGGGTGCTTGATATGATCATCACCCACTGCCGGCGTATTGATGAGTCTTAGAGTCCCACAAAGGAGTTACCTAGTCCAGGCGAAACGTTGTGGTGCGCGTATGCGATATGCGCATGGACCCGATTAAAATGCGCGTATGAGATACCGTATATTAATCGGGCGGCTTGCTTTTGGTTGGGTCGTATGTGATATGGCCGGACTGATAAATCAAGTGTTGATTTATCATTTAACCATTAGTTTCTCACTAGAAATCCTTTCTTGTATTTTTGGGATGTATGCATGCATGTATGCATTCTTTCTTGTTTCATGCACATATGGATGTGCATGCATACATACATTCATACATCATCCTTCATGGCTGTATATACAAAGAAAATGGTGGCAATATAAGACTCACACCATGGTTTTATATATATGAATTATTATTGCATTTGATTTAAAACAAAAAGAAAAAGGAAAGGATAATTCATGGTTTCTTTCTACACTCTTCTTTGACCTAACCATGCTCACCCACCATTTAACCATGGATTAACTTTCCTTTTGGGTTTTAACTCAAGTTCAATAATATATTTATTGTTTAACCATGGTTTGAGATGAGAGAAGAAAAATATATATAGATATATTTTCTATTTTCTCATGAGAGTTTATCTTTTCTATTATTCTAAAAGGCCACCATCTTCTTCCTCCTTCATCTTTTGCTCTCTAGATTTATCTAGTGAGCAAATTACTCATCAAGTTAGGATTTTGAAGTGAGAAAAACCACCACAACACCATTCTACACAAGTCTTGCCCACTTGTTTAGAGTGTTAGCTTCATTCTCTTCTCTTGATCAAGTGAAGTTGCTAGCTTGGACAAAGCGGACTCCGGATGGATCATCGTGGACCTAGAGGAGTTCAAGCGGACTTTTTCCAAACCCCAAGTAGCCGAGGAGTCTAGCGTAGGGAGATACAAAGGTTGTACTCTCAAAACCCTAACTTAATCTACTTGTGTTGAAGTGTAGTTTTTGAAACCCTAATTTTTCTAGGAATGATTCTTTGTATGCTTACTTAGCACCCTAAAATTTTAATCTTTGGTACATGTGATGCTTCCAAACCCTTCATGAGGTGTTAGGTAAACCCTTCAGCCTCGATGCCCCTTCGTGCACCGTTAGGTTAGGTAACTAACGGCAGAGCAGGGCAGGGCTAGCGCGGGTGTAAAACATAAGTAACGCCTATATAATATATCATATATACTATATACAGTATTTATCACAGAACATCAAATGATCACATCATAGATATCACAGCAGAAGAAACATATGAAAAATTGGATATACTAGGACGTCCGTGTTTTATTTTGAGCCTCTATAAAACACGGATTCCACGGTCGCGATGAATAGCTAAACCCACACCCCTAGACCCCTACGAGAGCGGCAAGCAACCCTGCCAATTCTAGGGTTAGGAGACCCGGACCCGACTCCTCGAGTTGGTCTCCCACTGGACCCTAGAACCCGGTTACTTGTGCTCCCCTCCTTGGGCCTATCCTAGTGCGGAAAAGTAAATAATATACAAAAGGTGACATCAACCTCATCCCAGAAGTGCCCCAATAAAAGAATATTACATACATTTAAATTTTACATGAATGAAAATAAAAACTCTCATCTCACAGAAAACCCCCGGCTATTCAAAACGCGACAATCCAATATAACATATCCAGCAACACATAACATCACATGTCATCAACGTAAGTAAATATGCGCATCCTAATTGTCATTGACATATAGCAACGAAACCGGTGATATCACATATTACACTTACGGTCACAGAAAAGAAAGTGTAAAACTACAACATTTGGAATCCACAATCTCTTTAGACATCGTAAATCCGAAATATCACATATTCCGCATTTCATGCCTAACTGTATGAATTCCACATATTGTATCACATTCCAGATAAATAGACAGTATTAAACTTTCCGATCGAATAATCAAATACCCAAGATTTCCTCAATAGCTCAACACTTGAGCGGAGTTCAAAAATTCCAGAATACGTCACAGTAGCAACGGTCCTGCCGTAGAAGGGTCAAGCCAACGTTTCACATGTGGCACGCCGTACTGCCCCAAGCCTTAAGGTTCAAAGGGCAGTTCAAGACGGTCACATAATCGAGTTAAGGTTTGTTGTCTTCTAGGGGGTCCATCACATCACATGCACGTTTTTCCGAAAGATTTAAAACCCGATAACAATTCAACACTTGAATGTTTTTCGTGCCGGGAAAAATTGAGTTAATGATATCCGTTCAAACATTTTAATACTTTCTAAATTATCCGGAATAACATAACAAAATTAAATTCTCCGATCGAATCAGCGTTTTCAAAATAAACCCCAAAATACTCAACACTTGAGTCAGATAAAAATGCCCAGAAAAATATCAGGAAATTGAATAGGAACATTACTGTGCAAACAGTTAAAGGTGACGTCACAATATGGCCGCGGAACCGCCGCACGAGCCATTCTAGTGCCGCGGATCTGCGGCGCTTTGGGCTCTAAACAGTGTCGTTTTGCACAGTATTCCTTATATTTTCCTGCTGATTTTTTTAAGCATTTTTAATTTGGAAAAATCCCAAATTTTAAAAATTGTACAGAGAGGGTTTGATTTCGACGTGTTCGGGTTCGTTCGGAGTTTTAACTACGTTAACACATCGCCTAATGCTCTAGCTAGGCTCTGATACCACTGTAGGGTTACTAGGCACACTATGTATCACTACAAGGCATCGACCATGCCAAAATTAAAAAATTTTATGTGCCGAATAACACTAAGAAAGATCGTAAACTATAGTTTAGGCGAATCATATAGCAAGTAAACAACTTTACTCTAAAGGGATACGAAATACAACCTTTGTAGATCGTTCCTCCACTTCTTTAACTCCTTGATGAAGTCCCTTCGCTGCGATCGTGGTTCTCCCGGACCCTTGCATGACTTCACGAGGCGAAAGGTGCGACCTTGCTTGAAGTCTCCGAGGCCGAAGATGATCTACGTCGAGGGAATTCCGACTCAAGCTTCCACTTCACTAACTTGAGAATTAGTGAAGCAAACACCCTATATTAAAGTGCTAATCTAGTAGAGGATGGAGAAATAGGAAGTGGGTTCTCTTTAGAATTTTGTTTCTCACTTTAGATCAAACCCTAGCAAGCTTTTCTCTTGCTCAATGAAGAAGAAGATGATGAACAAATAGAAAAGAAAATGAGGATAATGATCAAGTGAGAAATCTAACCATGGTGAGTGAGTATCATATACTAACTCTTGTAGAGCCATAACCATAGCTAACACTTATGGTTGGGTTAAGAAATATCTATGGTAAAAACAAACTCAAGTGGACTTAGTCAATGCATCCACAAGCTTCCACAAGCTTCATGCATTGATCTAATCCTCCACTTGATTTTATAATTACTTAAAATATAACAACCCAACATAATATGTAGCATGGTGTAAGTCTCATACATCCAAGTCTAGTGTATCATCAACCATGATACAAAAGAAAACACTTTAATATATATATCACACATATATATATACAAGTGTTCACATGAGAGAAAATTCCTAAAGTGAATAAGTGTTAGCAAATGTAAATTAGTATATCTAATATACAATTATACACTTAATTATTAAATCAACACTTGACTTAATAATCCGGTCATATCTCATATAACCGGCTAACATATATCGTATCGACTTATCGAATCAACACTTGATTCGATAACCCGGTCATATCATATATGACCGACCGATATAAAAAGTAGCGAGAATAGAATACGGTATCACATACACGCATTTATTCTCGGTCTCGCACATATCTCATATGTGTTCCTATTTCGTTTCGCCTGAGCCAGTAAAAGCTCTGTGTAGGACTCTAAAGACTCGTCAATACGCCGGCAGTAGGTGATGATCACATCACGCACCCACAAGCCGTCAGCGATACTAGCTAGACGTAACGGCTACCCGGGTATTGAGCGATCAGAAGATCAGCAAGCAAGCCCGCTCCAACTCCTGTAAAAGCCTGTCGGTAACACTTCCCGTACAGTCCGGTCTCCTCGTATGATATGTCGCATATCAAGTCTAGGGGTGGTAAACGTCAGACCCCAATAACCGATAAGTCGTGCCGATGTGAGGCTTATAACGGGTCGAGAAACTACTGGTAACACTTACCAGTAAATCTCTAATCAGCCCTGGCCAGGGACTTCCCTGTTACGGCCAATCGAGCACAGCGCAACATCAACCCCTAATACCGGGAGAGACGAAACCCCTCCTATCGCTCATTGCCTCCATATGACTCGGGACTGTACCCAAAAACCACCGTTTTGCACGCCCTCGTGGACGTGGTAAGGTGGAAATCAAAGCACAGTGGGAATCACACGAGACTCTATGACGATCTCGGGTCTACAGACTAACCTGCACAAGTGTCACCAGAGAACTGCCATCTGACGTGAGGTATAATACCATCTGGGAGTTCTCGGCGAGTCCGTCCAGTGTACCCAGTCTCCACTGAGCACCCGTATACCATTTCTGATGTCAAACACCAATGGATATGGGATCATCCATCACCCATCTCATGGGTCGAGGAGCGTATACGCTAGTCTACTCTGGTATATCGATGCCCCGTCTCGATACACCCACGACTAGGGACCTTGAAGGATGTACTTATGGACTACCATGTCCCCACTAGTATGATCCGCATCATAGTCCAGATAGTCAAGTACACATCCTAAGGGCTTTACCAACATGTAATTATAAGACAGTGTAAAGAGACAAGTATACATGTTAAAGTAAAGTGCAACCAGCTAGCATACTATCATGTCGAGCAAGAAAGTCCTCTCTATATATGTCCAAGCATCCAATATAATATACATCATCTGTACAATACTGGCCTCTAGGGCAAACATACAACTAACAGTCCTTGTAATGTTAAGGATATGTATGCCCTAGAGGCCATCATTGTACATTGATATGTATATTATAGTGGATGCTTGAACATATATATAGAGGACTTTCTTGCTCGACATGATGGTATGCTATCTGGTTACTCTTTATCTTAACATGTACACTCAGTATTATTATATTGTCTCTCAGATACATGTTGATAAAGCCCTTAGGGTGTTGGATTGACTACCAGGAATATAATGCGGATCATACTACTGGGACCTGGGTAGTCCACAAGCACATCCTTTAATTGTTCCTAGTCGAGAGTATATCGAGACAGGGTATCGATATTCCAGAGTAGACTAGTGTGTACGTTTCTTGACCCTGTATGGGGCGATGGTTGATCCCATATCCATTGGTGTTTGACATCAAAGATTGTATACAGGTGCTTATTAGAGAATAGATACACCGAACAAGACTCGCCGAGAACTCCTAAATGGTACTATACATATCGTCAGATAGCAGTTCTCTGGTGACACTGGTACAGGTTAGTCTGTAGACCCGAGATAGTCATAGAGTCTTGTGTGGTTCCCACTGTGCTTTGATTTCCTCCCTACCACGACTCAAAGGAGTCGTGCAAACATGTGGATTTTGGGTATAGTCCCGAATCACATGGAGGCAATGAGCGATAGGAGGGGTTTCGTCTCTCCCGGTATAGGGAGTTGATGTTTCGCTATGGTCGATTGGCTATAACAGGAAGTCTCTGGCCAGGGCTGTTGATGAGATTTACTAGTAAGTATTATCAGTAGTTTCTCGTACCGTTATAGGCCACACATCGGCATGACTTATCAAGTTATTGGGGTCTGACGATTCCACCCTCAGACTCAATATGCGACATATCAGACGAAGAGACCGGACTGTACGGTAAGTGTTACCTATAGGCTTCATGGGAGTTTGGACAAGCTTGCTTGTTGATCTTCTATTCGCTCAATACTTGGGTAGCCGTTTCGTCCAGCTAGTACCTGTTAGTTATATATATGCTCTAGAGGCCATTACTGTACATACGATGTATATTGTAGTGGATGCTTGGACATATATAGGGAGGACTTTCTTGCTCGACATGATAGTATGCTATCTGGTTGCTCTTTATCTTAACATGTACGCTGATTGTCTCTATGTTACATGTTGATAAAGCCCTTAGGATGAGTACTTGACTACCAGGATTATGATGCAGATCATACTAGTGGGGACAGAGTAGTCGCTAAGTACATCCTTCAAATGTTCCTAGTTGTAGGTGTATCGAGACAGGACATCGATATACCAGAGTAGACTAGTGTATAGCTTCTCGACCCATGTAGATGGGCGATGGATGATCCCATATCTATTGGTGTTTGACATCAGAGACAGTATACGGGTGCTCAGTGGAGACTGGGTACACTGAACGGCCTCGCCGAGAACTCCCAGATGGTATTATACTTCACGTCAGATGGCAGTTCTCTGGTGACACTGGTACAGGTTAGTCTGTAGACCCGAGATCGTCATAGAGTCTTGTGTGATTCCCACTGTGCTTTGATTTCAACCTTACCACGTTCAAGAGAACGTGCAAAACGGTGGATTTTGGGTACATTCCCGAGTCACATGGAGGCAATGAGCGATAGGAGGGGTTTCGTCTCTCCCGGTATTGGGAGTTGATGTTGCGCTGTACTCGATTGGCTATAACAGGAAGTCCTTGGCCAAGGCTGCTTTAGAGATGTACTGGTAAGTGTTATCATCAGTTTCTTGACTTGTTATGAGCCTCATATCGACACGACTTATCGAGTTACTAGGGTCTAACGTTTACCACCTAGATGAGATATGCGACAAATCAGACGAAGTGACCGGACTGTACGGTAGTGTTACTGATTGGATTCGCAGGAGTGTGAGCAGACTTGCTTGTTGATCTTCTGATCGCTCAATACCCGGGTGGCCATTACGTTTAGCAGACCGCTTGCGGCTTGTGGGTGTTTGATATGATCATCACCTACTGCTGGCGTATTGACGAGTCTTTAGAGTCCTACACAGGGGTTTCTTGGCTCAAGCGAAATGGAGTAGGAGCGCATATGTGACATGTGCGGGACCAAGATTGATACGATATGTGATACCGTATTCTATTCTCGCGATTTGTGACATCGGTTGGTTATATGCGATATAGCCGGGTTATCGGATCAAGAGTTGATTCGATAAGTTGTTACATATGATATTAGTCGGTTATATGTAATATAGCCGGATTTAATAATTTAATGTATAATTATATATTTGATATATTACATTACATTAACTAATATTAGCTCACTTATGATTTCTTTTCTCACATGATGTGCACATTGTATATATGTGATATGTATATTTGTGTACATGTATTGTGTCATGCTTGATGATACATGCAAGATGGGTGTATGAGACTTAAACCATGTTAGGGTTAAGTTAGGGTTTTATTTATTTCTTAAGTTAATAACAAAAGAGAGAAGACTTGGTCAATGTTGTCAAGCTTGGATGAAGCTTGTAGAAACATTGACAAAGTCCACTCTTTTGTCTAGCTTAGGATATTTTGTTAACCCAACCCTTAACCTTAGCCTTTGGTTAATTCTCTACATGAGTTAGACATGAAGGCTTAACTCACCCATGGTTTCAATAATTCATTTGGATTAACTCATATGATGAGTTCTAGCTTCTGCTTCTTCTTCCTCAAAGCTTTCTAGCTTCAATGGAGGTATGAGAAAAAGTGTGAGAAAATAAAATCTAATGTGAGAAAACTTCCTACTTATTCATCTTCTACTACTTTCCATTTAGTATAGGGTGTTTGCTTCACTAATTCCATAGTTAGTGAAGAGATAGCTTGGGTTAGTGTCTCCTCGACGTAGATCGTCTTCGGCCTCGAAGTTTTCGAAGCAAGCATGTTCGTTTCTTCATGGGATCCTCTCTAGAGTCGAAGTTCATGATCGCAGCGAAATGGACTACTACACGGAGCTATTGAAGTGAAGGACTGGTCTACAAAGGTTGTATTCCTTACTCACTAGACTTGCAAAGTGTTTGCTTTTATATTCCGTCGATTTCTAGTTTACGATTCTTTGTTAGGGTTAGCTAAAATGGTAAAAATTTGAATTTGGCATGGACGATGCCTCCCGAAACCTTGCTGTCGTCTTAGGTTACCCTGCAGAACCTGTAAGTGCACGGCGGCGCCCCGGCCGTCAATCCGACGCCAAAAATGCGGAAGCGAAAAACTTTAATTTTGCAAACTAGCAAACCGGCACCACCGCTCACTAAAACCCGGATCGGACCATTAACTAGTCCTAGCTAACTACAAGAAGGGGAAGAGAGATATACCGACTGATCCGTGTCCTCCGGTCTTCTCGTCGTCGTCCCGATCTCCCGCGGAGTCTCCAGTCTCCACCTCGTCGCCGGAAGGGCACCACGTCGCCGGCTTCTTTTACGGGCTCCCACCTCTATACCGAGGCAACTCAGGCACGAAGTTGGCGAGCCGACGTGCCCAAGATTTGCTGTAGAATACGTGTAGTGATATGTCTCATTTAGGGTTTAGGATGTTGCCTTTGGTGGAGGAAATGATACAATCTCATGGAGATGGAACTTGTGGGATTTTTCCAAAAGCAAAAGAGCAAAAATCCCACACTAAAAATTTTGGACTGCCCCAAGCCTTTCTTGGCCGGCCATGCAAAGGGAATGGGAGAGGAGAGAGTGAAAAATGAGGGAGTCTCTCATAATGCAAGAGAGAGAGAGAGAGTGAAAAATGAGGGAGTCTCTCATAATGCAAGAGAGAGAGAGAGAGAAAATGTGATGATGAAAAACAATGATCACAAAACCAACCTCACACTCCAACTATCATCATAACAACCAAAAGTCATGCAATGATGCACCATCATGAAGTGAGCAAGTCAAATGATGGTGCAACCATCATGACACAAGAAAATGCAAAGACCCCCTTCCAAATTGCTTATTTGCACAAATGCAAATAAGCCCTCCTCCACCAAACTTCGGCCAATGAACGATACAAAGGAAATTGGCCGAAACGGAAAGCAAACTGGCAACTCCAGAAAACTGGTCCCGTAATAAATTACAGGAAAACCCCGATACTGTGTATACACACCCGTATTTGTATTCCGACCGAAATACAAATGCAATGAGACAAACTCTACACTGTACTATACTAGCATCCGGCTTAAACCAAAGCCGGCTAGTAATATCCGTTCGATCCTGATCCGTGCAATACCGCACGTATCTGATCGAACCCTGCCATATATCCATACGGCCTGTAGTACAAACTGTCCGATCCTGATCCGTGCAATACCGCACGTATCTGATCGGACCTTGCCATATCTCCATACGGCCTCTACAGCTTTTCGCCCGAAAACTTGAGCAACTGAATGTGGGGGACTCTAAAGACTCGTCAACACCTTGGTTGTGGATTTAACCACTAGCACGTTAGAGGTATAAGCCAATACATAACGGGCTACCAGGTATTGACCAAAAGGGACGTCTGTGAGCGAACTCAGCCTGACACCCTACCGAGCCTGTCAGTGACAATATTCATACAGTCCGGTCCGTTCGTCTATGAGCATCGCATGGCGGGCCTAGGGGGTTGGTAAAAGTCAGACCCAAAAGCGGTACAAGTCGTGTCGGAGTGTAGCCCAGAACACCCTGAGATACTACTGGAATACCTACCAGTAAATCTCCTTGCCTCGGCCGAGGGCTTTGTGTAATGGCTCTCCTAGACACAGCGCGACCTCACCCCCAATACCGGGAGAGACGAACCCCTGAAGATACGCTCACTGCCTCCATGTGGCTCGGGACTGTACCCAACTAAAACTTGTTTGCACGTCTCCTTTGAGCGTGGTAGGGTAGTAATCAAAGTACAGTGGGAACTCACACCAGACAAATGACGATCCCCAGGTCGATGAACTAACATGTACACATGTCACGAGGGAACTGCCATCTGACGTCTGGTATATGACCAACTAGCATGTTCCCGGGGAGTCCTGTCCGGTGTACTCATAACCCAATGAGCACCTGTATACATCTTAGGTGATCCAACTGACACCAATGGCTTGTGAGACCGGCCACCGCCCCTCGTCGGGGTCTCGACTGTATACACTAGTCTACTCTGGAGTATCGATGCCCTATCTCGAAACTCGCATGACTAGGGACCTTTTAAGGATGTGCTTATAGACCCCAGCTCCCACTTATATGATCGCCCTCATACTGCTGGTGGTCAAGCAAGAATCCTAGGGGCTCTATCAACGTGTAATAGCGACCTGTCTGGTCACCTAAGCAGTACACGATGATAAAGATAAACCAGATAGCATACTATCATCTCGAGTAAGACTGTCCTACTGGGACAGGTCCTCCCTCAATCATTGCAATCACGTGCCTGTGATCCAATAATTGACTCTGAGGGCACTATCTCCAACAATCTCCCACTTGCACTCAAGGCTAATTATTGCGATGTCGCATACTCACAGCCCGTGTGATACCGAACACCCAACTCCTCTACCAGTCAGTCTCACAAAGCTCGTTTGCGAAACTATTGCGTTCGAGGAATAGCCTCAGTGAGTGGATCCGCTTTGATGTTTCTTTCTATGTCTCTCTATATCTCATGTTCGCGGAGAAAGCCATCTCCCGAAATGAGCAATACCTGTCTTAGAATGTGTCTGGATGTCTGATGGGACCTAGCTCATAAATGAACTCCAAATCCAAACTTCTTAGACTGTATCGTCAACTGAACTTAATCAGTATCCTGCGCCATGCCTCCCTCAGTATCCGCCTGGATCACCTGTCCAAAATACTGCCCCTCGTCAGAGGGAAAACTAAAACTCTGACAGCCACTCTGCCATCCATGTCACCTTGGAAGCCTGGAATGATAACCGTCTCCTAAAGGAGGCTGACGTTATCAAATCCCTAGAACATTCACTTATGTTCTAAAGCTGCTTCCGATCGTTTCTCCAGGATTGGATTAATATCAACTTATTGCATCTCCTGCAAGAACAACATCTGGTGTGGTACTTGACATCTCATGATTGACTCAATTGCCTAAGCAAGTGATCTGCCAATCATGCGTATCCCTCTCCCTTTTAGTCTGTAAGACACCTTTAGAGAGGGTGACTCCATCACCAGCAGGTACACTACCGTGCCAGGAGTCGTCCATTCTAAATACTTATAGAATGCTGTCTAAGTACCCAGATTGGGAAACCACCCAAATCTAGATCTAAAACCATAGATCTAGTAACCAGAATGTCTGATATAATATCCAAGTCCTTTGTGGAGAAATCACTGTGTGACAACCAAAGAATAACCGATCGTAGTATAGGAATATCACTTCCTACCCTGTGCATGTCATCCAAAATACCAGGACATCACACCCTACTACCTTCTTAACAGATCCATCCCCTATTCTGATGAAGTCAAGCCTATGACTGTCACGTCAGAAATAGATGATCTATCTCCGCAATATCTGCTTTAGTCTATAAATAGACATAAGCCACCTGTCCACCAATGCTTCCGCTGCTCCCACTGACTACGACAACCCTCTGGCAGAGTCATATACACGTACACTTCTAAAGCAAGTTTAGAACGACGCTATACTCATCCTCCTGCCGGGTCTCACAGTCTGGAACAACAGCAATGGCAAGTGTGGATAAACAAGAACTTCCCTGTCACCGTCCTTGAGGCTACCGGAGTACCTCTCGGGTGCCTGAAGTTACCCACCGTATCTGCGGAGTGGCCAATGGAATGTCAAACCAGATTGAATCTTTAGGTTCCTATGAAATCTTTAGTAATCGTTTGTGGTTCTGGAATCACTTCCAGTTCTACCATACTCCCACTACTGTTTTCTGAAAAAAAAAACCATTTTTATTAAAACTGTGGCGAGTCAAGAACAATATCACTATTGATCTTCCAGATGGTAGAAAGTCAACCCTTGTCATAGCCTGGGTCAACCCACAAACAGCCATTACAGAAACGTGCCTTGAGTTATCCGGAGTCTGGTTTTAAGCATAAGCCGGACAACTCCCCGTACCTTAATATCGTTAAGATACGAACTGTTCTATATCCAATACAGGAACAGAGGCACTGATTTAATTGAACCAGATTCAAATCATGCAGCTGTCTCCAGCGCATGTCAACTTAATGGAAGGAGGCCGATCAGCGTTACCCAACTTAGGAATGTTCCAATTATGAGTAACCTGAAAGAGAAGCAAGTTCTCTTAATCACTACTATCAACTGAATACCATTGACAAGTATCTACATCTTCGATCACTCTGAAGAATCCCGATACTTGCTACACCTGGTTTTCTACTCTATTCAAATACCTATAACTTCTCCAAATTCGGACCCTGTGTTTCCACGAAACACCTGTCTAAAAACCAGAGAAGTCATAAGTAAACCGAATATAGTACGAGGACCAACCCCTCTGTCCTGATGGACCCTGGACAACATACAATACTCTGTATAAGTCCCTTGAGTCTAAAAACTCATTCACTGTGTGTCGTAGGTTAAAAACTGTACTTATGGTTAAGAAGAATTACACCGCTGTTTAATGCCCCTTACCTAACCATCAACTGATATAGGTAAATGTCATAGACATAATTTCAAAAAGGTATATCTCACTCTATGAAAATAGACGTACAGATATATCAATTTGAAATTGGTGCATAACAACGGATATTCAAAACCAAATATTTGCCGACCGGCAAACAGCCCAGGTGATTTCCTCAAATATCACCGATTACAACGAATCCCGATATAATGAGGATGATCACCCAAGTCCCAATAACTTACTCCCACTCATCATCTGTAAAACCATACAGATGTGAGAATCATACCTGGTAAATACATACCCTGGAGTAAGTATCTAATCGGGAAATCAGTTTTCCTTTAACAGTACACAGTGACACCGAAACATTGAAATGTTTCGATGGGGTATCCTGGTATTCCTAGTAATGCCTCTTCCAGATTCACGACTGAAACCGTATAATTCTTTGCCACCTCTCCAAATCCCTTTATATGTCTTCAGTCATTACCTTCTGCACACCCCTTAGGCCAAATGGTTTTCTTCCTTCCCTTCCGTTCGGCACCAGCCTATGGTTTGGAAGAAGACTATCCAATAAGCATAATGGGTGTACTGTCCTAATCCTAGGAGCACTCGCAATGCGAGAGAAGGTGAAGACAAAAGATACCTGAATAAACCTTATTCCTATTTCTCCTGAACCAGAATCCATCCCCGAACTGGAACAAGTTCCTTTCGAGTTCGTATATAACCATACGATGGAGTATCCAATAAACTGTGGATCTTCGTAGTGATATGGAGTGTCCTGGAGAAATACAAAGGTGAAGTGGGAGTGGTAATGAAAAACTTGGTTTGGTCGTGAATATCAGTCGCAATTTACTTTGCCATCTTACTAATCCATTTCTTTGTCTTTACATAATACCTTCTGTATACCATCGTTAGGCTAATTGGTTTTCTTCATTCCCTACCGGTCGGCACCTGCCTATGGTTTGGAAGAAGACTATCCAATTGGCGTAATAGGTGTACCATCTCCTAAACCAAGGAGTACTCACAACTTGAGAGAAGGTAAAAGGAAAAGACAACTGAATAATCCTATCCGTCTTCTCCAGAACCGGAAACCATCCTCGAATAAATCCCTTCGAGTTCGTATATAACCATACGATGGTTTTGTCCAATGGAAGTGGACGTTCGTAGTAATACGGGGTGTTCTGGAGAAAAAGGGTAAAAGTAGGAGTGGCAATGAGGTCTGCAACTCTGACAATCCAAAAGCCAGTGCTAAGAAGGTTCGGTCAACTTGGTCGCTGAGTCAAAGTCTTAGGGTCGGGTCAATGGTCGCTGCCAAAGAGAGAGAGAAAAGAAACACTCAGCGTGCACTCTAACCTAGATCAGAATGGTTACCAATTTATCTAATCTGGAAACCTCCCACTGTAACGTCAAATTCTTCTCCAAACCCAAAAGAAGAATTAGTCGGGGTCACCCGAGGAGTAAACTAACTCATCAGTGGGAATCGGGATCCTACTATCATCGCATGATAACGTGACGGAATCCGCTCACGCTATCACACTCCAGAAGGTATGCGCATATCTGGCAAGTTTCAGTTCTTTTGAAACTCCCGATGTGATTTTTGCCCCATGCTCTTATGACCTTGATTTTGGCCAACAAATCATAAGTCATATGTCAAGTTCTACCCGTCATTCTCCAGGTTAATTTGAGTCCACCCGTACATACCCTTGATTTTAGCCAACAAGGTAGTACGACTGTCCCAAACCAACGCATCTATCTATGCTGCATATGAATACCCAATAGCTACCAATCACTATGCCTTGACTTTGGTCAACAAACACAGCTTGAATACTATTGACTACCCATATGAAATGACGAAGGGCTACGAATGGTTTCTGGCGAAAACCTTTAACGTAATGAACTTGATATCGTTGAAGGAACTGATAGCTTTATAAAAATATAGTGACGAAAACCTTTGCTAAAGAGGTCACTCCCGGTGAAAGGATCTCGGCTCTTTCCCCGTAGAATGAGGTGCAGGATATTCCAACTGAATACCACGATGCAAAGCAAAAGTAATCGGCTATAGTGAAGTTATTGCCCTGACGCAAGCTTTTTGTCCA
Organism: Agapanthus africanus; assembly: GCA_030015575.1. Lineage (NCBI taxonomy): Eukaryota > Viridiplantae > Streptophyta > Magnoliopsida > Asparagales > Amaryllidaceae > Agapanthus > Agapanthus africanus. The sequence goes on from CM057338.1 coordinate 503,297,636, forward strand.
AGGGGTCACTCCCGGTGAAGGGATCTCGGCCCTTGCCTCGTCGACTGAGGAGCAGGATATTCCAACTGAATACCACTGTGCAAAACAAAAGTGAACGTTCTTGCAAATAACAGCTTTTTGAAAAGTTGTTCCAACAACATCAGATTAGGTTTTTTTTTAACTTGCATTGATCCGAATCAACGCAGTCCCATCAATTGATCACACCACAAAGAACGAAAATAATATGACGTACGTATATGCCATCCGCATTCGCCACTGGGTCCCGTCATTACCCGTTAGGTTAGCTAACTAACGACAGAGCGGGGACTGGACTAGCGCGGATGCAAAACATATACAACATCTACTAATATATATATACCAATATATAATTTTCGCTCAAGGCGTGATAAAAAATGCAACATCACAGAAATGTACAGCATCACAGAACAATACAGATATCTGGGATCCCCGGGTTTCACAGAGCCGCTGAAACCCGACGTTCCCCTGGTCGTGTGGATAGCCTGTGCAATGAAAACCTAGACCCCTACGGGCGCGGCAAGTCACCCGCCAAAACCTGAAGCGAGGCAGCCCCCTTCAGCTCCGTGAATGGACCACCCAGCACTTCACGGAATCCGGTAACTTGGGCACCCCTCTTGGGTCAACCTGTACCCCCTACAAGTGCGGCGAATATCCCGCCAATCCTAGAGTGAAGCTCCCTCCGTCTCAATGCCATGAGATGCGGGCTTGTTGCCCTCTAGAACTCGGCTATCCGTGCACCCCTCCGCGGGGTAATCCTAGTACAGAAAGTAAAATATACATACACCGGGTACATCGACCGCAACCTGGTCGTGCCCCAAAATAATAATACAAACAGGCAGTGACGGCAGTCCACATGTCGGACGCTCGCCCCGCAATACCAAATGTACATAATACAACAAAAACTGTACTAGCATTGCATCCAGGCTATCCCTCACGACCGATCCGCAACATCACAGCAAAACACAGAACATCAACGTAAAAGTCACGTTCGCAAATCCGTCTAACCGGGCTATAGCAGTTAGACAGGATTTACCGATCAAGTGACATTCACGGTCGCAGATATAATGTAAATACTGTGAAAAAATGTGTTTAAAATATCCGATCGATCAAATTTTAACAAGTGGGCCCCAAGTACTACTGTAGCACATCAAGAAATTCTGGGCCCAAAATTAATATTCCAAAAACCATACAATCAACCCAGAAAGCAACTGCAGAAATTTGATGCAGCAATCACACTATAGTGCGGCGGAACCGCGGCCTAATGGGGGGTTCGGCCGCGGTTCCGCGCTCCCATAGTCGACTCACTGTGTCGAATTTCTACAGAAAGCTTATAACTTCCAGTACATCACTTTTCTACAACCTGAAAAAAATTTCGAGCCAGAAAAAATTCAACAGAAAACTGATGAATGTGAAAACGCGGGTTTTTGGAATTTTGTTCGATCGGAAGTGTGAACACATTAGACAAAGCTAGACTATGTTAATGGCGAGGCTCTGATACCACTGTAAGTGCATAGTGGCGCCCCGGCCGTCAATCCGACGCCAAAAATGCGGAAGCGAAAAACTTTAATTTTGCAAACTAGCAAACCGGCACCACCGCGCACTAAAACCCGGATCGGACCATTAACTAGTCCTAGCTAACTACAAGAAGGGGAAGAGAGATATACCGACTGATCCGTGTCCTCCGGTCTTCTCGTCGTCGTCCCGATCTCCCGCGGAGTCTCCAGTCTCCACCTCGTCGCCGGAAGGGCACCACGTCGCCGGCTTCTTTTACGGGCTCCCACCTCTATACCGAGGCAACTCAGGCACGAAGTTGGCGAGCCGACGTGCCCAAGATTTGCTGTAGAATGCGTGTAGTGATATGTCTCATTTGGGGTTTAGGATGTTGCCTTTGGTGGAGGAAATGATACAATCTCATGGAGATGGAACTTGTGGGATTTTTCCAAAAGCAAAAGAGCAAAAATCCCACACTAAAAATTTTGGACAGCCCCAAGCTTTTCTTGGCCGGCCATGCAAAGGGAATAGGAGAGGAGAGAGTGAAAAATGAGGGAGTCTCTCATAATGCAAGAGAGAGAGAGAGTGAAAAATGAGGGAGTCTCTCATAATGCAAGAGAGAGAGAGAGAAAATGTGATGATGAAAAACAATGATCACAAAACCAACCTCACACTCCAACTATCATCATAACAACCAAAAGTCATGCAATGATGCACCATCATGAAGTGAGCAAGTCAAATGATGGTGCAACCATCATGACACAAGAAAATGCAAAGACCCCCTTCCAAATTGCTTATTTGCACAAATGCAAATAAGCCCTCCTCCACCAAACTTCGGCCAATGAACGATACAAAGGAAATTGGCCGAAACGGAAAGCAAACTGGCAACTCCAGAAAACTGGTCCCGTAATAAATTACAGGAAAACCCCAATACTGTGTATACACACCCGCATTTGTATTCCGACCGAAATACAAATGCAATGAGACAAACTCTATACTGTACTATACTAGCATCCGGCTTAAACCAAAGCCGGCTAGTAATATCCGTTCGATCCTGATCCGTGCAATACTGCACGTATTTGATCGAACCCTGCCATATATCCATACGGCCTGTAGTACAAACTGTCCGATCCTGATCCATGCAATACCGCACGTATCTGATCGGACCTTGCCATATCTCCATACGGCCTCTACAGCTTTTCGCCCGAAAACTTGAGCAACTGAATATGGGGGACTCTAAAGACTCGTCAACACCTTGGTTGTGGATTTAACCACTAGCACGTTAGAGGTATAAGCCAATACATAACGGGCTACCAGGTATTGACCAAAAGGGACGTCTGTGAGCGAACTCAGCCTGACACCCTACCGAGCCTGTCAGTGACAATATCCATACAGTCCGGTCCGTTCGTCTATGAGCATCGCATGTGGGGCCTAGGGGGTTGGTAAAATTCAGACCCACAAAAACGCTACAAGTCGTGTCGAAGTGTAGCCCAGAACACCCTGAGATACTACTGGAATACCTACCAGTAAATCTCCTTGCCTCGGCCGAGGGCTTTGTGTAATGGCTCTCCTAGACACAGCGCGATCTCACCCCCAATACCGGGAGAGAAGAACCCCTGAAGATACGCTCACTGCCTCCATGTGGCTCAGGACTGTACCCAACTAAAACCTGTTTGCACGTCTCCTTTGAGCGTGGTAGGGTAGTAATCAAAGTACAGTGGGAACTCACACGAGACAAATGACGATCCCCAGGTCGATGAACTAATCTGTACACATGTCACCAGGGAACTGCCATCTGACGTCTGGTATATGACCAACTAGCATGTTCCCGGCGAGTCCTGTCCGGTGTACTCATAACCCAATGAGCACCTGTATACATCTTAGATGATCCAACTGACACCAATGGCTTGTGAGACCGGCCACCGCGCCTCGTCGGGGTCTCGACTGTATACACTAGTCTACTCTGGAGTATCGATGCCCTGTCTCGAAACTCGCACGACTAGGGACCTTTTAAGGATGTGCTTATAGACCCCAGCTCCCACTTATATGATCGCCCTCATACTGCTGGTGGTCAAGCAAGAATCCTAGGGGCTCTATCAACGTGTAATAGCGACCTGTCTGGTCACCTAAGCAGTACACGATGATAAAGATAAAACAGATAGCATACTATCATCTCGAGTAAGACTGTCCTACTGGGACAGGTCCTCCCTCAATCATTGCAATCACGTGCCTGTGATCCAATAATTGACTCTGAGGGCACTATCTCCAACAGTACCGCTGACGGCTTGTGGGTGACTGATGTGATCATCACCTACTGCTAGTGTATTGACGTGTCTTTAGAGTTCCATACAGAAGTTTCCTGGTTCAAGCGAAACGAAGTAGGGCACATATGTTAATATGTGCGGGGGCCTGATTAAATACGAGTATGCGATACCGTATTGTAATCTGGCGGCTATTTGTTATCGGTTAAGTTGTATGTGATATAACCGGATTATTGAATCAAGTGTTGATTTGATAATGTGATATACAGATAAATGATATTAGCTGGTTATATGTGATATAACCGGATTATTAAATCAAGTGTTGATTTAATAATTTGATACATATTATATTTGATATAATTATATATTAACTAATATTATTAGCTCACTATTATTTTCTTCATAATATATATATTAATATATATATATGTGTGTGTGTGTGTGTGTATGTGTGTGTGTGTATTTTATGAAGCATGGTTTGTTTTTCTATTTTGAGAAAATAGAAAAAGAGGTGGAAAATGGGGAGACATTTTGGGCATGGGTGAAGCATGGCTTTTATCTATTGTTTATTGGTCTTAACTCACTATTGAAGCATGGTTGGAAAAAAGAATTGGATTTTTATTCCATGCTTCAATAAGTGAGGGTTTGTGATGAGCCATTCAACACTTAGCCATTTACAAGAGTTAGTTTCTTCACTTGAGCTCCTTGCTCTCTAGATCTCTCCATCTTCTTCACCTCCACCTCCAAGCTCAATCCCTCATATGAGTTGTGAAACCTTGAGCTTGTGAGAATCTTAGTGAGCAAACAAAACTCATATTTTACCATTCTATACTTGATTAGCACTTTGGTGTAGTGTGTTTACTTCACTAAAGAGTTTAGTGAAGAAATAGCTTGTATTAGCGGACTTCGGGTGGATCATCTTCGGCACGAAAGTCATTAAAGCAAGTTCGTTCAACCTTCAAGTGGGGCCTAGTGGAGTCGCATGGACTACAACCCGGAGCTTTAGATGAGAAGGACACGGTCTACAAAGGTTGTAGCCACCTTTCTCTTAGTATAGTTTTTGTAATATCATAGTTAAACCCTAATCATCTAATTTAAGATCTTGGTTAGAGTTAATTAGCACCCCAAAATTTTTTTAATTGGTATGCTTGATGCTAGTAAAACCCAGTGGTGGTGCTAACATACACTTTCATGGTATCAGATCCAAAGCAAGAAGATTAGACGATGTTTGTAAAACCATGAAACCGAAACAACTCCGAAACAGGCGCATCGAAACCCTAGTTTCTGTCGAATTTTCCAGAGCCTCTAATTTTTTTTAAAATAGTTGCAGAGTGCTTTTATTCATGTATATAGAACACCAGAGAAATTTGAAACCCAAACACCTAAACTTGGCCAGCCAAAAAGCAAAAAAAAAAACCCGGCCTGGCCGGTTTTGTGAAGAGATTTGGGCTTCATTTTTATTTTGTGTTCTGGTCTCATGGTTTTAGGGTTTCAGATTATGTTTGATTAGCTTAGTTTGTATGTGATGTTAACTTTCATATTGCGGCTATTCGGAGTGTTTTGTTGTCGTATTTTTACATCGCTTTGGGTTTAAGTTTGATATGTGATACAGTAGTTGGAATCCACATTAAATTAGTTTTGTGAAAACTAGTTTGTTTGTAAATCTAGCATGTTAGTCTCTATTGATCGATTGCCACGAACTTTCGATTCGGATCAAAACTCCATCGCAATCGCGTATCGTATGCAAATACTCACCAGATAACTTTACTAGGTAACCATGCCCCATAGCCCCGACCAAGTGACTTTAGGAGAACCCTGTTTCCAAAAGCATCCACTCGGGTGCTCACGGCCACGGTGTTCCGCCTAAGTGCACTTGGTCGACGGCATCGGGGGTGCGGCCATCTAGTAAAGTTCCCGACGAGTATTCGATCGGGTATTCGGGAATCTTGTTGAATTACCTGACTAAATTATTGAAAAGAGTTTTCAATTTGAGACTAAAATGCAAGGTTTATAGGGTTAGGCATGAAATTCGGAATATGAGATATTCCGGGTTTATGATGTCTAACGAAATGCGGATTCTAATTATTGTAGTTTTTCATTTCTTTTCTGCAACCGTAAGTGTAATATGTGGGGTATCCCAAATCTCGTTACTATATATCAACGGAATTTGGGATACGCGTATTTACTTACGTTGATGACATGTGATGTTATGTGTTGCTGTGATATGTTATATTGGATCGTCGTGAATAAATAGCCGGGGGTTTTATGTGAGATGGGAGTTTTTCAATTTTCATTCATGTAAAATTTGTATGTAATATTCTTTTATTGGGACACTTCCGGGTTAAAGATGATGCCACCATTGATGTAGATTATTTACTTTTCCCCATTAGGATAGACCCAAGACGGGGAGCACAAGTAACCGGGTTCTAGAGTCCAGTAGGAGACCATCTCGAGGAGTCGAGACCGGGTCTTCTAACTATAGAATTGGCAAGGTTGTTTGCCGCTCTCGTAGGGGTCTAGGCATATGGGTTTGGCTATTCATCACGACTGTGGAATCCGTGTTTTTCATTACTGTCACGACCCAAAATATTAGCTTACGACCAGCACTTAAATCACGCGACGTCTACAGACGTAACATAATTCAAGTAAGCTGAAACCCAGAAATATAAACCTTTTTAAGAAATAAAGAGGTGAAGCTTTGAAATAAAGGTATAGTAAATCATGTTTTGTCTTTTGAAAATTTCGGCAGCACCTCCCTTGTAAAAACTAACTCTGAAAACGGGTACAACACAGAATATAATAAAGCATCCCTAAACTGGAGCAAATCACGCCCAACGGCGGAAACAACCACCACAAGTATAAAAACAAGTATACGACACCCAACGGCGAAGATCCATATAAAGAAATAAAGTAAAGCAAGACAACAACCCCAAAAGCGAACATAAAACCCATCGCTCAAGTCTCGCAACTACAAGTCTTCTAAGTATGCAACATATACAATAACTAGTTTCTGAATTGATGGAGTGACTAGATACAATATGAATAATGAATACAAGAGGGGCACGATCCAACATGTACCACCTACTACAAGTAAGTTACCCGAAAACAGCTGTGTGCCAGTGATGCCGCAACTGATCCATACGGTCAACCTACAAGAACTGTGGTATAACGGGGGTGAGTTGCCAACTTATGAATAGAAAAACATCACCAGGTAGAAAATGGCAATAAACAACGATTTTTAGGTCAACTATATCATAAAGGTAATACTATGATATCTAGGGTGACCGTATCTGCATATGTGCCAACACATAATAAATGCCTATCAGTAAGTGGATATCATCCAACAATATAATTAATGCATGTATGCAGGTGGATCTCATCCAACAATATAATTAATGCATGTATGCAGTGGATCTCGTCCAACAATATAATCAATGCATGTATGCAGTGGATCTTGTCCATAATATAATCAATGCATGTATGCAGTGGATCTCGTCCACGTGTCAACCACTGGCACAACAACTCCTGCATGTAAATATCATAAAAGCATATGCAGGTAAAATGAGGGTATAAATCAACGTGTGTCCCTCGCGATACAACAAAATCATGGAAACCTGAGTGTCTAACCTCGACACTTGGAACATCATGAAACCCGTGTCTAGCATCGACACGTAAATTCTCATGCCTCAGGCGTTGTCCCCACGATTGGCCCTGATGTCATGTCTGTACATCACTCCAGTCGGTATCCCAACGATAACCGCCGAGTCCAAATACTATCACCGGTAGGTACTTGCCCAGCCTTCCAGGCTCATCGCCTATCATCTGCGAACTTCTTGCCTAAGGAACCATACCAGGCTCCACCATGTATCCGCACACAGCCCACTACACTCCTCGCATCGGGTATATATCAAAAATCTCAGAACCGAGAAATCTCATGGTGGACGCACTGAAATATCATATCAAGAGAAACCGGGTTTTCAAACAATACATAGTTTTCTTGAAATACCCCCACGGTTCTCAAATCCATAAATCACATGAAAACTGATTTATGCAACATAAAACAGCAATATGAGTATATTAAGGGAAAACCGCTCTTTTAAAGAAATCCAGCTTTTAAAATATATCATGCGGTTTCCAAATCCTCCGAAATCAAGTGCAGCATCATATGAGGTGTACATGTAACTATAGCAAGATAAGTGTATCTACATGTAAGCAGGTATGTATGATGCATCTCATAAGCACAATAGCACAATAAGCAACATCTCAATATCATATGTCAATACAATACCACTTAGGGGTATACGCAGCTATAGCAAGATATGTGGGTGTACATGTCAGTATGTATGCATGATGTGCATGTAGCTGTAGCAAGGTATGCAACATATAACAGGACGTAAGCATGTCCGTATATCTCATGCAACGTGGAACAGTGATATGAACATAGCAAGTATATCATAGCATGATGTAGCAATTCTACTGTATAGCGACATAGCAATTATCGATGATGAAGTGTGTGAGCTGGCAATCTGTGTATGTGCAACATACGCATCATCGATAATAGTGTAGGTGTACTAGCACAGGTATATGTAATGCAATGAGAATAACATGAACGTAGCATAAAGTACATCGTCAACTAAATGCTATAAGGTATGCGTGTCTACAATATGTATCCGAGTCGGTGAATCGATCAATCGGCATCCAGCCTTACAACATCACGTACGGTACAATCCATCGTACGGCATCCTCTAACCAAGGGTATGGATAAATCAACAAGTAAAACTCATCGCGTACGGTAATATAACGTACGGCGGCATTAACCAAATAGGGATTCTATCAACCTATACAACACCGGGGGTACAGATCTAAGTCTCGTACAGCATATCACTCAATATGCAAAACATTATCCATATATATATACCTATCTCTCAGGTCACATCCATGTCAATCTCGTATCAGGGGACCTACAAGGGTATCAACAATCTCATATCGACTCGAAATCCATATAACGACATATCACACTAAGTCATCATATCACATCGTATACTTGTTCATCACATTAATATCTCGCATCACAATAATATAAACGTCACACTTGTTCTCTTTTAATTCGTACTTATCATGATTCACTTATCATTTCATATTCTCATATGTCAATATGTTCATTAGCATCAACTTCTATCATATTATCATTTGTAAATCCTACAATCATGTCTGTCGCATATCATTATCAGGATAAAATAATCAAACGATAATCCATATCATTGTTTGCGGGGGTGCTACATGCTATCCACCCGACTTCCCCCGTAGATATAAATCTACTCACCTGCTAAACTTCTCGCTTAGCCGTAGTCGATGCGCTTCGTCGTCACGGAATCCATGCGAAGGTACCTACAATCAATAGGAATTCGCAAAGCTATTAACATCAAATTCCGAAATCCAAAAACGGCACGCGGTGCGCTCATAGGTTAGAACCTATAGCCTGCGCATGCAAAAAAACCAAACAACTCTCGTCGTTGGCGTAAAAAAGTCCAATGCCCAAATACAATATCCAGTCGCAAAACTAAGAAATCCAAATATCAGAAAACATAGCCGAAACCCTCACTAGGGTCGCTATAGATGAAAACTACTACGCCAAAAACCTAATTGTACCAAAACTCATTCAAAACACATATAATTATCGCAGATAATAATATATACATCATCACCATGTCCATTAAAACCCACGTCTAATTTTTACCAAAAACCTAGTAAGCAGTTTATATCATTTTAGCTCATTTTAACACAAAACTAGATGTTTTAAACAATCTAGTGATCACAATCTTCACAAAGCGGTTTAATTAAGTCATCCAAATATTTACTACCATTTTAATCTCATCCAAAATATTTTTAGTAAAACCTAGTTTGCGATTAAGCTTAAAAGACAATTAGGAAAAATAACAAATAACATTCTCACAATTTGATTAAGTTTTCCCAAGTCTATACTTCATGATTAACCACTTAAACACATCAAAACCCTAACTTGAAATTCATAATCCTTTTCATGAATGAACTAAACATGAACTTGAAGCTATATTAAACATCTAAATAAGCAATCTTTAAGGATTTAAGCAACAATAAAGGATTATGGTTAGGATTTATACCTCACAAACATGCTATCAAACTTGCAAATTGATTTCCAAAATAGCCTCCCAAAAAGCTAACTTTAATGAAGAACTAAGCTAGTTTAGGCTAAAGATTAAGGAGTATGGATTTGTATTTGAGTTTGTGTGAATATTTCATGATTTTTGATGTTTTATTTGAGCAAGAAGAAGTGCAAATGGGGTGAGCAAGGAGAGAGGCCAGCAAAGGCTAGGGTTCGGCCATGGCAAGAATGAGGGGGTTTTGTGAAAATTGTGTAGAAAATTCTAGCAAGAATGTAATAAATGCTCATTAATGCACTAAAATATCTTATGCCACCTTTTCTTTTCTTTTAAAATTTCAATTTAAATTACAAATATCAAGATATTTTGGCATGGATTGATTAAGATTAATCTAGTGATTAGATTAGCATAGATTCACATTAGAAGTAATAACCCAAACCAAAATTGTAATTACCACTAATTAAGTGCATAATTAACAATTTAAAATAATACTTTAATTAGGGAAAATTTTCAAAGTGAACCAAAACTTCCAAATGACCCAAAAAACCCGCAAACTAGCTTCATTCTAGTAAAACTAGTTGCAAACAAGTCTATACAGAAGTTTGATCACAATCGGGTTAAAACGGAAAATACCGACTATTTTAACCTAAAACGGAAAAATTCGCATAACGATTTCAGAAACGTTACAATTACTGGCTGAATTTAAAACACGAACCTCCTAATATATCCAACATTTCATATGTTGAGTTCTTCTGCTTGGTTCTGTGAGGTGATCATATAACTGCGTGAGACGAAAGCTATATATATATGATATATATAATAAACGTTGCTTATGTTTTGCACCCGCACTAGTCCAGCCCCCACTCTGCTGTTAGTTAAGTAACCTAACAGTGCATGACGGGGCCCCGTGGTGAATGCGGATGGTATAAGCGTACGTTCTATTTTCGTTTCATTTTCTATTATGTTTAGGGAAACATTAAATGATGGGACTTCGTTAATGAGATTAATGAAAAGAAAAGAAACCTAAAAATATTGTAGAATCGAAATTTTAAAAAGGTAGCTCTAGTTTTTGCTTTGCATAGTGGTATTCCTTGATGAATATCCAGCACCTCATTCGATGAGGAAAGAGCCGAGATCCCTTCACCAGGAGTGACCTCTTTAGCAAAACAACCCACTCGGTTTTGTTTTAATATCTTCTCTAGTTCTTGTTTTGCATAGTGGTATTCCTTGATGAATATCCAACACCTCATTCGATGAGGAAAGAACCGAGATCCCTTCACCGGGAGTGACCTCTTTAGCAAAACTAGCAAAAGCTAAAAAAACACTCCTTTTCAAAACACTAGATTCTACAAGGATATCAAATTTATTACGTTAAAGTTTTTCTTAAAAACCAGTCGTAGCTCTCCGTCATTTCAGATAAGTGCTATTTAGTATTCGTGTTGCATTTGTTGACTATAGTCAAGGCATAGTGTGCGGTAACTGATTAGTGTTTATCTGCCGCATATGATATGATTGGATTAGGGTAGTCGTACGGCTTTGCTGACCATAGTTAAGGGTCATACGGATGGGTTTAATTCAATCATGAAATGACGGGTTGAACTTGGCTAGCGCTTATGATTTGTTGACCATAGTTAAGGTCATAAGTTGCTAGGGGTAAAAACAGATATTGGGGATTTCAAGTGTTGAAATTTGCAATAAAATTGCATACCTTCTATGAGATACTTGGATCCCGATACCCACTGCGAGTAAGAGTTACTCCTGCGAGAGTTTTCCACTTTACAATTAACCGATCCATTGGGTGTCTAAGAAAGGTGTTAACGGGGTGATGCCCCTGCGGAAACGAGGTCATTTAATTAGTTCCATGCGAAAGTATGGGGAGACTTCCTCGGAGTACCAATAACTGCCTGGCTGAACGATCAGCGAACTTGTAGAGTGTAATTAATCCCGGCTAATCTTACCTTTTATGGTTTGAAGGAAGATTTGATAAAAATAGTGGGAGCCATCATGATTAGATAAGATAATAACCAATCTAATCTTGCAAAGAGCGCATGCTAATGCGTTTCCTTCTCTATCTCTCTCCAGGTAGCGACCAATGACACGCTTTAATCAAGATAATAATATGAATGTATTGACCAAACCCACTTATTATACTGGGTTAGGTTCTGCTCTATCTTATGACCGTCATAAGTCTGAGCAAGGAATAGAGGAATACCCAGATTCCCACGCCACCCGAACAAGGAAGGAGCATACTGATGCATCTTTTTCGGGTGTGTTCGTTACCAAGAACTGTTTCTCAGTTTGCTCTACGTCCTGGGTATTGGAAACTGGATCAGGATCCCACGTATGTAATTTGTTATATGGGCTAAAGAGAGGTAGAGAACTGAAAAAGGGTGATAAGTCTCTAGTAGTAGGGAATGGTGCAATTGTTGCAGCCAAAGCAATTGACGAATATCATCTAGTGTTACCAACTGGTAATACATTGATTCTGAATGCCTGTTACTACGTACCAAAGAGATGTGCAATATTATATCAGTTTCTTTGCTAACTAAAGAAGGATATAATTTCACATTAGAGGATAATGTTATGAACATTTTTCTCAATCAAGTATTGATTGGATTTGGCACGTTATGTAATGGTATATACGTTCTAAATCAAACGACAGTTCTAAACGTACAGAACACACACAAGAAGATGTCATAAATGAACGAATCCTACTTGTAGTATTGTAGACTAGGTCATATCAATGCGACAAGACTAACTAAGTTACATAAAGATGGATATTTGAATCCGTTCGAATTTACATCTTATGAAACTTGCGAGTCATATCTCAAAGGTAAAATGACCAAAACTCTATTTACTGGACACGGAGAAAGAGCCACTGAACTCTTAGAACTAATACATACTGATGTATGCGGTCCTATGTCTACTCATGCCAGGAATGGTTCCTCGTACTTTATTACATTCACCGATGATCTTTCTAAATTCGGACACGTGTTCTTGTTGAAACACGAGTCTGAAGCTTTTGAGAAATTCAAGGAATATAAGAACGAAGTAGAGAACCAGACGGGTAAAAGTATTAAAATCCTTCGATCTGATCGGGAAGGAGAATACTTGAGCATGGAGTTCCGGAACTATTTAAAAGAGAATGGGATTCTCTCTCAGCTTACTCCTCCCTATACACCATAGCACAATGGAGTATCAGAGCGGAGAAATCGCACCCTATTAGATATGGTGCGCTCTATGATGAGTGTTGCTGAGTTACCGATTTCCTTTTGGGGTTATGCACTTGAGACAGCTGCATACCTATTGAATAGGGTTCTGACCAAATCCGTGCCTACCACTCCATATGAGATATGGAATGGGAAGAGACCATCTCTTAAATGAGTTAAGATGTGGGGTTGTCCGGCCTATGTTAAAAAGAAGAATTCGGACAAGCTCGAGGCATGGTCTGTTTTTTGCAAGTTTGTGGGATATCCAAACGATTCATATGGATATATCTTCTACCATACTGAGGAACAAAAGGTGTTTGTTTCTCAATGTGCCACCTTTTTAGAAAATGAATTTCTTGTGAAAGAAATTAGTGGCAATGCGGTAGAACTGGAAGAAGTTCCAGTCACACAAACTATAACTGACAATTTGGGAGAACCGGAGGATTCAATAGTCCCCGACGAACCACAGCCACTCCGCAGATCTGGTAGGGTTCCTCATCCACCTGAGGGATACTACGGTTTTCTCGTAGACGGTGGGAGCGATGATTGCATCATGGAAGATGATGACCCAACTAGTTTCGAGCAGGCCATCACAAGTGGAGACTCTGTGAAATGGCTGGATGCTATGCGATCTGAGATGGAATCCATGTACACCAACAAAGTATGGACTTTGGAAGTTGCTCCTGAAGGGGTAAAATCCATCGGGAGCAAGTGGATCTTTAAGAAGAAAATTGGTGTAGATGGAAAGGTTGAGACCATCAAAGCTAGACTTGTAGCAAAAGGTTTTCGTCAACGACCAGGTGTCGACTATGATGAAACATTTTCTCCTATCGCTATGCGTAAGTCCATCATGATCCTACTTGCTATTGCTGCATACCATGACTACGAAATCTGGCAGATGGACGTCAAGATCGCTTTTCTAAATGGTGATTTAGAAGAGAGCGTGTACATGACACAGCCAGAGGGCTTCGTAGACAGTGGGAGCAGCGGAAGCGTGTGCAAGCTGCTTAAATCAATCTACAGATTAAAGCAGGCATCGCCGAGCTGGAATATCTATTTTGATGAAGCTATCAAAGAGTTTGACTCATTAAAAACGTTGATGAACCTTGTATATACAAGAAGGTTGTAGAGAGTAAGGTTGTCTTCCTCGTATTGTACGTAGATGCCATACTCTTGATAGGAAACGATATTCCTATGCTACACTCGGTCAAGCTCTTCTTATCATACAAGTTCTCCATGAAAGATCTAGGTGATGCTTCCTACATCCTGGGATTAAGATCTATAGAGATAGATCTAAACGGATGTTGGGATTGTCCCAATCCAGATACATAGACACCATACTAAAGAGGTTTAGTATGGAAGATTCTAAGCGTGGTAATTTACCCGCTTGCTCAGGAATCACTCTCTCCAAAGAGATATCTCCCAAGACTAATTTGGAGAGGGCTCGCATGCAAGGGATACGCTATGCTTCGGCAGTTGGGTCAATCATGTATGCGCTATTATGTACCAGACTAGATGTAGCTTACTCACTAGTTGTAGTGAGTAGGTATCAATCAGATCCTGGGGAGAAGCACTGGATAGCTGTGAAGAACATGTTAGTGTATATGCCCTAGAGGCCATTACTGTATCATACTAGTTTGTATATTACTTAATGGAAGCTTGGGATATTTACCTTGTATAGACAATCTTCCTCAATATAGTAGTATGCTACTTGGTTTGTTTCTGCTTTAATGTGTACATGTGTTTATTTTAGTATATCACCTATACACATTAGTGGAGCCCTTAGGATCTTTGCTTGATTATCAGCGTTGTGATGGCAGTCACACTAGTAGGGGCTGGGTAATCCACAAGCACATCCTTATGCAGGTCCCTAGTTGTAAGACTATCGAGACAGCGCATCGATACTCCGGAGTAGACTAGCGTATGTGCTTCTCATCCCAGTGTGGGAGACGGTCTGTCCCACAGCCGTCAGTACGTTGTACTTGAGATAGTATGCGGGTGCTCGTTAGGTTACGAGTACACTGGACATGACTCGTTAGGAACTGTTGGTTGGTACTATACCTATCGTCAATTATCAGTTCCCAGGTGACATGAGTACAGCTTAGTCCGCTGACTTGACACTGTCACTTCGCCTCGAGTGTGTTCCCACTGTACTTAGATTACTACCCTACCACGGCTCAAAGGAGTCGTGCAAACAGGTAGTAGTTGGGTGCAGTCCCGAAGCACTTGGAGGCAGTGATGGTTAGACAGGATTCGTCTCTCCCGGTATTGGGGGTTGATATCGCGCTGTGTCTAGGAGAGCCATTACACAAAGTCCCCGGCCAGGGCAAGCGAGATATACTGGTAGGTTTCCAGTGTTATCTCAGAGTGTTCTGGGCTACACTCCGACACGACTTGTACCGCTATTAGGGGACTGACGTTTATCGCCCCCCTAGGCCCGCCATGCGATATTCTTAGACGAACAGACCGGACTGTACGGAGACTGTCACATTCAGGCTCAGTAGGAGTTCAGATGGGTTTCACCTCGTCAGTCTTCTTGTCGGCATCTACCTGGGGACCATTACGCACAACTAGTGCCGCTTGCGGTCTGTGGTTAAACCCACTGCCAGCGTAGTGTCGAGTCTTTAGAGTCCCACACAGAAAGCTATTCGCCTTTAGGCAAAAGAGTAGAGGTCGCATGGTTTTGCGACAGGTCGCATGGTTTTGCGACAGGGTTCGATCACATCCGTACACTTGTGCACGTTTAGTGTCTGGGCAGTTAACACTAGCGGGCTTTGGTTTAAGCCAAATCCTAGTGTACGTTTTGGGATTGGTTTATCTCGTTTGTATTCGTGTTCCTCGGAACGCGGATACGGGTGTGTATGCACAGTTGACAGAGAGACAGAGGCAGAGGATTCTCATTGGGGTTGTTGACTATTGACTATTGACTTTTGCTAAACCCTAATAAGAATAAGAAATTTGATTAATGATAATATTAATTAAGTATTATTGTGTCATGGTTAAGATGAAGGGTTGACTTTGTTGACTTGTTGACTTTGTTGACTGGTTGACCACCATCATTACAATGGCTATCATTTCATGGCAAAGACTTTTGCTTGCTTGTTTCTTTTTGTAAAATGAGTGCATGAAATGATATGGCCATTTTGACTTGAACCATCACATAATACTCAATTACTATTATGAGTTATTATGATTTTGGATTATGAGAGCTTGGATGGCAAAAGGGTTACTCATTCTTTCATTTGCTTTCTCTCTCTTGCTTGAGCTCTCCCTCTTGCTCTTCCTCTTGCTCTCTCTCTAGCTCAAGGCAACTCCCTCTCATGAGTTGAGAAACATTGCCTTAGAGATAAAAGAAAACCCATATCACTTCTCTACTCATCCTAGTTCATAAGGTTTAGCAAACCAAGTGTTCTAGTTTCTTCTAGTTTGAAGAGAAGCCAAAGGTAGAAGCTTTCATGTGGATCCATCTTCGGCGCAAGGAGACGACGAGGTGAGGCCGGTCCGACCACCGCAAGGAGTTGAAGACGAAGGAGTTCAAGTTAAGGTATAACCACCTAACCGAGTGGGTAAAACTCTTGTTAGGTTTGTTAGATAGTTATTTAACAAAGATCCATATTTTGAGTCCATGTTATCACCTCTAGAAAAATCGTTTTTCATCATTTCCGCAAGCCCGTAAGTACCGGGAGAGGTAACGTGGACTTACATAACATTCTTAAGTACTTGAGAAGAACTAAAGAAATGTTCTTGGTGTATGGTAACGGTGAACTTCAGGTGGAGTCCTTTACCTATTCGAGCTTCCAGAGTGATAAGGACGACAGTAAGTCGGTCTCGGGTTTTGTCTTTACCCTCAACGTAGGGGCGATATGTTGGAAGAGTTCCAAGTAAGATACCATAGCAGACTCGATGATGGAGGCTGAATATATCGCTGCCAACGATGCTGCCAAAGAGGTTGTCTGGATGAAGAAGTTCATGGCTGAACTTGGTGTGGTTCCATCCATTAAGCATCCAATACCTATGTATTGTGATAACAATGGAGCTGTGGCTTTGGCCAAGGAACCTCGGTCCCATCAGAGATCCAGACATATTCTTAGGCGGTATCACCTGATCCCGGACATAGTTGATCGCCGGGAGATTGAAGTTCGGAGAGTTGACACGGAGAATAACACAGCGGATCCACTCACGAAGGCCCTCCCCCAGACGCAATTCGAGAGACTATTTAGGATGTTGGGTATGAGATACTACAACAACTGGCCTTAGTGCAAATGGGAGATTGTTAGGGATATGTATGCCCTAGAGGCCATTATTGTACATTGATATGTATATTATATTAGATGTTTGGACATATATATAGAGGAATTTCTTGCTCGACATGATAGTATGCTATCTGGTTACTCTTTATCTTACATGTACACTTAGTATTATTATACCGTCTCTCAGATACATGTTAATAAAGCTCTTAAGGTGTTGGCTTGACTACCAGGACAATGATGCGGATCATACTACTGGACCTGGGTAGTCCACAAGCACATCCTTTAATTGTTCCTAGTTGAGGGTATATCGAGACAGGGCATCGATATTCCAGAGTAGACTAGTGTGTACGTTTCTTGACCCTGTATGGGGCGATGGTTGATCCCATATCCATTGGTGTTTGACATCAAACATTGTACACATGTGCTCATTAAGAATGGGTACACTGAACAGGACTCACCGAGAACTCCTAGATGGTACTATATCTATCGTTAGATAGCAGTTCTCTAGTGACACTGGTACAGATTAGTCTATAAACCCGAGATCGTCATAGAGTCTTGTATAGTTCCCACCGTGCTTTGATTTCCTCCCTACCACTGCTCAAAGGAGTCGTGTAAACAGGAGGATTTTGGGTACAGTTTCAAGTCACATGGAGGCAATGAGCGATAGGAGAGGTTTCGTCTCTTTCGGTATAGAGAGTTGATGTTGCGCTATGCTCGATTGGCTATGACAAGAAGTCCCTGGTCAGGGCTGTTGATGATATTTACTGGTAAGTGTTATCAGTAGTTTCTCGTACTGTTATAGGCCATACATCGGCATGACTTATCAAGTTATTGGGGTCTGATGATTCCACCCCAAACTCGATATGCGACATATCAGACGAAGAGACCGGAATGTACGGTAAGCGTTACTTATAGGTTTCATGGGAGTTTGGACAAGCGTGCTTGTTGATCTTCTATTCGTTCAATACCTGGATAGCCGTTACGTCCAGCTAGTACCGCTGACGGCTTGTGGGTGACTGATGTGATCATCACCTACTGCTGGCGTGTTGACGAGTCTTTAGAGTCCCATACAGAAATTTCCTGGTTCAAGCAAAATGAAGTAGGGCACATATGTTAAATGTGCGTGGGCCTGATTAAATACGAGTATGTGATACCGTATTGTAATCTGGCGGCTATTTGTTATCGGTTAGGTTGTATGTGATATAACTGGATTATTGAATCAAGTGTTTATTTGATAATGTGATATACAGATAAATAATATTAGTCGGTTATATGTGATATAACCGGATTATTAAATCAAGTGTTGATTTAATAATTTGATATATATTATATTTGATTTAATTATATATATTAACTAATATTGTTAGCTCACTAATTATTTTCTTCATAATATATGTATATTAATATATATGATATATATGATATATATATATATATATATATATATATATATTTTATGAAGCATGGTTTGTTTTTCTATTTTGAGAAAATAGAAAAAGAGATGGAAAATGGGGAGACTTTTTGGGCATGGTTGAAGCATGGCTTTTATCTATTGTTTATTGGTCTTGACTCACTATTGAAGTATGGTTGGAAAAAAGAATTAGATTTTTATTCCATGCTTCAATAAGTGAGGGTTTGTGATGAGCCATTCAACACTTAGCCATTTACAAGAGTTATTTTCTTCACTTCTGCTCCTTGCTCTCTAGCTCTCTCCATCTTCTTCACCTCCACCTTCAAGCTCAATCTCTCACTTGAGTTATGAAATCTTGAGCTTGTGAGAACCCTGGTGAGCAAACAAAACCCCTACATCACCATCCTACATGAGATTAGTACTTTGGTGTAGTGTGTTTACTTCACTAAAAAGTTTAGTGAAGAGGTGGCTTGGATTAGCGGACTTCAGGTGGACCATCTTCGGCACGAAGTTCATTAAAGCAAATTCGTTCAACCTTCAAGTGGAGCCTAATGGAGTCGCATGGACTACAACCCGGAGCTTTAGAAGAGGACACAGTCTACAAAGGTTGTAACCACCTTTCTCTTAGTATAGTTTTTGTAATATAATAATTAAACCTTAATCATCTAGTTTAAGATTTTGGTTAGTGTTAATTAGCACCCCAAATTTTTTTAAATTGGCATGCTTGATACTTATAAAACCCTGTGGTGGTGCTAACAAACACTTTCATGTAACACCATAGTTCATTTATACCATATTCTATTTGAGTATTTCTAATCTTGTGGCTATTTCTTGATTATTATTTGTTTCTAGATGCAGATAGTGCATTTGGTATCTGTCTTTAGTATCCGACCCGACCCGCATGCTTGAAAACCGTCTTGGTTCTAGATTACGTTATATCCTTGCGAGTACAGAGGATCTGTGCACATATATATGTTCTATATGCATGTATCATATATTTGGCATCTGCATATGTTTTAAATAAAACAAATATAACCAAATATAGTATTTTAAATACCTAGCATGGTCTGCATCATACCCCTTACCCTATGGTTACATCCGTACATCGTGTTCATGTCCCGTTTAATGAAACAGACTCGTTTGGATCGCTACGTGTATTTACGTGTATCCGTTCTTGGGGGTATGCATTTTCTTTAACCGGACATTGCATTATGGTTTTGGTTGATACGTATATTATTCGTATTTTAAAACTAGATATTTAGACACAACCCGGATATTTTTCGGAGTATTTTTGTATTAGCTATATCCTAGATTTTATATTATAATATATTTTAAACCTAAAATCTAAAAAGTTCAGCATATTATATATATATAACTAAAATATTTTTAAAAATCCTCACTCTCTCTCTCTCTCTCTTTCTATATATATATATATATATATTTATATATTCTATAATTTTTTTTATTTAAACCTAATAAAAAACACACAACTCTCTCTCTCTATCTTCCTCACCTCTCCCGTTTCCCCGCCTCAGCGAGAAAACCCTATCCACGCCTAAGCCCCGACCTCATCGTTGTCTCCATCACCTCGACGTCATCACCTCTGTTGGGGTCAAAAATTACACACCGGTTGACCAAGTAAAAATCAAAGTCAACCCCAAGCCAAGTGGGCCCAAACCCAGGTCAAAGGGACCAACCCCATGACAAAAGGAATGAAGCCATAAATTGGTTTAATATAATTCTTTATATATATATATATATATATATATATATATATATATATATATATATGCATAGAAATAAATGCATGTGAAATAAGAAAAAATCCAAAATTTTGTAAACCCCATGATTTATGTGTAAAAAGAGATAAGCATATAAGGCATGGGGTGGCATAAGTGCCATTTGGCAATGCCCAAGGGGCTATATGTAAAGTGTGTAGCCTATAAAACCAACATGATGAAAAAATCAATGATAACTTTCTCTCTCTAAAATAAACTAGGGTTTTTCCTGTAGGGTTACTAGGCACACTCAAGAGGTTCCACAAGGCATCAACCATGCCAAACAAAAATTTTCCGGTGCCGAGAAACCCTAATATAGATCGTTAACTAGAAGTAAAAGCGAAACAACAAGCAAGCAAACAGCTTTGCTACTAAGCGAAGGGGATTACAACCTTTGTAGATCCGGTCCACCACTTCTTTAGCTCCGTGATGACGTCCCTCCTCTGCGATCATCGGGATCCCGGACTCTAGCAATGGTTTCATCGGAGAAATGAGCGGGCTAGGTCGTTGACTTCGATGCCGAAGATGATCTACGTCGGGGAGACTCAAACTCAAGCTATTCCTTCACTTGGTCAAAAACTTTGTGAAGAGAACACCCTATACTACATGGCAAGTAGTAGAGGATGAAGAAATAGGAAGTGGGTTCACTTTAGAATTGGATTTCTCACTCTTTTTCCCATGGCACCATTGGAGCTCTCAAGCTTTTGTGAGCTTGATGAAGATGAAGAAGAAAAAAGAATCATATCAATTATATCATCCAAATGAAACTTATCCAAATGAATAATGGCACCATGGTTGAGTTAAGCCCTCATGCTTAACTCATGTAGAGATTTAACCAAACCATTAGGTTAAGGATTGGGTTAACTAATATCTTGAAACATATGACAAAAGAGTTGACTTTGTCAATGTTTATCAAGCTTCATGAAGTTTGATAACTTTGACCAAAGTCACACTCTTTTGTTATATGCTTAGGAAAATAGTAAACCCTAATCTAACCTTGATTTGGTTCAAGTCTCATACACATAACTTGTTTGTATCATCAAGCATGATACAAACATGTACACTTGCATATATCACATATAAACAATGTGCACATTCAAGTGAGAAAATCAATCTTAAGTGAACCAATACTAGTTAATGTAAAGTAATATATCAAATATATAATTATACATTAAATCATTAAATCAACACTTGATTTAACGATCCGGTCATATCGCATATAACCGACTAATATCAATAGTAACAACTTATCGAATCAACACTTGATCCGATAACCCGGCTATATCGCATACAACCGATCAATGTCACAAATCGCGAGAATAGAATACAGTATCACATACTGATATTATTCTCGGTCCCGCACATATCTCATATGCGCTCCTATTTCGTTTCGCTTGAGCCAGGAAACCCCTGTGTAGGACTCTAAAGACTCGTCAATACGCCGGCAGTAGGTGATGATCATATCAAACACCCACAAGCCGCAAGCGGTCTGCTAAACGTAATGGCCACCTGGGTATTGAGCGATCAGAAGATCAACGAGCAAGCCCGCTCACACTCCTGTGAATCCAACGAGTAACACTACCGTACAGTCCGGTCTGTTCGTCTGATATGTCGCATATCTCGTCTAGGGGTGGTAAACGTCAGACCCCAATAACTCGATAAGTCGTGTCGATATGAGGCTCATAACGGGTCGAGAAACTACTGGTAACACTTACCAGTAAATCCCTAAAGCAGCCTTGGCCAATAACTTCCTGTTATAGCCAATCGAGCACAGCGCAACATCAACTCCCTATACCGGGAGAGACGAAACCCCTCCTATCGCTCATTGCCTCCATGTGATTCGGGACTGTACCCAAAAGCCACCTTTTTGCACGCCCTCTTAGACGTGGTATGATGGAAATCAAAGCACAGTGGGAATCATACAAGATTCTATGACGATCTCGGGTCTACAGACTAACCTGTACCAGTGTCACCAGAGAACTGCCATCTGACGTAAGGTATAATACCATCTGGGAGTTCTCGGCGAGTCCGTCCAGTGTACCCAGTCTCTACTGAGCACCCGTATATCATCTCTGATGTCAAACACCAATGGATATGGGATCATCCATCGCCCATCTATATGGGTCGAGAAGCTACACGCTAGTCTACTCTGGTATATCGATGCCCCGTCTCGATACACCCACGACTAGGGACTTTGAAGGATGTACTTATGGACTACCATGTCCCCACTAGTATGATCCGCATCATAGTCCAGGTAGTCAAGTACACATCCTAAGGGCTTTACCAACATGTAACAGAGAGACAATCGGTGTACACGTTAAGGTAAAGAGTAATCAGATAGTATACTATCATATCGAGCAAGAAAGTCATCCCTTTATATGTCCAAGCATCCATTATAATATACATCCTATGTATAGTAATGTCTCTAGGGCATACATATAACTAACAATCTCCCACTTGCACTAGGGCCATCTGATAGCAATGGTTGTAGTATCTCATACACAACCATCCCATAAAAGTCTCTCTCTGGGAAAAGGCCTTTCGTGAGTGGATCCGCCGTGTTGTCCTCTGAGTCTACTCTCCTAACCTCGATCCCCTGGAGATCAGCCATCTCCACAATCAGGTGATACTGCCTAAGAATATGTCTGGATCACTGATGGGACGGGCGTTCCTAGGCATAAGCCACAACTCCATTGTCACACAATGGGAGGAACGAAGTTCATCTCATGAACTAATATATACCCAGACTGCCTCTTTGGTAGCATCTTAAGTAGCGATGTATCCAGCCTTTATCGTCTAGTATGCCACGGTATCTTGCTTGGAACTCTTCCAACATACCGTCTCTTTACTGAGGGTAAAGACAATGCCTGCGACTGACATTCAGTCATCCTTGTCACTCTGGAACCTTTCCTGTGATTCTCCCCAGGATCAACTGATACCTTCTCACTACAGCTAGTGAGGATCCTAACATCCAATTAGATCTATCTCATAGATTCAAAACCCAGGATTTAGTAGGTATCACTTTGATCCTATATGGATAATCCTTGTGATAAGCGGAGATTGACTGAACGTAGCATAGGAAACTCCTTCCCCATTAAGAGTATGTCATCCACGTACTCTACGAGGATCACCACCATACTCCCTACTACCTTTTTGTATATACAAGGTTCATCTACCATTTTGATGAAGTCAAACTCTTTGACTACCACATCAAAACAGACGTTCCAACTCCGCGATGCCTGCTTTATCACATAAAACATCTTGCACACGTTTCCGCTGCTCCCACTGTTTACGAAGCCCTCTGGCTGTGTACTTATAGACGCTTTCTTCCAAATCATCATTTAGAAAAGCAGTCAAGACACCCAACCGCCAGATATCGTAGTCATGGTATGTAGCCGTGGCAAGTAGGATCTGGATGGACTTAAGCATAGCTACTTAGAAAAGGTTTCATCACAATCCATAGCTGGTCAATGATGCAAACCTTTAACAAGTCTAGCTTTGAAAGTCTCAACTTTTCCATGTACACCAAGTAATCTTCTCAAGATATACTTGCTCCTGATGGGGATTTAACCCTTCAGATAAAGCAACCAAAGTCCATACTTTGTTGGTGTATAAGGATTCCATCTCAGATCGCTAAGCATCCAGCCATTCTTACAGAGTCACACTCCTGATGGCCAGCTCGAAACTAGTTAGGTCATCATCCCATGATACAATCCTCGCTCCCACTGTCATAGAAAAACCGAAGTATCTCTCAGGTGGGTGGGGAAACCTACTAGATCGGCGGAGAGGCTGAGGTTCGTTGGTATCTATTGAATCCTTTGGTTCTACCAAATCATCAGCTGCAGTTTGTCTAGTTGGAACTTTTTCCAGTTCTACCTCATGACCAATAATTTCTTCACAAGAAATTCCCTTTCACAAAGGTGGCGTGCTGAGAAACAAAACATTTTTGTTCCTCGGTTAGGTAGAAGATATTCCCTTGCGAATGCTTGGGATATCCAACAAACTTCTACAGAACTGACTTTGCCTCGAGCTTGTCCGGATTTTGCTTTTAGACATAGGCCGGACAACCCCAATCTTAACTGACATAAGAGATGGGCTCTTTCCATTCCATATCATATATGAAGTGGTAGGCAACTGATTTGATCGGAACCCTATTCAATAGGTATGCAACTTCATAAGTGCATAACTCCCTAAAAGGAAATAGGAAATTCAGTAGTACTCATCATAGAGCACACCATATCACATAGGGTGCTATTGCTCCGCCCCGATATACCATCGTGCTATGGTGTATACGGAGGAGTAATACTGAGAGAGAATCTCATTCTCCTTTAGAATAATCCAGGAATTCCGTGCTCAAGTATTCTCCTCCTTGATCACATCAAAGGACATAATACTTTTACCCGTATTTTGGTTCTCTACTTCTAACTTATATTCTATGAATATCTCAAAAGGTTCGGACTTGTGTTTCAACAGGAACATATGTCTGAATCTCGAGAGATTATCAGAGAATGTAATGAAGTACAAAGAACAAGTCTTGGCAAGTGTAGACAGGGGACCCTCATACATCAATATGTATCATCCCAAGAGTTTACTAACTCTTTCTCTGTTTCCAATAAACAGAGCTATGGTCATCTTATCTTTGTGACATGACTGACAAGTTTCACAAGATGTAAATTCAAACTAATTTAAATATGCATCTATATGTAACTTAGCTAGTCGGGTCGCATTGATATGACCTAGTCTACAATACCTCAAGAAGGATTCGTTCATTTCTGAACTCTTCCTCTTGTGTGTGTTCTATATACTAAGAACTGTGGTTTGATTTAGAACGTCTATGCTTTTAGATAACGTGCCTGAACTGATCAACTCTTGATATAGGAAATGTTCAAAACATTATCCAATTAATACAAAATTATATCCTTCTTTACTAATAAAGAGATTGATATGATTTCGTATATCAGGTTCGGTATCTAATAACATTTGTTCAGAATCAATGTATTCTAGTAATACAGGGTGACAGTGACCAACAGACTTGGCTGCAACACTTGCACCGTTTCCTGCCTCATGAAACTTATCACCCGTTCTCAGTTCTCTACCTTTCTGTAGCCCATGTAACAGATTACATATGCGGGATCCTGATCAGGTATCACATACCCAGGACGTAAAGGATACTGAGAAACAGTTCTATGTAACGAACACACCCGAAGATGATGCATCAACATGCACTTTCTTCGTTTGGGCGGCACGGGAAATCTGGTATTCCCCTATTTCCTGCTCTGTCTTATAACAATTATAAGTTGGAGCGGGACCAACGTTCCCCAGCTCAGTATAACAAGCGGATTCGGTCAATATATCCGTTTTATTATCTTGATTAAGGCGTGATATGGTCGCTACCTGGAGAGAGAGAGAAGAAAACACTCTGCGTGCGCTCTTGCAAGATCAGATTGGTTATTATTTTATCTAATCAGGATGGCTCCCACTGTTTTTATCAAATCTTCCTTCAAACCCTAAAAGGAAAGACTAGCCGGGATTAATTACACGCTACAAGTCCGCCAATCTTTCAGCCAGGCCAGTGTCGGTACTTTGAGGGAGGTTCCCCGTGCTTTCGCATGGACCTAATTACAGTAAACCTCGTTTTCCCATAGGCGTAACCCCGTTGACACCTTTCTAGACACCTACTTGATCGGCTAATTGTAATGTGTAAAATTCTCCCAGGAGTAACAATTACTCGCAGTGGGTATCGGGATCCAACTATCTCATAGAAGGTATGCAATCTCATTGCAAATTTCAACACTTGAAATTCCCGATAATGCTTTTGCCCCTAGCGTGCTATGACCTTGACGCATGCTAAACAATCCATAGTCCGCTAGTCAAGTTCAACCCGTACATTTCTTGATTGAATTAAACCCACCCGCACGACCCTTGACGCATGCCAAATAACGCCGTACGAATACCCTAATCCAATCGCATCGTATGCTAGCAGATAACCACTAGTTAGCTACCGTACACTACGCCTTGACGCATGCCAAACTACCGCAGCACGAATACTAAGTAGTACTTATCTGAAATGACGGAGGGCTACGCAGGTTTTTAAGAAAACCATGAGCGTAATGAACTTGATATCGTTGTAGAATCAAATGATTTTAAAATGGAGTGTTTTTTAGGCTTTTCTAGTTTTGCTAAAGGGGTCACTCCCGGTGAAGGGATCGTCGGCCCTTTCCTCATCGAATAAGGTGCAGGATATATCACATATACCGCTGTGCAAAGCAAGAACTATAGGAGCAATCAAAAGACAAACCGAGGGTTGTAGCATCTGCCAGTTATTGCTAAAGGAGTCACTCCCGGTGAAGAGATCTCGGTCCTTTCCTTATCGAATAAGGTGCAGGATGTTCTACAAGGAACACCGCGATGCAAAGCAAGAACTGTAGCTACCTGTTTTTGAAAATTCGATTCCACAACATCTTTAGGTTTCTTTTTCTTTCATTAATCACATTAATGAAGTCCCATCATTTAAATCACCTAAACATCATAGATAAATACGACGTACACTTATGCCATCCGCATTCGCCTCGATGTCCCCTCGTGCACCGTTAGGTTAGGTAACTAACGACAGAGCGGGGCAGGGCTAGCGCGAGTGCAAAACATAAGTAACGTCTATATAATATATCATATATATCATATACAGTATCTATCACAGAACATCAAATGATCACATCACAGATATCGCAACAGAAGAAACATATGAAATATTGGATATACTAGGACGTTCGTGTTTTCAATACGAGCCTGTATAAAACACAGATTCCACGGTGGCGATGAATTGCCAAACCCACACCCCTAGACCCCTATGAGAGCGGCAAGGAACCCTACCAATTCTAGAGTTAGGAGACCCGGACTCGACTCCTCGAGTTGGTCTCCCACTGGACTCCAGAACCCGGTTACTTGTGCCCTCCTCCTTGGGTCTATCCTAGTGCGGAAAAGTAAATAATATACAAAAGGTGACATCTTCCGCAACCTGGAAGTACCCTAATAAAAGAATATTACATACATTTTAATTTTACATGAATGAAAATAAAAACTCTCATCTCACATAAAACCCCCGGCTATTCAAAACGCGACGATCCAATATAACATATCCAGCAACACATAACATCACATGTCATCAACGTAAGTAAACATGCGTATCCCAATTGTCGTTGACATATAGCAAGGAAACCGGCGATATCACATATTACACTTACGGTCACAGAAAAGAAAGTGTAAAACTACAACAGTTGGAATCCGCAACCTCATTAGACATCGCATGCCTAATCAAATGAATTCCTTAGACATCACATGCCTAATCATTATAAACCCCGCATTTTAGTCTCATTATCGAAAACACTTTTCAATATCAAGTCGGGCAATTCAACAAGATTCCCGGCATTTTGATCGAATGCTCGTCGCAAACTTTAGTAGGCGGCCGCACCCCGATGCCGTCGACGAAGTGCACTAAGGCGGAACACCGCTACCGCGAGTACCCGAACGGATTCTTTCGGCGACGGGGTTCTCCTACAGTCACTTGGTCGGGGCTATGGGGTGTGGCTGTCTATTAAGTTTACCCGGTGAGTATCCGTGTACGCTACGTGATTGCGACGGACTTTTGATCACATCAAAATTCCGTGGCAACCGATCAAGTGAGACTAAAGTGCTATGTTTATAACATCCAAATCAGTTATCTCATAACTACTTGTGGATTCCAAATATTGTATCACATTCTAGATAAATAGAAAATGTTAAACTTTCTGATCGAACATTCAAAAACCCAAGTTTTCCCGAAACAGCTCAACACATGAAATAAGTTTAAAAACATCCACTTCATGCCACAGTACCAACGGTCCAGCCGTAGAAGGGTCAAGCCAACGCCTCACATGTGGCACGCCGTACTGCTCCAAACCCTAAGGTTCAAAGGGCAGTTCAAGACGGTCACATAATCGAGTTAAGGTTTGTTGTCTTCTAGAGGGTCCATCGCGTTACTTGCACTACTTAGAACGTTTTCAAACTACGGAAAAATCCAACACTTGGAAATTTTCAAAGGGGAAAAAGTGGGTATTTATATCCGGTCGAACTTTTTAACATATTGTAAATTATCCGGAAAATCACAGACAAAATTAAAAATTCCGATCGAATCGTCGAATCCCCAAAACAACCCAGAAAAACTTAACTGTTGAGCAAACTTTAAAAATTCCCAGAAAATACAGCACTGACAGAGAGAGATTACTGTGGAAGTCACGTGCCAAAATTTGATTTAATGGCCGCGGAACCGCCGCGCATGGTAGTGTGGGGCCGAGGTTCCGCGGTGTATTACATGAATTAGGGGCACGTGCTCCACAGTAACTCCTAGAAAACCCTGCTGAATTTTTTGAATATTTTTAATTTAGAAAAATCCACATTTTCAGAAAATGTCCAGAGAGGGTTAAAAGTTAGGGTTTCGGGGTTCGATCGGATTTCTAACATCGTCTACACTTCGCCTAAAGCTCTAGCTAGGCTCTGATACCACTATAGGGTTACTAGGCACACTCAAGAGGTTCCACAAGGCATCAACCATGCCAAACAAAAATTTTCCGGTGCCGAGAAACCCTAATATAGATCGTTAACTAGAAGTAAAGGCGAAACAAAAAGCAAGCAAACAGCTTTGCTACTAAGTGAAAGGTATTACAACCTTTGTAGATCCGGTCCACCACTTCTTTAGCTCCGAGATGACGTCCCTCCGCTGCGATCATCGGGATCCCGGACTCTAGCAATGGTTTTGTCGGAGAAATGAGCGGGCTAGGTCGTTGACTTCGATACCGAAGATGATCTACGTCGGGGAGACTCAAACTCAAGCTATTCCTTCACTTGGTCAAAAACTTTGTGAAGAGAACACCCTATACTGCATGGCAAGTAGTAGAGGATGAAGAAATAGGAAGTGGGTTCACTTTAGAATTGGATTTCTCACTCTTTTTCCCATGGCACCATTGGAGCTCTCAAGCTTTTGTGAGCTTGATGAAGATGAAGAAGAAGAAAGAATCATATCAATTATATCATCCAAATGAAACTTATCCAAATGAATAATGGCACCATGGTTGAGTTAAGCCCTCATGCTTAACTCATGTAGAGATTTAACCAAACCATTAGGTTAAGGGTTGGGTTAACTAATATCTTGAAACATATGACAAAAGAGTTGACTTTGTCAATTTTTATCAAGCTTCATGAAGCTTGATAACTTTGACCAAAGTCACACTCTTTTATTATATGCTTAGAAAAATAGTAAACCCTAATCTAACCTTGATTTGGTTCAAGTCTCATACACATAACTTGTTTGTATCATCAAGCATGATACAAACATGTATACTTGCATATATCACATATAAACAATATGCACATTCAAGTGAGAAAATCAATCTTAAGTGAACCAATACTAGTTAATGTAAAGTAATATATCAAATATATAATTATACATTAAATCATTAAATCAACACTTGATTTAACGATCCGGTCATATCGCATATAACCGACTAATATCAATAGTAACAACTTATCGAATCAACACTTGATCCGATAACCCGGCTATATCGCATACAACCGATCAATGTCACAAATCGCGAGAATAGAATACAGTATCACATACTGATATTATTCTCGGTCCCGCACATATCTCATATGCGCTCCTATTTCGTTTCGCTTGAGCCAGGAAACCCCTGTGTAGGACTCTAAAGACTCGTCAATACGCCGGCAGTAGGTGATGATCATATCAAACACCCACAAGCCGCAAGCGGTCTGCTAAACGTAATGGCCACCCGGGTATTGAGCGATCAGAAGATCAACGAGCAAGCCCGCTCACACTCCTGTGAATCCAACGAGTAACACTACCGTACAGTCCGGTCTGTTCGTCTGATATGTCGCATATCTCGTCTAGGGGTGGTAAACGTCAGACCCCAATTACTCGATAAGTCGTGTCGATATGAGGCTCATAACGGGTCGAGAAACTACTCGTAACACTTACCAGTAAATCCCTAAAGCAGTTTTGGCCAAGGACTTCCTGTTATAGCCAATCGAGCATAGCGCAACATCAACTCCCTATACCGGGAGAGACGAAACACCTCCTATCGCTCATTGCCTCCATGTGATTCGAGACTGTACCCAAAAGCCACTTTTTTGCATGCCCTCTTGGACGTGGTATGATGGAAATCAAAGCACAGTGGGAATCACACAAGACTCTATGACGATCTCGGGTCTACAGACTAACCTGTACCAGTGTCACCAGAGAACTGCCATCTGATGTAAGGTATAATACCATCTAGGAGTTCTCGGCGAGTCCGTCCAGTGTACCCAGTCTCTACTGAGCACCCGTATATCATCTCTGATGTCAAACACCAATGGATAAGGGATCATCCATCGCCCATCTATATGGGTCGAGAAGCTACACGCTAGTCTACTCTGGTATATCGATGCCCCGTCTCGATACACCCACGACTAGGGATTTTGAAGGATGTACTTATGGACTACCATGTCCCCACTAGTATGATCCGCATCATAGTCCAGGTAGTCAAGTACACATCCTAAGGGCTTTACCAACATGTAACAGAGAGACAATCAGTGTACACGTTAAGGTAAAGAGTAACCGGATAGCATACTATCATATCGAGCAAGAAAGTCATCCCTATATATGTCCAAGCATCCACTATAATATACATCCTATGTATTGTAATGGCCTCTAGGGCATACATATAACTAACATTTCCCTCCTCCTTCCTCAAGGTTCTAAACCTTTTTATTTTCTTTTGAATTCAATCAAGAGTTTAACTTTTTCTTTTTCAAAAATAAATAGTTTTTCACCATAAACCCCTTGAAGGGGAGCTCAGATCTGCCATCAAATCTCTAGAATGGGAGATTTTAAGTCTCACCTCCCCTTTTCCCCCCAAGATCCAGCCAACAAAGAGGAAGAAAAAGGATACCCATCTCCAAAAAAAATCCCATTCCGGGAGGATCCGAGGCTCAAAAGAAGATCCAAAGATTTCTAGGAGTTTAACTCCATTCAAGATATGTTGGAGTTTAACTCCATAAATCGAACCCCCTTTTAGGAGTTTAACTCCAAATCTATACATAATCCATGTTAGGAGTTCAACTCCAAAGCCTGTTGAGAGTTCAACTCCTAACTCAGGGGCTAAGCCCCTTTTCCGCTGGTGTTTCCAGCGGTCGCGTGCCACGCACGTAATCCGCGGGCGTCCAGCGGTCGCGTGCCGCGCACGTGACCCGCGGGCACCCAGCGGCACGTGACCCGTGAGTGCAGGAAACGTGACCCGCGAGTGCTATGCGACCCCGTGTGCCTCACGCGATCCGCCGGCGCTTAGCGTTCAGCGATCGCGTGCAGTTCACGTGATCCGCTAGCGTCCAGCGGTCGCGTGCTGCACACGTGACCCGCTGGCTCACATGACCAGCGTGTACCCAGCGGCCATATGCTGCGCACGTGACCCCCGTGCACCAGGCACGTGACTCGCGGACGCCAAAGCGATAAGAATTAAATTCTCAACTTGTGGGGAGATCTGCTTCTGTAGAGCTCAACCAGAGAAAGAATTAAGTTCTTTTTTGAAGGGTTAGACCCTTAAGAAAGAGATAAGATAATCTCTATGTCTTTCTTCTTACCTGGGGTTTCTTTTTTCTAAAAGGGAGATCTTCTTCTTTAGAGAATTGAATTCTCTTTTCTTTTGTTCTCTCTCTTCTCTTTTCTTTTTTTTTAGTTTTAAGCTTATAGGGGGTTTTCTCTCCTCTGTTCAAGACTTGAAGTCTTGGGTCCTTTATAGTAAGTTTGTTAATTTAGTTAAAGAAATCTCTCATTGAGAGATCTTAATTGATTTGGGGATTTTATCCACTGTTAGATCTTTGATCCAAGGACTTCTGTTTTACAGAAGATATTTTTTTTGTTTTTAACAAGATTAGGGAAATATTTTCCCATACAGAATTTTTCTGTAGATAAGTGGTTTCTAATCACCATTAGATTTTTTAATCCAACGGTACTCTGTTTTACAGAGAGTACTCTTTCTTGTTCAGAAAGATTTAAGGAAATATTTTCCAAATAGGATTTTGATCCCTTTATTTAGAATTCAATTTTATCAGTTTAGAAGGTGATTGGGAACACTCACGTGTAGCACGTGACCCCACGGAATTAAACTTGTTTGCTTATATGTAACAGCCTAAAGAAAAGGCATCACGTGTTAACACGTGAGCTGGTGTTTAGGAACACTCACGTGTAGCACGGGACCCCACGGAGTTAAACTTGTTTGCTTATATGCAACAGCCTAACAAAGGGCATCACATGTTAACACGTGAGCTTCTCTGACCTGCTATATGTTTTAATATGGCGCCTATATACTTTGTATATAGATGGTCATGTGCTTGCACGTGAGGCTTAATTTCAGCCTGTCAAGTGCCTATAATCTTTGTATCTAGACGCTTCACGTGTGGGCACGTGAGGCTCCATTAGTGGGGAATTTTTCCCATACCTTTTTTCTCTTTTTTTTTAATAAGGGAACATGCTCGTGGAGGCTTCATGCATATATCTTAAAGAAATCACCGAAAGGATTCTGGCAGATAAATAAGTATGCGGGTAATTATACTTATGTGAATCCTATAGTGAATTCAAATTATAAACATGCCACTTCTACATGCATATGTAACAAGATATCGCCTTTTGTTAAAGCGGATGTCGATTTAACCCCCAATACGATTCAAGTGCCTTATAAAAGATACATTATTCATTGAAATAAATTATATGAATGCATGGAATGCGTTGAACAAGGCATTGTCTAAAATATACGGAGATTGGGAAGATTCGTATGAATATTTGCCACGTTATTTTTCCGCCATCAAATTTACTAATTCTAGGACTGTTTTCAAGATAACAACAGACGCTTAATGTTAGAAAGAATGGGATATTATACCGGTGCATTTTGGGTATCGGGCCGGCCATTGATGGTTTCGCTTATTGTCATCCCGTTCTCAGTATTGATGGGACCCACTTATACGGCAGATATAAAGAGACTTTGCTCATTGCTACCGGTGCCGATGCAAATGATGGCCTTTATCTTTTGGCATATGCTGTAGTTGGAGGTGAAACCACTGAAAATTGGGAGTGGTTCATTACTTATATTTATCTTTACATTCCATCAGTGCGGGGAAGGCACATTACCTTCATATCTGACCGGATGAAAGGGATTCCGACTGCACTATGAAGATCATAGCTAGAACCTCATAGTCATCGTTATTGTGTGCGATATATCAGAGTCAACTTCTCAACTGCTGGATTTAATGGCACAACCTTGCAGATTTTGTTCTCTCAAATTGCATGTGCACCAGATGACCTGACCTATACAGAGTTGAGAGAAGAACTTAAACGTATATGTCCAAGAGCGGATACTTGGATTGAAAGTAGTATTAAAATGAAAAAAAAGATGGGCTCTTTCAAAAGATGGTGGTAGGCAATTTTGCATGATAACTACGAATGCTTCAGAAAACTTTAACAGGGGTCTTAAAAGGATTTCGATTTTTGCTTATTCAGGCCTTACTAGGACGGAATTTTTACAGAGCGAACAAATACTTCTTTTCATAACGTCAGGAGGGACAAGATTGGACGACAATGTTATGTCCTAAGTTCGAACAATTAATAACAAAAAGGGCTACTGATGCTAAGCATGCTTGGATCGTGGGGTTCAGCCAGTCCGAATAGCAGGTGACTGGCAAAGATGGAAAAAATTACGGCGTTGTCATCGATGGTAGGAAATGCAGTTGTACATGCAATATTCCAAAGTTGCAAAATTTGCCTTGTTCACATGTAATTTCAGCATGCATAAGAGCAGAGAGTGGGGGGAACATTGCACATCACGATCTTGTTTCGAAGTGGTATTCTGTCCCCAAATACAAAGAGGCTTATATCCCGTTGTTCCATCATGTACCCAATAATCGATATTGTGAAGCATACAATGGACCAATGATATTACCGTCTATTGGTAGGAGACAAGAAGGACGACCACGTTCTACCCGTATCAAAGGTGTTATGGATGATTCACGAGAAGGATGTAGGTAAAATAGATGAAGCATCCGCAATGAGTATAGTCATAACAAGGCACGATGCAAAAATCCTCCAGCTCCACGTCGCCATTGGTAATCTCTGCTTATATTTTGAAATACACACACACATACACACACACGTCCAAACACAAAAAACAAACATACATCTACACACACATACACGCACACATATGTTCTTTGTTATACATGATCATTTTTTCAGAGATAATATAACTCGACTTTTTCATTGTGCAGATATACCCATGGATCTTGGACCTATAGATACGAGTGTTCTGTACTTGCAGGTTGACCACAGGTCGGCCAACGCCGCAGTAGTACAGGTAAAACTTTGTAATTTTATTTTCTTTAATTACATATGTTATTTATATGTTACTGATGGAAGTCATCTTTTTGTAATTGGAAGAGTGATCAGGTGATTACATGCGTTGACCACTCAGTCCAGAGCAGCCAGATCCCAGCTAGAGATGCCAATGTGCAGGCTGAGCTACAACGGGCAGGCTTCATTTTCGATCCAGATTAAAGTATATATGTCTGGATAGAGTCTTGATTACGTTTTGGTAGATAGATAGAGACCAGAGACCTGCACATTTCATTTTAGAGTTGGTGAGATGACTATCACCCTTCAGGATGTCGTTGTGCTGCTTGGTCTGCCTATATACGGAGAGGTGGTTGCTGTGGAGTATGGCCACAATTGGTCAGACTTGTGTCCCAGTTTGTTGGGTAGGATTCCGCCTGTTGGGCTGAGGAGAGACAGTAGCATCCACTTGAGTTGGCTGCGAGAGGCATTTAATGCTGAGCTTGCCATGGATACTACCCCCGCGGCGATCGAGAAGCACGCACGAGCCGTTATTTTACATCAGATTGGGGTTCGCTTGTTCCCGGATAGGAGCAAGAGCAGAGTTAGTCTTACCTGGCTGTCTCTTTTAGCCGATCTCGACCAGTGTGCCACTTTATCGTGGGGGGGTGCAGTTCTGCCATTCCTCTACAACGAGTTGAGAATGGCTGTATTGATGGAGCAGAAGAGTTTTGGGCGCTGTTTGACGCTTCTTCAGGTATACAATACTTAAAACCACATTTTACTAATTTTGCGTAATTAAATTGATATTCAACGTAAAACGTAATTCTATCATATTGTATTTCAGATATGGTCATGGACATATCTCTCTATAGGTCTCCCGACCATTACGACACGGTTCATTTTAGATGGCCAAAGGCCATATGGATGCCAGTAAGTAATTGAAATTATACGCATATTTCAAATTTCAAGTTTTTTGGAATATTAACTTGTGTGCAATCTCTATGCAGATGGAATGTGCCCAGGTCATGGGATGTGACACCGGATCGCAGCCTCCGCTTCTGTCGCGGTGAGTTCGATGTCATGGAAGAGGCAGCAGTTACGTGGAAACCATACACACATGACCTGATGGGCACTCTACATCCATTATGCTTGGCAGGCGCCAGCTTCTAGCATGCGCGGACGTCGATCATTTGCAACGATGTTATTCAGAAGCACGTGCTAGATCGTGTGCTTCGCCAGTTTGGTTTGAGGCAGCACATACCAGGCTCGGTAGAGCAGACACCGCGACAGGGTGGAGCGCTAGTTGGGAATGCTTGGCTCGTGAAGTATCAGATTTGGGTGGATCGATGGTACGATCGGGTACACCACATAGTCGATGAGATACAGCCAGGTATACCGATAGATCAGTACATTTCCTGCTATTGGATAATTACCTGCAGATTCGTCATCACAGCCGCCCCTCCATCCACCTCATATATGCCTCGAGGACCGATAGAGAAAGATTTGGTAAGTTTATATCAAACCTTTTAAAACTAAAATCTTATTTTTATGAAATTCATTATTTTATTTAATATCAATATAGGTCCATATCATTTACGCGTTGGAGGATATAGCTGATGATGGTATTAGTGGCTCCAGTGACTCAGCGAGCTGCTTTATGAACATCAAGTCCCTGATTAGGAGAGTGATGACGAGGCACAGATTCATCCACCGGCCGTACCTGCACCGGCTGTGCCTCCACCACCCATCCCCCCACCATCCATGCCCTACCACCCATGCCTACACCACCTGTGTCTCCACCAGCTGTGTCTGCACCTACCATTCCTATCACGTATGCACGACGTAGACGGAGACAGCCGGTGCCGTCTCAACATCCCGATGAGTACGAGCATGGACCATCACAGCCAGAGCCGTCTCAGCCGCCTGCCGCCGACGAAGCCGGACTGTCACAGCCTCGACGTCCTGTAGCGAAGAGGAGGACACCTGGGATGGTGCAACGATTTCGTTAGATTGTCATGAGTGTTTGTGTTGTATTGTATTGCGATGAATTCGTTATTTATTTTACATTGTTTATTATTTTCAGCTTATTGTTCTTCTCCGTTTAGGCATCGTATATTGTGCATGGATTGTGTCTCGGCCGTTTGGGCGTTGAGTTAGCTCCGTCTGTGAATACTATTATTTTACTATGCTTGTACATGAATTTTATTCAAAATTTACAAAGGAGGTGCTATCCAATTTTCCCCGATTATTTCTTCACAAAACAACACTTTAATTCATTTTAATTCAAACGTTGATTCTTTCTCACACAAACACGTGTTCATATATGATATATTACACACACATGGTATACCCATCAACAACATACACGAGAATGACGCAAACAAAACAGATAGAAAGAACAGTAACAACGCCATAATTCATCACTAAAATTTCAAAAATAAATCATCTACGTTACTTAGCTCTGCAGCAATAGAATTAATCTGCTCTGTAATTGCATCAATGGCCTCATCACCTAGCGCGGAATCTCGAGTGAGTTCGAAGTAGTTCAAAGTCCGACGGTGCATAAAGATGTGATAAAGAGAGCTTGCGGAGTACTCGATATTGCGACCTAAAAGAAGGCCCATAGAATGAAAGAAGTGGAGACGACAATTTGCTTCCATATGGTGGTCATGGGTTACTTCTGCAGGGGGAGACA
This sequence comes from Agapanthus africanus, assembly GCA_030015575.1. NCBI lineage: Eukaryota > Viridiplantae > Streptophyta > Magnoliopsida > Asparagales > Amaryllidaceae > Agapanthus > Agapanthus africanus. Next base: position 503,335,293 of record CM057338.1, read on the forward strand.
GGAGCGCATCCAATACAGCTAAGTGCAAGAGCTGCAGAATTTCACGATCGATCTTCATCGGCCAATTCATACCCCCTCGTAATCGATAGAGAATACCTTCGTAACCAGAATAGTCTATCATCGTATATACAGATTTCACCACGGTGTAAAGAATGCACCTCTTAATTTCATCGATTGATGGCAATCCTATAGATGAAGATCCCGACATTGAGAGAGAGCGAGGCTAAGAACTGAGAAGGAGAAAGACAGAGAATATGATGGCGATGAGATCTGAGAGAGTGTGAGTGGGCTCAACACAGATAGTGAGATTCGAGATAGAGAGGAAGAGATTGAACTCTTAATATAATGAACACAATCATTCAAGGGTAAGTGTTTTTTTGGGGCACGGTTTGCAACTGCGCCCCAGAAAAACATATACCCGTGAATGATTGTGTTTCCTTTTGGGGCGCACTTTCAAATTGCGCCATAGAAAAAACACAGACCCATGGATGAGTATATTTCTTTTTTTTGGACGCAGTTTGCAACCGTGCCCCAGAAAAAATCATACCCGTGAATAATTGTGTTTTCCTTTTGGGCGCACCTTCAAACCGCGCCATAAAAAAACACCACCCCCCCGTGAATGAGTATATTTCTTTTTGGGACGCGCCCCAGAAAAACATATACCCGTGAATGATTGTGTTTCCTTTTGGTGCGCACTTTCAAATTGCGCCATAGAAAAAACACAGACCCATGGATGAGTATATTTCTTTTTTTTGGACGCAGTTTGCAACCGTGCCCCAGAAAAAATCATACCCGTGAATAATTGTGTTTTCCTTTTGGACGCACCTTCAAACCGCACCATAAACCCCCCCCCCCCCACGTGAATGAGTATATTTCTTTTTGGGACGCAGTTTGCAACTGCGTCCAAAAAAAACAAAGTCCTTCCATTAACAATAATTCATATTATTTTGCTTTTATTAATTGTATGGGACGCAGTTTGAGACTGTATCTTTTACATTTGTATGGGGCGCAGTTTGAAACTGCGCCCCATACAAATGTAAAGGGCGCTGTTTCTGCACCCATAACAAATGTATGGGGAGCAGTTTGAAACTGCGCTCCATACAAATGCTATGGGCGCACCCATAAAATTTTTTTTATTTCACGTCAGCGCTGAGCTGGTGTTGACGTGGCGCATACGAGATAAAAAATAGTTTTTTTTATAATTATTAATTACATTTGGTTTACTATAAAAAATTGTCTAAGCTTAAATGAAAGAAGCAGGTTTATTTAATATTTGTTCCTACATCATAGATCTTGATCCTACGGTTAACCACGGAAGGAGCGGATTCTTTCTCCTCTTAACTAGAGAAAAGTCCATCACAATTGGTATAATTACATTTTATAGAATTAAGCTTATAGAAGTTATAATGATTGTATCAAGAGAAGCTGCTGCTCGATGCAAGAGCCACGAGAGATAATAATTTTGTTGGTGATATTATCATTCAATTTGATATCAACTTCACTGCAAACATAAAAAGATTGGGAAACAATATTTTTACATTGTAGATTTGAAAACAATATATGAAAAAGATAAATGTTAGTATTAATTACACTTCATATCATGAATTCTATGACTGATAGCCACAGATTTAGAGAAAACAACTATAAATTGATATATTTACATAGTCTATTTTATCTTTTGGAAGTCCAATACAAGAATTCAAGAAAAGAAAAAAGATACAATAAAGTCGTTTCTTAAAAGGCATGCAATAACAAATAGTCGCTTTTATTGGTTGTTAATTAATATTGATATCAATTAAAATAATCAAATGAAAAAATTATATTGATATGCTATAAATCTTTTATTTTTATATAAATCATATTAAATTGTATTTTTAAATTTCAATACCGAATATTTTGGATGTGTTTCTGAGGGGTTGTTTGTTTAGATGAAATATGAATTGGAATTAGAATAAGGGGACAACACACTATTCTTGATGGAGGGCTTTTTGGTCTCCGTCAGATGTTGTCTTCCGTCGATCTCCCGGTGGATTTCAGAGCTGATCTCCTGCTGCGTGTGGGTCTCAATGGGTTTTGAGGAGATTGGTGATTTAAGCAGTTTGACGCCGAGTACCTGCAAAGAAGTCCCGGGGTGGCACCGAGGACCCTCCGACGATCAAATTAGTACTAGATCCGAGCAGAGTAACGGCTAAGTGGGATAAAATTGGTTTACTTGACCCTTCTGTGATGGGGTTTATATAGTGGCGGCAGCACGCAGCAGCAGGCGCGAGAGTCTCGCTGGCAGTTATGCTCCCTACGTCACGCCCGCGTAAAGAGCGGATCGCTTATTAATGGGGATCGTGATGGCGTGGAACGTGGGATGTTGCTGGCGGAGAATCTGCGCATGGCGAGATTTGCGGAGCGGCGGTTACGTCTGTGAACGGTGGAGTTGGTCGGTCGAAGAGCCGAGAAAAATGGCCTCGAATGGGGAGCTCGGGAACGAGCGAAGGGGCCGAGGAGTCTTGGTCCTGTGGCAGCTCGGGGCGAGCTGAGAGGCCGAGGAGACCAATTTCCAGGGGGCTCTGAGGAGAGCCAGCTTGCGCTTGCAGGTCGGACACAGCGGGGCCCGGTCGGCCCATGTGGATCCTTTTTTCTGAGTTCTGGGACACGTCATCTGCCACGTGTCCTTGACATCGGAAATCGCCAATATCGAGCGTCATCAATTCTTGTCGGTAAAAAGCTTGAATTCCAAGTTTCTTGTTTGCTAGGTAGGAATTGAAATTGTACCTTTTGGAATTACCATCATAAAAAATAAGCACAATATATATTTTTAATTTATAGCTAAAACCTATGGAGTTGCCAACTCGTCAAATTACCTCTTTTTCTCTCACAATTTACAAAACTAATTCTCATCTACAAAACGACCAAATAATGCAATAAGTCTTCCTATTCCAATGACATAATTTCATAAAACAAGTAAAAGAATAGTATTTCCAACTCTACAAACAAAATAGTAATTTGTACTCTATCCTTAATTCCTATTTATAATTCCGAAGCTAAACGGAAAAATTGAACCAATAAGCTCACACATTCACAAGTTTTTCTCCCCGAAACTTTAAATTGTCAGCCACAATAAAATAATTCATTTAACTCATATTTAACAATATTAAATGATAAAACATCCACATGCATGCATGGCACATGCAGAAAACTAGTATCTGTTTAATCAAAACAACCTACAAGCGATCTATAAAAAATATGTATTTTTTGTTGGAAAAAGTAAATAAGATACTGCTATATTTAATTAAACTAAAATTATCAACCACAATCATTCAAAATAGATGGTTTATAAAAGATGAAAAGGGAAAAATTTATCGGGTTTTCGTTGTAAGAAGGCCGAGGCGTGCTTGAAGCGCACTGTCCTTAGAAGTAGTTTCGCGTCCCTCTCCGTGAACTTGACCGGATGCACAAGGTCCGAATGCATTACTTCCCATGATTCAACGGTCGCCGCAAGTAATCGTGCACTCGATTACTGCGACTTATGAACGACTTTGAAACTATAGCTCCGGTATCACGAATATAATGGAAAGATAGATTTGATGAAAGGAAAAATAGAGGAGGAAACGAGAAATTTATCTTCTCTATAATATGATTTGATTTTGGGACATGCTCTATTCATCGAGAAAAGACAAGATATGTGTTCTATTATATATTCATCGAGAAAAGACAAGATATGTGTTCTATTATATATGAATATGAAAAATCTTTGAAATAAATGAGAAGTTTATTGCAATTAAAATAAATAATGGAGAAAAGCAATTAAGCCAATTTAATTGCTATAAAGAGCATCATAAAATATGTTGACTCGGTCAATAACCCTATGTCACCATCTCAAAACCAACCAACACATATGCATAATTAAATTGAAAGACATATATTTGATTTTGAAATACCGATATTTCCAACATTTTTCACCTTCGACGTCTTCTTTGAAAGAAACCTCCGCGAAACCTCTATTATAAAGGTGAGAAGAATTGACAATAGCATATATAGAACGGCATACAACATTGGGTCGCGGGTTGGTGTGTTAATGGGCCATGCATTCAATACCGACTCATGAAGGAATGAGAGAGTTCGCCCAACCTTTCTTGTCGCGGTCCCCACGATGTCCTCCACGTAGGTGAATTCTCTAAGGATGTAAGAGACTTGGAAAACCCTGATCTAAGTATTGAATCCATTAAGAGTTAAACTCAACCTGTTACTGTCTCTTTCTGAAACAATTCTGTCTTAAGGGGGAGTTTGGAGTGCCTAGCTCCAATGTGGACTCGTGTTTCACATGTATTTGAGTTATTTTCTAACGGTTCATCTATCCGACTTGTTTCTACGGTTTGAACTTCCTTCAGGGCATCGTCCATCATAGAAGTAACGGTTAATAGCTATTTTAATTTTTCTTTCATCATTTCTCCTTTCATTTCTTCCGGATGAAATTACCTGCAAATAAATAATTTAACATCTCTCATATTTAAGAGAGACTTAGCAAAACACTCGAACATATAATATGTTAGTATATAATGAGAATCATTATTGTAAAAAGATTGCAGGCATATGGAAGGAATAAAAATATTGTGAAATTTTCATAATTCGTCTCAATGAATATATATAAACCCACCATTGCCGGTCCCAAGTCTGGATGAGAAAGGGTGAGGGTTGTGGTAGGCTTGTGACAGCCAACGTCAAACTTTGTCACGTTCTATGACATGAACCATAATAAGAATATCGTTGGGGCGTCCCCTACTCAGCGACGCGCTACATCGGATCCCGGGTGTAGTGTTAAATATGCAAGGGCTTCTCGGTCGTCGTTCAGATGCGGCGCGCTACATCGGACCCCGGGTGTAGTGAAAAATAAGCAAGGGTCGTCGTCCAGAGATGGCGCGCTATATCGGACCCCGGGTGTAGTGACAAATAAGCAAGGGTCGTCGTCTACAGACGGCGCGCTACATCGGACTCCGGGTGTAGTGACAAATAAGCAAGGGTCGTCGTCCAGAGACGGCGCGCTACATCGGACCCCGAGTGTAGTGACAAATAAGCAAGGGTTTCATAGGATCCGTCTAGCTTCCTGGAACATAGGTTCCCTTACGGGTAGACTAATAGAATTAGTGGAGGTGATGATTAGGAGGAAAGTTGGTATTATGTGTTTGCAAGAAACTAAGTGGATAGGTGAAAAGAGTAGAGTCATAAAGCCTTGGGGTTATAAGCTTTGGTATACGGGTAGAGATAAAAATCGTAATGGGGTAGGCATAATCATAGATAGACGGTTGCTTGAGGATGTAGTTGAGATTAGGAGAAAAGGTGATAGAATTTTACTGGTTAAGCTTATTCTAGATGGAGAGATCCTTAATGTTATTAGTGCTTATGCACCACATATAGGTCTTGATGACGCTAGTAAGCGTCTATTCTAGGAGGATTTAGACGAGGTGGTGCAAAGTATACCTAGTGGAGAAAAGTTATTTATTGGTGGTGATCTTAATGGACATGTAGGTACTAGTCGTAGTGGGTTTGATACTATCCATGGAGGTTTTGGTTTCGGACAAAGAAATGAAGTAGGTGACTCGATTCTAGATTTTGCTTTATCTTATGACTTGATCTTAGCAAACACCTGGTTTAGGAAAAGAGAGTCCCACCTTATCACTTTTAGGAGCGGAGCAAGTGCTAGTCAAATAGACTTTTTTCTGACGAGAAGAATAGATAGAGGTTGTTGCATCGACTGTAAGGTAGTGCCAGGTGAGAGTGTAACCACTCAACATAGACTTTTAGTTCTAGATTTTCGATTTAGAAGAGACCCTAGGAAGATTAGACGTAAGGTAGAGCCTAAAATTAAATGGTGGCGATTGAAAGAAGGTAACCAAAAGGCTTTTATAGATCGTGTAGTACAAGAAGCGGATTGGCAGTCGGAAGATGATCCAGACAAAACATGGAACAAAATGGCTAGTTGTATCAAGAAAGTAGCTAGAGATCTACTTGGTGAGTCGAGAGGTGGTGCTCCACCATCTAAGGACATATCATGGTGGAATGAAGATGTAAAGGCTGCTATTAAAATTAAAAGGGATTCTTATAAAGATTTGAAGAAAAATAGAGATGTGGAGAGATTTGAGAAGTACAAAATGGCTAAAAAGGAAGTTAAGAAAGCTGTTCGGGAAGCTAAATCTAAGATCTACAAGGAGGTGTACGAGAAATTAGACACTAAAGAGGCTGCAAATGATATATACCGGATTGCTTGAATGCGGGAAAGGAAGACTAGAGACTTATGTGCGGTCAAGTGTGTCAAAAATGAAAATCAGAAAGTTTTAGTTCGAGATGAGGATATCAAGGAAAGATGGAGAGATTATTTTGACAAATTGTTCAATGAGAGCTTTACTAAGAATTTGGATGGACTTGTCATTCAATCTCAAGATATAAATCGTGATTTCATGCGTAATATATGACTTTCTGAGGTTAAAGAAGTTTTGAACAGAATGGGTTTAAGAAAAGCGGTTGGTCCTGACGGGATTCCTATCGAGATTTGGAGATGCTTAGGAGAAATAGGCGTTAAATGGCTGACAGATCTGTTTAATAAGATTTGGCAGACAAAAAAGATGCCAAATGAATGGAGAAAAAGTATCCTTATACCTATCTACAAGAATAAGGGTGACATTCAAAGTTGCTCAAACTACCGTGGAATAAAACTGATGTGTCACACCATAAAACTTTGGGAGAGAGTGATTGAACACAGGCTAAGGAAGGATATTAAGATAACAGAGAACCAATTTGGGTTCATGCCTGGACGATCGACGACAGAGGCGATTCATTTTCTTCGTCAACTTGTCGAGCGCTTTCGAGAGAGGAGAAGAGATTTGCATATGATATTTATTGATTTAGAAAAAGCGTACGATAAGGTACCTAGAGAGGTATTATGGGGGACAATGATGAAGAAGGGGGTCCCCGTCAAGTATATTGACATAATCAAGGATATGTACGACGGAGTAGTGGCAAATGTCAGAACTTGCGGCGGCTTAACAAGTGATTTTTCGATTATTATTGGTTTACATCAAGAATCTGCATTAAGTCCATTCCTGTTTACCATCGTGATGGATGAGCTTACTAGAACTATCCAAGATGAGGTTCCTTGGTGTATGCTATTCGCTGATGATATTGTTCTAGTAAATGAGACGAAAGCAGGGGTTAATGCCAAATTGGAATTATGGAGGCAAACATTGGAATCTCGGGGATTCAGATTGAGCAGGTCCAAGACAGCATATATGCACTGCAAATTTAGTAGCCAGAGAAATCAAAACCATATTAGTATAACATTGGAAGGGCAAGAGATATCACCGAGCGACCAGTTTAGATATCTAGGTTCCATCATCCAAAGGAATGGGGAGATCGATAGTGATGTTAATCAAAGGATCCAAGCTGGTTGGTTGAAATGGAGGAGTGCAACAGGGATTTTGTGTGATCGTAACTTTCCCTTAAAATTGAAAGGGAAGTTTTATCGGAGCGCTATTCGGCCTGCCTTATTATATGGTACAGAATGCTGGGCTCCTAAGAAGCATCATACACAGAAGATGCACGTAGCGGAGATGCGCATGCTTCGTTGGATGTGCGGTAACACTAGAAAAGATAAGGTGCGAAATGAGGATATTCGTGCAAAAGTTGGTGTAGCACCCGTAGAGGAGAAGATGCGGGAAAACCGGCTAAGATGGTTTGGTCATGTGCGACGCAGACCTATGGAAGTACCGGTTCGACGAATAGATACTCTCGATATGGGCAATGGCAAAAGGGCAAAAGGGAGGCCGAAGAAAACATGGATGGAGGTGATACGAAACGATATGGTTGCCAAAGGACTCAATGAAAGTATATTGTTCGATAGAAGTGAGTGGAGACAGAGGATTCATGTGCTGGACCCGGCGTGATTCTCATGTTGGTTCATGTAGCCTACCCCATATGCTTAGGATAAAAGGCTCAGTTGTTGTTGTTGTTGTTTGTCTCAATTAATATATATAAAATCATAAATGACATGATTAATAGAATGTCATTCAATATCTAGTAATTGTATTTAGATGCTAATAATGCTTATTCGCTATATATAGAAGAAACAAAGGATTTAAAGTATATGCATGTCTAGTATAGGAATAAGCCATGCAATTGCAACAGTCATGTATTTATTACTATTACTATTTTTATTTTTATTTTCCTTGTAAGATAATATCAGTAAAGGTAATGGCCTAATTAAGAAAGCAATAATCAATCCAAATCAATATAGGAAAATAAAGAATAAATAATATGACTTTAATTGCCATTTGCAAGAGAATGACACCTATTATAGTTTCATAAATGTTGTAGAAGTCAATGGTAATAACAATGACAAGCAAGAATATTACCATAAAATTTTTAATCCCCAAATATTAGGGGGGTGTATGAGTACGGATGCCATGAGATCCTATGAGACGGGTTCGTGTTTTTAAAAACACGAACCTGAATGAGAGCCGTTGGATTTTGTATTTTTAATCAACGGTTAAAATTGATTCAGCTTATTAAATCGTTAATAAATTGAAAGTAATTATTCCACTGCCAAATATTGTGTAGGTAATACTAAAGGATTTGATCTTTCTCTTGATTTTTTTTCTAAAATGAAGGAGTAGAATATTTAGTTTCAATTTATTAACGATTTAATAAGCTAAAGAGCAACTTTGATTGGCAATTTTAATGGAAATATTATAGCAAAATTGGCATCAATTTAAATTATTTACCAAATGCTAATTACTTTTCCTAAAATGCATTTCCGTGATTTGACCTCACGTGATTTGAATAAATTCCACAAATCAATCAATATTTCAGGACATAGAATTGAAAAATAATATAACATGTTATAGTAGTCCTTTTTTTCCTTTTCCCTTCTCCTTTCTGTTTTGAAAGAAATTTATTATGAAATGCGAAATCTGTAATGAATGATCTTAAATTAAATTGTGTTTAGCTAATTTCAATTAGCTAAACATTTAGCTATGGGAAGTAGCAAACAAAATGTTTGGTAGCAGTTAATAACAAATAGGTAAGTGATGGAGTTCATGATTTCCCTCGGATGTTATCCTTCGTCGATCATGCTACCAGCGAGGCTGAACGGTTGAGATTTGAAATGAGGGTTGAGCATGCGGGTCTCAATGGATTGTTGGTTATCGTTGACACCGAGCTACCTGCAAGAGAAGACCCGGGATGAGAAACCACTGTAGAACTCTCCGACGATCAAGTAAGTACCGAGAAATAATAATAGCAAGATAGCGGTGTATTGGAAATGAGTTCGAAGCAGCTCAGTCGTCTGGAGGAGAGGGTTTATATAGTGGTCGCATGGAGCGAACCGGCGCGTAATTCTCATCGTCCGTTACGCCCCCGTCTCACGTTCTCGTTGATGGCGGGGTAAGTCCATTAATGGCAGGATACGCTCATTAATGGAGTGTCAGGATCCGGTTCTTGCTCGCAGAACAAAGTGCCACGCCAATTGTCATTCCAATGTGGCGGGGGCCACCTCTTGAATCCGTGGGGGCCACCTCTTGAGTCCATGGGACCCACTGTAGAATAATGGGGAATTTTCGGAACACATTCCGAAAGAGGACCGAACTGTATTATAAATGTAATGATACCACTCTCAATTAAAGAGGTGTCTTTTAAGTGAGCCGGAACTACAGGAGCTTAAGAACTCTGTACTTAAGCGTGCTCGGGCTAGGAAAGTCTTGGGATGGGTGACCTCTTGGGAAGTGGCCCCTGGTCGGGTCCGGTTCGCTCTAAAGGGAAAAACCGTGTGGTTTCGGCCAGAGCGGACAATACCATCTGTACTGGGGCGTGGGACGTTACATTTATGGTGGCCCATGCAAATCCCTCAGTAGTAGGTCTGTGGTTCGAGGACGAATCATTGTTCAAAGGTCGGGAGAATGTCGGAATCCGGTTCTTGCTCACGGAACAAAGTGCCACGCCAATTGTCATGCCAATGTGGTGGGGGCCACCTCTTGAATCCGCGGGGGCCACCTCTTGAGTCCCTGGGACCCACTGTAGAATAATGGGGAATCTTCGGAACACATTCCGAAAGAGGACCGAACTGCATTATAAATGTAATGATACCGCTCTCAATTACAGAAGCGCCTTTTAAGTGAACCGGAACTACAGGAGCTTGAGAACTCCGTAGTTAAGCATGCTCGGGCTAGGGAAGTCTTGGGATGGGGGTGACCTCCTGGGAAGTGGTCACTGGTCGGGTCCGGTTCGCTCTAAAGGGAAAAACCGTGCGGTTTCGGCCAGAGCGAACAATACCATCTGTACTGGGGCGTGGGGCGTTACATGGAGAGACGCGCCACCGTGGGATGCGGGACGTGGAGCAGCAGAGATCTCGTTTTGGTGAGCTGTTGAGATTTAAGATGAGAATTGAGCGTGTGGGTCTCAATGAGTTGTTGGTTGTTATTGACACCGAGCTACCTGCAAGGGAAGTCCCGGAGTGGAAAACCACCGTAGGACCCTCTGACGATCAAGTAAGTACTGGAGAATGATAATTTCAGGGTATCGGCGTATTGGAAATGAATTCGAGGTATCTCAGTCGTCTAGAAGAGAGGGTAGCGGTCAAATGGAGCGAACCGGCACGAGATTCTCGCCGTCCGTTACGCCCTGTCTCACGTTCGCGTTGATGGCGGGGCATGTCCATTAATGGCAGGATACGCTCATTAATGGAGAGACGCATCAGCGTGGGATACGGGACGTGGAGTGGCGGATATCTTGTTTTGCCATGATACACGGAGCCGTTACGGGGGTGCTTGGGCTCTGTGCTCCCGGTTGAACAGGGAAGCCAAGAAAGCTCACCTCGGTGGATAGCTCGGAGGAAAGCAAACAGGCCTAGGAAGCCCAGCTCTGTAACGGCTCGGAGATGAGCAAGAAGGCAGTGGAAGCTCGGCTGTAGGATCGCTCGGAAGCGAGATGTTGGCAGGTTGCTAGGCAAATAAGGAAGGTACTCTGGGGAGGCCTCCAAAAGGTCGGATGCAACCTCGGAGATGAGGTGCCGAGAAATTTCCCCCGTGCATCGTACTTATTCTTGCTCCGTAGGCCCCAGGAATCTAGCGGGATCAAGCGGATGGCACATCATCCGCTACGTGTCGTGATCCGGGGAATTCCCACTTACGGGCATCATCATTAGCCCCCCACTCTTGTTCCGACTTATTTATGGGTCAGGTCGAGAGTGGTCTGCTCGGTTTTCTTCGTTCAGCATGGTGCCGAGGAATCTTTGTGTCTGGGAACGATGTAGCGTTTGGCGGCCGTGTCTCTTCGATCTCCGGATCAACGCGGCGATTTACAGTGCGTCTAGGTTTCCGTGCGTAGACTTGATGACATCAACGGATCAGCGAAATGATTACGCTATAAAGGAGACGTCGCTTCGCTCGCTCAGGCAGTTGTTCTTCGTGCTACATGGCCACCATTGGGTGGCGGACTGCGAGACGTCGCCGGTCGGATCCGTGTGAGGGGGAGACGTCCAATGGTCAGTTGCTAGGTGGTGTCATCGGGGCCGTGGGGTGCGATGCTTCATTTTGGCAAGAGCGGATTTAGACCGTCGGATGGCTTTTGCTAGGCGTATAAATAGGAGAGGCCTTTCCTTAGGAAACACTTTTGCTTTAGTTGCCTCCCTTGTCTGAAGATTGCCCGGCGCTCCGTCAGTTAAGTTGGATCTTCAACCAAAATCTATCTTCAGCCAATCTTTCCTTGAATCAGGTTAGATGTCTTCTTCTGAAGTTTCCGTTGTGTTGGATATAGTGCCCTCTAAGTCAATTATTAGATCGCAGGTACGTGATTGCAATGATTGAGGGAGGACCTATACCGATAAAACAGTCTTACTCGAGATGATAGTATGCTATCTGGTTTGTCTTTATCATCATGATAGAGCCCATAGGATTCTTGTTTGACTACCAGCAGTATGATGGCGATCATATATGTGGGAGCTGGGGTCTATAAGCATATCCTTAAAGTGTCCCTAGTCGTGGGAGTTTCGAGACAGGGCATCGATACTCCAGAGTAGACTAGTGTATACAGTCGAGACCCCGACGAGGGGCGGTGGCCGGTCTCACAAGCCACTGGTGTCAGTTGGATCACCTAAGATGTATACAGGTGCTCATTAGGTTATGAGTACACCGGACAGGACTCGCCGGGAATATGCTAGTTGGTATTATACATATCGTCAGATAGCAGTTCCCTGGTGACATGTGTACAGGTTAGTTCTGTTGGAGATAGTGCCCTCATAGTCAATTATTGGATCGCAGGTATGTGATTGCAATGATTGCGGAGGACCTATACCGGTAGGACAGTCTTACTCGAGATGATAGTATGCTATCTGGTTTGCCTTTATCAGTCGTGTACATGTTCAGGTGACTGATTGCATGTTACACTTTGATAGAGCCCTTAGGATCTTGCTTTACTACCAACAGTATGATGGCGATCATATACGTGAGAGTTGGGTAGTTTATATGCATATCCTTAATTGTGGTCCCTAGTCGTGGGAGTTTCGAGACAGGGCATCGATACTCCGGAGTAGACTAGTGTATACAGTCGAGACCCCGACGAGGGGCGGTGGCCGGTCTCACAAGCCACTGGTGTCAGTTGGATCACCTAAGATGTATACAGGTGCTCATTGGGTTATGAGTACACCGGACAGGACTCGCCGGGAATCTGCTAGTTAGTACTATACCTATCGTCAGATAGCAGTTCCCTGGTGACATGTGTACAGGTTAGTTCATCGACCTGAGGTCGTCATTTGTCTCGTGTGAGTTCCCACTGTGCTTTGATTTCTACCCTACCACGGCTCAAAGGAGTCGTGCAAACAGGTAGCTTTTGGGTACAGTCCCGAGCCATATGGAGGCACGTGAGCGGATCGGCAGGGGATTCGTCTCTCCCGGTATTGGGGGCGAGGTCGTGCTGTGTCTAGGAGAGCCATTACACAAAATCCATAGCCATGGCAGGAGATTTACTGGTAGGTACTCCAGTAGTATCTCAGGGTGTTTTTGGGCTACACTCCGACACGACTTATACTGCTTCTGGGGGTCTGACGTTACTAGCCCCCTAGGCGGATATGCGATACTCATAGACGAACGGACCGGACTGTATATACATTGTCACTGTTAGGCTCAGTAGGGTTTCTGGATGAGTTCACTCATCGGCCTCCCTTGAGTTCGCTCATCAGCCTCCCTTGAGGTCAGTCCATGGGCAGCCGTTACGCATAGCTGGTGCCGCTGACGGTTTGTGGTTAAACCCACTGCCAGGGTACTGACGAGTCATTAGAGTCCCCCACAGACAGTTTCCCAAGTTCGGGCGAAACGTTGTAGAGGCCGTATGGTTTTATGGCAGGGTTCGGAAAATGCACGTGCGTTTACGCACGTGTTATTTTTCGGGCAGATAATACTGGTCGGCTTTGGTTTAAGCCGGATCCGAGTATTGTATTGAGTAGATATAATATCTTTGTCTCAGTTGCATTTGTATTCGGTCGTAATACAAATGCGGGTATATTTATACTGTTGCGGGGTTATACCGAAAGTTGTTTCAGGATCACTTTTGGAAGTTGCCAGTTTCCAGTTTTCTATCAGCCGTCTTTTAACATTCGGTTAAAGACGGATTTATCTTTTCTTCAGTTGAGGTGGGTCAGTGTTCTAGAAGCATCTAGATGAGGTGACTAGGATTAATTGGTGTTGAGTTTTCATTGGATGCATTTAATGGTTCATTAATGCATGATGACTAGGTTTATGACTCATGCTTTAACATTAAAGCATTTTGTTTTGGTTAAGATCTTTTCTTCATGATATGCTTCATGTTATGGTCACCACTTGCTCCTACCATCACCTCCCTCTTGCATATATAGTGGCCGGCCACCCTTGAGAGAAAGAAGTGAGATTGATTTCCTTTTTGGAGAGAAAAGACTATGGTTAAGGGTGCATGGAAATTTCATTATCTCTTTCATTTTCCATCACCCGATAAAATGGCAACTTCATTAACCGATCGTCCACGGACTTGGACGAAGTGAGACAAAGTCATCTACTCATTCTCTACATCATTCTTGGTCGTCTCTTTTAGCAAACTTGACGACCGAGTTGCCTCGAGTCAGAGGCGGGAGCCCGTTTAAAGAATCGTCGACGTGGTGCCACCTCGACGAGGATATCGAAGATCGATAAGATCGGAGTAGCCGCAACAGAGCGTGGGATGATGGTTAAAGAACGAAGGACTCGGATCGTTCGGTATAACTTTTCTACACTCTTTACAGTTTGTTAGTTTAGCAATAATGGTAGATCCGGGTTAAAGTATACGATAGCGCCAGTTAAAAAAGTTTTGTTCCGCATTTGGCGTCTGTAGACGGCCGGGGCGCTAGCGTAGACTTACAGTGGTATCAGAGCCTAACCATTTTGCTATGCTAACTTGTGCTAACGCGTTTAAAACATCGATCGAACCGGAAATCGAAAATTGCAAAATTCCAAGCTCACAGTTTCTGTCGATTTTAAATGGTCTACTAAAATTTTTCTACATGTCTTAAAAATCTGTGCAGGCTTTTCTAAGAACCACGACCAAATTTGGGCACGTGACTCCTCCAAACCGCCGCGGAAACGCGGCCAAACCCATGGTTTGGCCGCGCATCCGCGGCCACTTGGTGAGCTCATGCTCCCAAATTTGTACAGTGGGTTCTCTGTTGGATTTTGGGGTTTTTGGTATATATCTTTTGGGCCCAGGTTTTGTTACTGTTCACCAGTAAGTCATGGGGCCCACTTCTTGATATTTGGTCGATCGAAATTTAAACATGTTAGTTTACAGTGCTTACATTATATCTCCGACCGGGAATGTCATTTGATCGGTAAACCGCGTCTGATTGCTATAGTTCTTTTAGACGGGTTTGCGAACGTGACATTCGCGTTGATGTTCTGTGTTGTGCTGTGTTGTTGCGGATTTGTCGTGGTGGATAGCAGTGTGCAATGGTAGTACAGTTTGAGTTTATTTGTACATTTGATATTGCGGGGCGAGCGTCCAACTTGTGGACTGCCGTCACTGCCTGTTGTATAATATTCTTTTGGGGCACGACCAGGTTGCGGTCGATGTACCTGTTGTACTATTTTTCATTACTGTACTAGGTTTTGCCCCGCGACGGAGTGCACGGATAGCCGGGTTCTGAAGGGCAACGGGTCCGCATCTCATGGATTTGAGAGGCAGAGGGGCCTCACTCTAGAATTGGCAGACTATTCGCCGCACTCGTAGGGGGTACAGGTTGACCCAAGGAGGGGTGCCCAAGTTTACCGGATTCCGTGAAGTGCCGGGTGTTCCATTCACTATGCTGTGGGGACTACCTCGCTTCAGGTTTTGGCGGGTAACTTGCCGCACCCGTAGGGGTCTAGGTTTCATTGCACAGGCTATCCACACGACAGGGGAACGTCGGGTTTCAGCAGCGGCTCTGTGAAACCCGGGGATCCCAGATTATCTGTATTGTTCTGTGATGCTTATTACTTTTCTGTAATGTTGCATATTATCACGCCTGGAGCGATTATGTATATTGGTTTATATACTATTAGATGTTGTATATGTTTTACACCCGCGCTAGTCCAGTCCCCGCTCTGTCGTTAGTTAAGTAACCTAACGGGTGATGACGGGACCCAGTGACGAATGCGGATGGCATATACGTACATTTTATTTTCGTTCTTTTCTGGTGTGATTGATTGATGGGACTGCGTTGATTCTGATCAATGCAAAAAGTAAAACAAACCTGTTTTCAGTTGTTGGAACAAATTTAAAAAGTGTTATTGCAAAGACGTTTCCTTTTGTTTTGCATAGCGGTATTCAGTGGAATATCCTGCACCTCATTCGACGGGGCAAGGGCCGATATCCCTTCACCGGGACTGACCCCTTGGGCAGAAGTTTGCGTCAGGGTAATAACTTCACTATAGTCGATTACAAGTTGCTTTGCATAGCGGTATTCAGTGGAATATCCTGCACCTCATTCCACGAGGAAAGAGCCGAGATCCCTTCACCGGGAGTGACCTCTTTAGCAAAAGGTTTTCGCCACTATATTTTAAAAGGCTATCAGGTTCCTTCAGCGATATCAAGTTCACTACGCTAAAGGTTTTTCGCCAAAAACCAGCCGTAGCCCTCCGTCACTTCTTTTGGGTATTCAGTAGTATTCAAGCTATGTATTTTAGCCAAAGTTAAGGCATAGTGTTTGGTAGCTGCTGGGTATTCAATTGTTGCATAGATAGATGAGTTAGTTTGGGACAGTCGTTCTGCCGATTGGCCAAAGTCAGGGGCATGTGCGGGTGGGTTCAAATTGACAAGATAGTGACGGGTAGAACTTGGCATGTGACTTATGACATTTTGACCAAAGCCAAGGTTATAAGAGCATGGGGCAAAAATCAGATCGGGAGTTTCTAAAGAAACTGAAACTTGCCAAGTATGCGCATACCTTCTGGAGTATGAGTAACGTGGATGCATTCCATCACGTTATCATGCGATGAGAGTTGGATCCCGATTCCCACTGATGAGTTGGTTTACTCTTCGGGTGATCCCGATTGATTCTTCTTTCAGGTTTGGAGGAGAATTTGACAGGACAGTGGGAGGTTTCCGGATTAGATAAAGTTATGACCATTCTGATCTAGGATAGAGTGCACGCAGAGTGTTTCTTTTCTCTCTCTCTTTGGCAGCGACCTTTGACCGACCCTAGACTATGACTCAGTAAACAGGTTGACCGAACCTTCTTAAAATACTGGCTTTTGGATTGTCTATGTTGCATAAGTCATTGCCACTCCTTCTTTTACCCTTTGCATTTCTCAGAACACCCGTTTTACTACGGATATCCACTTCCATTGGATAGATCCATCGTATGGTTATATACGAACTCGAAGGGACTTCTTCGAGGATGGATCCAGGTTCAGGAGAAATAGAATTGGTTTATTCAGTTGTCTTTTATTATCACCTTCTCTCAGGTTGCGAGAGCTCCTTGGTTTAGGAGAGTACACCTATTACGCTTATTGGATAGTCTTATTCCAAACCATAGGCAGGTGCCGAAAGGTAGGGAATGAAGAAAACTAATTAGCCTAAGTAGGGTGTATAGAAGGAAATAACTAAAGACAAAATAAGGGGATTAGAAAGAGGGCAAAGTAAATTGCGACTGATATCATTCACGACCAAAACCGCGTACTTCATCGCCACTCCTATTTCACTTTTAAAAGAATAAGGTATTATTCAGTTGTCTTTTATCATCACCTTCTCTCAAGATACGAGTACTCCTTGGTTTAGGAGGGTACACCTATTATGCTTACTGGATAGTCTTCTTCCAAACCATAGGCTGGTGCCGAACGGTAGGGAAGGAAGAAAACCATTTAGCCTAACTATGGTATACAGAAGGTAACGACTAAAGACAAATAAAAGGATTTGGAGAGATGGCAATAAAATATACGGTTGAAGTCATGAATTGGATTATGGAAGAGGCATTGCTATGAATACCAGGATACCCCTACGAAACATTTTTATGTTTCAGTGCATTGTTAAAGAAAAACTGTTTTCCCGACTAGACACTTACTCCAAGGATATGTATTTACCAGGTTTCATTCTCATATCTGTATGGTTTTACAGATGATGAGTAGGAGTAAGTTATTGGGAATTAGGTGATTATCCTCATTATATCGGAATTCGTTGTAATTGGTGATATTTGAGGAAATCGCCAGGGTACAGTTTTCAACCTACGACGCACAGATTTTGAGTTATTTAACTCAGCGGACTTATACAGAGTATTGTATGTTGTCCAGTGTCCATCAGGACAAAGGGGTAGGTCCTCGTACTATGTTCTAATTACTTATAACTTCTCTAGTATTTAGACAAGTGTTTCTTAGATATACAAGGTCTAAGTTTTGAGAAGTTTTGGGTATAAGAATAAAGTAGAGAACCAGGTATCACAAGTATCGCGATTCTTCAAAGAGATCGAAGATGTAGATTCTTGTGATTGGTATTCAGATGATAGTGATGGTTTTGAGAAACTTGTTTCTCTTTCAGGTTACTCATAATTGGATGGATTCCTAAGTTGAGTAATGCTGATTAGCCTCTTTCCATTAAGTTGATATGCACTGGAGACAGCTGCATGATTTGAATCTGGTTCCAATTAAATAAGTGCCAAAGTTTCTGTATTAGATATAGAATGGATCGTACCTTAAAAGATATTAAGGTATGGGGAGTTGTCCAGCTTATGCTTAAAACCAGACTCTGGATAACTCAGGGCACGTTTCTGTAATGGCTGTTTGTGGGTTGACCCTGGCTATGACGAGGGTTGATATTCTACCATTTGGAAGATCAATAGTGATATTGTTCTTGACTCGCCACAGTTTTGGTAAAATGGATTTTTTCAGAAAACAGTAGTGGGAGTATGGTAGAACTGGAAGTGATTCCAGAACCGCGAACGATTACGGAAAATTTAATAGGACCTATATATTCAATCAGGTTTGACATTCCAATAGCCACTCCGCAGATATGGTGGGTAACCTCAGACACCCGAGAGGTACTCCGGTAGCCTCAAGGACGGTGACAGGGAGGTTATTATCTACCCAGACTTGACACTACTGTTGTTCCAGGTTATGAAACCCGGTAGGAGGGTTGTCGTAGTCAGTGGGAGCAGCGGAAGTTTAGTGGGCAAGTAGCTTATGTCTATTTATAGACTTGAGCAGTTATAGCGGAGATAGATCATCTAATTTTGATGTGACAGTCATGGATTTGACTTCAATCAGAATAGGGGATGGATCTGTTAAGAAGGTAGTAGGGTGTGATGTCATGGTATTTGGATGACATACACAGAGTGGGAAGTAAAATTCCTATACTACGATCGGTTGTACTGTGGTAGTCACACAGTTGTTTCTCCAGACAGGATATGGATATAATATTTGACATTCTGGTTTCTAGATCTATAGTTTTAGATCTGGAATTGGGTAGTTTCCCAATGTGGGTACTTTGACAGATATTCTAATGGTTTTTAGAATAGTTGACTCCTAGCATGGTGGTGTACCTACAGGGGATGGAGTCACCCTCTCTAAAGGTGTCGTATAGACTAAAGGGGAGAGGGCTGTGCATGATTGGCAGATCATTTGCTTAGGCAATTGAGTCGATCATGAGATGTCAAGTACCACACCAGATGTTGTTTTTGCACTAGATGCAATGAGTTTGTATTAATCCAATCCTGGAGAAACATAAGGAAGCAGTTTTAGAACATAAGTGGATGTTCTACGGATTTGATGACGGCAGCCTCCTTCGGGAGACGATTATCATTCCAGGCTTCAAAGGTGACATGGATGACAGAGTGATTGTCAGAGTTATAGTTTTTCCCTCTGACGAAGAGGGACAGTATTATGGACAGGTGGTCCAAGAGGATACTGTGGGTGGCATGGTGCCGGATACTGATTAGGTTCAGTGATCGATACAGTCTAAGAAGTTTGGATTTGGAGTTCATTTATGAACAAGGTCCCATCAGATATCCAGACATATTCTAAGACAGGTATTACTCAATTCGGGAGATGGTTTTCTCCGCGAACTTGAGTTTTAGAGAGATATAGAAAGAAACATCTAGGCGGATCCACTCACTGAGGCTATTTCTCGAACACAATAGTTTTACAAACGGGCTTTGTGAAACTGATTAGTAGAGGAGTTGGATGTTCGGTTTCACACGGGCTGTGAGTAGTCGACATCGCAATAATTAGCCTTGAGTGCAAGTGGGAGATTGTTGGAGATAGTGCCCTCATAGTCAATTATTGGATCGCAGGTACGTGATTGCAATGATTGCGGAGGACCTATACCGGTAGGACAGTCTTACTCGAGATGATAGTATGCTATCTGGTTTGCCTTTATCAGTCGTGTACATGTTCAGGTGACTGCTTGCATGTTACACTTTGATAGAGCCCTTAGGATCTTGCTTTACTACCAACAGTATGATGGCGATCATATACGTGAGAGTTGGGTAGTTTATATGCATATCCTTAATTGTGGTCCCTAGTCGTGGGAGTTTCGAGACAGGGCATCGATACTCCGGAGTAGACTAGTGTATACAGTCGAGACCCCAACGAGGGGCGGTGGCCGGTCTCATAAGCCACTGGTGTCAGTTGGATCACCTAAGATGTATACAGGTGCTCATTGGGTTATGAGTATACCGGACAGGACTCGCCGGGAATCTGCTAGTTAGTACTATACCTATCGTCAGATAGCAGTTCCCTGGTGACATGTGTACATGTTAGTTCATCGACCTGAGGTCGTCATTTGTCTCGTGTGAGTTCCCACTGTGCTTTGATTTCTACCCTACCACGGCTCAAAGGAGTCGTGCAAACAGGTAGCTTTTGGGTACAGTCCCGAGCCATATGGAGGCACGTGAGCGGATCGGCAGGGGATTCGTCTCTCCCGGTATTGGGGGCGAGGTCGTGCTGTGTCTAGGAGAGCCATTACACAAAGTCCATGGCCATGGCAGGAGATTTACTGGTAGGTACTCCAGTAGTATCTCAGGGTGTTTTTGGGCTACACTCCGACACGACTTATACTGCTTCTGGGGGTCTGACGTTACTAGCCCCCTAGGCGGATATGCGATACTCATAGACGAACGGACCGGACTGTATATACATTGTCACTGTTAGGCTCAGTAGGGTTTCTGGATGAGTTCACTCATCGGCCTCCCTTGAGTTCGCTCATCAGCCTCCCTTGAGGTCAGTCCATGGGCAGCCGTTACGCATAGCTGGTGCCGCTGACGGTTTGTGGTTAAACCCACTGCCAGGGTACTGACGAGTCATTAGAGTCCCCCACAGACAGTTTCCCAAGTTCGGGCGAAACGCTGTAGAGGCCGTATGGTTTTATGGCAGGGTTCGGAAAATGCACGTGCGTTTACGCACGTGTTATTTTTCGGGCAGATAATACTGGTCGGCTTTGGTTTAAGCCGGATCCGAGTATTGTATTAAGTAGATATAATATCTTTGTCTCAGTTGCATTTGTATTCGGTCGTAATACAAATGCGGGTATATTTATACTGTTGCGGGGTTATCCCGAAAGTTGTTTCAGGATCACTTTTGGAAGTTGCCAGTTTCTAGTTTTCTATCAGCCGTCTTTTAACATTCGGTTAAAGACGGATTTATCTTTTCTTCAGTTGAGGTGGGTCAGTGTTCTAGAAGCATCTAGATGAGGTGACTAGGATTAATTGGTGTTGAGTTTTCATTGGATGCATTTAATGGTTCATTAATGCATGATGACTAGGTTTATGACTCATGCTTTAACATTAAAGCATTTTGTTTTGGTTAAGATCTTTTCTTCATGATATGCTTCATGTTATGGTCACCACTTGCTCCTACCATCATCTCCCTCTTGCATATATAGTGGCCGGCCACCCTTGAGAGAAAGAAGTGAGATTGATTTCCTTTTTGGAGAGAAAAGACTATGGTTAAGGGTGCATGGAAATTTCATTATCTCTTTCATTTTCCATCACCCGATAAAATGGCAACTTCATTAACCGATCGTCCACGGACTTGGACGAAGTGAGACAAAGTCATCTACTCATTCTCTATATCATTCTTGGTCGTCTCTTTTAGCAAACTTGACGACCGAGTTGCCTCGAGTCAGAGGCGGGAGCCCGTTTAAAGAATCGTCGACGTGGTGCCACCTCGACGAGGATATCGAAGATCGATGAGATCGGAGCAACCGCAACGGAGCGTGGGATGATGGTTAAAGAACGAAGGACTCGGATTGTTCGGTATAACTTTTCTACACTCTTTACAGTTTGTTAGTTTAGCAATAATGGTAGATCCGGGTTAAAGTATACGATAGCGCCAGTTAAAAAAGTTTTGTTCCGCATTTGGCGTCTGTAGACGGCCGGGGCGCTAGCGTAGACTTACAAGTTCATTGACCTGAGGTCGTCATTTGTCTCGTGTGAGTTCCCACTGTGCTTAGATTACTACCCTACCACGCTCAAAGGAGTTGTGCAAACAGGTTTTAGTTGGGTACAGTCCCGAGCCACATTGGAGGCAAGTGAGCGGATCTTCGGGGATTCGTCTCTCCCGGTATTGGGGGTGAGATCGCGCTGTGTTTAGGAGAGCCATTACACGAAATCCCTGGCCAGGGTAATCGAGATATACTGGTAGGTATACCAGCAGAATCTCAGAGTGTTCTGGGCTGCTTTCTGACACGACTTATATCGCTATTAGGGGTCTGACGTTTACTGGCCCCCTAGGCCGTATATGCGATACTCATAGACGAATGTTCCGGACTGTATGGTTATTGTCACTGTCAGGCTCAGTAGGGTTTATAGATGAGTTCGCTCGTCAGCTTCCCTTCCAATCAATACATAGGCAAAACGTTACGTACAGTTGGTACCTCTGACGTGCTAGTGGTTATACCCAGTGCCAGTGTACTGATGAGTCATTAGAGTCCCCCACAGACACTTTCCCAAGTTCGGGCGAAACATTGTAGAGGCCGTATGGGTTTATGGCAAGGTTCGGAAAATGCACGTGCGTTTTTGCACGTGTCAGTTTTCGGGCAGATAATACAGGTAGGCTTTGGTTTAAGCCGGAACCCAGTATTATACTGTGTAGATATAATATCTTTGTCTCAGTTGCATTTGTATTCGGTCATAATACAAATGCGGGTATGTTTATACCAATACGGGGTTATCCTGAAATTCGTTTCGGGGTGATTTTTGGAAGTTGCCAGTTTCCAGTTTTCTATCAGCCGTATTTTGACATTCGGTTAAATACGGATTTATCTTTTCTTGATGAGGTGAGTCATGCTTCTAGAAGGTTCTAGAAGTGGTGATTAAGCATATGACTCATTTGTGTCATTAATGGTTCATTAATGATGCAAGGTGACTAGGTTAATTGTGATAGGTTAGCATTTAATGTCTTTTGATGATTCATTCTTTGTGATAAGCATGAAGGCTTATGGTCACCACTTGCAACTCCTACACTCACCTCCCTCTTCTATTAATAGTGGCCGACCCCCTCTTTGTGAGGATGAGAGATTTGATTCATTCATTTTTGGCCAATGATTTCATATAGTTTAGTGTATGGAAATTTCCTAGTTCAATTTCCATTCACCCGATTCCAAAAGGCAACTTCTTATAACCGTTCGTCCGTGACCTTGGACGTAATGAGACAAAGTGTTCTACTCATTCTCTACTTCATCTTGGTCGTCTCTTTTGGCAAACTTGACGAGCGAGTTTCCTCGGTTCAGAGGCGGGAGTCCGTTTAAAGATCCGTCGACGTGGTGCCACCTGGACGATGAGAACGGAGATCAAGCAAGTTCGGATCAGTTGCAACATAGCGTGGGATGATGGTTGAAGACCGAAGGACTCGGATCATTCGGTATAACAATTCTACCCTCTTTACAATTTGTTAGTTTAGCTTTAATGGGCGATCCGGGATAAAGTACGCGATAGCGCCAGTCGTAAAAGTTTTGTTCCGCATATCGGCGTCTGTTAGACGTCCGGGGCGCCTCCGCGTGCTTACAGTGGTATCAGAGCCTCACCATTAAGCTATACTAACTTGTGCTAACGCGTTTAAAATTTCGATCGAACCGGAAATCAAAAACTGCAAAAACCAAGCTTGACAGTTTCTGTTGTTTTTAAACGGTGTCCTAAAAATATTTCACACATCTCAGAAAACTGTGCAGGGTTTTTTAAGAACGACGACAAAATTTGGGCACGTGATTCTACCAAACCGCCGCGGAAACGCGGCCAAACCCATGGTTTGGCCGCGCATCCGCGGCCACTTGGTGAGATCATGCTCCCAAATTTGGTCAGTGTGTTCCCCTCTGGAATTTTGGGTTTTTGGTATATATCTTTTAGGCCCAGGTTTTGTTACTGTTCTCCAGATTTGCGTGGGGCCCACTTTGTGATATTTAGTCGATCGAAATTTTAAACTTGTTAGTTTTTCAGTACTTTCATTATATCTCCGACCGGGAATGTCATTTAATCGGTAAACCGCGTCTGATTGCTATAGTTCTTTTAGACGGGTTTGCGAACGTGACATTCGCGTTGATGTTCTGTGTTGTGCTGTAATGTTGCAGATTTGTCGTGGTGGATAGCAGGGTGCAATGATAGTGTTGTTTAAATTTATTTGTACATTTGATTTTGCGGGACGAGCGTCCGACTTGTGGACCGCCGTCACTGCCTGTTTGTATAATATTCTTTTGGGGCACGACCAGGTTGCGGTCGATGTACCTATTGTACTATTTTTATTTCTGTACTAGGTTTACCCCGCGGTGGGGTGCACGAATAGCCGGATTCTAAAGGGCAACGGGTTCGTATCTCATGGCATTGAGAGGCAAAGGGACCTCACTCTAGAATTGGCAGACTATTCGCCGCACTCGTAGGTGGTACAGGTTGACCCAAGGTGGGGTGCTCAATTTACCGGATTCCGTGAAGTGCCGGGTATTCCATTCACTATGTTGTGGGGACTACCTCGCTTCAGGTTTTGGCGGGTAACTTGCCGCACCCGTAGGGGTCCAGGTTTCATTGCACAGGCTATCCACACGACCAGGGGAACGTCGGGTTTTAGCAGAGGCTCTGTGAAACCCGGGGATCCCAGTTTATCTGTATTGTTCTGTGATGCTTGTTACTTTTCTGTAATGTTGCATATTATCACGCCTGGAGCGATTACTGTATATTAGTATATATACTATTAGATGTTGTATATGTTTTACGCCCGCGCTAGTCCAGTCCCCGCTCTGTCGTTAGTTAAGTAACCTAACGGGTGATGACGGGACCCAGTGACGAATGCGGATGGCATATACGTACATTTTATTTTCGTTCTTTTCTGGTGTGATTGATTGATGGGACTGCGTTGATTCTTATCAATGCAGAGATAAAACAGACCTATATTTGATGTTGTTGGAACAAATTTTAAAATTATTACAAAGACGTTTCCTTTTGTTTTGTATAGCGGTATTCAGTTGGAATATCCTGCACCTCATTCCACGAGGAAAGAGCCGAGATCCCTTCACCGGGTGTGACTTCTTTAACAAAAGGTTTTCGCTACTATATATTTTTATAAAGCTATCAGGTTCCTTCAAACGAAATCAAGTTCATTACGTTAAAGGTTTTTCGCCAAAAACCAGCCGTAATCCTCCGTCGTTTCTTATGGATGGTCAGTAGTATTCAAGCTATATTTGTTGGCCTACGTCAAGACATAGTGTTTGGTAGCTGCTGGGTATTCATTTGTTGCATAGATAGATGCATTAGTTTAAGTCAGACGTACACCTTGTTGGCCTACGTCAAGGGCTTGTACGATGACTTAAGTTGATCAGGACAACGACGGGTAGAACTTGACATGTTGCTTATGATTTGTTGGCCTACGTCAAGGTCATAAGAGCATGGGATAAAAATTACATCGGGAGTTTCAAACATACAAGAAACTTGCCAGACTTGCGCATACCTTCTGGAGTGTGTTAACTTGAGTGGCTTCCATCAAGTTATCATGCGATGATAGTTGGATCCTGATTCTCACTGATGAGTTGGTTTACTCTTCGGGTGATCCCGACTAATTCTTCTTTCAGGTTTAGAGGAGAATTTGAGAAAACAGTGGGAGGTTTCCTAATTAGATAAAATGATAACCATTCTGATTTAGGCTAGAGTGCACGCAGAGTGTTTCTTTTCTCTCTCTCTCTTATGGCAGCGACTTTTGACCGACCCTAGACTATAACTCAGTGACCAAAGTTGACCGAACCTTCTTAACATACTGACTTTTGGATTGTCTATAGTTGCATAAGTCATTGCAGCTCCTTCTTTTACCCTTTGTATTTCTCAGAACAACCCGTATTACTACGGACATCCACTTCCATTGGATAGATCCATCGTATGGTTATATACGAACTCGAAGGGACTTCTTCGAGGATGGATCCAGGTTCAGGAGAAATAGAATTGGTTTATTCTGTTGTCTTTTATTATCACCTTCTCTCAGGTTGCGAGGGCTCCTTGGTTTCGGAAAGTACACCTATTACGCTTATTGGATAGTCTTCTTCCAAACCATAGGCTGGTGCCGAACGGTAGGAAATGAAGAAAACCAATTAAGCCTAAATAGGGTGTGCAAAAGGTAATATGTAAAGACAAGATAAAGGAACTAGAAAGAGGGCAAAGTAAATTGTGACTATTAACATTCACGACCAAACCACGTATTTTATCGCCACTCCTACTTCACCTTTGATTTCTCCAGAACAACCCGTATCACTACAAACATCCAATTCCATTGGATAAATCCATCGTATGATTATATACGAACTCGAAGGACATTTTTTCGAGGATGGATTCTGGTTCAGGAGAAAAAGGAGTAAGGTTTATTCAGTTGTCTTTTATCATCACCTTCTCTCAAGTTGCGAGTACTCCTAGGATTAGGAGCGTACACCTATTATGCTTACTGGATAGTCTTCTTCCAAACCATAGGCTGGTGCCGAACGGTAGGGAAGGAAGAAAACCATTTAGCCTAATGTTGGTGTACAGAAGGTAACGACTAAAGACAAATAAAGGGAATTGGAAAGGTGGCAGGGAAATATACGGTTAAAGTCATGATTTGGATTATGGAAGAGGCATTACTAGGAATACCAGGAAACCCCTACAAAACATATTTATGTTTCATATTCACTGTGCATTGTTAATAGAAAACTGATTTCCCGATTGGATACTTACTCCAGGGTATGTATTTACCAGGAACGATTCTCACATCTGCATGGTTTTACAGATGTTGAGTGGGAGCAAGTTATTAGGAATTAGGTGATCATCCTCATTATATCGGAATTCGTTGTAATTGGTGATATTTGAGGAAATCTCCTGGGAACAGTTTTCAACCTACGACGTACAGGTTATGAGTTATTCAACTCAGCGGACTTATACAGTGTATTGTATGTTGTCCAGTGTCCATCAGGACAAAGGGGTTGGTCCTCATACTATATTCTGTTTACTTGTAACTTCTCTAGTTTATAGACAAGTGTTTCGTAGAAATACAATGTCTAAGTATTAAGAAGTTGTGGGTATAGGAATAAAGTAGAGAATCAAGTGTCGCAAGTATCGGAATTCTTCAAAGAAATCGAAGATGTAGATTCTTGTGATTAGTATTCAATTGATAGTAATGGTTTTTGAGAAACTTGTTTCTCTTTCAGGTTACTCATAATTGGATAGATTCCTAAGTTGAATAATACTGATTAGCCTCGCTCCATTAAGTTGATATGCACTGGAGACAGCTGCATAATTTGAATCCGGTTCCAATTAAATAAGTGCCAAAGTTTCTATATTGGATATAGAATGATTCATACCTTAACGATGTTAAGGTAAAGGGAGTTGTCCAGCTTACGCTTAAAACCAGACACTGGATAACTCAAGGCACGTTTCTGTAATGACAGTTTGTAGGTTGACCCTAGCTTTGACGAGGGCTAATTTTCTACCATCCGGAAGATCAATAGTGATATTGTTCTTGAATCGCCACAGTTTTATTAAAATGAATTTTTTCAGAAAACAGCAGTGGGAGCATGGTAGAACTGGAAGTGATTCCAGAACCGCAAACGATTACGGAAAGTTTTAATAGGACCTATATATTCAATCAGGTTTGACATTCCAATAGCCACTCCGCAGATATGGTGGGTAACCTCAGACACCCGAGAGGTACTCCGGTATCCTCAAGGACGGTGACAGGGAGGTTCTTGTTTACCCAGACATGACACTACTGTTGTTCCAGACTATGAGACCCGGCAAGAGGAAATGTATAGCGTCGTTCTAAACTAGTTTTAGAAGTACGCGTATATATATTATTCTGCCAAAGGGTTGTTGTAGTCAGTGGGAGCAGCGGAAGCATAGTGGGCAAGTAGCTAGTGTCTATTTATAGACTTGAGCAGAAATAGCGGAGATAGATCATCTATTTTTGATGTGACAGTCATAGGTTTGACTTCATCAGAATAGGGGATGGATCTGTTAAGAAGATAGTAGGGTGTAATGTCCTGGTATTTTGATGACATACACAAAATAGGAAGTAAAATTCCTATACTACGATCGGTTGTACTGTGGTCGTCACACAGTTGTTTCTCCACAAAGGATATGGATATAATATCTGACATTCTGGTTACTAGATCTAATGGTGTTAGATCTAGATTTGGGTAGTTTTCCAATGTGGGTACTTTGACAATATTCTAATAGTATTTTAGAATAAATGACTCCTGGCATGGTGGTGAACCTGCAGGTGATGGAGTCACCCTCTCTAAAGGTGTCTTACAGACTAAAGGGGAGAAGGACAAGCATGATTGGCAGATCACTTGCTTAGGCAATTGAGTCAATCGTGAGATGTCAAGTACCACACCAGATGTTGTTATTGCACTAAATGCGATAAATTTATATTAATCCAATCATGTAGAAACATAAGGAAGCAGTTTTAGAACATAAGTGAATGTTCTACGGATTTGATGACGGCAGCCTCCTTAAGGAGACGGTTATCACTCCAGGCTTCTAAGGTGACCTAGATGACAGAATGATTGTCAAAGTTATAGTTTTTCCTCAGACGAGGGACAGTATTATGGACAGGCAGTCCAAGAGGATACTGTGGGAGGTATGGTGCTGGACACTGATTAGTTTCAGTGATCGATACAGTCTAAGAAGTTTGGATTTGGAGTTCATTTATGAACTAGGTCCCATCAGATATCCAGACATATTCTAAGACACGTATTACTCAATTCGGGAGATGGTTTTCTCTGCGAACTTGAGATTAAGAGAGACATAGAAAGAAACATCATGGCGGATCCACTCACTTAGGCTATTTCTCGAACACATTAGTTTCGCAAACAGGTATTGTGAAACTGATTAGTAGAGGAGTTGGATGCTCGGTATCGCATGAGCTGTGAGTACTCGACATCGCAATAATTAGCCTTAAGTGCAAGTGGGAGATTGTTGGATATAGTGCCCTCTAAGTCAATTATTGGATCGCAGGTACGTGATTGCAATGATTGAGGGAGGACCTATACCGATAAAACAGTCTTACTCGAGATGATAGTATGCTATCTGGTTTGTCTTTATCATCATGATAGAGCCCATAGGATTCTTGTTTGACTACCAGCAGTATGATGGCGATCATATATGTGGGAGCTGGGGTCTATAAGCATATCCTTAAAGTGTCCCTAGTCGTGGGAGTTTCGAGACAGGGCATCGATACTCCAGAGTAGACTAGTGTATACAGTCGAGACCCCGACGAGGGGCGGTGGCCGGTCTCACAAGCCACTGGTGTCAGTTGGATCACCTAAGATGTATACAGGTGCTCATTAGGTTATGAGTACACCGGACAGGACTCGCCGGGAATATGCTAGTTGGTATTATACATATCGTCAGATAGCAGTTCCCTGGTGACATGTGTACAGGTTAGTTCATTGACCTGAGGTCGTCATTTGTCTCGTGTGAGTTCCCACTGTGCTTAGATTACTACCCTACCACGCTCAAAGGAGTTGTGCAAACAGGTTTTAGTTGGGTACAGTCCCCAGCCACATTGGAGGCAAGTGAGCGGATCTTCGGGGATTCGTCTCTCCCGGTATTGGGGGTGAGATCGCGCTGTGTTTAGGAGAGCCATTACACGAAATCCCTGGCCAGGGTAATCGAGATATACTGGTAGGTATACCAGCAGAATCTCAGAGTGTTCTGGGCTGCTCTCTGACACGACTTATATCGCTATTAGGGGTTTGACGTTTACTGGCCCCCTAGGCCGTATATGCGATACTCATAGAGGAATGTTCCGGACTGTACGGTTATTGTCACTGTCAGGCTCAGTAGGGTTTATAGATGAGTTCGCTCGTCAGCTTCCCTTCCAATCAATACATAGGCAAAACGTTACGTACAGTTGGTACCTCTGACGTGCTAGTGGTTATACCCAGTGCCAGTGTACTGATGAGTCATTAGAGTCCCCCACAGACACTTTCCCAAGTTCGGGCGAAACGTTGTAGAGGCCGTATGGGTTTATGGCAAGGTTCGGAAAATGCACGTGCGTTTTTGCATGTGTCAGTTTTCGGGCAGATAATACAGGTAGGCTTTGGTTTAAGCCGGAACCCAGTATTATACTGTGTAGATATAATATCTTTGTCTCAGTTGCATTTGTATTCGGTCATAATACAAATGCGGGTATGTTTATACCAATACGGGGTTATCCTGAAATTCGTTTCGGGGTGATTTTTGGAAGTTGCCAGTTTCCAGTTTTCTATCAGCCGTATTTTGACATTCGGTTAAATACGGATTTATCTTTTCTTGATGAGGTGAGTCATGCTTCTAGAAGGTTCTAGAAGTGGTGATTAAGCATATGACTCATTTGTGTCATTAATGGTTCATTAATGATGCAAGGTGACTAGGTTAATTGTGATAGGTTAGCATTTAATGTCTTTTGATGATTCATTCTTTGTGATAAGCATGAAGGCTTATGGTCACCACTTGCAACTCCTACACTCACCTCCCTCTTCTATTAATAGTGGCCGGCCCCCTCTTTGTGAGGATGAGAGATTTGATTCATTCATTTTTGGCCAATGATTTCATATAGTTTAGTGTATGGAAATTTCCTAGTTCAATTTCCATTCACCCGATTCCAAAAGGCAACTTCTTATAACCGTTCGTCCGTGACCTTGGACGTAACGAGACAAAGTGTTCTACTCATTCTCTACTTCATCTTGGTCGTCTCTTTTGGCAAACTTGACGAGCGAGTTGCCTCGGTTCAGAGGCGGGAGTCCGTTTAAAGATCCGTCGACGTGGTGCCACCTGGACGATGAGAACGGAGATCAAGCAAGTTCGGATCAGTTGCAACATAGCGTGGGATGATGGTTGAAGACCGAAGGACTCGGATCATTCGGTATAACAATTCTACCCTCTTTACAATTTGTTAGTTTAGCTTTAATGGGCGATCCGGGATAAAGTACGCGATAGTGCCAGTCGTAAAAGTTTTGTTCCGCATATCGGCGTCTGTTAGACGTCCGGGGCGCCGCCGCGTGCTTACACGTTGATGTACTTAGGATTGAGTCGGGCAATGAGCTTTCAACCTCTGAAGCCGAGTCCAGCGGGTCATATTCTTCTTCCTCGGTTTACGATAGCCGAGAAAGTTCCTCTTTTTCTTCGTCTTCATCTTCTGCACCGGGCACACCCCAAGGGATGGAAACGCCCTTGTTCTTCATCGTCGGGTGGCAAAAAGGGCCCCCAAGGTGCGCATCAAAAATACCGGCGATGCGCCTTCGATGCTGAATCGATTGGACGAGCTTTCCGAAATTCGGGCTCGTTTCTATATCCCCTGGCTATTCATTTCGTCTGGCCAGGTGTCACGACCCGAATGTGGAAACGTGACTGGCACGTGAATCACGCAACGTCTAGAGGTGAAACGTAATCTAAGTAAGCCAAAGTCCCAAAATCTAAACCGTGAAATAAAATAGAGTGATGAAATACTTGTTTTAAAAGAGTGATTTTAACAAAATAGTGTTGCATCAAAATCCTTTAAAAGCATTAAGTTTTCTAAAAATTTCGGCAGAGTCTCATTTGTAAAAAATGGTCCCAAAACAATACATTCATGAATATATACAAGAAACGATAAAAAAAGCATCCCCAAGCGGGAGCTAGCTCTTCGCCAAAGGGCGAAATATAACCACAGGCATGATATATCATAATAATGTGAAAAACCATATAAAGAGCAAGAAATAGGAAAGCATGAAAGTCGGCTCACACGAGCTCGACACCAAAAATCAAATAATACCAGTCTCACAGTCTCGTAGTCTAGGTCAATATACAAATGGTAGATGGAGTAAACTAGATACAAAAGTAAATATACATGGTGGGAAACAAAAAAATATCCTCACAAAACCCAACTACAAGTAAAGCCCTCAGGTCGAAGTAAAAGAAAGCAACAGGAGTAGTAGCAGTGCGCCCGCCGTGAATATGCTGACGGGTCGGTCCTACAAGACACTGTGGCATAACGGTGGTGAGTTGCCAACTCGTAAGCAGTAAATAACATCTAATGAGACAATCACAAGCATGCACGCAAATGCGTTAAATAATATGCATAAACTATGATGCGATATACTAGTATGAATGCGACATGAATAAATGATCAAGCATGAAATCTGGTACATCCGATGTGAGAAAAACTGAGTTTTTATCTTAGAAAATTTTTGGTATGGTAAACCAAAGTATCATTAATAGAAACGACAGAAATCCGTGTCAAGCATCGACACTCAATATATATCAATATCTCAGGTGTCGTCTCTCAGATCGACCCCAAATCTGTCTAAATCACATGACTCCGGTCGGTATCCTCCAGATCTCTGCCGGGCCAACAATCACCAGTACGTAGTGCTCCCCTGCCAGGCCCAACGTCTCTCTATACGGCCTTCTTACCCCGGGGTACCTCACCGGGTCCACCATGTACCCACAGACGGTGCATCCTCTCTCCTCGAATCGGGTATATGTACATATGTGGCTCAATAACCGAGAAAACTCATGGTGGACACTACACATCATATCACGAGAAAACCGCAATTTCTATTTAAAAATGATCATAAGTTTATAAAAGTCTTTTTGCGGTTTTCCTCAAATCCAGAAATCTCATGAATACGGAAATCTCCAAGAAGAATCACAATACATGCATATGTCGATGATGGTGAATGTCCATGATATCAATATGATGCAATAAAATAAATGACTTGAAGACTACATATCAATAATGATGCAATGCTCAAAAACCGATTCTTAAGCAAGTTCTATAGTGTTCGTGGCATAGCAATTACCAATGTCGTATGTGTTCGTATAAAATAGTGCACGTGCGGCATTAACTATTGGTAAGGTGCAAGTGTCCTAGGTGATAATATCAATGTGCATGATGATACAAGTGCAATATGAATATGATATACGCATATGAAAACAAGAATTATAACTAAATTCTAGCTATCGGGCGCTTTACGCCATCCAAGCGATTTCCCCATAGATGTGTATATCTACTCATCGGAACGCCGTGGCTAGTCGAATCCGATCACGGCCTTTCCTTTCCTTGACGTGTCCGATGTCTCCGCAACCGATCCTAAAATCGCACAAAAATAACATATAAGACTAGACATTCGATAAAACGCGAAGTCAAAACGATATGAAAAAACTAACGCTCACAAGCTAAACGCGTGTGCACTTGGTGCACAAAACGTGCGTGGCATCATCACAAACCACACCTAGGGGCCGTTTTCCACTGAAAACGCCAAACCCAGAATCGAATCGTGCGTATCGTAC
This sequence comes from Agapanthus africanus, assembly GCA_030015575.1. Lineage (NCBI taxonomy): Eukaryota > Viridiplantae > Streptophyta > Magnoliopsida > Asparagales > Amaryllidaceae > Agapanthus > Agapanthus africanus. The sequence continues at coordinate 503,368,552 of CM057338.1, forward strand.
ATTAACAAAACATCACTTTTAAGGTAAAAAGGTCCCAGATTTTATCTACAGATAAACTAGGAAAAACAAATAATACCAAATAACTTAAAAGACTCACAGAGAATTACCTACAATACCTCAAAACCCAACTCTACCTGAAGGTCGGCGGCGCCGGGAAATTCACCAATCTCACCGGTCGAACTGCGATGGATTGGGTCCGGGTTTCAAGGGTAATTTCAGGGCTTAAATACTATACTACGGTCTTGTTAGATTAAATAGTTGATCAACACAACAGTAGCAGATCACAAATATCACAAAACTTAACTAAAAACCATTTTTAAAACACTAATTGAAGACAATATGGTGTTTTAGTGCAAACATGTTGGATTAATAAGACTATTAGGTGTTAAACTACACTTAACTACCCTAATAAGTGATTAAAATATTAACTTAACCTAACCCTCTCTTAAACACACTAAACTAGTATTAAAAATGACTTAAACACCTAATTAAGTCTAATTAAAGCAAGGATTTGCAAGGCAATAAGTAAAACTTGGTTTTTATACCTCAATAGATTAGAAAAAGGCCTTAACTTGATAGGATTGCACCGAAAGAAGGAACTTGCAAGAAGAAACTCTTAAGAAGGCTTGGATTTGGATTAAGGAAATTGTTAGAGGGGGATTAGTGTTGATTTTTGTGTAGGGATTTGAGATAAGCTAAGAGAGAGTTTAGCATTAGAGAAGAAGAGGGAAGAGGGGGCTGCCATGTTAAGGGAGGGAGAGAGAGAGAGACCCAAGTCTTGGCACACCATGCCTCATTCTTAAAATGCACCATACCACTTTTCTTTTTACTTTTTTCATTTTCCCTTTTCTACATAATTCAAGAACTATCTACAATGTTTTGAAAGAAAGAGAATAAAAACATGCTACAAAAATGTGATTAGGTTGCCATGGTTGCAAAAACTTGATTAACATATTGTTAACTTAGGATTAACACTAGATTAATGTATGTGTGTAAGCATGTTTAAATAATTTTTAATAATTAATACATAAGAAAATAATTAAGTGAACAAATAATTAAATAAATAACTAATAAATACCAATAAAATAAGCAAGTACATAAGTAAAATGGGTATATTTATGTCTATGTGGAAAAATAATTATAACTAGGTTTTATTGCAAAACACATGTTATAACTCTAACTAACATATAATTATCCTAAACGATTTTTAAAGCGTTACAATCTTCCCCCTTAAAGAAATTCAGTCCCCGAATTTAAAATCTAACTATGTGTACTTTCAAAGAGATGGGGAAACTTCTTTCTCATCTCGTCCTCGGTTTCCCAGGTGACTCTTCGCTGTTCGGGCCACACCAAAGAAACTTCAAGGACGGTAAGACTTTTGACCTCAGTTTTTTCACCTGTCGATCCAAAATGACTACCGGCTGCTCGGTGAAAGAAAGATCGCACTCCAGCTGGATCTTCTGGTGCTGAATCGCGTGAGAGGGGTCATGAAGGTACTTGCGAAGTATCGATACATGAAATACGGGGTGAACATCCGGAAAACTGTGTGGAAGAGCCAAATGATAAGCAACTGCACCGGCTCGCTCGAGAATCTCGAAGGGATCCACATATCTCGGACTAACTTTCCCTTTCTTCCCGAACCTCATCACGCCCTTCATCGGAAAAACCTATAAGAAACATGATCACCAACGGCGAACTCAAGTCTGCGGCGACGTCTATCAACATAAGATTTCTGTCTGCTCTGGGCTGCTCTCATCCTGTCCTGAATCAACTGGATCTTCTCTGTAGTCTTCTGCACTAGCTGTGGTCCTAAAATACTGCTCTCACTGAGCTCTGTTCAGCAAACTGGTGATCGACACCTCCTCCCATACAATGCCTCGAAGGGTGCCATCTGAATCGTCTCCTGGAAGCTGTTATTGTAGGAGAACTCTATCAAGGGCAAGTGACGATCCCAACTGCCACCGAAATCAAGAACGCATGCTCGGAGCATATCCTCAAGAGTCTGTATGGTCCGCTCTGACTGACCGTCGGTCTGCGGATGGAAAGCTGTACAGAAACTCAATCGGATGCCCAAAACCTCCTGAAGTTTCTGCCATAGTCGGCTGGTGAACTAGGTGCCTTTGTCAGACACAATGCAAGTCGGAACGCCGTGTAATCGCACAATCTCATCAATATAAATCTGAGCATACTGAGCAAATCTGAAAGTGGTCTTCACTGGCAGGAAGTGAGCCGCTTTCGTCAACCGGTCTACAATCACCCAAATAGAGTCATACCCTCGACTCTATAGGGTTACTAGGCACTATCACAAGGGTCTATAAGGCATCAACCATGCCCGATTTAAAATTTAGACGTGCCGAACAACCCAAAGCGAGGATCTTTGCTAGATAATTAGGGCTTAACATGCAAGTAAACATCTTTACATATAAGAGAGAGGGATTACAACCTTTGTAGTCCGCTCCTTCGCTTCATAAGCTCCGAGTAGTAGTCCCTTTGCCGCGATCCATGATCTCCCGGACTCAAGAGAATCTCCACAACCCGAATGATCCATACTTGCTTGAAGTCTTCCTTTTCGAAGATGATCTACCTTGAAGTTTCTTTGACTCAAGCTCTCACTCACTAATCAAGTATTAATGATGTGAACACCCTAATCTAATTGGATAGATTAGATGAGGATGATGAAGTAGGATTTATGCTCTCTTTTATTTTCATAATCTCACACTAATTCATCATAAAACTCAAAGCTAGAAAGCTTTGCAAGGAGGAAGAAGAAGATGAACTCATTTGTGATGAATAACGAATTGTAATCATAATTACAAATACAACCATGGTTGATAAAAGAAATGGCTAACCATTGTAGAGAGTTAATTAGGGTTAAGGGTTTGGGTTGGGTTTAAAAATATCTCACAAAATATCAACATATAATATCTTAGCTCAAAACAAAATAAAAGTTTCTAGAAGCTACAAGAAAGAGCTAACCCAAATCAAACCCTAACCATGTTTAATCTCACTAATCATGTTGCATTAGTAATCATAACTTGTTACAATATTATATATCACATATATAATATATTTTTGTAACAAAAGAAAATAATACAATTAACATATATCGCATATATATCAATGTATTATCCGGTGAGAAAATGAATCAATAAAGCGAGCCAATATTAGATAATGTAATGTAATATATCACATATATAATTATACATTAAATTATCGAATCATCACTTGATCCGACAATCCGGCTATTTCTCAAATGACCGACTAATATATATATCTATACCGATTCATCGAATCAACACTTGATCCGATGACCCGGCTGATATCAAATATCGCGAGAACAGAATACGGTATCTCATATCGCATTATCCTCGGTCATGCACATATCACATATGTGCCTTTATTCCATTTTGTCTGAGTCAAGAAACCTCGGTGTAGGACTCTAAAGAATCGTCAATACGCCGGCAGTAGGTGATGATCATATCAAACACCCACAAGCTGTAAGCGGTCAGCTAAACGTAACAGCCACCCAGATATTGAGCTATCAGAAGATCAACAAGCAAGCTTGTATATTCTCCTGTGAATCCAATCAGTAACACTCCCGTACAGTCCGGTCTCTTCGTCTGATATGTCGCATATCTGGTCTAGGGGTGGTAAACGTCAGACCCCAGTAACCAATAAGTCATGTCGATGTGAAGCTCATAGTAAGTCGAGAACCTACTGATAACACTTACCAGTAGTACTCAATATCCGCCCTGGACAGGGACTTCCAGTTATAACCAATCGAACACAGCACAACATCAACTCCCTATACCGGGAGAGACGAATCCCCTCCTATCGCTCATTACCTCCATGTGATTCGTGACTGTACCCAAAAGCCACCGTTTTGCATGCCCTCTTGGACGTGGTAAGGTGGAAATCAAAGCACAATGGGATCACACAAGACTCTATGACTATCTCAGGTCTACAGACTAACCTGTACCAGTGTCATCAGAGAACTGCCATCTGACGTGAGGTATAGTACCATCTGGGAGTTCTCGGCGAGTCCGTCCAGTGTACCCAGTCTCCACTGAGCACCCGTACACCATCTTTGATGTCAAACACCGATGGATATGGGATCATCTATCGCCCATCATATGAGTCAAGATGCGTATACGCTAGTCTACTCTGGTGTATCGATGCCCTATCTCGACACACCCTCGACTAGGAACTGTTATAGGATGTACTCATTGACTACCATGGCCCCATTAGTATGATCTCATCATAGTCCCAGTAGTCGAGTGCATATCCTAAGGGCTTTATCAACATGTGAGAACAAGACAATAAACTAATACAAGTCAACATGTTAAGATAAAGTGAAACCAAATAGCATACTATCATGACGAGCAAGAAAGTCCTCTCTATATATATCCAAGCATCCACTACAATATACATCATATGTACAATAATGGCCTCTAGGGCATATACATAATTAACAATCTCCCACTTGCACTAAGGCCGGCTGTTGTAGTATCTCATACCCAGCATCCCGAAGAGTCTCTCAAACTGTATCTGGAGAATGGCCTTCGTGAGTGGATCCGCAGTGTTGTCCTTCGTATCAACTCTCCTGACCTCGATCTCCCAGCGATCAACTATCTCTCTGATTAGGTGATACCGCCTCAGAATATGTCTGGACTTCTGATGGGACCTGGGTTCCGTGGCTAAAGCCACAACTCCATTGTTATCACAATACAAAGGTATTGGATGCTCAATGGACAGAACCACACCAAGTTCAGTAATGAACTTCTTTATCCAGACAGCCTCTTTGGCAGCATCGTTGGCAGCGATGTATTCAGCCTCCATCTTCGAGTCTGCAACGGTATCCTGTTTAGAACTCTTCCAACACACCGCCCCTCCATTGAGGGTAAAGACAAAACCCGAGTGCGACTTAGAGTCGTCCTTATCACTTTGGAAGCTCGAATCGGTAAAGGACTCCACATGGAGTTCTCCGTTACCATACACCAAGAACATCTCTTTAGTCCTTCTCAAGTACTTGAGAATGTTCTTCACAGCTATCCAGTGACTCTCTCCAGGATCTGCTTGATACCTACTCACTACACTTAGTGAGTATGCTACATCGGGTCTGGTACATAGCATCGCATACATGATGGAGCCTACTGCCGAAGCATAGGGTATTCCTTGCATGCGAGCTCTCTCCAAATCAGTCTTGGGAGACATCTCTTTGGAGAGAGTGAGTCCAGAGATCATGGGTAAGTTCCCACGCTTGGATTCTTCCATACTAAACCTCTTTAGATGGTGTCAATGTACCTGGATTGGGACAATCCCAGTATCCGTTTAGATCTATCTCTATAGATCATAATTCCCAGTATGCAGGAGGCATCACCTAGATGTTTCATTGAGAATCTTTGTGATAAGAAGAGCTTGACCGATTGCAGCATAGGAACATCATTTCCTATTAAGAGTATGTCATCGGCGTACAATATGAGGAAGACAACCTTACTCTCTGCAACCTTTTTATATATACAAAGTTCATCTACGTTTTTGATGAAGTCAAACTCTTTGACTACAACATCAAAGCAGATGTTCCAACTCCGCGATACTTGCTTTAACCCATAAATGGATTTAAACAACTTGCACACCTTTCCGCTGCTCCCACTATCTACGAAGCCCTCTAGCTGAGTCATGTACACGCACTCTTCTAAATCACCATTTAGAAAGGCGGTCTTAACATCCATCTGCCAGATTTCATAGTCATGGTATGCAGCAATGGCAAGTAAGATCCGGATGGACTTAAGCATAGCCACTGGAGAAAAGGTTTCGTCATAATCCACACCTGGTCGTTGACAAAAACCCTTTGCAACAAGTCTAGCTTTGAAAGTCTCAACTTTTCCATCTACACCAATTTTCTTCTTAAAGATCCACTTACTCCCAATGGATTTTACCCCTTCAGGAGCAACTTCCAAAGTCCATACTTTGTTTGTGTACATGGATTCCATCTCAGATCGCATTGTATCCAGCCATTTCATGGAGTCACCACTCGTGATGGCCTGCTCGAAGCTACTTGGGTCATCATCTTCCATGATGCAATCCTCACTCCCACCATCAACGAGAAAACCGTAGTATCTCTTAGGTGGATGAGAAATCCTACTAGATCGGCGGAGAGGCTGGGGTTCGTTGGGTACTACTGAACCATCTGGTTCCACTAAATCTTCAGTTGTAGTTTGTGTCGCTGGAACCTTTTCTAGCTCTACCTCTTCGCTACTAATTTCTTTTGCAAGAAATTCCTTTTCTAAAACGGTGGCATGTTGAGAAACAAACACTTTTTGTTCCTCACTTAGGTAGAATAGATATCCATACGAATTACTTGGATATCCCACAAACTTACAAAGAATCGATTTTGCCTCGAGCTTGTCCGGATTTTGCTTTTTAACATAGGCCGGAAAACCCCATATCTTAAATCGTTTAAGAGATGGTCTCTTCCCATTCCATATCTCATATAGAGTGGTAGGCACTGATTTGGTTGGAACTCTATTCAATAGGTATATGGCTGTCTCAAGCGCATACCCCCAAAAGGAAACAGGCAACTCAGCATTGCTCATCATAGAGCGTACCATATCTAATAGGGTGCGATTCCTCCGCTCCGATACACCGTTGTGCTGTGGTGTATAAGGAGGAGTAAACTGAGAGAGAATCCCATTCTCTTTTAGATAGTCTAGAAACACATTGCTCAAGTATTCTCCTCCTCGATCAGATCGAAGGATCTTAATACTTTTGCCCGTTTGGTTCTCTACTTCGTGCTTATATTCTCTGAATTTCTCAAAAGCTTCAGACTTGTGTTTCATCAGGAACACATGTCCGTATCTTGAGAGATTGTCAGTGAATGTAATGAAGTAGGAAGAACCGTTCCTGGTATGTGTAGACATGGGACCGCATACATCACTATGTACCGGTCCTAAGAGTTCCTCAACTCTTTCTCCGTGTCCACTAAACGGAGTTTTGGTCATTTTACCTTTGAGACATGAATGGAAAGTATCATAAGATGATAATTCGAACGGATTCAAATATCCATCCTTATGTAACTTAGCTAACCGTGTCGCATTGATATGACCAAGTCTACAATGCCACAAGAAGGATTCGTTCATTTCTGAACTCTTCCTCTTGTGTGTGTTTTGTATATTAAGGATTGTATTTTGATTGAGAATGAATATGCCATTATGTAACGAGCTTGATCCAATCAACTTTTGATTTAGGAAGATGTTCATAACATTATCCTGTATTACAAAATTACACCCTTCTTTACTTAATAAAGAAACTGATATAATGTTGCACATCATGTTCGGTATATAATAGCACTCATTCAGAATCATTGTATTACTACTTGGTAATACAAGATGATATTCGCCAACTGCTTTGGCTGCAATATTTGTACCATTCCCTACTTATACGGAATGATCACCCTTTCCAAGTTCTCTACCTTTACGTAGCCCACGTAACAATTTACAGATGTGGGATCCTGATCCGGTATCTAATACCCAGGACGTAGGGTGAACTGAGAAACGGTTCTCAATAACTAACACACCCGAAGAAGATGCATCAACATGCTTGTTCTTCATTTGGGCGGCGTGAGAATCCAGATATTCTCCTATTTCCTGTTCAATCTTACAACACTTATAAGAAAGAACGGGACCAATGTTTTCCTGCTCAGTATAATAAGGAGGTTCAGTCAATACATCCATATTATTATCTTGATTAAGTCCTGACATGGTCGCTACCTGGAGAGAGAGAGAAGGAAACACTTTAGCGTATGCTCTTGCAAGATTAGATTGGTTATTATCTTATCTAATCAGGATGTCTCTCACTGTTTTTATCAAATCTTCCTTCAAACTCTAAAAGCTAAGATTAGCCGGGATTAATTACACCCTACAATTTCGTCAATCTTTCAGCCAGATCAGTGTTGGTACTTTGAGAGAGGTTCCCCATGCTTTCGCACACGGACCTAATTAAAATAAACCTCGTTTTCCCAGAGGCTTAATCCCGTTAACACCTTTCTAGACACCTACTTGATCGGCTAATTGTCCTGTGTAAAATTCTCCCAGGAGTAACTCTTACTCGTAGTGGGTATCAGGATCTATCTATCTCATAGAAGGTATGCAATCTCATTGCAAACTTTAACACTTGAAATTCCCGATAATACTTTTGCCCCAAGCAACTCATGACCTTGGCTAAGGTCAACAAATTATAAATGCTAGCCAAGTTCAACCCGTCATTTCCCGATTGAATTAAACCCACCCGTACGACCCTTGGCTAAGGTCAACAAAGTCGTACGACTACCCTAACTCAATCACGTCTCATGTTTTAACAGATAAATACTAATTAGCTACCGTACACTATGCCTTAGCTAAGGTCAACAAACGCAGTACGAATACTAACTAGTGTCTATCTGAAATGACGGAGGGCTACGCAGGTTTTTCAGAAAACCATGAGCGTAATGAACTTGATATCGTCGTAGAATCGAGTGATTTTGAAAAAGGAGTGTTTTTTTAGGCTTTTCTAGTTTCGCTAAAGAGGTAACTCCCTGTAATACCCGGTTCATTTACATACGCCTATATCTGTATTTCTTTTAACCTATAAATTTTATTTATAATTATTTATTGTTTTAAAAACTCCCAATCTATTATAGTACCCCCCCTCCCCTTTCTCAGACCCCAATCCCAATTCCCCATGTTCCTGCCCCATTAGTATAAACCTCAAATTATATACACCCGTCTCTTTTCACATTTTTATTTAAAACTCAAAACCCAAATTTTCCCATTTTAAAACCCCCAGCCCATTCTATTTCTTTAAGCACGGCCCATCTCCCATTCCTTTTATTTATTCCCAGCCCAGCCCAGCAGCCACCCCGGCCTTTTTCCATTTTTTTCCACTAAATTAATTTCCTGCGGCCTAGCAAAAATCCCTCAGCCCATTCATTTTTTCCATAAACTTAATCCCCAAATTCCCGGCCCGCTTCACCCTCACCCACGCCTCCTACCCGACCCGGCCCACTACCCCACCCATCTTCTCCCCAACGGCTCTCTTTCCCGCCCATGCCCACGTCTCACTCGATCCGCCTCCTCCGCTCACGCCTGCGCCCACGACGCTAACGCCAGCGGCCACGTCGCCCGAGCTTCCCTCGCGGCCGTTTCTCACGCGCGCCCGCGACTCTCGCCAACTGACCCCCGCGACGCGCACCTCCCTTACGACCCGCTCTCCTCAGCATCCCCTCAGTCTCGTTCTCACTTCTCTATCTCTCTCTCTAACCCTCTCTTTCTCTCTCTCGCTCACCCACTCTCTCTCTCTTCTCGTTCTCACCCCCTCTCTCTCTCTTCCCCACAATCTCTCCTCTTCCTTAGCTAACCCTCCCTAAAACCCATCTCTACCCTGAGTTCATCTTGCTGCAGCCCTCACCATGACCACCTCATTGCCACCATCCCCCAAACCGACCCTCACAACTCCATAGTCGACCCCTTCGCTACCTCCTTCCCAAGCACCCACCATCGTTACCGAGGCCACTACTACACCACCGACCACCAACCTCGCCTGCACCCCGACGACGCCGACAGGCTCCCCGCTGCCCGAGCCGCCTCGTCGACTCGAGCACCACCTCCTCACCTCCCTCTCAGCCGATTACTACCTCACCGGCGAGCCCCTCAACCCAGAACCCCGAGCTCACCCATCGTCGCAGCACAACCTTACTATCACCATCAACACCGACACTTGCATCGCCGACGAGCTTCCCTGCCACGGCCAGAGCACCATCACTGTCGTCGCCAACAACTCCGCCATTGATTTTAACCCAAATCCACGGCACCATCGAGCTCGGTCAATTCGCCGAGCACTTGCAACCATCCGAATCGCCGTTCATCACGCGTTCGTGACGTTACAGTCACCGTACATCCCCGAGACGTGTCCAGGCAAGTATTTTACTTGCTTACATGCTATATACTCAAGTTACAATCTTTAATTACATAGATCATAAAGTTACAATTTTAGATCAATTATATGCCATACCTGTTCGACGTGTGTTCCCAATGAAATTACTCACCTAATTTGACGGAACTAAATGGTATAATTTGGCCCGTCTGGCTGTGAAACTAGTGTGTGAATTTCATTGGAAAATATAACCGTTAATGACTAAAACGACTACCCCCAAGTTTACTCGTAAAACTGGAATTTTCCTGTAACTGAAAACCGTTAAAATCACCATAAATTATATACACACTGGAATGATGCGTTCGAGGGTTCAAATCGAAGAAGACTCGACGAACTATAACCTTATGTAAATTTCTAATTGTTTCTGTACTTAAACTGTGACAATAATTGGATCGGAGTGCGACTCTGGACTGCAGTCCAGAGCGACTCTGTTTAGTGTGTGCTGTTCCGTAATGGGTACCACACTGTTTCCTTAACTCGTAGGTTGCTGAACTCCGCTGTTTATTATAGGTGAATCTGTTAGCTAGACAACACAAGTGGTTTCATCCTGTTTCGTTATCTTTTGTTATTTAATCTGTAATTTAATAGATGTGGACGTATATCAGTCCCAACAGAATCAGAATTTACATACTAGTATTGAACAGTGTATATCTCATGACGTACAGACGCGATTGAAGATCTGTCTATTGCGTTGAAAACCTTACTGAAAACCATAGATTTCATTCAACTGTAGAATCGCTAAAATCTGATCCCAACTGGGATTAAAATGCATTGCGAAACGGATTTCTGCTTCTGAAACCGGATTTCCAGCCGTGAACGTTTAAAAGGAAATGGCCATAACTAATGATCCTGAAACCCGATTGCCATGAAACCAAATTCACTTGTTAGATAACTGAACATACTATTTATTCCCCATTCATCGTTTCACTAAACTGTACCCGTACGATTTATGATAGATTATGCAAGTGGTAGATTATTGATACATAACACCCTAATCATGCTTTACATACTGTTTACGCATCATATCATACACATGTCACTGCATTGATAACCTAGTGATAACGTGCATTACCCAGTGTTAGGCTTTAGCGATGATTGTCGCAAGTACGTTAGTGTTCGTGTATCCGTGAATAGGTGAAAGTGATACGTACTTGTACACAATCAGTGAACCTTATTATTCTATTGCATTGTCGACGTCTGTGGAATGCGTGTACGTGTGACTATAAGTGGTATGGGACACTTATGGAAGCTCTTGCATGGGTGTCACAGATAAGACATCAGACTCTGCTATTTATCTTAGGTATCAGTCGGGACGTGCTTGATGGAGGTCCTGCCTCCAATTCTCGTGCAGACTTGTCACAGACCGACTGGTATTTAAGGTTATGGTTAGCGTTTGATGTAGACCACGGGGTGTGGGGTAGTTTAAGTGTGAATTCAACAGAATCTCGGGAGTCCCTTGCCGGCTTATATATATGGAGATATATGGAGATTTATAGGGTACATGATTATTACCGTGGGTTACATGTTGGGCCCATGGTCCCTTGCCCTTGGGTTCTACCCTTGGGTGGAGGACACTCGCGAGTGGTTGACTCTCACACTTGGACTGACGATAGATTTAGTGACCTGTATAGTGAGACTTAGTGACTGATAGGGATGATAGCATCGATATACATACTTACTGTGTTGACATACGTGGCATATCATTCTACTGCTTTTACTGTTCCGCTGCATTGATTACTGCATGTTCATACCTGTACCTTCATTGATTTACTGTTATACATATCTATTATTACTGTTAGAATTGTCACATGATTTTATATATTATACTGCTATTGTGTCGCTCTGACGACCTGAGTATGCATGCTCAGTGTGAGGAGAAGATTTAGCCTGGACCAGGACTAGACGTACATCACGGACATCTTGATTAGCTATCCAGGGTTATACCTTTTGTTTCCCATCAGGTCAGTTCTTTATACTGTTTGTTCCAGTTACTGCATTTCTCATTACCTGCGCATTATTTACTGATTACCATGTAAAGCTAGAAGCCGAAATGTGACTACGGCAGGATGTTTCTTTGACCGTAGGAGCATGGCTGGCCTTGTCAAACCCCTCGTATTCCGTATTTTGGGAAGCGGGCGTGACATGGTTTAGTTGGTATCAGAGCCAGGTTTTGCTTCGATCAGGACTGCAGTTTTCCGTGTATAGCGTGACAATCTAAGACATCCATCGGTCTAGGTTGTAAACTCGTCATTCTTGATTCATATTCACATTGTGTGTTCTGCTATTCATTCGCTAGGGTTTCTGGTGACTTGGCAAAGTTTCGTGATTGTGATTGTGAACTGCATCACGATTACACTACCATACTCTGTTTAAGTGACTTAGAGTCATACAGTTGATTTTCCACTTGTAATGAAATTTCATCACATCTGATACTCTTGAATCTTTGTCCAATCCATATTATATTTTGATTCGTATAGCTTGTGCCTTATATCATCCTCAAAATTATTATTTCAGGATCATGTATTCCAACGACTCTTCCTTTATCTCCACTCCCCAGAACCAGACGGTTGAGATCCTGAGTGTACTGCAAGGTTTAAAGGAAGCCCAGGAGCGAACAAACGACTTGTTAGCTGAAGGACTGAGAAGGAAGGTGAGTCAGGCACCAACGGGAGTCTCCAATCATAAAGGGATCCCTGTTAGACGAGGAAAAGAGAAGAAGATGAAGCGCCAGTTTGTTTCCCCGCGACAGAAGCAGCAGAAGACCCAATGTTGTGGGTACTGTAAGAGGCCAGGACACCTTCAGAGGGATTGTCGCCGCGCCCAAGAGAAATGTCTGATTTGCGGATCCAGCGAACATCTTATCAACGGTTGCCCAAAAAGGAAGGAGCTGCAAGGAGGAGACTCGTCCACACTCCCCACTTCTACCAAGTGATGATTATTACATAGTTTGAACTTCGAGGATAAGGCGGACCTAGCGTAGGATTCAACTCGCGTGACGAGAATGCAGCGGTCTAGTAATCAAGGAAGAATTTTCATGTTTTCTAATTTCAGTAATAATGTTGTCATCCTCTTATGAATATTTCTTTCCATTTGAAATCTTGTATCCGTCGAACTTTTAGTTGAATGCAATAAAACTTTGAATCGTAATATATGTATCATTCTCTTGTTTCTCACCTTATTCATACTGTTCATTACCACCGCATTTTAATCCTGATTTTTCAGTTCCTGCCCACTGTATATTTTCCTATACCTTGTACCCTTAGCTATTTTTGATGCATTTCATTGCCTAATCATGACTCTTACTTTTCAGGACATGGCCCACCCTAGAGCAGCGCCGCATCTAGATGAGGATGCACAGTCATGCGTTTCCTTAGACCGCACGCTGATGAGTTCTGATGATGAGATCAACGATCCCCAGGTCATTTTCGGAAACAACGATTCAGAGGACGAAGGAGCAGCCGCCCCAGAGTTTGACATGATAGGCGATTCCGACGAAGAGGAAGGAAACCCCGAAGAGAACCCGATAGAGGAAGACCCCGAGAAAGACCCGATAGAAGAAAATCCAGTGGAGGAAAATCCCATGGAAGAGAATCCAGAAGAAGAGAATCACATGGAATCAGACCTCGATGAAGAAGCTCCAGCCGAGGAAGAAGGACCAAAAGATCAAGACCCTGCGGTGGAAGAACTCCCAATGGCGATCCCTGCGAGGTGCTATAGAAAGGGACGCCCCTACCTGAGCGCGCGAGCCTACCGCAACCTGCTGAATCTCCACAACCGCGACTGACGGGAATTCTTTTAGATGTTGTTTTATCTAGCCAAATAAATCTGTGTATAGTTTAGGTCCACCTTTCGTTTTCGGGAATGCTTTGTTTAGAATTTTCTAGAATGAAATAAATTGTTGAGTTCGCTAATCTATCGATCTTCTTAGTCCCCTTGAAGCTTGATTATTTCTTCTATACAATTATTTTCCTACCAAGATCTGTTCACCCCTACTCCTTACATTGTTTTAACCCTCACTAAGATTAACTAGTACCGCACCCGATCTTTTAGAGGTTCACCCTTCATCCTTCGTCTGTGCCTCGTTTGAGATCCTTCTGGGAGGAGGAAAGTTTTGTGAAATTTCCGAGTTCGCTAACCCTTCAAATTTTTTATTCATAGGATGTACTGACCGTTGCCCTCCCCATACTTTCCCTTGTAGTCCATTGTTGCTCACCCTTACTTCCGTGCTGACCCGATCCCAATCTCCTTGATTTTCAGCCTAAAGCCGCCACACTCCGACCTTCTGAATGAGCCACACTCCATTGTAATCCCTACCCTAGCTAGCCCTATTCATATTGGTGTTTTCTCTGTTACCCTAACTATATTTAGGGACATTATTATTCAAAATTTAGTTTTCATTATTTTGAATTTATCAAAGAGTGCGTGTTATTGATTACTCCATTTTATGTATTTTAAATACATTATTATTATTCTCATTTTCAGTAACGCAACCTTACACCGCGCGTATTTTGTTCCATGTTGCTTATTTTCACTATATGAGTTTTCTAAGTTATTTTAAAACTATTTGATCGATACATCATTCTGAAATGTTTTAACCTACCGACAAATCTTTCACTACTTTATTATCGTTACTTTATTTTCGGGTTTTGTGTCCATGTTTACTATTATAGATGATTGCGCCTTATACTTATTACTTCTGCCGTGCTACCCTTGATATACTTATATGTGCACATATTTGAGTTTTGATTTTATCGAGTATGCCTCGAATATCATTGTTCATTATTGTTGTTATTACTATTCTCGTATACATATAGTTGCCCCTATAGTTGTTCCTGCATTATACCTATTTAGACCTATCTTTCGTATGTTGTTCTTACATACTTATACCTTCAAATTTCTTCGTCCACGTATTTCTAGTAAATCTTTATGTGTTAGTTTGCAATATAATAGCTTTCGCCTATGTTTGTATAACCTATCGTTTATTTTAAATTTCGAGGACGAAATTTTTGTAAGAGTGGTATGATGTAATACCCGGTTCATTTACATACGCCTATATCCGTATTTCTTTTAACCTATAAATTTTATTTATAATTATTTATTGTTTTAAAAACTCCCAATCTATTATAGTACCTCCCCTCTCCTTTCTCAGACCCCAATCCCAATTCCTTATGTTCCTGTCCCATTAGTATAAACCTCAAATTATATACACCCATCTCTTTTCACATTTTTATTTAAAACTCAAAACCCAAATTTTCCCATTTTAAAACCCCCAGCCCATTCTATTTCTTTAAGCACGGCCCATCTCCCATTCCTTTTATTTATTTATTTGATTTATTCCCAGCCCAGCCCAGCAGCCACCCCGGCCTTTTTCCATTTTTTCCCTCTAAATTAATTTCCTGCGGCCCAGCAAAAATCCCTCAGCCCATTCATTTTTTCTATAAACTTAATCCCCAAATTCCCGGCCCGCTTCACCCTCACCCACGCCTCCTACCCGACCCGGCCCACTACCCCACCCATCTTCTCCCCAACGGCTCTCTTTCCCGCCCACGCCCACGTCTCACTCGACCCGCCTCCTCCGCTCACGCCTGCGCCCACGACGCTAACCCCAGCGGCCACGTCGCCCGAGCTTCCCTCGCGGCCGTTTCTCACGCGCGCCCGCGACTCTCGCCAACTGACCCCGACGACGCGCACCTCCCTTACGCCCTGCTCTCCTCAGCATCCCCTCATTCTCGTTCTCACTTCTCTATCTCTCTCTCTAACCCTCTCTTTCTCTCTCTCGCTCACCCACTCTCTCTCTCTTCTCGTTCTCACCCACTCTCTCTCTCTTCTCGTTCTCACCCCCTCTCTCTCTCTTCCCCACAATCTCTCCTCTTCCTTAGCTAACCCTCCCTAAAACCCATCTCCACCCTGAGCTCATCTTGCTGCAGCCCCCACCATGACCACCTCATTGCCACCATCCCCCAAGCCGACCCTCACAACTCCATAGTCGACCCCTTCGCTACCTCCTTCCCAAGCACCCACCATCGTCACCGAGGCCACTACTACACCACCGACCACCAACCTCGCCTGCACCCTGACGACGCTGACAGGCTCCCCACTGCCCCGAGCCGCCTCGTCGACTCGAGCACCACCTCCTCACCTCCCTCTCAGCCGATCACTACCTCACCGGCGAGCCCCTCAACCCAGAACCCCGAGCTCACCCATCGTCGCAGCACCACCTTGCTATTACCATCAACACCGACACTTGCATCGCCGACGAGCTTCCCTGCCACGGCCAGAGCACCATCACTTCTGTCGCCAACAACTCCGCCATTGATTTTAACCCAAATCCACGACACCATCGAGCTCGGTCATTTCGCCGAGCACTTGCAACCATCCCAATCGCCGTTCATCGCGCGTTCATGACGTTACAGTCACCGTACATCCCCGAGACGTGTCCAGGAAAGTATTTTACTTTCTTACATGCTATATACTCAAGTTACAATCTTTAATTACATAGATCATAAAGTTACAATTTTAGATCAATTATATGCCATACCTGTTCGACGTGTGTTCCCAATGAAATTACTCACCTAATTTGACGGAACTAAATGGTATAGTTTGGCCCGTCTGGCTGTGAAACTAGTATGTGAATTTCATTGGAAAATATAACCGTTAATGACTAAAACGACTACCCCCAAGTTTACTCGTAAAACTGGAATTTTCCTGTACCTGAAAACCGTTAAAATCACCATAAATTATATACACACTGGAATGATGCTTTCGAGGGCTCAAATCGAATACGACTTAACGAACTATAATCTTATGTAAATTTCTAATTGTTTCTGTACTTAAACTGTGACAATAATTGGATCGGAGTGCGACTCTGGACTGCAGTCCAGAGCGACTCTGTTTAGTGTGTGCTGTTCCGTAATGGGTACCACACTGTTTTCTTAACTTGTAGGTTGTGGAACTCCACTGTTTATTATAGGTGAATATGTTAGCTAGACAACACAAGTGGTTTCATCCTGTTTCGTTATCGTTTGTTATTTAATCTGTAATTTAATAGATGTGGACGTATATCAGTCCCAACAGAATCAGAATTTACATACTAGTATTGAACAGTGTATATCTCATGACGTAAAGACGCGATTGAAGATCCGTCTATTGTGTTAAAAACCTTACTGAAAACCCTAGATTTCATTCAACTATAGCGTCGCTAAAATCTGATCCCAACTGGGATTAAAATGCGTTCCGAAACGGATTTCTGATTCTGAAACCGGATTTCCAGCCGTGAACGCTTAAAAGGAAATGGCCATAACTAATGATCCTGAAACCCGATTGCCATGAAACAAAATTCACTTGTTAGATAACTGAACATACTATTTATTCCCTGTTCATCGTTTCACTAAACTGTACCCGTACAATTTATGATAGATTATGCAAGTGGTAGATTATTGATACATAACACCCTAATCATGCTTTACATACTGTTTACGCATCATATCATTCACATGTCACTGCATTGATAACCTAGTGATAATGTGCATTACCCAGTGTTAGGCTTTAGCGATGATTGTCGCAAGTACGTTAGTGTTCGTGTATCCGTGAATAGGTGAAAGTGATACGTACTTGTACACAATCAGTGAGCCTTATTATTCTATTGCATTGTCGACGTCTGTGGAACGCGTGTACGTGTGACTATAAGTGGTATGGGACACTTATGGAAACTCTTGCATGGGTGTCACAGATAAGATATCAGACTCTGCTATTTATCTTAGGTATCAGTCGGGACATGCTTGATGGAGGTCCTGTCTCCAATTCTCGTGCAGACTTGTCACAGACCGACTGGTATTTAAGGTTATGGTTAGCGTTTGATGTAGACCACGGGGTGTGGGGTAGTTTAAGTGTGAGTTCAACAGAATCTCGGGAGTCCCTTGCCGGCTTATATATATGGAGATATATGGAGATTTACAGGGTACATGATTATTACCATGGGTTACATGTTGGGCCCGTGGTCCCTTGCCCTTGGGTTCTACCCTTGGGTGGAGGACACTCGCAAGTAGTTGACTCTCACACTTAGACTGACGATAGGTTTAGTGACCTGTATAGTGAGACTTAGTGACTGATAGGGATGATAGCATCGATATACATACTTACTGTGTTGACATACGTGGCATATCATTCTACTGCTTTTACTGTTCCGCTGCATTGATTACTGCATGTTCATACCTGTACCGTCATTGATTTACTGTTATACATATCTATTATTACTGTTAGAATTATCACATGATTTTATATATTATACTGCTATTGTGTCGCTCTGACGACCTGAGTATGCATGCTCAGTGTGAGAAGAAGATTTAGCCTGGACCAGGACTAGACGTACATCACGGACATCTTGATTAGCTATCCAGGGTTATACCTTTTGTTTCCCATCAGGTCAGTTCTTTATACTGTTTGTTCCAGTTACTGCATTTCTCATTACCTGCGCATTATTTACTGATTACCATGTAAAGCTAGAAGCCGAAGTGTGACTACGGCAGGATGTTTCCCTGACCGTAGGAGCATGGCTGGCCTTGTCAAACCCCTCGTATTCCATATTTTGGGAAGCGGGACGTGACACTCCCGGTGAAGGGATCTCGGCTCTTTCCCCATCGAATAAGGTGCAGGGTATATCATATATACCGCGGTGCAAAGCAAGAACTATTTAAGCTGTCAAAAACTAAACCGTAAGTTTGTAGCATCTGCCAGTTTTGCTAAAGAGGTCACTCCCGGTGAAGGGATCTCGGCTCTTTCCCCATCGAATAAGGTGCAGGGTATATCATATATACCGCTGTGCAAAGCAAGACTGTAGCTACCTTTTTATAAAGTTTTGATTCTACAACATCTTTTAGGTTTCTTTTCTTTTATTAATCTCATTAATAAAATCCCATCAATTATGCTTCCTAAGCATCACAGAAGAAACGAAAGCTGTAATATTTATATATCATATATATAGTATAAGCATTCGTCTCAGGCAGTAATATGATCTCATCACAGAACATTGCAGCAGAAGATAACATATGAAACATTGGATATATTAGGACGTCCGTGTTTTACATCGAGCTTGTATAAAACACGGATTCCACGGTCGCGATGAATAGCCAAACCCACATCCCTAGATACCTACGAAAGTGGCAAGCAACACTGCCAATTCTAGGGTTAGGAGACCCGGTCTCGACTCCTCGAGATGGCCTCCCACTGGACCCTAGAACCCGGTTACTTATGCTCCCCTCCTTGGGTCTACCTAATACGGAAAAGTAAATAATATACAATGGTGACATCATCCTCATCCCGGAAGTGCCCCAATAAAAGAATATTACATACAAATGAATTTTACATGAATGAAAATAAAAACCCTCATCTCACATAAAACCCCCGGCTATTCAGAACACGACGATCCAATATAACATATCACAGCAACACATAATATCACATATCATCAACGTAAGCAAGTATGCGTATCCCGATTGTCGTTGATGTATAGCAACGAAGCCGGCGATACCCCACATACTACGCTTACGGTCACAGAAAAGAAAGTGTAAAACTACAACATTTGGGATCCACAATCTCATTAGACATCATAAATCCGAAATATCACATACTTCGCATTTCATGCCTAACTATATGAATTCCACATTCCAGATAAATAAACAATATTAAACTTTCCGATCGAATAATCAAATACCCAAGATTTCCCAAATAGCTCAACACTTGAGCGGAGTTCAAAAAAAACCCAGAACATGTCACCGCCCCAATGAACCAGCCGTAGAAGGGTCAAACCAACGCCTCACATGTGGCAACGCCAAACTACCACAAACCCTAGGGTTCAGTGGCAGTTTTGACGGTTACATAATCGAGTTAAGGTTACGTTCTTCTAGAGGGTCCACAGATATGCTTGCATGTTTTTCCGAAAGTTTTAAACTCAAGAAATATTCAACACTTGAAAAATTTTCGTGTCGGGAAAAAGCGAGTTACTGATATCCGTTCGAACATTTTAACACGTTCTAAATTATCCGGAAAACAAAACGAAATTAAACTTTCCGATCGAATCAACGAATACAAAGGATCTCCAGAACACTTACACTTGAGCAAGATTAAAAATTCCCAGAAGTATATACTAATACATACGGATCATCCCTACCAATACGAGGCCTTAACGCCCAAGTACTGCCGCGGAACCGCCGCGGGAAGCATGTTCCTGCCGCGATTCCGCGGCTACTTTACGGAGTTGGGGGCTTGTATTTTACAGTAATCCATAAAATCACCTGCTGAATTTTCTGAGTATTTTTAATATTGAAAAAACGCCTTTTAAAAAAATTTCCAAAGAGGGGGTCATTTTTGACGTTTCGGGGTTCGATCGGACTTTTATCTTCGTATACACGTCGCCTAATACTCTAGCTTGGCTCTGATACCACTGTAGGGTTACTAGGCACTCTCACAAGGGTCTATAAGGCATCAACCATGCCCGATTTAAAATTTAGACGTGCAGAACAACCCAGAGCGCGGATCTTTACTAGATAATTAGGGTTTAAAATTTAAGTAAACATCTTTATATCTAAGAGAGGGGGATTACAACCTTTGTAGTCTGCTCCTTCCCTTCATAAGCTCTGAGTAGTAGTCCTTTTACCGTAATCCATGATCTCCCGGACTCAAGAGAAGCTCCACAACCCGAATGATCCATGCTTGCTTGAAGTCTTCCTTTTCGAAGATGATCTACCTTGAAGTTTCTTTGACTCAAGCTCTCACTCACTAATCAAGTATTAATGATGTGAACACCCTAATCTAATTGGCTAGATTAGATGAGGATGATGAAGTAGGATTTATGCACTCTTTTATTTTCATAATCTCACACTAATTCATCACAAAACTCAAAGCTAGAAAACTTTGCAAGGAGGAAGAAGAAGATGTACTCATTTGTGATGAATAATGAATTGTAATCATAATTACAAATGCAACCATGGTTGATAAAAGAAAGGGCTAACCATTGTAAAGAGTTAACTAGGGTTAAGAGTTTGGGTTGGGTTTAAAATATCTCACAAAATATCAACATATAATATCTTAGCTCAAAACAAAATAAAAGTTTCTAGAAGCTACAAGAAAGAGCTAACCCAAATCAAACCTTAACCATATTTAATCTCCACTAATCATGTTGCATTAGTAATCATAACTTGTTACAATATTATATATCACATATATAATATATTTTTGTAACAAAAGAAAATAATACAATTAACATATATCGCATATATATCAATGTATTATCCGGTGAGAAAATGAATCAATAAAGCGAGCCAATATTAGATAATTTAATGTAATATATCACATATATAATTATACATTAAATTATCGAATCAACACTTGATCCGACAATCCGGCTATTTCTCAAATGATCGACTAATATATATATCTATACCGATTCATCGAATCAATACTTGATCCGATGACCCGGATGATATCAAATATCGCGAGAACAGAATACGGTATCTTATATCGCATTATCCTCGGTCATGCGCATATCACATATATGCCCCTACTCCGTTTTGCCTGAGTCAAGAAAGCTCTGTGTAGGACTCTAAAGAATCGTTAATACGTCGGCAGTAGGTGATGATCATATCAAACACCCATAAGCTGCAAGCGGTCAGCTAAATGTAACAGCCACCCAGGTATTGAGCGATCAGAAGATCAACAAGCAAGCCTGTACATTCTCCTGTGAATCCAATCAGTAACACTCCCGTACAGTCCGGTCTTTTCGTCTGATATGTCGCATATCTAGTCTAGGGGTGGTAAACGTCAGACCCCAGTAACCGATAAGTCGTGTCGATGTGAGGCTCATAACAAGTCGAGAACCTACTGATAACACTTACCAATAGTACTCAATATCCGCCATGGCCAGGGACTTCCAGTTATAGCCAATCGAACACAGCACAACATCAACTCCCTATACCGGGAGAGACGAATCCCCTCCTATCGCTCATTGCCTCCATATGATTCGGGACTGTACCCAAAAGCCACCGTTTTGCATGCCCTCTTGGACGTGGTAAGGTGGAAATCAAAGCACAGTGGGAATCACACAAGACTCTATGACGATCTCGGGTCTACAGACTAACCTGTACCAGCGTCACCAGAGAACTGCCATCTGACGTGAGGTATAGTACTATCTGGGAGTTCTCGACGAGTCCGTCCAGTATACCCAGTCTCCACTGAGCACCCGTACACCATATTTGATGTCAAACACCGATGGATATGGGATCATCCATCGCCCATCATATGGGTCAAGATGCGTATACGCTAGTCTACTTTGGTGTATCGATGCCCTATCTCGACACACCCTCGACTAGGAACAGTTATAGGATGTACTCATTGACTACCCTGGCCCCACTAGTATGATCTCATCATAGTCCCAGTAGTCGAGTGCATATCCTAAGGGCTTTATCAACATGTGAGAACAAGACAGTAAACTAATACAAGTCAACATGTTAAGATAAAGTGAAACCAAATAGCATACTATCATGACGAGCAAGATAGTCCTCTCTATATATATCCAAGCATCCACTATAATATACATCATATGTACAACAATGGCCTCTAGGGCATATACATAACTAACAGACTCATCCTCGGTAGACCCACGATGAAATCCATAGAGATATGCTCCTATTTCCACTCTGGAACGGGCAAAGACTGTAACTCTCCTACCGGCCTCTGATGCTCGGCCTTGACTTGTTGGCAAGTCATGATACATCTTGGTGGAATCCGGAAGAATACTGTATGTTGACTGATGCGCCTCTTCTAAGATCTCGTGTCTCAGCCCCTTGGAATCTGGCACACATAGACGAGTCCCAAATCATAGCACTCCCTGATCATCGATCACGAACTCTGAATCTCTACCCTGCCGAACCTGCTCCATAATCTCTGACAAACGAGTATCGTCGGACTGTGCCTCCCGGATGCGATCAAGTAACTGTGGACGGGCATGGACATGAGCAAGCTGTCCTCCGGTTGAAGTAAACTCAAACTGTACCCGGCTGTCGCATAAGATCTTCCAATCTGCGGAAGACTGTCTCTGAACTGCACTCAAATAGGACAAGCCACCACCGGGCCTCCGACTCAAAGCGTCAGCTACAACATTCGCTTTGCTCGGATGATAAAGAATCTCGCAGCCATAGTCCTTCATGAGTTCCATCCAACAGTGCTGCCTCAAATTCAGATCCCGCTGCTGGAAGATATATTTCAAGCTTTTGTGGTCCATGAATATCTGGCACGACTCGCCGTATAAGTAATACCTCCAAATCTTGAGTGCAAAGACCACTGCAACCATCTCTAGATCGTGAGTGGGATAGTTCTGCTCGTGCTTCTTCAACTGCCAAGAAGCATAAGCGACGACCCTACTGTGCTACATCAACACACAGCCTAAACCCACTCAAGAAGCATCACAATAGACAACAAATCCGTCTGACCCTGAAGGCAATGATAAAACCGGTGCAGTCATCAAACGAGTCTTCAACTGTTGAAAACTCTGCTCGCATGCCTCGGTCTAAAGAAAAGGAACTCCCTTCCGGGTCAACCCGGACAACGGTGCAGTGATACGATAAAAATCCTGAACAAAGCGTTGGTAGTAACTGGCCAAACCCAAGAAGCTGCGAATCTCCGTCACTGATACAAGTCTGCGCCAATGCTGTACGGCCTCGATCTTCTTCGGGTCCACTCGTATACCATCTCTCGTAACCACGTGACCCAAGAAGTCAACACTATCAAGCCAGAAGGTGCACTTAAAGAATTTGGCAAACAGCTGGTGCTCTCTCAAGGTCTGCAACGTGATCCTCAAATGCTGGTTGTGCTCCTATCGACTTTTGGAGTATACCAGAATATCGTCATGAAAACAATACTGAACTGGTCTAGAAACGGCATGAAGATGCGGTTCATCAAATCCATGAAAGCTGCTGGGGCATTGGTGAGCCCGAACGACATCACCAAAAACTCATAATGCCCGTAGCGCGTACGGAAAGCAGTCTTCAGAATGTCATCATCCGAACCCGCAACTGATGATAACCCGACCGCAAGTCAATCTTCGAGAAATGTCCCACACCTTGGAACTGATCAAACAAATCGTCAATGTGAGGTAGGGGATATCTATTCCGCACAGTAACTCGATTCAATTGACGATAATCAATGCACAATCTCATACTGCCATCCTTCTTCTTGACGAATAGGACAGGAGCTCCCCAAGTTGACACACTCGGACGAATAAGCCCTTTATCTAGTAAATCTTGCAACTGATCCTTAAGCTCTTTAAGCTCCTCCGGGGCCATCCGATAAGGCGGTATAGAAATAGGCCCCATACTGGGGATCAAGTCAGTGCAGAACTCGATATCGCGCTTTGGCGGCAATCCAGGCAACTCGTTAGGAAAGATATCGGGAAACTCCCTCACAATTGAAACCTGGTTCGACGGGACCTCTGCGGCTCCAGCATCACAAACATACACCAAGAATCCTTGACATCCTTTCCTCAAGAGCCGACTAGCGCGAAGGGAAGAAATCAAGCTAGTAATGGTAGCACTATGGTCTCCCTAAATAACAAAAACTGGCTCACCCGGAAAACTAAATCTGAATGCCTTCTCACGGCAGCCACGGACGTATAACAAGTAGCTAACCAGTCCATGCCCAGAAGAACGTCGAAGTCTAACATGTTGAGGAGGATGAGATCAACAAAAGAATCCCTATCCCCGATACGAGCAGAACACGATCGAAATACATGTCGGGCTACAAAAGACTCTCCTACGGGAGTAATCACAACAAGTGGCTAATCTAGCAAAGACGACTCTCAGCCTAACCTCTGTACGAAGTGTGTGGATACATATGAGTGTGTAGAACCTAGGTCGAACAATATGCGTGCATCGAAAGAACACACCGGAAGAGTACCTGTCATAACGACATTCGATGCCTGCGCATCCTGGGGAGTCAAAGCAAAAACTCAGGCTTGTCCTCTACCAGTACCTGACTGTCCTCTGCCTCTGCCACATCATCCTCTCTGAACCAGACCGCCACAACCACGACCTCTTGGGGCATCGATCAAGCATGGAGCAACAATAAGTGTAGGAGGTAAAACACTCGGAGGAGGGGATGAAGGTGGTAAAGTCACATGTGGAACTGTCGCCTCACCCTGGCGCTTCACGGTACATTGTCTGACATGGTGATGCGGACTTCTACATCGGAAACATCCTGGCGACGGCTGCTGACCCTGTAAATATGAGCTGAATAACTGGCCCTGCATCATGCCTCGACCACTGCCACGGCTTCTGCCTGTCGTATCTCTGCCAAATCGCACTGGAGATGATATACCTATATGAATCCGCTTCGGCACTGTAATCTTAGAAATACGCTCCTCCACTAATATGGCCATGTCTATCGCTGCTACATAGGAGTCAAAATGCTGGGCGCCGATAGAAAGAAAAAGTTTTGTGTTAAGGCCTCGTATGAATCTCTTTATGCGTTTCTCTTCAGTGTCCACCAGGTAAGGAGGATATCTGGACAGCTGAGTAAACTGGACGTCGTACTCGGACACAGTCATACCAGGAGTCTTGCGCAAAGACTCAAAACTATAGGCTCGAGCATCCCTGACGCTCTCCGAAAGGAAACGAGCAAGAAACACCGCCGTGAACTTATCCCAAGTCATAGGAGGAAGACCTGAAGCTTGGCCTCTCTCAACTGACTCGCACCACGTCTTGGCAAGACCCTCCAGACGAAAGCTCACAAGCTCGACCGATCTCTCATTGGAGCATCTCAGTGAACGGCAAATCCTATCCATCCTGTTGAGGAACGTCTGTGGATCCTCCGCTGTGTCTATACCGGTGAAAACTGGAGGCTTCAGCCTCATAAACTCCTGTAGTGATACTGTAATAGTCTCGGTAGTGGCAGGTACAGCTGTCTGGATAGTAAGTACAATCACAGTCTCCGTAGTATAAGTAACATCATCAGATCTCGGTGCTCAGCTGACCTCAACAAAAGATCCAACCATCTGGCGCAAATCCTGAATACTCGCCTCCAGCCTAGCTATCCAGCCTGGAGAAAGGGGATCAATCTATCCCTGAGGGGTAGGCATACCGCCCTGGTCGGTCCTCGTTTCAGACGAACCCGCTCTAACCTCATCTCTGGCGACAGCCCTCTGAGCCCTCATAATCTTCGGCGGCATGGTGACTGGAACAAGAAACAGGATTTGATAAGAATATTGCAGTAGAAACAAAAGGATATATGGAATCAAGGAAGGAATCATAAACAATTATATATCCTAAGGTCACTTAGGTGGAGTATCGTATCATGAGAATGCTGCGGAACATACACACGCCACATCACTCTGCTTAAGTCACCTACTCCATCATACCAAGGGTCAACCTACACTTAGAAAGGTAAAACCTAACACTCTGATACCAACTTTGTCATGACCCGAATGTGGAAACGTGACTGGCACTTAAATCACGCAACGTCTAAAGGCGTAACGTAATCTAAGTAAGCCAAAGTCCCAAAATCTAAACCGTGAAATGAAATAGAGTGATGAAATACTTGTTTTAAAAGAGTGATTTTAACAAAATAGTGTTGCATCAAAATCCTATAAAAGCATCAAGTTTTCTAAAAATTTCGGCAGAGTCTCGTTTGTAAAAACTGGTCCCAAAACAATACATTCATGAATATATACAAGAAGCGATAAAAAAGCATCCCCAAGCAGGAGCTAGCTCTTCGCCAAAAGGCAGAATACAACCACAGGCAAGATATATCATAATAATATGAAAAACCATATAAAAAGCAAGAAATAGGAAAGCATGAAAGTCGGCTCACACGAGCTCGACACCAAAAATCAAATAATACAAGTCTCACAGTCTCGTAGTCTAGGTCAATATACAAATGGTAGATGGAGTGTACTAGATACAAAAGTAAATATACATGGTGGGAAACAAAAAAATATCCTCACAAAACCCACCTACAAGTAAAGCCCTCAAGTCGAAGCAAAAGAAAGCAACAGGGGTAGTAGCAGTGCGCCTGCCATGAATATGCTGACGAGTCGGTCCTACAAGACACTGTGGTACAACGGGGGTGAGTTGCCAACTCGTGAGCAGTAAATAATATCTAATGAGACAATCACAAGCATGCACGCAAATGCGTTAAATAATATGCATACACTATGATGCGATGTACTAGTATGAATGCGGCATGAATAAACGATCAAGCATGAAATCTGGTACATCTGATGTGAACTGAGTTTTTATCTTAGAAAATTTTCGGTATGGTAAACCAAAGTATCATCAATAGAAACAATAGAAATCCGTGTCAAGTATCGACACTCAATATATATCAATATCTCGGGTGCAGTCTCTCAGATCGACCCCAAATCTGTCTAAATCACACGACTCCGGTCGGTAACCTCCAGATCTCCGCCGGGCCAATAATCACCGGTAGGTAGTGCTCCCCTACCAGGCCCAACGTCTTTCTATACGGCATTCTTACCCCGGGGTACCTCACCGGGTCCACCATGTATCCGCAGACGGTGCATCATCTCTCCTCGAATCGGGTATATATACATATGTGGCTCAATAACCAAGAAAACTCATGGTGGACGCTACACATCATATCACAAGAAAATCGCAATTTCTATTTAAAAATGATCATAAGTTTATAAAAGCCTTTTTGCGGTTTTCCCCAAATCCAGAAATCTCATGAATATGGAAATCTCTAAGAAGAATCACAATACATGCATATGTCGATGATGGTGAATGTCCATGATATCAATATGATGCAATAAAATAAATGACTTGAAGACTACATATCAATAATGATGCAATGCTCAAAAACCGATTCTTAAGCAAGCCCTATAGTGTTCGTGACATAGCAATTACCAATGGCGTATGTGTTCGCATAAAATAGTGCACGTGCGGCATGAACCATTAGTAAGGTGCAAGTGTCCTAGGTGATAATATCAATGTGCATGATGATACAAGTGCAATATGAATATGATATACGCATATGAAAACAAGAATTATAGCTAAATTTTAGCTATCGGGCGCTTTACGCCATCTAAGCGATTCCCCCATAGATGTGTACATCTACTCACCGGAACGTCTTGGCTAGTTGAATCTTATCACTGCCTTTCTTTTCCTTACCGCGTCCGACGTCTTCACAACCGATCCTAAAATCACACAAATATAACATATAAGACTAGACATTCGATAAAACGCGAAGACAAAACGATTCGAAAGAACTAACGCTCACAAGCTAAACACGTGTGCACTTGGTCCACAAAACGTGTGTGGCATCGTCACAAACCACACCTAGGGGCCGTTTTCCACTGAAAACGCCAAACCCAGAATCGAATCGTGCATATCGTACATTAACAAAATGTCACTTTTAAGGTAAAAAGGTCCCAGATTTTATCTACAGATAAACTAGGAAAAACAAATAATACCAAATAACCTAAAAGACTCACAGAGAACTACCTACAAAACCCCAAAACCCAACTCTACCTGAAGGCCGGCGGTGCCGGGAAAATCGCCAATCTCGCCGGTCGAACCGCGATGGATTGGGTCCGGGTTTCAAGGGTAATCTCAGGGCTTAAATACTATACTACAGTCTTGTTAGATTAAATAGTAGATCAACACAATAGTAGCAGAACACAAATATCACAAAACTTAACTAAAAATCGTTTTTAAAACACTAATTGAAGACAATATGGTGTTTTAGTGCAAATATGTTGGATTAATAAGACTATTAGGTGTTAAACTACACTTAACTACCCTAATAAGTGATTAAAACATTATCTTAACCTAACCCTCTCTTAAACACACTAAACTAGCATTAAAAACGACTTAAACACCTAATTAAGCCTAATTAAAGCAAGGATTAGCAAGGCAATAAGTAAAACTTGGTTTTTATACCACAATAGATTAGAAGAAGGCCTCAACTTGATAGGATTGCACCAAAAGAAGGAACTTTCTAGAAGAAACTCTTAAGAAGGCTTGGATTTGGATTAAGGAAATTGTTAGTGGGGGATTAGTGTTGATTATTGTGTAGGGTTTTGAGATAAGCTAAGAGAGAGTTTAGCATGAGAAAAGAAAAGGGAAGAGGGGGCTGCCATGTTAAGGGAGAGAGAGAGAGACCCAAGTCCTGGCACACCATGCCTCATTTTTAAATTGCACCATACTTCTTTTCTTTTTCTTTTTTCATTTTCCCCTTTCTACATAATTCTAGAACTATCTACAGTGTTTTGAAAGAAAGAGAATAAAAACATGCTACAAAAATGTGATAAGGTTGCCATGGTTGCAAAAACTTGATTAACATATTGTTAATCTAGGATTAACACTAGATTAGTGTGTGTGTGCATGTTTAAATATTTTTTAATAATTATTACATAAGAAAATAATTAAGTGAACAAATAATTAAATAAATAACTAATAAATACCAATAAAATAAGCAAGTACATAAGTAAAATGGGTAAATTTATGTTTATGTGGAAAAATAATTATAACTAGGTTTTATAGCAAAACACATGTTATAACTCTAACTAACATATAATTATCCTAAACGATTTCTAAAGCATTACACCAGGGAGGGTGAACGAGCAGACCAGGTACAGGGCAATGAGATTGCTTTGTACCTGGAAGCGTTCCGAGCGAAGATGCGTTTGCCCTTCTCATCCGATATTTGTGCTGTTCTCCATTGCTTCCGGCTTGCCCCAGGCCAGCTAGCTCCGAACTCGTAGAGAATTCTCCTTGGGTTCCTAATCCGGTTGAAAATTGATCGAATCCCTTTCGACTTGAGCCTCCTTCTTTCCTTTATTTGCTACAAAAATCACCCTGGCACTCGAAGTGCCAAGTCGAGCTGGGTTTAACTTTCTTTTAAAAAACATAAGGGTGGGGCGCCGGGTCAAGGGTTGTTGTCACGTCCCAGTTCCCAGTAGACGGAAACGGTAACGTGGCAAGCCCGCGACGTATTTATTTCGAGAAGATCATTTACCAGAATAAAAACGCTAAGCGTAAAAGAAACAATATGAAATGATAAGAAAATTAACATGAGATTAAAACTTCAACAACTTTAATTACATTCAACTTGATTCATTTACAATACATGATTTCAACTGAAAGGAAATACAAGAAAAGAAATGCCTAAGCAGGTGGCATACATAAACTGAGAAGAAGATAACTGGTCTAGACCTGGATCGTGATCTGATCGTGCTCCTCCAATGAGATATCTACCTTCTCAGTCTCCACAGTATCTGACGAACATTCCAAGAAAACAAAGGTGGGTGGAATGCCCATCAGCGAACTTTCGCTCTGAAAGTCCCTAAGATATGAAGTGAAATATAAAGTGTAATGATAAAGGAAGTGTATATCATGAACCATTGATTATGAGGTATGGTGTCTCAGTATGTCATTTTATATAAACCCAGCAATTTTATTTAGCATGCAGTTCTTTCGTAATATATGTGAACAAGTATGATAATATATATGACAAGTAGGTAAACATGATAGTATAGCATGAGCATGGCAAAAAAATATAATATGGCCGTATAGTGTAGGTATGGTGAACATGCAGTGAATGTAAATGTCTTAACATATCTCTACTTATGTACACTAATTTAACATAAGTTCAAGGGTGAATGTCAACCAATTTTAAGAGTGTTCTCGAACCAAATAGGCTGTAATCCAGGGATAAGGAACCACGAGCCCGAATCAAGTGTTAGTAACAGGACTTCAACCTAGTGTTGAAGTATTCCAAACTCAACAGGCTGTAATCCAAGAGTAAGGAAACACGGGCCCTCATAATAAATTGCTTGTGTTAATAGACATGGATTCATGATCTAGTGGGGCTCCTGAGATTTCGTTGGATTCACGCATGAACTATCCCAGCACCCCGTATATGCTAAGTTATAGCTAAAATTATCAGCCTTGCTCGAATCCATGAATACATCAAGTTGCAAGATTGAGTTCATGTCAGAATCGTGTATTCGTGTCAAGTATTCTTGTATTCGTATCAAGTTTTATTCATAGTTCGAGTCAAGTCATAGTGTTCAAATATTCATATCTTGCTTTAGTCAGGTTCAAGTATTTTGATTCATGATCAATGGTCAAGTATACCTGTTTGAGTTCGATATTGATTTCGTGTGTTCAAGTTCATGATCAAGTATTCATGTTTGCTTTTGATGTTTGAATTCAAGTATACATGATCAAGTATTCGTGTTTGGTTTTAGATTCAGGTTTGAGTTTGGATTCAGACTTGAGTTAAACTCATACTTGAGTCAGACACTTGTAAACTAATTTAGATCCTGAATTAGATTCGGGAGTCATCAATAACTGCGGCACATGGACGACAGAATTTATGTCTTTTTCCAAGACAATTACCATTGATAACTTCGTTAAGTTTTTCTACCTTAAATAGGCAAGCATCCACTTTCTCCGGCTCTCTGGGGCTCAAGAGAATTGATCCCGCTTAAACTTATATTTACTAAAATCCTTAACTGTTATTTTATATAACTCGAGGGGTTTTATGAAAAATATTTTTAATAAAATTTTAAAATAAATCTCGAGAACTTATTTATATTATTTAGGGTTTTCATGGATGTGAATTTTAAGGACTTGAGGTATTTTAGTGATAATTACATAATTTGGAAAGTTCATGGTATTTTATTGTAAAACTTGTCTTTTGTTGGTAACTTGATGATATTTTGGTGAAACTTGTAATTCTTTCATTTAAAAAAATATAAGTTTATTATATTTTGAAAATATATGGATTTGTAATTTTGTATAATTATTTAAAAATTAAATTTTTATTTAAGTAGAAAAAATACATTTTTCTTAAAAACCGTATTTAAAATCTTTCGAGACCGAATACTCCGTGAGGAAATTTGCATCTCGCTCTACTAGCCTAAAGATGTATGATAATCCGCACCATCCAATAGCGGGACCCCTAAAGAGGGTTGTAGAGGCATATTTGCAAAGGAATTTAAAATACAATTTAAAAGAAAACCGGTTTTATAGTAAATGGTATTTTTAATGTAATATTGCAGTCGTAACAAAAATTCATACAAATATATATCGTGCTATGGACCATGTGTGTATGTGAGGGGTAGGTCATTACCCCGTGATGTTTTTTAAAGGTATGTTTTAACAAAATACGAAAAGATGTGTTATCTAAAATTCATGGTATTTAATGAAAAAGTTAAATTGTGATTGTTTTACAAAAGATTCTTGGATAATAATTTATTCTAGCCATGAGTATTAAGCTTATAAGTGAAGTGGTACAATTTGTTTGATCAAAACATAAAGGAAAATGGAGTTATATGCTTTAGAAATAGAAATATCGGTAATGACTCCACTTTTTACCGATTTTGATTAAAAAGAAATTCAAGAAATAGAAAGGAAGATTGGGAGGGACTAACTAGTTATTTAAGTTAAGGAAAGGTAAGAAAAGAGAGGGTTGTCGTCGCGGCGTCGCGGGAGCTCCAGAATTGCTTCGATTCTTCGCCGGAAGTTGACCGCTTGCTAACTCCACTTGCACTTCACTTGTAAAATTTTGAAAGTTTTGGTTAGAATTTTCAGAATGATGAAGGGCTGGGGCATGGGGTAGTATTTATAATATAGAATTAGGGTTTTGGAATTAAAATGGTGAATTAAAATGCATTAAAATGATGATAAATTGGGAATTGAAGGGTCTCTATTTGATTGCAGAGCAATGAAACTGTAAGTCTATATTACCCACCCTGGTACTTTCGGGGAGGCGGAATAGGTAAAAATCGAATTTTTCTCACAAGGAAACATAGACTAACCATGAAGGATCTTTGCTAAACAAAAACTAACAAACTAACTTAGAGTTTTAACTACTAGGTTAGATGATTATACCTTGGTCTTGAACTCCTTCTCTTCTTGTGTTGCTTCCTCTTCTTGTGAGCTCCTTGGAGTGGTGTAGATGGCTCCTCCTCACCGTCTTCTCTTTGCCAAAGAAAGATCCACCCGAAGGCCTCTATCTTGAGCTCCTACCTCAACAATGAAGTAACTAGAGTGCTTGGCTTGCTAGACTAAGAATCCTAGAGTGAGTAGAGAGGTGTTTTGGTGGTTTGATATCACAAAAGCTCTTGATTTTCAACTTATGAAACAAAAGAGCCTTGAGAGAGGAAGAGGAGAGAGATTGCAAGAGAGAGAATGTATCATGATAATATGAAGAGATAGCTCTCATATGAACAAAAAAGAATAATGATAATTTTAATTAGGATAAATTGTCATGGTTGATGTTGATTTGACCATTATCATGTCACAATTAATGCTAAGCATGCTCACAAAAATATCTAAGTCAACATGGGTCAACATAGTCAAATGGTCAAACCAATTAACCATGATACAATTATCTCTAATTACAACTCATCAATCAATTTCCTCCATCTCATTATGGTTTTAATCAAGTCAATAGTCAAAACCCTAATGAGATTTCTCTGCCTCTGTCAACTGTGTATACACACCCGCATCCGTGTTCCGAGGAACACGAATACAATGAGACTGAACCAACCCAAAAACCAAATACTAGGATCTGGCTTAAACCAAAGCCCACTAATATCAACAGCCCGAACACTGAACACGCACAAGTACGCATATGTGAACGAACCCTGTCGTAAAACCATACGACCTCTATCTCGTTTCGCCCAAAGGTGAACAACCCTCTGTGTGGGACTCTAAAGACTCGACACTACGCTGGCAGTGGGTTTAACCACAGGCCGCAAGCAGTACTAGCTGTATGTAACGGTCCTCAGGTAGATGCCGATAAGAAGACCGATGAGGTGAACCCATCCGAACTCCTACTGAGCCTGAATGTGACAATCTCCGTACAGTCCGGTCTGTTCGTCTAAGAGTATCGCATGCCGGGCCTAGGGGAGGTAAATGTCAGACCCATAATAGCGGTACAAGTCATGTCGGAGTGTAGCCTAGAACACCCTGAGAAACTACTGGAAACACTACCAGTAAATCTCGCTTGCCCTGGCCAGGGACTTTGTGTAATGGCTCTCCTAGACACAGCGCGATATCAACTCCCAGTACCGGAAGAGACGAATCATGTCTAACCGCCACTGCCTCCAAGTGCTTCGGGACTGCACCCAATTACTACCTATTTGCACGACTCAATAGAGCCGTGGTAGGGTAGCAATCAAAGAACAGTGGGAACACACTTGAGGCGAAGTAGCAGTGTCAAGTCAACGGACTAAGCTGTACTCATGTCACCTGGGAACTGTTACCTGACGATAGGTATAATACCAACCAACAGTTCCCGACGAGTCCTGTCCAGTGTACTCGTAACCTAACGAGCACCTGCATACTATCTCCAGTATGACGTACTGATGGCTGTGGGATAGACCATCTCCCCTGCTGGGATGAGAAGCGTATGCACTAGTCAACTCTAGAGTATCGATACCCTATCTCGATAATCTTACGACTAGGGACCTGTATAAGGATGTGCTTATAGACTACCCAGCCCCCACTAGTGTGATCGCCATCGCAACGCCGGTAGTCAAGCAAAGATCCTAAGGGCTCCATCAATATGTATTAGCGATATGTTAAAAGAAACATATACATATATTAAGATAGATACAAACCAAGTAGCATACTACAATATCAAGCAAGACCGCCGTCAATCCATGTATATATCCCAAGCTTCCAAAATGTAATATACAAACTAGTAATATACAATAATGGCCTCTAGGGCATACATATCCAACAGAAACAGTGCAGGGGAATTAAGGGCAGGGGAAGGGTTGTGTGTGCAAAGCCCGGCCCTCATTGGGCTCAGGCCGACTGTCGGTGCTGGCCACATTGCAAGATCCGCCGGTCTTTTGAGGGGGTAGGGCTGTCGGATTGGTGCCACGTGTTCACGCCAGTGTTAGCACCATTTTGCACATGTTTGATTTTTCTGACTTTTCATTTTTGTGTGTATTGCACGTGTAAACTTTTAGGCTTCCGAAAAGTTTAAAAATTAAATCAGAAATAATTAATGTGTTTGATGGAATTCGAACATAGGGGCTACGTCACAGCAGTGCAAGAACTTTACTAGTGAGATACAAGTGGCTTCTTGCTATTCTTAAATAAAATATACTTATAACTTGTACTCAGCCTTGTAAACTCCTTTCTGCACATTAAACTGAAAAATTTTGTACAGTAAATTCAAAGTCGTTACATTCTACCCTCCTTATAAAAATTTCATCCTCGAAATTTATACAAGGAAGTTATAACAGATTCAAGATAAATTAGATTACAGTGGTGTGAAAGAACTACTGATATTGTACCGAAAGTGTATGAAAATGTTTAGGTAGATGAAAGACCAACAGGATGCAAGAATTTGAAAGGCTAAAAAAGCTGGGAGGGGATTTTACCAGGGTTACCTTGACCCATAGCTTCGGCTTCCACGGCCGCCAAGGTGAAAGCCTGACGTCTCTGTACATTTCTCTGTGCATGCTGGTATATCAATGGCTGACGAGGTAAAGGTGGTCCATATGGAGGTGGTGCAGGAAGAGCTAACCGAGTAGGTGGAGCTTGAATAGCTGGTCTAGCTACGGGAATTGGGCCAGTTCGGTTGTGTGGGCAAGTTCCTATAGTGTGTGAGGATGATGAACATATCAGACAAAGACCATTCGCTCGACGACAATCTTTGACTTGGTGTCCGGTCCTCTTACAATAAATACAGAAATTGGGTTCAGTCTCGGAAAATGATCCTCCTGGCCTCATAGCTGGCGCTGGGAGAGTTGGCCTAGAAGAGCCTCCTCCAGTAATCTGATGGGCGGGACGTTTCATACCTACCAACTGTGGCCTTTCCTTCTTCTTAATGACAGCTTCATAGCGACGAGCCGACTTCAAGCTGCTTCATGCGTCAGGTATTCTCCCGTTGCTAGGGCAGCCTGGATCTTCGGGTCTAATCCTTGCTGGAAGTGCCTGGCTCTGATTTCTGCAGTAGGAATTAGATGGGCGGCGAATCTGCTGAGCATGGTGAATTCAGCATCGTACTCGTCCACTGACTTATCTCACATGGATCCTTGTTGCAGGCGAATGAATTTATGTTCCATCTCGAAGTGTGCGGTTTCCGGAAAATACTTGGCATCAAAGAGATCACGAAAATTTTTCCACTCGATTGGCTGCTCAAGAAGGCTTTTCTCGGCCTTCCACCAGATTCTTGTATTGTCAGTAAGCTGGAGTTTTGCTATTCTAACCCAAGCCACTTCTGGTACTTAAGTTGCGGCTAGGTCGTTTTCAATGCTCTGTGCCTATTCCTCGGCCTCAAGTTGTTTCTCCTTCCCTGAGAAGTTCTTCTGGTGTAACGCTCGAAATTGTTTCACTCCCGGTATTTCTGCTTCAAAGCGGATGAAACTCTATTGAAGGAGAGCAGTCTGCTCCTGAAAAATCATGCTTTGAGCCTGCTGACCTTCAAGTAGGCTTTTGATAGCCTCCAGAAGCATTGTTTGTTCTGTGAGTGGTGCGGCTACGGTAAGTGGAGGTGGTAGGACGGTAAAGATAGATGGTGGTATACTTCCATTGTTGGTGATAGGGTTGCTGGGAGAATCCATCACCTTAGATAAAGCAGAAAGATTAGGATAGATTCAACGGAAATTGAATTGCACAGAATGTAAAGTTGTTGAATCTCAAATTTCTTGTTATATATTGCTTATGCCTTCATGCAGAATGACAGACCTGCATAGGACACCAACAAAACCTGTCACGCCCCGCTTTTCAGTAGACGGAAACGGTGACGTGGCAAGCCCGCGATGTATTTATTTCCAGAAGATCATTTCCCGGAATAAATACGCTAAGCGTAAAAGAAGCAATATAAAATGATAAGAAAATTAACATGAAATTAAAACTTCAACAACTTTAATTATATTCAACTTGATTCATTTACAATACATGATTTCAACTGAAAGGAAATACAAGAAAAGAAATGCCTAAAACAGTGGCATACATAAACTGAGAAGAAGATAACCGGTCTAGGCCTGGATCGCAATCTGATTGTGCTCTTCCTCTGAGATGTCTACCTCCTCGATCTCTATAGTATCTGACGAACATTCTAAGAAAACAAAGGTGAGTGGAATGCTCGTCAACGAACTTTCGCTCGGTAAGTCCCCAAGATATGAAGTGAAATATAAAGTGTAATGATAAAGGAAGTGTATATCATAAACAATTGATTATGATGTATGGTGTCTCAGCATATCATTTTATGTAAACACGGCAATTTTATTTAGTATGCAGTTCTTTCGTAATATATGTGAACAAGTATGATAATATATATGACAAGTAGGTAAACATGACAGTATAGCATGAGCATGGAAAATAAATATAACATGGCCGTATAGTGTAGGTATGGTGAGCATGCAGTGAATGTAAGTGTCTTAACATATCTCTACTTGGGTACACTAATTTAACGTAAGTTCAAGGGTGAATGTCAACCAATCTCAAGAGTGTTCTCGAATCCAACAGGCTATAATTCAGGGGTAAGGAACCGTAGGCCCGAATCAAGTGTTAGTAATGGGACTTCAACCTAGTGTTGAAGTATTCCAAACTCAACAGGCTGTAATTCAGGAGTAAGGAAATACGGACCCTCATGATAGCTTACTTATGTTAGTAAATATGGATTCATGATCTAGTGGGACTCCTGAGATTTCGTTGGATTCACGCATGAACTACCCTAGCACCCCGTATATGCTAAGTTACAGCTAAAATCACCAGCCTTGCTCGAATCAATGAATACATCAAGTTGCAAGATTGAGTTTATGTCAAAATTATGTATTCGTGTCAAGTATTCTTGTATTCATGTCAAGCTGTATTCATGGTTCGAGTCAAGTCATAGTGTTCGAATATGTTAGTGATATATGCCCTAAAGGCCATTATTGTATCATACTGGATTGTATATTATATATTGGAAGCTTGGGATATTCACAGTTATAATAACAGTTTTTCTCGAAATGGTAGTATATTACTTGGTTTGATTCTATCTCAATATGTGCATGTGTTTCTTTTAGCATATCGCTTATACATATTGGTAGAGCCCTTAGGATCTTTGCTTGACTACCAGCGTTGTGATGGCAGTCACACTAGTGAGGGCTGGGTAGTCTATAAGCACATCCTTATACAGGTCCCTAGTCATAGGATTATCAAGATGGGGCATCAATACTCAGAGTAGACTAGTATATACGCTTCTCATCCCAGCAAGGGAGATGGTCTATCTCATAGCCATTAGTATGCCGTACTGAAGATAGTATACAGGTGCTTATTAGGTTATGAGTTACACTGGACGGACTCATTAGGAACTGCTGGTTGGTGTTATACCTATCATCAAGTAGCAGTTCCCCGGTGGCATGAGTACAGATTAGTCCGTTGACTTGATATCGCTATTCATCTCGAGTGTGTTCCCACTGCACGTAGATTACTACCCTACCACGGCTTAAAAGAGTCGTGCAAACAGGTAGTAGTTGGGTGCAGTCCCGAAGCACTTGGAAGCAGTAACGGTTAGATAGGATTCGTCTCTCCCGGTATTGTGGGTTGATATCGCACTGTGTTCGGAAAGCCATTACACAAAGTCCCTGACCAAGGCAATCGAGATATACTGATAGATACTCCAGTAGTTTTTCAGGGTGTATTGGGCTCTATCCCGGCACGACTTATTGTGCTGTTAGGGGTCTGATATTTACCATCCTTCTAGGCACGATATGCGGGGATCTTAGACGAACAGACTGGACTATACAGAGATTGTCACAGATAGGCTCAGTAGGAGTTCGGATGAGTTTGCTTATCGGCCTTCTTATCGACAGATACCTGGGTAGCCATTACGTGCAGCTAGTACCGATGACGTGCTTGTGGTTAAACCCACTGCCAACATA
Source organism: Agapanthus africanus (assembly GCA_030015575.1). Taxonomy (NCBI): domain Eukaryota; kingdom Viridiplantae; phylum Streptophyta; class Magnoliopsida; order Asparagales; family Amaryllidaceae; genus Agapanthus; species Agapanthus africanus. The sequence goes on from CM057338.1 coordinate 503,407,427, forward strand.
CTGTCGAGTTTTTAGAGTCCCACACAGAGGGTTTCCCTGCTTCGGGCGAAACGATGTAGAGGCCGTATGGTTTTACGGCAGGATTCCGATCACATACGTGTACTGGCTACACGGATGATGTTCGGGTGCATAATACTAGTGGGCTTTGGTTTAAACCAGATCCTAGTATTATATTATTAGATTGTTATCATCTCATTGTATTCATATTTTCAGGAATACGAATACGGGTATGTATATACGGTGAGGGCATTCTTGTAATTTTACAAGGTATGCTTCTAGAAAGGGACATCTCATTATTGGATTATCTATTTTGGGAAATAGATTAATGAGATGGATATTTGGAGACATACATGGCATGGGTGAAGCATGGCTATTTTGATTTCATTATTAGTTTGGACTCACTATTCAAGCATGGGTGATATTCTTATTGTGAAATATTGCATGCTTGAATAAGTGATGAGAGAGTAGCCATTCTTCACTTGATATTAACCTTAGCTCATTTGCTTCTTTTCATTCTCTCTCCAAGTTTCCTCTCCTTCTTCCTTAAAGATCCTTACCCTCACATGTGTTGTGAAACAAAGGATCTCATGAGATAAAACACTCCATTAGCTACTCTACATCACCTAGACTACTTAGATTAGTGAACTAAGTGGCCTAATTATCTCAATTTAGAGGTAGGAGCTTGAAGTACAAACTCTCGGGTGGATCATATTCGACACGAGGAGGCCGACGTTGCAACCTTCATCCATTCTTCGAGGAGCTCAAGGAGAGGAGGAGAAGAAGACCCGAAGGACTGGTTCTAGGAAGTATAACAATCTATCATTGTAGTTAGAACCTCCTAGATAGTTTATCTAGTTAAGGTTCCGTAAAGATCCTGGAGTTTAGTCGGTGTTGCGAGCTTTGTAAAAATCATTTTTTGTAAATTCCGCCTCCCCGCGAACCCGTGGGGTGCGTGACATCGACTTACAGAATATTCATGACTTGCTTTAGTCAAGTTCAAGTGTTCTGATTCATGATCAATGGTTAAGTATACCTGTTTGAGTTCGATATTGATTTCGTGTGTTCAAGTTCATGATCAAGTATTCATGTTTGCTTTTGATATTTGAATTCAAGTATTCATGATCAAGTATTCATGTTTGGTTTTAGATTCAAGTTTGAATTTGAATTCAGACTTGAGTTAGACTTAGACATGAGTCAGACACTTGTAAACTGATTTAGATCCTGAATTAGGTTCGGGAGTCATCGGTAACTGCTGCACATGGACGGCAGGATTTATGTCTTTTTCTGAGACAATTGCCATTGATAACTCCGTTAACTTTTTCTACCTTAAATAGGTAAGCACTCACTTTCTCTGGCTCCCCGGGGCTCAAGAGAATTAATCCCGCTTAAACCTATATTTACTAAAGTCCTTAACTGTTGTTTTATATAACTCGAGAGGGTTTTATGAAAAATATTTTTAACAAAATTTCAAAATAAGCCTCGAGACGTTATTTATATTATTTAGGGTTTTCATGGATATGAATTTTAAGAATTTAAGATATTTTAGTGATAATGACATAACTTAGAAAGTTTATGGAATTTTATTGTAAAACTTATCTTTTGTTGGTATCTTGATGTATTTTGATGAAAGTTGTAATTCTTTCATTTAAAAAAATATAAGTTTATTATATTTTGAAAATATATGGATTTGTAATTTTGTATAATTGTTTAAAAATTAAATTTTTATTTAAGTAGAAAAATACGTTTTTCTTAAATACCGTATTTAAAATCTTTCGAGACCGAATGCTCCGTGAATGTAAGTCGATGTACAACACCCCACGACTTGCGGGGAGGCGGAAATATGAAAAACGATCTTGTTCTTTGCTTAAACATCGACTAACCGCACGAATCGAAGCTAAACGATAACTAACATGAAACATAGAAGTTCTATACTACTATGTTTAGGGATTATACCTAACGAATCGTGTCCTTCGTCTTTGCGAACTCCTCCTCCTCCTCGGCCTTCTCGAAGTAGTAGACGATCCACCCGAGAGCTTTACTCCAAGCTTAGCCTCTAAACTTGAGGCAACTAACCTTCTTTAAGTGCTAATCAAAGAAGCTAGGTGATATAGAGTGAGGGTTATGGTTTAATTAGTCTAACTAATCCTTGTACTCAACACATGAGAGGGGAGGATTAGGATTTGAAGAGGGAGAGCTTGAGGAGAGAGAAGATGAACATCATAATGAAGTGAGAATAATGAGTTATCATAATATATATCAAGCATTTTATTTTATCAAGAAAAGAAAAGAAAATGATTTACAAGCATGCTTGATAAATATCTTGTGGTGATTCATCTCCATGAGTCATTAAGCAATTATGAAGCATTAATGACATGGATGAATCATCCATATGACTCACTAATCTCATTCAATGCATATGCCACCTAAACCTCCTTAGTCACCACCTTCTAGAAGCTTCTCGCGCAATTACGAGAACGCCCCTCCTTTCCGCAAAAAATACGGAAAAACTTTAGACTGTATAAATCCAATAACCGGATACCAGTAACTGGCTTAAACCAAAGCCGACTGGTAAAAACTGTCCGAAAGTCGTACGTGCGTAAACACACGTATGCGTCCGAACCCTTGTCGTAAAACCATACGACCTCTATATCGTTTCGCCTGGAGTAGGGAAACTCTCTGTGTGGGACTCTAGAGACTCGACTACTACGCTGGCAGTGGGTTTAACCACAGACCGTAAGCGGCACTAGCTGTACGTAACGGTCCCCCGGTAGATGTCAATAAGAAGGCCGATGAGGAAACCCATCCGAACTCCTACTGAGTCTGATGTGACAATCTCCGTACAGTCCGGTCCGTTCGTCTAAGACTATCGCATATCGGGCCTAGGGGGGCGGCAAGCGTCAGTCCCTTAATAGCGGTATAAGTCGTGTCGAAGGGAAGCCCATTACACCCTGAGAAACTACTGGAACCTACCAGCAAATCTCGCTTGCCCTGGCCAGGGACTTTGCGTAATGGCTCTCTGACACAGCGCGATATCAACCCCCAATACCGGGAGAGACGAATCCTGTCTAACCGCCACTGCCTCCAAGTGCTCGGGACTGCACCCAACTGCTACCTGTTTGCATGACTCCTTTGAGCCATGGTAGGGTAGCAATCTAAGAACAGTGGGACACACTCGAGGCGAAGTAGCAGTGTCAAGTCTGCGGACTATGCTGTACTCATGTCACCTGGGAACTGTTCACTGACGACTGGTATAAAACCATCCAACAGTTCCCTGTGAGTCCTGTCCGGTGTACCCGTAACCCAACGAGCACCTGCATACTATCTCCTGTACGACGTACTGGCGGCTGTGGGATAAACCATCTCCCCAACTGGGATGAGAAGCGTACACACTAGTCTACTCCGTAGTATCGATGCCCTGTCTCGATAATCCAGCGACTAGGGACCTGAATAAGGATGTGCTTGTAGACTACCCAGCCCCCACTAGTGTGACTGCCATCACAACGCTGGTAGTCAAGCAAGATCCTAAGAGCTCTATCAATACGTCTATTCACATATTAAGATAGAAAAAACCAAGTAGCATACTACCATGTTTAGCAAGACTGTTATATACATGTGAATATCCCAAGCTTCCATTAAGTAATATACAAACTAGTATGATACAATAATGGCCCCTAGGGCATATACACTAACAATCTCCCACTTGCACTAGGGCCATGTACTGGCATATCGAAGACCGATGATCTCGAGTAGCCTCTCGAACTGAATCTGAGGTAGGGCCTTTGTGAATGGATAGCAATGTTCTCTTCAGAAGCAACTCTCCGAACCTCGATCTCCTGACGATCAATGATCTCCCTGATCAGGTGATACCGCCTTAAGATGTGTCTGGACTTCTGATGGGACCTTGGTTCCTTTGCTAAAGCTATAGCTCCGTTGTTGTCGCAATACAGAGGTATTGGATCAACTATGGTAGGAACCACCTGAAGTTCTGTTAGGAACTTCTTCATCCAGACTGCTTCTTTTGCGGCATCGCAAGCAGCTATATACTCCGCTTCCATCGTCGAGTCAGCAACGGTGTCCTACTTGGAGCTCTTCCAGCACACCGCCCCTCCATTGAGGGTAAAGACATAACCCGACATGGACTTGGAATCGTCCTTATCACTCTGAAAGCCGGAATCAGCAAAGGCCTCCAATCTGAGGTCTTTTCCGCCGTAAACCAAGAACATCTCCTTAGTCCTTCTCAGGTACTTGAGAATGTTCTTTACTGCTATCCAGTGCTTCTCCCCTGGGTCTGACTGATACCGGCTTACCACGCTCAGTGCGTAAGCTACATCTGGTCTGGTGCACAACATCGCATACATTATAGAGCCTACCGCAGAAGCGTAGGGTATAATAGACATGCGTTCCCTTTCCAAATCAGTCTTGGGAGACATCTCTTTGGAGAGGGTGATTCCGTGACAAGCCGGTAGATTACCGCGCTTAGAATCTTCCATACTGAATCTTTTCAGTACAGTGTCGATATACCTGGACTGCGAAAGTCCCAACATCCTCTTGGATCTATCACGATAGATCTGGATCCCCAGAATGTAAGAGGCATCACCCAGGTCTTTCATGGAGAAACTGTGTGACAAGAATCCTTTGACAGATTGTAGCATAGGTATGTCATTTCCTATCAATAGAATGTCATCCATGTACAAGACGAGTAATACGACACTTCTGGCTACAACTTTACTATATATGCACGGTTCATCTAGATTTTTGATAAAGTCATATTCTTTGACTGTCTCATCAAAACAGATGTTCCAACTCCGCGATGCCTGCTTTAGTCCATAAATGGACTTAAGCAGCTTGCATACTTTCCCGCTGCTCCCACTCTGATTGAAACCCTCTGGCTGATCCATATAGACGCACTCTTCTAAATTCCCATTCAGAAAAGCCGTCTTTACGTCCATCTGCCAGATTTCATAATCATGGAAGGCAGCAATAGCAAGAAGGACCCGAATGGATTTGAGCATAGCCACTGGAGAAAAAGTTTCGTCATAGTCCAAACCAGGTCTTTGAGGAAAACCCTTTGCAACAAGTCTAGCCTTATAGGTTTCCACCTGTCCATCTACACCAATCTTTTTCTTGAAGATCCATTTGCATCCTATGGGTTTTACCCCATCTGGAGCAAAGTCCAAAGTCCATACTTTGTTGGTGTACATGGACTCCATTTCGGTCCGCATTGCATCTAGCCATCGTACCGAGTCGCCGCTCTGGATGGCCTGCTGGAAGTCAGTAGGTTCATCATCATCTATGATGCAATCCTCTCTATCCCCATCTATGAGAAAACCGTAGTATCTCTCAGGCGGACGAGACGGCCTACTACTCCTGCGGAGGGGTGCGGGAATGTCCTGTTCTTCTTGAACTACCGGTTCTACCAAACTTTCAGTATTAGTTTGTGGTTCTGGAATTTCTTCCAGTTCTATTTCGCTCCCACTTGATTCCTTTTCTAAAAACTGATGTTCTAGAAAATGGGCATTACGAGAAACAAATACCTTTTGTTCCTCTGCGTAATAGAATAGATATCCCCTGGAGTTCTTTGGATATCCCACAAACTTACACTTTACTGATCGTGCCTCGAGCTTGTCCACATGCTGCTTTTTAACAAAAGCTGGACATCCCCAAATCTTTATATACTGTAGATGGGGTTTCTTCCCGCTCCACATCTGATATGGAGTGGTAGGCACAGTCTTGGTAGGAACCATATTCAAAAGATATGCCGCTGATTCTAGCTTCATAACCCCAAAAAGATCGCGGTAACTCAGCATTACTCATCATGGATCGTACCATATCCAATAGGGTTCGATTCCGTCTCTCCGATACACCGTTGTGCTGCGGAGTGTATGGAGGAGTAAGCTGAGAGAGAATTCCTTTCTCTTTTAGGTAACCTAGGAACTCGGCACTCAAGTATTCACCACCTCGATCAAATCTAAGTGTCTTGATACTTTTGCCGGTTTGGTTTTCTACTTCATTCTGATACTCTTGGAATTTCACAAAAGCCTCGGATTTATGTTTCATCAGATAAATGAATCCGTATCTTGAGTAATCATCCGTGAAAGTAATGAAATAGGAAAAACCACCTCTTGCATGCGTAAACATTGGACCACATACATCACTGTGTATGAGTCCTAAGAGCTCGCTCGCTCTTACTCCTTGTCCAGTAAATAGAGTCTTTGTCATCTTTCCTTTGAGACAAGATTGACAAGTGTCATAAGTTTGATATTCGAACGAGTCCAAATATCCTTCTCTATGCAACTTAGTCAACCTTCTCTCATTGATATGACCCAGTCTACAATACCATAAGAAAGCTTTATTTAAATCTGGAGACTTTCTTTTAAGTGTGTTCTGGACATTGAAAATTTGGAGTTGGTTTAAAACATATATACCGTTATTTAGTGTACCGGACCCAATCAAACCATGATTAAGGTGGATGTTAACAACATCTCTTACAAACGTGAAATCATAACCTTTATTTGATAACAAGGAAACTGATATGATATTACACGTTAAGCTTGGTACAAAAAAACAGTTATGTAAAACCAAAATATGTCCACTCGTCAATCCCAGGTGATAATCCCCGACGGACGCAGCTCCCACGCTAGCTCCGTTAGCAACCTTTAGGGTCATATCACCTTCCTTCAGCACTCTACGGTTTCTCAGTGCCTGCAATGAATTGAAAATATGAGATCCTGATCCGGTATCCAATACCCAGGAAGTAGAGTTAATTGACAGACAATTCTCAATTACAAACACACCTGAAGTCGAAGCCACAGCTTGCTTCGGTTCCTGGTTCTTGGCGTTCCATGCCTTGCAATCTTTCTTCCAGTGCCCTTTCCTGTGACAATGGAAGCACTCATCCTGGCCCACTACCGGTACTGCAAACTTTTTCTTTCCCTTCCCTCCCACCTTACTAACACCTCCTCTAGGTTTGGTAGCGGCCTTCTTCTTCCTTCCTTTGGCCCTAGCCTTGGACCCGGAAGAAGATGCACCGCTAACAAACATAGCGGTTGTTTCCCTTGCCTTCTGCAAGGTGCCCTCTGCACTCCTTAACATGTTCAGGAGTTCCGGAAGTTCAACTTCTTTTCTTTGAATGTTGAAGTTCAGGATAAACTGGGCGTAGGTGTGAGGAAGGGACTGGAGAATAAGGTCTGTATAGAGCTCATTATCCAAAGTCATCCCAAGGTCTGCGAGCTCTTCAATATAGCCAATCATCTTTAGGACATGTTCTCCTACCGATGACCCGACAGCCAACCTCGCTCGAAACAAGTTCTTAGAGGTCTCGTATCTTGCTATACGAGATTGCTCTCCATAAAGTTCCTTTGTATGGAGAAATATGCTATCTAGGTTCATATCCTCGTGCCTCCTCTGATGTTCATTGTTCATCGAGGCAAGCACGATGCACTTGGCTTTCGCGCAATCTAAATCCCAGGTTTTGCGGATTTCCTTATCCGCATTACTGGATTTGGGACCAGGGACAGCAGGTGCCGTAGCGGTGAGGACGTACCCCAGTTTGTCATAGGTCAAAGCCATTTTGACATTCCGCAGCCAATCTTTATAGTTTGGCCCTGTCAGTATATTTTTCTCTAAAAGTAACTTAAGTCCAGTCATTTTCAGGGTCGCTGCAAATAGGAGAGAGAGAAGAAAACTCTTTAGCATGATGCTCTTGCAAGTTTAGAGTGGTTTTTAGTTTATCTAAACTGGATGGCTCCCACTGTTTCTCGAATCCTTCCTCAAACCATATAAGAAGAATTAGCCAGGACTATTCTCACCATACAATACTTGCTTAACCGTTCAGCCAGGCTAGTGTCGATACTTCGAGGGAGGTTTTCCAACGCTTTCGCGAAGTTCCTTAATTAAATAACCTCTTTTCTCTGGGGGCGTAACCCCGCTGACACCTTTCTTGACACCTACTTGGTTTATAGCATTGATCGTTAAGTGACGAATATCCTGATAAGTAGCATATACTCACAGTAGGATCGGGATCCAAATATCATCGTATGATAATGTTGAAGGAATCCTACCAACATTCATCAAACTCCAAATGGTATGCAACTCTTTGCAAATTTCAGTTTCTTTAGAAATTCCCGATATATATTTTTTCCCCATGCTCTTATGACCTTGGCGTTCGGTCAAAATGTCATAAGTCACATGTCAAGTTCTACCCATCATTATCTTGTCAATTGAATACCTAATAGCTACCAAACACTATGCCTTGGCGTTAGGTCAAAATACATAGCTTGAATACTACTGAATACCCAGATGAAATGACGGAGGGCTACGAATGGTTTTGGCGAAACCGTGAACGTAGTGAACTTGATATAACCGAAGGAACCTGATAGATTTTAAAAGGAGTGGTTAAAGCTCCGCATTTAAAAATATCTGTTTTTAAAATTAACCGAGTGGTTTCTTTTAAATTGTTCCAACGATTAAACTTTTTGGTTTATTTTCTTTGCATTATAAATAATGCGTCCCATCATTAACCTATCATTGCAGAAAACAACGAAAATACAACGTCCTCTTATGCCATCCGCATTCGCCACGGGGTCCCGTCATCACCCGTTAGGTTACTTAACTAACGACAGAGCGGGGGCTGGGCTAACGCGGGTGTAAAACATAAGTGACGTCTAAATAGCTATCATATATAGATATTGTACATTCGTCAGACGCAATAATAGGCATTCCAGATCACAGATGAACTTTATTGGATTTGCAAGCAATCCGTGTTTGTTTTGAGCCTGCAACAAAAGACGGATTACACAGTTGTGATGAATAGCCATTACCCCACCCAAGACCCCAACGGGCACGGCAAACTACCCACCCGGCAGTTTGTGCACCCCACCTTGGGTCTGTCCTAGGAGCAAAAACAGTAAAATGAAATAATACAACGGTGGCTACAACCGCAACCTGGATGTGCCCCGCAAAATAATATTACAACAAATTACATTTACATCGAATGAATTAAATAATAACCCATCATATAACCCCGGCTATACATCACAACAGTCTAACACAGTTCATATTCATAAACAGATAAAATCCATTACAGAAATGTGCAACCCCCTGCCAACCGACATACTAGCAGTTAGGGGAGGTTTACGAACACATTATACAAACACAGATATAATCCAACAAGCAAATACTGTATAATTTTGATCGATTAAACACTTTTAATTTTGCTCCAATACTTCTCTGTAAATCTGAAATCTGAGCAAAAATAAAAACTTCCAGAAAATACCAAATATCACAGAGAAGCAACACAGGAAAATTGGGTTCCTGAATCGCCAACTCGGCGGCGGAAGCGCGAGTAGGCGATTCAGGGGCCCAAATTTCTTGGGTGTTCTTCTACTGTCTTTTTAAGCTTTCTGAACCTCCCTGAAAATTTTTTTGACTTCATTTAAAAATCGACAGAAACTTGTGATTTCGGGTTTTTCCGGTTTCGTTTTTTCCGTTCGAAATTCATACAAATTTGCAAGTAAGTTATTTATTGTTTAGCGAGGCTCTGATACCACTGTAAGTCGATGTACAACACCCCACGACTTGCGGGGAGGCGGAAATATGAAAAACGATCTTGTTCTTTGCTTAAACATCGACTAACCGCACGAATCGAAGCTAAACGATAACTAACATGAAACATAGAAGTTCTATACTACTATGTTTAGGGATTATACCTAACGAATCGTGTTCTTCGTCTTTGCGAACTCCTCCTCCTTCTCGGCCTTCTCGAAGTAGTAGACGATCCACCCGAGAGCTTTACTCCAAGCTTAGCCTCTAAACTTGAGGCAACTAACCTTCTTTAAGTGCTAATCAAAGAAGTTAGGTGATATAGAGTGAGGGTTATGGTTTAATTAGTCTAACTAATCCTTGTACTCAACACATGAGAGGGGAGGATTAGGGTTTGAAGAGGGAGAGCTTGAGGAGAGAGAAGATGAACATCATAATGAAGTGAGAATAATGAGTTATCATAATATATATCAAGCATTTTATTTTATCAAGAAAAGAAAAGAAAATGATTTACAAGCATGCTTGATAAATATCTTGTGGTGATTCATCTCCATGAGTCATTAAGCAATTATGAAGCATTAATGACATGGATGAATCATCCATATGACTCACTAATCTCATTCAATGCATATGCCACCTAAACCTCCTTAGTCACCACCTTCTAGAAGCTTCTCGCGCAATTACGAGAATGCCCCTCCTTTCCGCAAAAAATACGGAAAAACTTTAGACTATATAAATCCAATAACCGGATACCAGTAACTGGCTTAAACCAAAGCCGACTGGTAAAAACTGTCCGAAAATCGTACGTGCGTAAACACACGTATGCGTCCGAACCCTTGTCGTAAAACCATACGACCTCTATATCGTTTCGCCTGGAGTAGGGAAACTCTCTGTGTGGGACTCTAGAGACTCGACTACTACGCTGGCAGTGGGTTTAACCACAGACCGCAAGCGGCACTAGCTGTACGTAACGGTCCCCAGGTAGATGTCGATAAGAAGGCCGATGAGGAAACCCATCCGAACTCCTACTGAGTCTGATGTGACAATCTCCATACAGTCCGGTCCGTTCGTCTAAGACTATCGCATATCGGGCCTAGGGGGCGGCAAGCGTCAGTCCCCTAATAGCGGTATAAGTCGTGTCGGAGGGAAGCCCATTACACCTTGAGAAACTACTGGAACCTACCAGCAAATCTCGCTTGCCCTGGCCAGGGACTTTGCGTAATGGCTCTCTGACACAGCGCGATATCAACCCCCAATACCGGGAGAGACGAATCCTGTCTAACCGCCACTGCCTCCAAGTGCTCGGGACTGCACCCAACTGCTACCTGTTTGCACGACTCCTTTGAGCCGTGGTAGGGTAGCAATCTAAGAACAGTGGGACACACTCGAGGCGAAGTAGCAGTGTCAAGTCTGCGGACTATGCTGTACTCATGTCACCTGGGAACTGTTCACTGACGACTGGTATAAAACCATCCAACAGTTCCCTGTGAGTCCTATCCGGTGTACCCGTAACCCAACGAGTACCTGCATACTATCTCCAGTACGACGTACTGACGGCTGTGGGACAGACCATCTCCCCAACTGGGATGAGAAGCATACACACTAGTCTACTCCGGAGTATCGATGCCCTGTCTCGATAATCCAGCGACTAGGGACCTGAATAAGGATGTGCTTGTAGACTACCCAGCCCCCACTAGTGTGACTGCCATCACAACGCTGGTAGTCAAGCAAGATCCTAAGAGCTCTATCAATACGTATACTCACATATTAAGATAGAAAAAACCAAGTAACATACTACCACGTTTAGCAAGACTGTTATATACATGTGAATATCCCAAGCTTCCATTAAGTAATATACAAACTAGTATGATACAATAATGGCCCCTAGGGCATATACACTAAAAGTGAGTAGGTCTGCATATCGCTCTACTAGCCCAAGGATATGCGATAATCCACACCATCCAATAGCGGGTCCCCTGAAGAGGGTTGTAGAGGCATATTTGCAAAGAAATTTAAAATACAATTTAAAAGAAAACCGGTTTTATAGTAAATGGTATTTTAATGTAATATTGTATTCGTAACAAAAATTCATATAAGGATATATCTTGCAATGGAACCATGTGTGTATGTGAGGGGTAGCTCGTCACCCCATGAAGTTTTCTAAAGGTATGTTTTAACAAAATACGAAAAGAGATGTTATCTAAAGTTCATGGTATTTTAATGAAAAAGTTAAATTGTGATTGTTTTACAAAAGATTCTTGGATAAAAATTTATTCTAGTCATGAGTATTAAGTTTATAAGTGAAGTGGTACAATTTGTTTGATCAAAAGGTAAAGGAAAATGGAGTTATATGCCTTAGAAAAAGGAATATCGGTAATGACTCCACTTTTTACCGATTTTGATTAAAAAGAAATTCAAGAAATAGAAAAGAATATTGGGAGGGAATTACTTGTTATTTAGGTTAATGAAAGGTAGGAGAAGAGAGGGTTGTCGTAGCGGCGTCGCGGGAGCTCCAGAATTGCTTCGATTCTTCGCCGAAAGTTGACCGCTTGCTAACTCCACTTGCACTTCACTTGTACTTAGAAAATTTTGAGAGATTGGGCTAGAATTTTCAGAATGATGAACGGCTGGGGCATGGGGTAGTATTTATAGTGTAGAATTAGGATTTTGGAATTAAAATAGTGAATTAAAATGTATTAAAATGATGATAAATTGGGAATTGAAAGGTCTCTGTTTTATTGCAGAGCAATAAAACAGTGTAGGGGAGTTAGGGGTAGGGGAAGGGTTGTGTGTGCAAAGTCCGGGCCTCATTGGGCTCGGGCCGACCGTTGGAGCCGGACACATTGCAAGATCTGTCGGTCGTTGGAGGGATGGGGCCGTCGGATTTATGCCACGTGTCCACGCCAGTGTTAACGCCCTTTTGCACATATTTGATTTTTTTGACTTTTCATTTTAGTATGTATTGCACGTGTAAACTTTTGGGCTTCCAAAAAGTTTTAAAAATAAATCAGAAAAAATTAATATGTCTGATAGGATTCGAACACAGGGGCTACGTCACAGCAGTGCAAGGGCTTTACCAGTAAGATACGAGTGGCTTCTTGCTGTTCTTAAACAAAATACACTTATAACTTGTACTCAGACTTGTAAACTCCTTTCCGTACATTAAACTGAAAAATTTTGTACAGTAAATTCAGAGTCGTTACAGTAGTGGTCGTCCCTTCTTCTATTCATGAATGGAAGGAGAAGTTCGTTTTCGTCGGTCCTACGGAGGGAGAGGATTGGCCAGTGCCCACCAAATGGCATAGGGCAGATTACCTAAGGGTCAAGCAGTCAAATGCCCCAGAGGCGGGGATAGTGTTGCAGTGGGAGCCAATCCAACAGGCTGATGTTCTGCTTTCTAAGCAGGCCTTAAGCTGGGTAGGACTCGGTCCCGTGGGCTTCAGGGGTAAGTTAGGACTTTTCTGATTAATTTAGTCTTAGCATAATTTTGTCATTCCTGCTGTTGACCTTTTCTTTCATTTTCTTCCGCAGAGCCAATGGATCGATCGAAGATCATGGCCGCCAAGGAGCAGGGGGGAAGGACGGCGGAGCTAGTTCATCCAAGCCCGCACTTGGCACAGTTCCCCGGCAAGCTCCTCCCGTCAAGGTAGCCGTTGCTCCTCCCGTCTCGAAGGAACGCCGGAGTGGAGGGCAGAAGCATGCCTGGGATCTGGCTCCCCGGGCCAGGACGGATGCGCCGCCTTCCACTGAGTCTTCGTTCAAAAGACTTAAGAAAGTAGTTTCCCGGCCACTCTCGACCGGGATACAGGTGCAGGAGGGCGACTTCAGCATTGAGGTGTCGTCGGGGCTCTCTGTGGCCAACAGCTTGCTGATGAACATGAAGAAAGCAGCGGGGGCCAAAATTCCCCGGGACACCATGAAGGCCTAAGTGGCGGCAATAGCCCAGGAGACAGTCCAGGCTGGTAATCTTCTAAAAAAAATTCCAAGTGTTTTTTCCTCTGTTTAGCTTCTGACGAAAATTGTTCATGTCTTTGTGCAGGTCCTTCAGCATTGTGCCCTCCATGCCACCATGGAGGCTGAGGAGGTGGCCCCAGCAATGAAAAAGGTCGTAGAGTCTGTAGGGTTCCCTAGGCGGCCGCTGGGTTTCGGTAGGCATCGATCATGCCGTTTTTCAAAAATTGGCGCGCTAAAGAACCCTAACGCTAGAATTTAAACTAGAGAATTAGACGAACAAGGATGTAAACATCTTTATATCTAAGTGAACGAGGAATACAACCTTTGTAGACCGATCCTTCACTTCAATAGCTCCATGTAGTAGTCTTTTCGCTCCAAGTAGTGATCTCCTGGACACTAGTGAGGCTCCACAAGGTGAAATGAACAAGTTTGTTTGAAGTCTTTGAAGCCGAAGATGATCTACATCGAGGAGACATTAACTCAAGCTACCTCTTCACTAAGTGATGATCTAGTGAAGAAACAACCAAATCTAAATAGCTAATAGAGAAGAGATTGATGAAGTAGGAATTTTGCTCACTTTAGAAATGGTTTTCTCACTAATTTTCTTCACCTCTCATGAAGCTAGAAAGCTTTTTGGAGATGAGGAAGAAAATGAAGTGTGAATGGAATAATGAGTGAGAATAGCAATCATGGGTGCGTTAGTGTCATACACTAACTCATGTAGAGAATAAACCATGGCTAAACTATAATGGTTGGGTTAATACATATCTTTAAGTAAAACAAAATGAGTGGACTGGGTCAATGGTTTCACAAGCTTCTACAAGCTTCAACCATGTGACAATTTCCAACTAATTTGATTTACTTTAAATAAACAAAACTCTCACATTATTATAAGCAAGGTGTGAGTCTCATACACCCATATAGCATGTAGCATCTAGCATGACACAAAAGATGTACATTAATATATATCACATATATACCAAGTGTACACAAGTGAGAAAAAGAAATCTTAAGTGAGCTAATATTAGTTAATGTAAGATAATATATCAAATATATAATTATACATTAAATTATTAAATCAATATTTGATTTAATAATCCGGCTATATCACATACAACCGACTAATATCAAATGTATCAATTTGTCGAATCAACACTTGATTCGACAGCTCGGCTATATCACATATAACCGGCCGATATCACATATCGCGAGAATAGAATACGGTATCACATACGCGTATTAATCTCGGTCCCACACATATCACATATGTGCTCCTACTTCTTTTCGCTTAAGCCAGAAAACCTCCGTCAAGTTCATTACGCAATAGGTTTTCAGAAAAACCTGTCGTAGCCCTCCGTCATTTCAGATAAGTTGTATATAGTATTCGTGCTGCATTTGTTGGCTTTCGTCAAGGTGCAGTGTGCGGTAGCTATATGCTGCTTATCTGCTAGCATACGATGCGATTGGATTAGGGTAGTCGTGCGGCTTTGTTGGCTTTCGTCAAGGGTCGTGCGGGTGGGTTTAATTCAATCAAGAAATGAACGGGTTGAACTTGACTAGCGGGATATGGTTTGTTGGCTTTCGTCAAGGTCATAGCACGTTAGGGGCAAAATATTATCGGGAATTTCAAGTGTTGAAATTTGCAATGAGATTGCATACCTTCTATGAGATAGTTGGATCCCGATACCCGCTGCGAGTAAGAGTTACTCCTGAGAGAGTTTTACACATTACAATTAGCCGATCAAGTAGGTGTCCAGAAAAGTGTCAACGGGGTTACGCCTCTGGGAAAACGAGGTTTACATTAATTAGGTTCGTGCGAAATCACGGGGGACCTCCTTCAAAGTACCGACACTGGCCTGGCTGAAAGATTGGCGAACTTGTAGTGTGTAATTAATCCCGGCAAGTCTTTCCTTTTAGGGTTTGAAGGAAGATTTGATAAAAAGCAGTGGGAGCCATCCTGATTAGATAAAATAATAACCAATCTATTTTTACAAGAGCGCACGATGAGTGTTTTCTTCTCTCTCTCTCTAGGTAGCGACCATATCATGCCTTAATCAAGATAATAATACGGATTATTGACCGAACCCGCTTGTTATACTGTGCTGGGGAACGTTGGTCCCGCTCCAACTTATAATTGTTATAAGACAGAGCAGGAAATTGGGGATTACCAGAATTCCCTTGCCGCCCAAACGAAGAGAGTGCATGCTGATGCATCATCTTCGGGTGTGTTCATTACAGAGAACTGTTTCTCTGTATCCTCTATGTCCTGGGTATGTGATACCAGATCAGGATCCCAGATATGTAATCTGTTACATAGGGCTACAGAAAGGTAGAGAACTGAGAACGGGTGATAAGTTTCATGAGGCAGAAAACGGGGCAAGAGTTGCAGCCAAGTCTGTTGGTCACTGTCACCCTGTATTACCAATACATTGATTCTGAACAAATGTTATTAGATACCGAACCTGATATACAAAATCATATCGGTCTCTTTATTAGTAAAGAAATGATAAAATTTTGTATTGTTGGATAATGTTTTGAACATTTCCTATATCAAAAGTTGATCGGTTCAGGCACGTTATCTAAAAGCATTGATGTTCTAAATCAAACTACAGTTCTTTAGTATACGGAACACACACAAGAGGAATAGTTCAGAAATGAACGAATCCTTCTTGAGGCATTGTAGACTAGGTCATATCAATGCGACCCGACTAGCTGAAGTTACATGAAGATGCATATTTAAATCAGTTTGAATTTACATCTTATGAAACTTTCCAGTCATGTCACAAAGATAAGATGACCAGAGCTCTGTTTAATGGAAACAGAGAAAGAGTTAGTGAACTCTTGGAATTGATACATGTTGATGTATGTAAGGTCCCCTGTCTACACATGCCAGGACCGGTTCTTTATACTTCGTTACATTCTCTGATAATCTCTCAAGATTCAGACAGATGTTCCTGTTGAAACACAAGTCCGAACCTTTTGAGATATTCACAGAATATGATTTAGAAGTAGAGAACCAAAATACGGGTATAAGTATTATGTCCTTTGATGAGATCAAGGAGGAGAATACTTGAGCACGGAAATCCTGGACTATTCTAAAGGAGAATGAGATTCTCTCTCAGCATTACTCCTCCGTATACACCATAGCATGATGGTATATCGGGGTGGAGCAGATACACCCTATATGATAAGGTGTGCTCTATGATGAGTACTACTGAGTTACCTATTTCCTTTTGGGAGTTATGCACTTAAGAAGCTGCATACCTATTGAATTAGGTTCCAATCAAATCAGTTGCCTACCACTTCATATGTGATATGGAAAGGGAAGAGCCCATGTCTTAAGCTAGTTAAGATTTGGGGTTGTCCGGCCTATGTCAAAAAGCAAAATCTAGACAAGCTCGAGGCAAAGTCAGTTATGTAGAACTGGAAATGTTTCAGCTATACAAACTACAGAAGATGATTTGATAGAATCAAAGGATTCAGTAGATTCCAACGAATCTCAGCCTCTCCGCCGATCTAGTAGGGTTCCTCACCCACCTGAGAGATACTTCTGTTTCTCTATGACAGTGGGAGCGAAGATTGCATCATGAGATGATAACCCAACTAGCTTCGATCTGGCTATCAGGAGTAAGACTCTGTAAGAATGGCTGGATGCTTAGTGATCTGAGATGGAATCCATGTACACCAACAAAGTATGGACTTTGGTTGCTATATCTGAAGGGTTAAATCCCCATCAGGAGCAAGTATATCTTGAGAAGATTACTTGGTGTAGATGGAAAGTTGAGACTTTCAAAGCTAGACTTGTTAAAGGTTTTCGTCATCGACCAGGCGTGGATAATGATGAAACCTTTTCCGGTACCTATGCTTAAGTCCATCCAGATACTACTTGCCACGGCTACATACCATGACTACGATATCTGGTGGTTGGGTGTCATGACTGCTTTTCTAAATGATGTTTTAGAAGAGTGCGTCTATAAGTACACAGCCAGAGGGCTTCGTAGACAGTGGGAGCAGCGGAAACGTGTGCAAGATGCTTTATAGGCCTAAAGCAGGCATCGCGGAGTTGGAACATCTGTTTTGATGGATTAGTCAAAGAGTTTGAGATCATCAAAATGGTAGATGAACCTTGTATAAACAAAAAGGTAGTAGGGAGTATGGTAGTGATCCTCGTAGAGTACGTGGATGACATACTCTTGATAAGAAAGGAGTTTCCTATGCTACGCTCGATCAATCTCCGCTTATCACACTGATTCTCCACATAAGATTAAAGTGATACCTACTAAATCCTGGAATTTGGATCTATGAGATAGATCTAGTTGGATATTAGGACACTCACTAGTTGTAGTGAGATGGTATCAGTAGATCCTGGGGAGAATCACTGGAAGGGTTCCAGGGTGATAAAGACGACTGAATGTCAGTCGCAGGCATTGTCTTTACCCTCAGTAAAGGGACGGTATGTTGGAAGAGTTCCAAGCTAGATACCCTGGCATACTAGACGATAAAGGCAGGATACATCGCTACTAAAGATGCTACCAAAGAGGCAGTCTGGATGTATATTAGTTCATGAGATGAACTTTGTTCCTCCCATTGTGTGACAATGGAGTTGTGGCTTATGCCAAGGAACGCTGGTCCCATCAGTGATCCAGACATATTCTAAGGCAGTGTCACCTGATCATGGAGATGCTTGATCTCCAAGGGATCGAGGTTAGGAGAGTAGACTCAGAGGACAACACAGCGGATCCACTCACAAAGGCCTGTTCCCAGAGAGAGATTTTTGTGGGATGGTTGAGTATAAGATACTCCAACCACTGCTATCAGATGGCCCTAGTGCAAGTAGGAGATTGTTAGTTATATGTATGCCCTAGAGGCCATTACTATACATAGGATGTATATTGTAGTGGATGCTTGGACATATATAGGGAGGACTTTCTTGCTCGACATGATAGTATGCTATCTGGTTGATCTTTACCTTAACGTGTATACTAATTGTCTCTCTGTTACATGTTGGTAAAGCCCTTAGGATGTGTACTTGACTACCTGGACTATAATGCGGATCATACTAGTGGGGACATGGTAGTCCATAAGTACATCTTTCAAAGTCCCTAGTCGTGGGTGTATCGAGACGGGGCATCGATATACCAGAGTAGACTAGCGTATACCTTCTCGACCCATACAGATGGGCGATGGATGATCCCATATCCATTGGTGTTTGACATCAGAGATAATATACGGGTGCTCAGTGGAGACTGGGTACACTGGACGGACTCGCCGAGAACTCCCAGATGGTATTATACCTTACGTCAGATGGCAGTTCTCTGGTGACACTGGTACAGAGTAGTCTGTTGATCCGAGATCGTCATAGAGTCTTGTGTGGTTCCCACTGTGCTTTGATTTCCATCTTGCCACGTCCAAGAGGGCGTGCAAAACGGTGGTTTTTGGGTACAGTCCCGAGTCACATGGAGGCAATGAGCGATAGGAGGGGATTCGTCTCTCCCGGTATAGGGAGTTGATGTTGCGCTGTGTTCGATTGGCTATAACCGGAAATCCCTGGCCAGGGTTGCTGAGATTTACTGGTAAGTGTTACCAGTAGTTTCTCGAATTGTTATAGACCTCAGATCGACACGACTTATCGAGCTATTGGGGTCTGACGTTTACCACCCCTAGGCGAGATATGCGACATATCAGACGATCAGACCGGACTGTACGGTAGTGTTACTGGTTGGATTCACAGGAGTATGAGCGGGCTTGCTCGTCGATCTTCTGATCGCTCAATACCCGGGTGGCCGTTATGTTTAGCAGACCGCTTGCGGCTTGTGGGTGTTTGATATGATCATCATCTGCTGCCGGCGTATTGACGAGTCTTTAGAGTCCTACACAGAGGTTTCCTGGCTCAAGCGAAACGAAATAGGAGCGCATATGAGATATGTGCGGGACCGAGAATAATACGTGTATGTGATACCGCATTCTATTCTCGCGATGAATGTATCGATTGGTTGTATGCGATATAACCTGGTTATCGAATCAAGGGTTGATTCGATAAGCCGATACATCGGACATTAGTCGGTTGTATACGATATGACCGGATCATTGAATCAAGTGTTGATTTAATGATTTAATGCATAATTATCTATTTGATATATTACTTTGCATTAACTAGTATTGGTTCACTTTAAATGGATTTTCTCGCTCGGATGTGCACATCGTGTATGTGATATATTTTTTGTGCACTTGATTGTATCATGTTTGATGATGCAAGAATGCTAGGGTTTGTGTAAAGAATTAAACCTTGGCTACGTAAATGGTTAGGGTTTTATTTATTTATTCATTCATTTATCTATTTCTTTTTGGATGAAAAGAATGAGAAAAGAAAACAAATGGTTGCTTTCTTAGAAGCTTCTTCAAGCTTCATGCAACTTTGACCAAAGCAACCATTCTTGTCTTCTTCTCTAACCCTAACCATTCAACCTAACTAAAGTTAATTCTCTACACTTTACCATGGTTAAAGTTATGATAAGTATTATTTTTCTTTTCTATTTTTAATAACTTATCATAATTCTATCATCTTCTTCTTCTTCTTCACTTGAAGAAGCTTGACTTCATCAATGGTGATTGATGAAAATGAGTGAGAAATCCAATTCTAAAGTCTACCCACTTCCTATTTCTTCATCCTCTACCTCTTGCCAAGTAGTAGAGTGTGTTTCCTTCATAAGTTTTCTTCACTTGGTGAAGTTGGAGCTTGATCTAGCGATGCCTCGACGTAGATCATCTTCGGCACGTCGTCGATGACCTAGCCCACTCTTTCTCCGATGAAGCCGACGCTAGAGCCCGGGATTTGATTTGGACAGCGGAGAGGACTTCATCATGGAGCCATGGAGGTGGTGGACCGGATCTACAAAGGTTGTATTTCCGTATTCTTGTAGTTAAGTGTTAACTAGTTTACTTTGTCGCCTAGAATTCTAGTTAACGATCCGTATTAGGGTTTCTCGGCACCCGTAAAATTTCAAATTGGCATGGTTGATGCCTTGTGAGACCTCTTGGGTGTGTCTAGGAACCCTACAGTGGTATCAGAGCCTAGCTAGAGCCTTAGGCAAAGTCTAGACGGAATTTGAAACCCGAACGAACCCGAAACCCAACTCAAAAATTGCTCTCTGTCCTTTTTTCAAAAACTGGGATTTTTCCAGATTAAAAATGCTTAAAAAATTCAGCAGGGAAATCTAAGAATCACGGTGCAAAATTTTACTCATGAACAGTCAAAACTGCGGCGGAACCGCGGTAGAAGCCTAGCTTCTGCGACGGTTCCGCGGCCCATTGATGACGTCAGCTTCCCTTGTTTGCACAGTAATTCCTATTTTCTGAAGCTGGATTTTCTGGGAATTTTTAATATTTAATCAAGAGTTGAATTTTCTGGGGTTGTTTTGGGGATTCGGTGTTTCGATCGGAGTATCAGATTTTGTCTATGTGGCTTTCCGGATAAATTTTAGAATATGTTAAAAAGTTCGACCGGATATAAATACCCAATTTTTCCCTTGTTGGGAAATTTCCAAGTGTTGGATTTTTCCGTGGTTTAACGACGTTCTAAGTAGTGCAAGTAACGCGATGGACCCTCTAGAAGACAACAAACCTTAACTCGATTATGTGACCGTCTTGAACTGCCCTTTGAACCTTCGGGTTTGGGGCAGTACGGCGTGCCACATGTGAGGCGTTGGCTTGACCCTTCTACAGCTGGACCGTTGGTACTGAGGCACGAACTGAATGTTGTTAGACTTATTTCATGTGTTGATCTATATCGGGAAAACTTGGGTGTTCGATTGTTCGATCGGAAAGTTTAACATTTTCTAATTATCTGGAATGGGATACAACAATTGGAATTCACAATAATTATGAGATAACTAAATGAATGTTATAAACATAGCAGTTTAGTCTCACTTGATCGGTTGCCACGGAATTTTGATGTGATCAAAAGTCCGTCGCAATCACGTAGCGTACGCGGATACTCGCCGGGTAAACTTAATAGACAGCCTCACTCCATAGCCCCGACCAAGTGACTGTAGGAGAACCCCGTCGCCGAAAGCATCTGTTCGGGTGCTCCCGGTAGCGGTGTTCTGCCTTGGTGCACTTCGTCGACGGTATCGGGGGTGCGGCCGCCTACTAAAGTTTGCGACGAGCATTCGATCAAAATGTCGGGAATCCTGTTGAATTGCCCGACTTGATATTGAAAAGAGTTTTCGATAATGAGACTAAAATACGGGGTTTATAATTGTTAGGCATATGATGTCTAAGAAATTCATTTGGTCAGGCATGCGATGTCTATGCAGGTTGCGGATTCCAACTGTTGTAGTTTTACACTTTCTTTTCTGTGACCGTAAGTGTAATATGTGATATCGCCGGTTTCGTTGCTATATGTCAACGACAATTGGGATGCGCATATTTACTTACGTTGATGACATGTGATGTTATGTGTTGCTGGATATCTTATATTGGATCGTCGTGTTAGAATAGCCGGGGGTTTTTATGTGAGATGAGTGTTTTTCATTTTCATTCATGTAAAAACTTGTATGTAATATTCTTTTATTGGGGCACTTCCAGGTTGCGGAAGATGTCACCTTTTGTATATTATTTACTTTTCCGCACTAGGATAGACCCAAGGAGGAGGGCACAAGTAACCGGGTTCTGGAGTCCAGTGGGAGACCAACTCGAGGAGTCGAGTCCGGGTTTCCTAACTCCAGAATTGGTAGGGTTGCTTGCCGCTCTCGTAGGGGTCTAGGGGTGTGGGTTTGGCTATTCATCACGACCGTGGAATCCGTGTTTTATACTGGCTCGTATTGAAAACACGGACATCCTAGTATATCCAATATTTCATATGATTCTTCTGCTGCGATATCTGTGATGTGATCATGTGATGTTCTGTGATAAATGCAGTATATAGTATATATGATATATTATATAGGCGTTACTTATGTTTTACACCCGCGCTAGCCCTGCCCTGCTCTGCCGTCAGTTACCTAACCTAACGGTGCACGAGGGGACATCGAGGCGAATGCGGATGGCATAAGTGTACGTCATATTTATCTGTGATGTTTAGGTATATAAATGATGGGACTTCATTAATGAGATTAATGAAATAAAAGAAACCTAAGATGTTGTAGAATCGAATTTCAAAAATAAAACAGGTAGCTACAGTTCTTGCTTTGCACAGCGGTATATATGATATATCCTGCACCTTATTCGATGAGGAAAGGACCGAGATCCCTTCACCGGGAGTGACTCCTTTAGCAATAACTGGCAGATGCTACACACTCGGTTTGTCTTTTGATTGCTTTTAAGAGTTTCTGCTTTGGACAGTGATATATATGATATATCCCGCACCTCATTCGACGAGGAAAGGACCGACGATCCCTTCACCGGGAGTGACTCCTTTAGCAAAACTAGAAAAGCCTCAAAAATACTCCATTTTAAAATCATTTGATTCTACAACGATATCAAGTTCATTACGCAATAGGTTTTCAGAAAAACCTGTCGTAGCCCTCCGTCATTTCAGATAAGTTGTATATAGTATTCGTGCTGCATTTGTTGGCTTTCGTCAAGGTGCAGTATGCGGTAGCTATATGCTGCTTATCTGCTAGCATACGATGCGATTGGATTAGGGTAGTCGTGCGGCTTTGTTGGCTTTCGTCAAGGGTCGTGGGGGTGGGTTTAATTCAATCAAGAAATGAACGGGTTGAACTTGACTAGCGGGCTATGGTTTGTTGGCTTTCGTCAAGGTCATAGCACGTTAGGGGCAAAATATTATCGGGAATTTCAAGTGTTGAAATTTGCAATGAGATTGCATACCTTCTATGAGATAGTTGGATCCCGATACCCGCTGCGAGTAAGAGTTACTCCTGGGAGAGTTTTACACATTACAATTAGCCGATCAAGTAGGTGTCTAGAAAGGTGTCAACGGGGTTACGCCTCTGGGAAAACGAGGTTTACAGTAATTAGGTTCGTGCGAAAGCACGGGGGACCTCCCTCAAAGTACCGACACTGGCCTGGCTGAAAGATTGGCGAACTTGTAGTGTGTAATTAATCCCGGCAAGTCTTTCCTTTTAGGGTTTGAAGGAAGATTTGATAAAAAGCAGTGGGAGCCATCCTGATTAGATAAAATAATAACCAATCTATTCTTGCAAGAGCGCACGCTGAGTGTTTTCTTCTCTCTCTCTCCAGGTAGCGACCATATCACGCCTTAATCAAGATAATAATACGGATTATTGACCGAACCCGCTTGTTATACTGTGCTGGGGAACGTTGGTCCCGCTCCAACTTATAATTGTTATAAGACAGAGCAGGAAATTGGGGATTACCAGAATTCCCTTGCCGCCCAAACGAAGAGAGTGCATGCTGATGCATCATCTTCGGGTGTGTTCATTACAGAGAACTGTTTCTCTGTATCCTCTACGTCCTGGGTATGTGATACCAGATCAGGATCCCAGATATGTAATCTGTTACATAGGGCTACAGAAAGGTAGAGAACTGAGAACGGGTGATAAGTTTCATGAGGCAGAAAACGGGGCAAGAGTTGCAGCCAAGTCTGTTGGTCACTGTCACCCTGTATTACCAATACATTGATTCTGAACAAATGTTATTAGATACCGAACCTGATATACAAAATCATATCAGTCTCTTTATTAGTAAAGAAATGATAAAATTTTGTATTGTTGGATAATATTTTGAACATTTCCTATATCAAAAGTTGATCGGTTCAGGGACGTTATCTAAAAGCATTGATGTTCTAAATCAAACTACAGTTCTTTAGTATACGGAACACACAAAAGAGGAATAGTTCAGAAATGAACGAATCCTTCTTGAGGTATTGTAGACTAGGTCATATCAATGCGACCCGACTAGCTGAAGTTACATGAAGATGCATATTTAAATCAGTTTGAATTTACATCTTGTGAAACTTGCCAGTCATGTCACAAAGATAAGATGACCAGAGCTCTGTTTAATGAAAACAGAGAAAGAGTTAGTGAACTCTTGGGATTGATACATGTTGATGTATGTAAGGTCCCCTGTTTACACATGCCAGGACCGGTTCTTTATACTTCGTTACATTCTCTGATAATCTCTCAAGATTCAGACAGATGTTCCTGTTGAAACACAAGTCCGAACCTTTTGAGATATTCACAGAATATGATTTAGAAGTAGAGAACCAAAATACGGGTATAAGTATTATGTCCTTTGATGAGATCAAGGAGGAGAATACTTGAGCACAGAAATCCTGGACTATTCTAAAGGAGAATGAGATTCTCTCTCAGCATTACTCCTCCGTATACACCATAGCACGATGGTATATCGGGGTGGAGCAGATACACCCTATATGATAAGGTGTGCTCTATGATGAGTACTACTGAGTTACCTATTTCCTTTTCGGAGTTATGCACTTAAGAAGCTGCATACCTATTGAATTAGGTTCCAATCAAATCAGTTGCCTACCACTTCATATGTGATATGGAAAGGGAAGAGCCCATGTCTTAAGCTAGTTAAGATTTGGGGTTGTCCGGCCTATGTCTAAAAGCAAAACCTGGACAAGCTCGAGGCAAAGTCAGTTATGTAGAACCGGAAATGTTTCAGCTATACAAACTACAGAAGATGATTTGATAGAACCAAAGGATTCAGTAGATTCCAACGAACCTCAGCCTCTCCGCCGATCTAGTAGGGTTCCTCATCCACCTGAGAGATACTTCTGTTTCTCTATGACAGTGGGAGCGAAGATTGCATCATGAGATGATGACCCAACTAGCTTCGATCTGGCTATCAGGAGTAAGACTCTGTAAGAATGGCTGGATGCTGAGTGATCTGAGATGGAATCCATGTACACCAACAAAGTATGGACTTTGGTTGCTATATCTGAAGGGTTAAATCCCCATCAGGAGCAAGTATATCTTGAGAAGATTACTTGGTGTAGATGGAAAGTTGAGACTTTCAAAGCTAGACTTGTTAAAGGTTTTCGTCATCGACCAGGCGTGGATAATGATGAAACCTTTTCTAGTACCTATGCTTAAGTCCATCCAGATACTACTTGCCACGGCTACATACCATGACTACGATATTTGGTGGTTGGGTGTCATGACTGCTTTTCTAAATGATGTTTTAGAAGAGTGCGTCTATAAGTACACAGCCAGAGGGCTTCGTAGACAGTGGGAGCAGCGGAAACGTGTGCAAGATGCTTTATAGGCCTAAAGCAGGCATCGCGGAGTTGGAACATCTGTTTTGATGGATTAGTCAAAGAGTTTGAGATCATCAAAATGGTAGATGAACCTTGTATAAACAAAAAGGTAGTAGGGAGTATGGTAGTGATCCTCGTAGAGTACGTGGATGACATACTCTTGATAAGAAAGGAGTTTCCTATGCTACGCTCGATCAATTTCCGCTTATCACACTGATTCTCCACATAAGATTAAAGTGATACCTACTAAATCCTGGAATTTGGATCTATGAGATAGATCTAGTTGGATATTAGGACACTCACTAGTTGTAGTGAGATGGTATCAGTAGATCCTGGGGAGAATCACTGGAAGGGTTCCAGGGTGATAAAGACGACTGAATGTCAGTCGCAGGCATTGTCTTTACCCTCAGTAAAGGGACGGTATGTTGGAAGAGTTCCAAGCTAGATACCGTGGCATACTAGACGATAAAGGCAGGATACATCGCTACTAAAGATGCTACCAAAGAGGCAGTCTGGATGTATATTAGTTCATAAGATGAACTTTGTTCCTCCCATTGTGTGACAATGGAGTTGTGGCTTATGCCAAGGAATGCCGGTCCCATCAGTGATCCAGACATATTGTAAGTGCACGGCGGCGCCCCGGTCGTCAATCCGACGGCCAAATGCGGAAACGGTGATAAACTTTAATTTTGCGAACTTAGCAAACCGGCACCACCGCGCACTAAACTCCGGATCGGGCCATTAAACTAGTTCTAGCAAAGTAACAAGATAGGGAAGAGATATACCGAGTGATCCGAGTCCTCCGGTCTTCTCGTCATCGTCCCGATCTCTCGTGGAAACTCCGGTCGTCGCCTCCTTGCCGGAAGGGCACCACATCGTCTGTATCTTTTACGGGCTCCCACCTCAATACCGAGGCAACTCGGGCACGAAGCTGGCTAGTCGACGTGCCCAAGATTTGCTGTAGAATGTAGTGTAGATGATGCTTGTTTCATTTGGGATTTGTAGTTGCCTTGATGGAGGAATAAGATTATGGAAAAATGGTGCTTTCATTTTTCCAAAACTAGATGAATGAGATGATGAAATGTGTGCTACCAAAGAATGGAAATTTCTCTCATTTTCCCCCTCTCCAAAAATTGTGGCCGGCCAATCTCTAATGGGAAATGGTGGAGGGAATGGAACATAATACCAAGGGAGGTGAGTGTAGGAGAATAGAAGAGGTGACCACATCCAAAGGCAAGAAAACCTCAACCATGCTTACACCTCCAATCACATAAATGCACCATCATGAAAGAATAAGATGCATATCCTATCATAATCAACACAATAGCAAGAAACCCCCTCCACAAAGTGTTATTTGCAAACTTGCAAATAACCCCCTCCATCGGAAAAGTCCGGCCGGGAAAGAACAAAGGAAAACCGGCCGGAACGGAATGCAAACTGGCAACTCCAGAAAACTGGTCCCGTAATAAATTACAGGAAAACCCCGATACTGTGCATACACACCCGCATCTATATTCCGACCGGATACAAATGCAATGAGACAAAATCTACACTGTACTATACTAGGATCCGGCTTAAACCAAAGCCGGCTAGTAATATCCGTCCGATCCTGATCCGTGCAATACCGCACGTATCTGATCGAACCCTGCCATATACCTATACGGCTACTAGTACAAACCGTCCGATCCTGATCCGTGCAATACCGCACGTATCTGATCGGACCCTGCCATATCTCCATACGGCCTCTACAGCGTTTCGCCCGAAAGCTGAGTAACTGAAAGTGTGGTGGACTCTAAAGACTCGTCAATACTATGGCTGTGGATTTAACCACTAGCACGTCAGAGGTATAAGCCAATACGTAACGGACCACCAGCTATTGACCAAAAGGGACGTCGATGAGCGAACTCATCCTGACACCCTACTGAGCCTGTCAGTGACAATATCCGTACAGTCCGGTCCGTTCGTCTATGAGTATCGCATGTCGGGCCTAGGGGGTTGGTAAAAATCAGACCCCCAAAAGCGGTACAAGTCGTGTCGGAGTGTAGCCCAGAACACCCTGAGATACTACTGAAATACCTACCAGTAAATCTCCTGCCTTGGCCAAGGACTTCGTGTAATGGCTCTCCTAGACACAGCGCGACCTCACCCCCAATACCGGGAGAGACGAACCCCTGAAGATCCGCTCACTGCCTCCATGTGGCTCGGGACTGTACCCAACTAAAACCTGTTTGCACGACTCCTTTGAGCCGTGGTAGGGTAGTAATCAAAGCACAGTGGGAACTCACACGAGACAAATGACGATCCCCAGGTCGATGAACTAACCTGTACACATGTCACCTGGGAACTGCTATCTGACGTCAGGTATAAGACCAACTAGCATGTTCCCGGCGAGTCCTGTCCGGTGTACTCATAACCCAATGAGCACCTGTATACATCTTAGGTGAACAAACAGACACCAGTGGCTTATGAGACCGGCCACCGCCCCTCGTCGGGGTCTCGACTGTATACACTAGTCTACTCTGGAGAATCGATGCCCTGTCTCGAAACTCCCATGACTAGGGACCTTTTAAGGATATGCTTGTAGACCCCAGCTCTCACATATATGATCGCCCTCATACTGCTGGTCGTCAAGCAAGAATCCTAGGGGCTCTATCAACGTGCAATAGCGACCTGTCAGGTCACCTAAAGCAGTACACGATGATAAAGGTAAACCAGATAGCATACTATCATCTCGAGTAAGACTGTTCTACCGGGATAGGTCCTCCCTCAATCATTGCAATCACGTGCCTGTGATCCAATAATTGACTCTGAGGGCACTATCTCCAACACATATTCTAAGGCAGTGTCACCTGATCATGGAGATGCTTGATCTTCAAGGGATCGAGGTTAGGAGAGTAGACTCAGAGGACAACACAGCGGATCCACTCACAAAGGCCTGTTCCCAGAGAGAGATTTTTGTGGGATGGTTGAGTATGAGATACTCCAACCACTGCTATCAGATGGCCCTAGTGCAAGTGGGAGATTGTTGGTTATACGTATGCCCTAGAGGCCATTACTATACATAGGATGTATATTGTAGTGGATGCTTGGACATATATAGGGAGGACTTTCTTGCTCGACATGATAGTATGCTATCTGGTTGATCTTTACCTTAACGTGTATACTAATTGTCTCTCTGTTACATGTTGGTAAAGCCCTTAGGATGTGTACTTGACTACCTGGACTATGATGCGGATCATACTAGTGGGGACATGGTAGTCCATAAGTACATCCTTCAAAGTCCCTAGTCGTGGGTGTATCGAGACGGGGCATCGATATACCAGAGTAGACTAGCGTATACCTTCTCGACCCATACAGATGGGCGATGGATGATCCCATATCCATTGGTGTTTGACATCAGAGATGATATACGGGTGCTCAGTGGAGACTGGGTACACTGGACGGACTCGCCGAGAACTCCCAGATAGTATTATACCTTACGTCAGATGGCAGTTCTCTGGTGACACTGGTACAGAGTAGTCTGTTGACCCGAGATCGTCATAGAGTCTTGTGTGGTTCCCACTGTGCTTTGATTTCCATCTTACCACGTCCAAGAGGGCGTGCAAAACGGTGGTTTTTGGGTACAGTCCCGAGTCACATGGAGGCAATGAGCGATAGGAGGGGATTCGTCTCTCCCGGTATAGGGAGTTAATGTTGCGCTGTGTTCGATTGGCTATAACCGGAAATCCCTGGCCAGGGTTGCTGAGATTTACTGGTAAGTGTTACCAGTAGTTTCTCGAATTGTTATAGACCTCAGATCGACACGACTTATCGAGCTATTGGGGTCTGACGTTTACCACCCCTAGGCGAGATATGCGACATATCAGACGATCAGACCGGACTGTACGGTAGTGTTACTGGTTGGATTCACAGGAGTATGAGCGGGCTTGCTCGTCGATCTTCTGATCGCTCAATACCCGGGTGGCCGTTACGTTTAGCAGACCGCTTGCGGCTTGTGGGTGTTTGATATGATCATCATCTGCTGCCGGCGTATTGACGAGTCTTTAGAGTCCTACACAGAGGTTTCCTGGCTCAAGCGAAATGAAATAGGAGCGCATATGAGATATGTGCGGGACCGAGAATAATACGTGTATGTGATACCGCATTCTATTCTCGCGATGAATGTATCGATTAGTTGTATGCGATATAACCTGGTTATCGAATCAAGGGTTGATTCGATAAGCCGATACATCGGACATTAGTCGGTTGTATGCGATATGACCGGATCATTGAATCAAGTGTTGATTTAATGATTTAATGCATAATTATGTATTTGATATATTACTTTGTATTAACTAGTATTGGTTCACTTTAAATGGATTTTCTCGCTCGGATGTGCACATCGTATATGTGATATATTTTTTGTGCACTTGATTGTATCATGTTTGATGATGCAAGAATGCTAGGGTTTGTGTAAAGAATTAAACCTTGGTTAAGTAAATGGTTAGGATTTTATTTATTTATTCATTCATTTATCTATTTCTTTTTGGATGAAAAGAATGAGAAAAGAAAACAAATGGTTGCTTTCTTAGAAGCTTCTTCAAGCTTCATGCAACTTTGACCAAAGCAACCATTCTTGTCTTCTTCTCTAACCCTAACCATTCAACCTAACTAAAGTTAATTCTCTACACTTTACCATGGTTAAAGTTATGATAAGTATTATTTTTCTTTTCTATTTTTAATAACTTATCATAATTCTATCATCATCTTCTTCTTCTTCTTCACTTGAAGAAGCTTGACTTCATCAATGGTGATTGATGAAAATGAGTGAGAAATCCAATTCTAAAGTCTACCCACTTCCTATTTCTTCATCCTCTACCTCTTGCCAAGTAGTAGAGTGTGTTTCCTTCACAAGTTTTCTTCACTTGGTGAAGTTGGAGCTTGATCTAGCGATGCCTCGACGTAGATCATCTTCGGCACGTCGTCGATGACCTAGCCCACTCTTTCTCCGATGAAGCCGACGCTAGAGCCCGGGATTTGATTTGGACAGCGGAGAGGACTTCATCACGGAGCCGTGGAGGTGGTGGACCGGATCTACAAAGGTTGTATTTCCGTATTCTTGTAGTTAAGTGTTAACTAGTTTACTTTGTCGCCTAGAATTCTAGTTAACGATCCGTATTAGGGTTTCTCGGCACCCGTAAAATTTCAAATTGGCATGGTTGATGCCTTGTGAGACCTCTTGGGTGTGCCTAGGAACCCTACAGATAGCGTCGAGCTGGCGGGTGGAGGTGAGGCTGTGGTCGAAGGCGCCGAGCAAGCTGTTGCGGTCGAGGCCATGGCAGATCGGCTGAGAAGGAGGACGATGTAGAAGCCCCGGCTGAGAAGGTGGTTTGAAGCCGCCGTCCTTCCTGCTTCCTATCCCCCTTTTCTTATTTTATTTTTGTAGGCCTACGGGCATTTTGTAAAGCTGGGGAGTTTATAATACCTTGTACATAATTTGGAACATCAATAAAGTATTTTTAGCTCGTCCATAATGTGCATAGCTGTAATGTTTTCATCCTTATTTATTTCATAAGTATGGATAGACCGGTGTCTCTCCTCGCCCCGGAGTCGAGGTGATGTAGACCGAGCGAACACCAAATACGGATACTAAGTAGAAATAGGCCGGTTTCCCTTTTCGCCCCGGAGTCGAAATGACGTAGACCGAGCGAACACCAAACACGGATACCAAGTAGAAATAGACCAATGTCTCTCCTTGCCCTGGATTGATGTCACGACCCGAAAGTACGGAACATGACCGGCACTTAAACTACGAACTTCTCGAGGCGTACGTAATCTAAGTAAACCAAAAACCCAGAAATCCAAACCAAGAAAAGTAGTAGAGTGAAGGAAAACCAATTTAAAACAAGTAGTTTTAATAGCATAAGCCGAATTATGCGGTTTTTTAAGAATATCAAAATTTACTGAAAATTTCGGCAGAGTCTCCTTTGTAAATACTGGCCCCCAAACGGGATACAACATGAATAGTATACGAAATCAATAAAAAGGCATCCCCAAGCGGGAGCTAGCTCTTCGTCAATCGACGGTCACAGCCACATAAGCAATATAATATACAACGCCAACGGCGAGGATCAAAATTCAAAAGGAAACTCAAAACCACAAGAAAACCGCAGAAATATAACGCGCGACTGTAAGGTCGAAGGAATAACATCACTGGTCTCTATCTCAAAATAAATATATGTTTGGTTGATGGAACTTCTAGATACAACAGAATAATGATATACAAGATATATAATGGGGGTACGATACAAGTAAACCCACCTACTAGCAAATCACCCGAAGGAAACTATGCCCGCAAAGCCGTAAAGAAACCTGTACGGCAAACCTGCAAGAAACTGGGGCACAACGGGGGTGAGTTGCCAACTCGTGAATAGAAAAATATCTACGCACAGAAATCGCATAAATAACGCAACCTAGGTCAATGATCATAATATATCCCCAAATATATGAATAACACGTAGCCTATAACAAGGCTAGGGTAAATATCTAACCCGAGTGTAATCTCATGTGCCCGTGTCAGTGCCTCAGGTAGCAATATATCATATGAATGAGGTATGAATGCATGAAAACAGAATACATGTAAATGAAGAACTGTTTTCATAATTTAGTGAGATTTCCTTTGTATTTTTAAAATGAGGTATCATAATGAAATCAGCATAAAACAGTGCCTAGTATCGGCACAAAACGTAATCCCAATATCTCGATATCTCTGTATCACAGTCTCTGTACCTCAATATCTCGAAATCTCAATGTCTCAATCACAATATCTAGGGCGCCGTCAGTCCAGACCGGCCCCTACCATCCATCTCAAGACCACGACGGTATCCTCCGGATATCCGACGCGTCGGGTAAAATCACCGGTAGGTAGTGCTTCCCTGCCAGGCTCACATCGTCATCATCACGCGCTTCTTGCCCCGGGGTACCTTACCGGGTCCACCATGTACCCGAAACGGTTCATCCGTCTCCTCGAATCGGGTCTCGAAATCCATCAGCAAACTCATGGTGGACGACTCATACATCATGGGAAAAACCGCACTTTTTATTTAAAAAGAGAGAAAAGGTTTATTTATGTTTTTGCGGTTTTCCTCCAAATCCAGAAAATCACATGGAAATCCGAATCCAAAACCTCAATAACACGTAAAATAGTGAATATATACATGAGAATCCATGAATGCGGCATAACAATGAATAACAGTATGCATGAAGTAGCAGGTAATAACTACAATGTCTAAACTAACATATAAGGCAAGTACGCTATGTCAAGCAATAATATTTTCTAAGGTGTACGTGACATGGCAATTACCGATGAAGATATGTGTGAGCCGGCAAGTAAGTGTACGTGGTACATACGCATCATCGGTAATGGTGCTGGTGTCCTAACAATATGATATCAACATTGCAATAAGAAATTATAACATAAGCATGCGATGCGAAGCGAACCACAATAATAAGCGGGAGCTGAATACAAGACGCAACTGTAACTAACCTGCATTAATCTAATATAAGTCCTACAAATGGTGCCTTTTGAAATAACACGAATCATGGGGTTTTGAAAATAGGGGTTACGGTGTTTTTTTATGAAAATATACGTCTTTTGAAATATCCGTAGGATCCCTTGGGCTGTCTTTTAAAATACCCACGATTCGTTAGTTTTTGAAATAAGTAAGAATCGAATCTAATCTAACAACTAAACTAAACTAAAGGGATAAGCTAACAAGCTGGACTACAGGTAAGGAAACCGCCTAATATCTGAGTCGATCCATATACATACCTGTATATATATTAGTCGGTGATCCTGCCTCAATAATATCATATCCGATACCATATCTACAATCAGACATCCCAAGTCAAGAGTGCGGATCAATCATCAAGATATAGCTCGTACGTAAATCCGTCATACGGCATCCCCAAATCTGGGTACGGGTCAATAGCATATTCCTCACACCATTCCTCTGGTATCCTCTTTATTCAAGATCATAGTCTAGGGTACTGACCTATGTCTAGTACAATACTAATATCCTCAATATACTCATGATCTGACTACAGATCGACAATCTCGTACAAACCGATATCGTCAGCACATATCATCATCAAGGGGTATACATCGCCCGATACGACCTAATACCAATATCCTAGCATATCATGCCTCATATCACGATCACATGTCGACCATTTTTATTTATAACACTATTCACCCGTATCGCCGCCCCAAGATCCGCTATAACATCAGGACGTACCTCAAGTACGAATCCTGCCACATCACCGATATCACAACCTCAACACAAATCTCATCGACTCATCTCAATCCTAAGTATCATCCTCAAATCTGTATGTGAACACATAACTATAAAGAATCCCATGAGCACATATAAATAGGAATGTATGCAAGTATGTAGGTGTGTATGTGTAGTGCAACACTACCCTAGGGTTCGCAACACTAAAATAATCCAACACACCAATATCCATCCTAACATCGTTATTAATCCCAAATAACATATAATAAATTGTTGGTGTGTATACGCATCCGTATACACCACCACGGACTGCGGGGGTGCTATACGCCATCCACCCGACTTCTCCCCGTAGATATAAATCTACTCACCTGGTCCTCGTTCGCCGGTGCCGACGTCGCCACGCGTTTGCTTGTCGTCTCGAAGTCCACATGGGGTACCTACATATCAAAACGCACCATATCGCATTAAAATCCGACCCATGACCAAAACGACTCACGAATCCCACATAGGTCAAAACCTATGGTTGCTCTCACAAACCAACCTAAAAACCCTCGACGTCGGCGTGCAAACGCCCGACCATTGAGAAAAACCCAAGTACACTCATTTGCACATTCACGAATACTAATTATAATATAAAATAGGTTAAAATTCACCAAAACCCCAAATTCACCTTAAAAGCCATTTTTCCGAAAATCTAGCAAGCAAAAATTTATCGTTTTAGTACAAAACTTGATGTTTTAACAATTATTATGGCCATAATACTTATTAAATATCTTAAATAAGTCATAAAAACCATTTCCATAATTTAATCTCATTAAATTTCATTAGCCCCAAAATTCTAGTTTACAATTTAACCAATTTTAACAATTTTATAGCAAAATGCACATACAACAATCTAGCTTGAATTTTCATGATCTAAAGTATTAAACTACATTTTATAATGATAATAAAGTCATCAAAAACCTAATTACATTTTCTCTTAAACCAATTCATGGTTTACAAAAACCTAGTTAGCAATATAGCTTAAATATTACAATTCCACTTAACAATTTGCAAACTAACAATTTGATTATGTTTCACATATCACAAAATGATGAATTCCACTTTGCAACCATAATCACACAACAAAAACCCTAACTATAATTTAATCCTTCTCTTGAAAAGCTAAATCTTTCAATTAGAACCACAATTCATATCCTAATTAAGTTAGATTAAAGCAATAACCAACAATTTAACAAAAAGCTCAAGATTTTTACCTCACAAGATTTGAGATCTTGCATGAAAATCTTGACCTCCAATTTGAAAACTTTTCACCAAAAACCATGCTTGAGAAGCTAAGGAAAAATGGGTAGGAGTTGGTTTTGGAATTAGCTTTGAAATTATATGGATTTTGAAGCATTTTTGTGGATTTTTGATGCAAATTGGGTGGGATTTTTTTTGAGGGAGGGCTGCTGCAGTAGGGTGCTGATTTTGGCCAGGAATTTGAGGGAGAGAGGAGAGAGATCAAGTGGGGAAAATGATATCAAGTCAACCCAAGATCAAAGCCCATACTTATATATTCTTTTATTCTTTCATTTCCTTTTTCTTTTCATTTCTTTTGGGCAAAATAAGTGGGGAAATGTGGAGGGGGAAACTTGGGCTGCTGATTTAGGGAGAGGAGAGAGGGTGTGGGTGAGTGTGGGTGAGGAAAAATGATAAATGTTATACCCCAATATCTATTTACACTAATTTCACCAAAAAAGCCTTTTTTCTTCGATATTTTCTAAACCGTTTTGGAAAACCATTTAATTTCCAAAACCACATGATAAAATTTTATTTAATGTGTTATGATGAAAAAAATTTGTTTCAACTCATTCCAATTTGTAATTTTCCCTAATTAAATGTATTAGTGACGGCTTAAAATAATATTAAAATAATTAATTTCGGAAAAATTTTCAGAAAATTTGAAATTTCACCAGTGGCTAAATAAACACCAAATACTAGCAATTTCATAGCTAGAATATGTATATTTAATTTTTATAATAAGATATTTGCATTTTGACTTTTTTACAGAAAACCCCCTTATTTTACCGATTTTCCGAAATTTCACCGAAACGATTTTCAAAACGCTACAATTGAGGCGATGTAGACCGAGCTAACACCAAATATGGATACCAAGTAGAAATAGACCGGTGTCCCTCCTCACCCCGGAGTCGAGGCGACGTAAACCGAGCAAACACTAAATACGGATACCGAGTAGAAATAGGCCTTAGTAATGTTAGTTGTATGTATGCCCTAGAGGCCATTATTGTACATATGATATATATTATAGTGGATGCTTGGACATATATAGAGAGGAATTTCTTGCTCGACATGATAGTATGCTATCTGGTTGCTCTTTATCTTAACATGTATACTTGTCTCTTGATACTGTCTTATGGTTACATGTTGGTAAAGCCCTTAGGATGTCTCCTTGACTACCAGGATTATGATGCAGATCATACTAGTGGGCCATGGTAGTCCTTAAGTTCATCCTTTAATGTTCCTAGTCGTGGGTGTATCGAGACGGGGCATCGATATACCATAGTAGACTAGCGTATATACTTCTTGACCCATGAGATAGGCGCTGGATGATCCCATATCCATTGGTGTTTGACATCAGAGATGGTATACGGGTGCTCAGTGGAGACTGGATACACTGGACGGACTCGCCGAGAACTCCTAGATGGTATTATACCTGACGTCAGATAGTAGTTCTCTGGTGACACTGGTACAGGTTAGTCTGTAGACCCGAGATCATCATAGAGTCTTGTGTGATTCCCACTGTGCTTTGATTTCCACCTTACCACATTCAAGAGGACGTGCAAAACGGTGGTTTTTGGGTACAGTCCCGAGTCACATGGAGGCAATGAGCGATAGGAGGGGATTTCGTCTCTCCCGGTATTGGGGGTAGATGTCGTGCTATGCTCGATTGGCTATAACTGGAAGTCCCTAACCAGGGCTAATTTACAGATTTACTGGTAAGTGTTATTAGTAGGTTCTCGACCCGTTATGAGCCTCGTATCGGCATGATTTATCGAGTTATTAGGGTCTGACGTTTACCACCCCTAGACTAGATATGCGACATCTTAGACGAAGAGACCGGACTATACGGTAGTGTTACTAATAGGCTTTACGGGAGCTAGAGTGGGCTTGCTTGTTGATCTTCTGATCGCTCAATACCCGGGTAACCGTTACGTCCAGCTAGTACCGCTG
The DNA here is from genome assembly GCA_030015575.1 of Agapanthus africanus. Taxonomy (NCBI): domain Eukaryota; kingdom Viridiplantae; phylum Streptophyta; class Magnoliopsida; order Asparagales; family Amaryllidaceae; genus Agapanthus; species Agapanthus africanus. The sequence continues at coordinate 503,444,633 of CM057338.1, forward strand.
ACGGCTTGCGGGTGCTTGATATGATCATCACCTACTGCCGGCATATTAACGAGTCTTTAGAGTCCTACACAGAGGTTTTACTGGCTCAGGCAAAACGAAATAGGAGCGCATATTGTTAGGTCCACGTTACCCACCCCGGTTCTTTCGGGGAGGCGGAATAGGTAAAAATCAAAAAATTTCTCACTAGGTAATATGGACCATCCATGAAGGATCTTTGCTAAACAAAAACTAACAAATAAACTATAAGTTCTAGCTACTATGTAGAATAGTTATACCTAGGTCTTGAACTCCTTCTCTTCTTTTGGTGGTTCTCCTCCTTGCTTGCTCCTTGTAGTGGCTTGAACGGCTCCTCTTCGTCGTCTCCGCTTTGCCGTAGATGGATCCACCCGAGGGCCTCGAACTTGAGCTCCTATCTCAACCTAGAGATAACTAAGGTGCATGGTTTGCTAAACCTAGAACCTTAAAATGAGTATAGAAGAGTTATGGTGGTTTTTTCTCAAAGGTTCATGATTTCCAACTCATGGAACACTTGAACTTTGAGAGAGGAAGAGGGAGAGCTTTCTTTAAAGAGAGAGAAAGAAAATGATAGAATGAGCTCTCATAATGCAACCATGCTCACAAAAGCAAGAATAATGATGATGATAATAATAATTAAGAATTGTGATGGTTAGTTTCAATGACCATTATCATTTCATGCATTTAATGCATTTTGTAAAGAACAAGAAGCATCATTGAAAAGAAATGATATGGTCAACAAGTCCACAATGGTCAACCGGTCAACAAAGTCAACAAGTCAACAAAAGTCAAATGTTCAACTCAACCATGACACAATAATCCTTAATTAATATTATTAATCATATTTCTCATTCTCATTAGGGTTTAGAAAAAGTCAACGGTCAACAAGTCAACCAAAGTCAAATGGTCAACAACCCTAATGAAAATCCTCTGCCTCTGCCTCTGTCAACTGTGCATACACACCCGCATCCGTGTTCCGAAGAACACGAAATACACTGAGACAAAACCAATCCCAAAACAAATACTATGATCTGGCTTAAACCAAAGCCCGCTAGTAATAATTGTCCGGACACCAAACGTGCACAAGTGCGCGGATGTGAACGCCCCGTCGCAAAACCATGCAACCTCTACTCTGTTTTGCCCAAAAGCGAGTAACCCTCTGTGTGGGACTCTAAAGGCTCGACACTACGCTGGCAGTGGGTTTAACCACAGGCCGCAAGCGGTACTAGTTGTACGTAACGGTCCCCAGGTAAATGCCGACAAGAAGACTGATGAGGTGAACCCATCCGAACTCCTACTGAGCCTGAATGTGACAATCTCTGTACAGTCCGGTCTGTTCGTCTGAGAGTATCGCATGTCGGGCCTAGGGGACGGTAAACGTCAGTCCCCTAATAGCGGTACAAGTCATGTCGGAGTGTAGCCCAAAACACCCTGAGAATCTACTGGAAAACCTACCAGTAATTCTCGCTTGCCCTGGTGTCACGACCCGAAAGAGCACGTGACTGGCCCTTGAATCCTATGAAGTCTATAGGACTCCATCTGATCCAAGTAAGCCAAAAGCCCAGAAATCTAAAACCATTTAAAGAGTAAATAAGGAAAACTGGTTTTGAAAAGTAAAGAAATCATGTTTCGAAAATCAAAGTCTTTAAATAACTAAGCCGAATGTGTATTTTTAAAATGTGTAGCCTTTCCTGAAAATTTCGGCAGAGTTTCCTTTGTAAAAACTGGCCCCAAACGGGGTACAACAAGAATAATATATATAAGATGATAAAAGGCATCCCCAAGCGGGAGATAGCTCTTCGTCAATTGACGGTCACAACCACGCAAGCAATAATAATATACAACGCCAAAGGGCGAGGATCAAAACCCAAAAAGAAACTGAAAACAGCCAGAAAACCGTAATACTACAAGCGCGACTCTAAGGTCGAAATAATACAACACTGTTTCTAAGTCTGAAACAATATACAAGTTTTGGTTGATGGAAATTCTAGATACAATAAATAATACATGAACAATGGCGGTTCTGATACAAAAGAACCCACCTATCCAAGCAAATCACCCATAAGGAAGCAATATGCCAGAAATGCCGCTATGGAATCTGTACGGCAAACCTGCAAGAACTGGGGCACAACGGGGGTGAGTTGCCAACTCGTGAATAGAAAATATCTACAAGCAGAGATCGAATGCATGACCCATCCTAGGTCAATACGATCAGATATAAATAAACCTCAATATGAATAAAGCTGAAGCATGCTAAACTGGCAATGTAATCTCTATACATGAGTGTAGTCCAAGTGCTCGTGCTAGTGCCTCAGGTAATAGCATGTCATGAATATGAGGTATAATCAATGTAATCAAATCTACATACACGTGGATCCCGTCCACTCGTCACCCACTGACAATAACCACCATGCATGTACATATCATGAATCATGTGCATGGGAAATAATATGAGGATATAAACCACCCGTGTCCCTCGCGACACGTTAAAACCATGGTACCAGGGTGCCCAGCATCGACACCCGAAAACATCATGAAAACTGTGCCCAGCATCGGCACGTAAATCCTCATATATCGGGCTCCGTCAGTCCGGATCGGCCCTCGGGCTCTGTCTGCGGTATCGGCCCTCGGCCCCGGCAGTATGCCCAAACCATCTATCGACTCTGGTCGGTATCCTCCGGATAACCGCCAGGTCCAACCAATCACCGGTAGGTACTCGCCCGCCTCCAGGCTCAATCGGCAAAGCTCATCGATCATCTTGCCGAGGGGAACCATACCGGGTCCACCATGTACCCGCAATCGGCTCGTCCACTCCTCGATTCGGGTTTCACATGTCGCTCTCAGCACCGAGAAAACACATGGTGGACGCACTGAAATATCATATCAAGGGTAACCGGGTTTTTAAAGTAATGACATATTCTCTTTTGAAACACCCTCGGTTCCCAAATCCAGAAATATCATGAAAACAACATATCTCAATGCGTAATCAAAAGCATGAAGTATGCGACATATAAGGGAAAGTATGTATATCATCATGTCACACAAGGATCATATACTGAATGCAATAGTACTACAGTGTAGTGGCATGGCAATTATCGATGATGAGTGTGTGAGCCGGCAACAAGTGTACGTGGAATATATGCATCATCGATAATGGTGCTGGTGTCCTAGCAGCATGACTGAAATATAACCACAGTACAAGCGATGCAATGCAAATAGCAGGAATATGCGGAAACGAATAATCAACGCAAAAGTACAGAACCTGCCCAATAGATATGTCATGCAACCTTGCCTTTTGAAATAAGACGAATCAGGGCTTTTAGTAAAATAAGGGCTACGGAGTTTTAAGAAAAGATGCATCATTGGAAAATATCCGTATAACTCTTCTGCCTATCTTTAAAATATCCCCGATTCGTTAGTTTTGAAATAGGTACGACTCGGTCTAGTCTAATGTCTACCAAGTAATCTAGACAGGAGGGGTATGAAACCACCTACATCTGAGTCGATATGTATATAGATATGATAGTCGGTGATCTCGCCTCAATAACATATCGTAAGATATCCTCGAGTCGTGAGTGCGGATCTATCATCAATACCGGCTCGTACGGTAAATCGTCGTACGGCATCCTAATAACTGGGTAGGGGTCAATATCACACTATCTCATCACATATCAGGTATCACTTATCATCAGATCGTACAATCTGGGGTACTACTCTAAGTCTAGTACAAATCGATACCATCTATAAGAATATGAATGCGGGTAAAGCACATGTCCAAAGGCCCGCTAAAACTATCATATCGCACCCCAAAGACAAACTATGTCACATCGCCGATCTCACGGCCTCACATCAAATATCATCTCAAACCCACGTATCATCCTCAAATCCCGTATATGAACATATAGTCCCATACCCATGTGTAGATATACGCACCATCATATGCACACAATAAATGGAAGCATGAATGCAAAAATGTGTGTAAGTGTATGTGTGAGTGCAACCACTACTCTAGGGTTCGCACTATACTAAACCAATATATTCTTAACATCAAAATACCATTATTACTATCAATGATCCTATACAACACATAATAAATATGCATGTGTATACGAATTCGTATACATCACCACAGACTGCGGGGGTGCTATACGCCATCCACCCGACTTCTCCCCGTAGATATAAATCTACTCACCTTGCTTCTCGTGTGCCAAAGCCGATGTCGCAATCTTTATCTCCTTTGCCTCAACATCACTCGGGGTACCTACAAGGATATCAAACACGCTAAAGCACATGAAAATCACATCGGAAACTAAAACAGCACACGCTACTCGCATAGGTAGAAACCTATCGCTTCGCATATCAACACGATCAATATCCACCTGTCATTGACGTCCAAACGCCATCCGACAGGAACGCAACACCAAATACCCAAGTCCATGCAAAAACAAGTCTCAATTCACGCACCAACATAGGAAAAATCATCCCAGATTTCACCCTAGATGGAATCAGTCAAAACTAGATATACCGAGGGCCAAGAATAGAGGAAATGGGGCCATGCACAGAAAACGAGGCAAATCCTCCCTGCTCTGGCCGCAAATTGCGGCCAGAATGGAGAAATTGGCGGCCTCGTGAAGGAGTTGGGGGCTAGGGTTTGGGGTGGTGGTTCACTGGTGCCTGAACATCTCACTGTCAACTCAGTTTCATTTTTGGGATCTCGGGGTGATAGCAGATTCCATATAACAGTCCCAGATTTCCTGTTTTTCCCCGATATCGATTCCGTAATTCCGTATTCTGTTTTCAAGTGCAGGTTTGGGTCAAATTTTGCATTACACCAGGGTTTCTAAGGTCTCAACAAGCCCCAATTTCATCTAAAATTTCAGTTTTACCCTAAACCCTAACTTGAGTTCTCCAAAGTCCACAAACAACACAATATCGATATGAAACTAGATTAGATACACAAGAAATTGAAATGCTACTCTAATAGGTGCAGAAATTACCTCCTTTGGCAACTCAAGAATTTTCTTGAGTTACTCAAAGTCCTCCAAATCCAATCTTGCTAGGGTCAAAGGGTAGCTAGTGAGCTTGGGAGTAAGTTTTGTGAAGTGTGAATGGGGTTTTGGCTTTATTTTCATGGTGGATCTAGGGTTTTTTGTGAAGAGGGAGAGTGAGGGAAGAGAGGGCAGCAGCAGCTCAATGGGGGAGGGGAGAGAAAAATGAGAAGGGAATGATGGGGTATGGCTCAAAAGGTGAAGGTTGACTTGCCCCCTTTCTCTCTCTCATCATACTTACTTTTTCCTTTTCTTTTCTTTTCCTTTTCTTATCCTTCTCACCCCAAAAGTGCATCCAAAAGAACCATGGCAACAAAATGTAACACAAGTGTAACAAGTGTGGAAAAATGATATGTGCACATTTTTGCACAAAAATGCTAAAAATCCAATTAGCGATTTTTAATCGCGATTAGCACTAAATTAGCATATAACAAATCTTAAAAACTTTTAAATGGCATAATTCCATGAAATACCCTATTTTAGAATTTTCTAAAATTTTCCAAAATTTTTCCCCATTTATTTGTATTTAATTATACCAGAATATTAAAATATTCATTAAAATAATATTAAATTATAAAAATTCCCGAAAATAATATTTTATTATTTTGGAAATGTTACAATCTACCCCCCTTAAAGAAATTCGGTCCCTGAATTTAAATTTAAAACCCCCAAGTACTAAAACATTTCGATACAAATTCCAAGTCGTCGGGGCTCCGAAATCATCAATACATAAAACATCACAGCGCAATGCATGCGCATGAGTAATGAGCAGATAACTCAAAATCGAAACTCCGTCAAGCATCTCGCAATCATCGGAGTCAAGGTAAAGACACAATGTCAAATCCAATACAAAACCGATATGATATGGATCAGAACTACACATGTAGACATCCAATCTATACATGGGAATAGCTGATGTAAAAGCATGCCAAATCTTGTTAAGTCGCTGTGCGATGCACCTAACACTGCACAGTGGCGGACGTTTTTCATAAGAAAATAACTATATATGTGTATATATATATCCTTCGTTTAATAAGCACGTTCCGCCGTTTTGAAAACAATCAGAAGGGTTTCCTTGTTTTTAAAACGTTTCGTGTTGTATCGGACACATAGGTATATATTGAGACTATAGCTCGCTCTTTGGAAATCCCTTCGATAACTATCGATGCATGCAAAATATATATCCAGGTACTGTCCTCTGACTAGTCCTGCTCAGTAAGAAAACAAATATTCAATATCATAAAAATGTACTGCTCCAAAAGGAATAAATCTCAAAAATATACATAACACCACCCTGTGCGTCTGGTGCGCACGGAAATCAAAATCCTAAACAGGTGCATAAAACCACATCTAGGTGCAACGGGTGTGCACGAAGCATCTGTCATAGGCAACGTGTGTGCCTGACAGCAAAAATATCCGGTGCATCTGACATGCACGAAGAATCTCGATTTAGTGCATCGGGTGTGCACCAAAATCGTATCTCAAAACATGCGCCCAACATGCGCGAAAATCCAAATCGGTGCATCCATCGTGAACGAATGAAGATCTAAACCCTGCGCACTCAACATGCACGGAATCACGAAATCCAAAAGCAAACGCCGAACATGCGTAAGTCAAACCAAAAGCACGGAGTGCAAGAATCAATCATCAATATCAGGGTAAAAGTCGACGATATAATGCGGCTCAATCAGAATCAAGTGTACCGCGATGGAAAATCTCACAACCGGGTGCATCGGCGCGCACAAATCAAATCAAAACACTAAAGTACATGAAAACTATGCTGGATGTGTAAATCAAATCACCGGGATAAGATAGGCACGAAATCACAATCAATACCTCAAGAATAATAATGATGCTCCAGGTATAAATGCCCAATAAGTGCAACCATGGTGCACGAAAACAGAAATCATATAACTCAGTCATCGAAACCAAATCATGAAAACAGGACGCCAAAACACCGAAATCCAAAGTGACAGCTACATGATAGTCGAATCACAAAATCACAAATCATAAATACTGTCGTCGGTATATCCTCCCTCGAAGTCGAGAAGGTGCCGGTACATCCAATGCTAGCGGCGCAAGATCTCTACTTGCCTCTTGCTCGCGGCTGGCGTCCTCTGCCTCTGGTTCCTGATCTTTCCAGTAGATTACCAATCTCGCAATCCATCGGCTCACCGGCCCGGTCAGGAGTGCTGACAGGAACGATTCCGTTCTGGCACTTCCTTGGTAATCTCTTGGTCAATCCTCACGACTGCTCGTAAAGCAATATGCCACTGGCGCCGGCCTCCGGCTCTCTGAATGCACATCACACGTCTGATCCTGAGTGCAAACGTCATTGTAGCGGTGTCCTGGAAGGAATCCTGCTCAAAGTCTCTGCCGATCTTGCCTATGCCGATCTGTACGGAGGCTGGTACTCTTGCATAGTCTTTTCTCGTTCAATAGACATCTGTGTCATCAGCACATCATTTCCTCGGGAATTGGTCGTATCCCAACGCCCCTGTAAGCATATCAGGCCTCTGGTCTCGACGGGAGGTAATGACAGCTCATCAGCGTCTCGCACGAACCTCTTGTCTCGCTTGTCTGTATCATCGTCCATTTCGACATCGCGTCTCTATCTGCGCACTTCAATGCCATCGACTACGGTCCCTCCGAAGTCTCTAACACGGACTCGAAATCACGAACTCGGTACCTTCCTCACTCAGTAGAAGATGTCTAGCTGAACACGTCCTCAGCGTGCATGTCACATCTCTGGTGTCAGCGGAGTAGGACGTCATCTCGTCGAAATCTCGTGCGAACTCTTTACTCCACCTTGCTCCAATATCGACTGATTCGGACTCATCTCATCGTGGCTACACGGACTGCGCTCCGACAGCTATGCTCGCATCTGGAGTCTCCCAAGCAGTGTCACATCACATGATATCCGAATGATGTCAAATCATCCGATCGACTCGTCAGAACCTCACAATCCCCCAAGAGCTCCACATCTCGGGTACAGTTTTATAGTATCGAGTACATGCCACAGCGTCGGTGGTCCAGCCGTAGAAGGGCAAACCCAAGCCTCACTAATGGCGCCGCGGAACTGCCGCAAACCCTAAGATTCAAAGGCTTTCACACGGTCATTAAGTCGAGTTAGGGTTTCGTTCTTCCAGAGGGTCCATAGAATCACCTGCATGTCCTTCCGTATACTTTAAACTTGGAAAATAGGCTCCTGACATTCGATCGTCTCAATCAACTCTCAACGAATCTGCGTGAAGTCGCCTCTCGCTGGAATCAATCTACCTGATGACCTCGCATCGGGGTAAGCGAACGAACCACATGTCCTAGTCATTCATCCTCGGTGACTAGCGACTCACTATCATGTCTCCAAGAACATGCCCATGCTGCAGTAGCTCCAATCATCTGGGCGATATCTCATCATTAGCAGCAACAACTGGCTCCTTCGTCTATACACTAAATAGCGCCTCAATCACCCTGGATAAGCGATAATATCAACGGTCATCACAACCTGGCTGGCCTCTATCAGTGGCTCAATCCTCTGGTACCGACCGGTACATCCGAAAAATCTCGCAACAGCGATCTGTCAAACGCCCAAAGTGCGGAAACACAATAAGACGACGCCTCAATATACAATCATATGCCTCGGGAATCACGCCCTGGTCAGTCCTCGTCCACGACGAGCTCATGCTGACAACTCGAGCCGTAGCTCACTCTGCCCGTGCAATCGCGGCAGCAAAACCAAAACCAGTATCGATGAAGATAGATCATAGGAAGGAATATAATACACTGCAAGGAAATGTACAACCTAAGGTTTCTTAAGCGGAGTGGCGTGTCGTAAGTATGCCGCGGAACATACCAATGGTACGTCACTCTACTTTAGTCACCTATTCCATCAACCAAGGGTCATCCTACGCGACGAAAGTTCGGGTCTAATACCCCCTCGACCAAGTCTAAGTTCCATAAGGTCAAGCCTAAGTTCTGTAGATAAACAACGCCCTAGGCTCCACATAGTCAAACTTAGACTCGAACCAAGGTCAACCTAGCGCTCTGATACCAACTTTGTCACGATCCGAAAGAGCACGTGACTGGCCCTTGAATCCTATGAAGTCTATAGGACTCCATCTGATCCAAGTAAGCCAAAAGCCTAGAAATCTAAAACCATTTAAAGAGTAAATAAGGAAAACTGGTTTTGAAAAGTAAAGAAATCATGTTTCGAAAATCAAAGTCTTTAAATAACTAAGCCGAATGTGTATTTTTAAAATGTGTAGCCTTTCCTGAAAATTTCGGCAGAGTTTCCTTTGTAAAAACTGGCCCCAAACGGGGTACAACAAGAATAATATATATAAGATGATAAAAGGCATCCCCAAGCGGGAGCTAGCTCTTCTTCAATTGACGGTCACAACCACGCAAGCAATAATAATATACAACGCCAAAGGGCGAGGATCAAAACCCAAAAAGAAACTGAAAACAGCCAGAAAACCGTAATACTACAAGCGTGACTCTAAGGTCGAAATAATACAACACTGTTTCTAAGTCTGAAACAATATACAAGTTTTGGTTGATGGAAATTCTAGATACAATAAATAATACATGAACAATGGCGGTTCTGATACAAAAGAACCCACCTATCCAAGCAAATCACCCATAAGGAAGCAATATGCCAGAAATGCCGCTATGGAATCTGTACGGCAAACCTGCAAGAACTGGGGCACAACGGGGGTGAGTTGCCAACTCGTGAATAGAAAATATCTACAAGCAGAGATCGAATGCATGACCCATCCTAGGTCAATACGATCAGATATAAATAAACCTCAATATGAATAAAGCTGAAGCATGCTAAACTGGCAATGTAATCTCTATACATGAGTGTAGTGCCAAGTGCTCGTGATAGTGCCTCAGGTAATAGCATGTCATGAATATGAGGTATAATCAATGTAATCAAATCTGCACACACGTGGATCCCGTCCACTCGTCACCCACTGACAATAACCACCATGCATGTACATATCATGAATCATGTGCATGGGAAATAATATGAGGATATAAACCACCCGTGTCCCTCGCGACACGTCAAAACCATGGTACCAGGGTGCCCAGCATCGATACCCGAAAACATCATGAAAACTGTGCCCAGCATCGGCACGTAAATCCTCATATATCGGGCTCCGTCAGTCCGGATCGGCCCTCGGGCTCTGTCTGCGGTATCGGCCCTCGGCCCCGGCAGTATGCCCAAACCATCTATCGACTCTGGTCGGTATCCTCCGGATAACCGCCAGGTCCAACCAATCACCGGTAGGTACTCGCCCGCCTCCAGGCTCAATCGGCAAAGCTCATCGATCATCTTGCCGAGGGGAACCATACCGGGTCCACCATGTACCCGCAATCGGCTCGTCCACTCCTCGATTCGGGTTTCACATGTCGCTCTCAGCACCGAGAAAACACATGGTGGACGCACTGAAATATCATATCAAGGGTAACCGGGTTTTTAAAGCAATGACATATTCTCTTTTGAAACACCCTCGATTCCCAAATCCAGAAATATCATAAAAACAACATATCTCAATGCGTAATCAAAAGCATGAAGTATGCGACATATAAGGGAAAGTATGCGTATCATCATGTCACACAAGGATCATATACTGAATGCAATAGTACTACAGTGTAGTGGCATGGCAATTATCGATGATGAGTGTGTGAGCCGGCAACAAGTGTACGTGGAACATATGCATCATCGATAATGGTGCTGGTGTCCTAGCAGCATGACTGAAATATAACCACAGTACAAGCGATGCAATGCAAATAGCAGGAATATGCGGAAACGAATAATCAACGCAAAAGTACAGAACCTGCCCAATAGATATGTCATGCAACCTTGCCTTTTGAAATAAGACGAATCAGGGCTTTTAGTAAAATAAGGGCTACGGAGTTTTAAGAAAAGATGCATCATTGGAAAATATCCGTATAACCCTTCTGCCTATCTTTAAAATATCCCCGATTCGTTAGTTTTGAAATAGGTACGACTCGGTCTAGTCTAATGTCTACCAAGTAATCTAGACAGGAGGGGTATGAAACCACCTACATCTGAGTCGATATGTATATAGATATGATAGTCGGTGATCTCGCCTCAATAACATATCGTAAGATATCCTCGAGTCGTGAGTGCGGATCTATCATCAATACCGGCTCGTACGGTAAATCGTCGTACGGCATCCCAATAACTGGGTAGGGGTCAATATCACACTATCTCATCACATATCAGGTATCACTTATCATCAGATCGTACAATCTGGGGTACTACTCTAAGTCTAGTACAAATCGATACCATCTATAAGAATATGAATGCGGGTAAAGCACATGTCCAAAGGCCCGCTAAAACTATCATATCGCACCCCAAAGACAAACTATGTCACATCGCCGATCTCACGGCCTCACATCAAATATCATCTCAAACCCACGTATCATCCTCAAATCCCGTATATGAACACATAGTCCCATACCCATGTGTAGATATACGCACCATCATATGCACACAATAAATGGAAGCATGAATGCAAAAATGTGTGTAAGTGTATGTGTGAGTGCAACCACTACTCTAGGGTTCGCACTATACTAAACCAATATATTCTTAACATCAAAATACCATTATTACTATCAATGATCCTATACAACACATAATAAATATGCGTGTGTATACGTATTCGTATACATCACCACGGACTGCGGGGGTGCTATACGCCATCCACCCGACTTCTCCCCGTAGATATAAATCTACTCACCTTGCTTCTCGTGTGCCAAAGCCGATGTCGCTATCTTTATCTCCTTTGCCTCAACATCACTCGGGGTACCTACAAGGATATCAAACACGCTAAAGCACATGAAAATCACATCGGAAACTAAAACAGCACACGCTACTCGCATAGGTAGAAACCTATCGCTTCGCATATCAACACGATCAATATCCACCTGTCATTGACGTCCAAACGCCATCCGACAGGAACGCAACACCAAATACCCAAGTCCATGCAAAAACAAGTCTCAATTCACGCACCAACATAGGAAAAATCATCCCAGATTTCACCCTAGATGGAATCAGTCAAAACTATATATACCCAGGGCCAAGAATAGAGGAAATGGGGCCATGCACAGAAAACGAGGCAAATCCTCCCTCCTCTGGCCGCAAATTGCGGCCAGAATGGAGAAATTGGCGGCCTCGTGAAGGAGTTGGGGGCTAGGGTTTGGGGTGGTGGTTCACTGGTGCCTGAACATCTCACTGTCAACTCAGTTTCATTTTTGGGATCTCGGGGTGATAGCAGATTCCATATAACAGTCCCAGATTTCCTGTTTTTCCCCGATATCGATTCCGTAATTCCGTATTCTGTTTTCAAGTGCAGGTTTGGGTCAAATTTTGCATTACACCAGGGTTTCTAAGGTCTCAACAAGCCCCAATTTCATCTAAAATTTCAGTTTTACCCTAAACCCTAACTTGAGTTCTCCAAAGTCCACAAACAACACAATATCGATATGAAACTAGATTAGATACATAAGAAATTGAAATGCTACTCTAATAGGTGCAGAAATTACCTCCTTTGGCAACTCAAGAATTTTCTTGAGTTGCTCAAAGTCCTCTAAATCCAATCTTGCTAGGGTCAAAGGGTAGCTAGTGAGCTTGGGAGTAAGTTTTGTGAAGTGTGAATGGGGTTTTGGCTTTATTTTCATGGTGGATCTAGGGTTTTTTGTGAAGAGGGAGAGTGAGGGAAGAGAGGGCAGCAGCAGCTCAATGGGGGAGGGGAGAGAAAAATGAGAAGGGAATGATGGGGTATGGCTCAAAAGGTGAAGGTTGACTTGCCCCCTTTCTCTCTCTCATCATACTTACTTTTTCCTTTTCTTTTCTTTTCCTTTTCTTATCCTTCTCACCCCAAAAGTGCATCCAAAAGAACCATGGCAACAAAATGTAACACAAGTGTAACAAGTGTGGAAAAATGATATGTGCACATTTTTGCACAAAAATGCTAAAAATCCAATTAGCGATTTTTAATCGCGATTAGCACTAAATTAGCATATAACAAATCTTAAAAACTTTTAAATGGCATAATTCCATGAAATACCCTATTTTAGAATTTTCTAAAATTTTCCAAAATTTTTCCCCATTTATTTGTATTTAATTATACCAGAATATTAAAATATTCATTAAAATAATATTAAATTATAAAAATTCCCGAAAATAATATTTTATTATTTTGGAAATGTTACACCTGGCCAGGGACGACAATGTGTAATGGCTCTCCTTGACACAACGCGATATCAACTCCCAATACCGGGAGAGACGAATCCTGTCTAACCGTCACTGCCTCCAAGTGCTTCGGGACTGCACCCAACTACTACCTGTTTGCACGACTCAGTAGAGCCGTGATAGGGTAGTAATATAAGAACAGTGGGAACACACTCGAGGCGAAGTAACAGTGTCAAGTCAGCGGACTAAGCTGTACTCATGTCACCTGGGAACTGTTAACTGACGATAGGTATAATACCAACCAACAGTTCCCGACGAGTCCTGTCCAGTGTACTCGTAACCTAACGAGCACCTGCATACTATCTGTCACGATCCGCAGGGTACGGAACGTGACTGGCACTTAAGTTTACGAAACGTCTCAAGACGTCCGTAAAATAAGTAAGCCAAAGCCCAGAACCCAAAACCAAATAAACGAAAGAGTGAAGAAAAACCAATTAATTGAAAGCGAGTTTATCAAATAAGTTATATAAAACCTTTTTAAAAACAATATCAATTTTTCCGAAAATTTCGGCAGAGTCTCCTTTGTAAATACTAGCCCCCAAAATGGGTACAACAAGAATATATATAAATCCAACAAATAAGGCATCCCCAAGCGGGAGCTAGCTCTTCGCCATAAGGCGGTCATAAATCCCACGCAATATAAAACAACAACATGCAAAATAAACATAAAGAAGTATAAGAAAAACCGCATGTCGACTCAAGTGAGCTCGACCCCAAAATACAGCATAAAAAAGTCCACAAATCTCACAGTCTCATCTCTAGGTCAATATACAACAATACTGGTAGATACAGTAGATGGAGTACTCTAAATACAAAGAATATACAAGATGGTACAAAAATAATAATACAACCCACCAACGAGCAAAAACCTCGAGTCCTGGCAAGATAGGCAAAACAAGCGGTGCGCCCGCCGCTACTGTGCTGACGGAGCGGACCTGCAAAAGACTGTGGCACAACGGGGGTGAGTTGCCAACTCGTGAGTAATAAATAACATCTATAGAGGCTATCGCAATAATGCACACAAGCATCCTAGCATCTATAATACAGGTATGGCAGGACATAATAGCAGGTATGTATGCAATATGAATATAATAGCAGGTATGAATGCAATGTGAATCAACTCATGATCTGAATGTGTAAGTATAAGAATCATGTTTTTCCTTTAGGAATCTCTTTTGAAATACCAGCACAATACCAATAGAATCAACAAGAACCTGTGTCCAGCAACGACACCTCAAAACTATCACAAATCTCATATATCCATGTCATAGTATCTCTGGCCTCAGCCATCCGGCTGACCCATTTCAATATCACTATCTCAACATCTCGTGGCCACGGTCGGTATCCTCTGGATATCCGCCGTGCCAAATAGTCACCGGTAGGTAATCCGTCCCCTGCCAGGCTCATCGTCAGCAACACGAGCTTCTTGCCCCGGGGTACCTTACCGGGCCCACCATGTACCCGAGACGGTTCATCCAACTCCTCGAAACAGGTCTTGAAAACCATAGCAAACTCATGGTGGACGACACTTACATCACTAGAAAACCGCAATTTACATATTTTAAAAATATAATAAGTTTAGAAATTTTGCGGCTTTCCCCCGAAATCCAGAAATATCACAAAATCTCAAGAAATCCTCATAAATGCATATGCCAATGATAATGTGCATACGGTATCAATAATCAAGTTGCGATGTATGATTGATAGACTAGGCATGAACAAATAACATGATGAGATACATGCACATGATTAGCAATCTTATGATTTCATTTTAAGGAATTAAAGGCAATAGCACAGGTTTAAGCATCAATTATAGAAAAAGGTTTCAAATTATAGGTTATCTAGTGTAGTGGCATGGCAATTACCAGGGCGTGTGTGTAAGCATGAATAGTGCTCGTGCTGCATATAAAAACCCTGGCAATGGTGCAGGTGTCCTATAGAATGGGTTCGCATATGTAGGTCAAATAAGGCATGGATGTAGTTACTAATATCACTAAAATCTTAACTACTTAAACTATCGGGAGACTTGCGCCATCCAAACGATACTCCCCCGTAGATGTTAAATCTACTCACCGGAATCCCTAGCTAGCCACATCCAATCACCGCTTTTCCCTTTCGTGCCGCGTCTGACGTCTCCGCGACCGAACCTGGAATTTACATCAATACCAAATATAAGGTTACATATCATGAAACGACGCAAATCCAAAACGAAAATATCCACATTCACAAGCTAGGTACAACGTGCACAAGGTGCGCGGAACACACGCGAAAATTGCAAAAACTAACTAAAATCGTCGATTTGGTCGCCCGGCAAAGCTAAAACCCGCTCACTCAAAAAAACCGCACTCACACATCCTAAATTTCATAGGATATGCCAAAAATATCATCAAGATATCGCAAATAATTCATCACAATATTTTATAAAACCTAGTAAGCCAGAAATTTGCAATTTGCTGCAAACATCGAAAATTAGCGATAAGGTTAACACAATCCAACACAAACATCCAAACTAACCCACTATATAGCCACTACACTAATTTTAAACCATTTACAATGCATCAAACCATAATTCCAACACAACAATCATGCTTCAACCTATTTCCATACACAAATCCCTTTCTAGAATTTCATAACTAGCAATCTTAATCCAAACTATACATGAAAAACCCTAAATTAACACTAGTTTAAAGCCCAATTAGCAAGTTAACCTCTTAGATTAGGTTAGCAAAACAACTAGATAACAAAATAGATTTAATTAACCTACAAAAGATTTCTAAAACCCTAGTTTAATTTCAAACCATGAACTAGAAAAAACTAGATTAGGATTTAGCTATAATTTTAACACTAACACAACATGCAAGTTCTAATTAGCACACTTTAACTACAAATTAACCTTAGATTAGAAATTATACCTCACACTAGAGATCTAGCAAGAACAAGATGCCTCCAAAGATGGGTTCATAGCACCATGATCCAAGCAAGAAAGGCTAAGGAGAATGGGATGAAGGATGGGGGTTAATTTGTGAGGTTTAATTTGGAATTTTGGAGCAATCTTGATGAAATTTTGAAGGAAATGAAAAGAAAAATGATGAAGGGGGAGGGCTGCAGCACTCTCGGCCAGAGGAGGGAAGGGGAATGGTGTGGGTGGTGTTGGAAAAGTCAAGATCAAAGCATACCAATCAACTAAAGACCCATACCCAATTAATAAATCAAAATCCTTTTAAAAACACCTCATTTCAACACATGATTAAAAGTCAAAAGAGGCAAGGAATTTTTCCTTGAGCTGCTGAAGGTGGGCTGTCCTAGGGGTGAGGGAAGAGTGAGAGGGGTTTTACAAAAAAAAATTTATGCAAAAAGACCCCCTACAAGTCCAAAATTGCAAGTTTTAGCTTAAATTCAATAAATTTCGTTTTTCATAATAAAAATTAGTTAAAACTTAAAATAAAATACTAAAAATTTATGTTACAACTAGATTTTAATTAACATGATTTTAAAGCATAAATTTAGCCCATTTAAATTTGTATTTATCGCTAATTTAATGTATTTTCTTACCGGCTTAAATAATATAAAAAAATTGAAAAATAGGGAAAAATTTTTAAATGACCAAAAATTAATAAGTAACTCATTAGCTACTAAAAACTAGCAATTACCTATCCAAATTAGGTATAATTAGTCCTAAAGTGCAAAATAACAAAAAAGACGGTTTACGGAAAAATACCGAATTTTCACCGATTTTCAGGAAAACACCAAAACGACTTTTCAAGGCGCTACAATCTTCCCCCCTTAAAGAAATTCGGTCCCCGAATTTAAAAATATAACTACGCGTACCTTCAAAGAGATGGGGATATTTCTTCCTCATTTCGCCCTCGGTCTCCCAGGTGACCTCCTCGCTGCTCGGGCCACGCCAAAGGACCTTGACGGTCGGTATAACTTTCGATCTCAACTTCTTCACCTGCCGATCCAGGATGGCCACCGGCTGCTCTGCAAAAGAAAGGTCGCGCTCTAGCTGGACTGTCGGGTGCTGAATCGCATGCGAAGGGTCGTGAAGGTACTTGCGGAGCATCGAAACATGGAAGACGGGGTGAACATCGGGAAAGCTAGGTGGAAGAGCCAAACGATATGCAACTGCGCCGACACGCTCGAGAATCTCGAAGGGACCCACAAATCTGGGACTAAGCTTTCCTTTTCACCCAAATCGCATCACGCCCTTCATCGGAGATACTCTCAGAAAAACATGATCGCCAACTGCGAACTCTAGCCTGCGACGGCGCCTGTCTGCATACGATTTCTGCCTGCTATGAGCCGCTCTCATCCGGTCTCGGATCAACTGTATCTTCGCTGCCGTCTCCTCAACAAGCTGCGGCCCCAAAATACTGCTCTCGCCGAGCTCTGTCCAACAGACGGGCGATCTGCATCTCCTCCCATACAATGCCTAAAAAGGTGCCATCTGAATAGTATCCTGGAAGCTGTTGTTGTAGGAGAACTCCACTAACGGTAAATGACGATCCCAGCTACCGCCAAAGTCTAAAACGCATGCTCTGAGCATATCCTCAAGAGTTTGAATGGTCCGCTCTGACTGTCCGTTGGTCTGCGGATGAAACGCTGTGCTGAAGCTCAAACGAGTGCCTAAAGCCTCCTGAAGTCTCTGCCAAAGTCGGCTGGTGAACTGGGTGCCTCGATCTGACACGATACAAGTCGGTACGCCATGCAACCGCACGATCTCGTCGACGTAAAGCTGGGCATACTGAGCGAAGCTGAAAGTGGTCTTCACTGGCAGGAAGTGAGCCGCTTTCATCAATCGATCTACGATCACCCAGATGGAGTCGTACCCTCGACTGGTCCTGGGTAGACCCACAACGAAATCCATCGAAATCTGCTCCCATTTCCACTCCGGAATGGGTAACGGCTGTAGCTTTCCTGCGGGCCTCTGGTGCTCAGCCTTGACTTGCTGACAAGTCAGGCATCTCGATACGAACTCCGCAATGTCCCTCTTCATCCCGTCCCACCAGTAGGTCTCTCTCATATCATGGTACATCTTGGTGGAATCGGGGTAGACACTATACACTGATCGGTGTGCCTCCTCAAGAATGTCGTGCCGCAATCCATCAGCATCTGGTACGCACAGTCTAGATCCATATCGTAAAATTCCCTGATCATCAATCACGAACTCGGAAAATCTGCCATGTCCCATCTGTGCCATGATCTCTGAGCAACGGTCGTCTCTGCGCTGTGCCTCATATATACGGTCAAGCAACTGTGGGTGTGCACGAACATGCACGAGCTGTCCCCCTGTCTGAGTGAACTCGAACTCAACTCGGCTGTCGCATAAAATCTTCCAATCTGCTGACGACTGCCTCTGCACTGCGCGCAAATAGGATAGACTACCCCCGGGCCTCCTGCTCAAAGCATCTGCCACTACATTCGCCTTGCCTGGGTGATATAAGATCTCGCAGTCGTAGTCTTTCACCAACTCCATCCAACGACGCTGTCTGAGGTTCAGGTCTCGCTGCTGAAATATGTATTTTAAGCTCTTGTGGTCTGTGAATATTTGGCACGACTCGCCATATAGGTAATGTCGCCAAATCTTAAGTGCAAAGACCACTGCAGCCATCTCCAAATCATGAGTGGGGTAGTTCTGTTCATGTTTCTTCAACTGCCGCGAAGCATACGCGATCACCCTGTCATGCTGCATCAATACGCATCCTAACCCCACTCGCGAAGCATCACAGTAGACCACAAATCCGCCTGATCCCGAAGGCAAAGATAATATCGGCGCCATAGTCAAACAAGTCCGTAGCTACTGAAAACTACGCTCGCACTCCTCTGTCCAAACAAAAGGAACTCCCTTCCGGGTCAAACCGGTCAAAGGTGCAGCTATACGGGAGAAGTCCTGAACAAAACGCCTGTAGTAACCCGCCAGGCCTAGAAAACTACGGATCTCAGTAACCGATGCAGGTCGGGGCCACTGCTGAACAGCCTCAATCTTCTTCGGGTCCACACATATGTCGTCTCTCGTAATCATGTGACCCAAGAATCCGACGCTGTCCAGCCAGAATGCACACTTGGAGAACTTTGCGAACAGCTGGTGCTCCCTCAGAGTCTGTAACGTAATCCGCAAGTGCTGCTCGTGCTCCTCTCTGCTCCGGGAGTACACCAAGATATCGTCGATAAACACGATGATGAACAAGTCAAGATACGGCCTGAATGTACGGTTCATCAAATCTATGAATGCTGCTGGGGCGTTGGTGAGTCCGAACGACATCACCAAAAACTCATAGTGGTCGTAGCGTGTGCGGAAAGCTGTCCTCGGTATATCCTCCTGTCGAACTCGCAGCTGATGGTATCCTGATCGCAAGTCGATCCTCGAAAAATACCCCGCACCCTGAAGCTGGTTGAACAAATCATCAATGCATGGCAACGGATATCTGTTCCGCACGGTAACCTTGTTCAGCTGGCGGTAGTCGATACATAAGCACAAACTTCCGTCCTTCTTCTTGACAAACAGGACCGGAGCACCCCACGGAGAAACGCTAGGTCGAATAAGCCCTTTATCTAACAAATCCTGCAATTGATCCTTCAGCTCTCTAAGCTCTGCCGGGGCCATCCGATAAGGCAGTATAGAAATAGGCCCCGAGCCGGGAATCAAATCGATGCAGAACTCAACGTCGCGCTCAGGTGGTAGCCCAGGTAGCTCATCAGGGAAAACATCAGGGAACTCACAAACAATCGGGACCCGGTCCAACGGAACCTCTGCAGCTCGAGTATCACAAATATACGCTAAGAATCCCTGACATCCCTTCCGCAAGAGCTGACCAGCGCGAAGAGACGAAATCAAGCTGGGAAGGGTGACGCTGCGGTCTCCCTGAATAACAAGGACTGGCTCTCCCGGAAAGCTAAATCTGACTGGCTTCTCACGGCAGTCCACCGAAGCATAACAAGTGGCCAGCCAGTCCATGCCCAGAAGCACATCAAAGTCCAACATATCGAGGAGAATCAAATCAACCGATGAATCCCTCTCCCCGATACGAACGGAACACAAACGAAACACAAAACGAGCGATAAATGACTCGCCTACCGGGGTAATAACAACAAACGGCTGATCTAACGATGACGACTCATGGCCCAACATCGGTGCAAAGTGTGCAGAGACGTACGAATGTGTGGAACCTGGGTCGAATAATACCCGTGCGTCGAAAGAGCAAACTGGCAAGGTACCTGTCACAACGGCATTGGATGCCTGCGCATCCTGCGGTGTCAAAGCAAATACTCGGGCCTGTCCTCTACCGATAGCGGGCTGACCTCGACCTCGGCCTCGGCCTCTGCCTCCTTGTCCTCTCTGAACAGGACCGCCGCGTCCACGGCCTCTGGGTGCACCTAACTGGCGTAGAGCATCGCCTGTGGTAGGAAGTAGGGCTCTCTGAGGAGGGGGTGGTGATGGTGGTAGGGTCACATGCGGAACTGTCACCGCTCCCTGTCGTCTCGCCGGACAGTCTCTGACAAGATGGTGCGGACTCCCGCACCCAAAACACCCTGGCGACGGCTGTTGTCCCTGGGGATATGAACCATATAACTGACCCCGTCCAAATCCTCTGCCGGGCCCATCCCTCAGAAAGAATCTGGCACGCTGCCTCTGAGACGGCACCTCGGTGCGAATCCTCTTCGGCCCAGAAACGGCCGAAGTCTGTGATATGCGTGCCTTCATCCGTAATGTCGTATCCATAGCAGCTGAATAAGTGTCGTAGTGCTGGGCGCCAATGGCAAGATATAGCTGGGCATCAAGTCCCTGTACGAAGCTCTTCACCCTCTTCGCTTCGGTATCTACCAGGTACGGGGCATATCGGGACAACTGTGTAAACTGAACGTCATACTCAGACACCGTCATCCCAGGTGTCTTGACCAAGGCCTCGAAGTTACGAGCTCTGGCGTCACGAACGCTCTCTGGGAGGAAACGAGCTAGAAAGACCGTTGTAGACTCGGCCCAAGTCATAGGCGGTAGACCTGCAGCTCGACCTCTCAAGACTGACTCCCACCATATCTGTACGAGACCCTCTAGACGGAAACTCGCAAGCTCCACCCATCGATCATCCGAACATCTCAGCGAACGGCATATCCTGGCTAAACTGTCAAGGAACGTCTGTGGGTCCTCCGCTGCCTCGGTGCCGGTGAATACTGGAGGTCTCAGCCTCATGAAATCCTGTAGTGAAACCGGGATGGTCACGGCGGTAGTAGTAGGAGCAGGTATCATAGAAGTCTGGGATGTAGTAGGTGCGTCATCCGGCCTCGGTGTACGACTGGCTGCAACTAGGGATCCTACCATCTGACGTAGCTCCTGCATACTCCCCATCATCTGTCGCAACTCCTCCATACCAGTCTCAAGCCTATCCATACGGCCTGGGGAAGGTGGATCGGTCTGTCCCTGCGGCGTAAGCATACCACCCTGCTCAGTCCTAGTCTCGGACGAGCCAGCTCGAATCTCGTCTCGGGCGGCAGCCCTCTGTGCTCTCGTAGCCTTCGGCGGCATAGTGGCTGTTACAAGAACAGGATGATAAGAACAGTGCAATAGGATCATAGGATACACGGAATTGAAAAAGGAATTTTCAAGCAAGTATATCCTAAAGTCACTTAGGCGGAGTACCGTATCGCAAGTATGCCGCGGACATACGCACGCTACGTTACCCTGCTTAAGTTACTTACTCCATCTACCAAGGGTCATCCTACACTCAAAAAGGTAAAACCTATCGCTTTGATACCAACTTTGTCACGACCCGCAGGGTACGGAACGTGACTGGCACTTAAGTTTACGAAACGTCTCAAGACGTCCGTAAAATAAGTAAGCCAAAGCCCAGAACCCAAAACCAAATAAGCAAAAGAGTGAAGAAAAACCAATCAATTGAAAGCGAGTTTATCAAATAAGTCATATAAAACCTTTTTAAAAACAATATCAATTTTTCCGAAAATTTCGGCAGAGTCTCCTTTGTAAATACTGGCCCCTAAAATGGGTACAACAAGAATATATATAAATCCAACAAATAAGGCATCCCCAAGCGGGAGCTAGCTCTTCGCCACAAGGCGGTCATAAATCCCACGCAATATAAAACAACAACATGCAAAATAAACATAAAGAAGCATAAGAAAAACCGCATGTTGACTCAAGTGAGCTCGACACCAAAATACAGCATAAAAAAGTCCACAAATCTCACAGTCTCATCTCTAGGTCAATATACAACAATACTGGTAGATACAGTAGATGGAGTACTCTAAATACAAAGATTATACAAGATGGTACAAAAATAATAATACAACCCACCTACGAGCAAAAACCTCGAGTCCTGGCAAGAGAGGCAAAAGAAGCGGTGCGCCCGCCGCTACTGTGCTGACGGAGCGGACCTGCAAAAGACTGTGGCACAAGGCGGTGAGTTGCCAACTCGTGAGTAATAAATAATATCTATAGAGGCTATCGCAAGTATGCACACAAGCATCCTAGCATCTATAAAACAGGTATGGAAGGACATAATAGCAGGTATGTATGCAATATGAATATACTAACAGGTATGAATGCAATGTGAATCAACTCATGATCTGAATGTGTAAGTATAAGAATCATGTTTTTCCTTTAGGAATCTCTTTTGAAATACCAGCACAATACCAATAGAATCAACAAAAACCTGTGTCCAGCAACGACACCTCAAAACTATCACAAATCTCATATATCCATGTCATAGTATCTCTGGCCTCAGCCATCCGGCTGACCCATCTCAATATCACTATCTTAACATCTCGCGGCCACGGTCGGTATCCTCTGGATATCCGCCGTGCCAAACAGTCACCGGTAGGTAATCCGTCCCCTGCCAGGCTCATCGTCAGCAACACGAGCTTCTTGCCCCGGGGTACCTTACCGGGCCCACCATGTACCCGAGACGGTTCATCCAACTCCTCGAAACAGGTCTCGAAAACCACAGCAAACTCATGGTGGACGACACTTACATCACTAGAAAACCGCAATTTACATATTTTAAAAATATAATAAGTTTAGAAATTTTGCGGCTTTCCCCCGAAATCCAGAAATATCACAAGATCTCAAGAAATCCTCATAAATGCATATGCCAATGATAATGAATGCATATGGTATCAATAATCAAGTTGCGATGTATGATTGATAGACTAGACATGAACAAATAACATGATGAGGTACATGCACATGATTAGCAATCTTATGATTTCATTTTAAGGAATTAAAGGCAATAGCACAGGTTTAAGCATCAATTATAGAAAAAGGTTTCAAATTATAGGTTATCTAGTGTGGTGGCATGGCAATTACCAGGGCATGTGTGTAAGCATGAATAGCGCTCGTGCTGTATATAAAAACCCTGGCAATGGTGCAGGTGTCCTATAGAATGGGTTCGCATATGTAGGTCAAATAAGGCATGGATGTAGTTACTAATATCACTAAAATCTTAACTACTTAAACTATCGGGAGACTTGTGCCATCCAAACGATAGTCCCCCGTAGATGTTAAATCTACTCACCGGAATCCCTAGCCAGCCACATCCAATCACCGCTTTCCCCTTTCGTGCCGCGTCTGACGTCTCCGCGACCGAACCTGGAATTTACATCAATACCAAACATAAGGTTACATATCATGAAACGACGCAAATCCGAAACGAAAATATCCACATTCACAAGCTAGGTACAACATGCACAAGGTGCGTGGAACACACGCGAAAATCGCAAAAACTAACTAAAATCATCGATTTGGTCGCCCGGCAAAGCTAAAACCCGCTCACTCAAAAAAAACCGCACTCACACATCCTAAATGTCATAGGATATGCCAAAAATATCATCAAGATATCGCAAATAATTCATCACAATATTTTATAAAACCTAGTAAGCCAGAAATTTGCAATTTGCTGCAAACATCGAAAATTAGCGATAAGGTTAACACAATCCAACACAAACATCCAAACTAACCCACTATATAGCCACTACACTAATTTTAAACCATTTACAATGCATCAAACCATAATTCCAACACAACAATCATGCTTCAACCTATTTCCATACACAAACCCCTTTCTAGAATTTCATAACTAGCAATCTTAATCCAAACTATACATGAAAAACCCTAAATTAACACTAGTTTAAAGCCCAATTAGCAAGTTAACCTCTTAGATTAGGTTAGCAAAACAACTAGATAACAAAATATATTTAATTAACCTACTAAAGATTTCTAAAACCCTAGTTTAATTTCAAACCATGAACTAGAAAAAACTAGATTAGGATTTAGCTATAATTTTAACACTAACACAACATGCAAGTTCTAATTAGCACACTTTAACTACAAATTAACCTTAGATTAGAAATTATACCTCACACTAGAGATCTAGCAAGAACAAGATGCCTCCAAAGATGGGTTCATAGCACCATGATCCAAGCAAGAAAGGCTAAGGAGAATGGGATGAAGGATGGGGGTTAATTTGTGAGGTTTAATTTGGAATTTTGGAGCAATCTTGATGAAATTTTGAAGGAAATGAAAAGAAAAATGATGAAGGGGGAGGGCTGCAGCACTCTCGGCCAGAGGAGGGAAGGGGAATGGTGTGGGTGGTGTTGGAAAAGTTATGGTCAAACCATACCAATCAACTAAAGACCCATACCCAATTAATAAATCAAAATCCTTTTAAAAACAACTCATTTCAACACATGATTAAAAGTCAAAAGAGGCAAGGAATTTTTCCTTGAGCTGCTGAAGGTGGGCCGGCCTAGGGGTGAGGGAAGAGTGAGAGGGGTTTTACAAAAAAAAATTTATGCAAAAAGACCCCCTACAAGTCCAAAATTGCAAGTTTTAGCTTAAATTCAATAAATTTCGTTTTTCATAATAAAAATTAGTTAAAACTTAAAATAAAATACTAAAAATTTATGTTACAACTAGATTTTAATTAACATGATTTTAAAGCTTAAATTTAGCCCATTTAAATTTGTATTTATCGCTAATTTAATGTATTTTCTTACCGGCTTAAAATAATATAAAAAAATTTGAAAAATAGGGAAAATTTTATAAATGACCAAAAATTAATAAGTAACTCATCAGCTACTAAAAACTAGCAATTACCTATCCAAATTAGGTATAATTAGTCCTAAACTGCAAAATAACAAAATAGACGGTTTACGGAAAAATACCGAATTTTCACCGATTTTCAGGAAAACACCAAAACGACTTTTCAATGCGCTACACTATCTCCAGTACGATGTACTGATAGCTGTAGGACAGACCATCTCTCCAGCTGGGAAGAGAAGCGTATGCACCAGTCTACTCTGGAGTATCGATACCCTGTCTCGATAATCCTACGACTAAGGACCAAAATAAGGATGTGCTTATAGACTACCCAGCCCCCACTAGTATGATCGCCATCACAACGCCGGTAGTCAAGAAAAGATCCTAAAGGCTCCATCAATATGTTTTTAGCGATATATTAAAAGAAACATATACACATATTAAGATAGAAACAAACTAAGTAGCATACTACTATATCAAGCAAGACTGTCGTAAACCCGTATATATATCCCAAGCCTCCAAAATGTATTATACAAACTAGTACTATACAATAATGGCCTCTAGGGCATACATATTCAACAATCTCCCACTTGCACTAAAGGCCAGTAATTGGTATACCGCATACCCAACGTCTGCACTAAGGCCAGTTGCTGGCATACCGCATACCCAATAGCTCAAAAAGTCGCTCGAATTGTGTTTGAAGGAGGGCCTTTGTGAATGGATCCGCCGTGTTGTCATTTGTGTCCACTCTCCGTACCTCGATCTCCTGGCGATCAATGATCTTCCTGATCAGGTAATACCGCCTTAAGATGTGTCTGGATTTCTGATAGGACCTTGGTTCCTTCGCTAAAGCTATAGCCCCATTGTTATCGCAATACAAAGGTATTGGGTCAACAATGGACGGAACCACCTGAAGTTCACTAATGAACTTCTTCATCTAGACCGCCTCTTTTGCGGCATCGCTTGCAGCAATGTATTCAGCCTCCATCGTCGATTCTGCTACGGTATCCTGTTTGGAACTCCTCCAACACACCGACCCTCTATTGAGGGTAAACACAAAACCCAAGACAGACTTGCTGTCATCTTTGTCACTCTGCAAGCTTGAATCGGTAAAGGACTCAACCCTGAGGTCTCCATTACCGTAAACCAGGAATATCTCCTTAGTCCTTCTTAGGTACTTGAGAATGTTCTTCACTGCCGTCCAGTGGTCCTCACCTGGGTCTGACTGATACCGGCTCACCACGCTCAGCACGTAAGCTACATCTGGTCTTGTACATAGCATCGCATACATTATAGATCCTACCGCCGATGCGTAGGGTATAGTGCTCATGCGAACCCTCTCCTCGTCAGTCTTAGGAGACATCTTCATGGAGAGGGTGATTCCATGTAATGCGGGTATGTTACCGCGTTTGGAATCTTCGATACTAAATCTCTTTAGTACGGTCTCTATGTACCTGGACTGCAATAGTCCCAGTATTCTCTTGGATCTATCTCTGTAGATCTTGATCCCCAGAATGTACGAGGCATCATCCAGGTCCTTTATGGAGAACCGTTGTGACAAGAATAGCTTGACCGATTGTAGCATAGGAATGTCATTTCCTATCAAAAGAATGTCGTCCATGTACAAGACTAGGAACACGACAGTTCGTCCTACAATCTTCTTATAGACACAAGGTTCATCCTCGTTCTTGATGAAATCAAATTCCTTGATTGTCTCATCAAAACAGATGTTCCAGCTCCGCGATGCCTGCTTTAATCCATAAATGGATTTAAGCAACTTGCACACCTTCCCGCTGCTCCCATTGTCTACGAAACCTTCTGGCTGATCCATGTAAACGCACTTTTCCAAACAGCCGTTTAGAAAAGCCGTTTTTACGTCCATCTGCCAGATTTCATAGTCATGGAAGGCGGCAATGGGAAGTAGGATCCGAATGGATTTGAGCATAGCCACTGGAGAAAAAGTTTCGTCATAGTCCACACCAGGTCTTTGACGAAAACCTTTTGCAACGAGTCTAGCCTTATAGGTTTTCACCTGACCATCTACACCAAGTTTCCTTTTGTAGATCCATTTGCATCCAATGGGTTTTACCCCAGGTGGAGCAATATCCAAGGTCCACACTTTATTGGTGTACATGGACTCCATTTCGGATTGCATTGCTTCCAGCCACTTATCAGAGTCCCTACTGATAATGGCCTGCCTGAAACTGGTAGGGTCATCTTCTTCCAAGATGCAATCCTCTCGATCCCCGTCTATGAGAAAACCGTAGTATCTCTCGGATGGACGAGAAATCCTACCAGATCTACGGAGTGGCTGAGGATCGTCTGGGGTTATTGAATCCTGAGGTTCTGTCAAATCTTCAGTTTCATTTTATGGTCGCTGAATTTCTTCCAGTTCTACCGAACTCCCACTTGTTTCTTTTGCAAGAAATTGCCACTCTAAAAAGGTGGCGTGGCGAGATACAAACACCTTTTGTTCCTCGGTGTGGTGAAACAGATATCCTGTAGAGTTTTTAGGATATCCCACAAATTTACATAGAACTGAACGTGCCTGCAGTTTGTCCGGATTTTGTACTTTTACATAGGCCGGACAACCCCAATACGTTTAAGATACGGCCTTTTACCATTCCATATCTCAAAGGGTGTCTTAGGTGATTTAGACGGAACATCATTCAATAGATATGCTGCTGTTAAAAGCGCATGTCCCCAAAATGAGAGAGACAACTCAGCATTACTCATCATGGAGCGAACCATATCCAATAGGGTACGATTCCTCCGCTCCGATACACCGTTGTGCTGTGGTGTATAAGGGGGAGTAAGCTGAGAGAGAATACCATTCTCTTTTAAGTAATCTAGGAATTCCGTGCTTAAGTACTCCCCTCCCCTATCTGATCGGAGGATCTTGATACTTTTGCCAGTCTGGTTCTCTACTTCGTTTCTGAATTTCTTGAATTTCTCAAAAGATTCAGATTTGTGTTTCGTAAGATACACATATCCGAATTTAGAGAGATCGTCAGTGAATGTGATGAAGTACGAGAACCCACCCCTTGCATGTATAGATATCGGAACACATACATCACTGTGTATGAGTCCCAAGAGCTCTGTTACTCTTTCTCCATGTCCGGTGAATGGAGATTTGGTCATCTTTCCTTTGAGACAAGACTGAAAAGTTTCATAAGATGAAAACTCGAACGTATCCAAGAGTCCATCTTTGTGCAACTTACTTAGTCTTTTCTGTCCGATATGACCAAGTCTACAATGCTATAAGTAGGATTCGTTCGTATCTGAACTCTTCCTCTTGCGTGCGTTTTGTATATTGAGAACTGTATTCTGATTTAGAACGTAGATACCATTACACAGTGTACCTGTTTCCCCCAATCAGAGCAAAGCTCTGTTTAAATTTCAAAAATTCAAACAACGCTTCAGATTCCTTGCGCTGCGCGCAACGCGCCACGTGTCGAAAGAAAACACGCCAGCGCAGCGCACCCAATCAGAGCAAGGCTCTATTTAAAATGAAAATAAAGGAAGCAACGCTTCAGCTGAGTTGCACTCTGCGCTGCGCGACACGTAGCAGCAGCGCAGTTGCGCTGCGCTCTGCGCTGCGCGACACGTGACAGCGCAGTTGCGCTAGCGCTCTGCGCTGCTCGACACGAGTCAAGCGCAGGAGCGCTTGCGCCAACTGTGCCAGTACCAAAACAGAATTAAAATTCTGAAAGATTTTTCTGATCTTATTAAAACAATAAGATTCTCTCCTATAAAACAGGAGCCCTTGGATCAAAGATCCAATGGTAGGGAAAAATCCCTAAATCACTCAGAGAAAGATCTCTTTAACTGATTTAACAAATCTATTGGCACTATATAAAGGCCCCTAAACTTCAAGTCTAAAACACACACAGAGATACACAAAACTCCCAAAAAGAAAGTTTGAGAAGAATTCAGAAAGAAAAAGGTAAACCTTTGAAAAGAAGAATTTCTTCTAAAAAGATCGATGATCTAAGAACAAGATTAAGATCTTAAAATAAAATAAAAAGATCAAATAATAAGAATAAAATAAGAAGTAATATACTTCTTTATTAGATCATTTGATCTACATAAAGGCATTGCCTTTTGAGGAACCATTGGTTCTGGAATCTTAAAAGATTCTATTCTTTAATCCAAAATTGGATCAAGATAATTAATAGTGCATTGCACTTTGGAGTTTGCACTGTTGCGCTCCTTGGATTGGCGCAAGCCACCAGGGAGCGCCACGTGTCAGTCTGCGCCTTGCGCTCACAAAATATAGAGCGTTGCTCTCTTAAATTAGCGCACTGCAGCCGAGTGCGCCACGTGTCAGCAGGGCACTAGCGCAGCGCACTGGCGCAGCGCACTGCGCTAACTGCGCTTGCGCTCATCAGAACGTGACACGTGTCACCTCCACATGGACTTGCGACTTGCGCTCCTCAATTGGCGCAAAGCGCCTGACAAGCCACGTGGCGCTCTGTCAGACTAATTAATGCAGCGCATTATTAAAGGGCAGAGCCCAATTAAGAGGCCCAATGGACCAAAACAAATACTCTGCATTATAAAAAAAAGGGAACATAGCCCAATTTAAAAAGCATAACAGGCCAGAATAAAATGCAGTGCAGGGGCAGAGCCCTAATAAAGGCCTAATAGACCAAATACAAATAAAATGTTGCACATTTTCAATTGGACTTAGCCCAATACTGGCCGTAAGTCCTCAAATTAAATTGACTGAGCATGACTGCTCTCTTAATCAATTTACACCCGGTTCAAGGGTACATCTCCGAACTCCTCTGACATCCGTTGTTGTAATCCTTCAACGTCGTCAGAGAGGTGACGGGTCCCGACAACCACACGTCGATACGGACTATGGGGTCCTTAAACCCATGGACTTAAGCGTCCTTAAACTAACAATACGGACTGTGGGGTCCTTAAACTCATGGACTTATGCGTCCTTAAACCAACATTCATCCCCAAATGGGAATGATGGACCACCATGTCCCTAAACTGGCAATGGACCACTATGTCCCTAAACTGGAACAATAAAGCCCCCAAATGCTCTTTTGTCGGATCTAAACGATCATGTTAAGTTAATCTTAGTCTCAAACTGGACTAATGTATCCTTAACAAACGTTTAAGTTGATCTTAGCCTCAAATATGGCTAACGTATCCTTAAACAAAAACTCCAAACCCAAATCTAAGAAAATACGGATTTGGACTAATCCACGTCCTACGGGCGACGACATAAATTAGTCTCCGTATACAATCCATGGGCAACCACAAACAAAACAAACACACACGACACGAAGTGAAATTCTGGAGAAGGAGAAAGTTGCTACCGCGGTGCGGTAACGTAATTAACTGCAGGGGCTTGCGCCTGCAGGGAAGAGTGTCCCCACAATCAAAAACCCTTCCAGCGAGGGGGAATCTGACGAAGTCTGCTACATCGGCCACATCCATCAAAACCTCCGATACACGGTGCCATAAATCAACTTGGCATCTTCGAAGAGGGGGACGGATAAAACCAAATAGCATCTGCCCCGAATCTCAGGCAAGACGAACCTACGCGGTCGCGTCTCTGTATTCGGAGGGGAACAGATTCTGGCACGCCCGGTAGGACCTTTTCCTCTTTCCACTCCACACTTCGTGTGTCGTCTTCGCGAACGAATCGCGGTTTGTTAATGGTTGCCCTCGGGTTTCAAATTACTAAGATTTGGTATCTTGCTTGGCGCAGAAATCAAACAGCAATGGCCTCCAACTGCTCAAACTGCTCCAAATGCCAATGCAACCGACGCTCCGCCTCACTGGGAGGTGTAGCCTATGGGCCTTAAGCGGCCTCCATCCTTGCTATGCCGGTGGAACAAGTGACTCAGGCTACCACCGGTCTGTTCTTCAGGACCATGCTCCCACCGGTGAACATTAGCCTTCCAGTGCCCGTACCGGAAGCGCAAAAGAAGTCGGTCTTCGATCAGCTCACTACTACCACGACCCCTCTCAACGGGTCGTCCAATGTCAAGCCGACAGCCTCGGTCTTCACCAGACTGAGCCTGAACCCCGATGGGCCTGCTAAGAAGCCCGTGACCCCTGAAGTGGCCACCTCGAGGAAGACAGCCATCTCTGCCCCTGAAGTCGTTAAGACGGCTTCTCCTACTAAAGAGTCGGTCTTCACAAGACTGACTATTCCGGCTCCCGTTCCCGCTCGAAGGTCTGTCTTTGACAAATTGGATACCGCTACTCAACAGACATCAGTCTTCAAGAGGCTGGCACCAGCGGCGCCTCGTCTAGACAGGGGGCAAGACGAAACCATCCCCATCGCCGAACCAGCCCCAACAGCTCGACACGCTCGACGTCGTCACTGGCGCCGAGTAAGGAAGGCCGAGGGCAACTCCCCCTCTGGGTTAACTCCACCGGCTCCAATGGTGGAAATTAATGTTGCTGTTCCAACTGGGAACAGCTTTGAACCGCTAAGGAGGGTACGCAAGAACTCTCCGACTGCTACGCTGAAAAGATCTCCTCCACCTGTGGAGAGTGCTGCGGGAACAAAGCCGGAGCAGCCCCCTCAACGGCTGTCTTCCAAAATTTACAAGGTCTGGGGACGGGTTCAGGACTCAGTAATCGACCAAGGTCACTTTCGCCGGTAGAAGAGGGTGAAAGTGCAGGAAGAAAAGAACCGTCCTGTCAAACAGCAAAGGACGACAACTACCTGGGTGCCCGCTGCAACGGCCCCCTCGGCTTCGACGGCCCACAAGAGGAGAAGGCCGGAGAAAGTCCCCACGCCCGCAGCAAATGTCAAAGGCAGTGAACCCAAACGCCCTAAGTCCGGGGGCATTATGGTACACACTGTCTATATGGCTTCCGGGAAAGAGGACAGTCGTACATCCACAGGTCATAGACCACTTACGCGGTCGGTGATTAAAGCTCAAGAGCAACAGCAGAAGCTCTAGGAAATGATGACCGCGATGGCCGCACTCACTGGGCCAAAAGAAAGCCCCGAAGCGTCCTCGAATCAGCGACAGGAGCAAGAAACCGACGCTGAGTTCCTTCGGAGAATATTGGAAAAGAAGGATAAAAAGGCTGCAGAACAAGCAGCCAATATAAAACAAATGGCTCTCTTATTCCAGGACATGGTGGGTATGATGATCCAGCAAGATCCTCCTGCCTAAGATCCTCCGATCGTCTTTGAAGATGATAGAGGAGAAACGTCGAATCTTCCACCGGCTCTGTCAACAGCCAAGGAGGAGACAATTTCCAAAGCTGACCTTGATGAATATATAGCTCAGCAGATACGGGTTCATCAGGCAACTGAAGCAGCCGGTCAAGTTGTCAGAACGGGGCGACCATATCCAAGCTGGTATGATCAGATCAAGTACCCGCCGGGCTATACAATACCGAAATTCCATGTCTATAAGGGGACTGGCAATCCCCATCAACATGTTGCCCAGTTCAGGGCTCTTTGTGGTAACACCGGCGGTGATGATAAATTGTTGCTTCGCCAGTTCGTCGGTAGCTTATCGGAGACGGCATTTGAGTGGTACTCCAAACTCCCAAATGACTCCGTCAAGACCCTCGCTGAAATGGAGTTGTTGTTTACCCGGCGCTTCGCAAGTGCCAGTGAGCGTACTCCAATAACAGCTTTGATTAATGCGAGAGTAAAGCCGGGCGAGACCAGGGTTCAATATGCAATCCGATGGCGGAACTTGTGGTCAAAGTGCGAACAACGCATTGAAGAAGCGCCGGCGGTAGGCATGTTCGTGGGCACCCTAGATCCTCATGCAACTATCTCACGGTTCATGATGTTCTTTAAACCAACCACGTTCCAAGCCTTGATCGACAAGCTAGCTCAAATGGACCAGATGGGTCACAGACCGTCCCCTCCAAAGCCGGACTCTCGAAATGAGAAGGGAAAAGGGAAAGCGATCGTCGTCGCCAATGCTCAACAACAGCCGAGCAACTTGAAGCCGGTTGTTCGTCAAAACAATATGCGTCCACACCTATCCCTCGAGGAGAGGCTAGGACATCCTTACTCGTTTCCTCAAAATAAAACGAGAAGACTGTTTGAACAGGCATTGCGTAACAGACTCATTAATCTGCCGAAGTCAAGACGTCCGTCGCAGCCAAATGACGTCAATGATCCCAATTATTGTCCCTATCACCGAGTATTGGGTCATCCGATTGAAGATTGCTACGTCTTCAAAAACTGGATTGAAGATCAATATCAGCAAGGCAAGTTCGCGTTATCCGAAAGATGGAAGGTGAACCCGCCACAACCTCATACCTCTAAAAGGTGAATACGCCGGGGGCAACGTGCTCCCTCGTTGAAGAAGCTCCATGGGAGGTTGTGCTATCAGCCAAAACAAAGAGGATGCTGAATGACCTCCAGACATGCCTGGCGATCAGGTGGAAGAACCCGTTGGAACCTGAGATCATTGAAAGGATGTTGAAGCCGCTCCCAACTCCGAAGATCGGTGGTGATGGCCCGAGCACTCACAACCAGCCGTCAAAATCTTCAAAGAAGAAGAAGAAGAAATCCATGAAGTCCGTGAAGCCTGGCGACAAGCGCACGGACTTACAAAAACAAATTGACGCGCTGGAGGAATACAACCAGAAAGCACGGAATCCCATCACACTCCAAGAGTTCCTCAACCACGTCTTTCAAGAGGAAGATGAGGGAAAGAGCTCGTTGGATGAATCCGAAGAATACGTGGCGAGCTGTCATATGATCTCCCACTCGTTTACAGACGATGAGGAAGCTTCTTGCACTGAGAAGCTGGGGGAAGATCCTAAACCGGAACTTCTGGGGCCATCGAATGAAACAATTGACGCATTCCTCAATGAAGCTCTGTTGAAAAGTAAGGATGATCGGGAACGCGAGACGGTCCTATTTGAAAAGGCTAAGCGCCGGCGATTAGATGAAAGGGTTGAGGCACTCCCATCAAATCAAAATACATCCATTGCGGACAAAATCAAATTCAAGACAAGGAAAAGGTTTGCTAAAGCCATATCAATGGGTATGAAGCTACCACCCTTTGAAGAAAACAGTGCCGGCAAAGCAGAAATGCACCCTTCCTATTGCTTATATCATCGGAAGGTTTCGCACCCCGCCAAAGAGTGCAAAGCTTTCAATAAATGGTGGCAAGGATATGTCGCTCACCGGCAACATTTTAGGCGGGAGAAGCGCAAAACTCGTCGGGAGCGGAAAAGTACAACCGAGGAGCCTAGAAGAACTACCGGCAATTGTCACATGGTTAACGCCGGGAAAGCGCAAGTTCTCACATTCGGGAGCGACTCTGATGAGGAAATGGTTCTTAGCCCTCTCTTTAAAGAGTCCACCTAGGGAAAAGAGGAAGAGCTGAAGGCCTGCGAACATATTCGGCTGCGTAATCGTACGCTACCCGAAAAGAATATCGGACCCTCATATAAAAAAGATAAGGGAAAAGAAAAGGTCTCTGAGGATATCGCCCTGGATAACCAACTCATGGAAGAGCTAACTGCCAAAGACCCGCCAAAGAAAAATAAAGTGGACTACAACGTTCTGGCACACTTGAGGAAGCTACCTTCGCAGCTCAGCATTCTTGACACCCTCTTATTATCAAAAGAAGCAAAGGATTCACTGATCAAAGCGCTACAGGACCCAGAGCAATTCCAAGCTTTTCTCGCCGAAGAAAAGATGAAGGACGAGCTGGAAGAAGTGCACACAGCTGATGTCACTTTCGGTGATGAAGACCTCCTCCTTGGGACATGCGAACACAATCGTCCCCTCTATGTCTCAGGGTATTGCCACGATATAAAGATAAGCAAAATCTTGGTTGACAATGGGTCCTCCGTCAATCTCCTCAATATACGGGTATTGAAAGAAATCTGCATCAGCGTCCAGCACCTCGCTCGGGACAAGATCACCATCTCCGGGTTCGACTCTCAATCATCACAGACTCTTGGGTCTGTGATACTGACGCTACGCTTCGGGATGCTCGTCACGGACATTAAATTCCACGTAATCGACGCCAAGACATGCTATAATGCTCTGCTCGGCCGGCCATGGTTACACGAGTACAACATCATCCCTTCTACACAGCATCAGTGTATGAAATATTTTAAGGATGGTCTCGAGTATACCGTGACGGGAGAACTGAACCCGTTCTCCGTGAATGAAGTCCGCAAATATGAAGATGCCAAATACTTCTTACCGGATTTCGAAGACACGGAGAGGTGTCACAAGCCGGAGAACAAAGCTAACGCCACCATCCTTGTCTTCGGGAGTGATACCGAGGAGGAAGAGGAGATAGTTTATTCGGGTCCGCCCCAATACAACAAGCCAGGACCATCCGCTCCTACGTTGATCTTTGGTAGTAACTCGGAAGATGAGGTCCATGTTATATTCTCTGCTTGGCCTTCAATACAAACATCCGCTGACGAAGAGCAAAGTCTGCAAGTCTCCATGGTTCCACTTAAACACCATAAAGAACTGGATGCGCTCGATACCTAGAGCGTAGAGGAGCTGCGGACGTTCTATGTCCCTCCCAGGCGAGAAGGCGAAAAGGCAATTCTATTCTACCGCTCTGAAGAAACCAAAGTGGAGAAAGAAATTTGGCACGGTGCGGATCCTACGCTTGACAGGCTTCAGCCCATCCGTTTGCCTAGATATTATACAGAAGGCTTGAAGAGGCTACTGAAGCGCCAGGGGATACCCTTTAAACAGACCGCTCGAAAAACCAAATTCTATGACAGGGTCTGGAACGTCCCCGGAACTCAGCACAAGTTGCCTAGTGGGAGGATGGAAACAATCGGGCTTGGATATATTCGATCCAAGAAACGAGAGCTACTCCGCGATTGCTACGTCGTGCATGACTTCAATGAAGAAGGGGATACTCAATGGGAGGACGCTAATCCTGAACCAGAAAAAGTTCCTGATGCAAAGATGCCTAGTCCGTCATTCGAAGAACAAATGAACAGGCTTATAAGGGAAGCCGGTCAAAAAGTCCGAGACGACCACAACCGCGAAATGGCCATCTACGAGAAAGCCAAAACGCAACGCCTCCTACAACAGGCTGCGAAAGATGAAAATGCCGCTCTCTGTCAACCTGTTATAAAAAAGGCTCGATGTAGAGGCAGAAACAAGTCGAAAAGCGAAAAAGGCGCTCGACAGCAACAAAGCAGGACTAAGATGCCGCGCAAGCGGGAATCGAGCGGTTCTGATCTATCCCTTATGAATAAGATGAGTCGAGCGTACTCTTTTCCTTGGGACAAGATGAAGAAGATACTTGACCGAGCTATAAAATACCAGATGATTACACTGCCAGAGTCCAAGCACCCTGAGCAAGCAGGCGAAGTCTCACACCCGAACTATTGCTCTTATCATCGAGTAATAGGCCATCCTCTCGAAGATTGCTTCACCTTCAAGAATTGGGTCAAAGATCAGTATCAGCTCGGCAAGTTCTCCCTATCTGACAGCTGGAGGGTAATGCCGCCACAGAAGCACGAGCCCAAAGCCACGAAAGCAGAACCAGATCCACATCGGTCTTCGAAGCGAGCTCGTACTTGTCATATGATAACAATATCAAAAGAAGAGCTCGAGAATCTGGATGATCTTTCTTGGTGCTTCGAAAACAGCAACGACGAGGTGATCTCAGAATTCCCACCGGCGCCGAAAGAGTTGGAAGATGGGATACACACCACTGCGGACAACCTCAAGAAAATTGAGTTGGGAACGGCGAACGACCCGCGACCGACATTCGTCAGCGAGCTGCTATCTAAAGAAAGGGTGGCTTCATTAAAAGACGTGCTTATGCAGTATAGAGATTGCTTTGCATGGAACTATTCCGAAATGCCAGGACTAGATCCAGAAATCGCTGTGCATAAATTGGCGATATCCGCGGACGTCAAACCAATCAAACAGGCGCCGAGAAGAATGCGTCTCGAGCTTGAGATGAGTATCAACGCCGAGGTCAAGAAGTTGATCGACTCTGGGTTTATCCAGGAAGTTAAATATCCCGATTGGATCGCCAACATCGTCCCGGTGATGAAGAAAAATGGGACAGTGCGCATATGCGTGGACTTCCGGGATCTCAATAAAGCCTACCCGAAAGACGATTTCCCAGTGCCAGTCACCGAGCTGATGATAGACAATACGTCCACTCATGAGGTTTTCTCCTTCATGGACTGCTCATCAGGATATAATCAGATAAAGATGCATCCCGAAGACCAGAACCATACGGCTTTCCGGACCCCTTTGGGTATATTCTGCTACAAGGTGATGCCCTTCGGTCTAAAGAACGCCGGTGCCACCTATCAGA
Source organism: Agapanthus africanus (assembly GCA_030015575.1). Taxonomy (NCBI): domain Eukaryota; kingdom Viridiplantae; phylum Streptophyta; class Magnoliopsida; order Asparagales; family Amaryllidaceae; genus Agapanthus; species Agapanthus africanus. Next base: position 503,482,319 of record CM057338.1, read on the forward strand.
GGCCCATGACGAAGATCTTCGATGACCTTATACATGAAATCGTCGAATGCTATATCGACGACCTCGTGGTGAAAAGCAAATCATACGAGGAACATCTCGAGCATCTGAAGACTGTATTTCAACGCCTTCGACAATACAACTTGAAGATGAACCCTCTCAAGTGCACATTCGGAGTTTCCTCGGGTAAATTCTTGGGATTCATCGTCCGACACCGAGGTATCGAGATAGATCCGTCAAAGATCATGGCAATCATGGAAATGCCTCCGCCAAGGACTCTCAAGCAATTGCGGTCTCTCCAAGGAATGCTCGCGTATATCCGGCGATTTATAGCTAACCTTTCAGGCAAGTGCCGCCCTTACAGCCACCTGATGAAGAAGGGAACCCCTTTTGTTTGGGATCACAAATGCCAGAGCGCGCTGGACGAGATCAAGCAATACCTGCAGAATCCGCCAGTGTTGGCTGCTCCGGTCAAGGGAAAGCCTCTCATTCTTTATACAACCGCCCTCGAAGGTTCCCTAGGCGCATTATGGGCACAAGAAAACGACCAAGGGAAAAAAAGAGCTCTTTATTACTTAAGTCAAGTTCTCCTAGGGGCAAAAAGCAACTACTCCCCCATCGAAAAACACTGCCTAGTGTTGATCTTCGCAATAACAAAGCTCAGGCACTATGCGCTGGCGCATGAAGTCCGTCTCATTTCGAAGGTAGACCCCCTTAAATATTTAATGTCGAAGGCCATATTGACAGGGAGACTCACTAAATGGGCCTTGCTTTTAATAGAGTTTTCGATAACTTATCAGCCTCTTAAAGCAGTGAAAGGCCAGGCCATCGCCGACTTCCTCGCTGAGCATCCGATACCGGCTGATTCCCCTCTGAATTGTGAACTACCAGAGAAACATGCGTTCGATGCAATCGACGGTAGTGGTACCCGGTGGGAGCTTTATTTCGATGGAGCGTCCTCCATGAAGAAGCGCAAACAAAGTACCCCTATAATCAAATCGGGGGTAGGCCTCATCTTCGTAACTCCACAAGGAGGGATAATGCGCTTTGCTTTCTCCTTAACAGAGCCGAGGACGAATAATGAAGCCGAATACGAAGCTTTGATAGCAGGCCTCGAGATTGCCATCGACATCGGAATTGAAAACCTTCTTATATACGGAGATTCTCAACTGATCATCAGTCAAGTAAATGGCGACTACCAAACGTGCAAAGCAGAGTTGGTGAAGTACGGCGAAAAGGTGCAACAACTGTTGACCCAAATTCCTTCCTACACTTTGGAAAACATACCGCGTGCGGAAAACAGCAAAGCAGACGCGTTAGCCAAGCTCGCTAAGGAACTGGCTGACGAAAACCTCGATGACATAAGAATTGTGGTACAAAGCCGTCGGGTGCTTGCCCCAGCAGGAATATCTCCGGAATCATCCGAAGAGAAGGGAGTGACTGAGCAAATGGCTATGCAAATAAAAGATTCGGAAAAGGCTGAGGATTGGAGAGAAGTCTTTATAGACTACTTCAAGTCCCGTCGAACGCCTGAAGATGCGTCCTCAAGACATCAGCTCATGAAACGAGCTCTGTCTTTCGCCTTCGTCAATGATACTCTGTACAAGAGGTCGTTTGATTCTCTGTGGTTGAGATGTCTGGGACCTGACGAAGCGAAAAGAGTCGTTCAGGAAGTTCATGATGGACTCTGCGGTTCTCACCAAGCAGGCCCGAAGATGAAGCTGAAAATTAAACGGATCGGCTACTACTGGCCTACGATGATTCAGGACTGCCTCGAATATGCGAAGCAATGCCACTCATGCCAGATTCATGGGGACTTTATCCATCAACTCCCAAATCCTCTACATCCAACAGTGGCCAGCTGGCCGTTTGAAATATGGGGGACTGACATAATCGGCCCCATTGAACCAGCATCGTCCAGGGGACATCGTTTCATCCTGGCAACGAATGATTACTTCTCCAAATGGATAGAAGCAGTACCACTGAGGGAAGTAAAGATGGAGAATATCCTCCATTTCTTCAAGACGCACGTCATTTATTGGTTTAGAACTCCGCGACGGATCATCTCCGATAACGGGCCAGCCTAAAGAAGCCACAAGATCAGTCGCTTCGCGCAACAGCATAATATAGACTGGAGATATTCATCGGTTTATAATCCCCGAGCTAACGGTCTAGCTGAGGCCTTCAACAAGACCTTGACAAAGATCGTGAAGAAGACGGTGTCCCGAAATAAGAAGGACTGGCATGAGAGACTGCAAGAAGCTCTCTGGGCGTTTCGAACTACGTTCAAAACGGCCACGAACACAACGCCGTACGCGTTGGTATTCGGTACAGAAGCAGTACTCCCCCTCGAGATAGAGTTACCCTCTCTACGAGTGGCAGTCCACTACGAGCTGACAGACGAAGAAAATGCTCACCTTCGGCTTGAGGAGCTTGATGCCCTTGATGAAACCCGGCTCATAGCGCAACAAAATCTGGAGGCTTATAAAGCAAAGATGACGCGCTCATATGAATGATTGACCAGGCCGAGGACATTCCGCCAAGGCGAACTCGTGCTAGTGGTCAAAAGACCGATGATCCCCAATCGCGCCAAGCGGGGAAAATTCGAGCTGAACTATGAAGGCCCGTACATCATAGACAAGGTCTACCAGGGTGGAGCCTATCTACTCATGGATATGCACGGTGAAAGGCCTTTCAGGTCAATAAACGGTCGCTTCCTAAAGAAATACTACGCTTAATGAGTCACAGCCTAAGTCAATAATAGATGACGACGACTATGTCCGCTCGCTATCTTCCTAAGCTCAAAACTCTATAAGTAATAGCTGGCCTTCCTCACCGGACCGAAACGTCCTTAAACTAATGACGGACCACTATGTCCTAAAACTGGCTGACGACCGAAACGTCGTTAAACTACTACCGCAGCATCCTCAGGCTGACAAGATAAAAAAAAAAGAAGAATAAAGAATAAAAATAATAATAATAATAAAAACGGTATGTCCATAAGCAAAATGGGCACGGATGAAAACCCGAAAAGGCTCCGTGAGTAAAAACAGCAAGGCTACCGGCGAGTGTTCGTGAAAACCCGAAAGGGCGCGACCTTGTTAAAAAAAAAGAATAAAAAGAATAAAAAAAACGGTATGTCCATAAGCAAAATGGGCATGGATGAAAACCCGAAAGGGCTCCGTAAGTAAAAACAGTAGGGTCACCGGCGAGTGTTTGTGAAAACCCGAAAGGGCGCAACCTCGTTAAGAGACACTTACAGGGTCCTCTCAACCTTATAAAGAGAAATCACCCGCGTGAGATCCTTACGACTCACAAGGGAGCAACACACTTAGGGATCTTCACGATTCCTAAGGAGAAATTACACTTGCGAGATCCTCACGACTCGTAAGAAGAACTTTCTTATGGGATCCTCACGGCTCATAAGATTTGAAAGTCTTAAGTTATAGAGACCTAAACCTGTGCTTAAGCAAACCCTCCACAACCTTCGATATGGCCCTACAAGTGGCTCAGTACTGACCCTTGTATACAATCCACGGGCGCGAATAAACATTTCCCTAACCAAGTCTCATCCGTGACTGGGGATATGTTCGCATGGAGAACGACCCTTGTAAGTCCTCTCGACTTACAAGGAGAAAACCCTCTTGTAGGATCCTTACGACTTATAGAGGAACATACACTTAGGAATCCTCACGATTCCTAAGGAGAAAATCCACCTACAAGATCCTCACGACTTGTAGGGAGAAATACCTTTGTGAGACCCTTACGGCTCATGAAGTCAAAAGCCTTAGTCGACGGGATCCTAACCATGTTTGCTAAGCCAACTTTGTTCGACATCGTCAGAGGAAAATGATGATTCGCTCCTGGCAATATCCCAGTTGTAGCGATGCTGATGCCTAAATCGGTATCAAATTCCAAGTCCTTTCATGGCAAATGATGATTCGCTCCTAGCAATATTCCAGTTGCAGGGATGCTGATGCTGAGATTGGCACCAGATTCCAAGTTCCACACTCGGGATAAAAAATCAGCGAGCCAAAAATGCATATGAAAGAACCGAAATGATGGGGCAACTTGCAACAAAATCAGCAGGTAAAAATGTATGCGTACAAAATAGCCGAAATGATTGGGCAACTCGCAATAAAAAGCAGCGAGTAAAAATAAAACAAATAGCCGAAATGATTGGGCACCGCGAAAAATAGCCGAAATGATTGGGCAATCGCGATATTCGCGATATAAAAAGCTGAAATGATAGAGCATCACGGAAAGAATAAAAAAAAGAATGAAATAAAAGAATGAAACTTTATGCCCTACAGGTGAGATCACATCGATCCCTGTATACAATCCAAGGGCACAAACAAAGAGGGAACCATACCTTCCCAACAGGCTCCGCCAGAAAGCGAAGCCAAATCTCGACGGTTCACCAACAACCTAGAGACAACCGCGACATTCGATACAGCAGATGCAGTGTCAGCAAACGAAGCAAAGGCCAAATTCCTAGCTTCAGGGTCTTGACGATAACTCATATAAAACCTGAAAGACCACCAGAGATCATCTTAACCCCAGGGAAATCAGTGTCCTTGGCAACTTCCTCGAGTCAGGGAAACCAGTGTCCTTGACGAGAGCACCTCGTTTCGCGTCGGCCCGCAGAGAAACCAGGGTCTTTGCAGGAATACCCCGATTCGTTTCAACCCCAGGGAAATCAGTATCCTTGGCAACCTCCTCGACTCAGGGAAACCAGTGTCCTTGATGAGAGCTTCTTGATTCGCGTCGGCCCGCAAAGAAACCAGTGTCTTTGCAGGAACACTCTGATTCGTTTCAACCTCGAGGAAACCAGTGTCCTCGGCAAAATACTTCGACTCAGGAAAATCAGTGTCCTTGACGAGAACATCTTGATTCGCATCGACCCGCAGAGAAATCAGTGTTTTTGCAGGAATACTTCGATTCGTTTCAACTCCGAGGAAATCAGTGTCTTTGGCAACCTCCTCAACTCAGAGAAACTAGCGTCCTTGATGAGAGCTTCTTGATTCGCGTCGACCCGCAGAGAAACCAGTGTCTTTGCAGGAGCACTTCGATTCGTTTCAACTTCGAGGAAACCAGTGTCCTCGACAAAATATTCGACTCAAGGAAACCAGTGTCCTTGACGAGAACATCTTGATTCGCGTCGACTCGCAGAGAAATCAGTGTCTTTGCAGGAATACTTCGATTCGTTTCAACTCCGAGGAAACCAGTGTCCTCGGCAAAATACTTCAACTCATGGTCCTTGACGAGAACATCTTGATTCGCATCGACCCACAGAGAAATCAATGTCTTTGCAGGAATACTTCGATTCGTTTCAACTCTAGGGAAATCAGTGTCCTTGGCAACCTCCTCAACTCAGGGAAACTAGCGTCCTTGATGAGAGCTTCTTGATTCGCGTCGACCCGCAGAGAAACCAGTGTCTTTGCAGGAGCACTTTGATTCGTTTCAACCTCGAGGAAACCAGTGTCCTCGGCAAAATACTTCAACTCAGGGAAATTAGTGTCCTTGACGAGAGCTGCTCGATTCGTCTCGACTCGTGAGGAAATTAGTGTCTTCGCGAGGACTTCCCGATTCATCTCGACTTGCAAGATAAAGCCTTAGGTAGCAGCGATAAAAAAAAACTTGTTTCCTAAGCACTGGGACCCTGCAAGTCGGTCTAAAACGGTCTCTTGCATACTATCCACGGGTCTCACTCTCCGAAGTCGAATCTCGACAAGGAGGGAAACAACCGCTTACGAGTCCTCTCGACTCGTAAGAGGGAAAATTCTCTTATAAGATCCTTACGACTTATAAGTGAAAACGCACTTAGGAATCCTCACGATTCCTAAGGAGAAAATGCACCTAAGAGATCCTCTCGATCCATAGGGAGAAAAGTCTTTGTGAGACCCTCACGGCTCATAAGGTTGAAAAGCCTTAGGCGGCAGATCTGAACCTGCAGCCTAAGCCATCGCTACCTCTTGAAGAAATCAAGACAGGGTGTTCGCTCTATCACCTGTAAACCATGTTTACTAAGACAGCATACTGATAATAAAAGAAGGAAGAAAGAGCAGAGATGACACAAGACATTGCAAAAGGAAATGTATATATCTTTATTCATGAATTCAATTAAGTACAAGGCGAATCGTATAAAAGAATAAAGAATGTGTACATTTTATTCAAAGATTACAAGTGTATAATGATACAAAAAGTAGCTACTGAGAAGGAAGTGTCTTTAACAAATCCGCGAGCTGCTCCCGCACTTCCTTCAGCGCCTCCTCCTGAGCGGCTGCTGCGGCCACTTCCGCTTCCACCTGGGCCCGGTGCTGTAGGTAGGATGAAAGTTGCTCCTCAGCTGCCTGCTGGGCTGCCTCCTGATTAGGTGCATCCCGCTCGACGACGTCAAGCTGCTGCCTCAGTATTAACCCTTCGGAGAGGCATCGCAGAAGGCCTTCAAACATAACCTTTAGTTGTGCAGCGTTCGCCTCCACCTGAGCATGCAGTTGGGCAGATTTGCTCGAAGTCTCGCCGCGCTCCTTACGCCTTGAAGCAACTTCTTGTTCGAGATGGCGGATGTAAGGAGCACTCTGCTCGATCCATGCCGCCCGTTGAGCGCTCGCGGCCAAGATCTCGGGGGCAGGACGCATCGACTCCAGCTGATGCAGGCGGGCCTCGATTTCCCTGCAGTGATTAACCCAAAACTCGACGACGCCTTCATTATGAAAATTTACAAGCGTCGCCAGCATCGGATTAACCTCCGCAGTGAAATCTGCGGCAGATGGGGGAACGTTCGCGTCAAGTTCTTCAACGTATCCACTCAGCATTCCCAAACTCATCACAGCATTCTTTGAAGACGGACGTCTCAAGAAGGGGCCTGCCGGCATTATGATGCGGGACTCAAGAGGGACCGGAACCAAAATGATAGCAGAAAAACAAAACACAGTCAAATGACGGTTCAAGAAATATAAGAAAGTCATCGATGGGATAGTTGACTGTACCAGCAGCAGCAGGCGGCAAAGTCGGGAGGGCCGGTGACACGACCGATCTTACATCTCCTCCTTCGATTTGTAGCACTGCAATCAGGGCGAGGAAGAGTCAGAAATAATTCCATTATTGGAAAAAGAAGGGTATTAACTGAAAACCATACTCACCAGCGCCGCTAGAGGAAGCAAGCTCCGAAGGGAAGGAGAAGTGTGGGTGCAGCACCTGGTAGAGCTAATCAAAAAGCACTCCTGCAAAGACGCAATAGTACGACATTAGTACATAAATTATGTGGCCGAAAGATAAAACTAATGGGTTATAAATTCATACCTTCCAATATCTGCGATGGTACGAGAGAAGGCTGAGAGGTGGCCACCGCCAAGGCAGTAGCTGACGGCGCTCCCTCAAGCAATGGAGCATCAGCACTGGCCGCACCTGCGTTAAAAACAAAGATAAACCTGTCAGGAAGGACTGCAAGATAAAAAAAAAAGGGGACGGTAACCCGAAATTTACCTGATGAGCCGCCAGCCGAAACGGAGGCGTCTCCCTCCTCCATCGACAAGAGTCCACCTCCCGTAGCCTCATCACCAGACTCTACGGGAGCCGTCGTTGTACTCGCGAGGCCCGGAGATAGCGGAGGACCGTAGACGGGGAGGGAAATGATTGGAGCATTTTCAGACTCTTGAGAAAGAGCGGCTGGCTTGTCCTCGGAGTTATGCCCGTCTCACCCGCTACTCCCTCGGGCTCGGCGGTCGCTGCTGTCTCGTCCGCCGTCGCCATGGGGTCGTCGGTCTCAGGCGCTCCGTCCGTTGCTGCCCCAGGCTCGGTTATAGCAGCCGGCTCATTTGCCGCTACCTCAGGCTCGGCATCGACAGCCTTCTCTGGCGCAGTTTCCTCAGCCCCTAGCTCGGGTCCAGCAACCCCGGCGACGTCGCCCACCATCAGCTCGGGCTCAGCCAATACCTCCACCACTGTCTCCTTAGGCTCGACGGTTTCCGCCGCTCCTTCAGTTGGACTTGGCCCTGCAGGAAAATATGTATAAGAATTGATAGGTTTACAATTCTTTCAACAAAGTCTCGAAAGACACGTTACCTGAGGTGGATCGATCGTTGGCCTCCCGAACCGCACGCGCTGCCTGTCTATGAGCGGTAGACAAGGAGACCGGGGGCTCCTCGGAAGGAGAAGCAACGGGAATAACAGTGCTTGGGCCCGCTCCCACGGCCAAAGCAGCTCTGCGCTCCTTCGCCTCGCGCCTCAAGCGCTTCCTCTCCTCCCGGGCCGTCACGACGGACCTCTTCAAAGCTTCCTTCATCGAGGCGTCATCGTCCTCGTTTAGATCTGCCTCCAGAGCCTTCAAGGCATCCCTCATCGGCTTTTCAAGTCGGGTCTCTCGCGGCTGCCCCGAAGAGGCCGGGACTTCAGTAGCTGGCCTGGGAAGAGTTCCCGCATCGGCTTGCACGGCCCCTGCAAAGAGACAAAGAAAAGATTAGATTGGCCATAAAAAGAAGAATAAAAAAAGAGACTCAGCGAGCCGATACATACCAACGCCCGCTAAAGTGCGTTTCATCTCTTCCTCCTGGAAAGTTTGGAGGGAAGCAGCGATAGCCTCTTCAGTGGTGACGCCTGTTAAAAAAAGGGGGAAAGCATTAGTCAAAGACAATAATAAAAGTACGATGCAATAGCGAAGAATGTAACTAATGATTACCTGCTTGAGCGAGTTTAGCCAACCAAGCATCGAGCCTTGCCGTTCGCTCAGACGCCGCGATGGCGGCCGCCACATCGGTGTCTTCCGGATCTACAAAGAAGCCCTCGTTGCTTCCATACTCACTAAGGCCTTCGGGGAGAGGGACCTGAGGCTTTAAACCGAGGATGGCATCGAGAGAGAGGACCGACTTCTTCTTCTTTTGCGCGCGGGCCCCGGTCGGCGCCAAGATCATTTTACGCTTCGCAGGCACCTTAGGGCGGCGGGTCCCAATGTCTGCACCGACGTCAGACTCCGGCGAAACCATATTTACCGTCTCCACTGGAGCACGGGGCGCTGGTGGCACGTCCGCGGTAGCACGAGGTAATCCGCGCGGAGGGCTCAACACGCGCGGTGGTCCAGCTCCAGCATCTTTCAACGGAGCAACGACAGGGGTCCTTGGCTTCAGGGAAGCCTTGCGGTCGCCGCCGAGAGGCGCACCCTTGCGGTCAACCAACATGCGCTTCTCCTCACGGATGACCGCACCCATTGCGTGCGCGTACCAAGCCACGTACGCGTGGAGGACCCGGGGGACGCAGCTCGACTCGCTGATAAAAAAGTGAGAGCCCATATTCAGCCACATAAAACGGTGCATAGCGCTCCGTATCCCCTCCATGCTGGCCGCGGGCTCTTCCAAAAACGCCTCCAGCGGGACCCCCTGGTTATAGCTTGATTGTTGGGCGAACCGGTGGGGGTTGTACCTCATGAAGAGCGCCATCTCGTTCTGCCTGAACACCAGGTAGCCCGGCCGAATGGAGTAGAGGTGAAGAATCTCCCGGGCTTTCAGTACGGAGGCCCCGTCCTTGAAATCGTCACGCAGCGCCATCACCGACTTGGAGGTTTCTGAGCCGATAGTTATAACTTTATCCATAAAAGAAATCCTCGCTCCGACCAGGTGTAGACGAAGGAGCAACCCCCTAGCCTCCCGCGGAGGTGCATCCACGATCGAGGCGCCGATCAACCGCATGACTCTTAGGAGTCTGCACCTCTCAAAAAACGAAGGGCTCTTATGGATGCCGAATACCCTGTGCACGTGCATTTCCATCCACGAAGTGAAGTAGTGCATCGGGAAATTGGCAGGCTGCACCCCGGGTTCATTAGCGTCCGCCGCCATGCTAAGTCTATTATATAGGTAAGCCAACCCGGCGATTCCTATTGATAACTGCAGGCCAGCCACCATCCAATGCGCTGGGTAGAAAATGGATGACCACATGTAGCACGGGTGCATGGGGAGCGCGAAGCTGCACAGCCACAATCCCAGGAACCCTAAAAAGAAGGTCTCCTCATCAACGCCCGGGGCGGCGATTTCTGACAAGGGCATGATGGCGGCATCGGGGAGATGGAAATCCTTTTGATCGTCTTCCGATATTGGTCGACGATCTAAGCCGAAGCCGAAAGGGTCATCGAGCTTGGCGAACTTTTCACTCCGCTCCGATAGAATCTCCGGTCGAAGGAAGCGAGCGATAAAATCTGCGAAACTGACTCCCCGGACTCCTGATTCCAGATAGAGCCCTTAGTATATGTTCAGCACCTTCACCAAGCCTGGAAACTGGTGCTAAATAGCATTCTCCGGCGTCAAATCAAACACCAGCGGCTTGGTGGCGAAGACGTATTGGTCAGGAGGAAGCAGCTCCTCGTAATGCTCCCCCCTCATCGGCAAACCCGAGATTTCGACGAATTCTTCCAGGGAGATGGAGACTTCCCTGTTCGTCATAAGGAAGGTGTGGGTAGGGATGTTCTATTGTTCGATGAAGGCCTTAACCTACTACGTTGGAGGAGCGGGGTACTCAAACAGCGAGACGTAGATCGCGGAGTACAGACCGATCTTCATCAGATGAGTCCTCTTCGCTGATAGGATATATCTGGCCCACTGCAGATATCCGGCCGGTTGTCGCGGGGTCAATCAAATATTGTATGCCTGTCCCCAAGGGCGTGCCTCACCCTGACATATACGCCGCCCCAAGATGTCCACGGCCGGCGGTGGCTGCACGGGAATGGCACCAATTGCAGGCTGGAGAAGATCCTCCGAATTCCAGTTCTTGACCTCCACGGCATACTTCACCGGGGGTTCATCCGCATAGGGGATCGACGAGATGGGCTCAGACGGCGTCGCGAAACCGAAGGATCGGCGACCCTTGATGATCTCATTATACCACCTACCCCACAGGTGAAGGTTCTTATGCTCAGAGTCATGATCCTTAATGAGAGCGAGCACCTCTCAGTCCACCGGCGTCTCGGGAAATCCTTCCTCCGAGCGAACAAACGGGAAAGACAAATCAGCAAACATGTTGCCTGCAAAAAGAAGGAGGACAAAAGTCAACCGTCAGTGCTATAATCTTAATTTCTGACACTTGGAACTTTAAAATTTGTACCACACTGCAATGCAGTGGATAGGGGACTAAAGGGAGACCCACAAAATCTAGATGACAATGCATCAGTTAATGAGACAGCCCCATCATTGGATGAGACTGTCAATTAATGAGAAGATCCCCAAAAGAATATTCTCATTAATGAGGAATCCCTAGAGACAAGGAGAAAATCTCCTCTTTCAGAGTAAAGCTCTGTCACAGAGTGACACTTGTGAAACTCTGTTCTCAAAGGAATAAAATTCCTTAAAAGAGCCTAGCTCTGTAATAATGATAAAAAAAATCCATCAAAAGAAAAAAAATTGACTCTTAAAAATTAAAAAAAAAATTGGGATCTTGAAGATCCAAGAAAACTCTTAAGAGTTCATCATCTTTGGATCAAAAAGATCTTTATTTTTTGTCCATGAGCAAAGCTCTGTTCATGGGTTAAAAACCCTGGAATAAGATCTCTTTAGATCTATGGATTCTTGAGAGCAAGGCTCTGTTGGTGAAACCCCAAAGGGGTTTTCTTTAGATCAAAGATCTATGAGAGCAAGGCTCTGTCAATTAAAATTAATTTAATTTAATTTAATTTGAATTAAAAAATTTACCTAAAAAGTTTTAAGAGTTTGAACTCTGAAGTTCTTAAAAGCAAGAGCAGGGCTCTGAGAAATAAAAGTTCTTGAAGATGGTGATCATCTGTGAAGGGCCAAAGGTCCTATTTATAGGCGCTTGCGCCCCTTCAACTCCTCAGTTGATCCAACGGCCAGGATCTTGCCACCGCTGCACTGACGTGTGCGCCACGTGAGCGCAACGGTGGGGGGCATTTGTTTCCCCCAATCAGAGCAAAGCTCTGTTTGAATTTCAAAAATTCAAGCAACGCTTTAGATTCCTTGCGCTGCGCGCAACGCGCCACGTGTCAAAAGAAGACACGCCAGCGCAACGCCCAAGGCAGCGCACCCAATCAGAGCAAGGCTCTATTTAAAATAAAAATAAAGGAAGCAACGCTTCAGCTGAGTTGCGCTCTGCGCTGCGCGACACGTGGCAGCAGCGCAGTTGCGCTGCGCTCTGCGCTGCGTGACACGTGGCAGCGCAGTTGCGCTGCGCTCTGCGCTGCTCGACACGTGTCAAGCGCAGGAGCGCTTGCGCCAACTGTGCCAGCACCAAAACAGAATTAAAATTCTGAAAGATCTTTCTAATCTTATTAAAACAATAAGATTCTCTCCTGTAAAACAGGAGCCCTTAGATCAAAAATCCAATGGTAGGGAAAATCCCTAAATCACTCAGAGAAAGATCTCTTTAACTGATTTAACAAATCTATTGGCACTATAAAAAGGCCCCTAGACTTCAAGTCTAAAACACACAGAGAGATACACAGAACTCCTAAAAAGAAAGTTTGAGAAGAACTCAGAAAGAAAAAGGTAAACCTTTGAAAAGAAGAATTTCTTCTAAAAAGATCGATGATCTAAGAACAAGATCAAGATCTTGAAATAAAAAAAAAGATCAAATAATAAGAATAAAATAAGAAGGAATATACTTCTTTACTAGATCATTTGATCTACATAAAGGCATTGCCTTTTGAGGAACCATTGGTTCTGGAATTTAAAAGATTCTATTCTTTAATCCAAAATTGGATCAAGATAATTAACAGTGCCTTGCACTTTGGAGTTTGCACTGTTGCGCTCCTTGGATTGGCGCAAGCCACCAGGGAGCGCCACGTGTCAGTCTGCGCCTTGCGCTCACAAAATATAGAGCGCTGCTCTCTTAAATTGGTGCACTGCAGCAGAGTGCGCCACGTGTCAGCAGCGCAATAGCGCAGCGCACTGGCGCAGCGCACTGCGCTAACTACGCTTGCGCTCATCAGAACGTGACACGTGTCACCTCCACATGGACTTGCGCCTTACGCTTCTCAATTGGCGCAAAGCGCCTGACAAGCCACGTAGCGCTCTGTCAGACTAATTAATGCAGCGCATTATTAAAGGGCAGAGCCCAATTAAGAGGCCCAATGGACCAAAACAAATGCTCTGCATTACAAAAAAAAAGGGAACAGAGCCCAATTTAAAAAGCCTAACAGGCCAGAATAAAATGCAGTGCATGGGCAGAGCCTTAATAAAGGCCTAATAGGCCAAATACAAATAAAATGTTGCACATTTTCAATTGGACTTAGCCCAATACTGGCCGTAAGTCCTCAAATTAAATTGACTGAGCATGACTGCTCTCTTAATCAATTTACACCCAGTTCAAGGGTACATCTCCGAACTCCTCTGACATCCATCGTTGTAATCCTTCAACGTCGTCAGAGAGGTGACGGGTCCCGACAACCACACATCGATACGGACTGTGGGGTCCTTAAACCCATGGACTTAAGCGTCCTTAAACTAACAATACGGACCTTGGGGTCCTTAAACTCATGGACTTATGCGTCCTTAAACCAACATTCGTCCCCAAATAGGAATGATGGACCACCATGTCCCTAAACTAGCAATGGACCACTATGTCCCTAAACTGGAACAATAGAGCCCACAAATGCTCTTTTGTCGGATCTAAACAATCCCGTTAAGTTGATCTTAGTCTCAAACTGGACTAATGTATCCTTAACAAACGTTTAAGTTGATTTTAGCCTCAAATATGGCTAACGTACCCTTAAACAAAAACTCCAAATCCAAATCTAAAAAAATACGGATTTGGACTAATCCACGTCCTACGGGCGACGACGTAAATTAGTCTCCGTATACAATCCACGGGCAACCACAAACAAAACAAACACACACGACACAAAGTGAAATTCTGGAGAAGGAGAAAGTTGCTACCGCGGTGCGGTAGCGTAATTAACTGCAGGGGCTTGCGCCTGCAGGAAAGAGTGTCCCCACAATCAAAAACCCCTCCAGCGAGGGGGAATCTGACGAAGTCTGCTATATCGGCCGCATCCGTCTAAACCTCCGATACACGGTGCCATAAATCAACTTGGCATTTTCGGAGAGGGGGACGGATAAAACCAAATAGCATCTGTCCCGAATCTCAGGCAAGACGAACCTACGCGGTCACGTCTCTGTAGTCGGAGGGGAACAGTACCTTCTGCAACCAGTACCTTATGAAGGTAAATGTTCATGATATTTTTATCAAGAACAAAGTTATATCCATCTTTATTAAGTAAAGAAAGGGATATGATGTTGCAAACCATGGAAGGTACATAGTAGCAATCGTTCAAAATCATAGTATTGCTATTTGGCAACACAAGGTGATATTCACCGACGGCTGCAGTATTAACTTATGCTCCGTTCGCTATCCTGAGCGATATATCATCAGGTGCAACTTTCCTACTTTTTCTCAGTCCCTGCAATAAATTACAGATATGAGATCCTGATCAGGTATCAAGTACCCAGGAGGTAGGGCTGACCGTAAAGCAGTTCTGAATTACAAGAACACCTGAAGTAGATGCAAAACTATGCTCTTCTTCAACTGGGTATCCTTGGAATCCATACAATCCTCTTTCCCTTGCTCATACTTATGACTGTTGTCATAAGTTAGAGCCGAACTAACGTTCCCCAGGCCCGAATAAGAATTCGGATCGGTCAAGCGATACATTTTATTATCTTGATTAGGGCGTGAAATGGTTGCTACCTAGAGAGAGAGAAAAGAAACACTCAATGTGCGCTCTTGCAAGATTAGATTGGTTTATTAATTTATCTAATCATGATGGCTCCCACTGTTTCCTCAAATTTTTCTTCAAACCTTTAAAAGAAGAATTAGTCGGGATTAATTGCACGTCACAATCCTTGCTTAACCTTTCAGCCAGGCTAGTGTTGGTACTTCGAGGGAGGTTTTCCAACGCTTTCGCGAAGTTCCTTAATTAAATAACCTCTTTTCCCTGGAGGCGTAGCCCCGCTAACACCGTTCTAGACACCTACTTGGTTTATAGCATTGATTGTTAAGTGAAATAATCTCCCGAGAGTAATCAACTCATCAGTGGGATCGGGATCCAACTATCATTGTGTAATGACCTAGATGGAATCCACTCTAGTCACTACACTCCAGAAGGTATGCTGAATCTGCAAGTTTCAGTTTCTTTAGAAACTCCCGATGTGGTTTTTACCCCTACGACCCAAGTGACCTTGACTGAGCCAACATATCAAAGAATCCTAGTCAAGTTCAACCCGTCATTATCTTGATTGCATTAGACCCACCCGTACGAGTCCTTGACTGAGCCAAAATGACCGCACGACTGTCCCAATCAATCACATTATATGCTACAGAAAAATATTACATAGCTACCGTTCACTACGCCTCGGCTGAGCACGAAATACGTAGCACGAATACTAAATAATACCAATCCGAAATGACGGAGGGCTACGGCTGGGTTTTGGCGAAAACCCGTTAACGTAATGAACTTGATATAGTTGAAGGAACATGATTGCCCTTTTTGAAAATATAGTGGCGAAAACTTTTGCTAAAGAGGTCACTCCCTGTGAAGGGATCTCGGCTCTTTCCTCGTTGAATGAGGTGCAGGATATTCCAAACTGAATACCTCGATGCAAAGCAAGAATAATCGACTATAATGAAGTTATTACCCTGACGCAAACTTTTGTCCAAGGGGTCACTCCCGATGAAGGGATCTCGGCCCTTACCTCGTCGAATGAGGTGCTGGGCATTCATAACCGAATACCTCTATGCAAAACAAAAAAGAATGTCCCTGCAATAACAGCTTTTTTTGGAAATTGTTCCAACAACGTCTTTTAGGTTTGTTTTTTCTTTGCATTAATATAATGCGTCCCATCAATTAATCCTACCATTGCAGAAAACAACGAAAATATGACGTACGCTTATGCCATCCGCATTCGCCACGAGGCTCCGTCATTACCCGTTAGGTTACTTAACTAACGACGGAGCGGGGGCTGGACTAGCGCGGATGCAAAACATAAGCAACGCCTACTAGATATCATATATAGATATATATATTCGTCAGATGCAATGATAGCCATTCCAGATCACAGATGAACATATTGGATATGCTAGGAATCCGTGTTTCGTTCGAGCCTGCTACGAAAGACGGATTACACGGTCGCGATGAATAGCCACACCCCGCCCTAGACCCCTACGGGTGCGGCAAACTACCCGCCAAATACCCGAAGTGAAGCAGCCTCCCTCAACACCGTGAGTAGGCCACTCAGCACTTCAACGTACCCGGTAGTTTGTGCACCCCACCTTGGGTCTATCCTAGGAGCAAAAACAGTAAAAGAAATAATATACAATGGCGGCTACAAACTCATCCCGGATGTGCGGCCATAAAAATAATATTACATCAATTTACATTTTACATCAAATGAAAAATAAAGAAACCCTCATCTCATAAAACCCCGGCTATTCATCCGCGACAATCCAACAAGTTCATATACACAATCCAACAACAATACAGATCACAGATATGCACAACCCCCACTAATGGACGTATAGCGATTAGCCGACGTTCAGTGCATATAGCATTACAGATATAACCAAATAGCTAAGTTTATAGAACATCGATCAAAATACCAATTTGTAACTACCCCAAACATAACATTGTTCTCTAAAAAATCCGGGCAAAAACAAAACATCTTAAAAATCCCAAAATACCATACAGAACTGCAAGAAATCGGAGTCGCGGCCGAGTCAACTCGGCCGCGGATCCGCGGCGGAACGCTTGGTTCCGCCGCGCTTTCGTGGTGAGTCGGCGAGTTGTGGGCTCAAATTTCTTGGCTTTTCCTAGAAAACCCTGCTTGTATTTTTCATGTCATACAAAATATTTTTAGGCCTGTTTTGAAAATCGACAGAAAATACAATTTTTCGGTGTGTTTTCGGGATTTTTTCCGGATCGAAGTTCTAAACACTTTGCTAACAGTTAGTTGTTGCTTAGCTAGGCTCTGATACCACTGTTAGGTCCATGTTACCCACCCCGGTTCTTTCGGGGAGGCGGAATAGGTAAAAATCAAATTTTTTCTCACTAGGTAACATGGACCATCCATGAAGGATCTTTGCTAAACAAAAACTAACAAATAAACTACAAGTTCTAGCTACTATGTAGAATGGTAATACATAGGTCTTGAACTCCTTCTCTTCTTTTGGTGGTTCTCCTCCTTGCTTGCTCCTTGTAGTGGCTTGAACGGCTCCTCCTCGTCGTCTCCTCTTTGCCGTAGATGGATCCACCCGAGGGCCTCGAACTTGAGCTCCTATCTCAACCTAGAGATAACTAAGGTGCTTGGTTTGCTAAACCTAAAACCTTAGAATGAGTAGAGAAGAGTTATGGTGGTTTTGTCTCAAAGGTTCATGATTTCCAACTCATGGAACACTTGAACTTCGAGAGAGGAAGAGAGAGAGCTTTCTTTCAAGAGAGAAAGAAAATGATAGAATGAGCTCTCATAATGCAACCATGCTCACAAAAGCAAGAATAATGATGATGATAATAATAATTAAGAATTATGATGGTTAATTTCAATGACCATTATAATTTCATACATTTAATGCATTTTGTAAAGAACAAGAAGCATCATTGAAAAGAAATGATGATGGTCAACAAGTCCACAATGGTCAACCGATCAATAAAGTCAACAAGTCAACAAAAGTCAAATGTTCAACTCAACCATGACACAATAATCCTTAATTAAAATTATTAATCATATTTCTCATTCTCATTAGGATTTAGAAAAAGTCAACGGTCAACAAGTCAACCAAAGTTAAATGGTCAACAACCCTAATGAGAATCCTCTGCCTCTGCCTCTGCCTCTGCCAACTGTGCATACACACCCGCATCCGTGTTCCGAGGAACACGAATACACTGAGACAAAACCAATCCCAAAACAAATACTATGATCTGGCTTAAACCAAAGCCCGCTAGTAATAACTGTCCGGACACCAAACGTGCACAAGTGCGCGGTTGTGAACGAACCCGTCGCAAAACCATGCAACCTCTACTCTGTTTTGCCCAAAGGCGAGTAACCCTCTGTGTGGGACTCTAAAGGCTCGACACTACGCTGGCAGTGGGTTTAACCACAGGCTGCAAGCGGTACTAGCTGTACGTAACGGTCCCCAGGTAGATGCCGACAAGAAGACTGATGAGATGAACCCATCCGAACTCATACTGAGCCTGAATGTGACAATCTATGTACAATCCGGTCTGTTCGTCTGAGAGTATCGCATGTCAGGCCTAGGGGGCGGTAAACGTCAGTCCTCTAATAGCGGTACAAGTCATGTCGGAGTGTAGCCCAAAACACCCTGAGAATCTACTGGAAAACCTACCAGTAATTCTCGCTTTCCCTGGTCAGGGACGACAATGTGTAATGACTCTCCTTGACACAGCGCGATATCAACTCCCAATACCGGGAGAGACGAATCCTATCTACCCGTCACTGCCTCCAAGTGCTTCGGGACTGCACCCAACTACTACCTGTTTGCACGCCTCAGTAGAGCCGTAGTAGGGTAGTAATCTAAGAACAGTGGGAACACACTCGAGGCGAAATGACAGTGTCAAGTCAGTGGACTAAGCTGTACTCATGTCACCAAGGAACTGTTAACTGACGATAGGTTTAATACCAACCAACAGTTCCCGACGAGTCCTGTCCAGTGTACTCGTAACCTAACGAGCACCTGCATACTATCTCCAGTACGACATACTGATGGCTGTGGGACAGACCATCTCCCCTGCTAGGAAGAGAAGCGTATACACCAGTCTACTCTGGAGTATCGATTCCATGTCTCGATAATCCTACGACTAAGGACCAAAATAAGGATGTGCTTATAGACTACCCAGCCCCCACTAGTGTGATCGCCATCACAACGCCGGTAGTCAAGCAAAGATCCAAAGGGCTCCATCAATATGTTTTTAGCGATATGTTAAAAGAAACATATACACATATTAAGATAGAAACAAACCAAGTAGCATACTACTATATCGAGCAAGACTGTCGTAAACCCGTATATATATCCCAAGCCTCCAAAATGTATTATACAAACTAGTACTATACAATAATGGCCTCTAGGGCATACATATTCAACACATATGTGATATGTGCGGGACCAAGATTGATACGAGTATGTGATACCGTATTCTATTCTCGCAATATTTGTATCGGTCGATTATATGTGATATAGCCGGGTTATCGAATCAAGTATTGATTCGATAAGTTGGTACATATAATATTAGTCGGTTATATGTGATATAGCCGGATTATTAAATCAAGTATTGATTTGATAATTTAATGTATAATTGTATATTTGATATACTGGTTTACATTAACTAATATTAGCTCTCTTAAGCATTTATTTTTCTCACATGTGCACATTTAATAGATATGTGATATATATTAATTGTGTTTTATTATGTGTCATGGTTGATGATACATGCAATATGGGTGTATGAGACTTACACCATGATAAAGATAATGTAGGGTTTATTTATTTATTGTAATTCAATTATTAGTTAGAAATTTATCACATGGCATGAAGCTTTGAGAAGCTTGGAGAACCATTGACTTAGTCCACTAGTTTTGTCTTACACTAGATATTTGTTAACCCAACCATTATCTAAACTCATGGTTAAGTATCTACATGAGTAATATTAGATATTTTCTCACCCATGGTTGCCATTCACTCTCACAACATTATCTCTCTTCATCTTCTTCTTCAAGCTCAAGAGCTCTCTAGCTTTTGATCAGGTGAGAAATATTAGTGAGAAAAACAATTCTAAAGAGAGCAAAAATCCTACTTCATCATTCTCTACTAAATTAGCACTTTAGTATAGGGTGTTAGCTTCATTAATCTCTCATTTAGTGAAGTAGTAGCTTGGGTTAGTGTCTCCTCGACGTAGATCATCTTCGATATCGAAGACTTCAAGCAAGTTCGTTCCTTTCTTCTTGTGAAGCATGCTAGAGTCCGGAAGATCATTACTTGGAGCGAAGGGACTACCACACGGAGCTATTGAAGTGAAGGACCGGTCTACAAAGGTTGTATTCCTAGTTCACTTAGTTGTAAAGTAGTTTACAATATGTTTCGTATGATTCTCTAGTTAAAGATTCTAGTTTAGGGTTCTTTAAAATGGCAAAATTTTGAAAATGGCATGGACGATACCTCCCGAAACCTTGCTGTCGTTCATAGGAACCCTACAATGGTATCAGAGCCTAGCTAGAGAATTAGACGGATTGTGTAGGATTACGAAACCGAAACAACTCCGAAACTTGAAACAAGATTACCTAGATTCTATCGATTTTAAAACGCGCTCTAAAATTTTTTTAAACAACTGCAGAATGTTGTATGAGATGCAACATGAACACAACACAAATTTTAGCCCAAGAGCTTAGAAAATGGCCGGCCACTTTGCTAAAAAATCCAGCCTCCTCGGCCCCAGTTTGGCATTTTGGGTTGAAATTTGCACTGTGTTCCAGGCTCTGGGTTTTGGTGTTTCGGGTGTTGTTTGTTTTTGCTAAATTTTCATATGATGTTAACTTTCTGCAAAGACAACTCGGAGTGTTTTGTAGTCGTAATTCTAACAGTTTTTCAGGTTACTTTAGACGGTGTTAAAAAGTTCGAACGGATATCAAATACCTACTTTAACCCTTGCCGAAAATTTTTCCAAGTGTTGGATTTTTCCTTAGTTTAAAACTTTCAGAAAATCATGCAAGCGATTCTGTGGACCCTCTAGAAGAACGAAACCCTAACTCGATTATGTGACCGTCAGAACCGCCACTAAACCTTAGAGTTTGTGGTAGTTCAGCGGTGCCACATGTGAGGCATTGGTTGACCCTTCTACGGCTGGTTCATAGAAGCTGTGGTATGTTCTGGGACCTTTTGAACTACGCTCAAGTGTTGAGCTTTTTGGATAATTTTGAGTGTTTATTGATTCGATTGGAATGTTTAACATCATCTAGCTATTTATGGAATGTGATACAATATGTGGAATTTATATAGTTAGGCATGAAATCTGAAGTATGTGATATTTCGGGTTTATGATGTCTAAGGTGATTGTGGATTCCAAATGTTATAGTTTGACATTTTCTTTTCTGCGACCGTAAGTGTAATATGTGGAGTATCGCCAATTTCGTTGCTATATGTCAACGACAATTGAGATACGCATATTTACTTACGTTGATGACATGTGATGTTATATGTTGCTGTGATATGTTATATTGGATCGTCATGTTTTAAATAGTCGGGGGTTTTATGTGAGATGAGAGTTTTTATTTTCATTCATGTAAAATTCATTGTATGTAATATTCTTTTATTGGGGCACTTCCAGGTTGAGGATGATGTCACCATTGTTGTATATTATTTACTTTTCCGCATTAGGATAGACCTAAGGAGGGGGGCACAAGTAACCGAGTTCTAGAGTCCAGTGGGAGACCAACTCGAGGAATCGAGTCCAGGTCTTCTAACTCTAGAATTGGTAGAGTTGCTTGCTGCTCTCGTAGGGGTCTAGGGATGTGGGTTTGGCTATTCATCGCGGCCGTGGAATCCGTGTTTTATACAGGCTCAAAATAAAACATGGATCTCCTAGTATATCCAATATTTCATATGTTATCTTCTGCTGCTGATATTCTGTGATGTGGTCACTGTGGATTCTGAGATGAATGGCTATATATTATATATGAGATATATAATAGACATTGCTTATGTTTTCCACCCGCGCTAGTCCCGTCCCGGTATGCCGTTAGTTAAGTAACCTAACGGTGCATAACGGGACACTGTGGCGAATGCGGATGGCATAAGCGTACATTGTATTTTCGTTTCATTTTCTGTGATGCTTAGGAAACTTTAATTAATGGGACTTCATTAATGAGATTAATGAAAAGAAAGAAACCTAAAAGATGTTGTAAAATCAAATTTTCAAAAAAAAGGGGTAGCTCTAGTTTTTGCTTTGCATAACGGTATTCCTTATAGAATATCCAACACCTTATTCGATAAAGAAAGAGCCGAGATCCCTTCACCGGGAGTAACCTCTTTAGCGAAACTAGCAGATGCTACAACTCACTCGGTTTTGTTTTTGATTGCTTCTATAGTTCTTGCTTTGCATAGTGATATTTGTAAAATATCCTGCACCTTATTCGATAAGGAAAGAGCCGAGATCCCTACACCGGGAGTGACCTCTTTAGCGAAACTAGTAAAACCCTCAAAAACACTCCTTTTCAAAAATCACTTGATTCTACAACGATATCAAGTTCATTACGCAAAAGATTTTCTTAAAAACCTGACGTAGCCCTCCGTCATTTCAGATAAGTACTACTTAGTATTCGTGCTACGTTTGTTGGCCTCCGTCAAGGCGTAGTGTGTGGTAGCTAACTAGTGCTTTTCTGCAACATGAGATGAGATTGGATTAAGGTATTCGTACGACTTTGTTGGCCTCCGTCATGGGTCGTGCGGGTGGGTTTAATTCAATCATGAAATGTACAGGTTGAACTTGACTAGTAGTCTATAGTTTGTTGGCCTTTGTCAAGGTCATAGGACGCTAGGGGTAAAATATTATCGGGAATTTCAAGTGTTGAAATTTGCAATGAGATTGCATACCTTCTATGAGATAGTTGGATCTCGATACCCACTGCGAGTAAATGTTACTCCTGGGAAAGTTTTACACTTTACAATTAGCTAACCCATTAGGTGTCTAGAAAGGTGTTAACGGGGCTACGCCTCTGGGAAGACGAGGTTTATTTTAATTAGGTCCGTGCAAAAGCATGGGGAACCTCCCTCAAAGTACCGACACTGGCCTGGCTGAACGGTTAGCGAAGTTGTAGACTGTAATTAATTCCGGCCGGTCTTTCCTTTTAGGGTTTAAAAGAAGATTTGATAAAAACAATGGGAGCTATCCTGGTAAGATAAAATAATAACCAATCTGATCTTGCAAGAGTATACGCTAAAGTGTTTTCTTCTCTCTCTCCAGGTAGCGACCATGTCACGTCTTAATCAAGATAATAATATGGATGTATTGACCGAACCTGCTTGTTATACTGAGCAGGGGAACGTTGATTCCGTTTTTTCTTATAATTGTTATAAGACTGAACAGGGAATAGGAACATATCCGGATTCCCACGCCACCCAAATGAAGAATAAGCATGTTGATGCATCTTCTTCGGGTGTGTTAGTTATCGAGAACTGTTTCTCGGTTCACTCTACCTCCTGGGTATTAGATACCGGATCGGGATCCCACATATGTAACATGTTACATGGGCTAAGGAAAGGTAGAGAACTGGGAATAGGTGATCATTCCGTAAGAGTAGAGAATGGTGCAAATGTTGCAGCCAAAACAGTTGGCGAATATCACCTTGTATTACCAAATGGTAATACATTGGTTCTGAACGAATGCTATTACATTCCGACCCTGATATGCAATCTTATATCAGTTTCTTTATTAAGTAAAGAAGGATATAATTTTATAGTACAGGATAATGTTATGAATATCTTCCTGAATCAAAAGTTGATTGGATCAGGGTCGTTAAATAATGGCATATACGTTCTAAATCAAACCACAGTTTTTAACATACAAAACACACACAAGAGGAAGAGTTCAGAAATGAACGAATCTTTCTTGTGGCATTGTAGACTAGGTCATATCAATACGACACGACTAGCTAAGTTACATAAGGATGGATATTTGAATTCGTTCGAATTTTTATCTTATGACACTTTCCAGTCATGTCTCAAAGGCAAGATGACCAAAACTCCGTTTACAGGACACAAAGAAAGAGCTAGTAAGCTCTTGGGACTGATACATAGTGATGTATGTGGTCCTATGTCTACACATGCCAGCAATGGTTCTTCGTACTTCATTACATTCACCGACGATCTCTCAAGATACGGACATGTGTTCCTGATGAAACACAAGTCTGAAGGTTCTGAGAAATTCAAGGAATATAAATCCGAAGTCGAGAACCAAATGGGTAAAAGTATTAAAATCCTACGATCTGATCGAGGAGGTGAATACTTGAGCACGGAGTTCCTGAACTTTCTAAAAGAGAATGGGATTCTCTCTCAGCTTACTCCTCCATATACACCACAGCACAATGGTGTATCGGAACGGAGGAATCGCACCCTATTAGATATGGTGCGCTCTATGATGAGCACCGCTGAGTTGCCTATTTCCTTTTGGGGTTATGCGCTTGAGACAGCTGCATACCTATTGAATAGAGTTCCAACCAAATCAGTGCCTACCTCTCCATATGAGATATGGGAAGGAAAGAGACCGTGTCTTAATTTTGTTAAGATATGGGGTTACCGACCTATGTTAAAAAGCAAAATCCGGACAAGCTCGAAGCAAGGTCTTTTCTGTGCAAGTTTATAGGATATCCCAAGCATTCGCGAGAAAATATCTTCTACCACCCTGAGGAACAAAAGGTGTTTGTTTCTCGACATGCCACCTTTTTAGAAAAGGAATTTCTTGAAAAAGAAATTAGTGGAAAAGAGGTAGAACTAGAAAAAGTTTCAGCTATACAAACTACAACAGAAGATTTGGTGGAACCATAGGATTCGATAGAACCAAACGAACCTCAGCCTCTCCGCCGATCTAGTAGGGTTCCTCATCCACCTGAGAGATACTACGGTTTTCTTATTGATGGTGGAAGCAAGGATTGCATCATGAAGGATGATGACCCAACTAGCTTCGAGCAGGCCATCATGAGTGGGGACTCAGTGAAGTGGCTGGATGCAATGCGATCTGAGATGGAATCCGTGTACACAACCAAAGTATGGACTTTAGAAGTTGCTCCTGAAGGGGTAAAACCCATTGGGAGCAAATGGATCTTTAAGAAGAAACTTGTTGTAGATGGAAAAGTTGAGATTTTCAAAGCTAGACTTGTTGCAAAGGGTTTTCGTCAATGACCAGGTGTGGATTATGACAAAACCTTTTCTCCAGTGGCTATGCTTAAGTCCATCCGGATCTTACTTGCCATTGCTGCATACCATGACTACGAAATCTGGTAAATGGATGTTAAGACCGCCTTTCTAAATAGTGATTTAGAGGATAGCGTGTACATGACTCAGCCAGAGTGTTTCGTAGACAGTGGGAGCAGCGGAAAGGTGTGCAAACTGCTTAAATCCATCTATAGGTTAAAGCAAGTATCGCGGAGTTGGAACATCTGTTTTGATGCCGTTGTCAAAGAGTTTGACTTCGTCAAAAATGTAGATGAACCTTGTATATACAAGAAGGTGGCAGAAAGTAAGGTTGTCTTCTTCGTATTGTACGTGGATGACATACTCTTGATAGGAAATGATATTCCTATGCTACAATCGGTCAAGCTCTTCTTATTACAAAGATTCTCAATGAAAGATCTAGGTGATGCTTCCTACATCTTGGGGATTAAGATCTATAGAGATAGATCTAAATGGATACTGGGATTATCCCAATCCAGGTACATTGACACCATACTAAAGAGGTTTAGTATGGAAAAATTCAGGCGTGGGTTTTTACCCACGACCTCAGGACTCACTCTCTCCAAAAAGATATCTCCCAAGACTGATTTGGAGAGAGCTCGCATGCAAGGGATACACTATGCTTCGGCAGTAGGCTCTATCATGTACGCGATACTATGTACCAGACCCGATGTAGCATACTCACTAAGTGTAGTGAGTAGGTAACAAGCAGATCCAGGAGAGAGTCACTGGACAGCTGTGAAGAGCATTCTCAAGTACTTGAGAAGGACTAAAGAGATGCTCTTGGTGTATGGTAATGGAGAACTCTAAGTGGAGTCCTTTACCGATTCGAGCTTCCAGAGTGATAAAGACATCTCTAAGTCGCACTCGGAATTTGTCTTTACCCTCAATGGAGGGGCGGTATGCTGGAAGAGTTCCAAGAAGGAAATCGTGGCAGACTCGATGATGGAGGCTGAATACATTGCTGCCAACGATACTGCCAAAGAGGCTGTCTGGATGAAGAAGTTCATAACTGAACTTAGTGTGGTTCCATCCATTGAGTATCCAATACCTTTGTATTATGATAACAATGGAGCGGTGGCTTTGGCCAAGGAACCCAGGTCCCATCAGCGATCCAGGCATATTCCGAGACGGTATCACCTGATCCGGGAGATAGTTGATCGCCGGAAGATCGAGGTCAGGAGAGTTGACACGAAGAACAACAGCGGATCCACTCACAAAGGCCATTCCCCAGATATAGTTCGAGAGACTTTTTGGGATGTTGGGTATGCGATACTACAACAGCTGGTCCTAGTGCAAGTGGGAGATTGTTAGTTGTATATATACCCTAGAGGTCATTATTGTACATATGATGTATATTATAGTGGATGCTTGGACATATATAGAGAGGAATTTCTTGCTCGACATGATAGTATGCTATCTGGTTGCTCTTTATCTTAACATGTATACTTGTCTCTTGATACTGTCTCATGGTTACATGTTGGTAAAGCCCTTAGGATGTGTACTTGACTACCAGGATTATGATGCAGATCATACTAGTGGGGCCATGGTAGTCCATAAGTTCATCATTTAATGTTCCTAGTCGTGGGTGTATCGAGACAGGGCATCGATATACCAGAGTAGACTAGCGTATACGCTTCTCAACCCATGAGATGGGCGAGGGATGATCCCATATCCATTGGTATTTGACATCAGAGATGGTATACGGGTGCTCAATAGAGACTGGGTACACTAGAAGGACTCGCCGAGAACTCCTAGATGGTATTATACCTGACGTTAGATAGCAGTTCTCTGGTGACACTGGTACAGGTTAGTCTGTAGACCCGATATCGTCATAGAGTCTTGTGTGATTCCCACTGTGCTTTGATTTCCACCTTACCACGTTCAAGAGGACGCGTAAAATGGTGGTTTTTGGGTACAGTCCCGAGTCACATGGAGGCAATGAGCGATAGGAGGGGATTTCATCTCTCCCAGTATTGGGGTATGCAGGGTTACCTAGTATGGCAGCAAGGTTTCGGGAGGCATCGTCCATGCCAAATTCAAATTTTGCCGTTCTAGCTAACCCTAATTTGAATCGTTAACCAGAAATCGACGGAATATAATGCAAACAACTTTGCAAAAGGAAAGTGAACAAGGAATACAACCTTTGTAGACCGGTTCTTCACTTCAATAGCTCCGTTTAGTAGTCCCTTCGCTGCGATCAAGAAGTCCCAGACTCTAGAAATGCTCCGATGAAGAAACGAACATGCTTGTTTCGAAGTCTTCGAGGCCGAAAATGATCTACGTCGAGGAGACACTAACCCAAGCTATCTCTTCACTAATCATGGAATTAGTGAAGCAAACACCCTATACAAAATGGCAAGTAGTAGAGGATGATGAAGTAGGGATTTTGCTCACATTAGAAATGATTTTCTCACATTTTTCCTCATACCTCCATTGAAGCTAGAAACCTTTGAGAGAGAAGAAGAAGAAAGAACCCATCATATGAGTTATTGTTTGTGAGGTTAGAAGTGCAACCAAGGGTTAAGCATGTCATGCTTAACCCTTGTAGAGAGTTAACCATAAGCTATGGTTAAAGGTTAGGTCAAGAAATATCTTAAGCAAGACAAAAGGAGTGAACAAAGTCAAAGATGCCATGAAGCTTCTACAAGCTTTCAACAAATATCAACCATGACTAATTCCATAATTTTTGAATTACTTAATGATAAATATAAACCCTAATCTTAACCCTAGCATGGTTTAACCCTCATTAACCCTAGTTGCATTTGTAACCTAGCATGATACATTCAACATATATCACATATACATCAATGTATCCAAAGTGAGAAAAGAAATCATAAGTGAGCTAATACTAATTAATGTAATGTAATAAATCAAATATATAATTATACATTAGATTATCAAATCAACTCTTGATTTAATAATCCGGCTATATCACCTATAACCGACTAATATCATATGAATCAACTTATCGAATCAACACTTGATCCGATAACCCGGCTATATCATATATAACCGACCGATATCTCATATCGCGAGAATAGAATATGGTATCTCATATCATATCAATCTCGGTACCGTACATATCGCATATGCGCTCCTACTCCGTTTCGCTTGAGCCAGGAAACCCCTATGTAGGACTCTAAAGACTCGTCAATACGCCGGCAGTAGATGATGATCATATCAAACACCTACAAGCCGCAAGCGGTCTGCTAAACGTAACGGCTACCCGGGTATTGAGCGATCAAAAGATCAACAAGCAAGCCTGCTCACACTCCTGGGAATCCAATTAGTAACACTACCGTACAGTCCAGTCTCTTCGTCTGATATGTCGCATATCTCGTCTAGGGGTGGCAAACATCAGACCCCAGTAACTCGATAAGTCGTGTCGATATGAGGCTCATAACGGGTCGAGAAACTACTGATAACACTTACCAGTATATCTCTGAAGCAGCCTTGGCTAAGGACTTCCTGTTATAGCCAATCGAGCACAGCGCAACATCAACTCCCAATACCGGGAGAGACGAAACCCCTCCTATCGCTCATTGCCTCCATGTGACTCGGGACTGTACCCAAAAGCCACCGTTTTGCACGTTCTCTTAAACGTGGTAAGGTGGAAATCAAAGCACAGTGGGAATCACATAAGACTCTATGACGATCTCGGGACTACAGACTAACTTGTACCAGTGTCACCAGAAAACTGCCATCTGACGTTAGGTATAATACCATCTGGGAGTTCTCGGCGAGTCCGTTCAGTGTACCCAGTCTCCACTGAGCACCCGTATACTATCTTTGATGTCAAACACTAATGGATATGGGATCATCCATCGCCCATCTACATGGGTCGAGAAACTATACGCTAGTCTACTCTGGTATATCGATGCCCTGTCTCGATACACCTACGACTAGGAACATTTGAAGGATGTACTTAGCGACTACACTGTCCCCACTAGTATGATCTGCATCACAATCCTGGTAGTCAAGTACTAATCCTAAGGGCTTTATCAACATGTAATATAGAGACAATCAGTGTACACGTTAAGATAAAGAGCAACCAGATAGCATACTATCATGTCGAGCAAAAAAGTCCTCCATATATATGTCCAAGCATCCACTACAATATACATCGTATATACAGTAATGACCTCTAGGGCATACATATCACTAACAATCTCCCACTTACAATAGGGCCTACTGTTGTAGTATCTCATACCCAACAATCAGCAGTGGTTGAAGTATCTCATACTCAACCATCCCATAAAAGTCTCTCCTGGGAATAGGTCTTTATTAGTGGATCCGCCGTGTTGTCCTCTGTAGTCTACTCTCCTAACCTCGATCTTCCTGGAGATCATCCATCTCCATGATCAGGTGATACTGCCTAAGAATATGTCTGGATCATAGATGGGACGGGGGTTCCTAGGCATAAGCCACGACTCCATTGTCACACAATGGTAGGAACGAAGTTCATCTCATGAACTTTTATACATCCAGACTAGCTCTTTGGTAGTATCCTTGGTAGCAATGTATCCAGCCTTTATTGTCTAGTTTGTCACGATATCTAGCTTGGAACTCTTCCAACATACCGTCCCCCCACTGAGGGTAAAGACAATGCCTGTGACTGACATTCAGTCGTCCTTACCACTCTGAAAGCTATCCAGTGATTCTTCCCAGGATCGATTAATACCATCTCACTATACCTAGTGAGAATCCAAACATCCACTTAGATCTGTCTCATAGATCCAAAACCCAGGATTTAGGAGGTATCACCTTGATCCTATATGGAGAATCCTTGTGATAATAGAAGATTGACCGAGCGTAACATAGGAAACTCCTTCCCTATCAAGAGTATGCCATCCATGTATAATACGAGGATCACCACCATACTCCCTACTACCTTTTTGTATATACAAGGTTCATCTACCATTTTGATGAAGACAAACACTTTGACTACCACATCAAAACAAATGTTCCAACTCCGCAATGCCTGCTTTAACCCATAAAGCAACTTGCACACGTTTCCGCTGCTCCCACTGTCTACGAAGCCCTCTGGCTGTGTACTTATAGACGCTCTCTTCTAAATTACTATTTAGAAAAGCTGTCATGATACCCAACCGCCAGATATCGTAGTCATGGTATGTAGCAATGGCAAGTAGGATCCGGATGGACTTAAGCATAGGGACTAGAAAAGGTTTCATCATTATCCAAACCTCATCGATGACGAAAACCTTTTGCGACAAGCCTTAGCTTTGAAAGTCTCAACTTTTCTATGTACACCTAAGTAATCTTCTCAAGATATACTTGCTCCTGATGGGGATTTAACCCTTCAGATAAAGCAATAAAAGTCCATACTTTATTGGTGTATATGGATTCCATCTCAGATCGCTTAGCATCCAGCCATTCTCACAGAGTCCCCACTCCTGATGACCTGCTCGAAACTAGTCGGGTCATCATATCATGATGCAATCCTCGCTCCCACTGTTATAGAAAAAACCGAAGTATCTCTCAGGTGGATGAGAAACCCTACTAGATCGGCGGAGAGGCTGGAGTTCGTTGGAAGCTATTGAATCCTCCGGTTCTACCAAATCATCAGCTGTAGTTTGTATAGCTGGAACTCTTTCCAGTTCTACCTCATGACCACTAATTTCTTCACAAGAAATTCCCTTTCCTAAAGGTGGCATACTAAGAAATAAAACACTTTTTGTTCCTCAGTGGGGTAGAAAATATTCCCCTGCGAATGCTTGGGATATCCAAAAAAATTTTACAGAACTGACCTTGCCTCGAGCTTGTCCGGATTTTGCTTTTAGATATAGGCCGGACAACCCCAAATCTTAACATTCTTAAGAGATGGGTTCTTCTCATACCATATCACATATGGAGTGGTAGGCATCTGATTTGGTTGGAACCCAATTCAATAGGTATGTATCTTTACAAGTGCATAACCCCTAAAAGGAAATAGGCAACTCAATAGTACTCATCATAGAGCACACCATATCACATAGGGTGCGATTGCTCCGCCCCGATATACCAACGTGCTATAGTGTATTCGGAGGAGTAATGCTGAGAGAGAATCTCATTCTCCTTTAGAATAGTCCAGGAATTCCGTGCTCAAGTATTCTCCTCCCTAATTTCATCAAAGGACATAATACTTATACCCATTTTGGTTCTCTACTTCTAACTTATATTCTATGAATTTCTCAAAAGCTTCAGACTTGTGTTTCAACAGGAACACATGTGCGAATCTTGAGAGATCATCAGTGAATGTAATGAAGTACAAAGAACCGGTCCTGGCATGTGTAGACAGGGGACCTACATACATCATCATATATCAATCCCAAGAGTTCACTAACTCTTTCTCTGTTTCCAATAAACGGAGCTATGGTCATTTTATCTTTGTGACATGACTGGCAAGTTTCATAAGATGTAAATTCAAATTGATTTAAATATGCATCTTTATGTAACTTCAGCTAGTCGGGTCGCATTGATATGACCTAGTCTACAATGCTTTAAGAAGGATTCGTTCATTTCTGAACTTTTCCTCTTGTGTGTATTTTGTTCGTTAAGAACTGTGGTTTGATTTAGAACGTATATGCTTTTAGATAACGTGCCTGAACCGATCAACTCTTGATATAGGAAATGTTCAAAACATTATCCAACAATACAAAATTATATCCTTCTTTATCTCAATAAAGAGACTGATATGATGTTGTATTTCAGGTTCGGTATCTAATAACATTCGTTCAGAATCAATGTATTTGATAATACAGGGTGATAACTGCCAACATACTTGGCTGCAACACTTGCACCATTTCCAACTCTTGAAACTTATCACATATTCTCAATTCTCTACCTATCTGTTGCCCATGTAACATATTACATATGTGGGATCCTGCTCCAGTATCTCATACCCAGGACGTAAAGGATATTGAGAAACAGTTCTCGGTAATGACACACCCGAAGAAGATGCATCATCATGCACTTTATTCGTTTGGGCGGCACGGGAATCCTGGTAATCCCTTATTTCCTGCTCGGTCTTATAACAATTATAAGTTAGAGCAGGACCAACATTCCCCAGCTCAGTATAACAAGCGGGTTCGGTCAATACATCCGTATTATTATCTTGATTAAGGCGTGACATGGTCGCTACCTGGAGAGAGAGAGAGAGAAGAAAATACTCAGCGTATGCTATTACAAGATTAGATTGGTTATTAATTTATCTAATCAGGATGGCTCCCACTGTTTTAGTCAAATCTTCCTTCAAATCCTAAAAGGAAAGACTAGCCGGGATTAATTACACCTTACAAGTTCGCCAATCTTTCAGCTAGGCCAGTGCCGGTACTTTGAGGGAGGTTCCCCGTGCTTTCGCACAGACCTAATTAAAATAAACCTCGTTTTCCCAGAGGCGTAACCCCGTTGACACATTTCTAGACACCTACTTGATCGGCTAATTATGATGTGTAAAACTCTCCCAGGAGTAACTCTTACTCGTAGTGGGTATCGGGATCCAACTATCTCAAACGAGGTATGCAATCTCATTGCAAATTTCAACACTTGAAATTCCGAGTAATATTTTGCCCCTAGCAACTTATGACCTTGGCTAAGGTCAACAAATCACAAGCGCTAGCCAAGTTCAACCCGTCATTTCCCGATTGAATTAAACCCACCCGCATGACCCCTGGCTAAGGTCAACAAAGTCGCACGACTACCCTAACTCAATCGCATCATATGCTCTGTAGATAAGCACTAATTAGCTACCGCACACTACGCCTTGTCTAAGGTTAACAAACGTAGTACGAATACATACTAGTACTTATCTGAAATGACGGAGGGCTACGACAGATTTTTAAGAAAACCTTTTGCGTAATGAACTTGATATCGTCGTAGAATCGAGTGATTTTGTAAAGGAGTGTTTTTTAGGCTTTTACTAGTTTTGCTAAAGAGGTCACTCCCGGTGAAGAGATCTCGTCTCTTTCTTTATCGAATAAGGTGCAGGATATTTCACAAATACCACTATGCAAAGCAAAAACCATAAAAGTAATCAAAAGACAAACCGAGTTTGTAGCATCTGCTAGTTTCGCTAAAGAGGTCAATCCTGGTGAAGGGATCTCGGCTCTTTCCTTATCGAATAAGGTGCTGGATATTCTATAAGGAATACCGCAATGCAAAGCAAGAACTAGAGCTACCAGTTTTCGAGACAAGTTTCTACAACATCTTTAGGTTTTCTTTATTTCATTAATCTCATTAATGAAATCTCATTTATTATGCTTCCTAAGCATCAGATATGAAACGAAAGCAGCAATATTAATTATATCTCATATATATAATATAGGCATTCGTCTCAGAATATAATCAATGATAACATCACAGAATATCGCAGCAGAATAAAAACATATGAAATATTGGATATACTAAGATTTCCGGGTTTTATTTTAAGCCTGTATAAAACACGGATTCCACGGTCGTGATGAATAGCCAATCCCACACCCCTAGACCCCTACGAGAGCGGCAAGCAACCCTACCAATTCTAGAGTTAGGAGACCCGGTTTCGACTCCTCGAGATGGTCTCCCACTGGACCCGAGAACCCGGTTACTTGTGCTCCCCGCCTTGGGTCTATTCTAATGCGGAAAAGTAAATAATATACAATGGTGACATCATCTTCAACCCGGAAGTGCCCCAATAAAAGAATATTACATACAATGAATTTTACATGAATGAAAATTATAACAACCCTAATTTTCCTATATAACTTTCTTTACAAATTTTTTTTCAAAATCCATAAAGGGGCATTTATTGCCTGAGCATAAGACATAAGTAATTAATTAGCAATTTAATTACAAGAAAGAGCTTGTGGCTCATTGGTAATACCTTGCACTACCAAGCAACCAGAGTTCAAATCCCATATCCCACATTATTTTTAATATTATTTTGTTTTTAAATTTTTTAGAAGACCAACAGTCAACACGTGATAACTCTAAATTTTTCCACTACACCTGAAATAATAAATATAACAGAGGCTACATCAGGCGAGCCCCCACCTTCCGAGCTCCCGACTCCGGCCAGCGCC
Source organism: Agapanthus africanus (assembly GCA_030015575.1). Taxonomy (NCBI): domain Eukaryota; kingdom Viridiplantae; phylum Streptophyta; class Magnoliopsida; order Asparagales; family Amaryllidaceae; genus Agapanthus; species Agapanthus africanus. Next base: position 503,516,320 of record CM057338.1, read on the forward strand.
GCTGGCCGGACTAGGCCGGTCGGCCGAGTCGTCAACAGGAAAATCCTGGCTTTTGGTCTTCTCATAACCCCTGCACACTCCATTTAATTAGATCGGTTCCAGAGACACCATTAATCCCTATTTACTCTATTTTTAATGAATTTTTAATACATTTTTTACATTTTTAATTTAAAACCCTTCATCTACCATAATCCTAGCCTAACCCTATAAATATCAACCTTACACACTACCCACTCACCCCAAAACTCTGAGCCAACTCTCAAGAAATCATTAGAAATCTTGTGTACTTTGAAAACGAGCAAGAAGCGAAGCTACGGCGAATTTTCCGGCAAACTTCCGACGACCATCCTAGGAGCTCCCGGCAACGAAACGACGCACCGGCGACTCCTCCCGATCAATCTCCCTTTCTTTGTTGTCCTAAACCCGTAAGTCCCATTTCTATCTTCCTTTTTCTTTTTGAAAAATACGGAATTACAAAACCCGATGGAATCGGAACAAATCCGATTTCCGATTCGGTTTCTTTATAAAACCTCACTTTTCTTTAATACAATTATGGTTAAACCATTACATGATTACTATTAATCACTAATCAACCGTATTGACCAAGTTTCATATCATAAAGTAATTGCTATTTCATTTTACCGTATTTTTCATTTAAATACCACATAGTTTCAATTCTACATTTAACATCACAAAACTTGTTATACATTTAAGTGGATCATGAGGTAATGACCTACCTCCTCACACACTCATATGCAATATAGCATAATACCCTCGGGAATATAGAATACGGGAAATCGATATCTTTACAAATAAATACCATAATTAATAAAACCGTTTTTCCTTAATGATTAGTATTTATACAAATCTTTGCAAAGCGCCGCTACAACACATTTGGGGAACCCATTCGGGATGGTGCGGATTATCGTATATCCTCGGGCTTAGTAGTGCGAGATGTAGACCTCCGCAAGGAGCATTCGGTCTCGAAAGATTTAAAATACGATATCTTAAGAAAACGAGATTTCTAGAACATTATATATATACAAAAAATCATTTTCATATAAATATATGTATATGTAACATAAAAATATCTATTTTGAATTATTATAAATATTCCACTTTTTTCTAAAAATGTCACAAGAATCATTTTATACTAAAATACCATGAATTCCATACAAATCAATATTACAAATAAATACCTTTATTTATGAAATTAGGATATTTTCACTAGAAATATCACAATATAAAATCTACATTCATTACAACTCTAAAGACAAATAATAAATACTTGGGGTGTATTTTGAAAAGTATATAAAAGTATTTTTACATAAAAACCCCTCAAGTTCTATAAATTACCCTGAGGACCCAGGTAAACATAGGTTTAAGCGGGACCAATCTCTTGAGCCTCAAGGAGCCGGAGAAGTGGGTGCTTACCTATTTAAGGTAGACAACTTAATAATGGTGGTATCAATACGGTAATCGTCTTTGAAAAGGACACAAATCCTGTCGTTCATGTGCAGTGGTTACCGATGACATCAAAACAATCAGGACTTCAATTTACTTTTCTAATTTTCTGACTCAGAGTGAGTCTCATTATAATCTGACTTGAATATGATTCAAGTACAATCTACAATCTACAATCTTCAATATTACAATTCAACATGAATTCATGAATCCAACTATCAATCTATACAACTTGACTGAACCGAACCATGGATATACATTCCATTTACATGGTTCTCCAATTATTCCATTTACATAATTCTACGGTTACATCCGTTTACTGATATCATGGTTTCGGTCAGTCATTCAATTATACAATCAATACAATTTACAATACAATACAATACAAACAAGACATCTCGGGGTTTAAGGGGTAGATTGGTACGGAAGGTGTTAGAAGTGGCATGAGACAGTAAAACTTAATACACCTAACATAAATCCAGTTGTTGTTGTACCGTGGTATAAACGGTTCCTTGTACTATACTTGCCTCTAATCTCTGGCATATAGAGACTCCTCTCGTATACACTGGCATTCTTCTGTACCAAGCTGCAAACAACAGCGTTAACATCACAATATAATACAACTTTAAAAGATACCTTCTTATTCTGTCTATTCTATTTCTCCCTTATCTTTGGAACTTACCGAGCGACCTGTTCGCTGACGACATTCTCTTTTTTTCTTCTTTGAATGTCGTCAGGTGATCTGGACACTTCAGAGATCGAGCCCACTGCTGAAGACTTGGACCAGTTCAGTGAAGACCCCGAGCTCTAGTCATTGTACACTTTCCATTCAGTACTTTTCATTTCTATTATGCCATTGTTTTGGCATTGCTTTTTATCAGTTGTATTTACTTTCCATGTATTGTACAGAAAGAATGTGAATAAATAAAGTTGCTGTTTTGATTATATCTTATCTCTTTTGCATTTACTTTTATATTGCTTAGATACGCTTAGCGTATTTACTTCATAGTAAATACGTAGCGGCCTCGTCGCGTCCCCTTCGCCGTATACCGGGAAGCAAGGCATGACAGGTTTTGTTGGTGGCCCATGCAGGTCAAAACTGTATGAAACTTTATCATGCAGTTCTGTTCTGCGTGAACAAACCTAAGCAATATAACACAAGAACCAGCAACTAAAACATTCTTTACAATCATGTTTCTTGAATCTTATCATTTCATATTCTTTGAATCATATACTTTGAATCTGTCCTAACCCAAAATTCCCTCACCTCTTTTACAATCTTACCAAAACCTTCGCATTCTTTCATTCCTTCACACATTTTTCATACACTATCAAGTACTTCTAACACCTTGTAACACCTTAGCAGCCATAGAAACCAAGACAGTTGACCAAGATAAGACTAGTAAGACTCTCTCACATTTAAAAAAAAAAAATCCTTGCATCACATTGTTATTTTTCATACACTATCAGTATTTCAGTCACTAAACTTTCTTGAATCTGTTACACTTTTCTTTTACAAATTTCGAGGACGAAATTTGTATAAGGAGGGTAGAATGTAACAACCCTAATTTTCCTATACAAATTTTTTTTTCAAAATCCATAAAGGGGTATTTATTGCCTGAGCACAAGACATAAGTAATTAATTAGCAATTTAAATACAAGAAGGAGATTGCGGCTCATTGGTAATACCTTGCACTGCTGAACCAAGCCACCAGAGTTCAAATCCCATACCCCACATTATTTTTAATATTATTTTGTTTTTAAATTTTTTAGAAGACCAACAGTCAACACGTGATAACTCCAAATTTTCCCACTACACCTGAAATAATAAATATACCAGAGGCTACATCAGGCGACCCCCCACGTCCCGAGCTCCCGACTCGGCCTAACTCGGCCGAGTCGGCCGGCAGACCGGCCGACTCGGGCCGGCACCGCCGGCCGGACTAGGCCGGTTGGCCGAGTCATCAACAGGAAAATCCTGGTTTTTGGTCTTCTCATAACCCCTGCACACTCCATTTAATTAGATCGGTTCCAAAGACACCATTAATCCCCATTTACTCTATTTTTAATGAATTTTTAATACATTTTTTACATTTTTAATTTAAAACCCTTCATCTACCCTAATCGTAGCCTAACCTTATAAATACCAACCCTACACACTACCCCCTCACCCCAAAATTCTGAGCCAACTCTCAAAAAATCATTAGAAACCTTGTGTACTTTGAAAACGAGCAAGAAGCGAAGCTACGGCGAATTTTCCGGCAAACATCCGACGACCATCCTAGGAGCTCTCGACGACGAAACGACGCACCGGCGACTCCTCCCGATCAATCTTCCTCTCTTTGTTGTCCTAAACCCGTAAGTCCCATTTCTATCTTCCTTTTTCTTTCTAAAAATACGGAATTACAAAACCCGACAGAATCGGAACAAATCCGATTTCCGGTTCGGTTTCTTTATAAAACCTCACTTTTCTTTAATACAATTATGCTTAAACCATTACATGATTACTATTAATCACTAATCAACCATATTGATCAAGTTTCATATCATAAAGTAATTGCAATTTCATTTTACCGTATTTTTCATTTAAATACCACATAGTTTCAATTCTACATTTAACATCACAAAACTTGCTATATCTTTAAGTAGATCACGAGATAATGACTTACCTCCTCACACACTCATATGCAACATAGCACAATACTCTCGGGAACATAGAATACGGGAAATCGACATCTTTACAAATAAATACCATAATTAATAAAACCGTTTTTCCTTAATGATTAGTATTTATACAAATATTTGCAAAGCACCGCTACAACCCATTTGGGGAACCTGTTCGGGATGGTGCGGATTATTGCACATCTTAGGGCTTAGTAGTGTGAGATGCAGACCTCTGCAATGAGCATTCAGTCTCGAAAGATTTAAAATACGACATCTTAAGAAAACGAGATTTCTAGAATATTATATATATACAAAAAATCATTTTCATATAAATATATGTATATGTAACATAAAAATATCTATTTTGAATTATTATAAATATTCCACTTTTTTCTAAAAATATCACAAGAATCATTTTACACTAAAATACCATGAATTCCATACAAATCAATATTACAAATAAATACCTTTATTTATGAAATTAGGATATTTTCACTAGAAATATCATAATATAAAATCTACATTCATTACAACTCTAAAGACGAATAATAAAAACTTGGGATGTATTTTGAAAAATATATAAAAGTATTTTTACATAAAGCCCCCTCAAGTTCTATAAATTACCCTAAAGACCTTAGTAAACATAGGTTTAAGCGGGACCAATCTCTTGAGCCTCAGGGAGCCGGAGAAGTGGGTGCTTGCCTATTTAAAGTAGACAACTTAATAATGGTGTTATCAATACGGTAATCGTCTTTGAAAAAGACACAAATTCTGCCGTCCATGTGTAGCGGTTACCGAAGATATCAAAACAATCAGGACTTCAATTTACTTTTCTAATTGTCTGACTCAGAGTGAGTCTCATTATAATCTGACTTGAATATGATTCAAGTACAATCTATAATCTACAATCTTCAATATTATAATTCAACATGAATCCATGAATCCAATTATCAATCTATGCAGCTTGACTGAACCGAACCATAGATATACATTCCATTTACATGATTCTCCAATTATTCCATTTACATGATTCTACGGTTATATCCGTTTACTGATATCATGGTTTCGGTCAGTCATTCAATTATACAAACAATACAATTTACAATACAATACAATACAAACAAGACATCTCGGGGTTTAAGGGGTAGATTGGTACGGAAGGTGTTAGAAGTGGCACGAGACAGTAAAACTTAATACACCTAACATGAATCCAGTTGCTGTTGTACCGTAGTATAAACGGTTCTTTGTACTATACTTGCCTCTAGTCTCTGGCATATACAGACTTCTATCGTATACATTGGCATTCTTCTATACCAAGCTATAAACAACAGCGTTAACATCACAATAAAATACAACTTTAAAAGATACCTTCTTATTCTGTCTATTCTATTTCTCCCTTATCTTTGGGACTTACCGAGCGACCTGTTCGCTGACGGCATTCTCTTTCTTTCTTCTTTGAATGTCGTCAGGTGATCTGGACACTTCAGAGATCGAGCCCACTGCTGAAGACTTGGACCAGTTCAGTGAAGACCCCGAGCTCTAGTCATTGTATACTTTCCATTCAGTACTTTTCATTTCTGTTATGCCATTATTTAGGCATTGCTTTTTATCAGTTGTATTTACTTTCCATGTATTGTATAGAAAGAATGTGAATAAATAAAGTTGTTGTTTTGATTATATCTTGTCTCTTGTGCATTTACTTTTATATTCCTTAGATACGCTTAGCGTATTTATTTCATAGTAAATACCTAGCAGCCTCGTCGTGTCCCCTTCACCGTATACCGCGAAGCGGGGCGTAACAAAAATGAAAAACTCTTATCTCACATAAAACCCCCGGCTATTCAAACACGACGATCCAATATAACATATCACAGTAACACATAACATCGCATATCATCAACGTAAGTAAATATGCGTATCCCAATTGTCGTTGACATATAATAACGAAACCGGAGATACACCACATATTACACTTACGGTCGCAGAAAAGAAAGTGAAAAACTACAACAGTTGGAATCCGCAACCACCTTAGACATCATAAACCTGAAATATCTCATACTTTGAATTTCATGCCTAACTAAATGAATTCCTAAGACATCATATGCCTAATAATTATAAACCCCGCATTTTAGTCTCGATATTGAAGACACTTTACAATAACAAATCGGGCAATTCAACAAGATTCTCGACATCCAGATCGAATGCTCGTCAGAAACTTTAGTAGACGGCCACACCCCTAATACCGTCGACGAAGTGCGCTAAGGCGGAACACCACTGCCGCGAGCACCCGAACGGATGCTTTTGGCGACGGGGTTCTCCTACAGTCACTTGGTCGGGGCTATGGGGCGTGGCTATCTATTAAGTTTACCCGGCGAGTATCCGCGTACGCTACGTGATTGAGACGGACTTTTGATCTCATCAAAATCCCGTGGCAACCGATCAAATGAGACTGATATGCTAGATTTATAAAATTCAAACTAGTTATCTCATAACTACTTGTGGATTCCAAATATTGTATCCCATCACATAATATCCGGACGACGTTAAACTCTTCGATCGATTCATCAAACTCCCACAATTTCCCAACAGCTCAACACTTGAGCACAGTTTTAGTAATACCCAGAATATACCACAGTACCTATGAACCAGCCGTAGAAAGGTCAAACCAACGCCTCACATGTGACGACGCTGAACTACCATAAACCCTAGGCTTTAGTGGCGGTTCTGACGGTCATATAATCGAGTTAAGCTTTCGTTCTTCTAGAGGGTCCACAGAATCACTTGCATGTTTTTCCGAATACGTTAAAGTTGGAAAAATAGGTTTTTGACAATCGTTCGAACTTTTTAACATCGCCTAGACAACATGCGAATAACCCGAAACAATATTAAAACTATGAATACGAAACACTCTGAATTGCCTATTCTGTAAGATTACATCACATGCAAAATTAGCAAAAACAAATAACACCTGAAACACCAAAACCAAGTCTCTGGAACACACCCAAAAAATTTAACCCATTCCCTCACTATTCATCCGGCGTCGCCGAAATTTTAGTACTTGTCGCCGGCCATTTTCCGGCGGAGCGGGGTGAAATTTCTTGTGTGTTCATGGTGTATCACATACAACATTCTGCACTTGTTTAAAAAAATTTCTGAAAGCTTTTTAAAATCGACAGAAACTAGGGTTTCGCGTTTCAAGTTTCAGAGTTGTTTCGGTTTCGTAATTCTAACAAAATCCGTATAAATTTCTAGCATGGCTTTGATACCATTGCAGGGTTACCTAACACGGCAGCAAGGTTTCGGGAGGTATCGTCCATGCCAAATTCAAATTTTGCCGTTCTAGCTAACCCTAACTTGAATCGTTAACCAGAAATCGACGGAATATAATGCAAACAACTTTGCAAAAGGAAAGTGAACAAGGAATACAACCTTTGTAGACCAGTCCTTCACTTCATTAGCTCCGTGTAGTAGTCCCTTCGTTGCGATCAAGAAGTCTCGGACTCTAGAGAGGCTCCGATGAAGAAACAAACATGCTTGCTTCGAAGTCTTCGAGGCCGAAGATGATCTACGTCGAGAAGATACTAACCCAAGCTATCTCTTCACTAATCATGGAATTAGTGAAGCAAACACCCTATACTAAATGGCAGGTAGTAGAGGATGATGAAGTAGGAATTTTGCTCACATTAGAAATGATTTTCTCACATTTTTCCTCATACCTCCATTGAAGCTAGAAAGCTTTGAGAGAGAAGAAGAAGAAAGAACCCATCATATGAGTTATTGTTTGTGAGGTTAGAAATACAACCAAGGGTTAAGCATGTCATGCTTAACCCTTGTAGAGAGTCAACCATAAGCTATGGTTAAAGGTTAGGTCAAGAAATATCTTAAGCAAGACAAAGAGAGTGAACAAAGTCAAAGATGCCATGAAGCTTCTACAAGCTTTCAACAAATATCAACAATGACTAATTCCACAATTTTTGAATTACTTAATGATAAATATAAATCCTAATCTTAACCCTAGCATGGTTTAACCCTCATTAACCCTAGTTGCATTTGTAACCTAGCATGATACATTCAACATATATCACATATACATTAATATATCCAAAGTGAGAAAAGAAATCATAAGTGAGCTAATACTAGTTAATGTAATGTAATATATCAAATATATAATTATACATTAGATTATCAAATCAACTCTTGATTTAATAATCCGGCTATATCACTTATAACCGACTAATATCATATGAATCAACTTATCGAATCAACACTTGATCCGATAACCCGGCTATATCATATATAACCGACCGATATCTCATATCGCGAGAATAGAATACGGTATCTCATATCGTATCAATCTCGGTCCTGCACATATCACATATGTGCTCCTACTCCATTTCGCTTGAGCCAGGAAACCCCTGTGTAGGACTCTAAAGACTCGTCAATACGCCGGCAGTAGATGATGATCATATCAAACACCCACAAGCCGTAAGGGGTCTGCTAAACGTAACGTCCACCGGGGTATTGAGCGATTAGAAGATCAACAAGCAAGCCTGCTCACACTACTGCGAATCCAATCAGTAACACTACCGTACAGTCCGGTCTCTTCGTCTGATATGTCGCATATCTCGTCTAGGGGTGGCAAACGTCAGACCCCAGTAACTCGATAAGTCGTGTCAATATGATGCTCATAACGGGTCGAGAAACTACTGATAACACTTACCAGTATTGTAAGTCGATGTACTACACCCCAATACTTGTGGGGAGGCGGAATTTTCAAAAACGAACTTGTTTAGTGAACAAACATCGACTAACCGCTTGAATCGAAGCTAAACGATAACTAACTAAACATATAGTTGTTCTAAACTACTATGCTTAGGGATTATACCTATCGAACCAAGTCCTTCGGCTTTACGATCTCCTCGTCCTCCTCGGCCTTCTCGATGTAGTAGATGATCCACCCGAGAGCAAAACTCCAAGCTTAGCCTCTAAACTTGAGGCAACTAACCTTCTTGGATTGCTAATCAAAGAAGATAGATGAGATAGAGTGAGGGTTATGGATTGTTTAGTCTAACTAATCCTTGTTCTCAACACATGAGAGGTGAGGATTAGGGTTTGAAGAGAGTGAGCTTGAGGAGAGAGAATGTGAATGATATATGAGTGAGAATAGTAAGTTATCATAATATATATGAAGCATTATCTTTTAAAAGAGAAAAGAAAATAAGTGATGAATAATCATGCTTCATAAATATCAAGTGGTGATTCATTATCATGAGTCATTAAGCATTTATGATGCATTAATGACTATGATGAATCACTCTCATGACTCACTAATCTCATTCAATGCATATGACACCTAAACCTCCTTAGTCACCATCTTCTAGAAGCTTCTCGAGTAATTACGAGAACGCCCCTCCGATCCGTAAAAATACGGAAAAACTTTAGACTGTATAAATCCAATAACCGGATACCAGTAACTGGCTTAAACCAAAGCCGACTGGTAAAAACTGTCCAAACGACGTAAGTGTGTAAACACACATATGCGTCCGAACCCTTTGTCGTAAAACCATACGACCTCTATATCGTTTCGCCTGGAGTAGGAAACTCTCTGTGTGGGACTCTAGAGACTCGACTACTACGCTGGCAGTGGGTTTAACCACAGACCGCAAGCGGCACTAGCTGTACGTAACGGTCCCCAGGTAGTTGTCGATAAGAAGGCCGATGAGGAAACCCATCCGAACTCCTACTGAGCCTGCTGTGACAATCTCCATACAGTCCGGTCCGTTCGTCCAAGACTATCGCATATCGGGCCTAGGAGGGCGGCAAGCGTCAGTCCCCTAATAGCGGTATAAGTCGTGTCGGAGCGAAGCCCATTACACCCTGAGAAACTACTGGAACCTACCAGCAAATATCGCTTGCCCTGGCCAGGGACTTTGCGTAATGGCTCTCTGACACAGCGCGATATCTACTCCCAATACCGGGAGGGACGAATCCTGTCTAACCGCCACTGCCTCCAAGTGCTCGGGACTGCACCCAACTGCTACCTGTTTGCCCGACTCCTTTGAGCCGTGGTAGGGTAGCAATCTAAGAACAGTGGGACACACTCGAGGCGAAGTAGCAGTGTCAAGTCTGCGGACTATGCTGTACTCATGTCACCTGGGAACTGTTCACTGACGACTGGTATAAAACCAACCAACAGTTCCCTGTGAGTCCTGTCCGGTGTACCCGTAACCTAACGAGCACCTGCATACTATCTCCAGTACGACGTACTGACGGCTGTGGGACAGACCATCTCCCCAACTGGGATGAGAAGCGTACACACTAGTCTACTCCGGAGTATCGATGCTCTGTCTCGATAATCCAACGACCAGGGACCTGAATAAGGATGTGCTTGTAGACTACCCAGCCCCACTTGTGTGACTGCCATCACAACGCTGGTAGACAAGCAAGATCCTAAGAGCTCTATCAATACGTACACTCACATATTAAGATAGAAAAACCAAGTAGCATACTACCATGTTTAGCAAGACTGTTATATACATGTGAATATCCCAAGCTTCCATTAAGTAATATACAAACTAGTATGATACAGTAATGGCCTTCTAGGGCATAAACACTAACAAGTATATCTCTGAAGCAGCCTTGGCCAAGGACTTCTTGTTATAGCCAATCGAGCACAGCGCAACATCAACTCCCAATACCGGGAGAGATGAAACCCCTCCTATTGCTCATTGCCTCCATGTGACTTGGGACTGTACCCAAAAGCCACCATTTTACACGTTCTCTTAAACGTGGTAAGGTGGAAATCAAAGCACAGTGGGAATCACACAAGACTCCATAACGATATCGGGTCTACAAACTAACATGTACCAGTGTCACCAGAGAACTGCCATCTGACGTTAGGTATAATACCATCTGGGAGTTCTCGACGAGTCCGTTCAGTGTACCCAGTCTCCACTGAGCACCCGTATACTATCTCTGATGTTAAACACCAATGGATATGGGATCATCCATCGCCCATCTACATGAGTCGAGAAGCTATACGCTAGTCTACTCTGGTATATCGATGCCCTGTCTCGATACACCTACGACTAGGAACATTTGAAGGATGTACTTAGCGACTACACTGTCCCCACTAGTATGATCTGCATCACAATTCTGGTAGTCAAGTACTCATCCTGAGAGCTTTATCAACATGTAACATAGAGACAATCAGTGTACACGTTAAGATAAAGAGCAACCAGATAGCATACTATCATGCCGAGAAAGAAAGTCCTCCATATATATGTCCAAGTATCCACTACAATATATATCGTATGTACAGTAATGGCCTCTAGGGCATACATATCACTAACAGGGTAGATGTCGTGCTGTGCTCGATTGGCTATAACTAGAAGTCCCTGGCCAGGGCTAATTTAGATATTTACTGGTAAGTTTTATCAGTAGTTTCTCGACCCGTTATGAGCCTCGTATCGGCATGACTTATCAAGTTATTGGGGTCTGACGTTTACCACCCCTAGACTGGATATGCGACATCTTAGACGAAGAGACCGGACTGTACGGTAGTGTTACTGATAGGCTTTACAGGAGCTAGAGTGGGCTTGCTTGTTGATCTTCTGATCGCTTAATACCCGGATAACCGTTACATCCAGCTAGTACCGCTGACAGCTTATGGGTGCTTGATATGATCGTCACCTATTGTCGGCGTATTGACGAGTCTTTAGAGTCCTACACAGAGGTTTTACTGGCTCAGGCAAAACGAACTAGGAGCACATATGTGATATGTGCGGGACCGAGATTGATACGAGTATGTGATACCGTATTCTATTCTCGCGATATTTGTATCGGTCGGTTATATGTGATATAGCCGGGTTATCGAATCAAGTGTTGATTAGATAAGTTGGTACATATAATATTAGTCGGTTATATATGATATAACCGGATTATTAAATCAAGTGTTGATTTAATAATTTAATGTATAATTGTATATTTGATATACTGCTTTACATTAACTAATATTGGCTTACTTAAATATTTATTTTTCTCACATGTGCACACTTAATATATATCTGATATATATTAATTGTGTTTTATTATATGTCATGGTTGATGATACATGCAACATGGGTGTATGAGACTTACACCATGATAAAGATAATGTAGAGTTTATTTATTTATTGTAATTCAATTATTAGTTAGAAATTTGTTACATGGCATGAAGCTTTGAGAAGCTTGGAGAACCATTGACTTAGTCCACTAGTTTTGTCTTACACTAGATATTTGTTAACCCGACCATTATCTAAACTCATGGTTAAGTCTCTACATGAGTAATATTAGATATTTTCTCACCCATGGTTGCCATTCACTCTCACAACATTATCTCTCTTCATCTTCTTCTTCAAGCTCAAAAGCTCTCTAGCTTTTGAGCAAGTGAGAAATATTAGTGAGAAAAACAATTCTAAAGTGAGCAAAAATCCCATTTCATCATTCTCTACTAGATTAGCACTTTAGTATAGGATGTTACCTTCACTAATCTCTCATTAGTGAAGTAGTAGCTTGGGTTAGTGTCTCCTCGACGTAGATCATCTTCGGCCTCGAAGACTTCAAGCAAGTTCGTTCCTTTCTTCTTGTGAAGCCATGCTAGAGTCCGGAAGATCACTACTTGGAGCGAAGGGACTACTACACGGAGCTATTGAAGTGAAGGACCGATCTACAAATGTTGTATTCCTAGTTCACTTAGTTATAAAGTAGTTTACAATATATTTCGTATGATTCTCTAGTTAAAGATTCTAGTTTAGCGTTCTTTAAAAGGGCAAAATTTTGAAAATGGCATGGACGATGCCTCCCGAAACCTTGCTGTCGTTCATAGGAACCCTACAAATAGAGCTTAGCATGGTCACTCCCTCAGATCCGAGTGGGGTTGGTGTCGCGCCGGTTATCGACCGAATCCGAGCTTTATCTTCTTGGGTGAGCTTATCTACTTCGTGCCTGGGTATGGTCGGCCTACCGACTTCGACGTGTGGCCTTAGGTTTCGCCGTTAAGGTCGAGCAGGAAGCCACCCATCGGCCTCGCGACATGGGCTGCAGATGGCCCGAGCAAGAAGCTGCTCGGAGGCGAGCCGTTGGCAGGTTGCTAGGCAAATAGGGAAGGTACTCCGGGGAGGTCTCCAAAAGGTCAGATGCAATCTTGGAGACGAGGTGCCGAGGAATGTCCCCCATGCATCGTACTTATTCCAGCTCCGTAGCCCTCGAGAATCTAGCGGTCTTAAGCGAATGACATGACATCCACTACATGTCGTGGTCTGAGGAATTCCCACTTACGGGCATCATCAAAAGCCAAGAAAGCTCAGATCGGTGGCGGCTCGGAGGAGAACGAGGAAGCGGAGGAAGCTCAGCTCTATAACGGCTCGGAAAGGAGCAAGGAGGCTGTGGAAGCTCGACTGTAGGATTGCTTGGAGGCTCGCCCCGTAATATCAATATACATCAAGCAGTGACGGCAGTCCATAAGTCAGACGCTCGCCGCGCAATATGAATATACAAATGTAAATATAAAACTCTCATCTCACAAAAAACCCCGGCTATTCACAACGACGATCGCAACTATTCCAATCCAAATAAGCATCACAGAATAAACAAGTATTTGCAACCCCATCTAATCGACCTATAGCAATTAGACGACATATACAAATACAAATACGAAACACAAGAGATAAACGATACAAAAGTTTCGATTTAAAACTTTCCGTGTTGTCCGAATACAAAGATAACAGTAAGTGATATCTGGACCAAAACAAACATAACCAAAAACCAAGTTTTCATAAGAGTAAGACACTGGAAAAAAACTGGAGACCATATGCCACTAGAAAACCGCCAGTGTCGGGAAAATGGGCATTTCTGGCGGTTTTTCATGGAAATTGGGTCCTTGTTTTTCTACCATAGTTCTTATATCTCATGACAAGATTTCTGCACTTGTTTAAAAAAAATTAAAGATCAAAATTAAATCGACAGAAACTTGATTTTTAGTTTTGAAAATACGAAAAAAATTAGTTTCGAAACGTAAACATTGTCTAAAACTAGTTCTAGTATTTGGATGGCTCTGATACCATGTAAGTAGACGCTCGTGCTCGTGCCGCAAATTAGCGGCCATGCGGAATACAAAACGAAATTTTTTGAAACTTGAGCATGAGCTCTACAACATAGAATCGAATCCAAATACTAGACTAGAAACCTAAGGAGTTTTAACTACTAGGTTAGTGATAACAACATTTGTAGTCGTGTCATTCATCTTCTTTTCCACTTCTTGAGCTCTTAGGTCGTCGGGAACGAGCTTGAGAATCGGTCTTCCTCGTCGAAGATGATCCACCCGAGAGAACACAAACTTAGACTCTAGCTTCACACCAATAATCTAAGTGAAGCAACTAGTGAACAAAACTTGCTAAAAATTGATCACTATGATGTAGTAGGTGTTGCGCCACGGCAGCGCCCCGGCCGTCTATCCGAGGCCAAAATGCGGAATCAAAATTTTTCTTAACTTTAAACTGGCGCTACCGCGGACAATATACCCGGATCGTAACCATTAACCGATACTAGCTAACAAGAGAAAGGGTGAGAGATATACCGAGTGATCCGAGTCCTCCGGTGTTCTCGTCATCGTCCCGATCTCCCGCGGAAACTCCGGTCGTCGCCTCCTTGCCGGAAGGGCACCACATCGTCTGTATCTTTTACGGGCTCCCACCTCAATACCGAGGCAACTCGGGTACGAAGCTGGCTAGTCGACGTGCCCAAGATTTGCTGTAGAATGTAGTGTAGATGATGCTTGTCTCATTTGGGGTTTGTAGTTGCCTTGATGGAGGAATAAGGTTATGGAAAAATGGTGCTTTCATTTTTCCAAAACTAGAAGAATGAGGTGAAGAAATTTGTGTCACACTAAAATGGAAATTTCTCTCATTCCTCACACTATAGTGGCCGGCCCCTTTTAGCTAGGAAATGGTGGAGGGAAAAGCAAATCATGAAGGGAGGTAAGTGTAGGATAAAGCAAATGGTGACCTTAAACAAAACATCAACCATGCTTAATACTTCTATTCACATCAAATCTCATTAATGCAAAAGCATGGATGAAAGATTCTAATCCTATCATAATGAATACATTTGCAAGAAACCCCCTCCACAAATGTAATTTGCAAAACTGCAAATTACCCCCTCCATCGGAAAAGTCCGGCCGGGAAAGAACAAAGGAAAACCGGCCGGAACGGAATGCAAACTGGCAACTCCAGAAAACTGGTCCCGTAATAAATTACAGGAAAACCCCGATACTGTGCATACACACCCGCATCTGTATTCCGACCGGATACAAATGCAATGAGACAAAATCTACACTGTACTAAACTAGGATCCGGCTTAAACCAAAGACGGCTAGTAATATCCGTCCGATCCTGATCCGTGCAATACCGCACGTATCTGATCGAACCCTGCCATATATCCATACGGCCACTAGTACAAACCGTCCGATCCTGATCCGTGCAATACCGCACGTATCTGATCGGACCCTGCCATATCTCCATACGGCCTCTACAGCGTTTCGCCCGAAAGGTTGAGTAACTGAAAGTGTGGTGGACTCTAAAGACTCGTCAATACTATGGCTGTGGATTTAACCACTAGCACATCAGAGGTATAAGCCAATACGTGACGGGCCACCAGTTATTGACCAAAAGGGACGTCGATGAGCGAACTCATCCTGACACCCTACTGAGCCTGTCAGTGACAATATCCGTACAGTCCGGTCCGTTCGTCTATGAGCATCGCATGGCGGGCCTAGGGGGTTGGTAAAAGTCAGACCCCCAAAAGCGGTACAAGTCGTGTCGGAGTGTAGCCCAGAACGCCCTGAGATACTACCGGAATACCTACCAGTAAATCTCCTGCCTCGGCCGAGGGCTTTGCGTAATGGCTCTCCTAGACACAGCGCGACCTCACCCCCAATACCGGGAGAGACGAACCCCTGAAGATCCGCTCACTGCCTCCATGTGGCTCGGGACTGTACCCAACTAAAACCTGTTTGCACGACTCCTTTGAGCCGTGGTAGGGTAGTAATCAAAGTACAGTGGGAACTCACACGAGACAAATGACGATCCCCAGGTCAATGAACTAACCTGTACACATGTCACCAGGGAACTGCTATCTGACGTCAGGTATAAGACCAACTAGCATGTTCCCGGCGAGTCCTGTCCGGTGTACTCATAACCCAATGAGCACCTGTATACGTCTTAGGTGATCCAACTGACACCAGTGGCCTGTGAGACCGGCCACCGCCCCTCGTCGGGGTCTCGACTGTATACACTAGTCTACTCTGGAGTATCGATGCCCTGTCTCGAAACTCCTACAACTAGGGACCTTTTAAGGATGTGCTTATAGACTCCAGCTCTCACTTATATGATCGCCCTCATATTGCTGGCCGTCAAGCAAGAATCCTATGGGCTCTATCAACGTGTAATAGTGACATGTAAGGTCACCTGAAGCAATACACGATGATAAAGGTAAACCAGATAGCATACTATCATCTCGAGTAAGACTGTCCTACCGGGATAGGTCCTTCCTCAATCATTCCAATCACGTGCCTGTGATCCAATAATTGACTCTGAGGGCACTATCTCCAACAATCTCCCACTTGCACTCAAGGCTAATTATTGCGATGTCGCATACTCACAGCCCGTGTGATACCGAACACCCAACTCCTCTACTGGTCAGTCTCACAAAGCTCGTTTGCGAAACTATTGCGTTCGAGGAAAAGCCTCAGTGAGTGGATCCGCCTAGATGTTTCTTTCTATGTCTCTCTATATCTCAAGTTCGCGGAGAAAACTATCTCCCGAAAGGAGCAATACCTGTCTTGGAATGTCTGGATGTCTGATGGGACCTAGTTCATAAATGAACTCCAAATCCAAACTTCTTAGACTGTATCGTCAACTGAACTTAATCAGTATCCTGCGCCATGCCTCCCTCAGTATCTGCCTGGATCACCTGTCCAGAATACTGTCCCTCGTCAGAGGGAGAACTATAACTCTGACAACCTCCTTGTCGTCCATGTCACCTTGGAAGCCTGGAGTGATAACCGTCTCCTAAAAGAGGCAGCCGTTATCATATCCCTAGAACATTCACTTATGTTCTAAAACTGCTTCCGACCGTTCCTCCAGGATTGGATCAATATCAACTTATTGCATCTAGTGCAAGAACAACATCTGGTGTGGTACTTGACATCTCATGATTGACTCAATTGCCTAAGCAAGTGATCTGCCAATTATGCACATCCTTCTCTACTTTAGTCTATGAGACACCTTTAGAGAGGGTGACTCCATCACCTGCAGGTACACTACCGTGCCAGGAGTCGTCCATTCTAAATACTCTTAGAATGCTGTCAAAGTACCCTGATTGGGAAACCACCCAAATCTATATCTAAAACCATAGATCTAGTAACCAGTATGTCTGATATTGTGTCCAAGTCCCTTATGGAGAAACCACTGTGTGACGACCAAAGTATAACCGATCGTAGTATAGGAGTTTCTTTTCCTACTCTGTGTATGTCATCCAAAACCAGGACATCACACCCTACTACCTTCTCAACAGATCCATCCCCTATTCTGATGAAGTCAAACCTATGACTGTCACGTCAGAAATAGATGATCTATCTCCGCTACATTTGCTTTAGTCTATAAGTAGACATAAGCTACCTGTCCACCAATGCTTCTGCTGCTCCCACTGACTACGACAACCCTTTGGCAGAGTCATATAGACGCGCACTTCTAAATCTAGTTTAGAACGACGCTATACTCATCCTCCTGCCGGGTCTCGCAGCCTGGAACAACAACAATGGCAAGTGTGGGTAAACAAGAACTTCCCTGTCACCGTCCTTGAGGCTACCGGAGTGCCTCTCGGGTGCCTGAAGTTACCCACCTTATCTGCGGAGTGGCCAATGGAATGTCAAATCATATTGAATCTTTAGGTTCCTTATCAAATCTTCAGTAATCGTTTGCGGTTCTGGAATCGCTTCCAGTTCTACCATACTCCCACTACTTTTTTCTGAAAAATAACCATTTCTTTTAAAATGTGGCGAGTTAAGAAAAATATCTCTATTGATCTTCCAGATGGTAGAAAGTCAACCCTCGTCATAGCCTGGGTCAACCCACAAACAGCCATTACAGAAACGGGCCTTGAGTTGTCCAGTGTCTGGTTTTAATCATAAGCCGGACAACTCCCCGTACCTTAACATCGTTAAGATATGAACTGTTCTATACCCAATATAGAACCAGAGGCACTGATTTAATTGAACCAGATTCAAATCATGCAGCTGTCTCCAGTGCATGTCAACTAAATGGAAGGAGGCCGATCAGCGTTACCCAACTTAAGAATGCTTCCAATTATGAGTTACCTGAAAGAGAAGCAAGTTCTCATTACTATCAACTGAATACCATACACAAGTATCTATATCTTCGATCACCTTGAAGAATCCCGATACTTGCAATACCTGGTTCTCTACTCTATTCTTATACCAATAACTCCTCAAAACTCAGACCCTGTGTTTCTACGAAACACATGTCTGAGAACTAGAGAAGTTAAAAGTAAACAGAATATAGTATGAGGACCAACCCCTCTGTCCTAATGGACACTGGACAACATACAATACTCTGTATAAGTCCGCTGAGTCTAACAACTCTTTCACTGTGCGTCGTAGGTTGAAAACTGTACTTATGGTTAAGAAGAATTACACCGCTGTTTGATGCTCCTTACCTAACCATCCACTGATATAGGTAAATGTCATCGACATAATATCAAAAGGTATATCTCACTCTATGAAAATAGACGTACAGATATATCAATTTGAAATTGGTGCACAACAGCGGATATTCAAAACCAAATATTTGCCGACCGGCAAACAGCCCAGATGATCTCCTCAAATATCACCGATTACAACGAATCCCGATATAATGAGGATGATCACCCAATTTCCAATAACTTACTCCCACTCATCATCTGTAAAACCATACAGATGTGAGAATCAAACCTGGTAAATACATACCCTGGAGCAAGTGTCTAATCGGGAAATCAGTTTTCCTTTAACAGTACACAGTTGAACTGAAACATTGAAATGTTTCGATGGGGTATCCTGGTATTCCTAGTAATGCCTCTACCATTATCCAGATTCACAACTATAACCATATAATTCTTTGCCACCTCTCCAAATCCCTTTATATGTCTTTAGTCATTACCTTCTGCACACCCCTTAGGCCAAATGGCTTTCTTCCTTCCCTACCGTTCGGCACCAGCCTATGGTTTGGAAGAAGACTATCCAATAAGCATAATGGGTGTACTGTCCTAATCCTAGGAGCACTCGCAATGCGAGAGAAGGTGAAGATAAAAGACAACCGAATAAACCTTATTCCTATTTCTCCTGGACCAGAATCCATCCCCGAACTGGAACAAGTTCCTTTCGAGTTCGTATATAACCATACGATGGAGTATCCAAATAAACTGTGGATCTTCGTAGTGATACGGAGTGGCCTGGAGAAATACAAAGGTGATTTAGGTTTGGCGAAGATATACTCGGTTTGGTCGTGAATAGCAGTCGCAATTTACTTTGCCCTCTTACTAATCCCTTGCTTTGTCTTAACTTAATACCTTCTGCACACCATCGTTATGCTAATTGGTTTTCTTCATTCCCCGCCGTTCGGCACCAGCCTAAGGTTTGGAAGAAGACTATCCAATATGCATAATAGGTGTACTATCTCCTAAACCAAGGAGTACTCGCAATGAGAGAAGGTGAAAAGAAAAGACAACTGAATAATCCTATTCGTTTTCTCCAGAACCGGAAACCATCCTCGAATTCCTTCGAGTTCGTATCTAACCATACGATGGTTTTGTCCAATGGAAGTGGACGTTCGTAGTAATACGGGGTGTCCTGGAGAAAAGGGTAAAAGTAGGAGTGGCAATGAGGTCTGCAACTCTGATAATCCAAAAGCCAGTGTTAAGAAAGTTCGGTCAACTTGGTCACTGAGTCATAGTCTTGGGTCGGGTCAATGGTCGCTGCCAGAGAGAGAGAAAAGAAACACTCAGCGTGCACTCTAACCTAGATCAGAATGGTTATCACTTTATCTAATCTGGAAACCTCCCACTGTTACCTCAAATTCTCCTCCAAACCTGAAAGAAGAATTAGTCGGGATCACCCGAGGAGTAAACCAACTCATCAGTGGGAATCGGGATCCAACTATCATCGCATGATAACGTGACGGAATCCACTCACGTCACCACACTCCAGAAGGTATGCGCATGTCTGGCAAGTTTCAGTTCTTTTGAAACTCCCAATGTGATTTTTACCCCAAGCGGTTTATGACCTTGACTAGGTCAACAAACCATAAACCGCCAGTCAAGTTCAACCCGTCATTATTCTGGATTGCATTAAACCCACCCGTACGTGCCCTTGACTAGGTCAACAAGGCCGCACGACTGTCTTAACCAATCCCACTTATGCAACAAACAAGCACCACTTAGCTACCGAACACTACGTCTTGACTAGGTCAACAAACGCAGCACGAATACCAAATAATACCTGTAGGAAATGACGGAGGGCTACGGCTGGTTTTTGGCGAAAAACCTTTAACGTAATGAACTTGATATCGTTGAAGGAACTGCATAGCCTTTTATAAAAATATAGTGACGAAAACCTTTACTAAAGAGGTCACTCCCGGTGAAGGGATCTCGGCTCTTTCCCCGTAGAATGAGGTGCAGGATATTCCAACTGAATACCACGATGCAAAGCAAAAGTAATCGGCTATAGTGAAGTTAATGCCCTGACGCAAACTTCTGTCCAAGGGGTCACTCCCGGTGAAGGGATCTCGGCCCTTTGCCTCGTCGACTGAGGAGCAGGATATTCCAAATGAATACCACGATGCAAAACAAAAGTGAACGTCCTTGCAATAACAGCTTTTTGAAAAATGTTCCAACAACATCAGAATAGGTTTGTTTAGCTTGCATTGATCCGAATCAACGCAGTCCCATCAATGGATCACACCACAAAGAACGAAAATATACTGACGTACGTATATGTCATCCGCATTCGCCACTGGGTCCCGTCATCACCCGTTAGGTTAGCTAACTAACGACAGAGCGGGGACTGGACTAGCGCGGATGCAAAACATATACAAAATCTACTAATATATATACCAATATATTATATTCGCTCAAGGCGTGATAAAATGCAACATCACAGAAATGTATAGCATCACAGAACAATACAGATATCTGGAAGCCCCGGGTTTCACAGAGCCGCTGCTGAAACCCGACGTTCCCATGGTCGTGTGGATAGCCTGTGCAATGAAAACCTAGACCCCTACGGGCGCGGCAAGTCACCCGCCAAAACCTGAAGCGAGGCAGCCCCCTTCAGCAACGTGAATGGACCACCCAGCACTTCACGGAATCCGGTAACTCGGGCACCCCTCCTGGGTCAACCTGTACCCCCTACGAGTGCGGCGAATAGCCCGCCAATCCTGGAGTGAAGTCCCCTCCGTCCCAATGCCATGAGATGCGGGCTTGTTGCCCTCCAGAACCCGGCTATCCGTGCACCCCACCGCGGGGCAATCCTAGTACAGAAAGTAAAATATACATACACCGGGTACATCGACCGCAACCAGGTCGTGCCCCAAAAGAATAATACAAACAGGCAGTGACGGCAGTCCACATGTCGGACGCTCGCCCCGCAATATCAAATGTACATATAAAACAAAACAGTACTAGCATTGCATCCAGGCTATCCCCCACGACCGATCCGCAACAACACAGCATAAACACAGAACATCAACGTGAAAATCACGTTCGCAAATCCGTCTAACCGGGCTATAGCAGTTAGACCGGATTTACCGATCGAGTGACATTCACGGTCGCAGATATAATATAAATACTGTGAAACAATGTGTTTAAAATATCCGATCAATCAAAAATTAACAAGTGGGCCCCCAAGCAATACTGTAGCACTCACAGAAAATCTGGGCCCAATATTAATATTCCAAAACCCCTAAAATAAGCCCAGAAGCCCACTGGAGAAATTGGACACAGTGAGGACACCAATGTGCGGCGGAACCGCGGCCAAAGGGGGGGTTTGGCCGCTGTTCCGCGCTTCACTCATCGACTCACTGCGTCGAATTTTTACAGCAGTCTTAGAACTCCCTGCACATCATTCTGAGACAACATGAAAAATTTTTTGACACCAAAAATTTTCAACAGAAAACTGATGTGAACAATAATGTAGATTTTGGAATTTTGGTCGATCGGAAATGCAAAACACATCAAACGAAGCTAGATTAAGTTAATGGCGAGGCTCTGATACCATGTTGCGCCACGGCAGCGCCCCGGCCGTCTATCCGAGGCCAAAATGCGGAATCAAAATTTTTCTTAACTTTAAACTGGCGCTACCACGGACAATATACCCGGATCGTAACCATTAACCGATACTAGCTAACAAGAGAAAGGGTGAGAGATATACCGAGTGATCCGAGTCCTCCGGTCTTCTCGTCATCGTCCCGATCTCCCGCGGAAACTCCGGTCGTCGCCTCCTTGCCGGAAGGGCACCACATCGTCTGTATCTTTTACGGGCTCCCACCTCAATACCGAGGCAACTCGGGCACGAAGCTGGCTAGTCGACGTGCCCAAGATTTGCTGTAGAATGTAGTGTAGATGATGCTTGTCTCATTTGGGGTTTGTAGTTGTCTTGATGGAGGAATAAGGTTATGGAAAAATGGTGCTTTCATTTTCCCAAAACTAGAAGAATGAGGTGAAGAAATTTGTGTCACACTAAAATGGAAATTTCTCTCATTCCTCACACTATAGTGGCCGGCCCCTTTTAGCTAGGAAATGGTGGAGGGAAAAGCAAATCATGAAGGGAGGTAAGTGTAGGATAAAGCAAATGGTGACCTTAAACAAAACATCAACCATGCTTAATACTTCTATTCACATCAAATCTCATTAATGCAAAAGCATGGATGAAAGATTCTAATCCTATCATAATGAATACATTTGCAAGAAACCCCCTCCACAAATGTAATTTGCAAAACTGCAAATTACCCCCTCCATCGGAAAAGTCCGGCCGGGAAAGAACAAAGGAAAACCGGCCGGAACGGAATGCAAACTGGCAACTCCAGAAAACTGGTCCCGTAATAAATTACAGGAAAACCCCGATACTGTGCATACACACCCGCATCTGTATTCCGACCGGATACAAATGCAATGAGACAAAATCTACACTGTACTAAACTAGGATCCGGCTTAAACCAAAGCCGGCTAGTAATATCCGTCCGATCCTGATCCGTGCAATACCGCACGTATCTGATCGAACCCTGCCATATATCCATACGGCCACTAGTACAAACCGTCCGATCCTGATCCGTGCAATACCGCACGTATCTGATCGGACCCTGCCATATCTCCATACGGCCTCTACAGCGTTTCGCCCGAAAGGTTGAGTAACTGAAAGTGTGGTGGACTCTAAAGACTCGTCAATACTATGGCTGTGGATTTAACCACTAGCACGTCAGAGGTATAAGCCAATACGTGACGGGCCACCAGCTATTGACCAAAAGGGACGTCGATGAGCGAACTCATCCTGACACCCTACTAAGCCTGTCAGTGACAATATCCGTACAGTCCGGTCCGTTCGTCTATGAGCATCGCATGGCGGGTCTAGGGGGTTGGTAAAAGTCAGACCCCCAAAAGCGGTACAAGTCGTGTCGGAGTGTAGCCCAGAACGCCCTGAGATACTACTGGAATACCTACCAGTAAATCTCCTGCCTCGGCCGAGGGCTTTGCGTAATGGCTCTCCTAGACACAGCGCGACCTCACCCCCAATACCGGGAGAGACGAACCCCTGAAGATCCGCTCACTGCCTCCATGTGGCTCGGGACTGTACCCAACTAAAACCTGTTTGCACGACTCATTTGAGCCGTGGTAGGGTAGTAATCAAAGTACAGTGGGAACTCACACGAGACAAATGACGATCCCCAGGTCAATGAACTAACCTGTACACATGTCACCAGGGAACTGCTATCTGACGTCAGGTATAAGACCAACTAGCATGTTCCCGGCGAGTCCTGTCCGGTGTACTCATAACCCAATGAGCACATGTATACATCTTAGGTGATCCAACTGACACCAGTGGCCTGTGAGACCGGCCACCGCCCCTCGTCGGGGTCTCGACTGTATACACTAGTCTACTCTGGAGTATCGATGCCCTGTCTCGAAACTCCTACGACTAGGGACCTTTTAAGGATGTGCTTATAGACTCCAGCTCTCACTTATATGATCGCCCTCATATTGCTGGCCGTCAAGCAAGAATCCTATGGGCTCTATCAACGTGTAATAGTGACATGTAAGGTCACCTGAAGCAATACACGATGATAAAGGTAAACCAGATAGCATACTATCATCTCGAGTAAGACTGTCCTACCGGGATAGGTCCTCCCTCAATCATTCCAATCACGTGCCTGTGATCCAATAATTGACTCTGAGGGCACTATCTCCAACAGTAGGGACTAATTTCTGAGTGTTCTCTCTTTTTTCTTTTCCTTTTCCTTTCTCATAAAACTAAAACTCAAGAAAGAAGGAAGAAGAACAAGGGTATAAATGAGCAAGTGAGGAAGCATGGCGACTAAAGAATAATCCATCATCATCATCTTTTCTCTTCATCTTTTCTTTTATTGTTTTGGATGGATGGAATTGTGACTCACCAAGGTAAGTCACAAGTCCATACCATTCCAAACAATACAAGAAGATATGATAAGAGAAGAGTGTCATCTCAATGTACACATATACATATGTATATGTATATATAAATATATACAAAATACACTAATACAAGTATATACTACAAATATATACATCCGTATTCGTATCAAGATACGAATACCGTATTCGCATCAAGATACGAATACCCGTATTTGTACTAAGATACGAATACCCGTATTTGTATCAAGACACAAATACACGTATTTATACAAATATTCGTATTCATATAAA
Source organism: Agapanthus africanus (assembly GCA_030015575.1). Taxonomy (NCBI): domain Eukaryota; kingdom Viridiplantae; phylum Streptophyta; class Magnoliopsida; order Asparagales; family Amaryllidaceae; genus Agapanthus; species Agapanthus africanus. The sequence goes on from CM057338.1 coordinate 503,541,490, forward strand.
TACTGTGTTCTGTCAAAATACGAATACCGAAAAGAGATATACTAAAAGAGATATATAATACTAGCTCACATTTAATCCAAAATGTGATAACATGGCTATTTTAAAAATTGGCTGGTATTAACAAAACTTTCCGATTAAAAGTATATGTACAAAAACACGTGTTTTTGTCGAACCTGAGTACGTATCAAAATACGTACACTACATCGTTTCACCCGAGCTAGGAAACCCTCTGTGTTGGACTCTAAAGACTCGACAATACGCTGTCAGTGGGTTTAACCACAAACACGTCAGCGGCACTAACTGTACGTAACTGCTACTCAGGTATTGAACGAAAGGAAGGCTGACAAGCAAACTTACCTGCACCGTTTTATTTGACGATTGGCACCCATCATCTTCATCTTTATCATCTAAGATGTGGATACACCGAATTTCATATGATTTTACCATTTTTTTCACTGTTGATTAGCAATGTAAAAAGTTCTATTGTCGGTAAACCGTTAATTTTGCACCCACTAATTCAACGGTGAAAATGTGGTAACATCACATGAAATTCAGTGTATCCACATCTTAGATGATAAAGATGAAGATGATGGATGCCGATCGTCCAATAAAACGGTGGAGGGTGTAGTTTTTTGACGTCACCGGACGAAAAAAACCCCTATAGCCTCTGTCCTCCGTTATTCTCATTTATAAAAGCTTAAAGTATTATGTTTTATAAAAGCTTGCGCTTTTAAGGTAAAGCACGGTTCTTCATAAATTTGCTTTCGGTAATCTTCTACTTTCTGTCGGTCACTTTAGTTATCTGTGATACATTGCTTATCCAGTTGATGCAGATTCTCCTTTGATGATAGTCGGTCGGTCGGTCATTGAATACTGTATATATAAGCCAATGGAAAACGGAGGGCACGACTCCTGTATCTATATTGCTCGAGAAAAATCACAATGATGAGACCGAGTCCAAATGCGCCGAGGAGAAGCCTTACCAAATTGTCTTCTGCATTTCCTCCAGGCAATTCACCTACACCACTGTGAAACCCATTATGAGAAGTGACCCTCCATTTCCGAGGAGCTTCGATTGGAGTTCCTCTAGACATATGGTTGACCTTATCGACCAAGACCTTTTGTCTCGTGGGCCCAACAGGTTTGTGCCTGGTGGCCGGTGCGCTGGTAATCCAAACAGCAGTGATCATTGCCCTCAGAGTTGACGACATGACCGAACTAAAGCCTGGGCCAGGTGCACCTCGGCTGCAGGAATTTTTTGACCAGCCTGTTTATAACGGCAGCGCGGCGCGCCATCTCTAAAATGTGGAGGCAGTTTCTGATTTTGATATAAAATCTGTGCCTGGGACAAAATATCTGTACTTAATACAGAAGCTAGTCTATATGTGATATTTACTTTTTCCAAAGATTTGAGAGAAAACTTTAAGGTTCAGACATTGTGGTTGTTAAATCATTGTTTGGCGAAACAAGTTGTTTATACAATTTATTTATTTATTTTTGATAATATTATTTATATATATACATTAGATAAGGTCATCATAGTCGGTCGTCAACTCTGGTTAATTTCTTCTCTCGCATATGAAGCCCTGTTTCGTACCTAAATCTTTACAGCAATAGGCTTAGATAAAAAGAGAGATCGCAAATTAGTCTAAAAAATCCTACAATATTCTAGCTCTCACAGTAAACATGCTCATAAAATAATAAAAGCGACAATTATTAAGCCACTCATTCAATGACAAAGTTGCCTTTAATGTTATCCCTGATGTTATAATGCTAAAATTTTGATTTTATAGGATAGAGATGAATGTTCTAAATACAAAAAGCTATAGAAACTACAATAAAATGCAAAAGCCTAAATGATAACGATTAAACTAAAAGCTAAAAACAAAACCCTAAACTATGAAGGCAGTGGATGGGTGAAGGGGTAGTGATAGAGCAACCAAGGAAGTGAGAAAATGAAATTGGAAGAAAAGATGAGAAAGGAATATCCGCCTTCCTTCTTATTTCCGGTATTCAAGTTACATGAATCCAATCCACGTGAAAAACCAACACCATAAGCTAATGAGATTTTATTTTTCTAGACAACCGAAAGAAATTCAAGGCGAAATATAGACTTATGAAGTTTCTTTTTATTGTACCCCTTAGTTTAGTTCTGGCAGTTTCAATAGCTACTCGCTGCGGGATTTTCCCCCACTGTCTTTTCAACGTAATGATTTGAAATCAGTTCCAATATTTACACTCCCTTGATGATCTTTTTTGCATACGTTCCGTCAGGACTCGCACTATGGCGACATGACGAATCTCAAGCTTGTGCAACCGGAGCCCAGCGTCTGCAGGAAATTTTTCGACCAGTCTCTGGATAATGGCAGTCCACCGTCTCTAAAATGTGTAGGTCGTTTCTGATGTAAAAATCTGTAGCTGAGACAATTCTTTTTGTGCCGGAAAGAATTGAAATTGTGACCATTGATTGTCAGTGGCTAGTAATGGTGAAGTTTATACATTCTCTGTAGATTAGTTCTGATAATTTTGATTGAGGTATGTTTTGAAATTATTAGAAAACTTCTCATGACTTTAAGAGAATTGAAATTGCCAAACCAAATTTGTCAAAAAAATTTGTGGTGGGGGGGGGGTGGTTGTTTTGGCGGGGGGGGGGGGGGGGAGGGGGGTGTTAACAAATCATCTATCTTTTTTGGGGTTCGGTCTAGTCGTAAAAAACAAAAATAACATATAAGACTTTCTCCTGATATCAAACTCAAAGCTTATCCATTCACACATATGAGTGCCTTTAACTTCTAAATATAAAAAGGGTTAATTACATTAAATTATACTTAATTGTCGTGTTTTATCATTAAAATAACATAACCGTTTTTTTATGTCAGAAAAACACCTTAACTACTGCATTTTAGGGTATTTTAGTGAAACCCCCTTAAAAATCTAGTTTAAGGTATTTTATGGTAATAAAGAAAACTTTAAGGTATTTTAGTGAACATCCATGATGGTGATTGGTGAAGGGTTTTCTAGTGTAATTTACCTTGTAAAAACCCAAAACCAATAGGTCTATTTTTAGTGATAGAATTGAAAGGTAAATGCAAGCGCTCTTGCAGCCAAGTGGTAAAAGGTCTGCGGTTCAAACCCCGTATGGATCAAGTTATGGCCTAAATTGTCAAAACCCCTCAAGCAGGTTTTCTCGTTGACGAAAAACCATGGTCCAGAAGTGGTTGTCTAAAGCCCCCCGAAAAAATTTCTGGCAGTGTCTGTATAGTTGTTTACTATGTATAAATAGGCTATAGATTTCGTATAATAACTAGATATAGCAGGCAACTATACAGAAACCTTAGGCAGGGTTTTTTTTAACAACTGAAAAAAAAATTCAAGGGGTTTTTGACAAGCGCTTCGAGGCCATGGGTTTTTTTGTCGGCGGGGAAAACACGCTTGAGGTGGTTTTGACAATTTACCCTAATAAAAAAAGTAAAAACTGAAGGGTAAATCAAGTAATAACTTGAATATATCCAAGGGAAAATTGGAAATAACAAATGTGGCAGTATAAAAGCATGTAAAGGATTCAAACTCTCTCTATCTCTCTCATCAAGCAAGTGCTTCAAAGATGCCAATCAAGAAACCAACCACCCTGCAAAAACTCTTCCTGTAAGACCCCCTGTCTTTTTTATTCTAACCCCTAAAACTTTTCAAAAAATTATCAAGAACCCCTAACCCTTGTCTTCTTTGCAGCCAAAACCCCAAAAACCAACCACTCTGCAAAAACTCTTCCTGTAAGACCCCCTCTCTTTTTCATTCCACCCCCAAAAACTTTTCAAAAAATTATCAAGAACCCCTAACCCTAGTCTTCTTTGCAGCCAAAGCCCCAAGAAAGGTGACAAAGTTAAACAAAAGTTGATGGGAAATGAAGAAAATTCATCATCATCATCATCATCAGATGAAAAAGAAGAAGAAAATGTCTCAGAAACTGCATCAAACTCCAACCTCTTCATCCCCAATTCCCCTCCCTCTCCCTCTTGCTTCTCACTCAACTAATCCTGCTCCAAAAAAAATTCGCAATTTCTTGGATCTCTTCTTAATTCTGTAAACATCTGTAACAAATCTTTATTTGCGTTTTACGGCACAGCGACGGAGAAGCTCTCCGAGCAGCACGAGACCTGGTGTGAATCGCAGCGCAGCACCACGAGCCAGATCAACCACCAGGTGCAGGTGGGCAATCGACGGCTGATCGAGAGCCACCTGTTGAAGCTCCATTTTCTGCTATGCGATCTGACAAGTCTTGGCTCATCATTGCATCTTGTTGTCGTCCTAGGCACCAGGTTGAAAACCTGCACCAGCACCATGCGCCCGTCGCACCCGGCCGACCCAGCCGACGTGCCCCACGTGATGCTCCCATCGTGGAAACCCCCCCCCCCCCCCCGTTCCTGACCGTGGCCCTCTCGTGGCTGGGCAACACGTGATGCCCGTCAAACATGCTGGCAATGGTGGTTCCCGCTCTGATGTCGCCCTTGTCGACGAAATCGCAGCGGCTGTTGAGCAAATGGACGCAGCTTCGGACTCAGGAAGCGATTCTTGATGAGGAGATGGTGAGGTATCAGTCCATGTCAGTGCTCAATCTATTGAAGAGGAGGAGGAGCTCGTTAAGGGGTGATTCGCGAAAGAAGAAAAAAGGAGGGGGTGGATTGGAAATTGTTTGTGTTTAGATGAGGAAGATTGAGGGTGTGGTGATGCGGGCACACAAGATGAGGTACAAGGCGACGGAGGTGGTTGTGAAGGGGGGAGTGCCGGATGACATGGTGACGCTAGCGGGGATCGAGGAGGCGATGAGAAAGCAGGCGGTGAAGTGGCGGACCCGAGTGGGGGCGGCTTCAATTGAGGTTCAGGCATTTGATGGTGGCATCGGTCACTGAATCACTATTATGGTTTCTTTTTCCGTGTTTTTGCTTGTTTTCGAATTCTTGTTTAGGAGGGAACATTAGGTGATTTTGTTGTTTTGTAGATGATTTTTTTGGGTGTTGTGAAGTTGTCAGATGTGATGTTGATGATTGTTAGATTTGTGATATAGCAGAAATTTTATTGGATGTAAGGTTGTATTATTTTTAATTTTTTTTAAATGCTTCTCTTCTAGCAATCTAACCTTGCATTAGCAAATCTGTCACCTATTATAATGCAAACTCCTTTGATCTCCAAATTAATTTATATAAATGATTTCTGCTTTTGTGAGAAAAAAAAGTTTAAAAAATACAAATTCTCAAAAAAGAAAACCCAAAAATAATTAAGGAAACCCCCATTCCCTTCTTCTATTATATATTTTTTATGTTTTGAATCTTAAAAGGTCCATATAACATTTATTAAATCATTAAGAAAAATAAAATAAAAGCCAGCCAACTTTCTAAATATATACAAATATTACTAAGCTTAATCAAAATACAAATTTATAGTACCTAAATTATTATTAATAAAAGATAATAATTCGCATCACTCTTAAAATTGATATTATTAATATTATTACATCTTAACAGTGAATAAGTCAAATGTACTGTTGGAAATGTACGCCCTAGAAGCATGTATTGTATAAAATGCTAAGGATATGTATGTACAGGACAATCTTGCTCAGTTGTATATAGTATATTATTTGAGTTGTCTTTATCTTGATATGTATATTTCTTTCTATTGATGCTTTTATTACTTGCACATATTGATAAACACTCGATACAGTAGTATGCTATTATGGTTTGACTTTATCTTAACATGTGTATATGTTATACTCGATATAACATATGGCGGTTACATGTTGATAAATCCCGTAGGATTTTGCTTGACTACCAGCGTTATGATAGCGATCATACTTGTAGGAGCTGGGTAGTCCATAAACACATCCTTAAAGGTCTCAAGTCGCAGGAGTATCGAGATCGGGTACCGATACTCCAGAGTAGACTTGTGTATACGTTTCTAGACCCAGACGAGGGGCGGTGGTTGGTCCCACAACCCTTGGTGTGATCACCTAAGATTGTATGCAGGTGGTCACTGGGGATGACTACACTGGACGGACTCGCCGAGAAGCTCTAGATAGTATTATACCTATCGTCAAATAATGGTTCTCAGGTGACATGAGTACATGTTAGTCTTAGGACATGAGCTCATCATTTGTCTCGTGTGAACTCCCACTGTGCTTTGATCATTACCCTACCACGGCTCTACTGAGTCGTGGAAACAGATTTTGGTTGGGTGCAGTCCCGAGCAACGTGGAGGCAGAGAGTGATTATTAGGGATTCGTCTCTCCCGGTATTGGAAGTCGATATCGCACTGTGTCCGGTTGGTTAGAACCATAAGACCTTGGCCAAGGCAGTTGAGAACTACTGATGGTTAGATCAGTAGTTTCTTGGATTGGTCCTGAGCCAAATTGACAAGACTTATCGGGTCAGTAGGGGTCTGACGTTTACCCCCTAAACCCGGTATGCGATACTCTTAGACGAAGAGATCATACTGTACGGAGATTGTCACGGATAGGCTCAGTAGGGGTCCGGATGAGCTTGCTCGTCGGCCTTCTTTTCGACAGGTATCTGGGCAGTCGTTACGTACAGCTAGTGCCGCTGACGTGTTTGTGGTTAAACCCACTGCCAGCGTACTGTCGAGTCTTTAGAGTCCCACACAGAGAGTTTCTCTGATTCAGGCGAAACGATATGGTAGCCGTATGTTTATACGTGCAGGTTTTCGATCGAATGATAATACTAGCCGGCTTGGGATTAAGCCGGATTATTAAATCAGGTATTGATTTGATAATTTACATATACACATTTCGATGTGTATATTCTAGTGTCATCTAGGTTTTCTATCGAGCAGGGTTCCAATCGAATGATAATACTAACCGGCTTAGGATTAAACCGGATTATTAAATCAGTTATTGATTTAATAATTTACATGTACATATTTCGATATGTATATTCTAGTGTTATCCAGATTTTTCGATCGGACGGTTGATAATACTGGCGGGCTTAGGATTAAGCGGTTCATTAAATCGGATATTGATTTAATGCTAATATTATTTTAGTGGTATTATTCTATCTCTTAAGTATTAGTATTTTGATACGAATACGGGTATGTATATACGGTATAAATTATTTTGTATTTATACAAAATACCTTCTAGAAGATGACACCTCATCATGTTTATTTTTCTATTTCTTGAAAATAGAAAATGAGGTGGAAAAGGAAGAGATGGCTTGAAACATGGCATGAAGAATGGTCTTGGTATTTATTGCAATTACTATTGAAGTATGGTTGATTTTAAATGAAAAAAAATACTTCATAAGAGAAAATCCTTAGCCATTCTCATACTCATGCTTGAGTTGCCTTTCTCTCTCATCCCTGAGAGCTCACTCTCTTATTCTTCTTGAGTTCATCTTCATTTCAAATTCTTAACCTTCTCATGTATTGAGAGCCAAAGGATTTGAGATAGAAACTTACCATCAATCATTACCGCATCTCTTAAGAAAGTAGATTAGCAAACTAATTTGCTTAGTTTACTTCACTTTGGAGTAGGAGCTTGAATCAAGGACCTTCAGGTGGATCATCTAGGACCGAGAAGACCGGCCATCAAGTTTGATCAAGATCATCTAAGGGGCTAAAGAAAAGGAGTGAAGACCCGAAGGACACGGGTCTCTAGGTATAACTCCTTATCACAGTAGTTAGATCTCTTTAGCTAGCTAGTTTCGGTGTATAGTTAGATTCTAGGATGAGTTTTCTTGCGCCGGAATTTAAAAAGTTAAAAGGTTTTTCGTTCCATAACGACTGCGGTAGACGGCCAGGACGTTAGGAAACCCAACATGTACATTTTATGTATACACGTTCTCTAAAAAATAAATTTGTATATTTTTCCTATTATGTATGCAATGCAAGCTTCTATGATTCTACATGCACGCACGAAGGCCAAAAAAAAACTACTAGATAGATACAAGGGCAGATTACTGCTATCCCAAAACTAAATTAAAGATGGACAGTGGAAAAAGAAAATACATTTGAACAATATATACAAACTTGCTCAGTATTATCAAAGAAACAGTTGAATGTAGCAAATGATGGAATCTGGAACATGATTTCGAAAGTCATCGAAAATGTATCTCTGTATTATTACAACATGCACTCAAAATTTGGTTGGGATTGGAGGAACAATGTCAAAAATTCAAATTTAGGGCAAAACTGCTTCCAAATGGAAAGAGTAAATAAATATCATCTTATTGTCAATATAAACTTTAATATGGCATGGGAGAAAGAAGTTAGGGTTAAGAGGAGGAGAACCTCTTCAAGGTGCCATGAGCCCTTCAATCGTGTACATGAGTGACTCTGCCCAGTCAGATTTGAATAGCAGGTTCTGTAGTGTCTGCATCACATTATAATCTGGATCCAACTTCCGCTGCCACCCCTGTGATAATGATTTTTAAACTTTAATTAGCAAAGGATGTTTTTTCTCCTTGTATGATCAGAAAAGAATAAAAATATATCGATCTGCCTCTTAATAATCATGAAAACCAAAGATCAATCCTAAATCACCTTATTTGTAAGTACTTCTACACTAGGTTAAACTACAGTAAACTACCCGCGTCTAAGAGTGTTTTCACTAAATTAGCTTAAAGGTTTTCAAGGTAAGCTCCCCTATAGAGCTGCATTTAATGGTATTTTAGCAGGGAAAATCCCTGAAACCTAAATTAAAAAGAGAGATAAAAAAATAACTTAGAGGTAATTTAAAGAAAAACGATGCTAGTTAAGAGTAGGTTCGTGTGATTTAGTCTATAAACTAAACCGATAATGAGAGTAGTCGGAAAAAATAAAATTCGGTTAAGACGGATAACAATGGATGGTCCAATGAAAGAGAGCCCAGGGTGTTCCGAGTAACCCGAAGTATCATACTTGACAAAAAAAAAAATTTGAATGAATTGCGTATAAGACCCAGCTTATACACCTCATCCATCCGTTAAAAGCCTAGAGCTATAAGTTCTATATCGGTCAATATCAAGACGAACTCCAGTGGTTTGGGAAGCTAATAACCCGGCCCAGGATTTCAAGTGTTGTATAAGATTCAGATGAAGGGTGTTAGTCGAGTAGGTTCCAAGCAACTCGACTAACTTCAAACAAGTATTTGTTTTGAGAATCCATATGAAGTTGCAAAATGGATGTGCTTTTATATATATACTAGCAAGGGGCCCCGTGCAATGCACAGGTCCGTTGCAAATGTTACAACGATTCTATTTTGATATTTTGCATAATCTGAATGTAAACAAGTCATATTAAATACAGGCAAAAATTGTTGCCAAGGTCGACTGCAGCCTCATGACGACGATCGACTCTAGCCATGGCCCATGGGAACCACTCCAATAACCATAAAGACAAAAACAAATTTCCCTAATAGCTTTGGGGCAAAATCTAATTTTCCCAGCCAACATAATCAACATACATTAGAAGTGGCCAGACGCAAATTTATATAAAATGGAAGTGGCCTAAGCTAATTTTCCACAAAAGACGACAAAAATGTGCCGAATCCGGCTCATGCATACAGGTTTCTATAGATAAATATAATGGGGATTATTATCCAAATCATAAGGGACAAAAATCTAATTTTCCATCTTCTAGCTATATGTAGATTAACATAGAAGGGACCGAATACAAAGTTTTTTAAAACATAAGGGGCAGAGACTAATGTTTTTCATCACCAATTACCATTCGTTAAAATGAAGGGGGCAAATACAAATTTCCCTAATAGTTAGGGGGCAAAATCTAATTTTTCCAGCCAACATAATCAGCGGTTTCCATATTCGCATCTGCTAACAATCAGAAACAGATGTGGTGACATCTATATCTACTCTATGACCGATATGTTTATATCCATGGGTCAAAATATTCCTTTTCCTCTTTCAAATTTTTTTATGAAATCCTCTAATAAATTGAACCGGTGATATATATTTCATATGAGGAGTGATCCTATAAGTAGAGGTATGAGGTGAGGTATGAGAAGAAACAATAATAGCAGTTTGATTTTATTCAACGTTCAAGATTAATACTTGGGTTCATACTAAAAAATCTAAGAACTAGAAACAAAATCGGAAACTAATCCTACCAAATCCTTAGAAAATCTCTCTCTCTCTCTCTCTCTCTCTCTCTGCGTGTGTGTGTATCCGAGGAAAACTAAAAATCAAATTTAATAAAAGATCACGAATGCCTGAGTTTCCCATCATGTATTCCAAAACCTAATGGCTATTATATATTGATGAAACATGTCTTTAATCTATTATATTATTTGATTGTTTTAGAGAGAATATGTTATTAAATTTGTACTTGATTAAATACAATAATGGTGGCTTATAGTTTGAAATTAATAAAATCGTTCCTTTGAAATTACTCCCAATGAGAAAGAATGCAAAGAATAAAAAGATAAGAAACGCAAAAAGAAAAAGAAGTGCGATTCTGTTAAATCGATTTTTCCATTTTTGTTGTTGATTCTATGAGATTTTTTTAGATTTAGTTTTTAATTCGGTTTTTAATTCTTAGATTTTTTTAGTATGAACACAAGTATTAATCTCGACCGTCGAATAAAATCAAACGGCTATTATTGCTTCCTCTCATACCTTTCATCTTGCACTACTCATAGGATCATTCCTCTGCTTCATATCTAAGACAAAAATTTTAAGGCAAAAACCAGATGATATATACTTCATGTTTCGGTGTATGCTTGGATGGTTCCCACTATCCAAACATGCTAGTTGGGCTTTGGCCCAAATCCTATCCCATAAGAGGCCCCATGCAGACACATGAGTCGGAGAAATATGTCGCGAAAATTCTATTTTGATATTTTATATGATCTACGATAAATATTAATAAGTCATGAATAAATATTGCCTTATATAGAAAAATTATGACAATTAATACAAAATAAATTATGACAATTAAATGAAGATAGTATGCTGCAATTTATATTAATACCGTGCTTGAATAAAAATGATTATCATGCTAAATTAATAATTAATACAAAATAAATTATGCATGTTAGCTTAATCAATTTCTAGCAGAATGAAGGAATAAAAATTTTAGTCTATTAACATAAATTTAAAAAGGTTAGAAAATACACTAATAAATGGTTCAAATGAAAGTTTCAATAAGAATGGGCAAGATGTAATTTTCCAATCTTTTAGCTCTATGTAATAAACATAGAAGGGACCAAATGCAAATTTTCTTAGGGGCGGAGTGTAAGGTTTTCCATAAACAATTATCATTCATTTGAAATAAGGTGCTAAATGCAAATTTCCTAAAACCTAAGGGGTGGGGGCTAATTTTCCGGATGAGGACAAAAAAAATTTGAATTCCACTTTCAAGTGTGTGTGTATATATGACATTTAACCTTGATTATATTGTGATAGAAGATTTGATTAATTCTAGGTTCTTATCCATCTCCTCTTCAATTTGAATTTGTGTGAAGAATAAAGAAAATAGAAGGTTCTGAAACGAAGTAAGCTTTATTATTTGGAAAATATATATATATTTAGACTCAATATTTGAGAAATTGTAGTTTTTTTCCCCTAATAAATTAAAGGTGAAGCTTCCAAAGATTTTTAAACAATTGAATACTCAATAGCCACATCATAGTGAGCTTGAATGTCTCTACTTTTCCATATTTCATTATTTAGTCTAAAATATATAAGAAATTACAAAAGGTGAAAAAATATTATACTTAAGGGATTACCTCTAGAACCAGCGTGGTTACCATCACAGTGCAAACGTTACCATCGATATTGACCTTATGTCGCCGGACTTGCTCAAGCAATTGATGCATGCACTCAGCTGGATGTACGATATCACCTTCACGAGTTCCCCAAAAGGAGAATGACCTCTCCACTTCCTGTAAATAGCATGATTGGGATAGCATTAGAGGACGAGCATTTTTACAAACATACCAATTATACAGAAGAATTGTGGGGTCGGAATGAGGGAAGATAAGAAGTATGGAGAAACAAAAACCAAGTTAATAACCTTTTCATCTAGTGCAAATTGATGACGCTAGGCTGATTATTATTCTCCCATGGTTATACATTTTATTTTTCACCATGTCCCTCATTTAAAAAAAATATTTATCGATTCTCTTGCCATTTCTATCCTTCCACGCTTCAAAGATCTAAAGAGAATGAATGGTAATAGAGTCCATATTCCAAAGGAGGTTATATACAAAATTAACTAAATGGGACTGCTCACCCTCGTCCTATAAATTAGTTACATAGAAGAAAAAATAGATTTTTCAATATTGATTTTCAAGTAAATAAATTTATCAGAAGTTATTACATGATATCCGGCATATACAGGCTGTGAACAATAATATTTCAACTAAAAGGAAAGGAAGTATAATTGCTCGATCACAAGTAATTTGCTTTCGGCAAAATGAGATACGTCTGTGTTATCTAGTTTTCTTTATTTTTTAGCTCATTACATACATTAGCTAAACAGTGGAACGGTAGAAAAATCAGGCCTTTTCTAACTTGGGTTAATGGTTAAACCCAAAACTTGGGTTCTAACTGAAGTATAAAATTGGATGGATCTATTATAGATGTCACCTTCTTAGATATTACTTACTCAATATGCATACGTTTATTAATTAACACAAAGCAAGTTTAAAATTGGTTTTCTCCAGGTTTAACTTCTCGAACATTCATATTAGTATTTAAATTACACATACCAAACTTATTATATTCCTGCAACAACTATGATATTACAATATTTAACTGATAGCTGATCCAATATTTATAAATAATTTAAAACACATATTGGCTGTTGCCAATTGTCTGTTAGTTTTTTCTATAATCGTAGAGTTTTAAACAAAATTATGCCATCAACATCAACAATTTGATATTTTGATCCGAATTTTCTGAAATTGTCGAAAGTGCTGACAAAGAAACCAGAAAAGACAAACTCGATGGCCACTACTGATAGCAAGATTTCGAACCTCGCTCTGAGGACTTCCTTAGCCAACGATTAACTATTCCCTTATTTCTTCTTGTGGCCATGCTTGCTTACATTCAATGTGTTCTATGTTTTTTGCCAATTTATAGTCATATCTTATTTCATCATGCAGATTCTATTATATCCATTAGATTAAACATTTTGTGTTTGCAATTCTACTATATATTATAATTTATATCCCTCTCTCAATTGAATAGCATCTACATACGTGAAACCTTGCAACCTCATTCTCATTCTGAATTTGCCTAGCTAGTTCATCTTAAAGTTGATGCAAAGGAGTAGCCACTCCTTGATTTAAGCTTACGGTGATGGGAAATGGCCCTTCAATAGGTTTTACACCAGTTGCTAATCCATCAAGTATGTCCTTACCATAAGGATATAGCTAGACAAGTTTCTTATTTAGAACTGACCACATAATCTCCATAAGCAAATAATAATCCTTTTCCAAAATATGGAAACTATATAAAGATCTCGTTTTCTCATTAAACTCTCTCCATCAATTGTCTTAACAATATATAAGCTTCCTTAGGAGCAAGAAATGAATGGAAGCAAAACTTGATCACGTGCTGGAAGTCAGAGTGTCAAGAATGTCCAATTATGCACCATGGCAACCAAAAACAAGGTTCCAGGTTTCGGCCGAAACCAGCGATACGTGGTGGTTTCGTATCGGTTTCGGTAGAGACCGATACAAAACCCGAAACCGATACGAAACCAACCATACAATATCGTTTCGGCTGAAACCTTTAAAAACTTTTTCTTATACATTTTTGTTGTCATTGTAGGCCTTCGTTGTTAAAAAACCATAAAAAAAAGTGAACCCAAATCCTATATTAATACTTATCTAAGTACACTTTTTAATATATTTTGCATCATGGCTGGATTTTTAAACAATGGGATCATTGTCTTGTAATATAGAACCATACATTTAAGTATTTAATATATCTATACTTATGTATGTTGTGTTACCGTCAAAACCGAAACCCGAAATGAGACCAGCAAAACTAAACGAAACCCAGCAAAACTAATAAAATTATGAGAGACTGAAACCGAAACCGGGTTCTTGAACCTTGCCAAAAACTAATTAGAAAACCTTGTCCAGTTAACCTTGATTTTTCTACAAGAAAAGTCATATTGATAAAAGACGACGTCAAAAATGTCGAACAGTATAATTGTGATTATACTTGATGATCAGGAAGAACAGCCAGTTTAATAAAAATTTCATAAGAAAATCAACAGACAGTGAAGAACTATTTTACCAATTCAGAGCCACGGGCATAAAAATGAAGAGGTCAGGCAGACTCGTGAACTTGTCAAAGAAACAAGAGAAAAACAGGTTTGCAAAGCAAATGATTCTTAACAGAGCACAACTTAATCGTTAGCAAGGGAGAACATTTAAGAGACAATGAATTCATATATTCACAGATCTAAATGGTTTAAATATGAGAAATGCAATTGTTGTGTCCACAATTGCAGGAACAGAAGACAGTCAAAATCGGATATTGAAAAAGCATTTTTAGTTGCAATGTGAATATAACATGAATTGAAATGGGGCAGGACAAACGAATTGCGCCTGTGAAATAAAATGATAATTTTATACTGCTGAGGAAAAGTTATTATGCTATTGGGGAGGGGTGGGGTTTTATCTGTGTGGGGGGGGTGCCGGGGGGGGGGAGATGATGAATGTGGGGTGTAAGTTGACTAAAGCAAGGGGGATGCCAAAATGACCATATGACAGAACCCCAAAAGAGATCATTTCCACTTACCACGTCAATTGGTGATAAACAAGTGCAACTAGTAACTCTGTAGCAGAAAGAGAATTATCATTGACTGAAAAAGAGTATTTTCAGAAGGCCTGAAATGCCAGAAGCCACAATAATACTACAGAAGGGAGCCCGAAAGTCTGATCCCTGAAAAGGTTGATGAGAAAATACCTAAAGGCCTAAGAAAGGTAATGAGCACATCTCCACTTTTGGACAGTGGCTAGTAAATTAGCTCGAGGACTAAGATGGCTATAAGGTTGAATATGCTATACACTTGTGGGTGTGCAATCAGCATACAGGGTGTGCAATCAGCATACAGGATGCCGTAAAAATATTCTAGCTGAATTAAGAAAGCTGAGATGGATGAGCCACCACAAAGAGAAAAGACAATAAGTAAAAACAACGCACTCACAAGGTTGGATGTAATACAAAGTGGAAAAGATGAAGGTTTTCATTTGTTTTGGGCGTGTGCAATGAAGAAAATATGCACAATACGAGTGAACTGATATGTGATTGCAGATGAACTTGCTACTGGGACAACTTTAAATAGTGGTGGAATAAACAAAAACGGTAGATGGTTTTTTTTATTTGTTATTTTTTGGGGGGCGGGTTGGGGCGGGGGTGTGGAGGGGGGATCATTTGGCCTTCAAAGATCATCAATTAACTTTTTTCATCCCAATGATCTGAACTTATCACGTGCTTGCTTTTCTCTACTTTGAAGTGGTAAATGAGTTTTCCTTCCTTCGCTATTGATAAGTAGACAAACAAAGGGGAGGGGAGGGGAGGGGAGGGGAGGGGGTAATTGCTTGTGTGCTATGAAGCATGAAGCATAAAGGATATATACCCTTATCCAATAATTGGATACACAGATACTCAAATAAATATCAGGTACTTCTTTCAACATACCTAAAATGCATGACGTATCTTAGACATATGGTAGAGCTATCAGAGACTAATAAGTAACAAATACAATGCATGAATGACGAGATGCACAGTTTAATTATGTATCTATCATATTTGCCAATTTCAGGATAAAGGATATTTAAGGTTAATAACTTATCGGATTAATATTGCCATATTGGTTTCTATAAGTTTGCAAAACCAGTTACCAATGTTTGAGCTATAAAGTAGTTGTATTAGTGTCCCTAACAATATCGGCATATCCTTATCCATAGCTTTTTACCTGTTGCCCTGCACACTAATCTACATCATGTCCTATCATACCCCCAATCCATACCTGTGCAGCATAGCTAAGTAAATTTATTGATAAGAATCTTTCCATGTAATAGATGCCTCGGCTCCCTGCAGTTCTAACTAGTACCAGCTCACTATTCGCACGCTAATTTTAGGAATCACAATTTTATAAGATTCGCAAAGTTCATTAAAAGTATATGGCGCAATAAATATTGAGCCCAGAGAGATATGTAGCAACTACCAGACAGCTACAAAGAAAATTTACATGGACAACAGCAGAAATAAAAGCCCCTCATGCCACTAGAATACCAAAACAATGCCCGTACCTCAATAAAGGACTGCGGATTTGGACAGTTCTGTTGCTTAGATAACCTCAAGGTGCATTGAGCAGCAGTACGGCCATCACGAAGGGCCACAGCCTTGAAGAATTCCAGCAAATTTACACGATCGCTGCTAGAAAGCTCAGCAGTCATGCCTACATCCAGGAAGACAACATGAGGTCTCGATTTGAAAAGACCTTTATTTGGATGTTTGGATTGACCAACTCGGACAAGGATATTGCCAGGGTGCATATCAGCATGGATAAAATTGTCTACCTAAAGGAAAATAAGTGCATCTCAGTATACCATAACTAACAATTATGAATTATTAATAAATAAAACCCATATATATCTGATATTGACTCATAGAAAACAGTTCAAGAAAAGCAAACGATTTCAATCATTTAGAGCTCGTACGGGCAAAAGTACAGAAATGCATACACCAAGAGTTAACAAAGGATGCATGCTGAAAAGTGTAGAGGAGAAAGAAAAGTGAAAAAGAAAGAACCCATAAGAAAAGTGAAAAAATGATAGAATTGTGCTACAGCAGCAGTTCACAATTGCATCCTAATTTATTTTTTTCTCTGAAAAGCAACACTTAAAATGATTTTTCTTAAATGTTTTAATTGGTTTTGCACAACAGACTCAACTGTTCATTGGGAAGTGGGAACATAATTTTGGAAATAAGTATCAGAAAAGAATAAGAAAGATGCAATAGAATGCAAGATCATACCAAGAGCATCTTCAGGAGTGCATGAGTGCCAATATGAGCAAGAGCACTTTTAAGTCGATCATTTCCCCCAAGCTCATCAACATAGTGGGAAACACTTTCTCCATGCTCATATGTCTCCACCAAAACAGCAGGATGTACAAGTGGATAGAGAGGCTTAGGGAAAGACACGTCTTTCCACCTGCGGAAATTGTAAATAAAACGACTCAAATGGGCTGCTTCTCTAGCAAGATCAACTTGAGACATCATGAAGACAGCAAACTGCTGCACACTTTCGTCCAAGCGCAACCAAGTCAATGGTGGAATAAACTTCGACAGTTTGGCAGCTGTATTAATGATCGCAAAATCCCTCCTAATTGATTCACCAACACCAGGATGCCTAACCTTCACTGCAGCAACAACTCGTTTAACCTGTTGACGTGGATATCGAAACCGAAGAGAAGCTCGATGGACTTGGGCTACACTCCCAGATGCCACAGGTTCTTCTTCAAAATCCTCAAAAATATCAGATATCTTGCGACCAAATGCTTTCTCAATAGTTCTTTTGGTGTATGCAAAGCTATGTGCAGGTGCCTTAGTGTGGAGTTTTGTGAGCTCAGTGCATAGATCTCCAGGGAAAAGGTCAGGGCGTGTAGCTGCCCACTGACCCCATTTGATAAACGCCGGGCCTGCCAGTTCTAAAGTACGATGAACAAGTTGAAGCCATGTTATCCTATACTGTGTCCCTAAAGTGTCTGCGAATGGAGCCATGATTATGATTGGTGAGAACAAAAGTGCCAAATAAACTGCTCTTATCAGCAAAATAAAAAACTCTAAAACTGAAAAAATCAAAGTAGTGATATAAATATGGCTATCTTGTGCTCGTGTGTACAGATTTTTCCCTGTAGGAAAATAATCTCCATCTGCCAAAGCAATCTTTGAACATCCAATAAATGCAAGAAGACTTGGAACCATATGAAATCTGGTAAAAGCCAAGCTCATGGCACATGTAATCTTGTTAACTGTTGGAGAGACTTGTCCTCTGTAGGAGCATATTTTAGAAAGCCTTCTCCAAGCAAGTCGGGCTTGATATCCTGCTGAACCACCAGCTGATGAAAAAGACAATTTCTTGGCACAGAAACTCTTGCATAGGTTTTCCTTGGCTCTATACACGGTAAAAGACACATTTCCTTCCCTATAATGTAGAAAGGTTCTGCAACCAAGAGGAAATCCATACGTAGAATGTCTTCCATATTCTTGTAATCTGGAATAGCTTGGTCTATTAGTTGCTAGAGAAGAATAACTTAATTTATGAACCCGTGGACAGGTGAATTCTCTGTATGAATATATCTTAGACAGCCTTTTCCAAGCAAGTTGGCCTTGCTGTGCAACTGAAGCACTGGCTGACGAAACATTCTCCTTGGGCTTAACTGTAAATAAGACATTTCCTTCCCTAAAAGCCTCATATTGAGAAGATGGCTGGCATTTGATTGGAAATCCATGATCTTGTAATCTAGAATAGCTGGGTCTATTACTTCCTAGAAACAGTTGACCTAATTTCCTGACCTTTCCAAAAGCCAAAAACCTGTGCATATAATAGAAACAATGCACTATAAAAACTCGTTAATTTTGAACATCATGAATTAACTGGTGCACTGAACACGTTATAGTCATATATTCAAAAAAAATGAAAATGCAAAAAGTATAAATTTAAAAATTCCTTTAAGGGAGTAAGATGCAGATCATACCTACCAAACAAAGTAATTATATGATTGAAATCATTAAGTTAATAGATTCACTAAAAAAAATTAAACTTGTATTTATCCCTAGGTATACTCAAATACATAAAATGATCAAGCTTTACTGAACAAAGACTACGATTGCGATCAATAAAGGAGCTGGTGTCCATACAAATGATTGGTGACCATAGCAACATTGTCTCAAGCTCCGTCCCTCAGCTAGCCAATATCCTTGGATAATCAAAGCCTGAAATTTTACCAACAACGACGCACATAAATGTAGACAATTTCTATACGAGCACTACACCTCTACCTCAGTCAATCAAGCAAGTACTTCTTGCGCTGCTAGAAAGGGAAGTTCATCTCTCTTGATCTTTCACAATCCAAACACCTGCACAATAATGAACTACAGTTAATGTTTCGGTATGAAGATGTTTATGAACCACGCAAACTGCCATTCAGACTAAAATCACGAGGAAAGTGGCTAGGTTCCTAAGATGATGTTCCTAAATGCCAAAGTGTATTTTTTTGGTAATCATTGATAGCATGGAGAGAGATTCAGATTCAGATCAGCCGTTATGTTGTGAAAATTTTGTAATTTTTTATTGAGATTGAAGATGAGTCTATTGTGATTTTCATTATTAATTTTTTGAATCAGGTTGTTGCCTTATAGATTTTAGGTTATTGGCAAAAAGATCTTTGTATTTTAAGCGATCGGTCGAAAATTTTATGTAATTTGATTTATATCAATTCCTTAGTTTGTAAGTTCGATATACTCAAATGAGATATTTATCAAAGTTGTATGAGGAACAATCATATTTTTATTAAATTAGCCATATAACATGTTTGGGCTTTTTACTAAAAAGCCCCTCCATAGATCGCCAATTACTAAAAAAAACCTCATACTTCGTATTTACTTAAAAGACCCCATACATTTAAGTTGTACTAAAAATACCTCTAAATCTTTTTGGCATCTATTATTACTCTGTTAGGAGGTTAATAATGAGTATCGTGTCAGGGTTTTATAGCCCTCAACCCCTCTTCTTCTTCCAAAATTCCCAGTTTTTTCTCCAAAATTAGCTTTAGGGTTAGGGTTTCGATCAAAGACCTCTCAAATTGATCATAGAAACCGGCTCGTCTTCTTCAACAGTTCAACCTTCTCCATCAACGAGCTTGTCGAGTGCCGTTATCCCTTCAATTCCAAGCTTTGAGTTAGTGGGTAAACTCATTCGAAAGCAGACGATTTTTAAGTTGCCCTAAATCCCAATTTTCAACCAAATAAGGATGTGGGTTTTTTTTGTGGGATAAAGACCTACCTAAATATTTAGAAGGTAAAATAGCAGCTCAACCTCCAGCTCCAGCTTCCTAACAGGACGTTAACTTTGGATGGAAAACTAACGAGGGATCTTTTTTGTGCAACTTAAATGTATAGGGATCTTTTAAGTAAATACGAAGTATTGGAAGTTATTTTAGTAATTAGCGAAGTATGGGATTAGGGGCGTTTAAATAAAAAGCCCAATATATTTAAAGAATATGAAAAGATTTAATTTTCATTTTACTTTGCCTTTGAAAAGAACTGAGAAGAAATAATTTATTGGCATAATTAAACAAGAGTCCATACAAATCTATATATAGAGAATTATAGATCATCTCTCAATTTAATAACAAAATATCTTCATAACTAATATCTACTAACTAAATATACTCATAACTATTATATAATAACTAATTATGTTCTTAACACTCTCCCGCAAGCTGAAGAATAGATATCAATCATGCCAAATTTGAACAAAAAACGAGCGAAAACCGGTCGAAAAAGAGATTTGGTAACGATATCTGCTAGTTGAATCAAAGAGAAAATATGTTAAAGTGCAACAGTCTTATCTGTCACCTTATCACGAATGAAATGGCAGTCTATTTCAATATACTTGATCCGCTCATGAAAAACTGAATTCTCAACAATGTGAATTGCAGTTTTGTTATCATAGAAGAGTGTAGTCGGAAAAGAGAAAAAATACCAAGGCCTGTCAGAAAAGAGATAAGCCATACCAACTCGGCAAATGTATGCGCCATAGATCTATACTCAGCCTCTGCAGAATAACGAACCAATCTTACTCCTCCATGTAACAAAGTTTCCTCCCAAGAAAACACAATAGCCACTCGTAGAACGACGATCATCAATGGATCCAGCAAAGTCAGCATCCATAAAGATTGTGAGCGACAACATAGATGATGGTTTGTAAAGAAGAGCCTGTCCTGGAGAATCTTTGATGTGTCTAAGAATATGCTCAACCGCCTTAAGGTGAGGTCAAAAGATTATGCATATACTGACTCACTGTGCTAACGGCAAAGGCAATGTCAGGACGAGCGACAGTGAGGTAAATAAGCTTTCCAACTAGACGTCAATATCGTTCTCGGTCAGGTAATAAAGAAGGATCCAAGGGAAAACTCAATCGAGATAGCTTGACTGAGGAATCCATTGGGGTGTTTGCTGGTTTACATTCCAGAAATCATGTCTCAAATAGAAAATCAAGAGCAAATTTGCGCTGAGAGAGCCGTAATCTACCAGAATTCCATAATACTTCAATTCCAAGAAAATATCTAAGTAGCCCAAGGTCCTTGGTATGGAAGTGTGAAGCCAAATGTTCTTTCACCTTAGATATACCAGCAGAATCATCTTCAGTAATAATAATATCATTAACATACACCAACACAGTTACCCTGCCTTGCGAACGATTATGTGTAAAAAGAGATGTGTTGGCACGACTGTGTTTGAAGCCAATCTGTCGTAGAACTGTACTAAACTTTTCAAATCAGGCACGCGGTGACTACTTCAATCCGTATAACGAATTATATAGAAAACAAACTATACTCCCCTGGTCGCTCCCCTGGTCGCTCAAAACCAGAAAGCTGCTGCATATAAATAGTCTCTGAAAGATCGCCATTAAGAAAAGCATTCTTCATATCAAGCTAATGACGTGTCCATACCTTAGAAACAGCCAAGAATATAAGAACATGAACCGAAAGCAATTTGGCAACCGGTGAAAAGCCTCAATATAATCCAAACCATTTCTAAGTAAATCCTTTGGCCACTAAACTAACTTTTAGACGGTCAACCGTCCCATCTGGATTATACTTGACAGCAAAGACCCATCGACAACCGACAACTCTCTTATCTGAAGGCATAAAAACCAATTTCCAAGTTTGATTAGAGCGCGGTGCGGCAATTTCCTCTAACATAGTTGCATGCCAACCTGGGTACTGAAGAGCTTTCTTAACAGAGGAAAGAAGAGTGATGGCAGATAAGAAAGAAACAAACTGACGAGCAGATAGTGTCTGTCTATGATAAGAAACAAAATCAGAAATTGGATGTGCGGTAGTACAAGAACGCTTACCTTTGCATATGGCAATAGGAAGAGAGAGATCTTCAGAAGGTAGTGGAGAATCAGGAACAGTGGACTGTATAGTAGTACCTGCAGAAGAATCTTTAAAAGAATAATTGGTGGGAGGGGATGGTACAACTTTGTTACGACAGTGATACACCCGTGGATAAGGGGCTACCGCCTTAAAAATAAGGCACACAGGTTGAGCAGACGAATCAAGCTCAGAGGAAGGTAGGTGAGGAACAGGAATAGTAAAAGTGGGGTCCTTAACATGTGGTGGAAAATAGGCTTGATCTTCTAAGAATGTCACATCACATGAAATGCAAACTTTAGAAGTGGCAGGATCAAAACAAGCATGTCCTTTCTGGGATCGAGAGCAACCTACAAACACCATATAAGTAGCTCGAGGATCAGGTTTGTCTACATGAGAACCTAGAATATGATGATAGCATAGACAACCAAACATCTTAGGAGAAACAGTAAAATGGTTGCCTTGTGGAAACAAAATAGAGAAGGGAGACTGATTGCCTGGGACCGGAGAAAGCATGCGATTGATATAAAAACATGCAGGTAAAACTGCAAAATTTCACAATCGTTTAGGGACATGCATATGCAAAACAAGAGAACGAGCTACCTCAAACAAATGTCGGTTCTTCCGTTCAGCAATTCCATTTTGTTGAAGAGTATAAAAACATGAACTTTGATGTAATATACCATAGGTCTGACAAAATAAAGTAAACTCCGTGCTAATATACTCCTTAACATTATCTAAACGAAGAACCTTTACAGGAACACCAAATTGATTAGTAATCTCAGCTACGAGAATTTTAAAGGTAGACAAAAATTCAGATCTATTACGCAGAAGATACAATCAAGTCATACGTGAATGATCGATAAAAGTCACAAAATATTTATAACCAAAACACACTAGGAATTTAAAAGGACCCCAAATATCGAAATGAACTAACGTAAAAGGTAAATTCTGTTTTTTATTAACTGGAGGAAAAGATGAGCGATGGTGTTTACCAAGATTCACAACTGAACTCTGATAAATCAAGAGAAGACAACATAATACGTAAAGAAGAAAGAGGAGGATGACCAAGTCTCCGATACCACTCGATAGTAGAAACAGCTGCATACGTACTGGAAAGGTGATCAGCGTAGTACAGTCCATTCTGTTCATGCCCCCCACCAATCCGTTGTTTCGTCAGAAGATCATGTATCACAATGTGAGATGGATAAAATGTTACGGAGCAGTTAGAATCATTTGTAAGCTGACGAATAGAAAGTAGGTTTTCTTTTAAAGATGGCACAATTAAAGCATTTTTTAGGTGTAAAGATGAAGTGATAAATCGGCAGAGCAAGAAACGGGTATTGCATTACCATCGGCCATGAAAATCAATTTGTGATGTCTAGAAGAAAGATCATACGGTCCATCACGAGACATGATGTGAGACGCCGAAATCATCGATCCACGAATTAGAATGAGAAAGAAACAATACACCTGATGGGAGTAGAAAGGTTGGCAGAAGCTACAGAGGAGACGACGCAACTGGCCCCACTCAGCACTGGATAAAGGTAAATTGCCGGCAGAAATGGAAGATCGAGCAGTAGCAACTGGTGTAAATTTCTGGCGAGCTGTAAGTGTATCAACAGGGTAGCCATGTGTTAAATATGTATGCCCCAGAGGCCATTATTGTATATTACAGGATTGTGCATTACATTTTGTATGCTTGGGATATATATGTGTTTGCAACAATCTTGCTCGATATGATAATATACTATTTGGTTTGTTTTTATCTCAACGTGTGATATGTTTTACTTGTTATTACGTATCGCTAATACATGTTGATAAAGCCCGTAGGATCTTTGCTTGACTACCAGCGTTGTGATAGCTATCATACCCGTGGGGACAGGGTAGTGTCTATAAGCACATTCTTAAATGTCCTTAGTCATAGGAGTATCGAGAAGGAGCATCGATATTCCAGAGTAGACTAGTGTACACGTTTCTTATTCCCGAGAGGGGAGATGGCATGTCCCGCAGCCATTGGTGTACGACACCAAAGATTGTATACAAGTGCTCATTAAGTTATGAGTTACATTGGACGGACTAGCCGGGAACTGCTGGATAGTATTATACCTATTGTCGGATAGCAGTTCTCTGGTGACATGAGTACAGGGTAGTCTGTCGACCCGAATTCGTCACTTCGTCTTGAGTATGTTCCCACTGTACTTTGATTGCTACTCTACCACGACTTTAAAGAGTTGTGCAAACAGGTAGTTTTTGAGTGCAGTCCCGAAACACTTAGAGGCAATAAGCCGTAGAGAGGATTCGTCTCTCAGTATTGGGAGTTGATGTCACACCGTGTACGGTTGGCCATCACCACAAGACCTGGGCCCAGGCGAATGAGATTTACTGATGGTGTTCAGTAATTTCTCGGCTGGTGATGGGCTTGATACTGACACGACTTATCAGGTTATTAGGGGTCTGACGTTTACCACCTCCATAAACCTAATATGCGATACTCTCAGACGAACAGACGGAACTGTATGGTGAATGTCACCGATAAGCTCAGTTAGGATTTCGGACGAGTTTGCTTGTCGATCTCCTCATCAACAAATAGCTGGGTAGCCGTTATGTACAGCTAGTGCCACTAACGTGCTTGTGAGTTCTAGGGTATCATCGGTAACTCACTGCCAGCGTATTGTCGAGTCTTTAGAATCCCCCACAGAGGATTTCCGGATTTGGCAAAACGATATAGTAACCGTACAGGGTACGAGCAGGGGTCCGATTAAAACTAGTGTACTAGCTACACTGACGGTAATTGGACAGATGAAAATACTAGCCCTTCTTTTTGGAAAGACAGATATTAAATCAAGTTTAGATTTAATATATAAATACATATATATTTATATATATTTATATATATATATGTATTTACTAGTATTTTGTCACTATTTATTTTATCTCTCTTTTATGTATTTTGATACATAGGAAATTAATTACTAACATATATATATATATATATATATATATATATATATATATATATGTTGTGATTAATTTAATTCTTTTTCTTATTGGTTCTCTTTTAGTTAACTTGTGCCATGGGTAAGCTTATGCTTTCCTACTCTTTTAGTAGTGATAAGTGGAGAGAAGAGAAGGGGATGGACACTTATAGGGAGGAGTAAATACTAGGGCTAGGATTTAATCAAGAGAAGCTTAAGTATTATGTTTCATTTAAGAATGAAACACAATTCTCATCACTTTCTCTTTTCTCAAGCTCTTGCTTTCTTCTTCCTCCTCTTTAATGGAGAGAACTGATTAGAAAATTAAATGAAATTTTGAGAGATAAAAGAAAAGTATAGAGACTACATCACTTGGATCCTTTTCCTAGCAACTTTAGGATTTGAGTTAACTTTAGCACTTGAAGTTTGGAGCCAAAGTTTGGAGTCTCTCAAGGTGGATCATCTTTGATGGAGAAGATAGGTGAGCAAACTTGTTTCATGGAGTTTCAAGAAGCCTGCTATGGAGTACAACCATCACAACTTGGAACTAGCTTTGAAGATGTAAGGATTCTTAAACCTAATAGCTAAAATCATTTTTTTGCTTGTTAAGCTTACACATTTAGTATTAGATCCTTAGTTTGTAGGTTTTAGCTCCCTAAAAATTTTTTAAAACCCTATTATACTTGTTACTAAATTCTAGTAGAGAGCCATAAACCTATTAACATGGTATCAGAGCCTGACTAAAGGTTTAAACTTAATTCTGTAGCAATTAAACTCATAAAAATCAATGTTTTGCTAAAACTAGCTTTGTTTTTCACCCTAGAACTATATCCATTGCATAGAACACCCAATATACACAGGTAAATGTTTTGAAAATGACCCGGGAAGCGCATGCATATCACGGAGGGGCAATCGAGACGGGTTTTTGGGGGTACCCCAACCCAAGACCACCCTAAGGTGATCTCGGGTTTGGGGTCCCCTTACCCCCTCGGCAGCCCCCTTTGTATATATATTAAATTCTTGTTTTTATGTTTTGGCGCTTCTGAAATCGTTTTCGGGTTCGCGTGCTTCGGTTATTTGCAATTGAAATTGGTTTTATTGTTGCCGGGGGCGTTTTGGAAATTTCGTGGCTTGATTTTTTAAAAACTGGCTTAGCGGTTATGAGTTCTAGTTGTTACTTGTTGTGAATGGTTTGCGACGGTAAGTATACGTATGCGTTCGCAAAACCTAAATCCCGTCACTATATGTTCGACGACATAGGGGTTGCGCATATAAGACTTGCTTTGATATTGTTTATGCTGTAATGTTTGATATGAAATAGATGTGATCGTTGTGGATAAATAGCCGGAGGTTTTTACGTGAAATGAAAGCTTTTATTTTCATTCATGTAAAATTTGATGTAATAATTATTCTTTTATTAGGGGCACTTCCGGGTTGAGGTTGTAGCCGTCTATTGATGTATATTAATTCATTTACATGTACCTAGGATAGACTTAAGATGGGGTGCTCAAGCAGCCGGGTTTTAGAAATGTCGGATGGCTTACTCAAGTCGATGAGGAAAGTTGCCTCACTTCTAGGATTGGAAGGGTTGCTTGCCGCACTCGTAGGGGTCTAAGGTATCGGGTTTAGACTATTCATCACGACTGTGGAATCCGGATTTTCGTTAGTGGCTAAAACAAAAACCAGTATTTCTAGTATATCCACTAGTTCATCTGTGAATGCTTCTGCTGTGTTTCTGTGATGATATTATTGCGTGAGACGAATGCTATATTTATCATGCTTGTGATGAATGCAAATAAGAATATAGTTATAATAAACGCTATTTATGTTTTGCATCTGCGCTAGTCCTGACCCCGCCCTGCCATAAATTAAGTAACCTTACGGTGAAAACCCAGATCCCTATGGAGAATGTGAATGGCATAATGTGCATTCTATTTTCGTTTCTTCTACAATGATAAGTTTAATTGATGGGACCGCGCAAGAAAACAAACCTAATAAAATGATATTGTCGAAACCTCAGATTTGGAAAACAACGGTCGTAATTATTTGCTTTGCATAGCGGTATTCATTCATGAATATCCCGCACCTCATTCTCGGAGGCAAGAACCTAGATCCCTTCACGGGGAATGACCTCTTGAGCAAAAGTTTGCGTCACTTTTACCCACTCGGTTTACTTCAAAACCGGCGTTTTTACAAAAGTGGAGCTTAAACCACTCCTTTTGAAAACTACACGGTTCATTCAACGATATCAAGTTTAATACGTTAAAGGTTTTCGCCAAAAACCAACCGTAGCCCTCCGTCATTTCCTATGAGTAATACTCAGT
The DNA here is from genome assembly GCA_030015575.1 of Agapanthus africanus. Classification (NCBI taxonomy): domain Eukaryota; kingdom Viridiplantae; phylum Streptophyta; class Magnoliopsida; order Asparagales; family Amaryllidaceae; genus Agapanthus; species Agapanthus africanus. Next base: position 503,568,923 of record CM057338.1, read on the forward strand.
ATTCATGCTATGTTTGTTGACTCTGTCAAGGCGTAGTGTACGGTAGCTTAGTATTGCTTGTTTGTAACATTAGATGCGATTGATTAGGACAGTCGTACAGCCTTGTTGACTCTTTCAAGGACATGTACGGATGGGTTTAATACAATCAAGATAATGATGGGTTGAATTTGACTAGGACCTTTTGATTTGTTAACCCTGTCAAGGTCACTAAGGTCTTAGGGGCAAAAACCACATCGAGAGTTTCAAATATACAGGAAACTTGCTAGTGTTGCGTACCTTCTTGAGTGTCGTGGCTAGAATGGCTTCCATCTAGGTTATCACACAATGATGGTTGGGTCCCGATCCCACAATGAGTATCTGTTACTCTTCGGGAAAGTTTTCACTCTACAATTATGCAAAACCCGGTAGGTGTCTAGAAAGGTGTCAGTGGGGTAATGCCTCAAGAGAAAAGAGGTTATTTAATTAAGGAATTTCGCGAAAGTGTTGGACAACCTCCCTCGAAGTACCGACACTCGCCTGGCCGAAAGGTTAAAGCAAAACTTGTATAGTGCGATTAATCCAGACTAATTCTTCTTTTAGGGTTTGAAAGAGAATTCGAGGATATAGTAAGTCGTTCTATTTAGATAAATTAAAAACCAATCTAAACTTACAAGAGCATACGCTGAGTGTTTTTTCTCTCTCTCCAGGCAGCAACCATGTCACGCCTTAATCAAGATAACAAAATGATGTATGGCTTGACCGACCTGAATTCTTATTCAGGGCTGGGGAACGTCGGTTTGGTCTGACTCGTGACAACCGTCATGAATATGAGCAAGGGACAGAAGTATACATGAATTCCCAGATAACCCATGTGAAGAAGCATCTTGTTGCATCTTCTTCGGGTGTTCTTGTCATCGAGAACTGTTTTTCGATTAATCCTACCTCCTGGATACTAGATACCGGATCAGGATCTCATATCTGTAATTTATTGCAGGGACTGAGAAAAAGTAGGATAGTTGGATCTAGTGATATGTCCCTCAGAGTAGGGAATGAAGCACAAGTTGATGTTGCTGCCGTCGGTGAATATCATTTGGTATTGCCAAGCGGCAATACTATGATTTTGAACAATTGCTATTATGTATCTTCCATACTTTGCAACATAATATCAGTTTCTTTACTAAGTAAAAAGGATATAGCATTGTTCTAAATAGAAATATCATGAACATTTACCTGAATCAGGTATTGGTTGCAAAAGGTACACTTTGTAATGTTATCTATGTCCTAAATCAAAACACAGTTTTTAATGTACAAAACACACGCAAGAGAAAGAGTTCAGATACGAACAAAACCTACTTGTGGCATTGTAGACTTGGTCATATCGGTGAGAAAAGACTAAATTGCATAAAGATAGACATCTGAATCCGTTCGAATTTTCATCCTACGACACTTGTCAGTCTTGTCTCAAAGGAAATATAATCAAATCTCCATTCACCGGATACGGGGAAAGAGCTACAGAGCTCCCGAGACTCATACACAGTGATGTATGTGGTCCAATATCTACACATGCAAGGGATGGGTTCTCCTACTTCATTACATTCACTGACTATCTCTCTAGGTTTGAATGTGTGTATCTTTTGAAACACAAATCTGAAGCTTTCGAGAAATTCAGAGAATATAAAAATGAAGTGGAGAACCAAATCGAAAAAAGTATTAAGATTTTTCGACCTGATAGAGGAGGGGGTACTTGAGTACGGAATTCCAAGACTATCTAAAAGAGAATGGTATTCTCTCTCAGCTTACTCCTCCGTATACACCACAACACAACGGCGTATCAGAACGGAGGAATCGTACCCTATTGGATATGGTTCGCTCCATGATGAGTTACTTCTATCATTCTGGGGACATGCGCTAGAATCAGCAGCATACCGATTGAACCATGTTCTGTCTAAATCTGTCTAAGACTCCATATGAAATATGGAATGGAAAGCGATCATATCTTAAACGATTTAAGATATGGGGTTGTCCGGCCTATGTTAAAAGACAAAATCCAGACAAATATCAGGCACGATCAGTTCTATGCAAGTTTGCAGGATATCCAAGGAAGTCTTCAGGATATATTTTCTACCACACCAAGAAGCAGAAAGTATTTGTTGCTCACCACGCTACTTTCTTAGAAAAGGAATTTCTTTCAAAAGAAATTAATAGGAGCACGGTAGAGCTAGAAGAAATTCTAGAAGCACAAACTGCAACCAAGGATTTGACTGAACCACAGGATTCAGTTATACTCGACGAACCTCGGCCACTCCGTAGATCTAGTAGGATTTCTCATCCGCCCGAGAGATACTACGGTTTTCCCGTAGACGGAGATCGAGAGAATTGCATCTTGGAAGAAAATGATCCTACTAGTTTTGGGCAGGCCATTTCCAGTAGGGACATTGTGAAATGGCTGGATGTTATGCGATCCGAAATGGAGTCCATGTACACCAACAAAGTTTGGACATTGGACGTTGCACAGCCAGGGCCCGTCGGCTGCAAATGGATTTTCAAGAAGAAGATTGGTGTAGATGGACAGGTGGCAACCTATAAAGCTAGACTTGTTGCAAAAGGATTTTGTCAAAGACCCGGTATGGACTATGACGAAACCTTTTCTTCAGTGGCTATACTAAAATCCATTCGGATCTTACTTTCCACTGCTGCCTTCCATGACCATGAGATCTGGCAAATGGACGTAAAGACCGCTTTTCTAAACGGCGCTTTAGAAAAGTGCGTCTATATGGATCAACCAGAGGGCTTCATAAACAGTAGGAGCAGTGGAAAAGTATACAAGTTTCTTAAATCCATTTATGCATTAAAGCAGGTATCGCGGAGTTACAACATCTGTTTTGATGAAACAGTCAAGAAATTTGACTTCATCAAAAACACAGATGAGCCATGTATCTATAAGAAAATTGTAGGGAGGAATGTCATATTCCTAGTATTGTATGTGGATGACTTACTATTGATTGGAAACTACATTTCTACACTATATTTGGTCAAGTTGTTTTTGTCACAGAGGTTCTCCATAAAAGACTTGAGTGATGCCTCCTATATTTTGGGGATCAAGATCTATCGTGATAGATCTAAAAAGATGTTAGGACTTTCACAGTTCAGGTACATTGACGCCATACTAAAAAGGTTTAGTATGGAAGATTCCAAACATGGTAATTTACCAGCTTGTCACCGAATCACCCTCCCCAAAAAGATGTCTCTCAAGACTGATGAGGAGAGGGCTCGCATGACTACTATACCCTATACTTCTGCAGTATGCTCTATAATGTATGCGATGTTATATACCAGACCAGATGTAGCTTACGCGCTTAGCGTAGTAAGCAGGTATCGGTCTAACTCAGGAGAGAAGCACTGGATGGCTGTGAAAAATATTCTCAAGTACTTGAGAAGGACTAAAGAGATGTTCCTAGTATACGGTAATGGAGACCTCCGGATGAAGTTCTTTACCGATTCAAGCTTTCAGAATGATAAGGATGACAGCAAGTCTGTCTCGGGTTATGTGTTTACCCTCAACGGAAGGACGGTCTATTGGAAGAGTTCCAAACATGACACCGTCGCAGACTCAACGATGGAGGGTGAATACATTGTTGCCAACGATGCCGTAAAAGAGGCTGTCTAGATGAGAAAGTTCATTTCTGAACTTGATGTAGTTCCGTCTATTGTTGATCCAATACCTCTGTATTACGACAACAATGGGGCTATAGCGTTTGCGAAGGAGCCGCGGTCCCATCAGAAATCCAGACACATCTTGAGACGGTATCACCTGATCAGAAAGATCGTTCATCGCTGGGAGATTGAGGTTCGGAGAGTAAATACGAAGGACAACACAGCAGACCCATTCATAAAGGCACTTCCTCAGATTGAGATCGAGCGGCTATTAGAGATAATTGGTCTTCGATACGCCAATACATAGCCTTAGTGCAAGTGGGAGATTGTTAGATATATATGCCTTAGAGGCCATTATTGTATATTACAGAATTGTACATTACATTTTGGATGCTTGGGATATATATATACACACACGACAGTCTTACTCGATATGATAGTATATTATCTGGTTTGTTTTTATCTCAACATATGATATGTTTTACTTGTTATTACGTATCGCTAATACATGTTGATAATGCCCGTAAGATCTTTGCTTGACTACCAGCGGTGTGATGGCGATCATACTCATAGAGGCTGTTAGTTTATAAGCACATCTTTAAATGTTTCTAGTCGTAGGAGTATCGAGACATGGCATCGATATTCCGGAGTGGGTTAGTGTATACATTTCTTATTCCCGAGAGGAGAGATGGCATGTCCCGCAGCCATTGGTGTACGGCACCAAAGATTGTACATAGGTGCTCATTAAGTTATGAGTTACACTGGACGGACTTGCCGGGAACTGCTGGATGGTATTATATCTATTGTCAGATAGCAGTTCTCTGGTGACATGGGTACAGGATAGTATGTTGACCCGAAATCGTCATTTCGTCTCGAGTGTGTTCCCACTGTACTTTGATTGCTACCCTACAACATTAAAGAGTCATACAAACAGGTAGTTTTTGGGTACAATCCCGAAACACTCGGAGGCAGTGAGCAGTAGAGGGGATTCGTCTTTCTCGGTATTGGGAGTTGATATCGCACTGTATACGGTTGGCCATCACCACAAGACCTGGGCCCAGCGGATGAGATTTACTGATGGTGTTCAGTAGTTTCTCAGCTGGTGATGGGCTTGATACCGGCACGATTTATCAGGTTATTAGGGGTCTGACGTTTACCACCCCTAAACCTAATATGCGATACTCTCAGACGAACAGACCAGACTGTATGGTGAATGCCACAGATAGGCTCAATTAGGGTTTCAAATGAGTTTGCTTGTCGATCTCCTCATCGACAGATACCTGGATAGCTGTTGCATACGGCTAGTGTCACTGACGTGCTTGTGAGTTCTAAGGTATTATCAGTAACCCACTGCCAGCGTATTGTCGAGTTTTTAAAATCATACACAGAGGGTTTTCGGTTTTGGCGAAACGATGTAGCAGCCGTACTGGGTACGAGCAGGGGTCCGATTAAAACTAGTGTACTCAGATGAAAATACTAACCGGTCTTTTTGGAAAAACAGATATTAAATCAAATTTGGATTTAATATATAAATACATATATATATATATATATATATATATATGTATTTACTAGTATTTTGTCACCATTTATTTTATCTCTCTTTTATGTATTTTGATACATAGGAAATTAATTACTAACATATATATTTATATGTTGTGATTAATTTAATTCTTTTTCTTACTGGTTTTCTTTTAGTTACCTTGTGCCATGGGTAAGCTTATGCTTTCCTACTTTTTTGGTGGTGACAGGTGGAGGGAAGAGAAGAGGGTGGATACTTGTAAAGAGGAGGATTTAATCAAGAGAAAAATAAGTATTATGTTTTATTTGAGAATGAAACACAGTTCTCATCACTTTCTCTCTCTTTTCCCAAGCTCTTGCCTTCTTCCTCCTCTTTAATTGAGAGAACTAATTAGAAAATTAAAAGAAAATTAAAGAGGAAAAAAAGAGTGTAGAGACTACATCACTAAGATCCTTTTTCTAGCAACTTTAGGATTTGAGTTAACTTCAACACTTGAAGTTTGGAGCCAAAGTTTGAAGTCTCTCAAGATGGATCATCTTTGATGGAGAAGGGGGGTAAGCAAGCTTGTTCATGGAGCTCCAAAGAACCTACTATGGAGTCCAACAATCACAACTTGGAACTAGCTTTGAGGATGCAAGGATTCTTGAAACCTAGTAGCTAAAAACTTTTTTTTGCTTGTTAAGTTTACACCTTTAGTATTAAATCCTTAGTTCGTAGCTTTTAGCTCTCTAGAATTTTTTTAAAACCCTAGTATACTTGCTACTAAATTCGAGTAGAGAGCCCTAAGCCTATTAACACCATGGTTCTCCCAACACCAGATTTCGCAATGATTAATGCCGCCGCAATAAGCACAATAAAGGCCGGCACGACCATGACCATGAGAACCACAAATACGAGCAGTAACAGGAGAACGATCACGAGCAGTAATGAGACCGAATTAAAATCCATGATGAACGGCACCAATGTAAATCACGAGAGAGCGAGAATGAGTTACACAATCAACAAAATCAACAAATCAACAAAATCCAGACGAAGGCGGCGGTTCACAATCTACTCTCAAGTATAGGAGATCCAAAGTTAAAGACCATTAGACAATCAATAAAATCCAGAACATAGGAGGCAATCAACAAAAAAATCCAGATCCACGACGCAAGGAGATAGCTTTGCAAGGGCATAATTTTGAGAGGGTTGGGTTTTCAAGAGGGCCGCGGCGGCATGGCAAAGTACTGCAGCGAAATTGCAGCACGGGATTAACTGCAGCATGAAATTACTGTAGCACGGCTAAGTTACTATAGCACGGCGAAGTTACTATAGCACGGAATTTACTTAGCACGAAGGTTACTATAGCGGGTGAAGTTACAGTAGCGTTGTTACTGTAGCATAAGATTTGCTATAGCACGAGATTTACTGTAGCGAAGTTACAGTAGTGTAGCACTCTTGGGGTCTACGATGATCGTCTCGGGTTGAGGATGCGAGGAAGAGAGGTGGAGAGAAGAAAAAAAGAAGCGGTGGAGCCAGCGGTTGCGGTAGCGATGGAGGAAGGCTGCAATGGAGAGGGAGACAGCTAAGGCTAGAGGATTTGGGTTTGGGAAACTAGGGTTTCCTCTCAATTCTTTTCAAAGTTTTGATACCATGAAAAGAACTGAGAAGAAATAATTTATTGACATAATTAAACAAGAGTCCATACAAATTTATATACAGAGAGTTATAGATCGCCTATTAATCTAATAACAAAATATCTTTATGACTTATATCTACTAACTAAATATACGCATAACTAATATATAATAACTAATTGTATTTTTAACAGCTTCAACAACACGGTGAAGATGAAAGATTACAATTTTTATATATTATTGGTAAATTTGTTTGTTAAAAGGAGTTCGTTTGCTTAACAGCCATGGTATAAGATATTGGTATCAATATCGGTTTTTAATGGGTCGTTTTTGGTACCAAAATTGGCCATCTCGGCTATTTCGGTCATCTTAAATCAGAATATTGGTTTTTATAGTTTAAAAATCAATAAAAATAACTATAAACAATTTGACGTATTAACCATAAATTAATTATGTCTAGAATGGTTATACATGGTAAAAGGAACTGTAAATAATTTGATATAGTTTTCGATAATTATAATGTCTGTAGCAGTTTGAAATAAATAGTAACTAAAAATTTTATATAAACAACTAAATTAAATAGAATTGTTTTTAATATCACAATAAAAAGTTATGTAAAGAAAATTACAATGTACAATTCCTCTCAAAATCATCATATTAAAACTCAGACAACCATTTTTGGGGCCGAATCAACCATCTCAAAAATCTGGCAAGGTTTAGAACCATGATCATTATTAGCCATTGTCAAATGCTTAAGCAACTAGTTTCCACTTTCCATTATCATTCTATGAGAATATATACACTCTTGATAATGTTTAGCTATTAAAAAAATTTAAACTGTCTTTTTAACTAATATCCATAGGAGATATATTCGTTTTTTAATTGTTCTTCGGAACACCAATGTCAGCCTTTTAGATCGAAACAATTATGTGTCTCAGATCGAAGGTTCCAAACGGAAAATGCAGCGGACTATTACTTCAAGTGCTTAATTAGCACATGATGCCTGAGTTTGTCGGCAATCAAGTCAACTTAATTCTTCTAAGTCACATCTCTATTATTACAACCCAGCTTTTAAGCAAAGCATCAAATATCGGACATCCGGATTGTATCACGTGGGTATTTGCAATATCGGATAGCGAATATCAAAATATAAATTGGCGGTACGAGTTCATCTCAGACGTTCATGTTGAGTGTTCATATAAGGCATTTCTATTTACGCGTCTGGCATATCGGTCTGCTATGGGCTATATACATATTTTATATGTTTTACAAATATATATGATTCGTGATGAAATCTTAACATATCATCTACCATACAGCGATACTCAATAAAATAAATCGTGCCCAAAAAGTAGTAATCTAAAAAAATAAATAATCTCATATACCATGACTTTAAACATGTTAATCTGGTTACTTGTTTGCAAAAATTCAACCTTTTAACCACGACTTGTTTGCTTGCTTGCGTAAACTACAAAGATTGCCATGAAATTATAACATATGATCATCTATTATATAACATAAGCAAAGGATTTAAGGCATTATTCAGATTAAAGAACTGCTCATAATCATCAGGTATTCCAAATTAAGCAAGGGATATGCAAATACCTTATGAGGATGTTGCAAACTTGCAATCTATGAACACAATCATCTAACAAAAATACACAGATACCTTGTGAAGATGCTGCCGTTGATGCTGCGGTTGGAGGAGAGGAGGAAAAGAGGCAGCGGCGAGAGGCGAGGGAGGGATAGAGGAGGAGGAGGCGGCGGCTTGGAAGTTGGGTTAGGGTTTCGATTTGGGAATCTGGGAAATTGAGGACGCGAGAGAAAGAAGCGAATGGGATCGGTTCTGCTTAATATTTGGGGTCTTTTGTACGGGACACCCAAAACTTGAGAATTGTATAACTACCACCTCCAAAATTTCATATTCTGAAACACAACCTCCAAAACCTTAGGACGCGCTTGGTACTAGTAACATGCACGGACGGGAGGCCAAGATTCCCAGAAAAAAGGAAGGGAAAAAAAACGTCCAAGTCCCTGACTTAGAAAAGTAATAGATTTAGATACCTAGCCTAAAAAGCAATAGATTTAGCTCTCTATAGTATATTTACTATTTTTTATGTCAACATTTTCTTTTCAGTTAAATTACTACATTTGCCCTTTAAAGTGATACATTTATCTTCTAAAGTGCTGTATTTATATTGAAATAGATCAGATGTAATAAATATAGTAATTTTACTTTAAAAATGTAACAATTTCATGTCAAAAGGAGTATTTTAACACAAATGTGGTACTTTATAATATAAATGTAGTACTTTGAAAAATAATTATAGTATTTTAAAACGTAATGTAGTAGTTTTCATGTCAAATGTAGTATTTTAACACAAACATAGTACTTTATAATATAAATGTAGTATTTTGAAAGATAACTATAGTACTTTGAACGGTAAATATAATACTTTATCTAAAAAGCCATTGTTGGCATAAAGAACAGTCAATGTACTGTAGCGACCTAAACCTACTGTTTTTTGGGTCTGGAAATTAGATCCATTTTTTTTAAAAAAATTATTGGTTTTGATGTAAAAAATATTTCCAGGAATATAGAATAATACCATGGTAATGAGATGACCCGATTTCATAGAAATCTTATTTCCCAAAATTGGTATTTATTATATATTACCATGGAATATTCCCAGCTAACACAATATGTGTCACAGCTGCCCGCCCGTCACCCATCGGTCGTCCGCCCTCGTTCTCTGCCCTCCCCCACCTCCCATTCGGCGGCCGGCGGCCGATCAGCGGTTGCACATGCATATATTACTGTGCATGAGTAAAATATACCAAGCATCTTAATGGAAGAATCCTTGAAATTAGATGCATGGTCATCACATTCCTGAGAATGTAAGAATTCCCGGTAATTTTCCATTCCATGTAACCCCAAGGCGAGGAATTACAAAAGGGGATTACGTCTTAATGCGCAAACACATTTTGTAATCGGTCGTTAGTGCCTCAAGAAATATTAACGGTCGGATGAAGAATGTGTGAGCAATTTCATTTAAAATTCACCAACTAAAAGTACTTTGGACGATGGACAAGAGTATGATAGCTCGAATTGAATTTCCGAGTGTAGGGATGATACATACACACACGTAGGGGTATATGATTGGGGTTTGGGTGAGAGATAAGAATGAAAAATAGAACTTATATCTTCAGTAGAAATGATAAAAATTCCTAAGTTGAGATAGAACCTTAGAAGGAAAATTCAAAAGCTGCTAAAAGCTAAATAAATTTACAGAACATATACAATCTTAAGTTAAATGATAAGTGAGTGTGAAAAATAAGAGTTGATAATTTCTAAGTTAAAGATAATAGAATTTCTTGCTAGAACACCGAATTGAAGAATGAAAGTCAATAGGCCAAATTGATCGGATTTTGTGGGTAGTATCCGCTGAAAACCCTCAGGAGACAACACTCCTCCTACTAGGGACACTTAGGAGTTTAACGGCTTGTTGCACGAGCTCAGTGCAATCGCGATTCCCTGCGAAAGTGAGGTTAGGTTTTTTCGAGAATAAATTGATTTTGCTCGGGACGAGCAAAAGATAAGTTTGGGGGTATTTCTTCATATCAGATTTTTGCATTATTATATTCCCCATTCTTAATCATATTGCAAATAAATAGGTGCTTTTGATCCATGTCTGCTAAATAATTGCAGGTTACAAGTTCTCAGAACAATACAGTGAAAATGGTGAAAAAACGCTACAAATGTGAGATTACGACCAACAAATAGAAAAATCTGCAAGGTGCCGCCTCCAGTTTAAGGAACAAATGAAGATCGATGAACAGTTCGATTGCACAAAGAACGAAGACAGCACAAGATGTTAGTTATATGTATGCCCTAGAGGCCATTACTGTACATTGGATGTATATTGTAGTGGATGCTGGGACATATATAGGTAGGACTTTCTTGCTCGACATGATAGTACGCTATCTGGTTGCTCTTTATCTTAACATGTATACTTTCTGTCTCTCTGTTACATGTTGATAAAGCCCTTGGGATGTGTACTCGACTTCCAGGACTATGATGCAGATCATACTAGTGGGGCCTGGGTAGTCCATGAGTACATCCTTCAATGTTCCTAGTCGTGGGAATATCGAGACGGGGCATCGATATTCCAGAGTAGACTAGCGTATATCTTCTCGACTTATGTGATGGGCGATGGATGATCCCATATCCATTGGTGTTTGACATCAGAGATGGTATGCGGGTGCTCAGTGGAGACTGGGTACACTGAACGGACTCGCCGAGAACTCCCAGATGGTATTATACCTCACGTCAGATGGCAGTTCTCTGGTGACACTGGTACAGCTTAGTCTGTTGACCCGAGATCGTCATAGAGTCTTGTGTGTCTCCCACTGTGCTTTGATTTCCACCCCACCACGGCTCTACTGAGTCGTGCAAACAGGTGGTTTTTGGGTACAGTCCCGATTCACATGGAGGCAATGAGCGATAGGAGGGGATTCGTCTCTCCCGGTATTGGGGGTTGATGTTGCGCTATGCACGACTGGCCATAACAGGAAATCCCTGGCCAGGGTTGCAGTGATATACTGGTAAGAGTTATCAGTAGTTTCACGAATGTTATGGACCCTACGTCGGCATGACTTATCAAGCTATTGGGGTCTGACGTTTACCACCCCTAGGCGAGATATGCGACATATCAGACGAACAAACCGGACTGTACGGTAAGTGTTACTGGTTGGATTCACAGGAGTGTGAGCGGGCATGCTCGTCGATCTTCTGATCGCTCAATACCCGGGTGGCCGTTACGTTTAGCAGACCGCTTGCGGCTTGTGGGTGCTTGATATGATCATCATCTGCTGCCGGCGTATTGACGAGTCTTTAGAGTCCTACACAGAGGTTTCCTGGCTCAAGCGAAACGAAATAGGAGCGCATATGAGATATGTGCGGGACCGAGAATAATGCGTGTATGTGATACAGTATTTCATTCTCGCGATGATAGTGTCGAATGGTTGTATGCGATATAAGCTAGTTATCGAATCAAGGATTGATTCGATAAGCCGATACATTGGATACTAGTCGGTTATATGCGATATGACCGGATCGTTAAATCAAATATTGATTTAATGATTTAATGCATAATTATATATTTGATATATTACTTTGCATTAACTAGTATTGGTTCACTTTAAATGGATTTTCTCACTTGAAGTTCACAAGTTGTATATGTGATATACTTTTGTGCACTTGTTTGTATCATGTTTGATGATACATGCTCACTTGGGTTTGTGTAAAGAATTAAACCATGGTTATATGAATGGTTGGGGTTTTGTTTATTTACTTACTTATTTATTTATTTATTTTGGAAAAGATAAATGATATGGTGGCTTTCTTTGTTTGCTTGTTGAAGCTTCATGAAGCTTTGAACAAGTCCACCATATTTGTCTCATGCTTAACCCTAACCATTCCAACTAACCATAGTCTATTCTCTACACCTAATCATGGTTGCCATATGATAAGTATTCATATTATTTTCCTTTTTGAAAATAACTTATCATATTCTTTTCATCATCTTCTTCTTCAACAACAAAGGAAGAAAGCTTGCCTCCATCAATGGCAACTTGAGAAAAAGAGTGAGAAATCCAATTCTAAAATGAACCCACTTCCTATTTCTTCATCCTCTACCTCTTGCCAAGTAGTATAGGGTGTTTTCTTCACAAGTTTCATGACTTGGTGAAGTGGGAGCTTGATCTTGTGATGCCTCGACGTAGATCATCTTCGGCATCGAAGTCGATGACCTAGCCTGCCCATTTCTCCGATGAAGCCGATGTTAGAGTCCTGAATTCGATTTGGACAGCGGAGGGGCGTCATCACGGAGCCTAGGAGGTGGAGGACCGGATCTACAAAGGTTGTAGCTTCTTTCCTTTAAGTTAAAGTTGTTTACTTCCATCGCATCACCTATAAATCTAGTTAACGATCCGTATTAGGGTTTGTAGGCACATGAAATTTTTGAATTGGGCATGCTTGATCACTTGTGAGACCTCATTAGTGTGCCTAGGAACCCTACAGTGGTATCAGAGCCTAGCTAGAGCCTTAGGCGATGCGTAGACGGAGTTAGAAGTCCGATCGAACCGAAACCCTAACACAAATTTGCTCTTTGGACTTTTTTCAAAAACTGGGTTTTTTCCAGATTAAAAATATGCAGAAAAATCAGCAGGAATTTGTAAGAGTTACTGTAAAATTCGATCTTCCAATTCCATTAAACCGCCGCGGTTCCGCGGCACGAGCATGGCTCGTGCGGCGGTTCCGCGGCCGTACGGCCTTATTGTACAAAGAATTTTACACAGTAATTCTTACTTTGCAGTGCTGGTTTTCCTGGGAATTTTTAATATTTATTGAAGAGTTAAATTTTCTTGGTTGTATTGGTGACTCGGTGTTTCGATCGGATTGTCTAATTTTGTCTGTGTGTTTTTCCGGATAATTTTAGAATATGTTAAAAAGTTCGACCGGATATAAATACCCACTTTTTCCCCTGCCGGGAAATTTCCAATTGTTGGATTTTTCCGTAGTTTAACGACGTTCTAAGTAGTGCAAGTAACGCGATGGTCCCTCTAGAAGACAACAAACCTTAACTCGATTATGTGACCGTCTTGAACTGCCCTTTGAACCTTAGGGTTTGGGGCAGTACGGCGTGCCACATGTGAGGCGTTGGCTTGACCCTTCTACGGCTGGACCGTTGGTACTGTGGCACGAAGTGAATGTTTTTAAACTTATTTCATGTGTTGAGCTATTTCGGGAAAACCTGGGTGTTCGATTGTTCGATCGGAAAGTTTAACATTTTCTATCTTATCCGGAATATGATACAACATTTGGAATTCACAAGTGGTTATGAGATAACTGAATGAATGTTATAAATCTAGCGGTTTAGTCTCACTTGATCGGTTGCCACGGAATTTTGATGTGATCAAAAGTCCGTCGCAATCACGTAGCGTACGCGGATACTCGCCGGGTAGACTTAATAGACAGCCTCGCCCCATAGCCCCGACCAAGTGACTGTAGGAGAACCCCGTCGCCGAAAGCATTCATTTGGGTGCTCGCGGCAGCGGTGTTCCGCCTTGGTGCACTTCGTTGACGGCGTCGGGGGGTGTGGCCGCCTACTAAAGTTTGCTACGAGCATTCGATCAGAATGTCGGGAATCCTGTTGAATTCCCCGACTTGATATTGAAAAGTGTTTTCGATAATGAGACTAAAATGCGGGGTTTATAATTGTTAGGCATGTGATGTCTAAGTATTTCATTTGATTAGACATGCGATGTCTAAAGAGAATGCGGATTCCAACTGTTGTAGTTTTACACTTTCTTTTCTGTGACCGTAAGTGTAATATGTGATATCGCCGGTTTCGTTGCTATATGTCAACGACAATTGGGATGCGCATATTTACTTACGTTGATGACATGTGATGTTATGTGTTGCTGGATATGTTATACTGGATCGTCGTGTTTGAATAGCCGGGGTTTTTTATGTGAGATGAGTGTTTTTCATTTTCATTCATGTTAAAACTTGTATGTAATATTCTTTTATTGGGGCACTTCCAGGTTGCAGATGATGTCACCATTTGTATATTATTTACTTTTCTGCACTAGGATAGACCCAAGGAGGAGGGCACAAGTAACCGGGTTCTAGGGTCCAGTGGGAGACCAACTCGAGGAGTCGAGTCCGGGTCTCCTAACCCTAGAGTTGGTAAGGTTGCTTGCCGTTCTCGTAGGGGTCTAGGGGTGTGGGATTGGCTATTCATCACGACCGTGGAATCCGTGTTTTATACTGGCTCGTATTGAAAACACGGACGTCCTAATATATCCAATATTTCATATGATATTTTCTGTTGCGTTATCTGTGATGTGATCATGTGATGTGTTCAGATAGATACAGTATATAGTATATATGATATATTATATAGGCGTTACTTATGTTTTACACCTGCGCTAGCCCTGCCTCGCTCTGGCGTTAGTTACCTAACCTAACGGTGCAGACGGGACATCGAGGCGAATGCGGATGGCATAAGCGTACGTTATATTTATCTGTGATGTTTAGGTGGACTTAAATGATGGGATATTCATTAATGAGATTAATGAAAGAAAATAAACCTAATTGATGTTGTGGAATCGAATTTCCAAATAAAACAGGTAGCTACAGTTCTTGCTTTGCACAGCGATATATATGATATATCCTGCACCTTATTCGATGAGGAAAGGACCGAGATCCCTTCACCGGGAGTGACTCCTTTAGCAATAACTGGCAGATGCTACAACCCTCGGTTTGTCATTTGATTGCTTCTATAGTTTCTGCTTTGCACAGTGATATATATGATATATCACGCACCTCATTCGACGAGAAAAGGGCCGACGATCCCTTCACCGGGAGTGACCCCTTTAGCAAAACTAGAAAAGCCTCAAAAACATTCCATTTTAAAAAAAACCATTTGATTCCGCAACGAGATCAAGTTCAAAGCGTTAAAGGTTTTCATAATAACCATTCGCAACCCTCCGTCATTTTAGGAAGTAGAGTACTTAGTATTCGTGCTGTGTTTGTTGACCTTAGTTAAGGCACAGTGTACGGTAGCTAAGTGATGTCTTCCTACACCGCATATGATGCGATTAGTTAGGACAGTCGCGTGACTTTGTTGACCTTAGTTAAGGGTCATGTGGGTGGGTCTAATTAATCACGAAATGACGGGTAGAACTTGACTAGTGCTTATGATTTGTTGACCATAGTTAAGGTCATAAGTGCTAGGGGTAAAAATCTTTATCGGGAGTTTCAAGTGTTGAAATTTGCAATGAGATTGCATACCTTCTATGTGATAGTTGGATCCCAATACCCACTGCGAGTAATTGTTACTCCTGGGAGAGTTTTGCATTTTGCAATTAGCCGATCAAGTAGGTGTCTAGAAAGGTGTCAACGGGGTTACGCCTCTGGGAAAACGAGGTTTACTGTAATTAGGTCCGTGCGAAAGCACGGGGAACCTCCCTCAAAGTACCGACACTGGCCTGGCTGAAAGATTGGCGAACTTGTAGAGTGTAATTAATCCCGGCTAGTCTTTCCTTTTAAGGTTTGAAGGAAGATTTGATAAAAAACAGTGGGAGCCATCCTGATCAGATAAAATATATAACCAATCTAATCTTGCAAGAGCGCACGCAGAGTGTTTTCTTCTCTCTCTCTCTCCAGGTAGCGACCATATCACGCCTTAATCAAGATAATAATATGGATGTATTGACCGAACCCGCTTGTTATACTGAGCTGGGGAACGTTAGTCCCGCTCCAACTTATAATTGTTATAAGACAAAGCAGGAAATAGGGGAATACCAGAATTCCTATGCCGCCCAAACGAAGAAAATGCATATGATGTATCTCCTTCGGGTGTACTCATTATAAAGGACTGTTTCTTAGTATCCTCTGCATCCTGGGTATTTGATACTGGATCAGGATCCCAGATATGTAATCTGTTATATAGGGCTACAAAAAGGTAGAAAAACTGAGAATGGGTGATAAGTTTCATGAGACAGAAAACGGGGCAAGTGTTGCAGCCAAGTCTGTTGGTCACTGTCACCCTGTATTACCAATACATTGATTCTGAACAAATGCTATTAGATACCGAACCTGATATACAAAATCATATCAATCTCTTTATTTATTAAAGTAATGATAAAATTTTGTATTGATGGATAATGTTTTGAACATTTCCTATATCAAAAGTTGATCGGTTCAGGCACGTTATCTAAAAGCATTGACGTTCTAAATCAAACTACAGTTCCTAGTATACAGAACACACACAAGAGGAAGAGTTCAGAAATGAACGAATCCTTCTTGAGGCATTGTAGACTAGGTCATATCAATGCGACCCGACTGGCTGAAGTTGCATTTTAGATGCATATTTAAATCAGTTTGAATTTACATCTTGTGAAACTTGCCAGTCATGTCACAAAGATTAGATGACCATAGCCCTGTTTATTGGAAACAGAGAAAGAGTTAATGAACTCTTAGGACTGACACATGATGATGTATGTAAAGTTTCCTGTCTACACATGCCAGGACTGGTTCTTTATACTTCATTACGTTCTCTGATAATCTCTCAAGATTCAGACATATGTTCCTGTTGAAACACAAGTCCGAACCTTTTGAGATATTCACAGAATATAAGCTAGAAGTAGAGAACCAATACAGGTATAAGTATTATGTCCTATGATAAGATCAGGAGGAGAATACTTGTGCATGGAATTCTTGGATATTCTAAAAGAAGATGAGATTCTCTCTCAGTATTACTCCTCTGAATGCACCACAGCACAACGGTGTATCGGGGTGGAGCAATCGCACCATATTGGATATAGTGTGCTCTATGATGAGTACTACTGAGTTATCTATTTCCTTTTGGGGTTGTGCACTTGAGAAGTTGCATACCTATTGAATAAGGTTCGAATCAAATCAGTGCCTACCACTCCATATGAGATATGGTATGGGAAGAGCCTATCTCTTAAGTAAGTTAAGATTTGGGATTGTCCGGCCTGTGTCAAAAGCAAAATCCGGACAAAATCGAGGCAAGGTCAGTTCTGTAGAACTGGAAAAGTTCCAGCTATACAAAACTGCAGCTGATGATTTGACAAAACCAAAGGATTCAATAGTTTCCGACGAACCTCAGCCTCTCCGCCGATCTGGTAGGGTTTCTCATCCGCCTGAGAGATACTTCGGTTTCTCGATGACAGTGAGAGCGAGGATTACATCATGAGATGATGACCCAACTAGTTTCGAGCAGGCCATCGAGAGTAGGGACTCTGTAAGAATGGTTGGATGCTTAGCGATCTGAGATGGAATCCATGTACACCAGCAAAGTATGGACTATAGCTGCTATATCTGAAGGGTTAAATCCCCATCAGGAGCAAGTATATCTTGAGAAGATTACTTGGTGTAGATGGAAAAGTTGAGACTTTCAAAGCTAGACTTGTTAAAGTTTTTCGTTATTGACCAGGTGTGGATAATGATGAAACCTTTTCTAGGGACTATGCTTAAGTCCATCCAGATCCTACTTGCCATTGCTACATACCATGACTACGATATCTGGTAGTTGGGTGCCATGACTACTTTTCTAAATAGTGATTTAGAAGAGAACGTCTATAAGAACACAGCCAGAGGGCTTCGTAAACAGTGGGAGCAGCGGAAACGTGCGCAAGTTGCTTTACAGAATAAAGCAGGCATCGCGGAGTTGGAACGTCTGTTTTGATGTGATAGTCGAAGTGTTTGACTTCATCAAAATAATAGATGAACCTTGTATATACAAAAAGGTAGTAGAGAGTAAGGTGGTCATCCTCGTATTGTACGTGGACAACATACTCTTGATAAGAAAAGAGTTTCCTATGCTACGCACGGTCAATCTCCGCTTATCACATGGATTCTCCATATAGGATAAAGATGATACCTCCTAAATCCTAGGAATTGGATCTATGAGATAGATCTAAATGGATGTTAGGATTCTCACTAGCTGTAGTAAGATTGTATCAATTGATCCTGGGGAGAATCACTGGAAAGGTTCCAGGGTGATAAAGATGACTGAATGTCAGTCACAGGCATTGTCTTTACCCTCAGTAAAGGGACGGTATGTTGGAAGAGTTCCAAGCTAGATACCGTGGCAAACTAGACGATAAAGGCTGGTAACATCGCTATTAAAGATACTACCAAAGAGGCAGTTTGGGTGTATATTGGTTCATAAGATGAACTAGGTTCCTACCATTGTATGACAATGGAAGTGTGGCTTTGGCCCAGGAACCCCGGTCCCATCAGTGACCCAGACATATTCTGAGGCAGCATGACCTGATCATGGAGATAGATGATCTCCAGGGTGATCGAGGTTAGGAGAGTAGACTCAGAGGACAACACGGCGGATCCACTCACGAAGGCCTTTTCCCAAAGAGAGACTTTTAGGGGATGGTTGAGTATTAGATACTACAACTACTGCTAAAGATGGCCTTAGTGCAAGTGGGAGATTGTTAGTTATATGTATGCCCTGGAGGCCATTACTGTACATTGGATGTATATTGTAGTGGATGCTGGGACATATATAGGTAGGACTTTCTTGCTCGACATGATAGTACGCTATCTGGTTGCTCTTTATCTTAACATGTATACTTTCTGTCTCTCTGTTACATGTTGATAAAGCCCTTGGGATGTGTACTCGACTTCCAGGACTATGATGCAGATCATACTAGTGGGGCCTGGGTAGTCCATGAGTACATCCTTCAATGTTCCTAGTCGTGGGAATATCGAGACGGGGCATCGATATTCCAGAGTAGACTAGCGTATATCTTCTCGACTTATGTGATGGGCGATGGATGATCCCATATCCATTGGTGTTTGACATCAGAGATGGTATGCGGGTGCTCAGTGGAGACTGGGTACACTGAACGGACTCGCCGAGAACTCCCAGATGGTATTATACCTCACGTCAGATGGCAGTTCTCTGGTGACACTGGTACAGCTTAGTCTGTTGACCCGAGATCGTCATAGAGTCTTGTGTGTCTCCCACTGTGCTTTGATTTCCACCCCACCACGGCTCTACTGAGTCGTGCAAACAGGTGGTTTTTGGGTACAGTCCCGATTCACATGGAGGCAATGAGCGATAGGAGGGGATTCGTCTCTCCCGGTATTGGGGGTTGATGTTGCGCTATGCACGACTGGCCATAACAGGAAATCCCTGGCCAGGGTTGCAGTGATATACTGGTAAGAGTTATCAGTAGTTTCACGAATGTTATGGACCCTACGTCGGCATGACTTATCAAGCTATTGGGGTCTGACGTTTACCACCCCTAGGCGAGATATGCGACATATCAGACGAACAAACCGGACTGTACGGTAAGTGTTACTGGTTGGATTCACAGGAGTGTGAGCGGGCATGCTCGTCGATCTTCTGATCGCTCAATACCCGGGTGGCCGTTACGTTTAGCAGACCGCTTGCGGCTTGTGGGTGCTTGATATGATCATCATCTGCTGCCGGCGTATTGACGAGTCTTTAGAGTCCTACACAGAGGTTTCCTGGCTCAAGCGAAACGAAATAGGAGCGCATATGAGATATGTGCGGGACCGAGAATAATGCGTGTATGTGATACCGTATTTCATTCTCGCGATGATAGTGTCGAATGGTTGTATGCGATATAAGCTAGTTATCGAATCAAGGATTGATTCGATAAGCCGATACATTGGATACTAGTCGGTTATATGCGATATGACCGGATCGTTAAATCAAATATTGATTTAATGATTTAATGCATAATTATATATTTGATATATTACTTTGCATTAACTAGTATTGGTTCACTTTAAATGGATTTTCTCACTTGAAGTTCACAAGTTGTATATGTGATATACTTTTGTGCACTTGTTTGTATCATGTTTGATGATACATGCTCACTTGGGTTTGTGTAAAGAATTAAACCATGGTTATATGAATGGTTGGGGTTTTGTTTATTTACTTACTTATTTATTTATTTATTTTGGAAAAGATAAATGATATGGTGGCTTTCTTTGTTTGCTTGTTGAAGCTTCATGAAGCTTTGAACAAGTCCACCATATTTGTCTCATGCTTAACCCTAACCATTCCAACTAACCATGGTCTATTCTCTACACCTAATCATGGTTGCCATATGATAAGTATTCATATTATTTTCCTTTTTGAAAATAACTTATCATATTCTTTTCATCATCTTCTTCTTCTTCAACAAAGGAAGAAAGCTTGCCTCCATCAATGGCAACTTGAGAAAAAGAGTGAGAAATCCAATTCTAAAATGAACCCACTTCCTATTTCTTCATCCTCTACCTCTTGCCAAGTAGTATAGGGTGTTTTCTTCACAAGTTTCATGACTTGGTGAAGTGGGAGCTTGATCTTGTGATGTCTCGACGTAGATCATCTTCGGCATCGAAGTCGATGACCTAGCCTGCCCATTTCTCCGATGAAGCCGATGTTAGAGTCCTGAATTCGATTTGGACAGCGGAGGGGCGTCATCACGGAGCCTAGGAGGTGGAGGACCGGATCTACAAAGGTTGTAGCTTCTTTCCTTTAAGTTAAAGTTGTTTACTTCCATCGCATCACCTATAAATCTAGTTAATGATCCGTATTAGGGTTTGTAGGCACATGAAATTTTTGAATTGGGCATGCTTGATCACTTGTGAGACCTCATTAGTGTGCCTAGGAACCCTACACAAGATTCAAGACTTCAACACGAAGCGAACGGTAAAAGTCCACAACATTCTGCACTGTGGAAATCTGGAAGAAACTAGAAAAGATTCTGAAGAACCAAGTGAAGAAAACAGAAGAAAAAGGTAACATGAAGCAACCCTGGAAAAATAAGACAGAGAGCCCCCAAGATGGCCGCGGATCGACGGCCAAACATGGCATTCTGCCGCGGATCCGCGGCTGTGCAACGCACGTGTCGGTGCGTGTCGGTGGGAGTCGGTGCATTGACCCGGTTTTCTTAGGGTAGTCTTATAATTTCAGATGTGGATCAGATGTAAACCCTAGGGTTTCTCCTATTTATAAATAGGAAACCTACAGCTCTTTTTGGAGCATGCCTCTTTTTAAATTCTAGATTAAAATTTTCATTCCATTATAATCGTCAAAGAGTGCATCAATAAAAAGTAAGTTTTTATTTTGAATCTTCCTTATTTGCAATTTATATTTCTGCAATTTTTCATATCTGTCTTTTATTATCTGCACGTTAAGTGGTTAACTAAAAAGAAAATCATAAAAATGAATTTTGTCGCTATTTCCCTAATGAGTGAGTAGTTCCTCACTTTTTAGGGTTAGGATTGGGTAGGTTTGAGAGATGGAAATCTCTCACTCCTTTCTCGACCGTTTAACTTTATAAATTAGGCCTCTATGTAAAACAACCATCCATCGCTCACTACGGCACCCTATCCTATGAGATAGCGGTGATTCCCTAGTTAGACCGGTCGTGGTTGATTTAGATAGAGGTTAGGGCTACGAATTAAGAAAGGACGGACAAGGGCTAAAAGGAAGAAACGAAGTTTGTTCATGATCGCGCTAATCCCCTTTGTTAATTATTATCTTAACACCTAAGTTTTTAATTAGGGCAAAGAAAGCGGTGAGTAGAATTAACTTTCCAAATTAACCTAATCCTAACTCTAGCAAGGTTTTAATCTAAATCAATTTCAACTTCAGTTTTTATAGAAATCAAAACCTACCACAAATAAGAATTGACTCGTTAGAACAATAAGAAAAGACACGTTTTCCCTGTGGACCGACCCGTACTCAACCGGCTAGCTACCAAGCGACACCGTCTTGATTGCGGTTAATTCTTTGATTTCAAAACGCATACGCAAAAACATACAATCAAATGGCGCCGTTGCTAGGGATAACGGTAGTTATTTTCTTTTTGTAATTTCGGGTTAATTAAAATTTTAAAAAATCATAAAAAATGAAAAATATAAAAACAAAAAAATTATCATCTTGTTAGTTTTTGAAGGTTTTTCGTGCGAATTGTGCAGGATCGGAAAGACAAACAGATTCAGATCTGGAAAAATCCAGTAAACAAAACAGCAAACAGAAGATCTGAACAAACAGAGGAGAACCACAACGGACAATAGAAGAATTTTGGAAGCTTGAACAAACAATTCCACCGCGGAAACGCGGCAGTAACAGGCTTTTGGCTGCGGAGCCGCGGCCAGATTCTGACGTCAGCTTCCCAAAACTCCTCTGTAAGCATTCTTTTCCTCTCTTCTGCCCTCTGTAGTCCACTAAAAAAATTTCCTACAGGGTTCTTTACGCAAAAACTTCTCCCCCCTCTCCAATAAATCAATCTTGTGCAGGATTCTTTGCGCCGCAAATAAAAGAAAATTTTTTTGGCAAGTGTTTTGGATTTTTGTGTGTTTACTACTTTGCATTTTTAAAACGGACTTTTAAGGGGCTATAACACCAATCCAGATTAGGTAGGGATTTCATTACCTTTCGTAGGACCCCAAAAATCACAAAAAGCATTTGCATCAACTCTCGAGTTAATTAAAAAATATTAGACTCAGCCAATAAGGACTGTCGTGCTCATTAGGACAAAGGAAAGGTTGTAGGCATCGGTCGTTTATCTAAATCTGACTTTGTGGTGCCTAGGCTAGACAAGTGGGAAAGGTAATTTTAAAAGGCATGTCTCACGGTGATTCGTGAGCGGATCCCTCCTTTCTTTACTTGTGCTTACCTGGCCATAATTGGCGGTGAAGGGCGATTCGAGGATATCTCACAACTTGCCTTTTGGAACAGTTAGGAGCAGTCTAGTTGACTTAGGAGACCCTAGCTCTAGGCTTGATTGTGTATATTATAATTGCTTGAAAGTGTGTCTGGCTCCTTATAAAAAATCTTTTACAAAACTCCTTATAAAAAAAACCACAAAACAAAAATTTTTACAAAAAAAAAAACTTGCCATTTTGTCGCCAGAAATCCATTGCACCCCACTTGCACCCACATTTTCTCATTGACGTTTTCTTACCCCCACCTTCTATTTTTACCTTTTGACTACACTACACCTCGTTAGTGTATGTCCAGTTGGACTAGGGACACTAGCGCCCTTTTAGTCCGTGTCTCGTTAGTGCCTGCTGACGACGCGTTCGTCTCCGAAGTCGAAATTCCCTCCACTTCTTTACCTTCATCTTCAAATTCATCATCTTTTAAGGAGATGTCGGGATTCAATCCTAACAACCCCTTACCTACGGGACTGATTCCACCTCAACTGGGTGTGAATAACCCACCCACCCTTCTGTCGAAGCGCCCCAACAAATCGCGCTCCAGGATCTTTTCTATCCCATCCGCACAACACTTCCCACTTGTCTTTCACTTCCACCGGCTAATGGGGATAACTTCGAAATTAAACACCACTTCATCAATATGTTGCCCAAATTTCATGGGCTGGAATCCAAAGATGCCTACATCTTCATTAACATATTCCAGAATGTTTGCGCAATGATGAAGACCACCCAACTTTCTGATGATGCTATAAGGCTACGTGTCATTCCATTCACTTTATGTGACCTAGCTGAAAAATGGTTATATAGCACAGCATCACACTCCATAAAAAATTGTGAAGAGTTTGTTAAGGCTTTTCTAAAAAAGTTTTACCCACACCACAAGACCGCGAGAATTCGTAATGAAATTATTCAATTTTCCCAGCTTCCTTCCGAACCTTTTTGGAAGTGTTTCAAAAGATTTAAGGACCTTCTTGTTCAGTGCCCTCACCACGGTATCGACAATTGGCAACTTTGCCAAACTTTATACGAAGAACTGAACCCAGCAACTAAGCAGTTGTTGGAAACCATTTGTCAAGGTCACTTTCTTACAAAATCAAGCGAGGAAGCTTGGCAATTTCTCAACGATCTTACTGAACAATCACATTAGTGGGAAAGCATTAAGACCACTTCATCTACTTCATCAGGTCAGTCTAGGGCATGCATACATCAACTTGATATGTCGATCGCAATGAAGGTCGAAATAGCTACACTCACGAAAAAACTAGAAGCAATTGAGAGCAAATTCTCATCGCCTTCTCCTGCCCTAGCTTTACCCCCACGCACTATTTGCGCTTGTTGTTCGGATCCGTCCTATCTAACCGAAGAGTGTCCTTACAACCCGCCTGTTCAAGAACAAGATCAAGTCAATGCTGCCTTTCAGGAAAGACAAATAAATAATCCATGCTCTTCAACTTATAATCCTGGTTGGAGAATCCACCCAAATTTTGCTTGGAATCAAAATCAACAATTCCAAGACAACAACAATTTTCAGAGGCCTCCTCCACAACAACAAGCCCCTCAACAAACTCAATATCAACAACCTTTCCAACCTCAACCTTACCAAAACTAAATGAACAATTTTATACCAAACAACTCTTATCCTCAAAACAATTTTGTTTAGCCAAATAACGATAAGGTTTCCTCGCTAGAGTGAAGTCTGGATGCGTTTTTAAAACAATCTACGCAATCCTCAGCCAGCATCCAATCGTCAATTCAGTCTTTGGTGCAACACAGTGCTTCACATGATCAGAGCATCAAAACAATTGAAGCCCAAATTGCATAACCGAATGCTGCGTTAAGTGAGAGAGAAAAGGGGAAACTTCCATCTCAACCACTGCCAAATCCCGGTCACACATAAAATACTTATGTTGCTCATGAACAACAAAATCATAATGTGAGTGCCGTGACTACAGTGAGATCTGGAAAGGTATTGCACAACAATGTCGGCAATAATGATGAAACCCCGCCCGCCGCTTCTTCTTCTTCTTCTTCTTCATCTTCTTCGTCTTCTTCAGAGCCTGTTCTTCATTCTTCACAAGGCTCTACTTCTTCTAATTCGACCGGACCCCCATCTCACTCCACGAAAACACCAACACTGGGATCCGTTCCAACTCCGCAATCTACTCCACAAACATTGGACTCAACAAATTTTCAAAATATTCCATTTCCAAACGGGTTGAGATCCAATAAACGTACTCCACAAATGGAGAAGATTATGGAGTTATTCAAACAGGTTAGCATTAACATACCTATCTTGGATGCAATCCAACAAGTCCCTTCTTACGCAAAAATCTTAAAGGACTTATGCACTAAGAAGAGGAAATCGCAGGTACCTAAGAAAGTTTTCGTGGCTAGTGCAGTAAGTGATGCTCTTACCCAACCTTTACCCCAAAAACGTAAGGACCCTGACTGTCCTATAATTTCAATAACAATTGGGGATAAGAACATTAATCGTGCACTTTTAGATCTTGGTGTCAGTGTTAATTTGCTTCCCTATTCAGTATATGAACAATTAGGCGTTGGAGAGCTGAAACCCACATATTGTACACTCCAAATGGCCGACCGATCTATCACCCATCCTAGGGGAGAGTTACAGGATATGTTAATTAAAGTAGGGGACTTCATTTTCCCCGTTGATTTCATTGTTATGGACACACAGCCTGTAGCTAACCCCCGAACTCAAATTCCGGTGATACTCGGTCGACCATTCCTTGCGACTTCTAATGCGGTGATCAATTGTCGAAATGGTTCTGTTCCCCGCCGAAAACGCGGGAAGACGCGATGAATGTCTTGCCTGAATTTCGGGGTAGATGCTAATTGGTGCTATCCGTCCACCTCTCCGAAGATACCAAGTTGATTTATGGCACCATGTATCGAAGGTTTAAACGGATGCGGCCGATGTAGCAGACTTCGTCAGATTCCCCCTCGTTTGAGGGGTTTTTGATTGTGGGGACGCTCTTCCCTGCAGGCGCAAGCCCCTGCAGTTAATTACGCTACCGCATCGCGGTAACAACTTTCTCCTATTCCAGATAGTCACTTCGTGTCGTGGGTGTTTGCTTTATTTGTGGTTGCCCGTGGATTGTATACGGAGACTAATTTATGTTGTAGCCCGTAGGGCGTGGATTAGTCCAAATCCTTATCTTCTTAGATTTGGGTTTGGGGGTTGGTTTTAAGGATACGTTAGCCTCATTTGAGACTAAGATCAACTTAAACGTATGTTAAGGACACGTTAGTCTAATTTTTAGACTAAGATCAACTTAACGGGGTCGTTTAGATCCAGCGAGACGGAATTGGGCTCTGTTGTTTAGTTTAGGGACATTGCGGTCGATTAGTTTAAGGACATTACGGTCAATTGTTAGTTTAAGGACATCTCGGTCTAATGTTAGTTTAAGGACATTGCGGTCCATTGTTAGTTTAAGGACATCTCGGTCTAGGTTAAGGACATCATAGTCCGTGAGTTTAAGGACCTCACAGTCCAGATTAAGGACATCATAGTCCTTGAGTTTAAGGACCCCACAGTCCGTAGAAATGTGTGGTTGTCGGGACCCGTCACCTCTGTGAAGACGTTGAAGGATTACAACGACAGATATCAGAGGAGTAAAGAGATGTACCCTCGAACCGGTGTGAGTTTGTTGAAAGATCTGTAGTCCAATTTCGGACTAAAACCAGTTAAATATTCATGAGCAGATGGGATCAATTAAATATAAGTTGAGGACTTATGGCCAATATTGGGCTAAGACCAATCAGGTTAAAATGTTTAACATTTTATTCTGGCTATTGAGTCTTTATTTGGGCTTGGCCCTGACAGTGCTTTTGTCTTTGCTGAATGCTGAGCATTCCTCATAGCCTTGGGCTTATCAAAGAACAATTTATGTTCTGACAGCGCAACACGTGGCGCGCCAGGCGCTTTGCGCCAATTAAGGAGCGCAGTGCGCTTCTGCCACGTGGCGCACATGCAAGGGACACGTGCCGCACTCAGCGCTAGATGATGAGCGCACGATGCCAATTTATGAGTGCTGAGCGCTAATCCATGAGCGCGTTGCGCTTTCAATTTAGTGGCGCACACGTGAGTGACACGTGGCGCATTTGGCGCTGAGCACCAGCCTGTGAGCGCAGTGCGCTATTTCAGAAACGCAAAGCGCAAGTTGTTTAATTGGCGCATACGTAGTTGACACGTGGTGCATTTGGCGCTGAGCGCCGATCCAGGGAGCGCAGAAGCGCAGTTCAAGAGCGCAAGGCGCATTTCAAGAGCGCAAAGCGCATTTGATCAATTTACGATCAGAGAACAAATTTATTTTCTTTTAAAAGAGACTTTGTCTCAAGATTTAAGAACAACAGTTCTTATTTTGCAGGAGAGATTTTCGATCTCTTGTATTAATGAAAGGCTTTGCCTTTATAGATCCATGATCTGTGAGAAGAAATATGTTCTTCTTCTATTTTATGATGAGATCTTTTGATCTCTTTTATGAAAGACTTTTTGTCTTGTAGATCTATGTAGATCTATGATCTTTTTTAAAGAAAAGAATTCTTCTTTTTATGAGATGATTTCATCTCTGTGTTCATCATCCATCATCTTTACCTTGAAGAAGTATCTTCCAGCAAGAGCTTGTTCTTTTTCTTTGAGTTTTTTTTTCAAAGTTTATTGGGGGGGGGGTTTCTCTATATCAGACTAAGTCTTGGGGCCTTTTTATAGGGCAAGCTGATTTGTTGAATCAGTTAAAGAGATTTTTCTCTGATTGATTTGGGGGTGTTTCCCCACCGTTGGATCTTTGATCCTAGGGCTTCTGTTTTACAGAAGGCAATCTTCTTGTTTTTAACAAGATTGAAAAGATCTTTCCATAACATAATTTAATTCTGATTAATGATTTATCATTATAATTAGATCTTTTGATCTAACGGTGGGGAATTTTTTAATTCCAACGTTAGCGCACCCGTGCTTTGCACGTGGTGCGCTGCTTAGAGTGCAGCGCACTTTGCGCTAGCGTACCCGTGTTTGACACGTGGCACGCAGCGCAGCGCGCCTAGCGCTAGCGCACTCATGGTGCGCTATCTAGGGCGCAGCGCACTTAGCGCTGCATCTAAAGCGCTGCTTTACTGGAGGTGTCTTTTCACCTTCCTTGTAAGTCAATTTGTATTTCCCAGAACTTTCATTTCCCAGGTCTTGGAAATAGCTCTACCGTGCACAAAATTTTCTGTGCCTAGTCTTTATAATCTGAAGCAAAGCTTCTTTCTTTTCTCGTCTCCAAAGAACCCTTTCAGCTATGGCTTGTAACCGCCCACATGCTCGTCGACAACCATGGGAAGTGCCCATTCAGGACATTGTTCCTCGCTTTGCTACGCGCTTGGTGGATCCTGCTCTTACGGATGACCAATGCGACACAGCGCTGTACGAGCTCTTGACTCGTGTAGGGTCTCCTCTCCCCCCACACTCTATTTGTCTTCGGATGATCCTTGCGTCCGTGCTCGCTGATATTCCTCCTCCTCCAGCAGAGATGACCTCGGCAATGCTCGATGCTGCTGAAGACAAGATCGAGTGCTTCTTCGAGGCGCATTTGATCACTAAAGCCCTGAGGGATTGCTTTGTCCACTTGCTGAGCCAGATATGGGCTCGTCGAGTCATTATCTCCACTTTCTCTGGTGAGTGCGGCGCTGATCGATGGGTGGCTACTCCTCGAAAAGATCGCCGTTTTGACATGGTGGAGAAGACAGAGAGGGAACTGGATAATCTCATTCTTAGCCTTGCAAACCCCTATCCTTTTGATCCCATGTTTGGCGATCTGTTTACATTGTAAAAAAAATATCTAATTAAGTATTTTATTATCTGCCAAGTGCTCCTCTTATTTTTAATTCTTTGTTATTCCTTTGTCAGGCGCTTACGCGTTGCATAACTTAACTTATTATAACCAGGTGTAAGTAATTCTTGCAAGGGTGAAGCGCTTCTGGCGCTTAGCGCTCTCGTGCTTTGCACGTGAGCGCCGTTTCAGAGTCTTTGACTCTTAGTGCAGGCGCATTTGATGCTAGCACTTTTCACGAAGCGTTGCTTCGCTTCCAATCTTGGAATTTGAACAGAGTTTTCTCTAATTGGGGAAACAAATGCCCCCCCACCGTTGCGCTTACGTGGCCTACACGTGGGTGCAACGGTGGCAGCATCTCCGCCGTTGGATCAACTTTTTGGAAGTTGAAACGGCTGTCAATGCCTATAAATAGGGCCTTTGGCCCTCTGAGATGACCATTGTTCATCTTCTTTCTGAGAATTATCTCTTCTTCAGAGCATTGCTCTCTTTTTTAAGAAAGTTAAGAGTTAAAACTCTGTCAGATTTTTCTAGGTAAAGATTAATTTTTGAAGGGATTAGTTAATAATCTAGAGTTTCACTCATCATCAGAGCTTTTTGCTCTACTTAGATCATAGATCTTCAAGAAAACCTTTTTAGGGTTTCTTAATAGGGCTTTGCCCTTGTTGGATCTTAGATCCTAAGAGATCTTTTAAGTATTCGGATGGGTTATTCCATCATCTTTACAGAGTATGGCTCTTTAGAAATCTCGGGGTATTTTTAAATTCCCCTCATAATTAACCTTGACAGGTGTCACTCCTATTTGCAGAGCATTGCTCTCGAGGAGTTTAACTCCTTGGCCCGAGGGCCCCCCTTTTTTTTATTAAATATGAAATTCTCTTTAGGATTTTTCTCTTAACTTCACATAATTAAATCCATCGGGTGATTTAAGTAGCACTTATTCCTACCTTGGGGATATCAAGAGTTGTGTAAATCCCGTATCTGTTTCAATAAGCTTTTCTAATCAGTTTGTTTACTAACTCTCACCGATTTTCTTTTTCAGATGTTATGGCTGCTCATTTGTATGATCTTGATGAGATTATCTCTTACGGAGAGATCCGCTCACTCGGCCGTTCCCAAAACCAAGAGTTCACAAACGCCCAATGCGTTGAAATTATGGGTCGATTCGGTGCGTATAATGGCCGGCTGCTTCCCCGTCGTTCCTCTTTCCTGAAGCTTATTGTGGGAGCGATCTGGGGAGCACTTCCTCTATTCTGTGCCGGCATGTCGCTTAAGGCATTGGATGATGTCGAAGACAAGGTGCACTCGGTGTATCTGATGGGCCTAATCTCAAAGAAAAGGCGGGACAATTTTGTCGATCTTCTGCATCAAGTTTTTCAATAGGCGGCAATACTTGCTGCCTATCGGAGAGTGGAGGACATCAGTGGGGATCCCGACGCTTGTGATCGCGAAAGAAAGCATACTAGGATAGTTCGAAAGGCCTGGAACATTTTAGATGGCCTTACTTTTGAGTTTCTCAATCCATACCCTGGATTTGATGTCGTGCCTTTGTAAACATTCCAGTTATGTTTTTATTTGCTGTTTTTCTCAATGTAGGCATTTTCTGGAGTATGAATTGCAAGCCTTTTCATTTCTATGTGTTTATTTTATATATCAAACTTTTTCGCACATACATGAATGGGTATGTCTTGAATGCTGAACTGAATGTGAATAAAATGCTCTCCTCACTGTCGCTTTCTTCTCTTTTCTTTGTTGCCGTCATGTCACTTTAGTAAGCGTAGCCTGCATATGATAGAGAGAGCATTTCGTTTTGAATTCTTCGAGAGGTAGTGATGGCTTAGGAAGCAGGTTCAGATCTGCTACCTAAGACTTTTCAACTTCATGAGCCGTGAGGGTCTCATAAAAACTTTTCTCCCTACGAGTCGAGAGGATCTTGTAGGTGTATTTTCTCCTTAGGAATTATGAGGATCCCTAAGTGCGTTTTCCCTTATAAGTCGTAAGGATCTTATAAGAGAGTTTTCTTCCTTACCGGTCGAGAGGACCCGTAAGTGTTTAATGAGATTGACGTTATCCGCATTTCACGGCGTCAGAAGTTGTTCCGGGTGTTTTCCACGGGGTCAAGGTTAATTTTGGCCGTGTTCCGCGGGGTTGTTGAATGACGTAATTTCCGAGGCGGGGTCATGTAGATGACGTGTTTCCACGACGGGGTCATGTGGATGATGTGTTTCCGCGACGGGGTCATTTGGGTGACGTATTTCCGCGACGGGGTTATGTGGATGACATACTTCCGCGACGGGGTCATTGGCTGACGTATTTCCGCAACGGGGTCATTGGATGACGTATTTCCACGATGGGGCCAGTTGCTGACGTATTTCCACGACGGGGTCATGTGGATGACGTATTTCCGAGACGGGTTCATGTAGATGACGTATTTCCGCGACGGGGTCATATGGATGACGTAAATCCGAAACGGGGCCATATGGACGACGTATTTCCGAAACGGGATCATGTGGATGACGTATTTCCGCGACAGGGTCATGTGGATGATGTATTTCCGCGACGGGGTCATGTGGATGACGTATTTCCGAAACTGTAACGCCTTGAAAAGTCGTTTTGGTGTTTTCCCGAAAATCGGTGAAAATTTGGTATTTTTCCGCAAATCGTCTTTTTTGTTATTTTGCAGTTTAGGCCTAATTATACCTAATTTGGATAGGTAATTGCTAGTTTTTAGTAGCTAATGAGTTACTTATAAATTTCTGGTCATTTAAAATTTTCCCCTAATTTTTTCAATTTTTAATATTATTTTAAGCCGGTAAAAAAAATACATTAAATTAGCGATAAATACAAATTTAAATGGGCTAATTTTAATCTTTAAAAATCTAGTTTGTAATATAAGTTTTTAGTATTTTATTTCAAGTTTTAATTGGTTTTTATTATGGAAAACAAAAATATAATTATTTTGAACTAAAACTTGCAAATATGGTATTGTGGGGGGTCTTTTTGCATAGAATTTTTTTGTAAACTCTCTCACAACCTCACCCCTCATTTTGGTCGGCCCCATCCCAAGGTAGCAGCCCATGAATGTTCCCCCCTCCTATATGTGTTCTTTGACCCTTTCAAAGTGTTTTAAATAGGGGTTTTAGTATATTAATTGGGTATGGGCTTTGGGTGATTGGTTTGGGCTTTGACCTTTGACTTTTTTCCACCAATTCCCTCACAACTCCCCACCTCCCTCCTGCTGCCGACCCAGACCTGCTGCTGTCCCCAATTTCCCTTCTCTTTTTCTCTTCAAAACTCTTCTCAAATTTCATAAAAATCCAAATCAAACCTCAAAATTTCAAGCCCATCCTTCATCCATTCTTCTTAACCTTTCTTGCATGGATCTTGGATGCTAAAAGGCCATCTTTGGAGTCATAATTTCTTGCTAGATCTCTAGATCTAGTGGTATAATCCTTACCCATTTAGATTCTTTTGGTTAGATTTCTTTAATTGAGTTGTTTTAGTGTAAATATTAATGTTAGTTTCTAGTCTAGGTTTTAAAAGTTCATGGCTTGAATTTTAACTAGGGTTTAGAAAACCATTATTAGGTTAATTAATTTATTTTTCTTTCTAGTGTCTTACTAACCTAATCAATGGGGTTACTTTGCTTATGTGGCTTCAAATTATGCTAATCTAAATTAATCTAGTGTGATATTTTGATTGCAATTGCTATTTATAAAAATCAAGAAAGGGTTTACTTGTGGAAATTAGGTTTTGAAGCATTGCTAATGTGTTGGAAATTAGTGTAGTGGCTATCTATGGTTAACTTGGGTGTTTGTGCGATGTTGTGTGCACTTTATCGCAAATCCGCGATATTTGCACGAATTTGGAAGTCTTTTGTGCTTACTAGGTTTTTATTAAAATATTGTGGCGATGTATTTGTGATATCTTGATGATATTTTTAGCATATCCTATGACATTTAGGATGCGTGAGCGTGGAGTTTTGTGTGTTCGGGTTTTAGTTCTGCCGGGTGCCCCAAAATGACGATTATAGTTAGTTTTTGGTGATTTTCGTGTGTGTTCCGTGCATCTTGTGCACGTTGTGCCTAACTCGTGAACATTGATATTTTCGTTTGGGATTTGTGTCGTTTCATGATATGTAACCTTATGTTTTGTATTGGTGTAAATTTCAGGTTCGGTCGCGGAGACTTCGGATGCGATACGAAAAGAAAAGGCGGTGATTGGACATAGCTAGCTGGGGATTCCGGTGAGTAGATGTAACATATACGGGGGATTATTGTTTGGATGGCGCAAGTCGCCCGATAGTTTAAGTAGTTTAAATATTTCTAGTGATATTAGTAATTAGGAGTAAATGCTTGCGTAACATCTTGCTACATCCATGCTTTATATTGTCATATATATGCGAACCCATTCTATAGGACACCTGCACCATTGCCAGGGTTTTTATATGCAGCACGAGCACTATTCATGCGTACACATACGTCCTGGTAATTACCATGCCACGACACTAGATAACTTATAATCTAGAATATTGTCACCATATTTGATACTTAAACCTGTACTACTGCAATAAATCTTTAAAATAAAATTGTAGAATTGCTGCTCATGTGCATGTATATCATTATATCATTTGGTCATGCCTAATTATTAATCATACATTGCAACCTGAACATTGATACCATATGCATTCATTATCATTGACATATGCACCCATCATGGTTTCTTGAGATTTTATGATATTTCTGGATTTCGGGGGAAAGCCGTAAGATTTACAAACTTATTACTTTTTCTAAAATATGAAAAGTTGCGGTTTTCTAGTGATGTAAAGTGTCGTCCACCATGAGTTTGCTGTAGTTTTCGAGACCCATTTCGAGGAGTTGGATGAACCGTCTCGGGTACATGGTGGGCCCGGTAAGGTACCCCGGGGCAAGAGGATCGCAGATGATGGCGTTGAGCCTGGCAGGGGATGGATTACCTACCGGTGACTGTTTGGCACGGCGGATATCCAGAGGATACCGACCGTGGCCGCGAGATGATGAGATATTGATATTTGAGATGGGTCAGCCGGACGGCTGAGGCCAGAGATACTATGACATGGATATATGAGATTTGAGACAGTTTTGAGGTGTCGTTGCTGGACACGGATTTTTGTTGATTCTATGGGTATTATGCTGATATTTAAAAAGAGTTTCAAAAAATAAAAAGGAAAGAATGATTCTTACACTTACATGTTAAGATCATGAGTTGATTTATGTGGCATACATACCTGCTAGTACATTCATGTGGCATACACACCTGCTAGTACACTCATGTTGCATACATACCTGCTAGTACATCCTGCCATATCTGTTTTATAGATACTAGGATACTTGTGTGCATGCATGCGATAGCCTCTATATATGTTATTTATTACTCACGAGTTGGAAACTCACCCCCGTTGTGCCACAGCTTTTCTGCAGGTCCGTTCCGTCAGTACTGTAGCGGCGGACACATTACCTACTTTTGCCCTTTTTGCCTGGACTCGAGGCTTTTGCTCATAGGTGGGTTATGTTATCATTTGTACCACCTTACATATTCATTGTATCTAGAGTACTCCATCTACTATATCAGCTGTACCAGTTATTTGGATTATTGTATAATGACCTAGAGACGAGGCTGTGAGACTTGTGGATTTTTATGCTGTATTTGGGGTCGAGCTCACTTGAGTCGACATGTTATTTTATTTGTGCTTTTCATGCTTACTTATGCACATTGTTATTTTACATTGCGTGGGATTTGTGACCGCCTTGAGGCGAAGAGCTAGCTCCCGCTTGGGGATGCCCTTTTACATGTTTTTCATTTGTACTCCTGTTTTGTACCCGTTTGGGGCCTGTTTTACAAAGGAGACTCTGCCGAAATTTTTGAAAAAGGGAAGTTGCTTTTAAAAAGCTTGATGTGACTTAATGGATTTAAATAGCGTGCATTAAAATTGGTTTTCCTTCACTCTATTTCTAAATCAGGTTTTGTTTTCTGGGCTTTGGCTTGCTTATTTTACGGACGCCTTGAGACGTTTCGTAACTTAAGCGCCAGTCACGTTCCGTACTCTGCGGGTCATGACAGAAACGGGGCCATGTGGATGACGTATTTATGAAACGGGGTCATGTGGATGACGTATTTCCGCGACGGGGTCATGTGGACGACGTATTTCCGCGACGGGGTCATGTGGACGACGTATTTCCGCGACGGGGTCATTTGGATGACGTATTTCCGTGACGGGGTCATGTGGATGATGTATTTCCGTGACGGGGTCATGTGGATGACGTATTTCCGAAACGGGGTCATGTGGATGATGTATTTCCGCGACGGGGTCATGTGGATGACATATTTCCGAAACGGGGTCATGTGGATGACGTATTTCCGCGACGGGGTCATATGGATGACGAATTTCTGAAACGGGGTCATGTAGATGACGTATTTCCGCGATGGGGTCATTTGGATGACGTATTTCCACGACGGGGTCATTTGGATGACGCATTTCCGCGACGGGGTCATGTGAATGACGTATTTCCGTGACGGGGTCATGTGGATGACGTATCGTCTGTTGTAATGAGACGAATATCGAAGTGGTCTCCAGGTTGTCTAGGAACCATCGAGATTTGGAGTAGGGGCTTTTCCGTAGCTCCAGGGTTGATTGCAGCGTCAGAATCCTGCTGGAATAGGGAGGAACGCTGTTGATGATCTCTAGGCTATCCCTGAACCGTCGAGATTTGGCTTCGTTTTCTGATGGAGCCTGGGGAGGGAAGGTGTGATTCCTTTTTTGTTTGCACCCCTGGATTGTATACAGGGATCGATGTGATATTACCTGTAGGGCATAAATTTCATTTTTCTTTATTTCTTTCCGCGATGCTCTATCATTTCAGCTTTTATATTGCAAAGGTCGCGATGGCCCAATCATTTCGGCTATTTTTCGCGGTGCCCAATCATTTCGGCTATTTATTTTATTTTTACTCGCTGCTTTTTTATTGCGAGCTGCCCAATCATTTCGGCTATTTTGCATGCATACATTTTTACTTGCTGACTTTGTTGCAAGTTACCCCATCATTTCGGCTATTTCGTATGCATGTGTGGCTTGCTAGCTTTTTTGCTGAAAGCTTGGAATTAGACACTGATTTCGGCATCAGCACCGCTACAACTGGGATATTGCCAGGAGCGAATCATCATTTGCCTCTGTCGATGACGAACAAAGGTGTCTTAGCGAACGGGGTTAGGATCCTGTCGACTAAGGCTTTCGACTTCATGAGCCGTAAGGGTCTCATAAAGGTTTTTCTCCCTACGAGTCGTGAGGATCTCGTAGGTGCATTTTCTTACTAGGAATCGTGAGGATTCCTAAGTGCATGATCTCTTATAAGTCGTAAGGATCTTACAAGAGTGCTTTCTCTTTATAAGTCGAGAGGGCTTACAAGGAGGTTTACCGTGCAAACATATCCCTAGTCACAGATGGGACTTTGTTAGGGAAATGTTTATTCGCGCCCATGGATTGTGTATAAGGGTCAATATTGAACCACTTGTAGGGCAGTATTGGAGGTTGTGGTGGCTGCTTAAGAACATGTTCAGATCTCTGTAGGTTAAGACTTTTGAATCTTATGAGCCGTGAGGGTCTCATAAGAGAGTTCTCCTTATGAGTCGTGAGGATCTCGCAAGTGTAATTTCTCCTTAGGAATCGTGGGGATTCTTAAGTGTGTTGCTCCCTTGTGAGTCGTAAGGATCTCACGCAGGTGGTTTCTCCTCACAAGGTCGAGAGGACCTTGCAAGTGTCTTTTAACGAGATTGCGCCCTTTCGGGTTTTCACAAAACTTGCCGGTAGCACTGCTGTTTTTACTCACGGAGCCCTTTCGGGTTTTCATCCGTGCCCATTTTGCTTATGGACATACCGCTCTCTTTTTCTTCTTCTTTTATTCTTCTCTTTTTTTGTATCAGCCTTGGAATGCTGAAATCCACAGTAGTTTATCGACGTCTCGGTCAACAGCTAGTTTTAGGACATGGTGGTCTATTGTTAGTTTATGGACGTTTCGGTCCGTCGTTAGTTTAAGGACGTTTCGGTCCGTTGTTAGTTTAAGAACGTTTCGGTCCATTAGCCAGCTACTACTTATAGAGTTTGGGCTTAGGAAGATAGCGAGCGGATAGTTGTCGTCATCTATCATTGACCTAGGCCGTGACTCGTCATGCGTAGTACTTTTTCAGGAAGCGACCATTTATTGTCCTGAAGGGCCTTTCTCCATGCATGTCCATGAGTAGATAGGCCCCATCCCGGTAGACCTTATCTATGATATACGGGCCTTCATAGTTCGGCTTGAATTTCCCCCCGTTTGGCATGATCGGGGATCATAGGTCTTTGGACCACTAGCATGAGTTCGCCTTGGCGGAATGTCCTCGGCCTAGTCAATCTTTCGTATGAGCGCGTCATCTTTGCTTTGTGAGCCTCCAGGTTTTGTTGCGCCATGAGTCGGGTTTCATTAAGGGCATCGAGCTCTTCAAGCCGAAGGTGAGCATTCTCTTCGTCCGTTAGCTCGTAATGAACTGCCACTCGTAAAGACGGTAACTCTATCTCAAGGGGGAGTACCGCCTCTGCACCGAATACCAATGCGTACGGCGTTGTGTTCGTGGCCGTTTTGAACGTAGTTCGATACGCCCAGAGAGCTTCATGCAGTCTCTCGTCCAGTCCTTCTTATTTCGGGACACCGTCTTTTTCACGATCTTCGTCAAGGTCTTATTAAAAGACTCAGCTAGACCGTTAGCTCGGGGATTATAGACTGAAGAGTATCTCCAGTCTATATTATGCTGTTGTGCGAAGCGGCTGATCTTGTGGCTTCTGTAGGCTGGCCCGTTATCGGAGATGATTCGTCGCGGAGTTCCAAATCGATAAATGACGTGCGTCTTGAAGAAATGGAGGATATTCTCCGTCTTCACTTCCCTCAGCGGTACTGCTTCTGCCCATTTAGAGAAGTAATCAGTTGTCGCCAAAATGAATCGATGTCCTCTGGACGATGCTGGTTCGATGGGGCCGATTATGTCAGTCTCCCACATTTTGAACGTCCAGCTAACCACTGTTTGATGTAGTAGATTTGGATGCTGATGGATAAAGTCTCCATGAATTTGGCATGTGTGGCACTGCTTTGCGTATTCGAGGCAGTCTTAGATCATCGTGGGCCAATAATAACCCATCCGTTTGATCTTCAGCTTCATCTTCGGCTCGGCTTGGTGAGAACCACAGAGTTCGTCATGAGTTTCTTGGACGACTTTATTTGCTTCTTCAGGTCCCAGGCATCTTAGCCATAGAGAATCAAATGACCTTTTATACAGAGTATCATTGACGAAAGCGAAAGACAGAGCTCGTTTCATAAGCTGATGTTTCGAGGACGCATCTTCAGGTGTTCGACAAGATTTGAAGTAGTCTATAAAGACTTCTCTCCAATCCTCAACCTTTTCCTGGTCTTTTACTTGCAGATCCACTTGCTCGGTCACCCCCTTTTCTTCGGACGACTCTGGAGATATTTCTGCCGGTGCAAGAACCCGACGGCTTTGCACAACGATCCTCACGTCATCGAGGTTTTCGTTAGCCAGTTCTTTAGCGAGCTTGGCTAATGCATCCGCTTTGCTATTTTCCGCACGCGGTATGCTTTCCAAGGCGTAGGAAGGGATTTGAGTTAGCAACTGTTGTACTCTCTCACCGTACTTTACCAGCTCCGGTTTGCACGTTTGATAGTCGTCGTTTACTTGACTAACAACCAGTTGGGAGTCTCCGTGTATGAGGAGGTTTTCAATTCCCATGTCGATAGCGATCTCGAGACCTGCTATCAAAGCTTCATACTTGGCTTCATTGTTTGTCCTCGGCTCTGTTAAGGAGAAGGCAAAGTGCATTATCCCTCCTGGTGGAGTCACGAAGATGAGGCCTACCCTTGATTTGCTTATAGGGGTGCTTTGTTTGCGCTTTTTCATGGAAGTGGCTCCTTCGAAGTAAAGTTCCCAGCGGGTATCATTATCTCTTCTCTCTTCGTCGATCGTGTCAAACGCGTATTCGTCCGGCAATTCGCAGTTCAAAGGAGAATCGGCGGGTATCGGATGATCAACGAGGAAGTCGGCGATGGCCTAGCCTTTCATTGCCTTGAGGGGTCGATAAGTTATCGAGAACTCCATCAAGAGTAGGGCTCATTTAACGAGTCGTCCTGTTAATATGGCCTTTGACATCAAATATTTGAGGGGATCCACCTTTGATATGAGATGGACCTCATGTGCCAATGCATAGTGTCTGAGCTTCGTTATTGCGAAGATCAACGCTAGGCAGTGTTTTTCAATAGGAGAGTAATTGCTTTCTGCCCCCAGGAGAACTCGACTCAGATAATAAAGGGCTCTCTCCTTCCCTTGGTCATTTTCTTGTGCCCACAGCGCGCCTAAAGAACCTTCAAGGGCTGTTGTGTACAGGACGAGAGGTTTTCCTTTAACGGGAGTGGCCAGTACTGGCGGATTCTGCAGGTATT
Organism: Agapanthus africanus; assembly: GCA_030015575.1. NCBI lineage: Eukaryota > Viridiplantae > Streptophyta > Magnoliopsida > Asparagales > Amaryllidaceae > Agapanthus > Agapanthus africanus. Next base: position 503,608,339 of record CM057338.1, read on the forward strand.
GCTTGATTTCATCCAGTGTGCTTTGGCATTTGTGATCCCAGACGAAAGGGGTTCCCTTCTTCATCACGTGACTGTAAGGACGGCACTTGCTGGAGAGATTGGCTATAAATCGCCGGATATACGCGGGCTTCCCTTGGAGAGACCGCAATTGCTTGAGAGTACTTAGCGGAGACATTTCCATAATCGCCTTGATCTTTGACGGATTTATCTCGATGCTTCGGTGTCGGATGATGAATCCTAGGAATTTGCCCGAGGAAACTCCGAACGTGCATTTGAGAGGGTTCATCTTCAAGTTGTATTGCCTAAGGCGCTGAAACACGATCTTCAGATGCTCTAAATGTTCCTCGTATGATTTGCTTTAACTATGAGGTCATCGATATAGCATTCGACGATTTCATGTATGAGGTCGTCGAAAATCTTCGTCATGGCCCTCTGATAGGTGGCGCCGGCGTTCTTTAGACCGAAAGGCATCACCTTGTAGCAGAATATGCCCAAAGGGGTCCGGAAAGCGGTGTGCTTCTAGTCCTCGGGATGCATCTTTATCTGATTGTATCCGGACGAGCCGTCCACGAAGGAGAAAACTTCATGAGTGGACGTATTGTCTATCATCAGCTCAGTGACTGGTACTGGGAAGTCGTCCTTCGGGCAGGCTTTATTGAGATCCCGAAAGTCCACACATATGCGCACCGTCCCATTCTTCTTCATCACTGGGACGATGTTGGCGATCCAGTCAGGATATTGAATCTCTTGGATGAAGCCGGAATCGATTAGCTTCTTGATCTCGGCATTGATGCTCATCTCAAGCTCGAGCCGCATTCTTCTCGGTGCTTGTTTGATCGGCTTGACGTCCGGAGATATCGCCAATCTGTGCACAACAATCTCTGGATCTAATCCTGGCATCTCGGAATAGTTCCATGCGAAGCAATCTTTATGCTGCATGAGCACGTCCTTTAGCGCAGCCACCCTTTCTTCAGATAACAGCTCACCGACGAACGTTGGCCGCGGGTCACTTGCTGTCCCCAAATCAATTTTCTTGAGGTTATCTACAGTAGTATGTATTCCATCCTCCAGCTCTTTTGGTGCCGGTGGAAACTCTGAGATTACCTCGTCATCATCATTTTCGAAGCACCAGGGGAGGTCATCTATTTTCTCGGGCACTTCTTCTGACAGCGTTATCATATGACAAGTATGAGATCGCTGTTTCCTCCAATCAGAGCAAAGCTCTACTAGAAATTCAAAATTCAAAATTTTGAAGCAACGCTTCAAATCACGGGCGCAACGTGCCACATGTCAGGCGCTGATACGTCAGCACAGTGCCCAAGAAGGCGTGCCCAATCAGAGCAAAGCTCTATTTTAAGCAAAATTAAAGGAAGCAACGCTTTAGTTGCGCTGCGCTTTGCGCTGCGCGACACGTGTTAGCGCAGATGCGCTAGCGCAGTTGCGCTGCGCTTTGCGCTGCGCGACACGTGTCATGCGCTGGGGCGTTTGCGCCAAACAGAATCAAGATTCTAAAGAAATCTTTCTGTTCTTGTTAAAACAAAAAGATTTTCTTCTGTAAAACAGAAGCCCTTAGATCAAAGATCCAATGGTGGGGAAAATTCCCCAAATCACTCAGAGAAACATCTCTTTAACAAATTTAACTAATTTATGGGCACTATAAAAAGGACCCTAAACCTCAATTCAAAGGCATCAACATTTCTTGAAAAATCAAGAAGCTTCAAACAGAGAGAACTCTGAGAAAAATTCCAAGAAAAAGGTAAAAACCTTCACAAAAGAGAAGAAATTTTTTCTAATAGATCATTGATCTAAAAATCAGATCAATGATCTTCATATAAAAAAGAACAGTGCTTTGCACTTCTCATGAACCACTGGTTCTTTAAACAAGAAAAAACAAAAATAAAAAAAAATAGTGCTTTGCACTTTTATGAACCATTGGTTCTTGAATCTAAAAAGATTCCTAAATCATAGTGCTTTACACTTGCAAACTGCGCTGTTGCGCTCTTGGGAGAGCGCCACGTGTCAGCATCTGAACCACTTGTGCTATGCGCTTTGAGATAGAGCTTTGCTCTCTGTAATTGGCGCATCTCACCAGAGTGCGCCACGCGTCAGCAGCGTAAGCGCAGCGCCCTAGCGTAGCGCACTGCGCTTGCGCGACACGTGTCAACACTACAAGCGCTTGCGCTCTCTGATTGGCGCAAAGCGCCTGAAAATGCAATGCATTTCCTAAAGGGCCAGGCCCAAATCAAAAAGACCTAGCAGGCCTAATTAAATTGATGCTCTGCATCATTTATAAATGGGCAGAGCCCAAACAAAATAATAAAAATGCTATGCATCATTTACAAATGGGCAGAGCCCAAAACAAATTGATACTATGCATCTTTTATGGGTAGAGCCCAAATAAAAATGCAATGCAAAAGCAAATAAAATGTTGAACATTTTCAACTGGACTTAGCCCAATTTTGGCCGTAAGTTCTCAAATTAAATTGAATGAGCAAGATTGCTCTCTTAAATCAATTTACCTCCGGTTCGAGGGTACATCTCCGAACTCCTTTGACACTTCTCGTTGTAATCCTTCAACGACGTCAGAGAGGCGACGGGTCCCAACGACCACACATGAATATGGACTGCGGGGTCCCTAAATTCGTGGACCGAAACGTCCTTAAACTAATATTGGACCGAAATGTCCTTAAACTAATGATGAACCACTACGTCCTTAAACTGGCGATGGACCGAAACGTCCTTAAACTAATATTGGACCGAAATGTCCTTAAACTAATGACGGACCACTACGTCCCTAAACTGGAACATAGACCACCACGTCCCTAAACTGGAATATGGACCACCACGTCCCTAAACTGGAGCAATAGAGCCCCCAAATGCTCTTTTGCCGGATCTAAACGGTCCCGTTTAAGTTGATCTTAGCCTCAAATACGGCTAACGTATCCTTAAACATTTAAATGGACTATGAAACTTCAAATCGATTTTGGTTCGAGGGTACATCTCTGAACTCCTCTGACACCTATCGTTGTAATCCTTCAACGACGTCAGAGAGGTGATGAGTCCTGACGGCCATATATTAAACAGATCACCACGTTAAGTTGATCTTGGTCTCAAACAGGACTAATGTATCCTTAACAAACGTTTAAGTTGATCTTAGCCTCAATACGGCTAATGTATCCTTAAACAAAAAACACCCAACCCAAATCTAAGTAAATACGGATTTGGACTAATCCCACGTCCTACGGGCGACGGCATAACTTAGTCTCCGTATACAATCCACGGGCAACCACAAACAAAACAACACACACGACACGAAGTGAAATTCTGGAGAAGGAGAAAGTGGTTACCGCGATGCGGTAGCGTAATTAACTGCAGGGGCTTGCGCCTGCAGGGAAGAGCATCCCCACAATCAAAAACCCCTCAAGCGAGGTGGAATCTGACGAAGTCCGCTACATCGGCCGCATCCGTCTAAACCTCCGATACACGGTGCCATAAATCAACTTGGCATCTTCGGAGAGGTAGATGGATAAAACCATATAGCATCTGCCCCGAATCTCAGCATCAGGACTTCGCAGTCTTGTGCGCCGTCTTTCGGAGGGGAACAGATTCTGGCACGCCCGGTGGGACCTTTTCCTCTTTCCACTCCACACTTCGTGTGTCGTCCTCGCGAACCGATCGCGGTTTGTTAAATGGTTGCCTTCGGATTTCAAGTTACTAAGATTTGGTCTTTTGCCTGGCGCAGAACTCAAGATTCAATGGCCTTTAGCTGCACCAACTGCTCGAAATGCCACTGTAACGGACGCTCCACCTAACCAGGAGGTGTAACATATGGGCCCCAAGCGGCTTCCTTCCTCGCTCTGCCGGTAGACCAGGTGACCCAAGCCACCACTGGCCTGTTCTTCGGGACCATTATCCTACCTACAAGCTTCTCTACGCCAATACCTGCACCGGAAGTGAACAAAAAGTCGGTCTTCGACCGGCTCACTGCTACGACGACCCCTGTCAACGGGTCGCCCACTGCCAAACCAACAGCTTCGGTTTTCGCCAGGCTGGATCAGAATTCTAAACTGGCTGTCCCAAGGAAGGCAATGACTGCTGCTCTAGAAGTCGTCAAGGCGGCTTCCCCTGTCAAAGAGTCAGTCTTTTCAAGACTGACGATTCCTGCTCCTGTCCCTGCTCGAAGATCTGTCTTCGACAGGTTGGATATCATCCCTCAAAAGACAACTTCAGTCTTTAAGAGGTTAACACCAGCGGCGCCTCATTTAGACAGGGGGCAAAAAGAAGCTGTCTCTATCTCCGAGCCAGTCCCAACGGCTCGTCGTGCTCGACGTCGCCATTGGCAACGAGTGAGAAAGGCAGGGGGCAACTCCCCCTCAGGGTTAACTCCACCGGCTCCAGTGGTGGAAGTCAACGCTGCTGTTCCAACTGGGAACAGCTTTGAACTGCTGAGAAGGGTACGTAAGAATTCTCCAGCCGCTACATTGAAAAGATCTCCTCCGCCCGCGGAGAGAGTTCCGGAAACAAAGCAAGAACAGCCCCCTCAACGGCTGTCCTCAAAAATATACAAAGTTTGGCGAAGGGTTCAAGACTCCGTGATCGACCCAGATCACTCTCGTCAACAAAAGAAGACGAAGGTGCAAAAAGAAAAAGACCGTCCTATTAAACAGCAGGGGACAACGATCGCTAGGGTGCCCACTGCAACGGCCCCTTCAACTTCAGCGGCCCACAAAAGAAGGAGGCCGGAGAAAACCCCCGCGTCGGCGGCAAATATCAGAGGTGGTGAACCCAAACGCCCTAAGTCAGGAGGCATGGTAGTTCATACCGTCTATGTGGCGTCTGGTAAAGAGGACAGTCGCATATCTACGGGTCATCGACCGCTTACGCGATCAGTGACCAAGGCGCAGGAGCAGCAGCAGAAGCTCCAAGAGATGATGAACGCTATGGCCGCACTTACAGGGCCAAAAGAAAACCCTGAAACGTCCTCAGATGAACGCCAGGAGGAAGAAACCGACGCCGAATTCCTTCGTCGAATATTGGAGAAGAAGGACAAAGAGGCTGCTGAACAAGCAGCCAACATACATCGTATGGGCCTCCTCTTCCAAGACATGATAGGGATGATGATACAATAAGATTCTCCGGCTGAAGAGCCCCCGATCGTCCTCGGAGACGATAGGGGAGAGACATCAAATCCTCCGCCAGCTCTGTCAACGGCTAAAGAGGATACAGTCTCTAAAGCTGATTTGGATGAGTACATAGCCCAGCAAATACGGGTTCATCATGCGACTGAAGCAGCCGGTCAGGTCGTAAAAACGGGACGGCCATATCTAAGTTGGTACGACCAAATCAAGTACCCGCCGGGTTACACAATTCCCAAGTTCTATGTCTACAAGGGGACGGGCAATCCTCATCAGCATGTTGCCCAGTTCAGGGCACTCTGCGGCAACACCGGCGGTGATGACAAGCTTTTGCTTCGTCAGTTTGTTGGAAGTTTATCAGATACGGCGTTCGAGTGGTATTCTGAGCTCCCGAATGACTCTATCAAGACCTTCGCGGAGATGGAGCTGTTGTTTACTCAACGTTTTGCAAGCGCCAGTGAACGTACCCCGATGACGGCACTGATTAACGCCAGGGTAAAGCCAGGCGAGACATGGGTCCAATATGCTATACGATGGCGAAACTTGTGGTCAAAGTGCGAGCAGCGCATTGAAGAAGCTCCCGCAGTGGGTATGTTTGTGGGAACCCTTGATCCGCAAGCAACCAACTCGCAATTTATGATGTTTTTCAAGCCAACTACCTTCCAGGCCTTGATTGACAAGCTAGCGCAAATGGATCAGATGGGCCATAAACCCCCTCTTCCAAAGCCGGACTCCCGAAATGAAAAGGGGAAGGGAAAAGCGACCGTTGTCGCTAATGCTCAACAACAACCGAGCGACTCGAAACCGGTTATTCGTCAAAATAATACGCGTCCATACGTGGCCCTTGAAGAGAGGCTAGGACGTTCTTACTCCTTTCCCCGCGATAAAACGAGGAGGTTATTCGAGCTGGCGTTACGCAACCGACTCATAAATCTGCCGGATCCAAAACGTCCGTTGCAACCAAGTCATGTCAATGAGCCCAACTACTGTCCTTATCATCGAGTACTGGGCCATCCGATCGAAGATTGCTACGTTTTCAAAAATTGGCTTGAAAACCAGTACCGACAGGGCAAATTCGCGTTATCTGACAAATGGAAGGTGAATTCCCCGCAGCCCCACACATCTAAGGGGACGAATACGCCGGGGGCAACATGCTCCGTCGTTGAAGAAGCTCCTTGGGAGGTTGTATTATCAACCAAGACAAAGAGGATGCTAAACGATCTTCAGACATGCCCAGCGATTAGGTGGAAGAACCCGTTAGAACCGCAGGTCATTGAGGGGATGTTGAAGCCACGTCCAACTCCAAAGACCGATGGAGGTGGCTCAAGCACTCGCAACCGGCCGTCAAAATCTTCGAAGAAGAAGAAAAAGAAATCAAAGAAGCCCGTGAAGCCTGGCGACAAGCGCTCGGACTTGCAAAAACAAATTGACGCGCTAGAGGAATACAACTAGAAGGCACGGACTCCCATTACATTCTAAGAGTTCCTCAATCACGTCTTTCAAGAGGAAGATGAGGAAGAAAGTTCATCTGATGATTCTGAAGAATGCGTGGCGAGCTGTCATGTGATTTCCCACTCGTTCATGGATGATGAGGAGACCCCTTGTACTGAAACGCCGGGGGCAGATCCTGAACCAAAAATTCTGGAGCCATCAGATGAAGTAATTGACACACTCCTTAATGAAGCTCGGTTGAAAAGTAAAGCTGATCGAGAACGCGAGATGACCATATTTGAAAGGGCCAAGCGCCAGCGACTTGATGAAAGAGCTGAGATGATCCCGCTGGAGCAAAACACCCCCACTGCCGACAAAAGCCAATTCAAGATGAGGAAAAAGTTTGCTAAAACCATATCAATGGGCATGAAGCTACCATCCTCTGAAGGAAACATCACCGGTGAAATGGAAATGCACCCCTCCTATTGCTTATATCATCAGAAGGTGTCGCACCCCACTCAAGAGTGCAAAGCTTTCGATAGATGGTGGCGAGGGTATGTAGCTCATCGACAACACTTTAAACGGGAAAAGCGTAAAACTCGTAGGGAGCAAATAAATATGACTGAAGAGCTTGAAAGAACTACCGGCGATTGTCGCATGGTTAACACTAGAGGGTCACAAGTGCTTACATTCGGGAGCGATTCTGATGAGGAGCTGGAACTTGCCCCTCTCTTTAAAGAGTCCACTTCGGGAAAAGAAGAAGTGCCGAAGGTTTGCGAAAATATACGGCTGCGTAATCGGACGCTGCCTGAAAAGAATCTCGGACCCTCGAACAGAAAAGATAAAGGGAAAGAAAAGGTCTCTGAAGATATCGTCTTAGATGACCAAGTTCTGGAGGAGCTAAGCGCCAACAACCCGCCGAAGAAGAATAAGGTGGATTACAACGTCTTAGCACATCTGAGGAAGCTGCCCTCACAGCTCAGCATTCTTGACGCCCTTTTGCTATCAAAAGAGGCGAGAGATTCGTTGATTAAGGCACTCCAAGATCCAGAACAATTCCAAGCATGCCTGGCCGAGGAAAAGATGAAGGATGAATTGGAGGAAGTGCACACGGCCGATGTCACTTTTGGCGACGAGGACCTTCTCCTTGGGACGTGCGAACACAATCGCCCCTTCTATGTCTCAGGATACCGCCACGATATAAAGATAGGCAAAATCCGGATCGACAATGGATCCTCCGTTAATCTCCTCAACATGCGGGTGTTAAAAGAAATCTGCATGAGCGTCCAACACCTTGCTCGTGACAAGATCACCATCTCCGGGTTTGACTCCCAGTCATCAAGAACTCTTGGGTCTGTGATACTGACGCTACGTTTCGGGCTACTCGTCACGGACGTTAAGTTCCACATCATAGACGCCAAGACATGCTACAACGCTTTGCTCGGCCGACCATGGTTACACGAGTACAACATCATCCCTTCTACGCAACATCAGTGTATGAAGTATTTTAAAGATGGTTTTGAGTATACCGTGACGGGAGAACTGAACCCATTCTCTATGAACGAGGTCCGCAAATACGAAGATGCCAAATACTTCTTACCGGATTTCGAAGACACGGAGAAGTGTCACAAGCCGGAGAACAAAGCTAACGCCACCATCCCTGTCTTCGGCAGTGATACTGAAGAGGAAGAGGAGATAGTTTATTCGGGTCCGCTCCAACACAACAAGCCAGGACCGTCCACTCCTACGTTGGTCTTTGGTAGCGACTCGGAAGATGAGATCCATGCTGTATTCTCTGCTCTACCTTCAATACGAACGTCCGCTGACGAAGAGCAAAGTCTACAAGTCGCCATAGTGCCGCTTAAACACCATAAAGAACTGGATGCACTTAATATTTACAATGTAGAAGAGCTGCAAACGTTCTATATCCCTCCCAGGCGAGAAAGCGAGAAAGCAATTCTGTTCTACCGCTCTGAAGAAACCAAGGTGGAAAAAGAAATCTGGCGTGGCGCGGATCCTACGCTCGACAGGCTTCAGCCTATTCGTCTCCCCAGATATTATACAGAAGGTTTGAAGAGGCTACTGAAGCGCCAGGGGATATCCGTCAAGCAGACCATTCGAAAAGCCAAGTTCTACGACAAAGTCTGGAACGTTCCCGGGACTCAACGCAAATTGCCTAATGGGAGAATGGAAACAAAAGGGCTTGGATACATCCGGTCAAAGAAATGGGAGCTACTACACGGTTGCTACGTTGTGTATGACTTTGATGAAGAAGCGGATGCTCAATAGGAAGATGCTAATCCTGAACCAGTGAAAGTTCCATATGCAAAAGTGCCCAGTCCATCGTTCGAAGAACAAATGGACAAATTTATAAGGGAAGCTGGTCAAAAAGTCCGAGACGACCATAACCGCGAAATGGCCATCTACGAGAAAGCCAAAACGAAACGCCTCCTCCAACAGGCCATGAAAGATGAAAATGCCGCTCCTTATCAACCTGTTATAAAGAAGACTCGACGCAGAGGCAGAAACAAATCGAAACGCGAAAAAGGCACTCAACAGCAACGAAGCGAGGCTAAAAGGACACGCAAGCAGAAACCAAGCAGTTCCGATCTATCCCTCATGAGAAAAATGGGTCGAGCATACTCTTTTCCTCGGGACAAGACGAAGAAAATACTTGACCTCGCTTTAAAACATCAGATGCTTACACTGCCGGAGTCCAAGCACCCCGAACAAGCAGGCGAAGTCTCTGACCCAAACTATTGCTCTTACCATCAAGTAATAGGGCATCCTCTTGAAGATTGCTTCACCTTCAAGAATTGGGTTGAAGATCAGTATCGGCTTGGCAAATTTGCTCTGTCTGACAACTGGAGGGTAGCGCCGCCACAGAAGCACGAACCCAAAGCCGCAAGAGAAGAACCAATTCCGCATTGGGATTGGAAGCGAATCCGTACTTGTCACGTGATAACGATATCAAAAGAAGAGCCCGAGAACATGGACAACCTTCCCTGGTGCTTTGAAAACAGCAACGACGAGGTGATCTCAGAATTTCCCCCAGCTCCTAAAGAACTGGAGGATGGAATACATACCACCACAGATAACCTCAAGAAAATTGAATTGGGAACGGCGAATGATCTGCGACCGACGTTCATCAGCGAGCTGCTATCTGAAGAAAGGGTGGCCGCGTTAAAAGACGTGCTTCTACAGCATAGAGATTGCTTTGCGTGGAACTATTCCGAAATGCCGGGACTAGATCCAGAAATCGCTGTGCATAGATTGGCGATATCTCCGGACATCAAGCCAGTCAAACAACCGCCGAGGAGAATGCGGCTCGAGCTTGAGATGAACATCAATGCTGAGGTCAAGAAGCTGATCGACTCTGGCTTCATCCAGGAAGTTCAATACCCTGAATGGATCGCCAACATCGTCCCGGTGATGAAGAAAAATGGGACGGTGCGCATATGCGTGGATTTTCGGGATCTCAATAAAGCTTGCCCGAAGGACGATTTCCCGGTGCCAGTCACCAAACTGATGATAGACAATACATCCACTCATGAAGTTTTCTCCTTCATGGACGACTCATCGGGGTATAACCAGATAAAGATGCATCCCGAAGACCAGAAGCACACCGCCTTCCGGACCCATTTGGGAATATTCTGTTATAAAGTGATGCACTTTGGATTAAAGAACGCCGGTGCCACTTATCAAAGGGCCATGACGAAGATCTTCGATGACCTTATACATGAAATCGTCGAATGCTATATCGACGACCTCGTGGTTAAGAACAAATCATACGAGGAACATCTCGAGCATCTAAAGACTGTATTTCAATGCCTTCGACAATACAACTTGAAGATGAACCCTCTCAAGTGTGCATTCGGAGTTTCCTCGGGCAAATTCCTAGGATTCATCGTCCGACACCGGGGTATCGAAATAGATCCGTCCAAGATCAAGGCGATCATGGAAATGCCTCCGCCAAGGACTCTCAAACAATTGCGGTCTCTCCAAGGAAAGCTCGCATATATTCGGCGATTTATAGCCAACCTCTCTGGCAAGTGCCGCCCTTACAGTCACCTGATGAAGAAGGGAACTCCATTCGTCTGGGATCAAAAATGCCAGGGCGCGCTGGACGAAATTAAACAGTACCTGCAGAATCCGCCAGTGTTGGCTGCTCCGGTTAAGGAAAAACCTCTCATTCTTTATACAACCGCCCTCGAAGGTTCCTTAGGCGCATTATGGGCACAAGAGAATGACCAAGGGAAAGAAAGAGCTCTCTATTACTTGAGTCGAGTTCTTCTGGGGGCAGAAAGCAACTACTCTCCCATTGAAAAACACTGCCTGGCGTTGATCTTTGCGATAACAAAGCTCAGGCACTATGCATTGGCGCATGAGGTCCGTCTCATTTCGAAGGTCGACCCTCTTAAATATTTGATGTCGAAGGCTATATTGACAGGTCGACTCGCTAAATGGGCTCTGCTCTTGATGGAGTTCTCAATAACGTATCAACCCCTCAAGGCAGTCAAAGGCCAGGCTATCGCCGACTTCCTCGCTGAGCATCCGATACCCGCCGATTCTCCTTTAAATTGCGATCTTCCAGACGAACATGCGTTTGACGCTATCGATGGGAACGACACCCGATAGGAGCTTTATTTTGACGGAGCATCTTCCATGAAAAAGCGCAAACAAAGTACCCCTATAATCAAATCGGGAGTAGGCCTCATCTTCGTAACTCCACAAGGAGGGATTATGCGCTTCGCCATCTCCTTAACAGAGCCGAGGACGAATAACGAAGCCGAATATGAAGCTTTGATAGCAGGTCTCGAGATCGCCATCGACATGGGAATTGAAAACCTTCTCATATACGGAGATTCTTAACTGGTCGTTAGTCAAGTAAACGACGACTACCAAACATGCAAATCAGAATTGGTGAAGTACGGCGAAAAAGTACAACAATTGTTGACCCAAATTCCTTCCTATACATTGGAAAACATACCGCGCACGGAAAACAGCAAAGCAGACGCGTTGACCAAACTTGCTAAAGAACTGGCTGACGAGAACCTCGATGACGTTAGAATCGTGGTACAAAGCCGTCGGGTGCTTGCTCCAGCAGAAATATCTCCGGAATCATCCGAAGAAAAAGGAGCGAGTGAGCAGACGACCTTGCAAGTAAAAAATTGGGAAAATACCGTGGAATGAAGAGAAGTCTTCATAGACTACTTTAAATCCCACCGAATGCCTGAAGAAGCGTCCACAAGACATCAGCTCATGAAACGAGCTCTGTCTTTTGCCTTCGTCAACGATACTCTGTACAAGAGGTCGTTTGATTCTTTGTTGTTGAGATGCCTGGGACCTGACGAAGCGAAAAGAGTCGTCCAGGAAGTTCATGACGGACTCTGCGGTTCTCACCAAGCAGGCCCAAAGATGAAGTTGAAGATCAAACTGTTGGGCTACTACTGGCCCACGATGATCTAGGACTCCTTCAAATATGCGAAGCAATGCCACTCATGCCAAATTCATGGGGACTTCATCCACCAACATCCAAATCCACTCCATCCAACGGTGGCTAGCTGGCCGTTCGAGATGTGGGGAACTGACATAGTCGGCCCCATCGAACCAGCATCGTCTAGGGGACATCGTTTCATCCTGGCGACGACTGACTACTTCTCCAAATGGGCAGAAGCGGTACCACTGAGGGAAGTGAAGACGGAGAATATCCTCCATTTCTTCAAGACGCATGTCATATATCAGTTTAGAACTCCGCGACGGATCATTTCCGATAACGGGCCAGCTTACAGAAGCCACAAGATCAGTCGCTTTGCGCAACAGCACAATATAGACTGGAGATATTCCTCGGCTTATAATCCGCGAGCTAATGGTCTAGCTGAAGCCTTCAACAAGACCCTGACAAAGATCATGAAGAAAACAGTGTCCCGAAATAAGAAAGACTAGCACGAGAGACTGCAAGAGGCTCTTTGGGCGTATCGAACTACGTTCAAGACGGCCACGAACACAACGCCGTACGCGTTGGTGTTTGGGACGGAAGCAGTACTCCCCCTCGAGATAGAGTTACCCTCTCTACGAGTGGTAGTCCACTACGAGCTGACGGACGAAGAAAATGCTCACCTTCGGCTTGAGGAGCTTGACGCCCTTGATGAAACCCGGCTCATAGCGCAACAGAATCTGAAAGCTTATAAAGCAAAGATGACGCGCTCATATGAAAGATTGACCCGACCGAGGACATTCCGCCAAGGCGAGCTCGTGCTAGTGGTCAAAAGGCCTATGATCCCCAATCGCGCCAAGCGGGGAAAGTTTGAGCCAAACCATGAAGGCCCGTACATCATAGATAAGGTCTACCAGGGTGGGGCCTATCTACTCATGGACATGCACGGTGAAAGGCCTTTCAGGCCAATAAATGGTCGCTTCCTAAAGAGATACTACGCTTAATGAGCCACAGCCTAGGTCAATGATAGATGACGACGACTATGTCCGCTCGCTATCTTCCTAAGCTCAAGCTTTATAAACAATAGCCGGCCTTCTCCATGGCGGACCGAAACGTCCTTAAACTAATAACGGACCGAAACGTCCTTAAAACTAATACCGTAGCATCCGTAGGCTAAAAAAAAATATAAAAAAAATATAAATAAATAAAAACGGTATGTCCATAAGCAAAAAGGGCACGGATGAAAACCCGAGAGGGCTCCGTGAGTAAAAACAGCAGGACTACCGGTGGGTGTTCGTGAAAACCCGAAAGGGCGCGACCTCGTGGAAAAATGTATATAAAAAGAAAAAGAAAAAAAAAACGGTATGTCCACAAGCAAAATGGGCACGGATGAAAACCCGAAAGGGCTCCGTGAGTAAAAACAGCAGGACTACCGGCGAGTGTTTATGAAAACCCGAAAGGGCGCAACCTCGTTAAAAGAACACTTACAAGATCCTCTCGACCTTGTAAGGAGAAACCACCTGCGTGAGATCCTTACGACTCACAAGGGAGCAACACACTTAGGGATCCTCACGATTCATAGGGAGAAAATACACTCACGAGATCCTCACGACTCGTGAGGAGAACTCTCTTATGGGACCCTCACGGCTCATAAGATTTGAAAGTCTTAAGTTACAGAGACCTAAATCCGTGCTTAAGAAAACCCCCACAAATTTCCAATATTGCCCTACAAGTGTTTCAATATTGACCCTTGTATACAATCCACGGGCGCGAATAAACATTTCCCTAACCAAGTCCCGTCCGCAACTGGGGATATGTTCGCATGACCCTTGTAAGTCCTCTCGATTTACAAGGAGAAAACCCTACTGTAGGATCCTTACGACTTACAGAGAAACAAACACTTAGGAATCCTCACGATTCCTAAGGAGAAAATACACCTACACGATCCTCACGACTTGTAGGGAGAAATACCTTTGTGAAACCCTTACGGCTCACGAAGTCGAAAGCCTTAGTCGACAGGACCTTAACCCTGATCGCTAAGCCACCTTTGTTTGACATCGACAGAGGCAGATGATGATTCGCTCCTGGTAATATCCCAGTTGTAGCGGTGCTGATGCCGAAATCGGTGTCTAATTCCAGGTTTACGGCGGAAAGCCAGTAGACCGCACATGCATACGAAATAGCCGAAATGATAGGGCAACTTGCAATAAAAAGCAGCAAGTAAAAATGTATGCGTGCAAAATAGCCGAAATGATTGGGCAACTCGCAATAAAAAGCAGCGAGTAAAAATAAAAAAAATATAGCCGAAATGATTGGGCAACTCGCAATAAAAAGCAGCGAGTAAAAATAAAATAAACAGCCGAAATGATTGGGCACCGCGAAAAATAGCCGAAATGATTGGGCAATCGCGACCTTCGCGATATAAAAGCTGAAATGATAGAGCAACGCGGAAATAAAAAAAAAGAAATGATAAAACTTTGGCTCTACAGTTAAGATCACATCGATCCCTGCATACAATCCAAGGGCGTAAACGAAGAGGGAACCATACTTTCCCAACAGGATCCGCCAGAAAACGAAGCCAAATTCCGATGGTTCATCCCAACGCTAGGGAAACAAGTAATCCCTAGCAAACACCTCAACTCACGGATACAAACACTCCTTGATGAGAGCCTCCTGATTCGCGTCGACTCGCAGAGCAACCAGTGCCTCCGTGGGAAATCCTCGACTCGTTTCAACCCCAAGGAAACAAATAATCCTTGGCGCTAGGGAAACAAATAATCCCTAGCAAACGCCTCAACTCACGGATACAAACACTCCTTGACGAGAGCCTCCTGATTCGCGTCGGCACGCAGAGCAACCAGTGCCTCCGTGGGAAATTCTCGACTCGTTTCAACCCCAAGGAAACAAATAATCCTTGGCGCTAGGGAAACAAATAATCCCTAGCAAATTCCTCAACTCACGGATACAAACACTCCTTGATGAGAGCCTCCTGATTCGCGTTGACTCGCAGAGCAACCAGTGCCTCCGTGGGAAATTCTTGACTCGTTTCAAACCCAAGGAAACAAATAATCCTTGGCGCTAGGGAAACAAATAATCCCTAGCAAATTCCTCGACTCACGGATACAAACACTTCTTGACGAGAGCCTCCTGATCCGCGTCGACTCGCAGAGCAACCAGTGCCTCCGTGGGAAATTCTCGACTCGTTTCAAACCCAAGGAAACAAATGATCCTTGGCGCTAGGGAAAAAAATAATCCCTAGCAAATTCCTTGACTCACGGATACAAACACTCCTTGACGAGAGCCTCCTGATTCGCGTCGGCTCGCAGAGAAACCGGTGTCTCCGCGGGAAAATTCCCGATTCGTCTCAACTTGCAAGATGAAACCTCAGGCAGCAGGGACTAAAAAACTTGCTTCCTGAACAATGGGACCCTGCAAGTCGATCCAAAAAGATCTCTTGCATACTATTCACGGGTCTCACTCTCCAAAGTTGAATCTCGACAAGGAGGGAAACAACCGCTTACGGGCCCTCTCGACTCGTAAGAGGGAAAAATTCTCTTATAGGATCCTTACGACTTATAAGAGAAAACCACACTTAGGAGTCCTCACGATTCCTAAGGAGAAAAACCCACCTACGAGATCCTCTCGATCCGTAGGGAGAAAAATCCCTATGAGACCCTCACAGCTTATAGAGTTGAAAAGTCTTAGGCAGCAGATCTGAACCTGCGGCCTAAGCCATCGCTATGCCTTAAGAAAGTCAAGATGCGTGCTCTATTATCTGTTGACCACGGTTACTAAGGTGGCATGCTGATAATAAAAGAAAGAAAAGACGGAGAAAATGACACAAGACATTACAAAAAAATGTGTATCTTTTATTCATAAACTTGATTGGGTACAGGATACATTATGTCAAAGAATAAAAAATATATATACACATTCTTTTATCTACAAGTACAAACGATACAAAGAGGGATAGCTACTGAGGAGGAAGTGTCTTTAGTAAATCCACAAGCTGCTCTCGCACTTCCTTCAGCGCCTCCTCCTGAGTGACTGCCGCGGCCACCTCCGCTTCCACCTGGGCCCGCTGCTGTAAAAAGGATGAAAGTTGCTCCTCGGCCGCCTTCTGGGCTGCTTCTTGGCTGGGTGCGTCCCGCTCGACAACGTCAAGCTGTTGCCTCAAGGATAAGCCCTCGGAAAGACATTGCAGAAGACCCTCAAAGGCAACCTTCAGCCGTACAGCATTGGCCTCCACCCGAGCATGCAGTTGGGCAGACTTGCTCGAAGTCTCACCGCGCTCCTTACGCCTTGAAATGACTTCTTGTTCGAGATGGCGGAAGTAAGAATCGCTCCGCTCAATCCACGCTGCTCTTTGATGGCTAGCGGCCAAGGTCTCGGGAGCGGGACGCAGCGACTCCAACTGATGCAGGCGGGCCTCGATCTCCCTGCAATGGTTAACCCAAGATGCGACGATGCCCTCGTCATGGAAGTTGGCAAATATCACCAAAATCGGGTTAACCGTCGTAGCAAAGTCCGCAGCAGACGTAGGAGTCTCGACGTCGAGTTCCTCGATATAGTCGCTTAACATGCGCAGACTATTTGCCGCACCTTTCGAAGACGGTCGTCTCAGATAAGGACCCGCCGGCATTGTAATGCGAGGCTCGAAGGGCGCCGAGACTGGAACAACAGCTGAAAAGAAGCAGGATGTGATCAGATAACAGTAAAAAAAAATAATAAAAAGGGGGGAGTTATCGACGTGATATTCGCCGTACCAGCTGAGACAGGTGGCAAAGCTGGAAGGACCGGTGGCGCAGCCGATCTTTTATCCCCTCCTTCAATCTGTAGCACTGCAGTCGAGATGAGAAAAAAGGGGGGTTAGAAATAATTCCATCAATGAAAAAAGAAGGATATCAATGGAAATCATACCCACCAACGCCACCAGAGGAAGAGGCAAGTTCGGATGGGAAAGAGAAGTGTGGGAGCAACACCTGATAAAGATGGTCAAAAAACACTCCTGAAAGACGCAACAGTATGACTTTAGTATACGGATCATGCGTCTGAAAAGTCAGATTAATAAGTTGCAAACTCATACCTTCCAACATCTTTGACGGTATGAGAGAGGGCTGAGAGGTGTCCACCGCCAAGGCAGTAGTTGAAGGTGCTCCTTCGAGCAGTGGGGCATCAGCGCTGGCTGCACCTGCGTTACGAAAAAAGGTGAACTTGTCAGAAAGGATTGTAAGGTAAAGAAAGACAGCAACTTGGGATTTACCTGATGAGCTGCAGGCTGAAACGGAGGCGACTCCTTCCTCCATTGACATGAGGCCGCCGCCCGTGGCCTCATCACCCGACTCGATAGGGACCGTTGTCGTGCTCGCAAGACCTGGAGACGGCGGAAGATCGTACATAGGGAGGGCAATGATTGGAGCGTTGCCGGACTCTTGGGAGGGAGCGGCTAACTCTTCCCCAGGAGTCGTACCCATCTCACTCGCTACTTCTGCGGGCTCCTCGGTCTCCATCGGCTCATCCGCCGTCATCACGAGATCGCCGGCCTCAAGTGCCTCGTCCGCCACCACCCTGGGCTCAGTTGTAATGATCATTTCATCTGCCGCCACTTCAGACTGGGCATCAATGACCTTCTCGGCTGCAGACCCCTCAACCTCCATCTCAGGCCCCGAAGCCTCAGCGACGTTGCCCACCGTCGGCTCAGGTTCGGTAGGAGCCGCCTCCTCTGTTTCCTTGGGTTCAACGGTCTCCGCCTCCCCCTCGGTTGGACTTGGCCCTATAAGATAAAATATATAAGAACCGATGGCATTATAACTCTTACAACAAAATCTTGGGAGAAATATTACCTGAAGTGGATTTATCATTTGCGCTCCGAGCTGCGCACACCACTTGTCTGCGAGCAGTGGATAGGAGGATGACAGGGGCCTCTTCGGAAGGAGTATCAGCACGAGGGACGGTGCTGGGGCCCGCTCCCATAGCCAAGGCAGCCATGCGTGCCTTTGCTTCGCGCCTCGATCGCTTCCGTTCCTCCCGGGCTGTCGCGATGGACCTCTGTGACGCTTCCTTCAAGGCGTCGTCATCCTCGTTCAGAGATGCCTCCAGATCCTTTAAGGCATCTCTCATCGGCTCTTCAAGACGAACCTCCTGCGGTGGCCCAGAGGAAGCGGGAACATCGGCAGCTGGCGGAACATTTGCGTCGCTTGGTGGGAACGGCATTGAGGTTTCTGCAATAAAAAGGGAGAGGTTAGATTGACCATAACACAAGGAGAATAAAAACTTGATGAATCGAAACTTACTGAGGCCTAAAGACGCTCTAAGGCGTTCCTCCTCTTGGAAGGTCTTGAGTGAAGCGGCAATGGCTTCCTCATCAGTGATGCCTGTTGGAAGAAAAGAAAGAAAAACGTTAGTCAAATGCAATGAGAAGAATATGATGCAATAAAGAAAATACGACTAGTAGTTACCTGATTGCGCAAGCTCAGCTAGCCACGCGTCACGCTTTGCCAACCACGCTGAAGTTTCGAGAGCGGCTTCAAGTCTGTATCATCCGGCGGCGGCATGACTAATCCCTCGTTAGTCCCATATTCGATCAGGCCCTCGGTGTAGGGAGCATGGGGTTCCTGACCGAACACGGCATCTGCAGCGAAGAGTGACTTCTTTTTCTTCTGCCCTCCGACCCTAGGCTCATGTGGGATTGACTTACGCTTAGCAGCCACTTTGGGACGGCGGGTCCCGATGTCCACACCCACGCCAGACTCTGGCGAAACTACAACCACTGTCTCCACTGGAGCACAGGGCGCTGGGGGTGCATCCGCAATATCAGGGAGCGGCAATCCACGTGGAGGACTCTGCGCACGCGAAGGTCCGGCTCTGGCATCTTTTAAAGGGGGATTACCGGGGTCCTTGGCACCAAAGGAGCGTTGCGATCGCTACCTGGGGGTGCACCCTTACGGTCGATCAGCAACCGCCTTTTCTCCTTTATGACCGCTCCCGTCGAATGACTGTACCATTCTGTGTATACCCTGAGGAGTCGTGGGGCACAAGCCGGCTCACTGATAAAGAAGTGGGAGCCCGTGTTTAGACGCATGAAATGATGTAGCGCTCTCTCCATACCTTCTTCGGTCGCGGCAGGTTCCGATAAGAAAGCCTCCAGCGGTACCCCTTGATTATAGCTCAGCTGTTGGGCGAAACGATGCGGGTTATATCTCATGAAGATCGCTGCCCCGTTCTGCCTAAACACCAAGAAGCCCGGTCTGATAGAATATAAGTGAAGGGTCTCCCGGGCTGTTAAAACTGAAGCTCCATCCTTGAAGGTGTCTTGTAATGGCCGCACTGCAGTGGTGGACGCTTTTCCAATAGTCAACACCTTGTCAATAAAAGACACACCGGCTCCAACGGTGTGGGAGCGAAGGAGTAAACCCCTGGCATTTCGTGGTGATGGATTTACAATTGATGCGCCGATCAGCTATATAATGCGAGGAAAACTGCACCTTTCGTAGAACGAGGGCCTTTTATGCATACCGAAAACACCCGATGTATGTAGCTCGAGCCACGACATAAAGTAGTGCATCGGGAAGACCACGTGCAATACCCTGGGCTCGTTAGCATCCGCTGCTCGGCTGAGGCCATGATATAGGTGTGCAAGCCAGCGATCCCAACGGCCACCTTTACCCCGATGGTCATCCGGTGGGCTGGGTAAAAGACGGAAGGCCGCATACGGTGAGAGTGCATTGGGAGAGCAAACCAACTCAGCCAAAGCCCAAGAAATCCTAAAAAGAAGGCCTCCTCGTCCATCTCGGGGGCTGCGACTTCCGCAAAAGACATGGTTGGGGAGTTAGGAAGAAAAAAATCCTTTTGGTCTATTTCCTTCGCCGGCAGGTTATCCAAACCTAAACCGAAAGGGTCCTCAAGGGTGGCAAACTTGGCAGCTTCGGCCGAGAGGACGTTTGGGTGAAGGAACCGAGCAATGAAATCCTCAAAACTAACTCCGCGGCTCCCACGCTCAATGAAAAGGGCCTCGTAGATGTTCAACACCTTGATCAGACTTGGAAATTGGCGTTGAACAGCGTTCTCCGGCATGAGCCCCCTTACCACCGGCTTAGCACCAAAGACGTACTCATCTGTCGGGAGCAACTCCTCATAATGTTCCCCCATGACTGGTAAACTGGATACCTCCGTGAACTCCTCCAAAGAGATTGACACTTCCTGATCCATGGCAAGGAAAGTGTGGGTAGGAATATTCCACTGCTCCAAGAAGGCCTTGAACCACCAGGTGGGAAGCGTGGGATACTGGAAGAGGGAGACGTAGATTGCGGTATACAATCCTAATCTTATCAACTGTGACTTCTTCGTCGACAGGATATACCGGGCCCACGGCAGATAGCCGATTGGGTGGCGGGGGATCAGACCGATATTATATGATTGCCCCCAAGGTCACGCCTCACCTTGACAGATACGGCGTCCCAGGATATCCAAAACCATGGGACGCTGAACCGGAATCGCATCTATGGTGGGATGTAGAAAGCCCTTCGATGTCCAATCAACCATCTCCACGGCGTACTGCACCGGGGGTGGGCTGGCGTAATGAATCGCCGTGATGGGTTCTGACGGCGCCGAGCATGTGAAGCTGCGTCGACGCATAATAATCTGGTTATACCACGACCCCCAAAGGTGGAGACTCTTGTACTCCGGGTCGTATTCTCTAATCATGGCCAGGACTTCACGATCCAAGGGCGCCTCGGGAAATCCCTCCTCCTCCGAACAAACGGGAACGAGGTGTCGAGAGACATGATCGCTGCAAAAGAACAATTAGCCGTTAGTGTTGCAATTCCAACGCTTAACGTTTAAAAGAAAAAAAATGCATTAATTAATCAATTAAATTAAAAAAAAAATTATTAATTAAATTAAAACTAATTAATTACACCGCACAGCAGTGCAGCGGGTAGGGGACCCAATGGGGACCCACAAAATCGGAATGAAAATGACTCTTTTAATAAGACAGCCTCATCATTGGGTGAGACTGTCAGTTAAAGAAAAGATCCCCAAGAGAATATTATCATCAGTAGGGAATCCCTAGAGACAAGGAGAAAATCTCCTCTTTCAGAGCAAAGCTCCGTCACAGAATGACACTTGTCAAATTCTGGTCTCAAAGGAATAAAATTCCTTAAAGGAGCATAGCTCTGTGGTAATAATGGAAAAAGTCCATCAGAAAAAATTTTACACTTAAAAGAATTAAAAATTTTGGAATCTTGAAAGATTCATGAAAAACTTATAAAAAGATTCTTCATTTTTCAAATCTAAAAGATCTATTTTTGGATCCATGAGCAAAGCTCTGTTCATGGGTTAAAACCCATGAACAAGATCTCTATAGATCTATGGATTCATGAGAGCAAAAGCTCTATTGGTTAATTAAAATTAATTTAACTTAAAATTAATTTTACCTAAAGTTTTCTAACTTGGAAAATGAGAGCAAAGCTCTAAAGTTCTGGAAACGAGAGCAAAGCTCTGAAGTTCTAAGCAAGAGCAAAGCTCTGGAAATCAAAATCTAGAAAACGGTGAGATTTTTCTAAGGGCCAGAGGTCCTATTTATAAGGCGCTTGCGCCCCTTGAGCTCACCCCTTGATCCAACGGTCAAGAGCTTGCCACCGCTGCACTCACGTGCGCGCCACGTGAGAGTAACGGTGGGGGAGCATTTGTTTCCCCCAATCAGAGCAAAGCTCTGCTAGAAATTCAAAATTCAAAATTTTGAAGCAACGCTTCAAATCTCGGGCGCAACGCGCCACATGTCAGGCGCTGATACGTCAGCACAGCGCCCAAGAAGGCGCGCCCAATCAGAGCAAAGCTCTATTTTAAGCAAAATTAAAGGAAGCAACGCTTCAGTTGCGCAACCGCTGCGCTGCGCGACACGTGTTAGCGCAGTTGCGCTGCGCTTTGCGCTGCGCGACACGTGTCATGCGCTGGGGCGTTTGCGCCAAACAGAATCAAGATTCTAAAGAAATTTTTCTGTTCTTGTTAAAACAAGAAGATTTTCTTCTGTAAAACAGAAGCCCTTGGATCAAAGATCCAACGGTGGGGAAAATTCCCCAAATCACTCAGAGAAACATCTCTTTAACAAATTTAACTAATTTATGGGCACTATAAAAAGGACCCTAGACCTCAATTCAAAGGCATCAACATTTCTTGAAAAATCAAGAAACTTCAAACAGAGAGAACTCTGAGAAAAATTCCAAGGAAAAGGTAAAAACCTTCACAAAAGAGAAGAAATTTCTTCTAATAGATCATTGATCTAAAAACCAGATCAATGATCTTCATATAAAAAAGAACAGTGCTTTGCACTTCTCATGAACCACTGGTTCTTTAAACAAGAAAAAACAAAAATAAAAAAAAATAGTGCTTTGCACTTTTATGAACCATTGGTTCTTGAATCTAAAAAGATTCCTAAATCATAGTGCTTTGCACTTGCAAACTGCGCTGTTGCGCTCTTGGGAGAGCGCCACATGTCAGCATATGAACCACTTGCGCTATGCGCTTTGAGATAGAGTTTTGCTCTCTGTAATTGGCGCATCTCACCAGAGTGCGCCACGCGTCAGCAGTGCAAGCGCAGCGCACTAGCGTAGCGCACTGCGCTTGCGCGACACGTGTCAACACTACAAGCGCTCGCGCTCTCTGATTGGTGCAAAGCGCCTGAAAATGCAATGCATTTCCTAAAGGGCCAGGCCCAAATCAAAAAGACCTAGCAGGCCTAATTAAATTGATGCTCTGCATCATTTATAAATGGGCAGAGCCCAAACAAAATAATAAAAATGCTATGCATCATTTACAAATGGGCAGAGCCCAAAACAAATTGATGCTATGCATCTTTTATGGGTAGAGCCCAAATAAAAATGCAATGCAAAAGCAAATAAAATGTTGAACATTTTCAACTGGACTTAGCCCAATTTTGGCCGTAAGTCCTCAAATTAAATTGAATGAGCAAGATTGCTCTCTTAAATCAATTTACCTCCGGTTCGAGAGTACATCTCCGAACTCCTTTGACACTTCTCGTTGTAATCCTTCAACGACGTCAGAGAGGCGACGGGTCCCAACGACCACACATGAATATGGACTGCGGGGTCCCTAAATTCGTGGACCGAAACGTCCTTAAACTAATATTGGACCGAAATGTCCTTAAACTAATGATGGACCACTACGTCCTTAAACTGGCGATGGACCGAAACGTCCTTAAACTAATATTGGACCGAAATGTCCTTAAACTAATGACGGACCACTACGTCCCTAAACTGGAACATAGACCACCACATCCCTAAACAGGAATATGGACCACCACGTCCCTAAACTGGAGCAACAGAGCCCCCAAATGCTCTTTTACCGGATCTAAACGGTCCCGTTTAGGTTGATCTTAGCCTCAAATACGGCTAACGTATCCTTAAACATTTAAATGGACTATGAAACTTCAAATCGATTTTGGTTCGAGGGTACATCTCTGAACTCCTCTGACACCTATCGTTGTAATCCTTCAACGACATCAAAGAGGTGATGAGTCCTGACGGCCATATATTAAACAGATCACCACGTTAAGTTGATCTTGGTCTCAAACAGGACTAACGTATCCTTAACGAACGTTTAAGTTGATCTTAGCCTCAATACGGCTAATGTATCCTTAAACAAAAAACACCCAACCCAAATCTAAGTAATTACGGATTTGGACTAATCCCACGTCCTACGGGCGACGGCATAACTTAGTCTCCGTATACAATCCACGGACAACCACAAACAAAACAACACACACGACACGAAGTGAAATTCTGGAGAAGGAGAAAGTGGTTACCGCGATGCGGTAGCGTAATTAACTGCAGGGGCTTGCGCCTGCAGGGAAGAGCGTCCCCACAATCAAAAACCCCTCAAGCGAGGGGGAATCTGACGAAGTCCGCTACATCGGCCGCATCCGTCTAAACCTCCGATACACGGTGCCATAAATCAACTTGGCATCTTCGGAGAGGTAGACGGATAAAACCATATAGCATTTGCCCCGAATCTCAGCGTCAGGACTTCGCAGTCTTGTGCGCCGTCTTTCGGAGGGGAACAATCGCTTCCAAGACCGATGTTGATATGGCTCTGCTCTCGCTGTATGCGCGGCTTTTGGTTCATGCTTCTGTGGCGGGGTTACCCTCCAACTGCTGGATAGAGCGAACCTACCGAGCTGATATTGGTCTTCTACCCAGTTTTTGAATGTAAAGCAGTCTTCGAGAGGATGTCCTATTGCCCTGTGATAGGAGCAATAGTCCGGGTGAGAGACTTCGCCTGCTTGCTCGGGATGCTTGGACTTCGGGAGGGTCATCATCTGATGTTTTATGACAAGATCGAATATCTTCCTTGTCTTGTCTTGGGGAAAAGAATATGCTCGACCCATCTTTTTTATAAGAGACGAATCTGGACTGCTCGATTCCTGATCGCGTGGCTTCTTGGACCCGCTTTGTCACTGTCGAACGCCTTTCCCGTTCTTTGGTTTGTTTCTGCCTCTGCGTCGGGCCTTTTGTACAACGGGTTGACAAGGAGGAGCATTTTCATTTTTCACAGCCTGTTGAAGGAGGCGTTGCGTCCTGGCTTTCTCGTAGATGGCCATTTCGCGATTATGGTCGTCTCGAACCTTTTGACCTGCTTCCCTTATAAGTTTGTCCATTTGTTCTTCGAACGACGGACTGGGAATTTTCACGGCGGGAGCTATTTCTGGTTCAGGGTTAGCATCTTCCCACAGAGCATCTCTTTCTTCATCAAAGTCATGTATAACGTAGCAGTCGCGGAGTAGCTCCCGTTTCTTGGATTGAACATACCCAAGTCCGGTCGTTTCCATTCTCCCGTTGGGCAACTTTCGTTGAGTTCCGGGAACGTTCCAGATCCTGTTATAGAACTGTGCTTGTCGCGCAATTTGCTTATAGGGTACACCTTGGCGTCTCAAGAGTCTCTTTAGTCCGTTCGTGTAATATCTGGGCAAACGGATGGGCTGGAGCCTGTCAAGTGTAGAATCCGCGCCATGCCGGATTTCTTTCTCTATTTTGGTTTCTCCGGATCGGTAGAATAGGATTGCCTTTTCATCTTTTCACGTGGGAGGGACGTAGAATGTCTGCAGTTCTTCCACACCGCAGGTATCAAGCGCGTCTAGTTCTTTATGATGCTTGGGCGGAACCATGGCAACTTGCAAACTTTGATCTTCATTAGCGAAGGTTTGTATTGATGGCCGAGCGGAGAATATGGCATTGACCTCATCTTCTGAGTCGCTGCCGAAGATCAACATAGGAGGGGATGGTCCCGGCTTGTTGCACTGGGGCGGACCTGAGTAAATTATCTCTTCTTCCTCCTCGGTATCACTCCCGAAGACCGGAACAGTGGCGATAACTTTGTTCTTATCCTCCGGTTTACAACATCTTTCCGTGTCCTTGAAATTTGGCAGGAAGTATTTTGCATCTTCATACTTTCGGACTTCGTTCACGGAGAACGGGTTTAGTTTCCCTATCACAGTGTACTCGAGACCATCTTTGAAATACTTCATATACTGATGTTGTGTAGAAGGGATGATGTTGTACTTGTGTAACCAGGGCTGGCCGAGCAAAGCATTGTAGCATGTCTTGGCGTCAATGACGTGAAACTTAATATCCGTGACAAGCAGCCCAAAGCGTAGCGTTAATATTATAGATCCAAACGTCCGTGATGACCGGGAGTCAAATCCGGAGATGGTGATTTTATCACGAGCGAGGTGCTGAACACTCATGCATATTTCCTTTAGCACACTTACGTTAAGGAGATTGACGGAGGACCCATTGTCGACCAGGATTTTACCTATCTTGATGTCATGACAGTATCCGGAGATATATAAGGGACGGTTGTGCTCGCATGTCCCAAGGAGGAGATCTTCATTGCCGAAGGTGATATCGGCTGTGTGTACTTCTTCTAGCCCATCCTTCATCTTTTCTTCGGCGAGGAAAGCTTGGAATTGTTCTGGCTCTTATAATGCCTTGATCAAAGAATCTCTTGCTTCTTTGGATAACAGAAGGGCGTCGAGAATGCTTAACTGCGAAGGTAGCTTTCTCAGGTGTGCCAGAACGTTGTAGTCCACCTTACTTTTCTTTGGCGGGTCCTTGGCTGTCAGCTTTTCGACGGCTTGGTCATCAGGGATGATATCCTCAGGGACTTTTTCTTTTCCCTTATCTTTTCTATTTGACTCACTTTTCGAGGGCCCAAGATTCTTTTCGGGCAGCGTACGATTGCGCAGCTGAATATTTTCACAGGTCTTCGGTTCTTCCTCTTTTCCCAAGGTGGACTCTTTAAAGAGAGGGCCAAGAGTCATTTCTTCGTCAGAGTCGCTCCCGAAGGTGAGAACTTGCGATCCCTCGGCGTTGACCACGCGACAGTTGTCGGTAGTTCTTTTACGCTCCTCGGTCGTACTTCTTTGCTCCCGACGAGTTTTGCGTTTCATTCGCTTGAAATATTGCCGGTGAGCAACATATCCCTGCCACCATCTTTTAAAAGCGTTGCACTCTTCGTTGGGGTGCCCAATCTTTCGATGATATAAGCAGTAGCTAGGATGTGTTTCCGCTTCACCAAGAATGTTTCTTTCGAAGGGTGGCAGCTTCATTCCATTGATATGGCTTTAGCGAACCTTTTCCTCATCTTGAACCTGTTTTTATTTGCGACGGATGTATTTTGATCTGGCGGGAGTGTTTCAACCCTTACGTCCAGTCGCCGGCGTTTGGCT
Organism: Agapanthus africanus; assembly: GCA_030015575.1. Taxonomy (NCBI): domain Eukaryota; kingdom Viridiplantae; phylum Streptophyta; class Magnoliopsida; order Asparagales; family Amaryllidaceae; genus Agapanthus; species Agapanthus africanus. Next base: position 503,635,085 of record CM057338.1, read on the forward strand.
TTTTCAAATATGACCATCTTGCGCTCCCGATCAGCTTTGCTTTTAAGAAGAGCTTCGTTCAGGAATGCATCAATTGTTTTGTCTGATGACCCTAGAAGTTCCGGTTCAGGATTTGCCCCCAGTTTCTTTGTGTAAGGAGCTTCTTCATCGTCTATTGACGAGTGAGAGATTATATGGCAGCTTGCTACATAACCTTCAGATTCATCCGACGAGTCTTCTCCATTGTCACATCTCTGTCCTTAAGGACGTGGCTGAGAAATTCTTGGAGTGTGATCGGGGTCCGCACCTTCTGGTTATATTCTTCCAGCGCGTCTATATATTTTTGCAGGTCCGTGCGCTTGTCACCAGGCTTCACGGGCTTTTTGGTCTTCTTCTTCTTCTTTGAAGATTTTGACGGCTGGGTGTGAATGCTTTGGCTATCACCACCAATTTTTGGAGTTGGGCGCAGTTTCAGCATTCGCTCGATGATCTCGGGTTCAAGTGGATTTTTCCACCTGATCGCCGGGCATGTTTGGAGATCGTTCAGCATTCTTTTAGTTTTGGCTGAAAGAGCGACCTCCCATGGAGCTTCTTCTACGAAAGAACATGATACCTCCGGTATATCCATCTTCTTGAGAGCGTGCAGCTGAGGCGGGTTCACCTTCCAATTCTCGGCTAATACGAATTTGCCCTGTTGGTACTGATCTTCTATCCAGCTTTTGAAGATGTAACAATCTTCGATCGGATGGCCCAACATTCGGTGATAAGGGCAGTAGTTAGGATTGCTAATGTCGCCTGGTTGCGTTGGGCGTCTTTGCTCCGGCAGAGTGATGAGCCTGTTGCGTAGTGCTAGCTCGAATAACCTCTTCGTCTTGTCTCGAGAGAACGAGTAAGGGCGTCTCATTTTATCTCCAAGAGATCGAGTTCTATCATTTGTTAGTGTATATGCCCTAGGGGCCATTATTGTATCATACTAGTTTGTATATTACTTAATGGAAGCTTGGGATATTCACATGTATATAACAGTCTTGCTAAACATGGTAGTATGCTACTTGGTTTTTTCTATCTTAATATGTGAGTATACGTATTGATAGAGCTCTTAGGATCTTGCTTGACTACCAGCGTTGTGATGGCAGTCACACTAGTGGGGGCTGGGTAGTCTATAAGCACATCCTTTTTCAGGTCCCTAGTCATAGGATTATCGAGACAGGGCATCGATACTCCGGAGTAGACTAGTGTGTACGCTTCTCATCCCAGTTGGGGAGATGGTCTGTCCCACAGCCGTCAGTACGTCGTACTGGAGATAGTATGCAGGTGCTCGTTGGGTTACGGGTACACCGGACAGGACTCGCAGGGAACTGTTGGTTGGTTTTATACCAGTCGTCAGTTAACAGTTCCCAGGTGACATGAGTACAGCATAGTCCGCAGACTTGACACTGCTACTTCGCTTCGAGTGTGTCCCACTGTTCTTAGATTGCTACCCTACACGGCTTAAAAGAGTCGTGCAAACAGGTAGCAGTTCGGTGCAGTCCCGAGCACTTGGAGGCAGTGGTGGTTAGACAGGATTCATCTCTCCCGGTATTGGGAGTTGATATCGCGCTGTGTCAGAGAGCCATTACGCAAAGTCCCTGGCCAGGGCAAGCAAGATTTACTGGTAGGTTCCAGTAGTTTCTCAGGGTGTAATGGGCTTCACTCCGACACGACTTATACCGCTATTAGGGGACTGACGCTTGCCGCCCCCTAGGCCCGATATGCGATAGTCTTAGACGAACAGACCGGACTGTACGGAGATTGTCACATCAGGCTGCTCAGTAGGAGTTCGGATGGGTTTCCCCATCGGCCTTCTTATCGACATCTACCTGGGGACCGTTACGTACAGCTAGTGCCGCTTGCGGTCTGTGGTTAAACCCACTGCCAGCGTAGTAGTCGAGTCTTTAGAGTTCCACACAGAGAGTTTCCCTGCTCCAGTCGAAACGATATAGAGGTCGTATGGTTTTATGACAAGGGTTCGGACGCATACGTGTGTTTACGCACGTACGACTTTCGGATAGTTTTTACTAGCCGGCTTTGGTTTAAGCCAGATTCTAGTATCGGGTTATTGGATTTATACAGTTTAAAGTTTTTCCGTGTTTTCACGGATAGGAGGGGCGTTCTCATAATTTCGCGAGAAGCTTCTGGAATGATGGTGACTTGGGGGTTTAGGTGGCATAAGCATTAAATGAGATTAGTGACTCATTTGTGTGATTCATCCATGTCATTAATGCATCATAAATGGTTAATGACTCATGTAGATGAATTACTCATATGAATTTATGAAGCATGGTTGTTAAATCATTTATTTATTTATTTGATAAATAATAATGCTTCATATATATTCAAAGGAGATCATTATCTCTTCTCATTCTCATGCTCACCTTCTCTCTCCTCAAGCTCTCTCTCTTCAAACCCTAATCCTCCCCTCTCATGTGTTGAGATCAAAGATTAGATAGACTAATTAATCCATAACCTCACTCTATATCACCTAGGTACCTTTGATTAGCAACTAAAGAAACCTAGTTACCTCAAGTTTAGAGGTGAAGCTTGGATTAGAAGCTTTCGGGTGGATCGTCTATTACATAGAGTAGGCCGAGGAGGAGGTGGATAACATAAAGACAAAGGACACGGTTCATTAGGTATAATCACTTCACATAGTAGTTAACAACTTCTATGTTTCTTGTTAGTTATAGTTTAGCAAAGATTCTTCGGTTAGTCAATGTTTACGCATAGAACAAGATCGTTTTTCATATTTCCGCCTCCCCGCAAGTCGTGGGGTGTAGTACATCAACTTACATCATTTTGGCGATCAACTGGTCTTAGACCACTGGGCTGCTGTTGAGCATTGGCGACGACGGTCGCTTTCCCCTTTCCCTTCTCGTTCCGAGGCTCCGGCTTTGGAGGGGACGGTCTATGACCCATCTGGTCCATTTGGGCCAGCTTGCCAATCAAGGCCTGGAAAGTAGTCGGCTTGAAAAACATCATGAACTGGGAGATGGTCGCCTGCGGATCAAGAGTTCCCAAGAACATGCCTACCGCGGGAGCCTCTTCGATGCGTTGCTCGCATTTTGACCATAAGTTCCGCCACCGTATCGCGTACTGAACCCATGTTTCTCCAGGTTTCACCCTGGCATTAATTAGTGCAGTAATCGGAGTGCGCTCGCTAGCACTCGCGAATCGCTGGGTGAATAATAGCTCCATTTCTGCGAAAGTCTTGACGGAGTCGTTTGGGAGTTCAGAGTACCATTCGAATGCCATTTCCGACAAGCTGCCGACGAATTGACGAAGTAGCAATTTATCATCACCTCCGGTGTTGCCACATAGAGCCCTAAATTGGGCAACATGCTGGTGGGGGTTGCCCGTCCCTTTGTATACATGAAATTTAGGGATCGTATATCCCGGCGGTTACTTTATTTGGTCATACCAGCCTGGATATGGTCGCCCAGTTTTAACAACTTGGCCGGCCTCTTCATTCGCCTGGTGAGCTCGTATTTGCTGAGCAATGTAGTCATTCAGAGCGGCCTTGGAAATGGTTTCTTCTTTGGCTGCTGAAAGAGCTGGAGGAGGATTCGATGTCTCCCCTCTGTCGTCTTCAATGATGATCGGGGGGTCTTCAGCTGGAGGTTTCGGCTGTAACATCATCCCAGCTATGTCTTGGAACAAGAGAGCCATTCGTTTTATATTGGTTGCCTATTCCGCAGCCTCTTTTTCTTTCCTCTTGAGCATTCTTCGGAGGAACTCGGTGTCAGTTTCTTATTCCCGACGCTGCTCCGAGGTCTCTGGATTTTCTTTTGGTCCAGTGAGTGCGGCCATTGCAGTCAGCATCTTCTGAAGCTTCTGCTGTTGTTGTTCCTGAGCCCTTGTTATTGACCGGGTAAGCGGTCGATGACCCGTAGAAGCACGGCTTTCCTCTTTTCCAGAAGCCATATAAACAGTATACACCATCATTGTAAGTCGATGTACAACACCCCACGACTTGCGGGGAGGCGGAAATATGAAAAACGATCGTGTTTTATGCTAAACATCGACTAACCGCATGAATCGAAGCTAAACGATAACTAACATCAAACATAGAAGTTAACAACTACTATGTAAAGGGATTATACCTAAAGAACCGTGTCCTTCGTCTTTACGAACTCCACCTCCTCATCGGCCTTCTCCAAGTAGTAGACGATCCACCACGAGAGCTAAACTCCAAGCTTTGCCTCTAAACTTGAGGTAACTAGGTATCTTTAAGTGCTAATCAAAGTACCTAGATGAAATAGAGTATGGTTATTGATTAAGTAGTCTAACTAATCCTTGTACTCAACACATGAGAGGGGAGGATTAGGGTTTGAAGAGAGAGAGCTTGAGGAGAGAGAAGATGAACATAATAATGAGAAGAGAAAATGAGTTATCATAATATATATCAAGCATTTTTATTTATCAAGAAAAGAAAAGAAAATGATTTACAACCATGCTTGATAAATATCTTGTGGTGATTCATCTCCATGAGTCATTAAGCAATTATGAAGCATTAATGACATGGATGAATCATCCATATGACTCACTAATCTCATTCAATGTATATGCCACCTAAACCTCCTTAGTCACCATCTTCTAGAAGCTTCTCGCGCAATTACGAGAACGCCCCTCCTATCCGTGAAAACACGGAAAAACTTTAGACTGTATAAATCCAATAACCGGATACTAGTAACTGGCTTAAACCAAAGCCGACTAGTAAAACCTGTCCGAAAGTCGTACGTGCGTAAACACACGTATGCGTCCGAACCCTTGTCGTAAAACCATACGACCTCTATATCGTTTCGCCTGGAGTAGGGAAACTCTCTGCGTGGGACTCTAGAGACTCGACTACTACGCTGGCAGTGGGTTTAACCACAGACCGCAAGCGGCACTAGCTGTACGTAACGGTCCCCAGGTAGATGTCGATAAGAAGGCCGATGAAGAAACCCATCCGAACTCCTACTGAGTCTGATGTGACAATCTCCGTACAGTCCGGTCCGTTCGTCTAAGACTATCGCATATCGGGTCTAGGGGGGCGGCTAGCGTCAGTCCCCTAATAGCTGTATAAGTCGTGTCGGAGCGAAGCCCATTACACCCTGAGAAACTACTGGAACCTACCAGCAAATCTCGCTTGCCCTGGCCAGGGACTTTGCGTAATGACTCTCTGACACAGCGCGATATCAACCCTCAATACCGGGAGAGACGAATCCTGTCTAACCGCCACTGCCTCCAAGTGCTCGGGACTGCACCCAACTGCTACCTGTTTGCACGACTCCTTTGAGCCATGGTAGGGTAGTAATCTAAGAACAGTGGGACACACTCGAGGCGAAGTAGCAGTGTCAAGTCTGCGGACTATGCTGCACTCATGTCACCTGGGAACTGTTCACTGACGACTGGTATAAAACCATCCAACAGTTTCGTGTGAGTCCTGTCCGGTGTACCCGTAACCCAACGAGCACCTGCATACTATCTCCAGTACGACGTACTGACGGCTGTGGGACAGACCATCTCCCCAACTGGGATGAGAAGCGTACACACTAGTCTACTCCGGAGTATCGATGCCCTGTCTCGATAATCCAACGACTAGGGACCTGAATAAGGATGTGCTTGTAGACTACCCAGCCCCCACTAGTGTGACTGCCATCACAACGCTGGTAGTCAAGCAAGATCCTAAGAGCTCTATCAATACGTATACTCACATATTAAGATAGAAAAACCAAGTAGCATACTACCATATTTAGCAAGACTGTTATATACATGTGAATATCCCAAGCTTCCATTAAGTAATATACAAACTAGTATGATACAATAATGGCCCCTAGGGCATATACACTAACAATCTCCCACTTGCACTAGGGCCATGTACTGGCATATCGAAGATCGATGATCTCGAGTAGCCGCTCGAACTGAATCTGAGGTAGGGCCTTTGTGAATGGATCAGCAATGTTCTCTTCAGAAGCAACTCTCCGAACCTCGATCTCCCGACGATCAATGATCTTCCTGATCAGGTGATACCGCCTCAAGATGTGTCTGGACTTCTGATGGGACCTTGGTTCCTTCGCTAAAGCTATAGCTCCGTTGTTGTCGCAATACAGAGGTATTGGATCAACTATGGTAGGAACCACCTGAAGTTCTGTTAGGAACTTCTTCATCCAGACTGCTTCTTTTGCGGCATCGCAAGCAGCTATATACTCCGCTTCCATCGTTGAGTCAGCAACGGTGTCCTGCTTGGAGCTCTTCCAGCACACCGCCCCTCCATTGAGGGTAAAGACATAACCCGACATGGACTTGGAATCGTCCTTATCACTCTGGAAGCCGGAATCAGCAAAGGCCTCCAACCTGAGGTCTTTTCCGCCGTAAACCAAGAACATCTCCTTAGTCCTTCTCAGGTACTTGAGAATGTTCTTTACTGCTATCCAGTGCTTCTCCCCTGGGTCTGACTGATACCGGCTTACTACGCTTAGTGCGTAAGCTACATCTGGTCTGGTGCACAACATCGCATACATTATAGAGCCTACTGCAGAAGCGTAGGGTATAATAGACATGCGTTCCCTTTCCAAATCAGTCTTGGGAGACATCTCTTTGGAGAGGGTGATTCCGTGACAAGCCGGTAGATTACCGCGCTTAGAATCTTCCATACTGAATCTTTTCAGTACAGTGTCGATATACCTGGACTGTGAAAGTCCCAACATCCTCTTGGATCTATCACGATAGATCCGGATCCCCAGAATGTAAGAGGCATCACCCAGGTCTTTCATGGAGAACCTGTGTGACAAGAATCCTTTGACAGATTGTAGCATAGGAATGTCATTTCCTATCAATAGAATGTCATCCACGTACAAGACGAGGAATACGAAACTTCTGGCTACAACTTTACTATATATGCACGGTTCATTTGGATTTTTGATAAAGTCATATTCTTTTACTGTCTCATCAAAATAGATGTTCCAACTCCGCGATGCCTGCTTTAGTCCATAAATGGACTTAAGCAGTTTGCATACTTTCCCGCTGCTCCCACTCTGATTGAAACCCTCTGGCTGATCCATATAGACGCACTCTTCTAAATTTCCATTCAGAAAAGCCGTCTTTACGTCCATCTGCCAGATTTCATAATCATGGAAGGCAGCAATAGCAAGAAGGACCTGAATGGATTTGAGCATAGCCACTGGAGAAAAAGTTTCGTCATAGTCCAAACCAGGTTTTTGACGAAAACCCTTTGCAACAAGTCTAGCCTTATAGGTTTCCACCTGTCCATCTACACCAATCTTTTTCTTGAAGATCCATTTGCATCCTATGGGTTTTACCCCATCTGGAGCAAAGTCCAAAGTCCATACTTTGTTGGTGTACATGGACTCCATTTCGGTCCGCATTGCATCTAGCCATCGTACCGAGTCGCCGCTCTGGATGGCCTGCTGGAAGTCAGTAGGTTCATCATCATCTATGATGCAATCCTCTCTATCCCCATCTATGAGAAAACCGTAGTATCTCTCAGGCGGATGAGACGGCCTACTACTCCTGCGGAGGGGTGCGGGAATGTCCTGTTCTTCTTGAACTACCGGTTCTACCAAACTTTCAGTAGCAGTTTGTGGTTCTGGAATTTCTTCCAGTTCTATTTCGCTCCCACTTATTTTCTTTTCTAAAAACTGATGTTCCAGAAAATGGGCATTACGAGAAACAATAACCTTTTGTTCCTCTGCGTAATAGAAATAATATCCCTTGGAGTTCTTTGGATATCCCACAAACTTACATTTTACTGATCGTGCCTCGAGCTTGTCCACATGCTGCTTTTTAACAAAAGCTGGACATCCCCAAATCTTCATATGCTGAAGATGGGGTTTCTCCCTAGTCCACATCTGATATGGAGTGGTAGGCACAGTCTTGGTAGGAGCCCTGCTCAGAAGATATGCTGCTGATTCTAGCGCATAACCCCAAAAAGATCGTGGTAACTCAGCATTGCTCATCATGGATCGTACCATATCCAATAGGGTTCGATTCCGTCTCTCCGATACACCGTTATGCTGTGGAGTGTATGGAGGAGTAAGCTGAGAGAGAATTCCTTTCTCTTTTAGGTAACCTAGGAACTCGGCACTCAAGTATTCACCACCTCGATCAGATCTAAGTGTCTTGATACTTTGGCCGGTTTGGTTTTCTATTTCATTCTTATACTCTTGGAATTTCTCAAAAGCCTCGGATTTATGTTTCATCAGATAAATGAATCCGTATCTTGAGTAATCATCCGTGAAAGTAATGAAATAGGAAAAACCACCTCTTGCATGCGTAGACATTGGACCACATACATCGCTGTGTATGAGTCCTAAGAGCTCGCTCTCTCTTACTCCATGTCCAGTAAATGGAGTTTTTGTCATCTTTCCTTTGAGACAAGATTGACAAGTGTCATATGTTTGATATTCGAACGAGTCCAAATATCCTTCTCTATGCAACTTAGTCAACCTTCTCTCATTGATGTGACCCAGTCTACAATGCCATAAGAAAGCTTTATTTAAATCTGGAGACTTTCTTTTTAGTGTGTTCTGGACATTGAAAATTTGGAGTTGGTTTAAAACATATATACCGTTATTTAGTGTACCGGACCCAATCAAACCATGATTAAGGTGGATGTTAACAACATCTCTTACAAACATGAAATCATAACCTTTATTTGATAACAAGGAAACTGATATGATATTACACGTTAAGCTTGGTACAAAAAAACAGTTATGTAAAACCAAAATGTGTCCACTTGTCAATCCTAGGTGATAATCCCCGACGGACGCAGCTCCCACGCTAGCTCCGTTAGCAACCTTTAGGGTCATATCACTTTCCTTCAGCACTCTACGGTTTCTCAGTGCCTGCAATGAATTGCAAATATGAGATCCTGATCCGGTATCCAATACCCAGGAAGTAGAGTTAATTGACAGACAATTCTCAATTACAAACACACCTGAAGTCGAAGCCACAGCTTGCTTCGGTTCCTGGTTCTTGGCGTTCCACGCCTTGCAATCTTTCTTCCAGTGCCCTTTCCTGTGACAATGGAAGCACTCATCCTGGCCCACTACCGGTACCGCAAACTTTTTCTTTCCCTTCCCTCCCACCTTACTAACACCTCCTCTAGGTTTGGTGGCGGCCTTCTTCTTCCTTCCTTTGGCCCTAGCCTTGGACCCGGAAGAAGATGCACCGCCAACAAACATAGCGGGTGTTTCCCTTGTCTTCTGCAAGGTGCCCTCTGCACTCCTTAACATGTTCAGGAGTTCCGGAAGTTCAACTTCTTTTCTTTGAATGCTGAAGTTCAGGATAAACTGGGCATAGGTGTGAGGAAGGGACTGGAGAATAAGGTCTGTATAGAGCTCATTATCCAAAGTCGTCCCAAGGTCTGCGAGCTCTTCTATATAGCCAATCATCTTTAGGACATGTTCTCCTACCGATGACCCGACAGCCAACCTCGCTCGAAATAAGTTCTTAGAGGTCTCGTATCTTGCTATACGAGATTGCTCTCCATAAAGTTCCTTTATATGGAGAAATATGCCATCTAGTTCCATATCCTCGTGCCTCCTTTGATGTTCATTGTTCATCGAGGCAAGCACGATGCACTTGGCTTTCGCGCAATCGAAATCCCAGGTTTTGCGGATTTCCTTATCCGCATTACTGGATTTGGGACCAGGGACAGCAGGTGCCGTAGCGGTGAGGACGTACCCCAATTTGTCATAGGTCAAAGCCATTTTGACATTCCGCAGCCAATCTTTATAGTTTGGCCCTGTCAGTATATTTTTCTCTAAAAGTAACTTAAGTCCAGTCATTTTCAGGGTCGCTGCAAATAGGAGAGAGAGAAGAAAACTCTTTAGCATGATGCTCTTGCAAGTTTAGAGTGGTTTTTAGTTTATCTAAACTGGATGGCTCCCACTGTTTCTCGAATCCTTCCTCAAACCATAAAAGAAGAATTAGCCAGGACTATTCTCACCGTACAATACTTGCTTAACCGTTCAGCCAGGCTAGTGTCGATACTTCGAGGGAGGTTTTCCAACGCTTTCGCGAAGTTCCTTAATTAAATAACCTTTTTTCTCTGGGGGCGTAACCCCGCTGACACTTTTCTTGACACCTACTTGGTTTATAGCATTGATCGTTAAGTGACGAATATCCTGATAAGTAGCATATACTCACAGTAGGATCGGGATCCAAATATCATTGTATGATAATGTTGAAGGAATCCTACCAACATTTATCAAACTCCAAATGGTATGCAACTCTTTGCAAATTTCAGTTTCTTTAGAAATTCCCGATATATATTTTTACCCCATGCTCTTATGACCTTGGCTTTGGTCAAAATGTCATAAGTCACATGTCAAGTTCTACCCGTCATTATCTTGTTAATTTGAACCCATCCGTATATACCCCTGACTTTGGTCAAATGATAATACGACTGTCCCAAACCACCTCATCTATCTTATGCAACAAATGAAAACCCAGCAGCTACCAAACACTATGCCTTGACTTTGGCCAAAATGCATAGCTTGAATACTACTGAATACCCAAATGAAATGACGGAGGGCTACGAATGGTTTTGGCGAAACCGTGAACGTAGTGAACTTGATATAACCGAAGGAACCTGATAGCTTTTAAAAGGAGTGGTTAAAGCTCCGCATTTAAAAATATCTGTTTTTTTAAAATTAACCGAGTGGTTTCTTTTAAATTGTTCCAACGATTAAACTTTTGGTTTATTTTCTTTGCATTATAAATAATGCGTCCCATCATTAACCTATCATTGCAGAAAACAACGAAAATATAACGTCCTCTTATGCCATCCGCATTCGCCACGGGGTCCCGTCATCACCCGTTAGGTTACTTAACTAACGGCAGAGCGGGGGCTGGGCTAGCGCGGGTGTAAAACATAAGTGACGTCTAAATAGCTATCATATATAGATATTGTACATTCGTCAGACGCAATAATAGGCATTCCAGATCACAGATGAACTTTATTGGATTTGCAAGCAATCCGTGTTTGTTTTGAGCCTGCAACAAAAGACGGATTACACAGTTGTGATGAATAGCCTTTATCCCACCCAAGACCCCAACGGGTACGGCAAACTACCCGCCCGGCAGTTTGTGTACCCCACCTTGGGTCTGTCCTAGGAGCAAAAACAGTAAAATGAAATAATACAACGGTGGCTACAACCGCAACCTGGATGTGCCCCGCAAAATAATATTACAACAAATTACATTTACATCAAATGAATTAAATAATAACCCATCACATAACCCCGGCTATACATCACAACAGTCCAACACAGTTCATATACACAAACAGATAAAATCCATTACAGAAATGTGCAACCCCCTGCCAACCGACATACTAGCAGTTAGGGGAAGTTTACGAACACATTATACAAACACAGATATAATCCAACAAGCAAATACCGTATAATTTCGATCGATTAAACACATTTAATTTTGCTCCAATACTTCTCAGTAAATCTGAAACCTGAGAAAAAATAAAAAATTCCAGAAAATACCAAATATCACAGAGAACCAACACAGGAAAATTGGGTTCATGAATCGGCAACTCGGCGGCGGAAGCGCGGCGGATCGGTGGGATCCGCCGCGGTTCCGCGGCGCTTTAGCCGATTCATGGGCCCAATTTTCTTGGGTGTTCTACTACTGTCATTTAGAGCTTTCTGAACCTCCCTGAAAAATTTTTGGACTTCATTTAAAAAATCGACAGAAACTCAGGATATCGGGGTTTTCCGGTTTCGTTTTTTCCGTTCGAAATTCATACAATTTTGCAAGTGAGTTATTTATTGTTTAGCGAGGCTCTGATACCACTGTAAGTCGATGTACAACACCCCACGACTTGCGGGGAGGCGGAAATATGAAAAACGATCTTGTTTTATGCTAAACATCGACTAACCGCATGAATCGAAGCTAAACGATAACTAACATCAAACATAGAAGTTAACAACTACTATGTAAAGGGATTATACCTAAAGAACCGTGTCCTTCGTCTTTACGAACTCCACCTCCTCCTCGGCCTTCTCCAAGTAGTAGACGATCCACCACGAGAGCTAAACTCCAAGCTTTGCCTCTAAACTTGAGGTAACTAGGTATCTTTAAGTGCTAATCAAAGTACCTAGATGAAATAGAGTATGGTTATTGATTAAGTAGTCTAACTAATCCTTGTACTCAACACATGAGAGGGGAGGATTAGGGTTTGAAAAGAGAGAGCTTGAGGAGAGAGAAGATGAACATAATAATGAGAAGAGAAAATGAGTTATCATAATATATATCAAGCAATTTTATTTATCAAGAAAAGAAAAGAAAATGATTTACAACCATGCTTGATAAATATCTTGTGGTGATTCATCTCCATGAGTCATTAAGCAATTATGAAGCATTAATGACATGGATGAATCATCCATATGACTCACTAATCTCATTCAATGTATATGCCACCTAAACCTCCTTAGTCACCATCTTCTAGAAGCTTCTCGCGCAATTACGAGAACGCCCCTCCTATCCGTGAAAACACGGAAAAACTTTAGACTGTATAAATCCAATAACCGGATACTAGTAACTGGCTTAAACCAAAGCCGACTAGTAAAAACTGTCCGAAAGTCGTACGTGCGTAAACACACGTATGCGTCCGAACCCTTGTCGTAAAACCATACGACCTCTATATCGTTTCGCCTGGAGTAGGGAAACTCTCTGCGTGGGACTCTAGAGACTCGACTACTACGCTGGCAGTGGGTTTAACCACAGACCGCAAGCGGCACTAGCTGTACGTAACGGTCCCCAGGTAGATGTCGATAAGAAGGCCGATGAAGAAACCCATCCGAACTCCTACTGAGTCTGATGTGACAATCTTCGTACAGTCCGGTCCGTTTGTCTAAGACTATCGTATATCGGGCCTAGGGGGGCGGCTAGCGTCAGTCCCCTAATAGTTGTATAAGTCGTGTCGGAGCGAAGCCCATTACACCCTGAGAAACTACTGGAACCTACCAGTAAATCCCGCTTGCCCTGGCCAGGGACTTTGCGTAATGGCTCTCTGACACAGCGCGATATCAACCCCCAATACCGGGAGAGACGAATCCTGTCTAACCGCCACTGCCTCCAAGTGCTCGGGACTGCACCCAACTGCTACCTGTTTGCACGACTCCTTTGAGCCGTGGTAGGGTAGTAATCTAAGAACAGTGGGACACACTCGAGGCGAAGTAGCAGTGTCAAGACTGCGGACTATGCTGCACTCATGTCACCTGGGAACTGTTCACTGACGACTGGTATAAAACCATCCAACAGTTCCGTGTGAGTCCTGTCCGGTGTACCCGTAACCCAACGAGCACCTGCATACTATCTCCAGTACGACGTACTGACGGCTGTGGGACAGACCATCTCCCCAACTGGGATGAGAAGCGTACACACTAGTCTACTCCGGAGTATCGATGCCCTGTCTCGATAATCCAACGACTAGGGACCTGAATAAGGATGTGCTTGTAGACTACCCAGCCCCCACTAGTGTGACTGCCATCACAACGCTGGTAGTCAAGCAAGATCCTAAAAGCTCTATCAATACGTATACTCACATATTAAGATAGAAAAACCAAGTAGCATACTACCATGTTTAGCAAGACTGTTATATACATGTGAATATCCCAAGCTTCCATTAAGTAATATACAAACTAGTATGATACAATAATGGCCCCTTGGGCATATACACTAACAATCATGCCCCCAGACTTAGGGCATTTCAGTTCAGCGTCCTTGCGGTTCGCCGTGGTCATAGGGGTTTTCTCTGGCATCCTTCTCTTTTGAGCAGTTGAAGTCGAGGGGGCCGTTGCAACGGGCATCCAGGTAGCTGTCGTCTTTTGTGGCTTGACAGGACGGTTCTCTTCTTGTTGAAGTTTCACTTTTTTCTATCGGCGAGAGTAATCTTGATCAATTACCGAGTCCTGAACCTGTCGCCAGACTTTATAAATTTTGGAGGACAGCCGCTGAGGGGATTGTTCTGGCTTTGCCTTTGGTGCATTCTCCATGGGTGGAGGAGATCTCTTCAGCAATGCAGTAGGAGAGTTCCTGCGCACCTTGTTAAACAGTTCAAAGCTGTTCCCGGTTGGAACAGCAGCACCGATCTCCACCGTTAGAGCTGGTGGAGTAAATCCAGACGGAGAGCTGCCTCCAGCCTTCCGTACTCGGCACCAGTGACGACGGCGAGCATGTCGCGCAGATGGTGTTGGTTTAGCTATGGGGATGGCTTTGTCATGCTCCTTGTCCTGGTGAGGCGCTTCTGGTACCAGCCTCTTGAAGACCGACGTCCGTTGAGTAGCAGTATCCAATCTATCAAAGACAGACTTTTGAGCAGGAACGGGAGCCGGAGTGGCCAGCCTCGTAAAGACTGATCCTTTGCCGGGAGAAGCTTCTTTAGTGGCCTCGAGAGCAGGAATGGCTATCCGCTTTGGGATGGACGCTTCATGTATCGTGGGCTTCTTGACGGGCCCATTGGAATTCAGGCTTAGCCTATCGAAGACTGATGCTGCTGGCTTGACATTGGATGACCCGTTGAGAGGGGCCGTGGTGGTAGTGAGCCGATCAAAGACCGACTTCTTTTGCGCTTCTTGCGGCAGTGGGATGTTAACGCTCACTGGTAGGAGCATGGTCCCAAAAAACAATCCGGTGGTAGCCTGCGTTACCTGCTCTACCGGCATTGTGAACAGGGAGGCCGCCTTGGGCCCGTAACCTACACCTCCAGATGAGGTGGAACGGAAGTTGCAGTTGCAGCTAGAACACTTCGTGCAAGTAGACGCCATTGATCTTTCGTTTTCTGCATGGAGTAAAACACCAAATCTTAGTATCTCAAACCCAAGGGCAACCATATCAAACCGCGATTCGTTCACGAACACGACATATGAAGTGTGGAGTGGAAAGAGGAAAAGGTCCCACCGGGAGTGCTAGAATCTGTTCCCCGCCGAAAACGCGGGAAGACACGATGAACGTCTTGCCTGAATTTCGGGGCAGATGCTAATTGGTGCTATCCGTCCACCTCTCCGAAGATACCAAGTTGATTTATGGCACCATGTATCGAAGGTTTAAACGGATACGGCCGATGTAGCAGACTTCGTCAGATTCCCCCTCGTTTGAGGGGTTTTTGATTGTGGGGACGCTCTTCCCTGCAGGCGCAAGCCCCTGCAGTTAATTACACTACCGCATCGCGGTAACAACTTTCTCCTTCTTCAGATGGTCACTTCGTGTCGTGGGTGTTTGCTTTGTTTGTGGTTGCCCGTGGATTGTATACGGAGACTAATTTATGTTGTTGCCCGTAGGGCGTGGATTAGTCCAAATCCGTATCTTCTTAGATTTGGGTTTGGGGGTTGGTTTTAAGGATACGTTAGCCTCATTTGAGACTAAGATCAACTTAAACGTATGTTAAGGACACGTTAGTCTAATTTTTAGACTAAGATCAACTTAACGGGATCGTTTAGATCCAGCGAGAGGGAATTGGGCTCTGTTGTTTAGTTTAGGGACATTGCGGTCGATTAGTTTAAGGACATTACGTTCCATTGTTAGTTTAAGGACATCTCGGTCTAATGTTAGTTTAAGGACATTGCGGTCCATTGTTAGTTTAAGGACATCTCGGTCCAGGTTAAGGACATCATAGTCCGTGAGTTTAAGGACCTCACAGTCCAGGTTAAGGACATCATAGTCCGTGAGTTTAAGGACCCCACAGTCCGTAGAAATGTGTGGTTGTCGGGACCCGTCACCTCTTTGAAGACGTTGAAGGATTACAACGACGGATATCAGAGGAGTAAAGAGATGTACCCTCGAACCGGTGTGAGTTGGTTGAAAGATCTGTAGTCCAATTTCGGACTAAGACCGGTTAAATATTCATGAGCAGATGGGCTCAATTAAATATAAGTTGAGGACTTATGGCCAATATTGGGCTAAGTCTAATCAGGTTAAAATGTTTAACATTTTATTCTGGCTATTGAGCCTTTATTTGGGCTTAGCCCTGACAGTGCTTTTGTCTTTGCTGAATGCTGAGCATTCCTCATAGCCATGAGCTTATCAAAGAACAATTTATGTTCTGTCAGCGCAACATGTGGCGTTCTAGGCGCTTTGCGCCAATTAAAGAGCGCAGTGCGCTTCTGCCATGTGGCGCACATGCAAGGGACATGTGTCGCACTCAGCGCTAAGCGCCAGATGATGAGCGCACGATGCCAATTTATGAGCGCTGAGCGCTAATCCATGAGCGCGTTGCGCTTTCAATTTAGTGGCGCACACGTGAGTGACACATGGCGCATTTGGCGCTGAGCACCAGCCGGTGAGCGCAATGCGCTATTTCAGAAACGCAAAGCGCAAGTTGTTTAATTGGCGCATACGTGGTTGACACATGGCGCATTTGGAGCTGAGCGCCGATTCAGGGAGCGCAGAAGCGCAGTTCAAGAGCGCAAGGCGCATTTTAAGAGCGCAAAGCGTATTTGATCAATTTTATGATCAGGGAACAAATTTATGTTCTTTTAAAAGAGACTTTGTCTCAAGATTTAAGAACAACAGTTCTTATTTTGTAGGAGAGATTTTCAATCTCTTGTATTAATGAAAGGCTTTGCATTTATAGATCCATGATCTGTGAGAAGAAATATGTTCTTCTATTTTATGATGAGATCTTTTGATCTCTTTTATGAAAGACTTTTTGTCTTGTAGATCTATGATCTTTTTTAAAGAAAAGAATTCTTATTTTTATGAGATGATTTCATCTCTGTGTTCATCATTCATCATCTTTACCTTGAAGAAGTATCTTCCTGCAAGAGCTTGTTCTTTTTCTTTGAGTTTTTTTTTCAAAGTTTATGGGGGGGGGGTTCTCTATATCAGACTTGAAGTCTTGGGGCCTTTTTATAGGGCAAGCTGATTTGTTGAATCAGTTAAAGAAATCTTTCTCTGATTGATTTGGGGGTGCTTCCCCACCGTTGGATCTTTGATCCTAGGGCTTCTGTTTTACAGAAAGCAATCTTCTTGTTTTTAACAAGATTGAGAAGATCTTTCCATAATAGAATTTAATTCTGATTAATGATTTATCATTATAATTAGATCTTTTGATCTATCGGTGGGAAATTTTTTAATTCCAGCGCTAGCGCACCTGTGCTTTGCACGTGGTGCGCTGCTCAGAGCGCAGCGCACTTTGCGCTAGCGCACCCGTGTTTGACACGTGGTGCACAGCGCAGCGCGCCTAGCGCTAGCGCACTCATGGTGCGCTGTCTAGGGCGCAGCGCACTTGGCGCTGCATCTAAAGCGCTGCTTTTCTAGAGGTGTCTTTTCACCTTCCTTTTAAGTCAAACTTGTATTCCCCAGAACTTTCATTTCCCAGGTCTTGGAAATAGCTCTACTCTCCACAAAATTTTCTGTGCCTAGTCTTTATAATCTGAAGTAAAGCTTCTTTCTTTTCTCGTCTCTAAAGAACCCTCTCAGCTATGGCTTGTAACCGCCCACATGCTCGTTGACAACCATGGGAAGTGCCCATCCAGGACATTGTTCCTCGCTTTGCTGCGCGCTTGGTGGATCCTGCTCTTACGGATGACCAATGCGACGCAGCGCTGTATGAGCTCTTGACTCATGTAGGGTCTCCTCTCCCCCCACACTCTATTTGGCTTTGGATGATCCTTGCGTCCGTGCTCGCTGATATTCCCCCTCCTCCAGCAGAGATGACCTCGGCAATACTCGATGCTGAAGACAAGATCGAGTGCTTCTTCGAGGCGCATTTGATCACTAAAGCCCTGAGGGATTGCTCTGTCCACTTGCTGAGCCAGATACGGGCTCGTCGGGTCGTTATCTCCACTTTCTCTGGTGAGTGCGGCGCTGATCGATGGGTGGCTACTCCTCGAGAAGATCGCCGTTTTGACATGGTGGAGAAGACAGAGAGGGAACTGGATAATCTTATTCTTAGCTTTGCAAACCCCTGTCCTTTTGATCCCATGTTTGGCGATCTGTTTACATTGTAAAAAAAATGTCTAATTAAGTATTTTATTATCTGCCAAGTGCTCATCTTATTTTTAATTCTTTGTTATTCCTTTGTCTGGCGCTTATGCATTGCATAACTTAACTTGTTATAACCAGGTGCAAGTAATTCTTGCAAGGGTGAAGCGCTTCTGGCGCTTAGCGCCCCTGTCGCTTAGCGCTCTCGTGCTTTGCACGTGAGCGCCGTTTCAGAGTCTTTGACTCTTAGTGCAGGCGCATTTGATGCTAGCACTTTTCACGAAGCGTTGCTTCACTTCCAATCTTGGAATTTGAACAGAGCTTTGCTCTAATTGGGGAAACAGGTTCGATGAACCTATTTTTTGGAAACATGACAATTGAGCTCTACATTTTTAAGTTGGGGAATCGGCCCTCTGAGCCTAATGCTAATATACTTGATATTTGCTCGATCCAAGAGATCACTCAGGAGGACTGTGAGCTCGAAAAATTTCTGTTCGATCACAGCAGTTTTGACGCCACTAGTGCGTTCCTCCTTGAATCTGACACAGTTTTCACACCCGATAACGATTACGAGTGTTTCACTTTTTCGAACGATTTTGAAGAATCACCACACGAGTTTCAGTCCTTTAAATTTTCGGATGAGTTAGCTGAACCATCCAACTCGGTTGCTTACACTCGCTTCGAACCATTGTTGGAATCCTTCGAGTTCGAGACAGTTTCACCAATTTTACCTTCAATTGTTTCACCTCCAAAACTCGAATTCAAGCTATTGCCGTCTCACCTCAAATACGCCTACTTAGGTGAGAATGAGATCCTTCCTGTTATCATTTCGGCCTCTCTATCCCTCGAGCAAGAGAAAGCCCTTTTAATGGTCTTACAAAATAATCGGCAAGCTTTTGGCTGGACTATGGCGGACATCAAGGGGATTAGTCCCCTCATAGTTGAACATCATATACATATGATGGATGATGCCAAGCAGTAAGGGATCTACAGAGACGCCTCAACCCTATAATGAAGGAGGCTGTTGAAAAGGAGATTGTAAAATGTCTAGATAGTGGTATCATTTACCCTATCTCTGATAGCCAGTGGGTTAGCCCCATTCACGTTGTCCCAAAGAAATCGGGCATAACGGTCATAACTAATGAGGCGAATGAGTTAATACCTACTCGCACCCAAACTGGGTGGCGAGTTTGCATCGATTATAGAAAACTCAACACGGCGACACGGAAAGACCACTTTCCATTACCTTTTATTGACCAAATACTAGAACGATTGGCTGGGCTTGAATTTTACTGCTTTTTGGATGGCTACTCCGGCTATAATCAAGTTCCCATCACCGAAAAGGACCAAGACAAGACCACGTTTACTTGTCCTTTCGGTACATTCGCTTACCGTCGCATGCCCTTTGGGTTATGCAATACACCCGCTACTTTCCAGCGGTGTATGATGGGCATCTTTTCAGACATGGTGGAAAAATTCTTGGAGATCTTTATGGATGATTTCTCCATTTTCGGCGACTCCTTTGATGAGTGTTTGCTACATTTAGACGCAGTTCTTTCCCGTTGTAGGGATAAGAAGCTCACTTTAAATTGGGAGAAATGACACTTTATGGTACGAGAAGGTATTGTTTTAGGACATATCATCTCGCAAAACGGCATTGAGGTTGATAAAGCTAAGATTGAAGTCATTTCCAATCCTCCTCCTCCCAAGTGCGTCAAAGACATCCGAGCCTTCCTTGGCCATGCCGGTTTCTATAGACGGTTCATCAAGGATTTTAGCAAGATAGCTAGACCCTTGACTCTTTTTTTGGCCAAGGACACAACTTTTGATTTTGACTCAACCTGCATGAAGGCGTTCGAGTTGTTGAAAATCTCACTTGTTTCTGCTCCCATTCTTTCATCTCCTGACTGGACGCATCCATTTGAAATTATATGCGATGCATCTGATTTCACCATTGGTGCTGTCCTTAGACAGCACATTAATAAGATGCTGCACGTAATTTATTACGCTAGCCGAACATTAAACGAGGCCCAATTAAATTACACAACAACTGAAAAAGAATTCTTAGCTGTTGTGTTTGCACTAGAAAAATTCAGGCCCTATTTAATCGGCTCTCCAGTCATAATTTACACAGACCACTCAGCTCTTCGCCATCTTTTTGTGAAGAAGGATGCTCAATCTCGGCTGATACGTTGGATCTTCTTACTACAAGAGTTTGACCTTGTCATAAGAGACAAGAGAGGATACGAAAACGTAGTCACCGACCACCTTTCACGACTCCCTTCTTTGCCTACACTTCAAATTCCTATTAAAGATGTTTTTCCAGATGAACAGCTCTTAACTGTGTCATGCGAACCTTGGTTCGCTGATATCGTAAATTATTTGGCCACCGGACTGATACCAAACTATTGGTCGAAACAGGATAAACTCAGATTCTTGTCTCAAGTAAAACATTTTTACTGGGATGAACCGTATCTCTTCAAATACTGTTTCGACCAAATCATTCGTCGGTGTGTCCCCGACAACGAGTTTAAGAGCATGCTGTCATTCTGCTATGATCAAGTGTGTGGCGGGCATTTTGGCCCCAAAAGACAACAGAAAAAATCTTGCAGTGTGGCTTCTACTGGCCACGACTTTTTAAAGACGCATACGAATACTGCAAGACATGCTCCTGGTGCCAACACTTGGGCCGGATATCTCAGAGAAATGAAATGCCGCTCCAACCAATTTTGGTTGTTGAAATTTTTGACGTTTGGGGAATAGACTTTATGGGACCATTTCCCAACTCTTTTGGGAACATGTATATTCTGCTCGCTATTGACTATCTTTCAAAATGGGTCGAGGCTGTACCCAGCCGAACTAATGACAACAAGATTGTCGTTAGATTTCTCAAAGAAAACATTTTTTCGCGGTTTGGGCATCCTCGCGCGATTATCAGTGATAATGGATCTCACTTTTGTAATAGGACTTTTGAGTCCTTAATGCGAAAATACTCCATTACACACAAGCTGTCAACGCCCTATCATCCCCAAACTTGTGGGCAAGCCGAGATCTCAAATCGGCAGATTAAATAGATATTGGAGAAAACGGTTTCCAAAAACAGTAAAGATTGGTCATCAAAACTGATTGATGCACTTTGGGCATTCCGTATTGCCTATAAGACCAATCTTGGCATGTCTCCATACAGGCTTGTTTATGGAAAGGCTTGCCACCTTCCAGTTGAAATAGAGCATAAGACATTTTGGGCAATTAAAGAGTTGAACCTATCTGTTAGTCCACGGTGGCGCCCCGGCCGTCTAACAGATGCCAAATACGGAACAAAAACTTTTTACAACTGGCGCTATCGCGTACTATAACCCGGATCTGCCATTAAAACTAAACTAACAAACTACAAAGTGGGTAGAAGAGTTATACCGAACGATCCGAGTCCTTCGGTCTTCAACTATCATCCCACGCTTGTTACGGCTGCTCCGATCTCCTGAATCTCCAATCTTCTCATCCAGGTGGCACCACGTCGTTGGATCTTTAAACGGGCTCCCGCCTCTGAACCGAGGCAACTCGGTCGTCAAGTTTGCTAAAAGAGACGACCAAGATGTTGTAGAGAATAAGTAGAACACTTTGTCTCGTTACGTCCAAGGCTATGGACGAACGGTTAATGAAGTTGCCTTTTGGATCGGGTGAAAAGAGAAACCGATCACATCTAATTTCTATGCACCAAAACTTATATCTTTTTAAAACAACAACCATGAGCTATGAGAGGGGGGAGTCCGGCCACTATATAGAGGAGGGGTGAGTGTAGGAGGAGGGAGTGGTGACCATAACAACATGATACTTATCATAACACCTAGTATGAACACATTAATGTAACTAATGAATCATCACCCTTAGTCACCAAAACATTAATGAACATTTAAAGCACAAATGAGTCACATGCCACCTCATCATCCTAGTCACCATCTAGAACCTTCTAGAAACACGACTCACCCCATGACTCACCCTCAAGAAGAAAAGATAAATCCGTATTTAACCGAATGTTAAATACGGCTGATAGAAAACTGGAAACTGGCAACTTCCAAAAGTGATCCTGAAACGAATTTCAGGATAACCCCGTAATGGTATAAACATACCCGCATTTGTATTACGACCGAATACAAATGCATCTGAGACAAAGATATTATATCTACACGGTATAATATTGGGTTCCGGCTTAAACCAAAGCCTACCAGTATTATCTGCCCGAAAAGTGACACGTACGAAAACGCACGTGCATTTTCCGAACCCTGCCATAAACCCATACGGCCTCTACAACGTTTCGCCAGAACTTGGGAAAGTGTCTGTGGGGGACTCTAATGACTCATCAACACACTGGCACTGGGTATAACCACTAGCACGTCAGAGGTACAAGCTGTACGTAACGGTTGCCTATGTATTGATTGGAAGGGAAGCTGACGAGCGAACTCATCCATAAACCCTACTGAGCCTAACAGTGATAATATACATACAGTCCGGTCCGTTCGTCTATGAGTATCGCATATCTGCCTAGGGGCTGGTAACGTCAGACCCCCATTAGCGGTATAAGTCGTGTCAGAGAGTGGCCCAGAACACCCTGAGAAACTACTGGAGTACCTACCAGTAAATCTCCTGCCTCGGCCGAGGGCTTTATGTAATGGCTCTCCTAGACACAGTGCGATCTCACCCCCAATACCGGGAGAGACGAATCCCCGACGATCCGCTCACTGCCTCCATGTGGCTCGGGACTGTACCCAACTAAAACCTGTTTGCATAACTCCTTTGAGCGTGGTAGGGTAGTAATCTAAGCACAGTGGGAACTCACACGAGACAAATGACGATCTCAGGTCGATAAACTAACCTGTACACATGTCACCAGGGAACTGCTATCTGACGATATGTATAATACCAACTAGCATGTTCCCGGCGAGTCCTGTCCGGTGTACTCATAACCCAATGAGCACCTGTATACATCTTAGGTGATCCAACTGACACCAATGGCTTATGAGACAGGCCATCGCCCCTCGTCGGGGTCTCGATTGTATACACTAGTCTACTCTGGAGTATCGATGCCCTGTCTCGAAACTCCCACGACTAGGGACACTTTAAGGATGTGCTTACAGACCCCAGCTCCCATGTATATGATCGCCATCATACTGCTGGTAGTCAAGCAAGAATCCTATGGGCTCTATCATCATGCAATAGTCAACTAAAGCATGTGTATGATGATAAAGACAAACCAGATAGCATACTATCATCTCGAGCAAGACTGTCATATCGGTATAGGTCCTTCCTCAATAATTGCAATCACGTACCTGCGATCCAATAATTGACTTTGAGGGCACTATCTCCAACAATCTCCCACTTACACTCAAGGCTAATTATTGTGATGTCGCATACTCACAGCCCGTGTGATAACGAACACCCAACTTCTCTACTAATCAGTTTCACAAAGCTAGTTTGTAAAACTCTTGTGTTCGAGAAATAGCCTCAGTGAGTGGATCCGCCCTGATGTTTCTTTCTATATCTCTCTTAATCTCAAGTTCGCGGAGAAAACCATCTCCCGAATCGAGTAATACCTGTCTTAGAATATGTCTGGATATCTGATGGGACCTAGTTCATAAATGAACTCCAAATCCAAACTTCTTAGACTGTATCGATAACTGAACCTAATCAGTAACCAGCACCAAGCCTCCCACAGTATCCTCTTGGACCACCTGTCCATAATACTGTCCCTCGTCAGAGGGAAAACTATAATTCTGACAATCACTCTGTCATTCATATCACTTTTGAAGCCTGGAATGATAACCGTCTCCCGAAGGAGGCTGCCGTTATCAAATCCATAGAACATTCACTTATGTTCTAAAACTGCTTCCTTATGTTTTTCCAGGATTGGATTAATATAAACTTATCGCATCTAGTGCAAAAACATCATCTGGTGTGGTACTTGACTTTTCACGATTGACTCAATTGCCTAAGCAAGTGATCTGCCAATCATGCATATCCCTCTCTTCTTTAGTCTCTAAGACACCTTTAGAGAGGGTGACTCCATCACCTGCAGGTACACCACCATGTCAGGAGTCATCTATTCTAAAATACTATTAGAATACAGTCAAAGTACCCATATTGGGAAAACTACCCAAATCTAGATCTAATACCATAGATCCAGTAATCAGAATGTCTGATATTATATCCATATCCTGTCTGGAGAAACAACTGTGTGACGACCACAGTACAACCGATCGTAGTATAGGAATTTTACTTCCTACTCTGTGTATGTCATCCAAATACCAGGACATCACACCCTACTACCTTCTTAACAGATCCATCCCCTATTCTGATGAAGTCAAACCCATAACTGTCACATCAAAATTAGATGATCTTATCTCCGCTATATCTGCTCAAGTCTATAAATAGACATAAGCTACTTGCCCACTATGCTTCCGCTGCTCCCACTGACTACGACAACCCTCTGGCAGAATAATATCTACGTACACTTCTAAAGCTAGTTTAGAACGACGTTATACTTATCCTCTTGCCGGGTCTCATAGTCTGGAACAACAGTAGTGTCAAGTCTGGGTAAACAAGAACCTCCCTGTCACCGTCCTTGAGGCTACCGGAGTACCTCTCGGGTGTCTGAGGTTACCCACCATATCTGCGGAGTGGCTATTAGAATGTCAAACCTGATTGAATATATAGGTCCTATTAAATTTTCTGCAATCGTTTGCGGTTCTGGAATCACTTCCAGTTCTACCATACTCCTTTCTGAAAAATCCATTTTACTAAAACTGTGGCGAGTCAAGAACAATATCACTATTGATCTTCCAAATGGTAGAAATGTCAACTCTCGTCAAAGTCAGGGTCAACCCACAAACAGCCATTACAGAAACGTGCCTTGATTTATCCAGTGTCTGGTTTTAAGCATAAGCTGGACAACTCCCCGTATCTTAACATCGTTAAGATATGAACCATTCTATATACAATATAGAAATAGAGGCACTAATTTAATTGGAACCAGATTCAAATCATGCAGCTGTCTCCAGTGCATATCTACTTAATGGAGAGAGGCTAATCAGCATTACTCAACTTAGGAATCCATCCAATTATGAGTAACCTGAAAGAGAAACAAGTTTATCAAAACTGTTACTATTAACTGAATACCAATCACAAGAATCTATATCTTCATCTCTTTGAAGAATCCCGATACTTGCGATACCTGGTTCTCTACTTTATTCTTATACTCACAACTTCTTAAAATTTAGACATTGTATTTCTACGAAACACTTGTCTAAAACCTAGAGAAGTTACAAGTAAACAGAACATAGTACGAGGACCTGCCCCTTTGTCTTGACGGACACTGGACAACATACAATACTCTGTATAATTCCGCTGAGTTGAATAACTCAAAACCTGTGTATCGTAGGTTGAAAACAGTACCCAGGCGATTTCTTCAAATATCACCAATTACAACTAATTCCGATATAATGAGGATGATCACCTAATTCCCAATAACTTACTCCCATTCATCATCTGTAAAAACCATACAGATATGAGAATGAAACCTGGTAAATACATACCCTGGAGTAAGTATCTAATCGGGAAAACAGTTTTTTTTAACAATGCGCAGTGAAACTGAAACATTAAAATGTCTTGTAGGGGTATCCTGGTATTCCTAGTAATGCCTCTTCCATAAACCAATTCATGATTATAACCGTATATTTCTTTGCCATCTGTCCAAATCCCTTTATTTGTCTTTAGTCGTTACCTTCTGTACACCTTCGTTAGGCTAAATGGTTTTCTTCCTTCCCTACCGTTCGGCGCCAGCCTATGGTTTGGAAGAAGACTATCCAGTAAGCATAATAGGTGTACTCTCCTAATCCTAGGAGTACTCGTAACTTGAGAGAAGGTGATGATAAAAGACAACTGAATAATACTTTATTCTATTTCTCTCGAACTGGGGAAAAAACAAAGGTGAAAAAGGAGTGGCGATGAAGTACGCGGTTTGGTCGTGAATGATAACAGTCGCAATTTACTTTGCCTTTTTTCTATTCCCTTTATTTTGTCTTTAGCTATTACCTTCTGCACACCCTACTTAGGCTAATTGGTTTTCTTCATACCTTTCGACACCTGCCTATGGTTTGGAATAAGACTATCCAATAAGCGTAATAGGTGTACTCTTCTAAACCAAGGAGCCCTCACAACCTGAAAGAAGGTGATAATAAAAGACAACTGAATATACCAATTCTATTTCTCCTGAACCTGGATCCATCCTCGAAGAAGTCCTTTCGAGTTCGTATATAACCATACGATGGATCTATCCAATGGAATTGGATATCCGTAGTAATACGGGGTGTTCTGAGAAATTCAAAGGGTAAAAGAAGGAGCGGCAATGACTTTATTCAACTCGGACAATCCAAAAGTCAATATTTTAAGAAGGTTCGGTCAACTTGGTCACCGAGTCATAGTCTTGGGTCGGTCAAAAGGTCGCTACCAAAAAGAGAGAGAGAAAAGAAACACTCTACGTGCACTCTTACCTAGATCAGAATGGTTATCAATTTATCTAATCAGGAAACCTCCCACTGTAATCTCAAATTCTCCTCCAAACCTGAAAGAAGAATTAGTCGGGATCACCCGAAGAGTAAACCAACTCATTAGTGAGAATCGGGATCCAACTATCATCGCATGATAACTTGATGGAAGCCACTCAAGTTATCACACTCCAGAAGGTATGCGCATACCTGGCAAGTTTCCTGTATGTTTGAAACTCCCGATGTGATTTTTTCCCCATGCTCGTATGACCTTGACGAAGGCCAACAAATCATAAGTCACATGTCAAGTTCTACCCGTCATTGTCCAGGTCAATTTGAACCCACCCGTACAAGCCCTTGACGAAGGCCAACAAGGCTATACGACTGTCCCAAACCAACACATCTATCTATGCAACAAATGAATACCCAGCAACTACCAAACACTATGCCTTGACGAAGGCCAACAAACATAACTTGAATACTACTGACCATCTATAAGATACGACGGAGAGCTACGGCTGGTTTTTGGCGAAAAACCTTTAACGTAATGAACTTGATCTCGTTGAAGGAACCTGATAGCTTTTTATAAAAATATAGTGGCGAAAACCTTTACTAAAGAGGTCACTCCCGGTGAAGGGATCTCGGCTCTTTGCTCGTGGAATGAGGTGCAGGATATTCCAACTGAATATTGCGATGCAAAGCAACTTGTAATCGACTATAGTGAAGTTATTACCCTGACGTAAACTTATGCCCAAGGGGTCACTCTCGGTGAAGGGATCTCGGCCCTTGCCTCGTCGAATGAGGTGCGGGATATTCTAACTGAATATCACTATGCAAAATAAAAGGAAACGTCTTTGTAATAACACTTTTAAAATTTGTTCCAACAATATCAAATATAGGTTTGTTTTATCCTTGCATTGATAAGAATTAATGCAGTCCCATTAATCAATCACACCAGAAAAGAATGAAAATAAAATATACGTATATGCCATCCGCATTCGTCACTGGGTCCCGTCATCACCCGTTAGGTTACTTAACTAACGACAGAGCGGGGGCTGGACTAGCGCGGGTGTAAAACATATACAACATCTTATAGTATATATACCAATATACAATAATCGCTCCAGGCGTGATAATATGCAACATTACAGAAAAGTAATAAGCATCATAGAACAATACAGATAATCTGGGATCCCCGGGTTTCACAGAGCCGCTACTGAAACCCGACATTCCCCTGGTCGCGTGGATAGCCTGTGCAATGAAACCTAGACCCCTACGGGTGCGGCAAGTTACCCGCCAAAATTTGAAGCGAGGTAGTCCCCCACAGCATAGTGAATGGAACACCCGGCACTTCACGGAATTCGGTAAATTGAGCACCCCTCCTTGGGTCAGTCTGCACCCCCTACGAGTGCGGCGAATAGTCTGCCAATTCTAGAATGAGGTCCCTCTGCCTCTCAAAGCCATGAGATACGGACCCGTTGCCCTCCAGAACCCGGCTATCCGTGCACTCCTTCGCGGGATAAACCTAGTACAGAAATAAAAATATGTACAACGGGTATATCGACCTCAACCTGGTCGTGCCCCAAAAGAATATTATACAACAGGCAGTGACGGCAGTCCACATGTTGGACGCTCGCCCTGCAATATCAAATGTACAAATAAATCCAAACTGCACTATCATTACACCCTGCTATCCACCACGACATATCCGCAACAACACAGCATAACACAGAACATCAACGCGAATGTCACGTTCGCAAACCCGTCTAAAAGAACTATAGCAATCAAACGCGGTTTACCGATCAAATGACATTCCCGGTCGGAGATATAATGTAAATACTGCATACTAACAAATTTAAAATTTCGATCGACTAAATTTCCCGAAGTGGGCCCCACGTACATCTGTTGTACAGTAACAAAATATGGGCCCAAAAGAACTATACCAAAAACCACATTTTCCAAAAAGAAGCTCTCTGTGAAAAATTGATGCACTGTTCCCACTAAAGCGCCGCGGTTCCGCGGTCAAACCCTAGGTTTGACCGTGAATCCGCGGTGCTCTTGTGGGATCACGTGCCCAATTTTCATCCGTATGCTTAAAAAACCCTGCTTAATATTCTGTGATATGTAAAATTATTTTTAGACCCTGTTTAAAATCGACAGAAACTTATGCACTTGAAAATTGTGATTTCGGAAATTCCGTTCGATCGATCTTTTAAACGCGTTAGCATAAGTTAGTATAGCTTAATGGTGAGGCTCTGATACCACTGTTAGTCCACGGTAGCGCCCCGGCCGTCTAACAGACGCCAAATACGGAACAAAATTTTTTTACAACTGGCGCTATCGCGTACTATAACCCGGATCTGCCATTAAAGCTAAACTAACAAACTACAAAGTGGGTAGAAGAGTTATACCGAACGATCCGAGTCCTTCGGTCTTCAACCATCATCCCACGCTTGTTGCGGCTGCTCCGATCTCCTGAATCTCCAATCTTCTCGTCCAGGTGGCACCACGTCGACGGATCTTTAAACGGGCTCCCGCCTCTGAACCGAGGCAACTCGGTCGTCAAGTTTGCTAAAAGAGACGACCAAGATGTTGTAGAGAATGAGTAGAACACTTTGTCTCGTTACGTCCAAGGCTATGGACGAACGTTTAATGAAGTTGCCTTTTGGATCGGGTGAAAAGAGAAACCGATCACATCTAATTTCTATGCACCAAAACTTATATCTTTTTAAAACAACAACCATGAGCTATGAGAGGGGAGGGGAGGCCGGCCACTATATAGAGGAGGGGTGAGTGTAGGAGGAGGGAGTGGTGACCATAACAACATGATACTTATCATAACACCTAGTATGAACACATTAATGTAACTAATGAATCATCATCCTTAGTCACCAAAACATTAATGAACATTTAAAGCACAAATGAGTCACATGCCACCTCATTATCCTAGTCACCATCTAGAACCTTCTAGAAACACGACTCACCCCATGACTCACCCTCAAGAAGAAAAAATAAATCCGTATTTAACCGAATGTTAAATACGGCTGATAGAAAACTGGAAACTGGCAACTTCCAAAAGTGATCCTGAAACGAATTTCAGGATAACCCCGTAATGGTATAAACATACCCGCATTTGTATTACGACCGAATACAAATGCATCTGAGACAAAGATATTATATCTACACGGTATAATACTGGGTTCCGGCTTAAACCAAAGCCTACCAGTATTATCTGCCCGAAAAATGACACGTGCGAAAACACACGTGCATTTTTCGAACCCTGCCATAAACCCATACGGCCTCTACAACGTTTCTCCCGAACTTGGGAAAGTGTCTGTGGGGGACTCTAATGACTCATCAACACACTGGCACTGGGTATAACCACTAGCACGTCAGAGGTACAAGCTGTACGTAACGGTTGCCTATGTATTGATTGGAAGGGAACCTGACGAGCGAACTCATCCATAAACCCTACTGAGCCTAATAGTGACAATATACATACAGTCCGGTCCGTTCGTCTATGAGTATCGCATATCTGCCTAGGGGGCTGGTAACGTCAGACCCCCATTAGCGGTATAAGTCGTGCCAGAGAGTGGCACAGAACACCCTGAGATACTACTGGAGTACCTACCAGTAAATCTCCTGCCTCGGCCGAGGGCTTTGTGTAATGGCTCTCCTAGACACAGCGCGATCTCACCCCCAATACCGGGAGAGACGAATCCCCGACGATCCGCTCACTGCCTCCATGTGGCTCGGGACTGTACCCAACTAAAACCTGTTAGCACAACTCCTTTGAGCGTGGTAGGGTAGTAATCTAAGCACAGTGGGAACTCACACGAGACAATTGACGATCTCAGGTCGACAAACTAACCTGTACACATGTCACCAGGGAACTGCTATCTGACGATATGTATAATACCAACTAGCATGTTCCCGGCGAGTCTTGTCCGGTGTACTCATAACCCAATGAGCACCTGTATACATCTTAGGTGATCCAACTGACACCAATGGCTTGTGAGACCGGCCATCGCCCCTCGTCGGGGTCTCGACTGTATACACTAGTCTACTCTGGAGTATCGATGCCCTGTCTCGAAACTCCCACTACTAGGGACACTTTAAGGATGTGCTTACAGACCCCAGCTCCCACGTATATGATCGCCATCATACTGCTGGTAGTCAAGCAAGAATCCTATGGGCTCTATCATCATGCAATAGTGAACTAAAGAATGTATACGATGATAAAGACAAACCAGATAGCATTCTATCATCTCGAGCAAGACTGTCATATCGGTATAGGTCCTTCCTCAATCATTGCAATCACATACCTGCGATCCAATAATTGACTTTGAGGGCACTATCTTCAACACTATCTTTGGGAGATGCGGGCAGCAATAGAAAGCTGCAGTTGAACGAGTTAGACGAGCTGCGGGATGAAGCCTATGAGAACACAGTAGTTGTTAAAAACCGAACGAAAGTGTTCCACGATAAACACCTTATACGCAAGACTTTCAAACCTGGTCAACAGGTTTTACTTTACGATACTCGGTTACATTTCCATCCCGGCAAGCTCAAATCTCGATGGAAAGAGCCATTTTTGATACGCACCGTATATCCGCACGGTGCGGTCGATCTAGAAAACCCGGAGGACGGTTCACTGTTTAAAGTGAACGGACATCGACTTAAACTGTTCCTCACTGCGGACCCTTCGGAGGAGCTCCTGTTTTTACAGGAGCCAATTTATATTGACTGATCTTCCTCCATTTACCCCTAAATTTCGATTGTCTAGCCAAAACACTATTTCAAACAAGTTTGGGGGTATGTATCATTTGTAACTATATAAAAAAATAGCATAAAAAATAAAAATTTGAAAATAAATTTTTTTAAGTTATTTCTTGTAAATTTCCAGATTTAATAAAATAAAAATAAAAATTTTATTTGCAAATAATTTCTTCTCTTTAAGAGGAGATTTTTACAAATAACCAACACACTTCCCCCTATAAATAACCCCGACCCCTCTCTGTTTTCATAACCCTAAAAACAAATCCCCTCAGAAAACCCTAGCCGCCGCCGCAGCCAGAGCAAGGAGATCGCTCCACCGCGCCGCGCAACCGCCGCCGAAACCGTATTCCCGCCGCGCTTCCGCCGCGCTTCTGTGTCGTCACCCTCTGAATCTTTCAGAGGCGGTTTGCAACTTCTTCTCCTTCTCTGTTAAATTTTTTAGATCTGTAAATTTTCTGTGATGGCTCCGAACATGCAATTAGAGCATGATTTTTCACAAATCTTTTCACACACGATATATGGGAGCTATTTTGCTGATGAAATCACACGAAGGGGGTGGAATTTCTTAATTTACAATCATCCCAATGCTTACGCCCTTCCAGATCTAGTCACTCGTTTTTACGAGTGCATGGAAGAAGGATGCCTTGCACAATACAGTTTTATCAAACTACTTTGGGGCGATAGGGAGATAATTATTAATAGAGACTTCATCCTGTTGGATATAGTGCCCTCAAAGTCAATTATTGGATCGCAGGCACGTGATTGCAATGATTGAGGAGGACCTATACCGGTAGTACAGTCTTACTCGAGATGATAGTATGCTATCTGATTTGCCTTTATCAGTCGTGTACAGGTTCAGGTGACTGATCACTGTTACACGTTGATAGAGCCCTTAGGATCTTGCTTGACTACCAACAGTATGATGGCGATCATATACGTGAGAGTTGGGTGGTCTATAAGCATATCCTTAATTATGGTCCCTAGTCGTGGGTGTTTCGAGACAGGGCATCGATTCTCCGGAGTAGACTAGTGTATATAGTCGAGACCCCGACGAGGGGCGGTGGCCGGTCTCACAAGCCACTGGTGTCAGTTGGATCACCTAAGATGTATACAGGTGCTCATTGGGTTATGAGTACACCGGACATGACTCGCTGGGAACCTGCTAGTTGGTATTATACCTATCGTCAGATAGCAGTTCCCTGGTGGCATGTGTACAGGTTAGTTCATCGACTTGAGGTCGTCATTTTTCTCGTGTGAGTTCCCACTGTGCTTTGATTTCTACCCTACCACGGCTCAAAGGAGTCGTGCAAACAGGTATTTTTTTGGTATAGTCCCGAGCCACATGGAGGCAAGTGAGCGGATCGGCAGGGGATTCGTCTCTCCCGGTTATTGGGGGTGAGATCGCGCTGTGTCTAGGAGAGCCATTACACAAATCCTCGGCCGAGGTAGGAGATTTACTGGTAGGTACTCCAGTAGTATCTCAGGGTGTTCTGGGCTTCACTCCGACACGACTTATACTGCTATTGGGGGTCTGACGTTACCAGCCCCTAGGCCGATATGCGATACTCATAGACGAACGGACCGGACTGTATATACATTGTCACTGTTAGGCTCAGTAGGGTTCCAGGATGAGTTCGCTCATCGGCTTCCCTTGAGGTCAGTACATGGGCAGCCGTTACGCACAGCTAGTGCCGCTGACGGCTTGTGGTTAAACCCACTGCCACGGTACTGACGAGTCATTAGAGTCCCCCATAGATAGTTTCCCAAGTTCGGGTGAAACGTTGTAGAGGCCGTATGGTTTTATGGCAGGGTTCGGAAAATACACGTGCGTTTACGCACGTGTCATTTTTCGGGCAGATAATACTGGTGGGCTTTGGTTTAAGCCGGATCCGAGTATTATACTGTGTAGATATAATATCTTTGTCTCAGTTGCATTTGTATTCGGTCGTAATACAAATACGGGTATGTTTATACTGTTACGGGGTTATCCTGAAATTCGTTTCGGGATCGCTTTTGGAAGTTGCCAGTTTCCAGTTTTCTATCGGCCGTATTAAACATTCGGTTTAATACGGATTTATCTTTTCTTCATTTGGGTGAGTCATGAGGGTGAGTCATGAGTGTGGAAGCTTCTAGATGGTGACCAGGTTACATGACTCATTAGTTTGCATTAATGGTTGATGAGGTGTTATTTTGAGTCACCATTTGCATTAATGAGTTTTGGTTTTGCTTAGGATATTTCTTCTTGATCTTTTTCCTTGTGGTCACCCCCTTTGCTTCTACACTCACCCCTCCTTTTCTATATATGTGGCCGGCCCCTTATGAGGGAAAGATGATTGATTTTGCAAAGGAAAAAAGATTATTGATTTGGTTCATGAAAACTTGATAGCTCATTTCTCATTTCATTCCATACAAAAGGCAACTTCATTAACCGTTCGTCCATGGTTTTGGACGAAGTGAGACAAAGTGTTCTACTCATTCTCTACATCAATCTTGGTCATCTCTTTTAGCAAACTTGATGACCGAGTTGCCTCGGGTCAGAGGCGGGAGCCTGTTTAAAGATCCGTTGACGTGGTGCCACCTGGACGAAGAGATCGGAGATCGATAAGACCGGAGCAGCCGCAACAAAGCGTGGGATGATGGTTAAAGAACGTAGGACTCGGATCGTTCGGTATAACATTTCTACCCACTTTGTAGTTTGTTAGTTTAGCAATAATGGCATATCCGGGTTATAGTATACGATAGCGCCAGTTAAAAAGTTTTTATTCCGCATTTGGCGTCTGTTAGATGGCCGGGGCGCTACCGTAGACTTACACATCCATGAAGTCACTTTAATCCCTAAATTACCTGTTCACGATCAACCCCTTCAATTTGAAGATTACTTACCCTTAATGGGTAACGACTGTTCGAGGGAACCAAGGAAGGGAATACAGGCTAGAACCCTATTCGCTAATGTTTTAACCGTGTGCCGGTGGGCATAAAACAATATTTTTTGGAGTTCCCATAATACCACATTTTGCACCCCGTCACTTCATATCGTGCACACCCTAATGAATAGGAACCATAGATTTGATATGTGCACGGTTTTGCTTTATTCAATTGGTGCTGGCAAAAGGGTCGCAAATTACCCATGCCCCCATGTTAGTAACACAACCGTGTCGCTATTTTCTCCCTGTGGAGGAATTTGAATTTTACATGCATATAGGTATACCCATTAGGCCTCTCATTGAGGGCGTATCCACGTCCTATACCCGCTTGACTGATGTTTGGTCGTGAAGAGAACCGACCGAACACGTGCCCGCCATAACACCCAGCTCTAGCTCGACCGCGAGCGAGGAAGAGCTTACCCCATAGAACATGCACGTTTAATGAGAAGAGCCATTATGGGGATTGACAATTTGACGGGAATGATGACGCAGCATGATCAGCGTCTAACACAAGTAGAGCAGGGGATCAAAACCCTGCTGGCGTAAGAGGAGTGTTCCCGTTCACGTTCTAGGGGACGCCGAGGGCCTGAGCAGTGAGGGCACCGCTTTTGGTAAGTTTGGGAGAGGAGGTGGTTGTAAATAGTTATCATTGCATTGCATATTTTTAGATTTTTGTACATATATTTTTTTCCTTTTTTCTTTTGCATGTTTATTTCTGCATTGCATCTTTATAAAAATTATAAAAATTAAAATATATATATATATATATATATATATATATATATATATATATATATATATATATATATATAAAAGAAAAATCAAATAAAAATTGAGAATTTTTAAAAAAATTATAAAAATTGAGAAATTCAATTTTGGCTATAATTGACTTAAGTTCGACAAGACGGTTGACTAGTTAGAAAAAACTAGATCCTAAACTTAGTAAATTAAAAACCCTAAAAATAACCTTTCTTAAAGTTTAACTGTAGAAAATATTTGTCCTTGTAGTTTACTTAGAAATAGGCAAATTTTGAGTTCACTTCTTGGGCTAAGTCAAAACAAGGGAAGGGTATTGAAATTTTTATTGAAGTGTAAGTCTGAAAAATAATTCCGAAGCTTAAGTCTAAATTCTGAAAATATATACCCTACAACTTGCACAAACACGCACCTTGAAACTTGGAATAGTAAAGGATACCTTGAAATGCTCTTGTCTAAAATCCTTAGTATGAAGGAAAATAAAATTATAAGTGTGAATAATGAGATATAAAAAAATGAATACTGGTTTTGTAATTACTTAAGGCTGCGTAAAATAAAAAAATATATAGCGAGGGTACTTTATCACCCAGTGCCTTAGACCAATTGGTTTGGGAGTCACTGCTAAAGCCTTAGGTATTACAAGATGAGGAATTACGCCTTAATGCGCAAACACATTTTGTAATCGGTCGTTAGTATCTCAAGAATTATTAACAGTCGCATGAAGAATGCGTGAGCAATTTCATCTAAAATTCACCAATTAAAAGTACTTTGGACGATGGACAAGAGTATGATAGCTTGAATTGAATTTCCGAGTGTAGGGATGATACATACACACACGTAGGGGTATATGATTGGGGTTTGGATGAGAGATAGGAATGAAAAATAGGACTTATATCTTCAGTAGAAATGATAAAAATTCCTAAGTTGAGATGGAACCTTAGAAGGAAAATTAAAAATCTGCTAAAAGCTAAATAAATTTACAGAACATATACAATCTTAAGTTAAACGATAAGTGAGTGAAAAATACGGGTTGATAATTTCTAAGTTAAAGATAATAGAATTTCTTGCTAGAACACAGAATTGAAGAATGAAAGTCAATAGGCCAAATTGATCGGATTTTGTGGGTAGTATTCGCTGAAAACCCTTAGGAGATAACACTCCTCCTACTAGGGACACCTAGGGGTTTAACGACTTGTTGCACGAGCTCAGTGCAATCGTGATTCCCTGCAAAAGTTAGGTTAGGTTTTTTCGAGAATAAATTGGTTTTGCTCGGGACGAGCAAAAGATAAGTTTGGGGGTATTTGTTCATATCATATTTTTGCACTATTATATTCCCCATTCTTAATCATATTGCAAATAAATAGGTGCTTTTGATCCATGTCTGCTAAATAGTTACAGGTTACAGGTTCTCAGAACAATACAGTGAAAGTTGTGAAAAGAAGCTACAAATGTGAGACTGCGACCAACAAATAGAAGAATCTGCAAGATGCCGCCTCCACTTTAAGGAACAAATGAAGATCGATGAACATTTCGATTGCACAAAGTACGAAGGCAGCACAAGATTCAAGACTTCAAAATGAAGCGAACGGTAAAAGTCCACAACATTCTGCACTGTGGAAATCTGAAATAAACTAGAAAAGATTCTGAAGAACCAAGTGAAGAAAACAGAAGAAAAAGGCAATATGAAGCAACCCTGGAAAAATGAGACAGAGAGCCCCCAAGATGGCCGCGGATCCGCGGCCAAACATGGCATTCTGCCGCAGATCCACGGCCGTGCAACGCACGTGTCGGTGTGTGTCGGTGGGAGTCGGTGCATTGACCCGGTTTTCTTAGGGTAGTCTTGTAATTTCAGATGTGGATCAGATGTAAACCCTAGGGTTTCTCCTATCTATAAATAGAAACCCTACAGCTCTTTTTGGAGCAAGCCTCTTTTTAAATTCTAGATTAAAATTTTCATTCTATTGTAATCGTCAAAGAGTGCATCAATAAAAAGTGAGTTTTTATTTTGAATCTTCCTTATTTGCAATTTATATTTCTGCAATTTTTCATATCTGTCTTTTATTATCTGCACGTTAAGTAGTTAACTAAAAAGAAAATCATAAAAATGAATTTTGTCGCTATTTCCCTAATGAGTGAGTAGTTCCTCACTTGTTAGGGTTAGGATTGGGTAGGTTTGAGAGATGGAAATCTCTTGTTAATTATATGTATGCCCTAGAGGCCATTACTGTACATACAGATGTATATTGTAGTGGATGCTTGGACATATATAGGGAGGACTTTCTTGCTCGACATGATAGTATGCTATCTGGTTACTTTTTATCTTAACATGTACTCTGATTGTCTCTATGTCACATGTTGATAAAACCCTTAGGATGAGTACTTGACTACCAGGACTATGATGCAGATCATATTAGTGGGGATAGGGTAGTCGCCAAGTACATCCTTCAAATGTTCCTAGTCGTGGGAGTACCGAGACAGGGCATCGATACTCCAGAGTAGACTAGCGTATGCGCTTCTTGACCCATATGATGGGCGATGGATGATCCCATATCCATTGGTGTTTGACATCAGAGAAGGTATACGGGTGCTCAGTGGAGACTGGGTACACTGGACGGACTCGCCGAGAACTCCCAGATGGTATAATACCTCACGTCAGATGGCAGTTCTCTGGTGACACTAGTACAGGTTAGTCTGTAGACCCGAGATTGTCATAGAGTCTTGTGTGATTCCCACTGTGCTTTGATTTCCATAATACCACGTCCAAGAGGGCATGCAAAACGGTGGCTTTTGGGTACAGTCCCGAATCACATGGAGGCAATGAGCGATAGGAGGGGTTTCGTCTCTCCCGGTATAGGGAGTTGATGTTGCGCTGTGTTCGATTGGCTATAACTGGAAATCCCTGGCCAGGGTTGCTGAGATTTACTGGCAAGTGTTATCAGTAGTTTATCGAACTGTTATGGACCTCATATCGACACGACTTATCAAGCTACTGGGGTCTGAAGTTTACCGCCCCTAGGCGAGATATGCGACATATCAGACGAAAAGACCGGACTGTACGTAAGTGTTACTGGTTGGATTCACGGGAGAATGTACAGGATTGCTTGTTGATCTTCTGATTGCTCAATACCTGGGTGGCTGTTACGTTTAGCTGACCGCTTGCAGCTTGTGGGTGTTTGATATGATCATCACCTACTGCCGGCGTATTGACGATTCTTTAGAGTCCTACACAGAGGTTTTCTGGCTCAGGCAAAACGGAGTAGGAGCACATATGTGATATGTGCGGGATCGTGAATAATACGTGTATGCGATACCGTATTAGATTCTCGCGATATGAGATATCGGCCGGGTATATGTGATATAGCCGGGTCATCGGATCAAGTGTTGATTCGATGAACTGATACAGATTATATTAGTCGGTTATTTATGAAATAGCCGGATTATCGGATCAAGTGTTGAATTGATAATTTAATGTATAATTATATATTTAATATATTATATTACATTAACTAATATTAGCTCACTAAAAGATTCTTTTTCTCACTTGGAAAATACATTGATATATATATGTGATATATGTTAATTGTATTATTTTATTTTGTTATAATAAATATTGTATATGTGATATATAATATTGTAACATGTTAGGGTTACAAATGCAACATGCTTTGTGGAGTTTAAAAAAGGTTAGGGTTCGGATTAGGGTTAAACTTGGATGAAGCTTTCAAGAAGCTTCTTGAAGCTTTGACTTTGACTATGATATTTTGTAAAGATATTTTGTAGATATTTCTTAACCAAACCCAAACCTTTTACCATAGTTAATTCTCTACATGGGTTAAGTCTTCATTCTTAACCCATGGTTGTATTTCTAACTACACACAAAAAAAGATTTCATTATTCATCACAAAGTAATTTCTTCTTCTTCTTCCTCTGAGAAAAGCTTTCTAGCTTTTTCTTATGTGATGATTTTGAGTGAGAAATTGAAAACAAATGAGAGCTAAATTCCTATTTCATCATCCTTATCTTAGATTAGGGTGTTTGCTTTGCTAATACTTGATTAGTAAAGCAAGAGCTTGGGCTTGAGTTTCTTCAAGGTAGATCATCTTTGTTGTTGAAGATTGAAAGCAAGCTTGCATCTTTCTCTTCATGGAGCCTCTCTTGAGTCCGGGTACTCGATGATCGCAGCGAAGGGAACTCAACACAGAGCTTTAGAAGTGAAGGAACGGACTACAAAGGTTGTAATCCCTAACTCTTAAAAGTAAAGTTGTTTACTTGCTATGTTTACCCTAAGTCTCTAGTTAAGATCTTGGTTAGGGTTTGTTTAGCACCCAATTTTTTTTTAAAGTAGCATGTTTGATGCTTGCCAAAACCTTGCTAAGGTGCTAAGCCATCCCTACAGTGGTATCAGAGCCAAGCTAGAGCATTAGGTGATGTGTAGATGAAGTTAGAAGTCCGATCGAACCCCGAAACCCCGATAAATCCCCTTCTCTGGAAATTTTTTCAAAAGTTGAAAATTTTCATATTAAAAATACTCAGAAAATCATGCAGAGAATATTAATAATTACTGTGAAGTACGAACCCCTAACTCCCTCAAAGGACCGCAGAACCGCGGCCAAACCATGCGTTTGGCGGCGGTACCGCGGCCAACTTTGGGAGTTGGGGGCTAATACTTCAGGGTTATATTCTTGGGTATTTTTCATGCTTATGGGAATTTTTAGTTCTACTCAAGTGTTGAGCTTTCTGGGATATATTGGGAACTCGTTGATTTGATCAGATAATTAAACTTCGTTTAACTTTTTCCGGGTAATTTAGAACGTGTTAAAAAGTTCGAACGGATATCAATAACTCACTTTTTCCTCTGTCGGAAAATTTCCAAGTGTTGGATTTTTCCCTAGTTAAAGAACGTTCAAAGTCGTGCAAGTAACGCGATGGACCCTCTAGAAGAACACAAACCTTAACTCGATTATGTGACCGTCTGAACCGCCTCTAAACCTTAGGGTTTGGGGCAGTACGGCGTTGCCACATGCGAGGCGTTGGTTTGACCCTTCTACGGCTGGACCATTGGTACTGTGGCATGTGATGGATGCTTTTAAACTAAGTTCAAGTGTTGAGCAAAAAGGGAAATTTTGGGTGTTTGTTTATTCGATCGGAAAGTTTAACATTATCTATTTATCTGGAATGTGATGCAATATTTGGAATCCACAAGTAATTATGAGATAACTAATTTGAATGTTGTAAATCTAGCAGTTTTTAGTCTTATTTGATCGGTTGCCACGGGATTTTGATGTGATCAAAAGTCCGTCGCAATCACGTAGTGTACACGGATACTCGCCGAGTAAACTTAATAGATAGCCACGCCCTATAGCCCCGACCAAGTGATTGTAGGAGAACCCCGTCTCCAAAAGCATCCGTTCGGGTGCTCACGGCAGCGGTGTTCCGCCTTAGTGCACTTCATCGACGGCATCCGGGGGTGCGGCCGTCTACTAAAGTTTCCGACGAGCATTCGATCAGGATGTCGGGAATCTTGTTGAATTGCCCGACTAAATATTGAAAAGTGTTTTCGATATTGAGATTAAAATGCGGGGTTTATAATTGTTAGGCATGAGATGTCTAAGGAATTCATTTGGTTAGGCATGAGATATCTAAGGAGGTTGCGGATTCCAACTGTTGTAGTTTTACACTTTCTTTTCTGCGACCGTAAGTATAATATGTGGTGTATCGCCGGTTTCGTTGCTATACATCAACGACAATTGGGATACGCATATTTACTTACGTTGATGACATGTGATATTATGTGTTGCTATGTTATATTGGATCGTCGCGTTTTAAATAGCCGGGGGTTTTATGTGAGATGAGAGTTTTTCATTTTCATTCATGTAAAATTCATTGTATGTAATATTCTTTTATTGGGGCACTTCCGGGTTGAGGATGATGTCACCATTGTATATTATTTACTTTTCCGCATTAGGATAGACCTAAGGCGGGGAGCACAAGTAACCGGGTTCTAGGGTCCAGTGGGAGACTATCTCGAGGAGTCAAGACCGGGTCTCCTAACTCTAGAACTGGCAGGGTTACTTGCCGCTCTCGTAGGGGTCTACGGGTGTGGGATTGGCTATTCATCGCGACCGTGGAATCCGTGTTTTATACAGGCTCGTATTAAAACATGGACCTCCTAGTATATCCAATATTTCATATATGTTCTTCTGCTGCTATGTTCTGTGATGAGATCATATTACTGCCTGAGACGAATGTTTATATTATATATATGAGATATATGTTATATTGCTGATTTCGTTTCAAATGTGATGCTTGTGAAGCATAATAAAATGGAACTTTATTAATGAGATTAATGAAACTAAAAGAAACCTAAAGATGTTGTAGAAACTTGTCTCAAAAACAGGTAGCTCTAGTTCTTGCTTTGCATAGCGGTGTTCCTTGTAGAACATCCAGCACTTTATTCGATAAGGAAAGAGCCGAGATCCCTTCACCGGGAGTAACCTCTTTAGCGAAACTAGCAGATACTACAAACTCGGTTTGTCTTTTGATTGTTTTTATAGTTTTTGCTTTGCATAGTGATATTTATGAAATATCCTGCACCTTATTCGATAAGGAAAGAGCCGAGATCCCTTCATCGGGAGTGACCTCTTTAGCAAAACTAGAAAAGGCCTAAAAAATATTCTATTTAAAATCACTCGATTCTACAACGATATCAAGTTCATCACGCAAAGGGTTTTCTTAAAAACCTACCGTAACCCTCCGTCATTTTAGGAAATAGAGTACTTAGTATTCGTGCTGCGTTTGTTGACCATAGTTAAGACGCAGTGTACGGTAGCTGGGTGATGTTTTCCTA
The DNA here is from genome assembly GCA_030015575.1 of Agapanthus africanus. Lineage (NCBI taxonomy): Eukaryota > Viridiplantae > Streptophyta > Magnoliopsida > Asparagales > Amaryllidaceae > Agapanthus > Agapanthus africanus. The sequence goes on from CM057338.1 coordinate 503,676,889, forward strand.
TATAACATATGATGTGATTAATTAGGACACTCATATGACTTTGTTGACCATAGTTAAGGGTCATGTGGGTGGGTCTAATTAATCAAGAAATGACGGGTAGAACTTGACTAGTGCTTATGATTTGTTGACCATAGTTAAGGTCATAAGTCACTAAGGGTAAAATATTATTGGGAATTTCAAGTGTTGAAATTTGAAATGAGATTGCATACCTTCTCTGAGATAGTTGGATCCCAATACCCGCTGCGAGTAAGAGTTACTCCTGGGAGAGTTTTGCACATTACAATTAGCCGATCAAGTAGGTGTCTAGAAAGGTGTCAATGGGGTTATGCCTCTGGGAAAACGAGGTTTATTTTAATTAGGTCCGTGCGAAAGCACGGCGAACCTCCCTCAAAGTACAGGCACTGGCCTGGCTGAAAGATTGGCGAACTTGTAGGGTGTAATTAATCCCGGCTAGTCTTACCTTTTAGGATTTGAAGGAAGATTTGACTAAAACAGTAGGAGAATCCTGATTAGATATATTAATAACCAATCTAATTTTGCAAGAGCATACGCTGAGTTTTTTCTTCTATCTTTCTCCAAGTAGCGACCATGTCGCGCCTTAATCAAGATAATAATATGGATGTATTGACCGAACCCGCTTATTATACTGCGCTAAGGAACGTTGGTCCTGCTCCAACTTATAATTGTTATAAGATAGAGCAGGAAATAGGGGATTACCAGAATTCCCGTGCCGCCCAAACGAAGAAAGTACATGCTGATGCATCTTCTTCGGGTGTGTTCATTACCGAGAACTGTTTCTCAGTATCCTTTACGTCCTGGGTATGAGATACCGGATCAGGATCCCGCAAATGTAATTTGTTACATGGGCTTCAGATAGGTAGAGAACTGAGAACGGGTGATATGTTTCAAGAGTTGGAAATGATGCAAGTGTTGCAGCCAAGTCTGTTGGCAATTATCACCCTATATTACCAGAATACATTGATTCTGAATGAATGTTATTAGATACCGAACCTGATATAAAACATCATATCAGTCTCTTTATTAGTAAAGAAGGATATAATTTTGTATTGTTGGATAATGTTTTGAACATTTCCTATATCAAGAGTTGATCGGTTCAGGCACGTTATCTAAAAGCATAGACGTTCTAAATCAAACCACAGTTCTTAACGTACAGAGCACACACAAGAGGAAGAGTTCAGAAATGAACGAATCCTTCTTGAGGCATTGTAGATTAGGTCATATCAATGCGACCCGACTAGCTGAAGTTACATAAAGATGCATATTTAAATTAGATTGGATTTACATCTTGTAAAACTTGCCAGTCATGTCACAAAGATAAGATGACCACAGCTCCGTTTATTGGAAACAAAGAAAGAGTTAGTGAACTCTTGGGATTGATACATGCTGATGTATGAAAGTCCCCTGTCTACATATGCCAGGACCGGTTCTTTGTACTTCATTACATTCACTGATGATCTCTCAAGATTCAGACATATGTTCCTGTAGAAACACAAGTCCGAAACTTTTGAGATAATCACAGAATATAAGTTAGAAGTAGAGAGCCAAAAACAGGTATAAGTATTATGTCCTTTGATGTGATCAAGGAGGAGGATACTTGAGCACGGAATTCCTGGACTATTCTAAAAGAGAATGAGATTCTCTCTCAGTATTACTCCTCCGTATACACCACAGCACGTCCGTGTATCGGGGCGGAGCAATCGCACCCTATGTGATATGGTGTGCTCTATAATGAGTACTACTGAGTTGCCTATTTTCTTTTGGGGTTATGCACTTGAGAAGTTGCATACCTATTGAATAGGGTTCCAACCAAATCAGATGCCTACCACTCCATATGTGATATGGTATGGGAAGAGCCCGTCTCTTAAAGATGTTAAGATCTGGGGTTGTCCGGCCTATGTCAAAAGCAAAATCCGGACAAGCTCGAGACAAGGTCAGTTCTGTGGAAGTTTGTTGGATATGCCAAGCATTCGCAATGGAATATATTCTACCACACTGAGGAACAAAAGATGTTTTATTTCTCGGCATACCACTTTTTGAGAAAAAAGGAATTTCTTGTGAAAAAATTAGTGGTCCTGAGGTAGAACTGGAAGGAGTTCCAGCTAAAACAAACTGCAGCTGATGATTTGGTAGAACCAGAAGATTCAATAGTTTCCAACGAACCTCAGCCTCTCCGCCGATCTGGTAGGGTTCCTCATCCACCTGAGAGATACTTCGGTTTCTCTATGACAGTGGGAGCAAGGATTGCATCATGAGATGATGACCCAACTAGTTTCGAGCAGGCCATCAGGAGTGGGGACTCTGTAAGAATGGCTGGATGCGCGATCTGAGATGGAATCCTTATACACCAACAAAGTATGGACTTTGGTTGCTTTATCTGAAGGGTTAAATCCCCATCAGGAGCAAGTATATCTTGAGAAGATTACTTGGTGTACATGGAAAAGTTGAAACTTTCAAAGCTATGCATAAGTCCATCCAGATCTGTAGCGTCTTGAAAAGTCGTTTTGGTGTTTTCCTGAAATTCGGTGAAAATTCGGTATTTTTCCGAAAACCGTCTTTCTTGTTATTTTGTAGTTTAGGGCTAATTATACCTAAAATGGATAGGTAATTGCTTGTTTTTAGTAGCTAATGAGTTAAATATGAAATTCTGGTCGTTTAAAAATTTTCCCTAATTTTTCAATTTTTTTAATATTATTTTAAGCCGGTAAGAAAATACATTAAATTAGCGATAAATACAAATTTTTCCGGGCTAATTTTAATCTCTAAAATTATGATAATTAAAATCTAGTGGTAACATAAATTTTTAGTAATTTATTTTGATTTTTAACAAATTTTTATGATATGAAACGAATTTATTGAATTTTAAGCTAAAACTTGCAATTTTTGACTTGTAGGGGGCCTTTTTGCATAAAATTTCTTTTGTAAAACCCCTCTCTCTTTTCCCTAAGCCCTAGGACAGCCCCACCTTGTGCAAGTCCAGAAATTTCTGGCCTCTTTTTCTTGTTTTCTTTCTTGAGTTGATTTAGTGGTTTATTGATTTATTTTAAATATAGTGGTTGAAGTATGATGCATTGACTTTGGGGAGTTGACTCTTGACTTTCCCACACACCCACACCCCCCCTTACCTCATTTCTGGCCGAAACCTGCACTTCCCCCTCTTCATCTCTTTTCTTCTCATTTTCTTCAAAATTCTTCAAGTGTAATTCATCAAAATTGCAAATTAAAGCTTGCAAATTAAAACCATCCTTCATCTTCTTTTCCTTCACCTCCCGAGCTTGGATCTTGATGCTTGAGACCATCATTTGGAGCAAAATTTATTCTTGCTAGATCTCAATTGAGGTATAATTTCCATCAAGTTACTTTCTTTTTTGCTAAATTCCTTTAATTATATGGTATTAGTGTTAAAAGTTAGCTAATTTCTAATCTTGTTTTTTAAAAAGAGTAGTTTGTTTAAACTAGGGTTTTGAAGCCATGATAGTTAATTAAATTGTTTTGTAGTTAATCTAGTTGTTACTTAACTAATCTATATGGTTACCTTGTTATGTAGTCTTCAATTTTGCTAATATTAGTTAATTTTAAATGTTTGATTTTGGTTGTAAATTGTTGTTTTAGGAAAATCTAGAAAGGGATTAGTGTATGGAAATGGGTTGTGAAGTATGATTAATGAGTTGAATTAAGGTTTAGAAACCATTATTTAGTTGATTAAACCCAATTTGTTATCTAGTTGTTTTGCTAACCTAATCTAGAAGGTTAACTTGCCAATTGAGTTATAAATTAGTGTTAATTTAAGGTTTTCATGTAAAGTTTGGATTAGAATTGCTAGGTTATATAATTCAAGTAATGGTTGTTTATGAAAAATAGGTTTTTAATCTTTGCTAATGTGTTGTAATATTAGTGTTTGTAGATTGCTTGTTGTGTGGTTGGATTGTGATAACCGTATCGCTAATTTTCGATTTTTGCACCAAATTGCTAGTTTTGTGCTTACTAGGTTTTTATTAAGATTATTTGGTGAATTATTTGTGATACCTTGGGGATGTTTTTAGCATCTCCTATGACGTTTAGGATGCGTGAGTGCGGAGTTTTGAGTAGTCGGGTTTTAGTTTTGCCGGGCGATCAAATCGGCGTTTTTTGGCAGTTTTTGCGATTTTCGCGTGTGTTCCGCGCACTTTGTGCACGTTGTACCTAGCTAGCGAACTTTAGTAGTTTCGTTGGGGTTTTGCGTCGTTCTTGATATATAACCTTATGTTTGGTATTGATGTAAATTCCAGGTTCGGTCGCGGAGACGTCAGACGCGGCGCGAAAGGGGAAAGCGGTGATTGGACACAGCTAGCCAGGGATTCCGGTGAGTAGATGTAACATCTACGGGGGACTATCGTTGGATGGCGCAAGCCGCCCGATAGTTTTAGTAACTTACAAGATTCTTAGTGATGTTAGTAATTAGGGGTGAAATACTTATTTGATTATTTGCTGCATCCATACATTATATTGACATACATATACGAAACCATGTTATAGGACACCTGCACTATTGCCAGGGTTTTTATATGCAGCACGAGCACTATTCATGCTTACACACACACCCTGGTAATTGCCATGCCACCATACTAGATAACCTTTAAATTTAAACCTTTTACTAAATGATACTTAAACTTGTGCTATTGCCTTTAATTCCTTAAAATGAAACCGTAGGATTGCTATTCATGTGCATGTACTTCATCATATTAATTGTTCATGCCTAATCTATTAATCACACATCGCAACTTGATTATTGATACCATATGCATTCATTATCATTGATATATTCACTTATGAGGATTTCTTGAGATTTTATGATATTTCTGGATTTCGGGGGAAAGCCGCAAAATTTCTAAACTTATTATATTTTTAAAATATGTAAATTGCGGTTTTCTAGTGATGTAAGTGTCGTCCACCATGAGTTTGCTATGGTTTTGGAAATCCGTGTCGAGGAGTGGAGGAACCGGCACGGGTACATGGTGGGCCCGGTAAGGTACCCCGGGGCAAGAGGAATGTGGTATTGACGTTGAGCCTGGCAGGGGACGGATTATCTACCGGTGACTGTTTGGGACGGCGGATATCCAGAGGATACCGACCGTGGCCGCTAGATGATGAGATATTGATATTTGAGATGGGTCAGCCGGACGGCTGAGGCCAGAGACACTATGACATGGATTTATGAGATTTGAGACAGCTTTTAGGTGTCGTTGCTGGACACCGGTTCTCGTCGATTCTTTGAGTATTATGCTGGCATTCTAAAAGAGTTTCAAAAACAAAAAGAGATAAATGTTTCTTATATATACCTATTGAGACCTCAGATATTCATGTTGCATACATATTCGTACACTGATGTTGTATACACACCTGCTAGTGCACCCATTCATACCTGTATTTTAGATGCTAGGATGCTTGTGTGCATGCATACGATAGCCCTTGTAGGTGTTATTTATTACTCACGAGTTGGCAACTCACCCCCGTTGTGCCATAGCCTTTTTCAGGTCCGCTCCGTCAGTACAGTAGCGGCGGGCGCACTTGTTCTTTTGCCTCCTTTGCCTGGACTCGAGGTTTTGCTCCTAGGTGGGTTATATCATTATTTTTGTACCACCTTGTATATTCTTTGTCTCTAGTACACTCCATCTACTGTATCTACCAGTATTGTTGTATATTGACTTAGAGATGACTGTGAGGTTTGTGGACTTTTATGCTGTATTTTGGGGTCGAGCTCACTTGAGTCGACATGCGTTTTTTTTATGCTTCATTATGATTATTTTGCTTGTTGTCATTTTATATTGCGTGGGATTTGTGACCGCCTTGTGGCGAAGAGCTAGCTCCCGCTTGGGGATGCCCTATTTTGGTGGATTCATGTATATTTTTGTTGTACCCATTTTGGGGCCCAGTATTTACAAAGGAGACTCTGCCGAAATTTTCGGAAAAATTGGTATTGTTTTTAAAAAGGGTTTTACATGACTTATTTGATAAATTCGCTTTCAATTGATTGGGTTTTCTTCACTCTTTTGCTTAATTGGTTTTGTTTTCTGGGCTTTGGCTTACTTATTTTACGGACGTCTTTAGACGTTTCGTAAACTTAAGTGCCAGTCACGTTCCGTACCCTGCGGGCCGTAACAAGATCCTACTTACCACTGCTACATACCATGACTACGATATCTGGCGGTTGGGTGTCATGACTGTTTTTCTAAATATTGATTTGGAAGAGAGCGTCTATAAGTACACTGCCAGAGGGCTTCATAGACAGTGGGAGCAGCGGAAATGTGTGTAAGATGTTTTATGTGATAAATCAGGTATCGCGGAGTTGGAACGTCTGTTTTGATGTGGTAGTCAAAGAGTTTGACTTCATCAAAATGCTAGATGAACCAAGTATGTATAAAAAGGTAGTAGGGAGTATGGTGGAAATCCTCGTATAGTACGTGGATGACATACTCATGATAGGGAAGGAGTTTCCTATGCTACGCTCGGTCAATCTCCTCTTATCACAAAGATTCTCCATATAGGATAAATGTGATACCTCATAAATCCTGAGTATTGGATCTATGAGATAGATCTAATTGGATGTTAGAATTCTCACTAGTTGTAGTGAGATGGTATCAATTGATCCCGGGGAGAATCACTGGAAAGGTTCCAGGGTGATAAGGACGACTGAATGTCAGTCACAGGTATTGTCTTTACCCTCAGTGGAGGGACGGTATATTGGAAGAGTTCTAAACTAGATACCGTGACTTACTAGACAATTAAAGGCAAGATACATCATTACCAAGGATGCTACCAAAGAGGCAGTCTGGATATATTTTAGTTCATGAGATGAACTTCGTTCTTGCCATTGTGTGACAATAGAGTTGTGGCTTATGCTTAGGAACCCCCGTCCCATCAGAGATCCAGGCAAATTTTTAGGCAGTATCACCTGATCATGGAGATGGTTGATCTCCAGGTAGATCGAGGTTATGAGAGTAGACACAGAGGACAACAGCGCGGATCCACTCACAAAGGCCTATTTCCTAGTAGAGATTTTTATGGGATGGTTGAGTATGAGATACTTCAACCACAGCTGATTGTTGGGTATGCGATACCATAACAGATGGCCCTAGTGCAAGTGGGAGATTGTTAGTTATATGTATGCCTTAGAGGCCATTACTGTACATACAAATGTATATTGTAGTGGATGCTTGGACATATATAGGGAGGACTTTCTTGCTCGACATGATAGTATGCTATCTGGTTACTCTTTATCTTAACATGTACTCTGATTGTCTCTATGTCACATGTTGATAAAGACCTTAGGATGAGTACTTGACTACTGGACTATGATGCAGATCATACTAGTAGGGACAGGGTAGTCTCCAAGTACATCCTTCAAATGTTCCTAGTCGTGGGAGTACCGAGACAGGGCATCGATACTCCAGAGTAGACTAGCGTATGCGCTTCTTGACCCATATGATAGGCGATGGATGATCCCATATCCATTGGTGTTTGACATCAGAGAAGGTATACGGGTGCTCAGTGGAGACTGGGTAAACTAGATGGACTCGCTGAAAACTCCCAGATGGTATTATACCTCACGTCAGATGGCAGTTCTCTGGTGACACTAGTACAGGTTAGTCTGTAGACCCGAGATCGTCATAGAGTCTTGTGTGTGATTCCCACTGTACTTTGATTTCCATCATACCACGTCTAAGAGGGCGTGCAAAACGGTGGCTTTTGGGTACAGTCCCGAATCACATGGAGGCAATGAGCGATAGGAGGGGTTTCGTCTCTCCCGGTATAGGGAGTTGATGTTGCGCTGTGTTCGATTGGCTATAACTCGAAATCCCTGGCCAGGGTTGCTGAGATTTACTGGTAAGTGTTATCAGTAGTTTCTCGAACTGTTATGGACCTCATATCGACATGACTTATCAAGCTACTGGGGTCTGACGTTTACCACCCCTAGGCGAGATATGCGACATATCAGACGAAGAGACCGGACTGTACGGGAGTGTTACTGGTTGGATTCACGGGAGAATGTATAGGCTTGCTTGTTGATCTTCTGATTGCTCAATACCTGGGTGGCTGTTACGTTTAGCTGACCGCTTGCAGCTTGTGGGTGTTTGATATGATCATCACCTATTGCCGGCGTATTAACGATTCTTTAGAGTCCTACACAGAGGTTTCCTGGCTCAAACAAAACGGAGTAGGAGCACATATGTGATATGTGCGGGACCGGGAATAATACGTGTATGCGATACCGTATTAGATTCTTGCGATATGAGATATCGGCCGGGTATATGTGATATAGCCGGGTCATCGGATCAAGTGTTGATTCGATGAACTGATACAGATTATATTAGTCGGTTATTTATGAAATAGCCGGATTATCGGATCAAGTGTTGATTCGATAATTTAATGTATAATTATATATTTGATATATTATATTACATTAACTAATATTAGCTCACTAAAAGATTCTTTTTCTCACTTGGATAATGCATTGATATATATGTGATATATGTTAATTGTATCATTTTATTTTATTACAATAAATATTGTATATGTGATATATAATATTGTAACATGTTAGGGTTACAAATGCAACATGCTTTGTGGAGTTTAAATATGGTTAGGGTTTGGATTAGGGTTAAACTTGGATGAAGCTTTCAAGAAGCTTCTTGAAGCTTTGATTTTGACTATGATATTTTGTAAAGATATTTTGTAGATATTTCTTAACCAAACCCAAACCCTTTACCATAGTTAATTCTCTACATGGGTTAAGTCTTCATTCTTAACCCATGGTTGCATTTCTAACCACACATAAAAAAAAGATTTCATTATTCATCAAAAAGTAATTTCTTCTTCTTCTTCTTTTGAGAAAAGCTTTCTAGCTTTTTCTTATGTGATGATTTTGAGTGAGAAATTGAAAACAAATGAGAGCTAAATTCCTACTTCATCATCCTTACTATTCTAGCCACTTTGATTAGGGTGTTTGCTTTGCTAATACTTGATTAGTAAAGCAAGAGCTTGGGCTTGAGTTTCTTCAAGGTAGATCATCTTTGTTGTTGAAGATTGGAAGCAAGTTTGCGTCTTTCTCTTCATGGAGCCTCTCTTGAGTCCGGGTACTCGATGATCGCAGCGAAGGGACCTCAACACGGAGCTTTAGAAATGAAGGAACGGACTACAAAGGTTGTAATCCCTAACTCTTAAAAGTAAAGTTGTTTACTTGCTATGTTTACCCTAAGTCTCTAGTTAAGATCTTGGTTAGGGTTTGTTTAGCATCCCAAAATTTTTTAAAGTAGCATGTTTGATGCTTGCCAAAACCTTGCTAAGGTGCTAAGCCATCCCTACATCTTTCACTCCTTTCTCGCCCGTTTAACTTTATAAATTAGGGCTCTATGTAAAACAACCACCCACCGTTCATTATGGCATCCTATCCTACGAGATAGCGGTGATTCCCTAGTTAGACCGGTCGTGGTTGATTTAGATAGAAGTTAGAGCTAAGAATTAAGAAAGGACGGACAAGGGCCAAAAGGAAGAAACAAAGTTTCTTCCTGATCGCGCTAATCCTCTTTGTTAATTATTATCTTAACACCTAAGTTCTTAATTAGGGCAAAGAAAGCGGTGAGTAGAATTTACTTTCCAAATTAACCTAATCCTAACCCTAGCAAGGTTTTAATCCAAATCAATTTCAACTTCAGTTTTAATAGAAATCAAAACCTACCACAAATAGGAATTGACTCGTTAGAACAATAAGAAAAGACACGTTTTCCCTGTGGACCGACCCATACTCAACCGGCTAGCTACCAAGCGACATCGTCTTGATTGCGGTTAATTCTTTGATTTCAAAACGCATACGCAAAAACATACAATCAAACACACACGCCATTGGAAATTGCTATGTCACGATACACCTTAGAACTTGCTTAATAATCAGTATCTGTGTATTTGCATCATGTATGATATGTAGTTTTCTAGTCATATACTTCATCGTATCACCATTTATATATAGTCTTCTAGTAATACATCACATTGCATCATGTTGATATCATGGACATTCATAGTTACCCACATATTCATATATTGTGACTTTCTTGGAGATTTCCGTATTTATGAGATTTCTGGATTTGGGGAAAACCGCAAAGAAATTTCATAAACTTATAAAGATTTTAAATATAAAGTGTGGTTTTCTTGTGATATGAAGTGTGTGGCGTCCACCATGAGATTTCTTGGTTATTGAGCCACGTATGTACATATACTTGATTCGAGGAGAGAGGCGCCGTCTGTGGGTACATGGTGGACCCAGTAAGGTACCCCGGGACAAGAAGGTCTTATAGCGAGAAGTTGAGCCTGGCAAGGGAGCACTACCTACCGGTGATTTTTGACCCGGTGGTCATCCGGAGGATACCGTCCAGAGTAGTGTGATTTGACAGATTTGAGGGCCGATCTGAGCGACGGCTACCGAGATTTGACATATATATATATGGTGTCGATATTGGCACGGTTTTCTGTCGATTTCATTTGATGATACCCCATTTTTATTATACAAAAGTTTTATTAAGATAAGAACACAGATTTTTCTCATACCAGATATATATCCAGATTTCTTGCTTGACCATTCATTCATGTCGCATTCATATTAGTGCATAGCATCATTGTTGTATACATAGGTTATGATGCAATTGCGTGCATGCATGTGATAGCCTTATTAGATGTTACTTACTACTCACGAGTTAACAATTCATCTCCGTTGTGCCATAGTGTCCTGCAGGACCGACCTGTCAGCATAGTAGCGGCGAGCATACCTCTTCTTCTTCTGCTTCCTTTTGCTTCGACCCGAGGACTTTGCGCATAGGTGGGTTTTTGGGAGGATATTTTTTTGTTCCCACTATGTATATTTATTTTTTATCTAGTACACTCCATCGACCATACGTATATTTGACCTAGAGACCGGACAGTGAGATTTGTATATTTATTCTCTGGTGTCGAGCTCATGTGAGCCGACGTGGTGCTTTCTTATTTCTTGCTTTTAGTTACTTATTTCACACTATTTTGATATATCTTGCATGTGGTTGTGTTCCACAATTCGGCGAAGAGCTAGCTCCCGCTTGGGGATGCCTTTTTATTATTGTTTATACTTATTCGTGTTTTGTATCTATTTGGGGCCAGTTTTTACAAAGAAAACTCTGCCGAAATTTTCAGGAAAAACTCGACACATTTAAAATGTTTAATGAAACTTTATTTTATTAAAACCACCTTTTTAAAACAAGTATTTCTTCACTCTATTTATTTAAACGGTTTAGATTTCTGGGCTTTGGCTTACTTAGATTACGCTACGCTTCTAAACGTTGCGTGATTTAAGTGCCAGTCACGTTCCGCACATTCAGGTCGTGACAAACTTGGTATACCTTTCTGGGTGTAGGATGACCCTTGGTATGATGGAGTAGGTGACTTAAGCAGAGTGACGTGGCGTGTGTATGTTCCGCGACATATTCACGATACAGTACTCCGCCTAAGTGACCTTAGGATATATAATTGCTTGTACTTCCTTCTTTGATTTCATATATCCTTTGGTTCGATTGCAATATTCTCATCAAATCCTGTTTCTTGTTCCAGCCACTATACCGCCGAAGACTACAAGGGCCCAGAGGGCTGCCGCCAGAGATAAGATTAGAGCGGGCTCGTCTGAGATGTGGACCGACCAAGGCGGTACGCCTACCCCTAAGGGACAGACTGGTCCCCCTTCTCTAGGAAGGATAACTAGGCTGGAGGCGAGCATTCAGGATTTGCACCAGATGGTTGGATCCCTAGTTGAGGCCAGCCGAGCACCGAGGTCCGATGTTGTTCCTCCTACTACAGGGACTGTGATAGTACCTGCTGCACAGACATCTGTTCCTGTTGTTGCCGAGACTATTCCCGTATCATTAGAGGAGTTTATGAGGCTGAAGCCTCCAGTTTTTACCGGCACAGATGCAGCGGAGTATCCACAGACGTTTCTTGATAGGATGGCCAGGATTTGTTGTTCACTGAGGTGTTCCGATGAGAGATCGGTTGAGCTTGCGAGGTTTGGTCTGGAGGGTCTGGCTTAGACGTGGTGCAAGTCAGTTGAGAGAAGCCGAGCTGCAGGTCTACCTCCTATACCTGTTGTTGCTCTATGCCAGATAGATGCCCCGAGAGGCCGTGGTCATGGCGGTCCGATTCAGAGAGGACGAGGTGGCAGAGGCCGAGGACAGCCAGGTACCAGCAGAGGACAGGCCCGAGTTTTTGCTTTGACTCCTCAGGATGCGCAGGCATCGAATGCCGTTGTGACAGGTACTCTTCCAGTGTGTTCTTTCGACGCGCGAGTATTATTCGACCCAGGTTCTATGCATTCTTATATATCTACACACTTTGTACCGAGATTGGGTCGAGAGACATCTTTGCTTGATCAGCCGCTGGTTGTTATTACTCCCGTAGGCGAGTCTTTTATCGCTCGACATGTATTTCGATCGTGTTCTGTTCGTATCGGGGTTAGGGATTTTTCTGTTGATTTGATTCTTCTCGATATATTAGATTTCGATGTTCTTCTTGGTATGGACTGGTTAGCTACATGTTATGCATCCGTGGACTGCCGTGAGAAGGCAGTCAGATTTAGTTTTCCGGGTGAGCTAGTTCTTGTTATTCAGGGAGATCGTAGTGCCACCCTCCCTAGTCTGATTTCTTCCCTTCGCGCTAGTCGTCTCTTAAGGAAAGGATGTCAGGGATTCTTACCGTATATACGTGATGCTGAAACTGCAGAGGTCCTGTTGGACCAGGTTCCGATTGTGAGCGAGTTTTCCGATGTCTTTCCTGACGAGTTACCTGGATTGCCGCCAGAGCGCGATATCGAGTTCTGTATTGACTTGATCCCCGGCACGGGGACTATTTCTATACCGCTATATCGGATAGCCCCAGCAGAGGTTAGAGAGCTGAAGGATCGGTTGCAAGATTTTCTGGATAAAAGGCTCATTTGTCCGAGTGTGTCATCTTGGAGAGCTCCTGTCCTGTTCGTCAAGAAGAAGGACAGCAGTATGCGATTGTGCATCGATTATCGTCAATTGAATCGAGTTACTGTGCGGAATCGATATCCCCTACCTCGCATTGATGATTTGTTTGATCAGCTCCAGGGTGCGGGACATTTCTCGAATATTAACTTGCGGTTGGGTTATCATCAATTGCGGGTTCGGCAGGATGGCATTCCGAAGACTACTTTTCGCATACGTTACGGGTATTATGAGTTTCTGGTGATGTCGTTCGGACTCACCAATGCCCCAGCTGCATTCATGGATTTGATGAACCGTATATTAAGACCATTTCTTGATCAGTTCATTATCGTATTCATTGATGATATTCTAGTATACTCCCGAAGTCGAGAGGAGCATGAGCAGCATTTGAGGATTACGTTGCAGACTTTGAGGGAGCACCAGCTGTTCGCTAAATTCTCCAAGTGCACCTTCTGGCTTGACAACGTCGATTTCTTGGGTCATGTGGTTACGAGAGATGGTATACATATAGACCTGAAGAAGATCGAGGTTGTTCAGCACTGGCCTAGACCTGTATAAGTGACGGAGGTTCGCAACTTCTTAGGTTTGGCCGGCTACTACCGACGCTTTGTTCAGGATTTTTCTCGTATCGCTGCACCGCTGACCGGGTTGACCCGGAAGGGAGTTCATTTTCTTTGGACCGAGGCATGGGAGCAGAGTTTTCAGCAGTTGAAGACTCATTTGACGACTGCATCAGTTTTATCCTTGCTATCAGGTTCAGGCGGTTTTGTCGTTTATTGCGATGCTTCTCAAGTGGGTTTAGGCTGTGTGTTGATGCAGCATGGCAGGGTCGTCGCCTACGCTTCTCGTCAGTTGAAGAAGCACGAGTAGAAATATCCCACTCATGACTTAGAGATGGTCGCGGTGGTTTTTACACTCAAGATCTGGAGACACTACTTATACGGCGAGTCGTGCCAGATATTCACGGATCACAAGAGCTTAAAGTATATCTTCTAGCAGCGGGATCTGAATTTGAGACAACGCCGTTGGATGGAGCTTGTGAATGACTATGAATGCGAGATTCTTTATCATCCGGGCAAGGCGAATGTTGTGGCTGATATCTTGAGTCGGAGGCCCGGCGGTAGTTTTTCCTATTTGAGCGCAGTTCAGAGACAGTCTTTCACAGATTGGCAGATCTTAAGCAACAGCCGAGTACAGTTTGAGTTTACTTCGACCGGAGGACAGCTTGCCCATGTCCGTGCCCGTCTACAGTTACTTGGTCGCATTCAGAAGGCACAGTCCGACGATACTCGTTTGTCAGAGATCATGGAGCAGGTTCGGCAGGGTAGAGTCTCAGAGTTCGTGATCGATGACCAAGGAGTGCTACAGTTTGGGACTCGACTATGTGTGCCAGATTCCGAGGGGCTGAGACGCGAGATTTTAGAGAAGGCGCATCAGTCAGCATATAGTGTTCATCCGGGTTCCACCAAGATGTATCATGACTTGAGTGATATTTACTGGTGGGAAGGGATGAAGAGAGATGTCGCAGATTTCATTTCGAGATGCTTGACTTGCCAGCAAGTCAAGGCCGAGCATCAGAGGCGGCTGAAGAGTTACAGACTTTGCCCATTCCGGAGTGGAAATGGGAACATATCTCTATGAATTTCATCGTGGGTCTACCTAGGACCAGCCGAGGGTATGACTCTATTTGGGTGATCGTAGACCGATTGACGAAAGCGGCTCACTTTCTGCTAGTGAAGGCCACTTTCGGATTTGCTCAGTATGCTCAGATTTATATTGATGAGATTGTGCGACTACACGGCATTCCAACCTGCATTGTGTCTGACAGAGGCACCCAGTTCACCAGCCGCCTTTGGCAGAAACTTCAGGAGGCTTTGGGCACCCGATTGAGTTTCAGTACAGCTTTCCATCCGCAGACTGACAGTCAGTCAGAGCGGATCATACAGACCCTCGAGGATATGCTCCGAGCTTGCGTTCAAGATTTCGGTAGCAGTTGGGATCGTCACTTGCCCTTGATAGAGTTTTCCTACAAAAACAGCTTCTAGGAGACGATCCAGATGGCACCCTTCGAGGTATTGTATGGGAGGAGATGTCGATCACCAGTTTGTTGGACAGAGCTCGGTGAGAGCAGTATTTTGGGACCGCATCTTGTGCAGGAGACGGCAGAAAAGATCCAGTTGATTCGGGATAGGATGAGAGCAGCCCAGAGCAGGCAGAAATCTTATGCTGATAGACGTCGTCGCAGACTTGAGTTCGCCGTGGGTGATCATGTTTTCTTGCGGGTTTCGCCGATGAAGGGCGTGACGAGATTCAGGAAGAAAGGGAAGCTTAGTCCCAGATATGTGGGCCCCTTCGAGATTCTCGAGTGAGTCGGTGCAGTTGCTTATCGTTTGGCTCTTCCACCCAGCTTCCCAGATGTTCACCCCGTGTTTCATGTATCAATACTCCGCAAGTACCTTCATGACCCCTCTCACGCGATTCAGCACCAGACGATCCAGCTGGAGCGCGATCTTTATTTCACCGAGCAGCCGGTAGTCATTCTTGATCGGCAGGTGAAGAAACTGGAATTAAAGGTCATACCGTCCGTAAAGGTTCTTTGGCGTGGCCCGAACAGAGAAGTGGTCACCTGGGAAGCCGAGGACGAGATGTGGAAGAAGTTTCCCTATCTTTTCAAAGGTACGCGTAGCTAGATTTTTAAATTCGGGGACCGAATTTCTTTAAGGGGGAAGATTGTAACGTTTTAAAATCGTTTAGGTTAATTGTATGATAATTAGTAATACTACACGTATTTTCCGTAAAACCTAGTTATAATTATTTTTCCACATAGACATAATTATACCTATTTTGATTATGTAATTACTTATGTATGGGTGTTTAATTAGTTACTTATTTAATTGCTAGTCTACTTAATTATTTTTCTTAATTATTTATTTTTAAATATTATTTTAAACTTGCACATACACACTAAATTAGTGTTAATTATTAATTAGTATAGGTTAATACATATTAGTGCAATATGACACAACTAAATACTTATTGTAACATGTTGTTTTCAAAAAAAATCAACATGGTTCTAGGTTTTACATAGAAAAAGGTAAAAAGAAAAATAGAAATAAAATAAAATAACTAGAAAATGAGGTATGAGGCATGTTGACTTGAGGATTGGTGTGTGTATATAGAGGTAAGGTTACCTCCCACCCTCACTCTCCCCCCTTTTCCACTCTCGGCCACAGCAGCCCCCTCCCCTCATCTCCATTCTTTTTTTCATGCTAAAACTCATTTCCTCATTGCAATCTCCACAAAAATCAACACAAATTCCTATAAAAAATCATCACAAAATTCTATTTTTCAAATCTAAGCATGGTTCTTGGTTCAAGTCTTCATTTTGGCTAGCATGTTTGGATCTTTTTCCAAACCATTTTGAGGTATAAAACCTAATCTAGTTGTTACTTTGCTAATATTTGCTTTTAATTGTCTTAATTAAGTGTTTATGTAACTTAATCACTTGTTTAGTGTGTTTAAGTGAGGGTTTAGTTTGGTTAGTGTTGTATGGCTTGATTAAGATATTTAAGTGTGATTAGTGACTACTAGACTTACTAATCCACCTAGTGTTGCACTAAAATACCTTAATATTGCTAACTAGTTTTTTTTTAAAGATAACGGTATTGGTTAAGTTTTAGATTGTGATTGATCTACAACCTATTTTCCAAATTTTTAGTGTGATGTGAATGTGTGATTAGTACGATTAGATACTAGGTTTGATATTTGCTATACATAGCAACCCCTAGTTGTGGTTTGTGGCGATATCACGCGCGTTTTGTGCACCAAGTGCATGCGCGTCTAGCTAGTGCGCGTTGGTTGCTTCGTATCGTTTTGTGTTCGCGTCTATTTAAATGTTTAGCCTCATATATATTATTTGTGCGATTATAGGATCGGTCGCGGAGATATCGGACGCGGCAAGAAAAGGCAAGGCAGCGATCGGATTCGACTAGCCGAGGCGTTTCGGTGAGTAGATGTACACATCTACGGGAAAATCACTTGGATGGCGTAAAACGCCCGATATTTAAGCCTTAGATATAATTCTTGTGTTCATATGCATATGTCATTTTCATGTAGCATTTGCATCATCATGTGCATTGATATTATAAACTAGGACACTTGCACTATTACCAGTGGTTTATACCGCACGTGCACTATTTTATGCAAACACACACGCCATTGGTAATTGCTATGTCATGATACACCTTAGAACTTGCTTAATAATCGGTATCTGTGCATTTGCATCATGTATGATATGTAGTTTTCTAGTCATATGCTTTATTGCATCATCATTTATATATAGTCTTCTAGTCATACATCGCATTGCATCATGTTGATATCATGAACATTCATAGTTACCCACATATTCATATATTGTGACTTTCTTAGAGATTTCCGTATTCATGAGATTTCTGGATTTGGAGAAAACCGCAAAGGAATTTCATAAACTTATAAATATTTCAAATATAAAGTGCGGTTTTCTCGTGATATGAAGTGTGTGGCGTCCACCATGAGATTACTCGATTCTTGAGCCACGTATGTACATATACCCGATTCGAGGAGAGAGACGCCATCTGCAGATACATGGTGGACCCGGTAAGGTACCCCAGGGCAGAAGGTCTTATAGCAGAAGTTGATCCTGGCAGGGGACTACCACCTACCGGTGATTTTTGACCCGGTGGTAATCCGGAGGATACCGACCGGAGTCGTGTGATTTGACAGATTTGAGGGCCGATCTGAGAGACGGCTACCGAGATTTGACACACACACACACGCACATATATATATATGGTGTCGATATTGGCACGGTTTTCTGTCGATTTCATTTGATGATACCCTAGTTTTATTATACAAATATTTTACTAAGATAAGAACACAGATTTTTCTCATACCAGATATATATCCAGATTTCGTGCTTGACCATTCATTCATGTTGCATTCATATTAGTGCATAGCATCATTGTTGTATACATAGGTTGTGACGCAATTGCGTGCATGCTTGTGATAACCTTATTAGATGTTACTTACTACTCATGAGTTGGCAACTCACCCCCGTTGTGTCACAGTGTCTTGCAGGACCGACCCGTCAGCATAGTAGCGGCGGGCATACTTCTTCTTCTGCTGCTTCCTTTTACTTCGACTCAAGGACTTTGCGCATAGGTGGGTTTTTGGGAGGATATTATTTTGTTCCCACCATGTATATTTATTTTGTATCTAGTACACTCCATCGACTATATGTACATGTGACCTAGAGACTGGACAGTGAGATTTGTATATTTGTTCTCTGGTGTCGAGCTCATGTGAGCCGACGTAGTGCTTTCTTATTTCTTGCTTTTAAATGCTTATTTCACACTATTTTGATGTATCTTGCATGTGGTTGTGTTTCATAATTCGGCGAAGAGTTAGCTCCCGCTTGGGGATGCATTTTTATTATTATTTATACTTATTCATGTTTTGTACCCGTTTGGGGCCAGTTTTTACAAAGGAAACTCTGCCGAAATTTTCAGGAAAAACTCGACACATTTAAAATGTTTAATGTAACTTTATTTTATTAAAACCACATTTTAAAACATGTATTTCTTCACTCTATTTATTTAAACGGTTTAGATTTCTGGGCTTCGGCTTACTTAGATTACGCTACGCCTCTAGACGTTACATGATTTAAGTGTCAGTCATGTTCTGCACATTCGGGTCATGATATGTATGTACTTCTCAGACAATGAAGATGAAAAAGGTAGGTATTGATCGTTGAAAGAAAATGTGGAGGGTTGACTTTTTTTGATGACATAAGAGGTGTTTCCCACCTAAGGCCTTTGTACTCCATTATTCTCATATAATTAATATAAAAACTTAATATCCACAAAAAAACTGAAAAACCCTAGTCCCTCTTACCAAGACTTCACTTAGTAGCCACTCTTCCCCTCTCATCCCTCGACAACTGCCCCCCATCTTCACCGATAGAAAGAAGGTTTCTTTGACTATTAAGCTTTCTCTCACGAGAACTCTCCCTCGAATCCGTTGAAACCACCAGAGCCGTCAAGCCCTCGAAGCCACTTCTCATCTGTTTATCCTCGTTAAAGACCTCTGATGAAGTTAATATTTATGAAAGGTAGAATTTAAACAAAACAAATGTTTGTATTCAAAATTTGACCAGAAAGTCCTGGGTTCGAGACTTCCCACCTATGGTTAATTATTCTCTAGTGTCTAAAGCAACATTTAGACGGATACCTTACTAGGTTACTCAAATCACATCACATAAATCATATTTAAAGATCATAAAGTACTTGCAAATAGAACATATTGTAATCAATAAATATATATCATTGCATTTCATATATATTTGTGTACAAGTTGAATATAAGTTACATTGATATTGCAAAATGTACAAAAATATAAGAAAACTCTAATTTAAGAGTTTAGTTCCAAACTTGGGGCATTTTAATGTCAAGTAGACATTATGGAAGGGCCTTGCCTCATACGGGGGCCACATCATTTTCATATTTTTAAGCGAACATAAACCACTATATGTGGGGTCCACATTCTATTGAGGAACGGTGATGTTTCATTGAGAGGGAGACCTATTTTGGAGGCCTCCTGACGTCGGGATGGGGCCTCGACACTCGGGTGAGAGTCCCAACTCTTGTTTGATAAATGGGGAACACTTCTCTTCAATGTCCAAATTTATTTTAAAAAGACATAGAATTTACTCTATATTCAAAGTTGTTTCAAGGACATAAGTTTATAGTTTTTATGTCCATGGTATCGTTTCGAAGCTTAGTGAGATAGCTTTCATATGCTTCAAGAAGATCGCGATTTGGTGCTCTCGGATGAGAATTATGACCGTTTTGTTCTGGTGTGTCGGAGCAAGCAGATTCAACCCGAAAATTTATTTGATGAGGATACATTTCTTTAAGGTATCTGAACCTCCATTATTTTAAAACCATTCATATTCATATATGGTTTCGTTTCGAAACTTAATGAGTTGGCTTTCATATATTTCGAACGGGTTGCGATTTGATACTTTCGGGTGAGGGATATGACCATTTTGCTCCGATATATCGAAACAGGCAGATTCAACCCGAAAATATATTTTTGAGAATATAGAGCTTTTTTATGTTCAAAACTTTGTTTTAGAAATATAAAGTTTCTTCTATTTTTAATTTGTAGGGAAAATAGAGTTATATTCTATATTCAAAGATATAAAGAAAACAAGATTTCCCCCATTTTCATATTTTGTAGAAAAAAAGGGTTTCCCCTTATTTTCAAGATTAACACATAGATTGTGTGCAAAACAGAAAATAGCTTTTAGGCCATATTCTATAGGAAGAATGTAGTGTTTACCGCCACATTCCAATAGAGATATGATTTTCATATCTTAAGAATGAATAAGGTTTTCCTATTCAAAAGTTTCATTAAGGGACATAGGGTTTTGATCCATGTCTCTGTTTTCTTTAGGGAAATAAAGTTTTATCTATTCCCAATGATATGTTCAAAAAATAGGTTGGCCTATTTCATTATATGCAGAATATGGGACCCATGTTTTGTGTTCTGTCCAATTGTGTTTCCCTTCCTCTCAAGAATATGATATTATCATATTCCTAATTCTTCATATTAATGAAAAGAGAGAGGGTTTCAAAGATCATGACCGCAAAACTCCATTTGGAGATGAAAACTTGTATAAGTTTTCATAGACGCTCTTCTCAATCCTCGTTAAAAAAATATTAGAGAAAGAGAGAGGCAGAGAAAGGAATGGATGCCTATTTCTTTATATCTCCTACCTTCTTCTCCTTCTTCTTCTCTTCTCCTCTTCCTTGAAATGAGAGAAAAGAGTTTTCTTTTCTTTTGTATTTGGAACTGAAAAGAACCAAGAGGAAAATAATTTATTGGCATAATAAAAATAAGAGTTCATACAACTATATATAGAGTCATAGACCACCTCTCATATTTTAACCAATCTAATAACTAACTATATTCATAACTAATTATATTCATAACACTCTCCATAAGCTGGAGCATAGATGTTGATCATGCCAAGCTTGGGCAGAAGATGAGTGAAAACCAGTTGAGGAAGTAATTTGGTAAGAGTATCTGCTAGTTGAGTTGAACAAGAAAAATATTGGAGTGCAACCACCTTATCTGTCACCTTATCATGAATGAAACAACAATATATTTCGATATACTTGGTCCGCTCATGAAAAATTGGATTTTCAGCAATGTGGATCGCGATTTTGTTATCACAGAAGAGTGTAGTAGGAAGAGAAGAAGGAACCCCAATATCTGTCAGAAGAGAGATAAGCCATACCAACTCAACAGCTGTATACGCTATAGATCTATACTCAGCCTCTGCAGAAGAACGAGCCACTACATTTTGCTTCTTACTCCTCCATGTAACCAAGTTTCTTCTCAAGAAGACACAATAGCCACTCGTGGAACGACGATCATCAATGGATCCAGTAAAATCAGCATCCACAAAGGCTGTGAGCGACAACGTAGATGATGGTTTGTAAATAAAATCATGTTTTGGAGAACCTTTGATGTATCTGAGAATATGCTCAACTGCCTTAAGGTGAGAGGACAAAGGATTATGCATATACTGACTCACTGTGCTAACGGCAAAGGCAATGTCAGGATGAGTGGCGGTGAGGTAAATAGGCTTCCTAACTAAACGTCGATATCGTCTTGGGTCAGGTAATGGAGGATCCGAGGGAGAGCTCTATCGAGATAGCTTGACTGAGGACTTCATAGGATTGTTTGCTGGTTTACATCCCAGAAATCCTGTATCGTATAGAAGATAGAGTGCATACTTACGCAGGGAGAGCTGTAATCTACCAAAATTCCGTGACACTTCAATTCCAAGGAAGTATCTAAGTGGCCCAAGTTCTTTGGTATGGAAGTGTGAAGCCAAATATTCTTTTATCTTGGAGATACCTGCAGAATCATCTCTACTAATGATAATATCATCAACATACACCGGTACAATCACCATGCCCTGAGGACGACTATGTGTAAAAAGAGATGTATCAGTGCGACTGCTTTTGAAGCCAATCTGTCGTAAAACCGAACTAAACTTTTCAAACCAGGCTGCTTCAATCCATATAAAGATTTATGTGGGAGAAAAACCATAGACTCCCCCGGTCGCTCAAATCCAGGAGGCTGCTGCATGTAAATAGTCTCCGAAAGATCGCCATTAAGAAATGTATTCTTCACATTAAACTGATGAAGTGGTCATTGCTTAGAAACATTCAAGGATATAAGAACACGGACCAAGGTCAACTTGGCAACTGGCAAAAAGTCTCAACATAATCCACAAACCGCCATTACTGAAGCGTGCCTTGAGTTTGTCCGGATTTTGCTTTTAAAAAGAAACCAGATAACTCCATATCTTAATAATCTCAAAATATGCAACTAATTTATGTCCATATAGAATCAAAGGCACTAATTTAGATGAAACCAGATTCAAATGTTTCAAATGTCATGCAGATATTTCCAGTGCATATCACCTAAATGGAAAAAGGCCAATACAACATTACTCATCAAGGAGCGCACCACGGATGAGTAACCTGTGAGAGAATCAAGTTCTCAATATTATTATGATGGAATACCTAGCATAAGTATCTACATCTTCGATCACTTCGAAAAATCCTGATACTTCCAATGTATGGTTCTTTACTTTATTCTTATACCTATAAACTTCTCAAAATTTTTGGACCTTGCATTTTAATGAATGTGTGTCTAAAACCAGAGAATTCATAGGTAAATTGTATAAAGTAAGATTACCAACCCCTGTCCTAAAGGACACTGGATAACATACATTACTATGTATAAGTCCTGAGAGTGTACTAACTAAAATTTCGTGTGTTTGTAAATTGAAAAACTGTATTTTGGTTAAGATCGTCTATACCGTTATTCAATACACCTTATCTTATTCTCAACAGAAAAAGGTAAATATTTAGAACACAATTTTCAAAATTTATATATCACTTTATAAAATAAAAATACAGATATATCATTTTAAAAATTGGTACATAACAACGGTTATTCAAAATCAAATATTTGCCGTTAGGCAAAACCGTGCGATTTAATCCAATATCACCAATTGCTACGAATTCCAATATTGAGGATCAAATCGCCCATTATCCAATATTTTACTCCTACTCGGCATCTGTAACATCATACAGACGTGAGATTCTAAATCGGTACATACATACCCTGGTGTCACGACCCGATAAGTACGGAACATGACCGGCACTTAAACTACGAAACGTCTCGAGGCGTACGTAATCTAAGTAAGCAAAAACTCAGAAATCCAAACCAAGTAAGGCAGTAGAGTGAAGGAAAAACCAATTTTTAAAGCAAGAAATTTAACAATATAAGCCGAAGTATGTATTTTTTTTAAAATCTATAGTTTTTTCTGAAAATTTCGGCAGAGTTTCCTTTGTAAAAACTGACCCCAAATGGGTACAAACCTGATAAAGCATATATAATGAATAAAAGCATCCCTAAGAGGGAGCTAGCTCTTCGTCAATCGACGGACAATACCACACAAGCAATATAATATACAACGCCGAAGGGCGAGGATCAAACACGGATAAAATCCAACATCATCAAGAAAACCAGAGGAAAACCATAATAATACAGCGCGAAACTCTAAGGTCGAAAGAATATACACTGGTCATCTATCTCTATCAATACAAGTCTGGTTAATGGAGTTTTGCTAGATACAACTGAAATAACAAATATACAATGGTGGTCCTGATGCAAAAGATCCCACCTACCAAAGCAATCACCGGAATGAACAGTGTGTCAGCAAAGCCGCAATGAAACCTGTATGGAAAAACCTGCAAGGAACTGTGGCACAACGGAGGTGAGTTGCCAACTCGTGAGTAGAAACATCTACGAGTAGAAATCACATGTATGACGCTATCCTAGGTCATATCGGGTAATATCCTCAATTAAATATCCTGGTCCATCTATGTATGAGTGTAATACTACATGCTCGTGTCAGTACCTCAGATAGCAACATATCAGATATATGATGCATGAATGCATTACAAATGAAACAGAATACATCGTGAACGAGACAACTGTTTTCTTTATTTAATAAGATTTCTGTATGTATATAAATCGAGTATCATCAATGAAGTCAACAGAGAAATCAGTGTCAAGTATCGACACAAAACATAAATCTCAATATCTTAATATCTCAGGCTCCGGCTATCCGGACTGGCCTGTATCATCAAATCTCAATATCTCAGTATCTCAAATCTCAATATCTCAATATCTCAAAGCCTCGGGCTCCGTCAGTCCGGATCAGCCCACATCATCAATCACACAACCACGAACGGTATCCTCCGGATATCCGCCGCGCCAAACAATCACCGGTAGGCAGTCTGCCCCTGCCGGGCTCATCGTCTACAACTCGAGCTTCTTACCCCGGGTACCATACTGGGTCCACCATGTACCCGCAGACGGTTCATCCAACTCCTCGAATCGGGTCTCGAAAACCATCTCAGAATCGAGAAAACATCATGGTGGACAATACTCATCATATCAAGGAAAACCGCATTTTTCTCTTTAAAATAGCTCATCAGTTTATAAAACTTTCACGTGCGGTTTCCAAATCCAGAAAATCTCAAGAAGGATCCGAAATCATCAAATCACCATGTCAATAAACAGTGAAAACCGACATAAATCTCCATAATACCGCATAATCAATGAATACATGGATGCATCTGATATCATGCAATGAATGCAATAGTTAAACTAGTATATGAAAGCTATAACATATTACAACTATCAACTAGTAAGCTATGTCAATGAATAGTATTCTCTAAAGTGTACGTGACATGGCAATTACCGATGATGATGTGTGTGAGCCGGCAAGCAAGTGTACGTGGAACATACGCATCATCGGTAATGGTGCTGGTGTCCTGACAACAGGGTTTCATGATAATTACAGATAACATATGCACAAGCATGCACTGCGATGAAATATCATGAATATACAGAAAGCGATGTAGTAGCAGCAACACTGAAAAATATACCTACCCAAAATACGAGTCATAAAGTTTGGTATTTAAATACTCACGATTCTCTACTTTTGAAAATGAGTATGATTCGAGCTCAGTCAAAAGGGTAAGGGAATCCACCTAAGTCTGAGTCGATCTATATATATATCTAGTAGTCGGTGATCTCGCCTCAATAGTATCCCGTACGATACAATAAATAATATGACATTCTCGAGTCAGGAGTGTGGATCCATCCTCATAACTATATCTCGTACGGTAAATCTATCGTACGGCATCCCAAATCTGGGTACGTGTCACATTTATCTCATTATTCATTTGGTATCCACATCATCACATATCGAGAGCAGGGGGTACTGATCTAAGTCTAGTACACTACTAATATCATCAACAATATCATGATCTGGCTACTGATCTAAAGTCTCTTACAATCCGATGCCATCCACACATATTATCATATAGAAGTATACATCGCCCAAGCGATCCATTATACATATCATAGCCTATCTCATCTCATATCTCAATCCTATGTCAACTATCATATATATATCATCATCCACATGGTATCGTCGCCCAACGATCCGCTATAACATTATGACATATCTCGGTCATATATTAAATATCTTACGGCATCATGCCCGATCATATCGACTCATTCCCAAGTATCATATAACATCCTCATCATCCAAGCATATGAATACCAATATATATGTGTGTCCCCAATACGCACAAGGAAGTAAATGTATGCGAGTATGTATATGTGCGTGCATGTAAATCTTTACTCTAGGGTTTCGTGACTAAGAAACCAACTAAAGTCCTCTCTTCAATTCTCGCTAACACTAACCATAATCTCCTAAAGCTTTTATTGCTAAGGTTCATATCACACACTAACATGTAAAAGTATATCTATATCACATCACATCGTTTCTCACAACATTGCGGGGGTGCTACACGCTATCCACCCGACTTCCCCCGTAGATAAAAATTTACTCACCTTGATCTTTGTTCTCTGGAGTCGATGACGCCACGCTCATCCTCGTCGTCTCGAAGCCCACGTGAGGTACCTACACATCATAACGTATCGTATCGTATTAAAATCCAAATCAAAGCCAAAACGACACGCTAAAAGCCTATAGGTTCGAACCTACGGACTACGCCTTCAAAACCACCAAACAACTCTCGATATCGTCGTACAAACGTCAAACCTTCGAGTTAAAACCAAATTCCAAAAATTCGGAATTCAAAATACACGAAACAAAACCCCGAATCAAAACAGAAACTCTTGAAAATGATCCCAGATTTTACCCTAACTGAATTTAGTCAATTTTGCATATGTCAAGCGTCTAGTTTACTGGAGATAAAGCCTCAGAACCAACACGAACCCAAATGAACCAGGTCTGGCCGCAAATTGCGGCCAGAACGAATATATTTGAGGCCAAGTTGGGGAAGTAGGGGCTAGGGTTTCAATGGGGGTCCTAGGTTGCCTGCATGTATCACTGTCTTTGCTAATTAATTTTTCAGGTCCCCGAGTGTTAGCAGATTTCCAATCACCATCATATTTTCACAGTTTTTCTGATGTCGGGGTTTCTAAGTTCATATTCCGGGGTTTATTCTATGGTTTCAGTCCAAAATACAATCCCTACAGGGGTCATAAGGTTTCTACTAACCTCAATTGCACCCTTGCAATCAATTTCAAACCCCAACCTCAACTTAAAATTCTCAAAGTTCACAATACTTCACTAAATCGTTTTTAAACTACACAAGAGGCTAAAGGAAATGAAATACTATACTTAATGTGAAAGAATTACCTCATTTGGAAACTCAAGAATTTTCTTGAGTTGCCCAAGAGCCCAAAATGCAAACTTTCTTGGTCCAAAGTGCAGCTTGTGAGCTTGTGCATGCTTTTTATGAAAAGGAGATGGACTTTTGGTGAATATTTGATGGTGTTTTGTGGGTTGAAGAGGAGGGGGAGATGAAGTGCTGCCATGGGAGTGAGGGAGGAGAGGAAAAGATGAAGGGGATGAAGGATGAATGAAAACAAAGTGAGAGCCATGCTAGGTTGACCCCTCACCCTTTCTCTCTCTCATGCCCATACCTCTTTACTTTAATATTTTCTTTTCTTTTCTTTTCTCTTTTCTTTTCTATTATTTTCTCTTCTCTTTTTTTAAAAATTTAAAACCATGCAAAAGAAAATGAAGAAAAGCCATGAGAAGAAAATGTAACAAGTGTGAAAAATGACATGTGCATACCATGTGCACAAAACACGCTTAATGCCCGATTAGCGATACTTAATCGCGATTAGTATTAAAATAGTGTATAATAAATCATAAAATTTCATAATTTGCATAATTCACATAAAACACCCTCTTTTCAGTAATTTCCATAATTTTCCAAATTTTTCCCAATTTATCGGTATTTAATTATACCGCCTTATTAAAATATTCAATATAATATTATTTAATTATAAAAATTCCCAAAAATAATATTTTATTTTTATGAAATGTTACACCTGGAGTCAGAATCAATTGGGAAAACAATTTTCAATTTACAAGTACACAGAAATTTTGAAATATGAAAAAGTTTAAAGGGGTGGTCGGGTATTCCTAGTAATACCTCATTCACTATCCAGATTCAAGACAGCAGTCACAATTTCCTTTGCCCTCACTTCAACCCCTTTATATGTATCTCACCTTCTGGTTTTCTTTATTCCCTACCTTTCGACACCAGCCTAAGATTTGGAAGAAGACTATCCAATAAGCGTAACAGGTGTACTCTCCTAATACAGGGAGCTCTCGTAACCTGAGAAGGTAAAGGGAAGAAACAACCGAATAATCATATTCAATTTCTACAAAACCATTGGCCATTCTCGACTGAAGCAACTTCTTCGAGTTTGTATGTAACTATACGAGATGGTCGTTCCAAGCAATATGGAGCATCATAGTGATACGGAGTGTTATGGAGAAAGGCAAAGAGAAAGTAGGAGTAGTAGGGACATATGCGATTTTTTTGTGAATCATAACAATCCAAAACCAAAGCGTGTAAGAAGATTCGTTTAACTTGGTTCATAAATTTAAGGCAAGTCATGGGAGCTGTAAGAGAGAGAAAAGAAATACCAAGCATGCACTCTATCAAGATTAGATTGGTTAATCACTTTATCTAATTAGGATGACTCCTACCGTTTTCTCGAATTCTCCTTCAAACACTAAAAGGAGAATTATTCGGGATCATATACACCTTATAAGTTCACTAACCGTTCAGCCATGCTAGTGTTGGTACTATAAGGGAGGTCCCCCGTATTTTTGTATGGACCTAATTAAATAACCTCGGTTCCGCAGAGGCGTAAGCTCGTTTACAATTTCTAGACACCTAATAGGTTAGCTAGTTGTGAAGTGAAAATCTCCCGAAGAGTAATACCTACTCATCGGTGGAAATTGGGACCCAATTATCATTATGTGATAAACTTGACGAAAGACGACCAAAATTACCACACTTCAGAAGGTATGCGCAAACTTGGTAAATTTCCTTTATATTTGAAATCCCTGATATAGTTTTTACCCCTAGACTCAAGTGACCTTGACGAATGATCAAAAAATCAAAGAATCCTAGTCATGTTCAACCCGTCATTATCTTGATTTTATTAAACCCACCCATACGACCCTTGACGAATGATCAATAAAGCTGTACGACTGCCCTAACCAATCCACATATCCATGCAATAGAAAATACCACTTAGCTACCGCACACTACGCCTTGACGAATGATCAACAAACGTAGCACGAATACTAAGTACTAATGATCTGAAATGATGGAGGGCTATTGTTGGTTTTTGGCGAAAAACTTTTAACGTAATGAACGTGATATCGTTGAAGGAACTCGAGCGGCTTTGAAATGGAATAGTTTAGGCTCCGCTTTTAAAACTGGTAACATGAACTTTTGCTTAAGAGTGAACACCCCGTGAAGGGATCAAGGTTCTTTCCTCATAGAATGAGATGCAGAATATTCCTAATCGAATACCTCTATGCAAAGTAAAAAAATATGACTAAAGTTTTGAAAAAACCAAGTAGTTTTAAAAAATTGGTTCCGGCAATATTATATAGGTTTGTTTCCTTGCATTTAGCATATAACGTTGTCCCATCAATACAAGTTTCTAAGCCACACCAGAAACAACCAAAATAATATGCTTTTATATGCCATCCGCATTCGCCATGGGGTCCCGGGTCTTCACCGTAAGGTTTCTTAACTTACGGCAGGACGGGAACATGGCTAGCGTGGATGCAAAACATATAGAAGTATCTATTAAATATAATATAATATATATATCATCACACGCATGTAATAGCATCATAGGCATATAATAACCATCACAAGCATGCAAACAACAATATGGAATAACAGATAAACTAGAAGCCCCGCATTTCATTTGAACCGCAAATAAAACGTGACGTTCCCCAGTCGTGTGGATAGCCCATACAATATCGATCTTAGACCCCTACGAGTGCGGCAAGCCACCTGTCAATTATAAAACTGGGTAACCCGCCCTCAACACCAAGAGTTGGTCACCTGCCGTTTTCTAAAATCTGGTAACTTGGGCACTTCTCTGCGGGTCGATCCTATAACCCCTACAAGTGCGGCGAGCAACCCTCTAATTCTAGAGCGAGACGGTTCGGTCTCAAATACCATGAGACGGCCACCTAGCGCATTTTAGAACCCGGCTACTCGAGCACTTCTCCTGGATTAATCCTAGTACAGAAATGAAATATATACAATGGTGACATCGACCGCATCCTGGTCGAGCCCCAATAAAAGAATATACATAATACGGAAACGGTGGCCACAAATTGGAGCTCGTCCCGAACAAATGAATACAACATTATAAATCAAAACTGTACAAGCAATCGCATATGGAGCTATCCGTCACGGCAATCCGGCTAAACCATCACAGTGATATATATATAACAACAAGCAACACAAACAGGTGTGCAATCTTGTCTAATCGAACATATAGCAATTAGACGACGTTAACCAACACATATAAACAAATACGGAAACCATGACCATAGATTCATCACAAGCGAAGCTTACGCTCGAAATTCCAAATGACGAAAATCAAGTACTCTCCAACGTCTGAAAATCAATTATTTTGCCCACCCTAAGCCCACCAGGAATTTCCCGGGGGACTCCCGATTCCTACCACGGGTCTTGGTTCGAACCAAGACCTCACGGGGATCGGATACATCACAAAACAATGGATTTTGGACAGATTTGGACAGCTACATCAAAGCTGAATTCAGCCAACCAAAACAGCGACAAATTTATGAAAAAATGCTTTGAAAAAGAGTTCTCGAGACCCTACGGGTCACCCTCAATACCCTACGGATTCCTTGTTCCAAAACGAGAGCTCTGGTTATCGAGTACACGCAAGAAAATGCCATAACAGCGGCTGAAATGGACAGAGAAAATGGCTTAATTTTTCAGGCTGAAAACTGCCATGAACAAAACGTGTTTTGCGATGAATTCCGAAGTCATGCGAGCTAGTTTATGTGTATGGTTGACTCTGATACCATTAAATGTTCCTAGTGCCTTTGCTGCTACAACCGCGGCCAATGCGGAATCGAAAAACAAAAAAATTCAAAAGAGCACTAGAAACTAATTCTTAATGATCGATCCAAATACTAAACTAGAAAACAAGCATGCAAGGTTTAGAGAATACAATCTTTGATACGTGACCAAATCGTAGAAGACCCCTACAAGCTCTTCGTAGGCCGTCGGGAATAAGCTTGAGAGGCGACCATCCTTACCAAAGATGATCCATCCGAGAGAACCGATCCAAACTCCAGCTTCACCAAGTGAAGCAACCGACGCTCCAAATTTGCTAGAAATAGAGAGTGTGGATGTAGGAATATTCTATTATCATTTTCACTCTCAAATTTAAGCTCAAGAGAACATGCAAGAAGGAGGAAGATGATGAAGAGGTTAACCATCACAAAATGAGTTAAGTGTTGGTGGAATGAGAGAATAGAATAGTTTCATAATTTTTCAACCATAAAAAATATCACAATCATTTTTGCAATAAACAAGTGAAGCCCATCATTCTCTATATGTCCACAACCATGCTCAAAGCCATCTCACCCTCCACCTCATTTCTATGAATAATCACAAATGAGGTGTTCTCTTTCTAGAAAGTATTCCGTATAAATACGGAATACAACCCAGTATATATATCGAAATACATATACGTATATTTGTATAAAAATACGAATAGCCAAGAGAGAGAAAATGAATAATGAACAATAATACTAGAATGTATATACATAATATATACATACACACACATACATACACACACACACACATACATACATACATATACATACATAAATATATAAAATATTAAATCAAAACTTGATTTTATAATCCGGCTTAATTCTAAACCGGCTAATATTATCAACCGTCTGATTAAATTCCGTGTAGCCTGTACACGTATTTAATCGGACCCCTGTATTTATCAACATACGTCATCTACATCATATCGTCTGAACTGGGGAAACCCTATGTGTGGGACTCTAAAGATTCGATAATACGCTGGCAGTGAGTTACTGGATAAATCCATAATCACAAGCATGTCAGCGGCACTTGTCACGACCCGGAATTAGTACGTGACCAGCACTTGAATCACGTGAAGTTTATAGGACCCCATATTAATTCAAGTAAACCAAAAACCAGGAATCTAAATCATTTTACAAGAAATAGCGGAGGTGAAGTTTAGAAAAGGTTTTTACTAACTGAAAATCAAGTTTGGTTTGAAATCATTGTTATTGTTTAAAAATCGGACATCAGCTCTTTTATAAATTTTGATAAAAACAGATACAATAACATAATAATAAAGTATCCTAAACACAGGAGCAAAATCAATGCCCAACGGCGGCTTAACAACCACGCAATATATATATATATATACATATATATACATATATATATATATATATATAGACACACACGACGCCTTGGCGAAGGATCAAATGCGGAAAGTAAATAGAATAAATATATATCAAGTCACAACAACACTAAGGTCTTGACAATAACTAGACTTGCTTTTTGATAGAGTACTTCTAGATACAATAGGTATAAGACAAATGCCGATACAAAATAATATAACCCACCACTCATGTACATGTGCAACTACGACCACAAAACAGAAAATGTGCCCAAATTAGCCGCTACTGATCCAAGCGGTAAAATCTACACAAAACTACGGCACAACGGGATGAGCTACCAACTCGTGAATAGTATTATATAACGAGCTAAAAATTGCAAGGATAAACGGTGAAATATCTAAATCATATAAATGTGGGTAAAAAGGCATGCATCGAAACTAGAGTTCGAGCAATGGATATATGATGATAAGCCCTCATATACAACTCATGTGCCGCTATCCATTATATGAATCTGTGTATGGTTATCATGTCGATCTCGACTAAGCAACATCAAGCCCATGTAGGGGTCCCGGCAGCGCCCCGGCCGTCAAAACGCGGCCAAAATGCAGAACAAAAAATTCTAAAACCGGCGCTACCGCAACCCGATTCCCGGATCGACCTTAAACCCTAAACTAGCAAACTAACTAAGAGTTAGAATCATTATACCGAGTTGATCCGTGTCCTTCGGTCTTCATTCCAAGCTCCTAGCGGCTCCTTGATGTGGTTTGGTTGCCGGTCTTCCTTCGTCTCCGATGATCCACCCGAGGGAAACGGCGCAAGCTCCAGCTCGACGAACGAGGCAACCGACGCCCCAAACTTGCTAGCGATGGAGAGTCGAGGTGTATGGAAATGTCACTACAATTTTCTCTTAACTAAAATGCTCATGGTGCAACCATAGAAGATGAGGAGATGAACTTTGGCATAAGAAAAAAAGGCTAAGTATTTTTGTTGTGTTCTTGAGAGAGTGAGGGAGTGATGCGTTAATCAACCAAAATGAAATCCAATCCCCACCCTAAAGTGGCCGGCCCCTTTTTCTCTCTCAATCACACCAAAAAAATCATTTTCCAAAGTCAAATTATAATAAACAAATGCACCATACTATGAACCATGCTCATGCCACATCATACCCTCCACCTCATTATGAAACAAATGAATTTCCATAAATGGAAAATCAATAATGAGGTGGCAAAACTTCTAGAAGCTATTCCGTTTAAAATACGGAATACATCCCGGTACATGTACCGAAATACATATACGCGTATTCGTACAAAAATATGAATAGCCAAGAAAGAAAATAAATAGCGAACAATAATACTAGAATACATATATATAAATACATATGTAAATTATTAAATCAAAACCTGATTTAATAATCTGGCTTAATCCTAATCCGCTAGTATTATCAACCGTCCAATTAAAGTCTGCGCAGCAAGTGCACATATTTAATCGGACATCTGTATGTATCAACATACCCCAAGTACACCATATTGCCTGAACCGTGAAAACCCTCTTTGTGGGACTCTAAAGACTCGTCAATACGCTGGCAATGGGTTTAACCACAAGCACGTCAGCGGCACTAGCTGTACGTAACGGCTACCCAGGTATTGAGCGAAAGGGAGGCCGACGAGCAAACTCATCCTGAACCCCTACTGAGCCTGTCAGTGACAATATCCGTACAGTCCGGTCTGTTCGTCAAAGAGTATCGCATATCGAGTCTAGGGGGTGGATAAAGTCAGACCCCTAACAACGCGATGTTTAGTGTCGGCATGTTACCCATCACCTCCTGAGAAACTATTGATCCTGGATCGATAATCCTCGTCTACCATGGCCATGGATTTGTGGTGATGGCCACCCGTACACAACGTGACATCAACCCCCAATACCGGGAGAGACGAATCCCCGACGATTCGATCACTGCCTCCATGTGGCTCAGGACTGTACCCAACTAAAACCTGTTTGCACGACTCCTTTGAGCCATGGTAGGGTAGTAATCAAAGTACAGTAAGAACTCACACGAGACAAATGACGATCTCAGGTCGACAGACTAACCTGTACACATGTCACTTGGGAACTGCTATCTGACAATAGGTATAATACTAACTAGCAGGTTCCCGGCGAGTCCGTCCAGTGTACTCATAACCTAATGAGCACTTGCATACTATCTTAGGTGAACAAACTAACACAAATGGCTTGTGAGACCTGGCCACCGTCCCTCGTCGGGGACTCGATCAGTATACACTAGTCTACACTGGAGTATCGATGCCCGGTCTCGATACTCCTACGACTAGGGACATTTAAGGATGTGCTTATAGACCCTAGCTCCCACATATATGATCGCCATCATAATGCTGGCAGTCAAGTAAAAATCCTATGGGCTCTATCAACATGATGATAAAGACAAACCAGATAGTATACTATCATCTTGAGTAAGACTGTTTTATCGGTATAGGTCCTGCCTCAATCATCATAATCATCTGTCCGCGACTATGATAATTGCCTTGAGGGCACTATATCCAACAATCTCCCACTTTCACTTAAGGCCAATTATTGCGATGTCGCATACTCACAGCCTGTGTGATACCGAACACCCAACTTTCTACTAATCAGTTTCGCAAAGCCCGTTTGCGAAAATGATTGCGTTCGAGAAATAGCCTCAGTGAGTGGATCCGCTCCAATGTTTCTTTCTGTATCCCTCCATATCTCGACTTCGCGGAGAAGACCATCTCCCGAAATGAGCAATACCTGTCTTAGAATTCGTCTGGATATCTGATGGGACCCAGTTCACAAACGAACTCCAAATCCATCAAACCTCCTAGACAGTATCATCCACTGAATTTAATCAGTATACTGCGCCATGCCTTTCCTCAGTATCCGCTTGGACCACCTGTCCAACATACTGTCCCTCAAATGAGGGAAAATCTATAACTCTGACAGTCATTCTGTCATCCAGGTCACCTTGGAAGCCTGAAATGATAACCGTCTCCTGAAGGAGGCTGCCATAATCATTTCCTAAGAATATTCACTTATGTTCCCTAACTGCTTCCCAATGTTTCTCCAGGATTGAATTAATATATCTGCATATTGCATCTAGTGCAAAAGCAATGTCTGGTGTGGTACTTGATATTTCATGATTAACTCAATTGCCTAAGCAAGTGAAATGCTAATCATGCAGATCTCTCTCCCCTTTAGTCTGTAAAACACTTTTAGATAGGGTTACTCCATCACCTGCAGGTACACCACCATGCCAGGAGTCGTCCATTCTAAAATTCCTTTAGAATAATGTCAAAGTACCCAGATTAGGATACTTCCCAAATCTAGATCTAAAACCATAAATCTAGTAACCAGAAAACCTGATATTATGTGGAGAAAACAACTTTGTGACAACCACAGTATAACTGATCGTAGTATAGGAATATCTCTTCCTATCAAGTGCATGTCATCTTGAATCCTCGGACATCACACCCTACTACCTTCTTACCAGATCCATCTCCTATTCTGATGAAATCAAAACCTGCGACTGTCACATCAAAAATAGATGATCTATTTCCGCTATACCTGCTTTAGTCTATAAATAGACACAAGCTACTTGCCTACTATGCTTCCGCTGCTCCCACTGACTACAACAACCCTTTAGCAGAGTCATATATTCGTGCACTTCTAAAACTAGTTTAGAACGATGCTATACCTATCCTCCTGCCGGGTCTTATAGTCTAGAACAACAGCAGTGGCAAGTCTGGGTAAACAAGAACATCCCTGTCACCGTCTCTGAGAAGACCGAAGTACCTCTCGGGTGACTGAGGTTACCCACCAAATCTGCGGAGTGGCTAATGGAACATCAAATCTAATTGAATCCTTAGGTTCTATTAAATTTCCAGTAATCATTTGTGGTTCTGGAATAACTTCCAGTTCTACCATATTCCCACTTCTGTTTTCTGAAAAAATCCATTTTACTAAAACTGTGGCGAGTCAAGAACAATATAAATATTGATCTTCTTGATGGTAGAAAGTTAACCCTCGTCAAAACCCGGGATAACCCACAAACAGCCATTACTGAAATGTGCCTTGAGTTTATCCGGATTCTGGTTTTAAGTATCAGCCGGACAACTCCCTATACCTTAACATCGTTAAGATATAAATTGATTCTATATTAATTTAATATAGAAACAAAAGCACTAATCTAATTTGAACCAGATTCAAAAACATGCATCTGTTTCCAGTGCATATCAACCAAATGGAAAGAGGACAATCAGCATTACTCATCTAGAAGTGCATCCATATATGAGTAACCCGAAAGAGAAGCAAGTTCTCAAGACCATTACTATTAACTGAATACCAAACACAAGTATCTACATCTTCGACTTCCTCGAAGAATCCTGATACTTACAACAAATGGTCCTCTACTTTATTCTTATACCTATAACTTCTGAATATCTGGACCTTGCATTTCAACGAAATACATGTCCAGAACTGGAGAAGTCATAAGTGAACAGAATATAGTACGAGTACCAACCCCTTTGTCCTAATAGACACTGGACAACATACAATACTTTGTATAAGTCCCCTGAGTTCAATAATTCAAACCCTGTGCGTCGTAGGTTGAAAAACTGTAGTATGGTTAAGAAGAATTACACCGCTGTTGAATGCACCTTACCTAATCACCAACTGATATAGGTAAATATCACAAACATAATATCAAAAAGTTATATCTCACTTTATAAAATAAAGGTACATATATATCAGTTTGAAATTGGTGCATAACAACGGATATTCAAAACCAAATATTTGCCATCCAGCAAAATCCAGATGATTTCCTCAAATATTACCAATTACAACGAATTCCGATATAATGAGGATCTAATCACCCAATTCCCAATATCTTACTCCCTACTCACCATCTGTAATAACATACAGATGTGAGAAACTGATCTGGTAAATACATACCCTGGAGTTAGATTCTTATTGGGAAAACAGTTTTCAATTAACATCGCACAGTCAGACTGAAACATGAAAATGTTTCGAAAGGGTTTAACTGGCATTCCTAGTAACGCCTCTTCCACTCTCCTGATTCACGACAGTAACCATATACTTACCTGCCCCCACTCCAATCCCTTTATTATGTCTTTACTTATTACCTTCTGTACACCTTCTTTAGGCTAAATTGTTTTCTTCTTTCCCTACCCTTCGGCACCAGCCTAAGGTTTGGAAGAAGACTATCCAATAAGCGTAATAGGTGTACTCTCCTAATCCTAGGAGCCCTCGCAACCTGAGAGATGGTAAAGAGAAAAGACATCTGAATAATCCTATTCTATCTCTCCAAAACCAGAATCCATCCCCGAAAAAGTTCCTTCGAGTTCGTATGTAATTATACGATGGATTTATCGAATGGAAGTGGATATCCGTAGTGATACGGAGTGTTCTAGAGAAAAAAAAAGTGGATGTAAGAGTGGCAGGGGTATACACGGTCTTTGTCATAAATGATAGTGATCGCAATTTACTTTGCCATTATTCTAATCCCTTTATATGTCTTTACTTATTACCTTCTGTACACCACAGTTAAGCTTGTTGGTTTTCTTCCTTCCCTACCGTTCGGCACCTGCCTATGGTCTGGAGGAAGACTATCCAATAAGCTCAATAGGTGTACCCTCTCCTAATCCTAGGAGCCCTCACGACCTGAGAGAAGGTAAAGAGAAAGGACAACCGAATAATCCTATTCAATCTCTCCAGAACCAGAATCCATCCTCGAAAAAGATCCT
The DNA here is from genome assembly GCA_030015575.1 of Agapanthus africanus. Lineage (NCBI taxonomy): Eukaryota > Viridiplantae > Streptophyta > Magnoliopsida > Asparagales > Amaryllidaceae > Agapanthus > Agapanthus africanus. The sequence goes on from CM057338.1 coordinate 503,714,712, forward strand.
TCGAGTTCGTATATAACCATACGATGGATTTATCCAATGGAAGTGGACGTTCGTAGTGATACGAGGTGTTCTGGAGAAATGCAAAGGTGATATAGAAGTGGCAATGATGTATGCGACACCGTGACATTCCAAAAGCTAAAGTGTTTTAAGAAGGTTCGGTCAATTTGGTTTATGAGTTTTAGTCAAAGGTCGGATCATAGTCGCAGCCAAAGAGAAAGAGAAAAGAAACACTCAGCATGCACTCTAACCTAGATCAGAATGGTTAATCACTTTATCTAATCTGGATGGCTCCCACTGTTTCCTCGAATTCTCCTCCAAACCTAAAAGGAGAATTAGTCGGAATCACCCGAGGAGTATTCCTACTCATCAGTGCGAATCGGGATCCAACTATCATCGCATGATAACTTGATGGAAGCCACTCAAGTCACCACACTTCAGAAGGTATGTGCAAGCCTGGCAAGTTTCCTGTATGTTTGAAACTCCCGATATGTGTTTTTACCCCTAGGACCCAAGTGACCTTGACGAATAATCAACAAATCAAAAGATCCTAGTCAAGTTCAACCCGTCATTATCTTGATTGCATTAAACCCACCCGCATGACCCTTGACGAATAATCAACAAAGTCGTACAACTGTCCTAACCAATCCACATATCCATGCGACAGAAAAGTATTACAGAGCTACCGCACACTACGCCTCGGCGAATAGCAACGACAAACGTAGCACGAATACTAAGCAATACTAATCTGAAATGACGGAGGGCTACGGCTGGTTTTTGGCGAAAAACCTTTAACGTAATGAACTTGATATCGTTGAAGGAACCGAGTGGTTTTATAAATATATAGTAGCGAAAACTTTTGCTAAAGAGGTCACTCCCGGTGAAGGGATCTCGGCTCTTTCCCCGTCGAATGGGGTGCAGGATATCCCAAACTGAATACCACGATGCCAAGCAAAAATAATCGACTATAGTAAAGTTATTACGTTGACGCAAACTTTTACCCAAGGGGTCACTCTCGATGAAGGGATCCCGGCCCTTGCCTTTTCGAATGAGGTGCAGGATATTCCAAAATGAATACCACGATGCAAAGCAAAAGTGTACGTCTGTAATGTCAGTTTTTAAAAAACTTAGTTCCAACAACATCATATATAGGTTTGTTTTATCTTTGCATTGATAAGAATCTATGCAGTCCCATCAATTAATCACACCAGAAAAGAACAAAAATAAAATGTACATATATGCCATCCGCATTCGCCACTGGGTCCCGTCATTACCCGTTAGGTTACTTAACTAACGACAGAGCGGGGACTGGGCTAGCGCGGGTGCAAAACATATACACCATCTACTAATATATATAAATATATATATATATATATATATATATATATATATATATATATATATATATAACATTCGTCCCAGGCATGATATAAAGTAACATCACAGAAACATCACAGAAACAACACAGAATGGTGGATAATCTGGAGGCCCGGGTTTCACCTGAGCCGCAAATGAGACCTGATGTTCCCTGTCGTGTGGATAGCATGTGCAATGAAACCTATACCCCCTACGAGTGCGGCGAATAGCCCGCCAATTTTAGAGTAAGGTCCCCTCCGTCCCAATGCCTTGAGATGCGGACCAGTTGCCCTCTAGAACCCGGCTATTCGTGCACTCCACCTCGGGGTAATCCTAATACAGAAAAGAAAATAATATACAAGGGTAACATCGATCTCAGCCCGGTCGTGCCCCAAAAGAATAATATACAAACTGGCAGTGACGGCAGTCCACATGTCGGACGCTCGCCCCGCAATATCAAATGTACAAATGAAATTAAACTGCACTAATATTGCACCATTACTATCCACCACGACGATCCAACCAACATCACAGCACAAACACAGAATATCAACGTGAATGTCATGTTCGCAAACCCGTCTAAAAGAACATATAGCAGTTAGACGAGTTTACCGATCAAATGACATTCACGGTCACAGATAGAAATGTAAGTACTGATAAACGCACACTTAAATATCGATCGACAAAATTCCAAATTGGCCCCAATAGCAATAACAACACTGCACAGAAAACTGGGCCAAAACAGAATATCAAAAAAATCACAATTCCAAGTCAGAGGGCTACAGGAGAAATTTCAGAGCCCGTCGCCACTAATTGGCTGTGGAACTGCCGCTAAAAGGGGGTAAGTGCGGCGGTTCCGCGGCACATTAAAGTCTTCAGGAGCCCAAATTTTCCCTGTACCCTTAAAATCGCCTGCACGGATTTTTAAGATGCCTGAAATAATTTTTTGACCTCTTTTGAAAATTGACAGCAGACAGAAAAATGGAATCGTGTTTTCGGTAAATTCCGTCGATCGATCTTTTAAACACGTTTAAACAAGCTAGTAAGGGGTTTAAAGGGTGGCTCTGATACCATGTAGGGGTCCCGGCAGCGCCCCGGCCGTCAAAACGCGGCCAAAATGCGGAATAAAAATTTCTAAAACCGGCGCTACCGCAACCCGATTCCCGGATCGACCTTAAACCCTAAACTAGCAAACTAACTAAGAGTTAGAATCATTATTCCGAGTTGATCCGTGTCCTTCGGTCTTCATTCCAAGCTCCTAGCGCCTCCTTGATGTGGTTTGGTTGCCGGTCTTCCTTCGTCTCCGATGATCCACCCGAGAGAAACGGCGCAAGCTCCAGCTCAACGAACAAGGCTACCGACGCCTCAAAGTTGCTAGCGATGGAGAGTCGAGGTGTATGAAAATGTCACTACAATTTTCTCTCAACTAAAATGCTCATGGAGAAACCATAGAAGATGAGGAGATGAACTTTGGCATGAGCAAAAAAGGATATGTATTTTTTTTGTGTTCTGGAGAGAGTGAGGGAGTGATGTGTTAATCAACCAAAATGAAATCCAATCCCCACCCTAAAGTGGCCAACCCCCCTTTCTCTCTCAATCACACAAAAAAAATCATTTTCCAAAGTCAAATTATAATAAACAAATACACCATACTATGAACCATGCTCATGCCACATCATACCCTCCACCTCATTATGAAACAAATGAATTTCCATAAATGGAAAATCAATAATGAGGTGGCAAAACTTCTAGAAGCTATTCCGTATAAAATACGGAATACTTCCCGGTACATATACCGAAATACATTTACGCGTATTCGTACAAAAATACGAATAGCCAAGAGAGAAAATAAATAGCGAACAATAATACTAGAATACATATATATAAATACATATGTAAATTATTAAATCAAAACCTGATTTAATAATCTGGTTTAATCCTAAGCCGCTAGTATTATCAACCGTCCAATTAAAGTCTGCGCAGCAAGTGCACATATTTAATCAGACATCTATATGTATCAACATACCCCAAGTACACCATATCGCCTGAACCGTGAAAACCCTCTTTGTGGGACTCTAAAGACCCGTCAATACGCTGGCAGTGGGTTTAACCACAAGCACGTCAGCGGCACTAGCTGTACGTAACGGCTACCCAGGTATTGAGCGAAAGGGAGGCCGACGAGCAAACTCATCCTGAACCCCTACTGAGCCTGTCAGTGACAATATCCGTACAGTCCAGTCTGTTCGTCAAAGAGTATCGCATATCGAGTCTAGGGGGTGGATAAAGTCAGACCCCTAACAACGCGATATTTAGTGTCGGCATGTTACCCATCACCTCCTGAGAAACTATCGATCCTGGATCGATAATCCTCGTCTACCATGGCCATGGATTTGTGGTGATGGCCACCCGTACACAACGTGACATCAACCCCCGATACCGGAAGAGACAAATCCCCGACGATTCGATCATTGCCTCAATGTGGCTCAGGACTGTATCCAACTAAAACCTGTTTGCACGACTCCTTTGAACCGTGGTAGGGTAGTAATCAAAGTACAGTGGGAACTCACACGAGACAAATGACGATCTCAGGTCGACAGACTAACTTGTACACATGTCACTTGGGAACTGCTATCTGACAATAGGTATAATACCAACTAGCAGGTTCCCGGCGAGTCCGTCCAGTGTACTCATAACCCAATGAGCACCTGCATACTATCTTAGGTGAACAAACTAACACCAATGGCTTATGAGACCTGGCCACCGCCCCTCGTCAGGGTTTCGATCAGTATACACTAGTCTACACTGGAGTATCGATGCCCGGTCTCGATACTCCTACGACTAGGGACATTTAAGGATGTGCTTATAGACCCCAGCTCCCACATATATGATCGCCATCATAATGCTGCCAGTCAAGCAAAAATCCTATGGGCTCTATCAACATGATGATAAAGACAAACCAAATAGCATACTATTATCTTGAATAAGACTGTTTTATCGGTATAGGTCCTGCCTCAATCATCATAATCATCTGTCCGCGACTATGATAATTGCCTTGAGGGCACTATATCCAACAGCTTAGTATAGACATAACATAACCACAAGCATCCGAAAGCATGTGAGTCACGGAAATAAACACAATAATATGCAATGTAATGATGATCTATCATCAATAAACGGTAACTCACTGCGTACCAAATATATCAGGGTCAAATCACGATCACCGCAGCCGTTGTGCGATATCTATAGCACACGACCAAACATAAATAAAAGTAAGGTTATAATACGTATAGCACACTTCCTTATGCAATACAATAAAAGTAGCCGAAAGATATATGTATGTTAAATCTTTTCAAAATAGCCATATGATGTCTATGTCATGGCACCCGTAGCGGACGTTAATGTAAGAAAAAATGGGTGTTTCATTTAATTATACGTCCCACTCTGTTTATTTGAAAATGATGAAGAAGGGGTTTTCTTTTGAAAGTTTCTGTGCTGATCATAGGCACATGAAAAATATGAGACTATAACTCGTTATAAACCCTCTTCAGTATGCATCAATATATGAAAATACTAGTCAGGAACTGTCTCATGGACCAATCATATCCGGCTACCATGTATACAACATAATATATTTCATCAGTGCAGGGTATCTATCTCGATCCCTCACATATATATAATATATCTATCACAGTGCAGGGCATCTATATCGATCCCTCACATATATATCCGTAGAGACATCCTATATCAACTACCCTCAATCTCTCATGGATTGATCACAAATATGTCCGTAGAGATATCATGTGTGTCGGGACCCGGTTCTTGTTCACGGAGCAAAGTGCCACACAGAACAAAGTGCCATGCCAATTGTCATACTAAGGGGCGGGGGCCACCTCTTGAATCTGTGGGGCCACCTCTAGAGTCCGTGGGACCCACTCTAGAACAATGGGGAATCTTCGGAACACATTCCGAAAGAGAACCGGACTGCATTATAAATATAATGATACCACCCTCAATTACAGAGGCGCCTTTAAGTGAACCGGAACTACAGGAGCTTGAGAACTCCGTAGTTAAGCATGCTCGGGTCAGGGAAGTCTTGGGATGGGTGACCTCCTGGGAAGTGGCCCCTGGTCGGGTTCGGATCGCTCTAAAGGGAAAAACCGTGCGGTTTCGGCCAGAGCGGACAATACCATCTGTACTGGGGCATGAGGCGTTACATTTATGGTGGCCCATGCAGGTCCCTCAGTAGTAGGTCTGTGGTTCAAGGACGAACCATTGTTCAAAGGTGGGGAGAATGTCGGGACCCGGTTCTTATTCACGGAGCAAAGTGCCACACAGAACAAAGTGCTATGCCAATTGTCATATTAAGGGGGCGGGTGTTTCCGGATTTAAAATCAGGAAAGCTTACGAAAAAGGCTTCAGAAAAGGGTCACGTGCTTACACGTGACCAGCAGTCACGTGTTGGCACGTGACATCTAAAAGCATCAGCAAGGAAAATTCAGCTTCCCGACTACATCAAAGAAAAGGGCTTCAGAAAGGGTCACGTGCTCTCACGTGATCTGGGTCACGTGTTGGCACGTGACAATTAAAAGAGGCTTCAAAGGCAAACCGGTTCCCTGATCAAATCAAAGAAAAGGCTTCAGAAGAGGTCACGTGCTCCCACGTGACCAGGGTCACGTGTTGGCACGTGATACTCAAAAGCAGCAGACTTGCTCTCCGGTTAAATCAAGAAAAGGGGTCCAGACGAGGGTCACGTGCTCACACGTGACCAGGGGTCACATGATGGCACGTGACAGTTAATTAGCAACCAGAAGACAGAGCGCAAAAAGAAAGAAGAAGGCTCGTTCCAAGGGGGTCACGTGCCCACACGTGACCAAGGGTCACGTGGCCACACGTGACCGACTTCAAAGCCCATTTGTTAACAGAATTAAATTCTGAGAAAAGATCTCTCAAATCTTTCCAAAAGCAACCGATTGAATTAAAGGTGATTAAATATTATCTATCTATGGGAAAATCTCGAATTTGGAAAGATTTCCCCGTAAAATCTAACCAAAATAACAGAGGAGAATCTCTGGATTTAAAATCCAATGGTGAATAAAATTCACCTAATAATCCAAAGGTCCAAAACGAATGGTGAATACAAATTAAATCTCTCAATGAAAGATTCACCAAAACTAATTGATTCGGCTGCTTCTCCTATAAATAGGAGTCAAGAGACACAAAAAAAAAGAGATATATAGGCAGAGGGAAGAAAAGAGAGAGAGCCTTGATACTTTAGAGGAATTTGGATCTTCTGCAAAAGAAAACCCTAGGTAAGAAAGGGAAGGTTTCATTGAAAGAAAAGAGAATTTAATTCTCAACAGAGTTTAACTCTGATATAAAACAGAAGGACATATTTCTTCTCTCTTTGATGGAGGATCTGTAAAGTGCACATCTCCCCTTGAGTTGAGAATTTAATTCTCAATGGGTTGAGATCCTGCCATGCAGATCCAAAGCATAGAGAGGGAATGGAAGCACGAGAATTTAATTCTCACAGAACTATAGGAATTTAATTCCTTCAAAATAAAATTAGGGTTTGACCCTGTGTTATGGGAATTTAATTCCTTCAGAATGAAAAGAATCAGGGTTTAACCCTAGTTAAGAACTTAGTTCTGTTAAAACAACAAGAATTTAATTCCCTTAATCTTATTCCCCAGAATAATTCTCTAACAGAGAGTGGGGGTTTAATTCCTTAAAGCTTTTATTAGGGTTTAACCCTATTCAGTTCTTCACATATATGAGGAATTTAGTTCCTACAGAAAATTCAGAGTTCAACTCTTCAAAAGGAACTAGGAATTTAATTCCTCTGAAATTATTGTTAGGGTTCAACCTTACGAGGAATTTAATTCCTGAAAGGGATTAACAGATCTTCTAAACAACTACAGAAAAGCAGGGTCACGTGTCACCACGTGACCCCCCCAAAAGATCTACAGAAAGTCCTTTGAGGCAGTGCCTCACGTGACCCACGTGATCCTTGGCAGAGGCTTTAACATACTCCATTCAAACACCCGTCACGTGATGACACGTGATGCTCTAAAAGATGCGATCTTCTCAGCAGAACAAACGAAGGGAGGGCGCCCTCACGTGCTACCACGTGACCCCTCTTGCCTCAGCGTCTAACGCTAAATTGGAACCCCTGAATTCAGTGTTAAAACGTTGTTTGGCCTTAGTGTTCAACACTAAGCAAAGAACTTTATTTGCAGTGTTCAACACTGATTACCTTAGTGTTCAACACTAATTTGGGATTTCTGTTGCCAGTGCTTAACACTGGTCTGTTTTAGTGTTTAACACTAATTTGAAGGCCTTATTGCTGGTGTTGACACCAACTATCTTCCAGTGTTAAACACTGACTTATCAACCTCATTCTCAGTGTTCAACACTGATTGGTCTTTAGTGTTTAACACTAGGCATTGGCCCAATTGGCTAAATGGCCAGAGGCAAAGCCTCTCCTTCAAGGGACCAACAGGAGGGCCGATGTCCCAGACATGATTGGACTTAGCCCAAGCTGGCCATAAGTCCTTAATTCGTAATTAACTGGGCTAATGGGCTCATAACATAATTAATTGGTCTTGATCCCAAATTGGGCCAAAGACTATTTAATCCACTCCGGTTCCAGGGTACATCTCTTCATTCCTTTGATACTTGGCGTTGTAATCCCTCAACGTCTTCAAAGAGGTGACGGGTCCCGATGACCACACATTGATATGGACTGTGGGGTCCTTAAACCCATGGACTACGACGTCCTTAACCTTGACCGAGATGTCTTAAAACTAACAATGGACTGTGGGGTCCTTAAACCCATGGACTACGACGTCCTTAACTTTGACCGAGATGTCTTAAAACTAACAATGGACCGCAATGTCCTTAAACTACCCATGGACCGCAATGTCCTTAAACTAGCGATGGACCACTATGTCCCTAAACTGGAACGATAGAGCCCAAACGCTCTTTTGTTGGATTTAAACGATCCCGTTTAAGTTGATCTTAGCTTAAATATGGCTAACGTATCCTTAAACCTTTCAAACAGACTTTAGTCCCAAACTGGACTATAGATCCCCCCAATTAACTCTGGTTTAAGGGTACATCTCTGAACTCCTCTGACATCTGTCGTTGTAATCCTTCAACGTCGTCAGAGAGGTGACGGGTCCCGACGGCCATACATTAAATGGACCACTATGTCCCTAAACTGGAACAATGGAGCCCAAATGCTCTTTTGTCGGATCTAAACGGTCCCGTTAAGTTGATCTTAGTCTCAGGTTAGACTAACGTATCCTTAACAAACGTTTGAGTTGATCTTGGCCTTAAATATGGCTAACGTATCCTCAAACCAAAACCCCAAACCCAAATCTAAGATAATACGGATTTGGACTAGTCCACGCCCTACGGGCGACGACATAACTCGGTCTCCGTAAACAATCCACGGGCAACAAAACATAAAATAAACACACACGACACGAAGTGACCATCTGGAGAAGGAAAAAGTTGTTACCGCGACGCGGTAGCGTAATTAACTGCAGGGGCTTGCGCCTGCAGGGAAGAGCGTCCCCACAATCAAAAAACCCCTCAAGCGAGGGGGAATCTGACGAAGTCTGCTACATCGGACGCATCTGTTCAGACCTTCGATACACGGTGCCATAAATCAACTTGGCATCTTCGGAGAGATGGACGGATAGCACCAATTAGCATCTGCCCCGAACCTCAGGTGAGACGTCCCGCGATTCTGGCACGCCCGGTGGGACCTCTTCCTCTTTCCACTCCACACTTCGTGTGTCGTGATTCGCGAACCAATCGCGGTTCGCTAATGGTTGCCCTTGGGTTTCGAGATACTAAGACTTGGCGTCTTGCTCATTGCAGAAAGCAAAGGATCGATGGCTTCTACTTCTGCGAAATGCTCCAACTGCTCGGACTGCAATTGCGACCAACGCTCTGCCTCGCCAGGAGGTATAGCCTACGGACCCCAAGCCGCTTCGTTATTCACAATACCGGTGGACCAGGTGACTCAGGCCACTACCGGATTGTTCTTTGGGACTATGCTCCCACCGACAAGCTTTACGGCGCCGGTGCTGACAAAGGAAGCTCCCAAGAAGTCGGTCTTTGATCGTCTTACCCCTGCTGCGGCTCCTCTCAACGGGTCGCCCAACATCAGCGCCTCGGTCTTCTCTAGATTGGGCCAGAAATCCTGTGGACCCATCATGGGGCCTACAATCCCAGAGAAGGCTGCTTCTAAGAAAGTGACCGGTCCTGCTCCTGAAGTCGCCAAGGCGGCTTCCCCGGCCAAAAAGTCGGTCTTTACAAGATTGACGGCTTCAGCTCCCGCTCCTGCTACCCAAAGGACATCGGTCTTTAACAGGCTAACACCAGCAATGACCCCCCACCTACACAGGGGACAAGACGAAGCCATTCTCACCACTGAACCAACGCCGTCCGCTCGACACGCTCGACGTCGCCATTGGCATCGAGTAAGGAAGGCCGGGGGCAACTCCCCCTCTGGGCTAACTCCATCAGCCCCGATGGCAGAAGTTAATGCTGCTGTTCCAACGAGGAATAGCTTCGAGATGCTAAATAAGGTGCGAAGGAATTCTCCTACTGCGGTGCTAAAGAGGTCTCCTCCCCCACTAAAAAAGGTTGTGGAAATAAAGTCAGAACAGCCTCGATCCCCTCAACGGCTGTCTTCCAAAATCTGTAAGGTTTGGCGGCAGGCCCGAGATTCGATGATCGATCCAAACTTCTCCCGCCAGCACAAGAAGCTGAAAATCCAATCGGAAGCCGGTCACCAGGCTAAACCACGAAAGGCTGTCTGGACGCCCACCTCAACGGCCCCCACAACCTCCACTGCTCATAAAAGGAGGAAACCAGAGAAGATCCCCCAGCCTGCAACGACAGCCAAAGGCACTAAGTCCAGACGCCCTAAGTCTGGGGGAATGATGGTCCACACCGTATACATGGCGTCAGGAAAAGAAGACAGCCGTGCGTCTACAGGTCATAGACCGCTCACACGGTCGGTGACCAAAGCTCAGGAGCAACAGCAAAAGCTCCAGGAAATGATGAATGCTATGGCCGCACTTACCGGGCCAAAAGAAAACCCAGAAACGTCTTCGGATGAACGCCAGGAGGAAGAAACCGACGCCGAATTCCTTCGTCGAATATTGGAGAAGAAGGACAAAGAGGCTGCTGAACAAGTAGCCAACATACAGCGTATGGGCCTCCTCTTCCAAGATATGATAGGAATGATGATCCAACAGGATCCACCCGCTGAGGATCCCCCGATCATCCTTGAAGACGACAGGGGAGAAACGTCAAATCCACCACCGGCTCTCTCAACGGCCAAGGAGGAGACGATCTCTAAGGCTGACTTGGTCGACTATATAGCCCAGCAAATCCGGGTTCATCATGCGACTGAGGCAGCTGGTCAAGTCGTAAAAACGGGGCGGCCATATCCAAGCTGGTACGACCAAATCAAGTACCCGCCGGGTTACACAATTCCCAAGTTCCATGTTTACAAGGGGACCGGCAATCCCCACCAACATGTCGCCCAGTTCAGGGCCCTTTGCAGTAACACCGGCGGAGATGATAAACTGTTGCTTCGCCAGTTCGTGGGCAGCTTATCAGAAACAGCGTTCGAATGGTATTCGGAACTCCCGAACGATTCTATCAAGACGTTCGCTGAAATGGAGTTGCTATTCACTCAGCGATTCGCAAGCGCCAGCGAACGCACTCCAATAACGGCACTAATTAATGCCAGGGTAAAACCAGGCGAAACTTGGGTCCAGTATGCTATACGATGGCGGAATTTGTGGTCGAAATGCGAGCAACGCATTGAGGAAGCGCCCGCGGTGGGCATGTTCGTGGGAACCCTAGACCCTCACGCAACTATCTCCCAGTTTATGATGTTCTTTAAGCCAACCACATTCCAGGCTTTAATCGACAAGTTGGCTCAGATGGACCAAATGGGTCATAGACTGTCTCCATCGAAGCCAGAACCTCGGAATGACAAGGGTAAAGGAAAGGCCACCTTCGTCGCGAATGCCCAGCAGCAACCCAATGCCCCAAAGCTGACGGATCAACTGGAAGAAAGACGCCGGTATTATAATGAGAAGATGAAGCGTCCCTACTCGTTCCTACGGGACAAGACGAAACGGCTATTCGAGCTGGCAGTACGCAACAGACTTATAAACCTGCCAAATCCAAGGCGACCGCCACAACCCACTGAGGTGAACAACCCCAACTATTGCCCTTACCATCAAACGGTAAGCCATCCGATTGAGGATTGCTTCGTCTTCAAAGGATGGATTGAAGATCAATACCTCCAGGGAAAGTTTGCGCTGTCCGAAAAGTGGAAGGTGAACCCGCCACAGCCGCATACTCCTAAGAAGACGGACGCACCGGGGGCGACTTGTTCCTTTATTGAAGAAGCTCCATGGGAAATCGTGCTATCAGCTAAGACCAAAAGGATGCTGAGTGACCTTCATGCGTACCCAGCGGTTGAATGGAAGAACCCGCTTGAACCTCGAATCATCGAAGTAATGTTGAAGCCGCGCCCAACTACAAAGATTCGTGGTGATGGCCCAAGTACTCACACCCAACCGTCAAAATCTTTGAAGAAAAAGAAGAGGAAATCCAAAAGGCCCGTGAAGCCTGGAAACAAGCGCACGGATTTGCAGAAACAGATTGACGCGCTGGAGGAGTACAATCAAAAGGCACGGACTCTCGTCACACTGCAAGAGTTCCTCAACCACGTCTTTTAGAAGGAAGATGAGGAAGAGAGCTCATCGGATGAATCTGAGGGACATGTGGCGAGTTGTCATGTGATTTCCCACTCGAAAGATGAGAAAACTCCTGGCACCGAGAAACTGGGGGCACACCCTGAGCCAGGACTTGTGTGGCCAACAGATGAAATGATCGACGCCTTTCTGGACGAGATTCGTCTAAAGAGTAAAGCAGATCAGGAGCGTAAGATGGACGCATCGGAAGGAGCCGAACGCAGGCGACTAAACGAAAGAGTTGAAGTACTCCCGCCAGATCGAAAGGCATCCGAGGCAGACAAGAAGATATTCAAGACGAGGAAACGGTTTGCCAAAGCCATGTCGATAGGAATGAAGCTACCACCCTCGGAAGAAAACACGCTCAATGGGGTGGAGAGGCACCCTGATTATTGCGCATATCATCGGAAAATTTCACACCCCACGGAGGAGTGCGCGCCTTTAAGATATGGTGGTAAGGATATGTTGCTCATCGGCAACATTTTAAGCGCATGAAACGCAAGACTCGTCGAGAACAAAGAAGTACTGCCGACGAGCACAACAGGACCACTGGCAACTGTTACATGGTTAACGCCGGAGGGTCACAATTTCTCACCTTTGGGAGAGACTCCGATGAAGAAATGGCTCTGGGCCCTCTTTTTAAAGAATCCGTTTTAGGGAAAGAGGAGAAATCGGAGGCCTGCGAGAACATTCAGCTGCGCAATCGCACACTCCCAGAAAAGAATCTCGGGCCCGCGAGTAGAAAAGATAAGGGAAAGGAAAAGGTCACTGAAGATATCACTTTAGATGACCAAGTCATGAAAGAGCTGGCTGCCAAAGACCCTCCTAGGAAGGGTAAGGTGGACTATAACATCTTAGCGCACCTAAGGAAGCTACCTTCTCAGCTTAGCATTCTCGATGCCCTCCTATTATCAAAAGAAGCGCGAGACTCACTAATTAAGGCGTTACAAGAACCTGAGCAATTCCAAGCCTTCCTCGCCACTGAAAGGATGAAGGATGAATTGGAGGAAGTGCATACGGCCGACATCACTTTCGGTGATGAAGACCTCCTTCTCGGGACGTGCGACCACAACCATCCCCTATATGTCTCTGGATACTGCCATGATATCAAGATAGGCAAGATCCTGGTGGATAATGGATCCTCCGTCAATCTCCTTAATGTTCGGGTGTTGAAGGAAATCTGCATGAGTGTGCAACACCTCGCTCGTGACAAAATTACTCTCTCCGGTTTCGATTCACAATCGTCACGGACTCTCGGATCCGTGATACTAACATTACGCTTTGGACTCCTCGTCACAGACATCAAATTCCATGTCATTGACGCCAAGACCTGCTACAACGCCTTGCTCGGTCGTCCTTGGCTACACGAGTACAACATCATCCCTTCTACACAACATCAGTATATGAAGTACTTTAAGGATGGTTTCGAGTATACCGTAACAGGTGAGTTGAACCCATTTTCCGTGAACGAAGTCCGCAAATACGAAGATGCGAAGTACTTTTTGCCAGATTTCGAGGATACAGAAAGGTGTCGCAACCCGGAGAACAAAGCCGCCGCCACCATCCCTGTTTTCGGGAGCAATACCGAAGAAGAAGAAGAGATAGTTTATGCCGGGCCATCTCAACGCAACAACCCGGGGACGTCCGCCCCATGTTGGTCTTTGGAAGTGACTCGGAAGATGAGGTTAATGCCGTGTTCTCCAATCGGCTGTCAATACAAGCACCCCCTAGCGATGATCAGAGTTTGCAAATCACCATGGTGCCGCGGGAACACTACAAAGATTTCGACACACTTCAAGCTCACAATGTGCAGGACCTGCAAACATTTTACGTCCCTCCCAGGCAAAGGGGTGAGAAGTTAATCCTATTCTACCGATCCTCAGAGTCGAAAATAGAGAAAGAGATCTGGCATGGCACGGATGTTACACTCGACAGGCTCCAACCTATCCGTTTGCCCAGATACTACACAAATGGACTAAAGAGGCTATTGAAGCGCCAAGGAGTACCCTTAAAACAGACTGTTCGATAAGCTCGGTTCTACAACAGGATTTGGGATGTCCCTGGGACCCAACGCAAATTGCCCAACGGGAAAATGGAAACACTTGGGCTTGGATACGCGAGAACCGGAAAACGGGAACGGGCCCACAGTAGCTACGCCATATATACTTTTGATGAAGAAGAGGACGCCCCGTCAGGAAATGCCAACCCCTCATCAAAACTAGATCCCACGATTGAAATGCCGAGTTCGTCGTTTGAAGAACGGATGGACAAGCCTATCAGGAAAGTGGGTCAAAAAGCTCGGGAAGACCACAACCGCGAGATGGCCATCTACGAGAAGGCCAGGACGCAACGTCTATTTCAACGGGCTGCAAAAGACAAAGATGCTCATCCTTGTCAACCCGTTGTACGAAAGGCCCGACGCAGAGACGAAAATAAATCAAGAAGCGGAGAGAGGAGCCGACAACAACGACGCAGGATTAGAGAGTCACGTGAGCGGGCATTGTGCGGTCCGGATTTGTCCCTCGCGAAGAAGATGAGTCGAGCGTATTCCTTCCCTCGAGACAAGACGGAGAAGTTACTCGAGCTCACTATAAAACATCAAATGATCGCGCTTCCAGAGTCTAGACACCCTGAGCAAGCTAACAAGGCTTCTCATCTGAGCTAATGCTCTTATCACCGAGCCATAGGACATCCTACCGAAGACTGCTTCACCTTCAAGAACTGGGTCGAGGACCAGTACCAACAGGGCAGATTCGCTTTATCCAACGGCTGGAGGGTAACGCCGCTACAAAAGCACGAACCCAAAGCCGCAAGAGCAGAACCGGATCCACTTCAGTCCTGGAAGCGGATTCGCACCTGTTATACGATTACGATATTAAAAGAAGAGCCCGAGAACATGGATAACCTTCCCTGGTGCTTTGAGAACAGCGATGATGAGGTGGTCTCAGAATTTCCGCCAGCTCCGAAAGAACTGGAAGATGGCATACATACTACTGCAGATAACCTCAAGAAGATTGAGCTGGGATCGGCAGATGACCCGCGACCGACATTCGTCAGCGAGCTGCTATCTGAAGAAAGGGTGGCCGCATTAAAGAACGTGCTTCTACAGCATAAAGACTGCTTCGCGTGGAACTATTCCAAGATGCCAGGATTAGATCCGGAGATTGCTGTGCATAAATTAGCGATATCCCCAGATATTAAGCAAGTCAAGCAGGCGCCAAGAAGGATGCGACTCGAGCTTGAAATGAGCATCAACGCCGAAGTCAAGAAGCTGATCGATTCTGGATTTATCCAAGAAGTCCAGTATCCCGACTGGATCGCCAATATCGTCCCGGTAATGAAGAAGAATGGGACGGTACGCATATGCGTGGATTTCAGGGATCTCAATAAAGCCTGTCCAAAGGACGATTTCCCAGTACCAGTAACCGAGCTAATGATAGATAACACGTCCACTCACGAGGTTTTCTCCTTTATGGACGGTTCGTCAGGATACAATCAGATAAAGATGCATCCCGAAGACCAGAAGCATACCGCTTTCCGGACCCCTTTGGGTATATTCTGCTACAGGGTTATGCCCTTTGGTCTAAAGAACGCCGGCGCTACCTATCAAAGGGCCATGACAAAAATCTTCGACGACCTCATACATGACATCGTCGAGTGCTATATCGATGACCTTGTAGTAAAGAGCATGTCATACGAAGAGCATTTAAAGCATCTGGAGACTGTATTTCAACGCCTTCGGCAATATAATTTGAAGATGAATCCCCTCAAATGCGCGTTTGGAGTCTCCTCGGGTAAATTCCTGGGATTCATCATCCGACATCGAGGTATCGAAATAGATCCATCTAAGATCAAGGCGATCATGGAAATGCCTCCGCCAAGAACCCTCAAACAGTTGCGGTCTCTCCAAGGGAAGCTCGCATACATCCGGCGATTTATCGCCAATCTTTCAGGCAAATGCCGTCCTTACAGCCACCTGATGAAGAAGGGAACTCCATTCGTTTGGGATCACAAATGCCAAGGTGCACTAGACGAGATCAAGCAGTACCTGCAGAATCCTCCAGTGTTGGCTGCGCCGGTCAAGGGAAAACCCCTCATTCTTTATACAACCGCCCTCGAAGGTTCCTTAGGCGCATTATGGGCACAATAGAACGATCAAGGGAAAGAGAGAGCACTCTACTACTTAAGTCGAGTTCTGCTGGGGGCAGAAAACAACTACTCTCCCATTGACAAACACTGCTTGGCGTTAATCTTCGCGATAACAAAACTCAGGCACTATGCGTTGGCGCACGAAGTCCGTCTCATCTCGAAGGTGGACCCTCTTAAATATTTGATGTCAAAGGCTATATTGACAGGTCGACTCGCTAAATAGGCTCTACTCCTGATGGAGTTCTCGATAACGTATCGACCTCTTAAGGCAGTGAAAGGCCAGGCTATTGCCGACTTCCTCGCTGAGCATCCAGTACCTGCCGGTTCTCCTCTGAACTGCGATTTGCCGGACGAACATGCATTCGACGCGATCGGCGGCGGTGATACCCGATGGGAACTCTATTTTGACGGGGCATCTTCCATGAAGAAGCGCAAACAATGTACCCCCATAATCAAATCGGGAGTAGGCCTCATCTTCATAACCCCACAAGGAGGGATAATGCGCTTTGCTTTCTCCTTAACGGAATCGAGGACGAACAATGAAGCCGAATACGAAGCTTTGATAGCGGGCCTCAAGATCGCCATTAACATGGGAATTGAAGACCTCTCTATATACGGGGATTCTCAATTGGTTGTTAGTCAAGTAAATGGTGACTACCAAACGTGCAAACCGGAGTTGGTGAAATACGGCGAAAAGGTGCAACAACTATTGACCCAAATTCCCTCCTACACTTTGGAAAGTATACCACGTGCGGAAAATAGCAAAGCAGACGCGTTAGCTAAGCTCGCTAAAGAACTGGCTGACGAGAACCTCGATGACGTCAGAATCGTGGTACAAAGCCGTCGAGTGCTCGCCCCAGCAGAAATATCTCCGGAATTATACGAAGAAAAGGGGGCGACTGAGCAGATGACTCTACAAATAAAAGACCATGAGAAGGCCGAGGACTGGAGGGAAGTCTTCATAGACTACTTTAAGTCCCACCGAATGCCCGAAGAAGCGTCCTCAAGACATCAGCTCATGAAACGAGCTCTATTTTTCGCTTTTGTCAACGACACTCTATACAAAAGATCGTTTGATTCTTTGTGGCTGAGATGCTTAGGACCTGACGAAGCAGAAAGAGTCGTTCAGGAAGTTCACGACGGACTCTGCGGTTCTCACCAGGCAGGCCCGAAAATGAAATTGAAGATCAAACGGATGGGTTATTATTGGCCCACGATGGTCCAAGACTGCCTCGAGTATGCGAAGCAATGCCACTCGTGCCAGATTCATGGAGACTTTATCCACCAACATCCGAATCCACTACACCCAACGGTGGCTAGCTGGCCATTCGAAATGTGGGGGGCTGACATAGTCGGCCCCATCGAGCCAGCATCGTCCCGGGGACATCGTTTCATCCTGGCGACAACTGATTACTTCTCCAAATGGGCAGAAGCAGTACCGCTGAGGGAAGTGAAGACGGAGAATATCCTCCACTTCTTCAAGACGCACGTCATCTATCGGTTTGGAACCCCACGGCGGATTATCTCCGATAATGGGCCAGCCTACAGAAGCCATAAGATTAGCCGCTTCGCGCAGCAGCACAATATAGACTGGAGATATTCTTCAGTTTACAATCCACGAGCTAACGGTCTGGCCGAGGCCTTCAATAAGACCTTGACAAAGATCATAAAAAAGATGGTGTCCCGAAATAAGAAAGACTGGCACGAGAGGCTGCAAGAGGCCCTTTGGGCCTATCGAACTACATTCAAGACGGCCACGAACACAACGCCGTACGCGTTGGTATTTGGGACGGAAGCAGTGCTCCCCCTCGAGATAGAGTTACCCTCTCTACGAGTGGCAGTCCACTACGAGCTGGCGGACGAAGAAAATGCTCACCTTCGGCTTGAGGAGCTCGATGCCCTCGACGAAACCCGGCTCATAGCGCAACAAAATCTGGAAGCTTATAAAGCAAAGATGACGCGCTCATATGAAAGATTGACCCGACCGAGGACATTCGGCCAAGGCGAACTCGTGTTAGTGGTCAAAAGGCCTATGATCCCCAATCGAGCTAAGCGGGGAAAATTCGAGCCAAACTATGAAGGCCCGTACATCATAGATAAGGTCTACCAGGGTGAGGCCTATCTACTCATGGACATGCACGGTGAAAGGACTTTCAGGCCAATAAACGGTCGCTTCCTAAAGAGATACTACGCTTAATGAACCATGGCCTAGGTCAATGATAGATGACGACGACTATGTCCGCTCGCTATCTTCCTAAGCTCGAGCTTTATAAGCGGTAGCCGGCCTTCTCCATGTCGGACCGAAATGTCCTTAAACTAATAACGGACCGAAATGTCCTTAAATTAATAACGGACCGAAATGTCCTTAAACTAACGACGGACCGAAATGTCCTTAAACTAATAACGGACCGAGACATCCTTAAACTAACGACGGATCGAAATGTCCTTAAACTAACGACGGACCGAAACGTCCCTAAACTACTACCGCAGCATCCTTAGGCTGACAAAAAAAAAGGAGAAAAAGAAAAATAAAAAAAAACGAAAAAAAAACGGTATGTCCATAAGCAAAATGGGCACGGATGAAAACCCGAAAGGGCTCCGTGAGTAAAAACAGCAGGGCTACCGGCGAGTGTTCGTGAAAACCCGAAAGGGCGCGACCTTGTAAAAAAAAGAGAAAAAGAATAAAAAAACGGTATGTCCATAAGCAAAATGGGCACGGATGAAAACCCGAAAGGGCTCCGTGAGTAAAAACAGCAGGACTACCGGCGAGTGTTTGTGAAAACCCGAAAGGGCGCAATCTCGTTAAGAGACACTTATAGGGTCCTCTCGATCTTGTAAGGAGAAACCACCCGCGTGAGATCCTTACGACTCACAAAGGAGCGACACACTTAGGGATCCCCATGATTCCTAAAGAGAAAATACACTTGCGAGATCCTCACGACTCGTAAGGAGAATTCTCTTATGGGACCCTCACGGCTCATGAGATTTGAAAGTCTTAAGTTACAGAAACCTAAACCTGTTCTTAAGCAAATCCCCCACAACCTTCGATACTGCCCTACAAGAGGCTCAATACTGGCCCTTGTATACAATCCACGGGCGCGAATAAACATTTCCCCAGCAAAGTCACACCTGTGACTAGGGATATGTCCATATAATGAGCAACCCTTGTAGGTCCTCTCGACCCATAAGGAGAAAACCTTCTTGTAGGATCCTTACGACTTACAGAGGAACATACACTTAGGAATCCTCACGATCCCTAAGGAGAAAATACACCTGCAAGATCATCACGACTTGTAGGGAGAAATACCTTTGTGAGACCCTTACGGCTCATGAAGTCAAAAGCCTTGGTCGACAGGACCCTTAACCCTGTTCGCTAAGCCACCTTTGTTCAACATCGACAGAGGCAGATGATGATTCGCTCCTGGCAATATTCCAGTTGTAGCGGTGCTGATGCCGAAATCGGTGTCTAAAATCCAAGCTTGCGGCGAAAAGGCTAGCAAGCCACACATGCCTACGAAATAGCCGAAATGATGGGGCAACTTGCAATAAAAAGCAGCAAGTAAAAATGTATGCATGAAAAATAGCCGAAATGATGGGGCAACTCGCAATAAAAAGCAGCGAGTAGAAAATAAATAAATAGCCGAAATGATTGGGCACCGCGAAAAATAGCCGAAATGATGGGGCAATCGCGACCTTCGCGATATAAAAGCTGAAATGATAGAGCATCGTGGAAAGAGAAATAAAATTTAAAAAAAATTTTAATTTATGCCCTACAGGTGATGTTCCATCACACCCTGTACACAATCCAAGGGCGTAAACAAAAAAGGGAACATACCTCCCCCCAGGTTTCACCAAAGAAAGAAGCTAAATCTCGACGGGTCACAAGCGACCTAGAGATCATCCCAACACTCGTCTCGTAACGACAGACACAACTTCAAGCTAAGCGGAACAGCGGCAACTCCCAGTTCCATGGCTCGGTGGTATACATATCGCCAGCAGTCAAACCTCCATCCCGTGAAATGCGGATACAATCAGCGAAATTCCTGGTTACGTGGAACGCGGATAACGTCACTCTTTGACCCCGCGGAAAACGTCCAGAGCGGATCCTGGTCCTCGCAGAGCACGGCAGTGAACCCGTGTGAAGCATCCAGAGCGGAGCCTAGTCCTCGCCGAGCACGGCAGTGAACCCGTGTGAAGCATCTAGTGCAAAATTCCTGGTTACGTGGAACGCGGATAACGTCACTCTTTGACCCTGTAGAAAACGTCCAGAGCGGATCCTGGTCCTCGCAGAGCACGGCAGTGAACCCGTGTGAAGCATCCAGAGCGGAGCCTAGTCCTCGCCGAGTACGGCAGTGAACCCGTGTGAAGTATCTAGTGCAAAATTCCTGGTTACGTGGAACGCGGATAACGTCACTCTTTGACCCCGTGGAAAACGTCCAGAGCGGATCCTGGTCCTCGCAGAGCACGGCAGTGAACCCGTGTGAAGCATCCAGAGCGGAGCCTAGTCCTCGCCGAGCACGGCAGTGAACCCGTGTGAAGCATCTAGTGCAAAATTCCTGGTTACGTGGAACGCGGATACCGTCACTCTTTGACCCCGTGGAAAACGTCCAGAGCGGATCCTGGTCCTCGCCGAGCATGGCAGTGAACCCGTGTGAAGCATCCAGAGCGGAGCCTAGTCCTCGCCGAGTATGGCAGTGAACCCGTGTGAAGCATCTAGTGCAAAATTCCTGGTTACGTGGAACGCGGATAACGTCACTCTTTGACCCCGTGGAAAACGTCCAGAGCGGATCCTAGTCCTCGCAGAGCACGGCAGTGAACCCGTGTGAAGCATCCAGAGCGGAGCCTAATCCTCGCCGAGCACGGCAGTGAACCCGTGTGAAGCATCTAGTGCAAAATTCCTGGTTACGTGGAACGCGGATAACGTCACTCTTTGACCCCATGGAAAACATCCAGAGCGGATCCTGGTCCTCGCAGAGCACGGCAGTGAACCCGTGTGAAGCATCCAGAGCGGAGCCTAGTCCTCGCCGAGCACGGCAGTGAACCCGTGTGAAGCATCTAGTGCAAAATTCCTGGTTACGTGGAACGCGGATAACGTCACTCTTTGACCCCGTGGAAAACGTCCAGAGCGGATCCTGGTCCTCACAGAGCACGGCAGTGAACCCGTGTGAAGCATCCAAAGCGGAGCCTAGTCCTTGCCGAGCACGGCAGTGAACCCGTGTGAAGCATCTAGTGCAAAATTCCTGGTTACGTGGAACGCGGATAACGTCACTCTTTGACCCCGTGGAAAACGTCCAGAGCGGATCCTGGTCCTCGCAGAGCACGGTAGTGAACCCGTGTGAAGCATCCAGAGCGGAGCCTAGTCCTCGCCGAGCACGGCAGTGAACCCGTGTGAAGCATCTAGTGCAAAATTCTTGGTTACGTGGAACGCGGATAACGTCACTCTTTGATCCCGCGGAAAACGCCCAGAGCGGAGCCTGGTCCTCGCCAAGCACGGCAATGAACCCGTGTGAAGCATCCAGAGCAAACACCGGACTGTGGAGTCCTTAAAATCCATGCACTATGATGTCCGTAACCTCGACCGTGATGTCTTAAAACTAACGATCAACCACCCTGATTCCCTACGGATTCTGCCTTGGTTTAAGGGTACATCTCTTCACTCCTTTGATACGTGGCGTTGTAATTCGTCAACGTCTTCAAAGAGGTGACGAGTCCCTGCAACCAAACATCGGACTGTGGAGTCCCTAAATCCACGGACTATGAGGTCCTTAACCTTGACCGCGATGTCTTTAAACTACGATGCCTTGGGAAACCCCTGACTCCGTGAAACACGGACGAGGGCGACCACATCCAGCACTTGCAGGTCCTCACGACCTGTAAGGAAGAAAAACTCTCTTGTGAAGTCCTTACGACTCTCAAGGGACAACCCGCTTAAGAATCCTCACGATTCTTAAGAAGAACTTACGCCTATGGGATCCTCTCGACCCATGGGGAGAAAAAACTCTTTATGAGACCCTCGTGGCTCATAAAGTGCAAAAGTCTTAGGAAGCAGATCTTAACCCTGAATCCTAAGCTATCGCTGCCCTGCAAGGAGATCAAGATAAATTGTCCGCAAACGCATTCAATGAAAGGGGACACACCATTGAGAAGAAAAATGTATCTTTTATTCATAAACCAAAATGGATACAAAGTACAATTCATGAAAGAAACAAAAAAGAAAGATACTCTCATCCATGAGTACGTACAAAAAAGGGGAAAAGATACAAGTCCTCAAGCCGGCGGGTGGTGTAGTAATTTTACCAGCTCATCGTTCTGTTGCTGAGCCACGGCTTCATGACGCAAGATCTCCAGAAGACGAGCCTCTGCCTGAGCTTGCTGAGCCTGATACGAAGCAAGACGAGCTTCGAGCTCTTTCTCGGTGGCTTTATGAGCCTCGACCCTCTCACGAGTGAACGTGGCAGCTTTATCGAGAGCCACCACCTCTTTTATGGACTCCTGGAGCACTCGCCAGAGTTCGTATGCTTTGTTGGCCTTGGCTGTGAGGCTGGCCTGAAGCGCGCTCGGCGCCTTAGAAGCCAATTCACTCTCCGAGAACTTGCGGCCAAGCCTCTTCTCGCATGACGTCATGTTAGCCGCACATCGTGCTATCAGACCCCGCAACTCCGCTTTTGCAGCCACGGCTTCCGAGGAAAGGCGAGAACATTCAAGAGCGTGCAAACAAGCCTCCACCTTCCTACAGAACTCCACCCAGACCCGCACCACCTCCTCGCTATGATTGGTGGCGAGAAAAGGAAGAGAGCCGTTAGCTTCAGCGGCAAACGCTTCTGCCGTGGTCGCGCTACCAGCACGGAGCTCCTCGACAAAAGATGATAGGGAGACAAGGCTCAATTGAGCCAAGCGTTCTGAAGCTCGCAAAGCATAAGGGCCGGGCGGCATCACGATGTGCGATTCCAACGCCATGGAGACTGGCAGGGCTGTTCAAATTTGACAAATGATTAGTAAAATTCTTAAACACAGAACGAACGGGATTATAATAAAATGTCACTCACCGACAGTCATGCAAGTAGGAGCCGAAGGTTCCCCTGGCCCTTTAACGACCTCGACCTCATCGTCAGCTTCCAAAACTATAAGAGACATCAACGTCATTTCGCAAGATAGTAACAATGCTATGGTAAAAGAAAAAATGGTGAATGACACTAACCTTGCCCGGAGGAAAAGATAATACGCTGAGGGGAGATCGCCTGCGGAGCCGCCATCTCCAATAAACGCTGAAATGACTGTCGAGGCGACAGATCAGCGATAGTGGCCACCAAACCGCGCAATTCTGGGAAAGATAAAAGAGTTTAGACTATGAAAGGGTTGATAAATTAAAACGCAGAGGGTTACCTTCAACGCTTCTCCCATTCTGAGCCGGGGAGATAGCAGCTTCAACGGTCTCCGCCGTAACGTCAGGATTCAACAAAGGAAGAGTAGTCCCGACTACCTCTCTTCCAGCCTCTGAGCCGCCCTCAGTAAGGGTCATTGGGGCGGCGACCTCCAAAGGAGCTTCCCCCAAAGGAGCAAGCGCTCCCTGATCAAGAACCGCCACTGGAGGCTCTACCATGAGAGGAGCAGCCTCATCAGCCCCCTCCACATCAAGCAAGGCCTCATTGAGAATTCCGGCGGGCTTTAGCTTTAATGGGCCCGTAGAGAGCTCCCCCAGCGTCGAAGATTCTGGACGATTCGAATAAAAATAATGATACATATGCACGGGCATAAATAATCGGAAAGACTACAAAAGGAGCACAACGTACCTATACGCAAAGAAGCCCTCAATATGGCTTCTTCAAACCGCTGCTCCTTCTCAAGGAGGTGGGCTCGCCGGGGTTCAAGGGTAGACTCATGACCACCGGTCCATAAAGAAAGTGCGTCAGCTGCATCTTCTGAAGCGGCCTGCTTCAAAGCCCTCTCCCCCCATTCCTCCAAAGGACCAATAAATCGCCGCCGAATCCACGAAGGGTCTTCGTAAAAAATTACAGCGGGATAAGACTTCTTCGGAACCTTGGCGTTATGAGACGTGTCTTTTGAACGCCGTATGGCCTCAGCCAACTGTGCGACCTCCTCATCAGCCGAACTCGGGAAGAGAAGTCCAGCGTCTGACTCTTGCAGGGCCAATGGTTCATCTTCAAGAATAGGCTCAGACTCCGCCAAAGAATCAAGAAGGGTGGTGGCCGCTTTCCTCCGCCGTTTAGACCCAGAGCCGGTCGCTGAGGATGACCGCTTCCTCCCTCGCGAAGCCTTAGGGCGGCGCTGGCCCACATCGCCCTCAGCGCCCTCATCCCTGTTACTCTCACTCGGTGCCACAACCGAGGATGACATCGCCATTGTCGACGCCACAGAGGACGGTACCGCGACCGGCAGGGGTGCTACTACTGGGGCCCGTTTACCCCGCGATTGGGAACCCAAGGGCATACCAGCTGTTGGAGTAAGGTCTACCCCTGACTCCCCCGGAATGAGCGCGGTGCCAATCTCCCTCAAAGGGAAGCGGACCGGAACCCTCGGTCGCAGCTTAGCCCCCAAAACCTGAGGAGGGGCGTCGTGACCAAGAAGCACCCTTCTTTCTTCAAGAATAATTGGGCTGATCCGATGAAGATACCAGCCCGTAAATGCACCCACACACCGGGGCATGTACTCAGCTTCAGGGACCATGAAACGGGAGCCAGTGTTCAGCCTCATGAAATGATGAGCGGCATCGCGAACAGCATCGAGCGAAGGGATCGGGGCGACTATAAAAGCCTCGAAAGGAACACCCTGGTCGTATCCAAGCTGTCGGGCGAATCGATGCGGATTGTACCGCATAAAAAGAGCTGCACTGTCCTGGCGAAACACCAAGTAGCCCGGTCTAATTGTATACAAATGCGCGGCCTCCCGGGGCTTCAAAGAAGGTGCATTGTCTTTCGACTGGTCCCAAAGTTGTTGAACTGGACCCGAGGGAGTAGACAAGACCCGATCATTAAAAACCAGCCCGCCAGCGGCGGCGTGAGGAGAAATCAGCACCCGAATAGCCCCGAATTGAGTCGGGTCAGCAGCAGAAGCACCCACCAGTCGCATAAGTCGCGGGAAGGGATAGGCGTCGTAAAACGTGGGCCTCTGATGCATAGAGAAAGCTCCCAGCACATGCATTTCGACCCAGGACATGAAATAATGAAGCGAAAAGTTCACTACATCCACGCCGGGTGTAGAGGTATTAGCTGCGGTGCCTAACCCATGATAAAGGTGCGCCAAGGCCGGGATGCCGATGGCCAACCGCGTCCCCTCAGCAATACGATGAGCCGGGTAGATGACCGGAGCTCTCATGAAGCGGCGATGCATGGGGATAACGAATCAACTGAGCCAGACACTAACAAACCCCACGAAGAACGTCTCCTCGTCCATGCCGGGAACAGCGATGGATTCAAAAGAGGTCGGTGACATAATAGGGATATAGTACTGAGGTAAGTCCGATTCAGTGGTCGGCAGCTTCTTCGGACCGAACCCAAAGGGGTCTCCAATGTTGGCAAACTTCGGAGCCGTCTTCGATAGGGCGTCCTCGCGAAGGAAACGAGCAATGAAGCTCTTGAAAGTAACACCCTGCTCTTCGGATTCGGTGAATAATCGGTCGAAGATACCTAGCGCCTTGATTAAACTGGGACGCTTGTGGCGGACGGCATTCTCAGCAGACAGGCCGTCAACTGGGGCGGGCTCAGGTTCAAAAATATACTCGTCAGAAGGCAGCAACTCCTCGTGTAGACTACCCCTGATTGGCAACCCCGAGATGTCATAAAATTCGGCCAGAGAGATCGAGACCTCGCGATCTCCTAGAATGAAAGTGTTAGTGGGAAGATTCCGTTGGTTTAAAAACGCCTTGACCCACCAGACATGCGGAGACTTATAATGAAAGAGTGACACGTATATTGCCTGATAAAGCCCGACTTTCTGCAACCGCGCACGATGGGCAGAAAGGATGTAGCGAGCCCAGAGAAGGTAGCCCGTAGGGTGCCGAGGAGTAAGCCCTATCTTATAAATTTGCCCCCACGGGTGGGCCTCACCCTGGCAGATACGCCGCCCCAAGATGTCTATGGCCGGGATCGGATGGTTCGGAATACCGGTCGTCGAAGGCTCGAGCCTCCCCGTTGGAGTCCAGTTGGGCATTTCCACAGCAAAAACCGTCCTCGGAGGATCCATCGGTAAGAATGGGAAAGTGGGCTCCGTCGGTACCGCGCAAAGAAAACTCCGGCGACCCTGAATAATCTGACTATACCAAGATCCCCATTGAAGAAGGTTGGTACAGTTCGGGTCATGGGCCCGGATCATCGCCATCGCTTCCTCATCAGACGGCGACTGAGGAAAAGCAGCCTCCGAGCGAGAAAAGGGAAAGCACGGAACAGAAGCCATCGCACCTAAAATCCAATAAAAGGAGACCGTTAAAAGCAAAGTCAGCGATATATATCCATGCATGAACATGAAGACTAGTTAAAGAAAGCAACAGCAGAGTTTTCTGGGACTATTGGCTACAAAACACATGGGCCCCACAGAATCCGGATGACGGCTCATTAATAATGAGACCAAATAGTTACAATAAAACAAAGGGAATATCCTCATTTAATAAAGAATGGTAACCCTACACATTCCCCCCAACAGGATCTGCCTCGGGCTCTACAATGGATCCAACAAGATCAAAGGAATTAAATTCCCACAGAAGACATCATTACAAAGCTCCTGTTGCATTAATTGCAGAAGGACAACCTCGGGTCAAGAGACCCTAAGAAGCCTCCGTGTGAAGAAACTGAGTTCTTCATTGGAATTAAATTCCTTATTAAGAGAAGGGAATTAAATTCCCAGAAACATTTTTGGATGGAATTAAATTCCATGGATTTGAACCGCCATCATCATCTCCCTAAGGATCATCTAAACCCTAAGAGATCTACTGTTGGAGGTTAAGTGGTCTCATATTTTGGTTAGAGAACTTGAAGAAAAATGGGTTCTTTGTGAAACCCTTGATATGGATTTAAAATCCAGAGAGTTTTGTCAAAATGAAGGTGCTTCGATCACCATTACCTGAGGAGGAAGAGTCCTTTTAAACAGAGTTAAACTCTGAAAATGTCTCAAGGCAGAGAACTAAGCTCTGGAAGAAGAGAATTAAATTCTCAGAAAAAGTTCTCAAAGGAAGGAGATGAGCAAAGTGAAGGCTCTTCGGAAGGGACATGAACATTTATAGGAGGTGATGGAAACGTTTCATCTCCCCAAATCCCTAGAGGAATCCAACGGTCACAAAAGGTGACAGCGTTGCACTCACGTGCGGACACGTGAGAACAACGCTGTGGGGGCATTTGTTTCCTGATTTAAAATCAGGAAAGCTTACGGAAAAGGCTTCAGAAAAGGGTCATGTGCTTACACGTGACCAGCAGTCACGTGTTGGCACGTGACATCTAAAAGCATCAGCAAGGAAAATTCAGCTTCCCGACTACATCAAAGAAAAGGGCTTCAGAAAGGGTCACGTGCTCCCACGTGATCTGGGTCACGTGCTCCCACGTGATCTGGGTCACGTGTTGGCACGTGACAATTAAAAGCGGCTTCAAAGGCAAACCGGTTCCCTGATCAAATCAAAGAAAAGGCTTCAGAAGAGGTCACGTGCTCCCACGTGACCAGGGTCACGTGTTGGCACGTGATACTCAAAAGTAGCAGACTTGCTCTCCGGTTAAATCAAAAAAAGGGGTCCAGACGAGGGTCACGTGCTCATACGTGACCAGGGGTCACGTGATGGCACGTGACGGTTAAATAGCAACCAGAAGACAGAGCGCAAAAAGAAAGAAGAAGGCTCGTTCCAAGGGGGTCACGTGCCCACACGTGACCAAGGGTCACGTGGCCACACGTGACCGACTTCAAAGCCCATTTGTTAACAGAAGTAAATTCTGAGAAAAGATCTCTCAAATCTTTCCAAAAGCAACCGATTGAATTAAAGGTGATTAAATATCATCTATCTATGGGAAAATCTCGAATTTGGAAAGATTTCCCCATAAAATCTAACCAAAATAACAGAGGAGAATCTCTGGATTTAAAATCCAATGGTGAATAAAATTCACCTAATAATCCAAAGGTCCAAAACGAATGGTGAATACAAATTAAATCTCTCAATGAAAGATTCACCAAAACTAATTGATTCGGCTGCTTCTCCTATAAATAGGAGTCAAGAGACACACACAAAAAGAGATATATAGGCAGAGGGAAGAAAAGAGAGAGAGCCTTGATACTTTAGAGGAATTTGGATCTTCTGCAAAAGAAAACCCTAGGTAAGAAAGGGAAGGTTTCATTGAAAGAAAAGAGAATTTAATTCTCAATAGAGTTTAACTCTGATATAAAACAGAAGGACATATCTCTTCTCTCTTTGATGGAGGATCTGTAAAGTGCACATCTCCCCTTGAGTTGAGAATTTAATTCTCAATGGGTTGAGATCCTGCCATGCAGATCCAAAGCATAGAGAGGGAATGGAAGCACGAGAATTTAATTCTCACAGAACTATAGGAATTTAATTCCTTCAAAATAAAATTAGGGTTTGACCCTGTGTTATGGGAATTTAATTCCTTCAGAATGAAAAGAATCAGGGTTTAACCCTAGTTAAGAACTTAGTTCTGTTAAAACAACAAGAATTTAATTCCCTTAATCTTATTCCCCAGAATAATTCTCTAACAGAGAGTGGGGGTTTAATTCCTTAAAACTTTTATTAGGGTTTAACCCTATTCAGTTCTTCACATATATGAGGAATTTAGTTCCTACAGAAAATTCAGAGTTCAACTCTTCAAAAGGAACTAGGAATTTAATTCCTCTGAAATTATTGTTAGGGTTCAACCCTACGAGGAATTTAATTCCTGAAAGGGATTAACAGATCTTCTAAACAACTACAGAAAAGCAGGGTCACGTGTCACCACGTGACCCCCCCAAAAGATCTACAGAAAGTCCTTTGAGGCAGTGCCTCACGTGACCCACGTGATCCTTGGCAGAGGCTTTAACATACTCCATTCAAACACCCGTCACGTGATGACACGTGATGCTTTAAAAGATGCGATCTTCTCAGCAGAATAAACGAAGGGAGGGCGCCCTCACGTGCTACCACGTGACCCCTCTTGCCTCAGCGTCTAACGCTAAATTGGAACCCCTGAATTCAGTGTTAAAACGTTGTTTGGCCTTAGTGTTCAACACTAAGCAAAGAACTTTATTTGCAGTGTTCAACACTGATTACCTTAGTGTTCAACACTAATTTGGGATTTCTGTTTCCAGTGCTTAACACTGGTCTGTTTTAGTGTTTAACACTAATTTGAAGGCCTTGTTGCTGGTGTTGACACCAACTATCTTCCAGTGTTAAACACTGACTTATCAACCTCATTCTCAGTGTTCAACACTGATTGGTCTTTAGTGTTTAACACTAGGCATTGGCCCAATTGGCTAAATGGCCAGAGGCAAAGCCTCTCTTTCAAGGGACCAACAGGAGGGCCGATGTCCCAGACATGACTGGACTTAGCCCAAGCTGGCCATAAGTCCTCAATTCGTAATTAACTGGGCTAATGGGCTCATAACATAATTAATTGGTCTTGATCCCAAATTAGGCCAAAGACTATTTAATCCACTCCGGTTCCAGGGTACATCTCTTCATTCCTTTGATACTTGGCGTTGTAATCCCTCAACGTCTTCAAAGAGGTGACGGGTCCCGATGACCACACATTGATATGGACTGTGGGGTCCTTAAACCCATGGACTACGACGTCCTTAACCTTAACCGAGATGTCTTAAAACTAACAATGGACTGTGGGGTCCTTAAACCCATGGACTACGACGTCCTTAACCTTGACCGAGATGTCTTAAAACTAACAATGGACCGCAATGTCCTTAAACTACCCATGGACCGCAATGTCCTTAAACTAGCGATGGACCACTATGTCCCTAAACTAGAACGATAGAGCCCAAACGCTCTTTTGTTGGATTTAAACGATCCCGTTTAAGTTGATCTTAGCTTAAATATTGCTAACGTATCCTTAAACCTTTCAAACAGACTTTAGTCCCAAACTGGACTATAGATCCCCCCAATTAACTCTGGTTCAAGGGTACATCTCTGAACTCCTCTGACATCTGTCGTTGTAATCCTTCAACGTCGTCAGAGAGGTGACGGGTCCCGACGGCCATACATTAAATGGACCACTATGTCCCTAAACTGGAACAATGGAGCCCAAATGCTCTTTTGTCGGATCTAAACGGTCCCGTTAAGTTGATCTTAGTCTCAGGTTAGACTAACGTATCCTTAACAAACGTTTGAGTTGATCTTGGCCTTAAATATGGCTAACGTATCCTCAAACCAAACCCCCAAACCCAAATCTAAGATAATACGGATTTGGACTAGTCCACGCCCTACGGGCGACGACATAACTCGGTCTCCGTAAACAATCCACGGGCAACAAAACATAAAATAAACACACACGACACGAAGTGACCATCTGGAGAAGGAGAAACTTGTTACCGCGACGCGGTAGCGTAATTAACTGCAGGGGCTTGCGCCTGCAGGGAAGAGCGTCCCCACAATCAAAAAACCCCTCAAGCGAGGGGGAATCTGACGAAGTCTGCTACATCGGACGCATCCGTTCAGACCTTCGATACACGGTGCCATAAATCAACTTGGCATCTTCGGAGAGATGGACGGATAGCACCAATTAGCATCTGCCCCGAACCTCAGGTGAGACGTCCCGCGTCTCGGCCGCCGTTCGGAGGGGAACAGCGGGGGCCACCTCTAGAGTCCGTGGAACCCACTGTAGAACAATTGGGAATTTTCGGAACACATTCCGAAAGAGGACCGGACTGCATTATAAATATAATGATACCACCCTCAATTACAGAGGCGCCTTTTAAGTGAACCGGAACTACAAGAGCTTGAGAACTCCGTAGTTAAGCGTGCTCGGGCCAGGGAAGTCTTGGGATGGGTGACCTCCTGGGAAGTGGCCCCTGGTCGGGTCCGGATCGCTCTAAAGGGAAAAACCGTGCGGTTTCGGCCAGAGTGAACAATACCATCTGTACTGGGACGTGGGGCGTTACAATGTGCCAACTACCCTCAATCTCTTATGAATTGATCACAAATATATATATCCACACGCAATCTCGTAGGATTGATATCATATCACATCATATTCTCGTACCCCTCTTTGTCTGTGTGAACTAGTCATAGAATAGACGGGTAGTATATAACAGTATCAGCGAATATAATAACAGTAACACGAATGATAATGTAAACATAGTATATCTGATAAAATGAATAACGTGTAAGCAAATAACATGTACGGTAAGCGTAATGTAAACGAACAGTAATTGAATATATATTG
This sequence comes from Agapanthus africanus, assembly GCA_030015575.1. NCBI lineage: Eukaryota > Viridiplantae > Streptophyta > Magnoliopsida > Asparagales > Amaryllidaceae > Agapanthus > Agapanthus africanus. The sequence continues at coordinate 503,746,384 of CM057338.1, forward strand.
CAAGTAATCCCATATATACATTTTGTAAAATGTAACGAAACGTTGGTTGTAAAAAAGGAGGTAGGGGTGTTTTTAAATATGTAAATACCCTTTTTAAATCCAATAGCGCATCCTTGTTATCTCTTTTGAAAATATGAAACGAATCATCGTTGTGAAATTAGGGGTTACAATCCGACTATCATAATCTCCTCATTAGGGTAAAATAAGACTTCACGAGTCAAAATCAATAAAACTGTATTCGACAAATCCTCATCATCATATCATCTAGTATAGAAATCTCATATCGTACTATGACCACTAGATATATCATTATATAATAATGATGATCGGTATGGATATCTAATCTACACACCCAACACACGGCAATAATAGTGCGGACCTTAAGTCTACATACACCTCGCAACTCGTACGGATCTTAAGTCTACGGACGCATACAGCGACCAATGCGGACATCTCATCAACGCACCCACACAACGATTGGTACGGACATCTCATGTCACGTACGCACACAGCGACCAGTATGGACCTCCAGTCGCGTACTCGTCTAACAATAAGTACGGACATCTAGTCTCGTACGCACACCCAATATAACTCGTATAATAACATAATCCTACTATAACGTAAATTCTGCTATGATATGTAAGTAGGGCAGTTTTACGTGGCATGGCAGTACTAATGATGTGTAGTGTAACATACGAGTCTATGATTGTGTAATATGGCAATTATTAGTATTTGTGCTTCTGTTCTACCAAGTGTGTCTACAATTGAAGGGTTCCCTAACACGGCAGCAAGGTTTCGGGAAGCATCTCCCATGCCAAATTAAAATTTTACTGTTCTAGCTAATCTTAACCTTAGAATCGTATACTAGAAATCTGACGGAATGTAAATGCAAACACTTTGCAACTAAAAGAGAACAAGGAATACAACCTTTGTAGACCGGTCCTTCACTTCATTATCTCCATATAGTAGTCCTTTCGCTGCGATCATGAAGTCCCGGACTCTAGAGAGGCTCCCCAAGATGTACGGATCAAGCTTTCTATCATAGATAAATACAACGTACGCTTATACCATCCGCATTCGTCTCGATGTCCCCTCATGCACCGTTAGGTTAGGTAATTAACGGCAGAGTGGGGCAGGGCTAGCACGGGTGTAAAACATAAGCAACATCTATATAATATATCACATATACTATATCCAGTATCTATCTCAACATATACAGTGATCACATCACAGATAAATCGCAGCAGAACACAACATATGAAATATTGGATATACTAGGATTTCCGTGTTTTAAATTAAGCCTGTATAAAACACGGATCCCACGGTCGTGATGAATAGCCAATCCCACATCCCTAAACCCCTACGAGAGCGGCAAGCAACCCTACCAATTCTAGAGTTAGGAGACCCGGTCTCGACTCCTCGAGATGGTCTCCCACTGGACCCTAGAACACGGTTACTTGTGCTCCCCGCCTTGGGTCTATCCTAATGCGGAAAAGTAAATAATATGCAATGGTGACATCATCCTCAACCCGGAAGTGCCCTAATAAAATAATATTACATACAATGAATTTTATTCGAATGAAAATAAAAAACTCTCATATCACATAAAACCCCCGGCTATTCAAAACACGACGATCCAATATAACATATCACAGCAACACATAACATCACATGTCATCAACGTAAGTAAATATGCGTATCCCAATTGTCGTTAACATATAGCACCGAAACGGGTGATACACCACATATTACACTTACGGTCGCAAAAAAGAAAGTGTAAAACTACAACAATTGGAATCCGCAACCACCTTAGACATCATAAGCCCAATGTATCACATATATTGGATTTCATGCCTAACCAAATGAATTCCTTAGACATCACATGCCTAACAATTATAAACCCCGCATTTTAGTCTCGATATTCAAAACAACTTTTAATATCTAGTCGGGCAATTCAACAAGATTTCCGACATCCTAATCGAATGCTCGTCGGAAACTTTAGTAGACGGCCGCACCCCCGATGCCATCGACGAAGTGCACTAAGGCGGAACGCCGCTGCCTCGAGCACCCGAACGGATGCTTTTGGCGACGGGGTTCTCCTACAGTCACTTGGTCGGGGCTTTGGGGCGTGGCTATCTAATAAGGTTATCCGGCGAGTATCCGCGTACGCTACGTGATTGCGACGGACTTTTGATCACATCAAAATCCCGTGGCAACCGATCAAATGAGACTAAACCGCTAGATTTATAACATTCAAATTAGTTATCTCATAACTACTTTTGTGGATTCCAAATATTGTATCCCATCACATAATATCCGGACGACGTTAAATTTTTGGACCGAGTCATCAAAGTCCCACAATTCCCGACAGCTCAACACTTGAGCACAGTTCAATAATACCCAGAATATGCCACAGTACCTATGCACTAGCCGTAGAAGGGCATCCAAGCCTCACTCATGTCGCCATGGAACTGTGGCAAACCTGAGGTATGATCACAGTTCCATGATCCAAAAAGTCGAGTTAGGGTTTCATTCTTCTAGAGAGTTCATAAAATTACTTGCATATTTTTCCGAATACGTTAAACTTGGAAAAATGGGTTTTTGACATTCGATCGAACTTTTAAACTTCGCCTGAACAATATGTGAAACACCTAAAATAATATTAAAACTACGAATACGAAACACTCCAAATTTCTTATAGTGTAAGATTATATCACATGCAAAATTAACAAAAACAAACAACTCCTGAAACATCAAAACCCAGTCACTGGAACACAGTGAAAATTTCATGCAATTCTGCCAAAAAGTGGCCGGCCCCAACATGCTTGTGCTCGGCCAAATCCGAGCAAACCCCCTGAATTTTCCACTGTGTTCATGATATATCTCATACATCATTCTGCACATGTTTAAAAAAAAATTTGACAATAATTTAAAATCGACAAAAAGTAAGTTTTCGCGTTTCAAGTTTCGGAGTATTTCGGTTTCGTAATCTTAACAAAATCCGTCTAATTTTCTAGCATGGCTCTGATACCACTGAAGAGTTCCCTACCACGGCAGCAAGATTTCGGGAAGAATCGTCCATGCCAAATTAAAATTTTGCTGTTCTAGCTAACCTTAACCCTAGAATCGTATACTAGAAATCCAACGGAATGTAAATGCAAACACTTTGCAACTAAAAGAGAACAAAGAATACAACCTTTGTAGACCGGTCCTTCACTTCATTAGCTCTATATAGTAGTACCTTCGCCGCGATCATGAAGTCCCGGACTCTAGAGAGGCTCTCCAAGATGTACGGATCAAGCTTGCTAGAAGACTTCGAGGCCGAAGATGATCTACGTCGAGGAGACACTAACCCAAGCTATCTCTTCACTAATTGTGGAATTAGTGAAGCAAACACCCTATACTAAATGGCAAGTAGTGGAGGCATATGAATTAGGAATTTTGCTCACTTTAGATTTCATATTCTCACAATCATTCATCACAATTGAAAAAGGTAGAAAACTTTTGTGAAGAAGAAGAAGAACAACAAGTGATGAAATGAATTAATTGTGTGAGCTTAGAAATGCAATCATGGGTTAAGCATGGCATGCTTAACCCTTGTAGAGACTTAACCATGAGCTAGGGTTAAAGTTAGGTTAACAAATATCTTAAGGTAGACAAAAAGAGTGGACAAAGTCAAAGAAGCCTACAAGCTTCTTCCAAAATATCAACCATGACTTATTCCACAATTTTTGAATTTCCTTAATAAAAAACATAAAGCCTAATCTAACCCTAGCATGGTTCAAGTCCCATAAACCCTAGTTGCATTTGTAACCTAGCATGTTACAATATCATATATCATATATATATAGTATTTTGTAACAAAAGAAAATAATACAATTAACATATATCACATATATATCAATATAGCATCAAGTGAGAAAAAGAATCATTTAAGTGAGCTTATATTAGTTAATGTAATGTAATATATCACATATATAATTATACATTAAATTATTAAATCAACTTTTGATTTAATAATCCGGCTATGTTACAAATAATCGACTAATATAATATGTATCAATTCATCGAATCAACACTTGATCCGATGACCCGGCTATATCACATATACCCGGCCGATATCACATATCGCGAGAATACAATACGATATCACATACTCGTATAAATCTCGGTCCCGTACATATCACATATGTGCTCCTACTCCGTTTTGCTTGAGCCAGGAAACCTCTGTGTAGGACTCTAAAGACTCGTCAATACACCGGCAGTAGGTGATGATCATATCAAACACCCACAAGCCGCAAGTGGTCTGCTAAACGTAACGGCCACCCGGATATTGAGAGATCAGAAGATCAATAAGCAAGCCTGTTCACACTCCTGCGAATCCAATCAGTAACACTACCGTACAGTCCGTTCACTTCGTCTGATATGTCGCATATCTTGTCTAGGGGTGGTAAATGTCAGACCCCAGTAACTCGATAAGTCGTGCCGATGTGAGGCTCATAACAGGTCGAGATACTACCGATAACACTTACCAGTATATCTCTAAAGCAGCCCTGGCCAGGGACTTCCTGTTATAGCCAATCGAGCACAGCGAAACATCAACTCCCAATACCGGGAGAGACGAAACCCCTCCTATCGCTCATTGCCTCCATGCGATTCGAGACTATACCCAAAAGCCACCGTTTTGCACGTTCTCTTGAACGTGGTAAGGTGGAAATCAAAGCACAGTAGGAACCACACAAGACTCTATGACGATCTCGGGTCTACAGACTAACCTGTACCAGTGTCACCAGAGAACTGCCATCTGACGTGAGGTATAATACCAACTAGGAGTTCTCGGCGAGTTCGTCTAGTGTACCCAGTCTCCACTGAGCACCCGTATACTGTCTCTGATGTCAAACACCAATAGATATGGGATCATCCATCGCCCATTTACATGGGTCGAGAAGCTATACGCTAGTCTACTCTGGTATATCTATGCCCTGTCTCGATAAACCTGTAAGTCCGCGGCGGCGCCCCGGCCGTCGATCCGACGCCGGAAACGCGGAAACGAAAAACTTTGCAAACTAGCAAACCGGCACCACCGCGCACTTTTATCCCGGATTGGGCCATTAACCTAGCTACTAGCAAACTAGAAAAGAGTAGAGAAGCTATACCAAGTGATCCGTGTCCTTCGGTCTTCGTCTCCACTCCGATCTCCCACGGAATCTCCGTTCATCTCCTCCTCATCGGAAAGGGCACCACGTAGCCGAGTTCTTTTACGGGCTCACACCTCTGGACTGAGGCAACTCGGGCGCGAAGTTAGCTAGCCGATGCGTCCAAGATTTGCTGTAGATGTAGTGTAGAAGACTATGTCTCTTGAGGGTTATTGGAAGTTGCCATGGTGGAGGTGGAGTAAGAACTTTGGAGAGACTTGTGAACTTTGATACAAAATGAGAATGAGAATAATTTCCATACCACAAATGAAAAACCTCATTCTCTCATAAGAAAAATGTGGCCGGCCCCTCTTGATTAGAATGGTGGAAAAAGGAACCATGGAATAATCTCAAAACAAGAGAAGAAAAGGTATATTAATCAAAACGAAAATGGTCACACATATCTAATCCAAATCAACTCCTAATCTTTTCCATTTCTAATCTCATAAATGCAAGTGATGAGATTAAAATGGAATCTCATGATTATGAAGGAACAAATGCAAGAAACCCCTCCACTAATAAGTTATTTGCAAACTGCAAATAACCCCCTCCAACGATAAAGTCCGGCCGTGAAGGAACAAAGGAAAACCGGCCGGAACGGAATGCAAACTTGCAACTTCAGAAAACTGATCCTGTAATAAATTACAGGAAAACCCCTCTACTGCATATACATGCCCGCATTTGTATTCCCACTGAACACAAATGCAAAGAGACAAAACTACACTATCTGATACTAGGATCCGGCTTAAACTAAAGCCGGCTAGTAAAATCCGTCCGATCACGATCCGTGCAATACCGCACGTATCTGATCGAACCCTGCCATAGCTCCATACGGCCTCTACAGCATTTCGCCCGAAACCTGAGTAACTGTGTGTGGTGGACTCTAAAGACTCGTCAATACTATGGCTGTGGATTTAACCACTAGCACGTCAGAGGTATTAGCCATACGTGACGGGCTACCAGCTATTGACCAAAAGGGACGTCGATGAGCGAACTCATCCTGACACCCTACTGAGCCTGTCAGGGACAATATCCATACAGTCCAGTCCGTTCGTCTATGAGCATCGCATGGCGGGCCTAGGGGGTTGGTAAAAGTCAGACCCCAAAAAGCGGTACAAATCGTGTCGGAGTGTATCCTAGAACACCCTGAGATACTACTGGAATACCTACCAGTAAATCTCCTGCCTTGGCCAAGGACTTTTCATATACTGGCTCTCCTAGACACAGCGCGACCTCACCCCCAATACCGGGAGAGACGAACCCCTGCAGATCCGCTCACTGCCTCCATGTGGCTCGGGACTGTACCCAACTAAAACCTGTTTGCACGACTTCTTTGAGCCGTGGTAGGGTAGTAATCAAAGCACAGTGGGAACTCACACGAGATAAATGACGATCTCAGGTCGAATAACTAACCTGTACACATGTCACCAGGGAACTGCTATCTGACGTCGGGTATAATACCAACTAGCAGGTTCCGGGCGAGTCCTGTCCGGTGTACTCATAACCCAATGAGCACCTGTATACATCTTAGGTGAACCAACTGACACCAGTGGCTTGTGAGACCGGCCACCGCCCCTCGTCGGGGTCTCGACTGTATACACTAGTCTACTCTGGAGTAACGATGCCCTGTCTCGAAACTCCCACGACTAGGGACCTTTTAAGGATGTGCTTATAGACTCCAGCTCCCACATATATGATCGCCCTCATACTGCTGGTAGTCAAGCAAGAATCCTAGGGGCTCTATCAATGTGCAATAGCGACTCGTAAGGTCACCTAAAGCAGTACACGATGATAAAGATAAACCAGATAGCATACTATCATCTTGAGTAAGACTGTCCTACTGGGACAGGTCCTCTCTCAATCATTGCAATCACGTGCGTGTGATCCAATAATTGACTCTGAGGGCACTATCTCCAACAATCTCCCACTTGCACTCAAGGCTAATTATTGCGATGTCGCATACTCACAGCCCGTGTGATACCAACACCCAACTCCTCTACTAGTCAGTCTCACAAAGCTCGTTTGCGAAACTATTGCGTTCGAGGAATAGCCTCAGTGAGTGGATCCGCTCTGATGTTTCTTTCTATGTCTCTCTTTTATCTCAAGTTCGCGGAGAAAGCCATCTCCCGAAATGAGCAATACCTGTCTTAGAATGTGTCTGGATATCTGATGGGACCTAGCTCATAAGTGAACTCCAAATCCAAACTTCTTAGACTGTATCGTCAACTGAACTTAATCAGTATCCTGTGCCATACCTTCCCTCAGTATCCACCTGGACCACCTGTCCAAAATACTGCTCCTCTTCAGAGGGAAAACTATAACTCTGACAGCCACTCTTCCATCCAGGTCACCTTGGAAGCCTGGAATGATAACCGTCTCCTAAAGGAGGCAGCCGTTATCAAATCCCTAGAACATCAACTTATGTTCTAAAACTGCTTCCGACTGTTTCTCCAGGACTGGATCAATATCTACTTATTGCACCTACTGCAAAAACAATATCTAGTGTGGTACTTGACATTTCATGATTGACTCAATTTTCTAAGCAAGTGATCTGTCAATCATGCACATCCCTCTCCCCTTTAGTTTGTAAGACACCTTTAGAGAGGGTGACTCCATTACCTGCAGGTACACCACCGTGCCAGGAGTCGTCCATTCTAAATACTCTTAGAATGCTGTCTAAGTACCCTGATTGGGAAACCACCCAAATCTAGATCTATAGATCTAGTAACCAGAATGTCTTGATATTATATCCAACTCCCATGTGGAGAAACCACTGTGTGACAACCAAAGAATAACCGATCGTAGTATAGCAATATCACTTCCTACTCTGTGTATGTCATCCAAATACCAGGACATCACACCCTACTACCTTCTTAACAGATCCATCTCATATTCTGATGAAGTCAAACCCATGACTGTCACATCAGAAATAGATGATCTATCTCCGCTATATCTGCTTTAGTCTATAAATAGACATAAGCCACCTGTCCACCAATGCTTCCGCTGCTCCCACTGACTACGACAACCCTCTGGCAGAGTCATATAGACGTACACTTCTAAAGCTAGTTTAGAACGACGGTATACTCATCCTCCTGCCGGGTCTCATAGTCTGGAACAACAGCAATGGCAAGTCTGGGTAAACAAGAACCTCCCTGCCACCGTCCTTAAGCATACCGAAATACCTCTCGGGTGCCTGAGGTCACCCACTTTATCTGCGGAGTGGCCAATGGAATGTCAAACCAGATTGAATCTTTAGGTTCTTATCAAATCTTCAGTAATCATTTGTGGTTCTGGAATCACTTTCAGTTCTACCATACTCCCACTACTGTTTTCTGAAGAAAAAAATCCATTTTTGTTAAAACTGTGGCGAGTCATAAACAATATCACTATTGATCGACCAGATGGTAGAAAATCAACCCTCGTCATAGCCCGGGTCAACCCACAAACAGCCATTACAGAAACGTGCCTTGAGTTATCCAGAGTCTGGTTTTAAGCATAAGCTAGACAACTCCCCGTACCTTAACAATGTCAAGATATGAACTGTTCTATAGAAACAGAGGCACTGATTTAATTAAACCAGATTCAAATCATGCAGCTGTCTCCAGTGCATGTCAACTAAATGGAAGGAGGCCGATCAGCGTTACTCAACTTAGGAATACTTCCAATTATGAGTAACCTGAAAGAGAAGCAAGTTCTCTTAACCATTACTGTCAACTGAATACCATCCACAAGTATCTTCATCTTCGATCACCTTGAAGAATCCCGATACTTGCAATACCTTGTTATCTACTTTACTCTTATACCAATAACTTCTCAAAACTCAGACCCTGTGTTTCTACGAAACACCTGTCTAAGAACTAGAGAAGTCACAAGTAAACAGAATATAGTACGAGGACCAACCCCTCTGTCCTAATTGACACTGGACAATATACAATACTCTGTATAAGTCCCCTGAGTCTAGTGACTCATTCACTGTGTGTCGTAGGTTGAAAATTGTACTTATGGTTAAGAAGAATTACACCGCTGTTCAATGCTCCTTACCTAACCATCCACTGATATAGGTAAATGTCATAGACATAATTTCAAAAAGGTATATCTCGCTCTATAAAAATAGACGTACAGATATATCAATTTGAAATTGGTGCATAACAATGGATATTCAAATCCAAATATTTGCCGTCTGGCAAACAACCCAGGTGACTTCCTCAAATATCACCAATTACAACGAATCCCGATATAATGAGGATGATCACATAATTCCCAATAACTTACTCCCACTCATCATCTGTAAAACCATATAAATGTGAGAATCATACCTGGTAAATACATACCCTGGAGCAAGTGTCTAATTCGGAAATCAGTTTTCTTTTAACAGTACACAGTGAAACTGAAACATTGAAATGTTTCGATGGGGTATCCTGGTATTCTTAGTAATGCCTCTTCCATTATCCGATTCACAACTGTAACCGTATATTTCTTTGCCACCTCTCCAAATCCCTTTATATGTCTTTAGTCATTACCTTCTGTACACCCCTTTAGGCCAAATGGTTTTCTTCCTTCCCTACCGTTCGGCACCAGCCTATGGTTTGGAAGAAGACTATCCAATAAGAATAATGGGTGTACTGTCCTAATCCTAGGAGCACTCGCAATGCGAGAGAAGGTGAAGATAAAAGACAACCGAATGAACCTTATTCCTATTTCTCCTGAACCAGGATCCATCCCCGAACTGGAACAAGTTCCTTTCGAGTTCGTATATAACCATACGATGGATTATCCAATAAACTTGGGATCTTCGTAGTGATACGGAGTGTCCTAGAGAAATACAAAGGTGATTTAGGATTGGCGAAGAAATATTTGGTTTGGTCGTGAATATCAGTCGCAATTTACTTTGCCCTCTTACTAATCCCTTTCTTTGTCTTAACTTAATACCTTCTGTACACCGTTTTAGGCTAATTGGTTTTCTTCATTCCCTACCGGTAGGCACCTGCCTATGGTTTGGAAGAAGACTATCCAATTTGCGTAATAGGTGTGATATCTCCTAAATCAAGGAGTACTCGCAATCTGAGAGAGAAGGTAAAAGGAAAAGACAACTGAATAGTCCTATTCGCTTTCTCCAGAACCGGAAACCATCCTCGAATTCCTTCGAGCTCGTATATAACCATACGATGGTTTTGTCCAATGGAAGTGGACGTTCATAGTAATACGGGGTGTCCTGGAGAAAAGGGTAAAAGTGGGAGTGGCAATGAGGTTTGCAACTCTGACAATCCAAAAGCCAGTGTTAAGAAAGTTCGGTCAACTTGGTCACTGAGTCATAGTCTAGGGTCGGGTCAATGGTCGCTGCCAAAGAGAGAGAGAAAAGAAACACTCAGCGTGCACTCTAGCCTAGATCAGAATGGTTATCACTTTATCTAATTTGGAAACCTCCCACTGTAACGTCAAATTCTTCCCCAAACCTGAAAGAAGAATTAGCCGGGATCACCCGAGGAGTAAACCAACTCATCAGTGGGAATCGGGATCCAACTATCATCGCATGATAACTTGATGGAATCCGCTCACGTTATCACACTCCAGAAGGTATGCGCATATCTGGCAAGTTTCAGTTTCTTTAGAAACTCCCGATGTGGATTTTTGCCCCATGCTCTTATGACCTTGACTTTGGCCAACATATCATAAGTCACATGTCAAGTTCTACCCGTCATTCTCCAAGTTAATTTGAACCCACCCGTACATACCCTTGACTTTGGCCAAAATAGTAGTACGACTGTCCCAAACCAACGCATCTATCTATGCAGCATATGAATACCCAACAGCTACCAAACACTGTGCCTTGACTTTGGCCAACATACACAGCTTGAATACTATTGACTATCCATATGAAACGACGGAGGGCTACGAATGGTTTCTGGCGAAAACCTTTAATTTAATGAACTTGATATCGTTGAAGGAACCGGATAGCTTTTCAAAAATATAGTGACGAAAACCTTTGCTAAAGAGGTCACTCCCGGTGAAGGGATCTCGGCTCTTTCCCCTTAGAATGAGGTGCAGGATATTCCAACTGAATACCACGATGCAAAGCAAAAGTAATCGGCTATAGTGAAGTTATTGCCCTGACGCAAACTTTTGTCCAAGGGGTCACTCCCGGTGAAGGGATCTCGGCCCTTGCCTCGTCGACTGAGGAGCAGGATATTCCAACTGAATACCACTATGCAAAACAAAAGAGAACGCCTTTGCAATAACAGCTTTTTGAAAAATGTTCCAACAACATCAGAATAGGTTTGTTTAACTTGCATTGATCCGAATCAACGCAGTCCCATCAATTGATCACACCACAAAAGAACGAAAATAATGATGTACGTATATGCCATACGCATTCGCCACTGGGTCCCGTCATCACCCGTTAGGTTACTTAACTAACGACAGAGTGGGGACTGGACTAGCGCGGATGCAAAACATATACAACATCTACTATTATATATATATAATATATAATTTCGCTCAAGGCGTGATAAAATGCAACATCACAGAAATATACAGCATCACAGAAAAATACAGATATCTGGGATCCCCGGGTTTCATAGAGCCGCTACTGAAACCCGACGTTCCCCTGGTCGTGTGGATAGCCTGTGCAATGAAATCCTAGACCCCTACGGGCGCGGCAAGTTACCCGCCAAAACCTGAAGCGAGGCAGCCCCCTTCAGCAACGTGAATGGACCACCCAGCACTTCACGGAATCCGGTAACTTGGGCACCCCTCCTTGGGTCAACCTGTACCCCCTACGAGTGCGGCAAATAGCCCTGCCAATCCTAGAGTAAAGTGTTGGAGATAGTGCCCTCAGAGTCAATTATTGGATCACAGGCACGTGATTGCAATGATTGAGGGGAGGACCTATCCCAGTAGGACAGTCTTACTCGAGATGATAGTATGCTATCTGGTATATCTTTATCATCGTGTACTGCTTTCGGTGACCTTACGAGTCGCTATTACACGTTGATAGAGCCCCTAGGATTCTTGCTTGACTACCAGCAGTATGAGGGCGATCATATACGTGAGAGCTGGAGTCTATAAGCACATCCTTAAAAGGTCCCTAGTCGTGGGAGTTTCGAGACAGGGCATCGATACTCCAGAGTAGACTAGTGTATACAGTCGAGACCCCGACGAGGGGCGGTGGCCGGTCTCACAAGCCACTGGTGTCAGTTGGTTCACCTAAGATGTATACCGGTGCTCATTAGGTTATGAGTACACCGGACAGAACTCGCCGGGAACCTGCTAGTTGGGATTATACCAGACGTCAGATAGCAGTTCCCAGGTGACATGTGTACAGGTTAGTTCATCGACCTGAGATCGTCATTTTTCTCGTATGAGTTCCCACTGTGCTTTGATTACTACCCTACCATGACTCAAAGGAGTCATGCAAACAGGTTTTAGTTGGGTACAGTCCCGAGCCACATGGAGGCAGTGAGCGGATCTGCAGGGGTTCGTCTCTCCCGGTATTGGGGATGAGGTCGCGCTGTGTCTAGGAGAGCCAGAAAATGAAAAGTCCTTGGCCAAGGCAGGAGATTTGCTGGTAGGTATTCCAGTAGTATCTCAGGGTGTTCTGGGCTACACTCCAGCACGACTTGTACCGCTATTGGGGGTCTGACTTTTAGCAACCCCCTAGGCCCGCCATGCGATGCTCATAGACGAACAGACCGGACTGTACGGATATTGCCACTGACAGGCTCAGTAGGGTGTCAGGATGAGTTCGCTCATCGACGTCCCTTTTGGTCAGTACCTGGTAGCCCGTTACGTATTGGCTGATACCTCTGACGTGCTAGTGGTTAAATCCACAACCATAGTATTGACGAGTCTTTAGAGTCCACCACACACAGTTACTCAAGTTTCGGGCGAAACGCTGTAGAGGTCGTATGGAGACATGGCAGGGTTCGATCAGATACGTGTGGTATTGTACGGATCGTGATCGGACGGATTTTACTAGCCGGCTTTGGCTTAAGCCGGATCCTAGTATTAGATAGTGTAGATATTGTCTCTTTGCGTTTGTGTTCAGTGGAAATACAAATGCGGGCATGTATTTGCAGTAGCTGGGTTTTCCTGTAATTTATTACGGGATCAGTTTTCTGAAGTTGCCAGTTTGCATTCCGTTCCGACCGGTTTTTCTTTGTTCCTTCCCGGCCGGACTTTCCGATGGAGGGGCTAATTTGCAATTGTGCAAATTAGTATTTGTGGAGGGGGTCCTTTGTAAAATGGTGGCATAATGATGAGATTCCATTTTTATCTCATCACTTGCGTTTATGGTGATTGTTATGAGAAAAGAATGGATGAGATATTGATGTGGTTGTTGTTGTGACCATTTTTCCTTTATCATTCCTTTTTCTCCTCTTGCTTTTAGCATTCCTTTTTCCTCCATAACCATAAGGGGCCAACCACAATTTTTGGATGAGGGGATGAGGTTTTCTTTTGGTGGGGAAATTTTATCACTCTCATTTTATAGCCACCAAATTCCATAGCTCTTTTCTCTAGTACATTTCTCCACCTCCATCCTTCCATGGCAACTTCATATACCCCAAAGAGACAACCTACTACTCTAGTCTACAGCAAATCTTGAACGCGTCGGCTAGCCAACTTCGCGCTCGAGTTGCCTCGGTCCAGAGGTGGGAGCCCGTAAAAGTATCCGGCTACGTGGTGCCCTTTCCGACGAGGAGGTGACGGACGGAGATTCCGCGGGAGATTGGAGTGGAGACGAAGACCGAAGGACACGGATCGCTTGGTATAGCTTCTCTACTCTTTTCTAGTATGCTAGTTGCTAGGTTAATGGCCCGATCCGGGTCAAAAGTGCGCGGTGGTGCCGGTTTGCTAGTTTGCAAAGTTTTTGTTTCCGCGTTTCCGGCGTCGGATCGACGGCCGGGGTTCCGCCGCGGACTTACATTGGTATCAGAGCCACGCCATTAACTTAGCCTAGCTTGCTCTAGCATGTTTAGAACTCGATCGAACAAAAATCCCCAAAAACCGTATTTTTCAATGCATCGTGTTTCTGTAGAAATTTTTCTGCTCCAAAAATTTTTCAGGTTGTTTCAGAATACTGTGCATGAAAATCTAAGAATTCTGTGAAAATTTGGTCGCGAGATCACTCCATACCGCCGCGGAACCGCGGCCAAACCCATGCTTGGGCCGCGGTTCCGCCGCGCTTTTAACTGATCAGCATGCCAAATTTTTCCAGAGGGCTTTAGACTTGGAAATAGGGGTTTTGGGATATTCTTTTTGGGCCCAGATTTTCTGTAAGTGCTACAGTACTGCTTGGGGCCCACTTGATAAAATTTGGTCGATCGGATATTTTAAACATGCTAGTTCACAGTATTTACATTATATCTGCGACTGTGAATGTCATTTGATCGGTAAATCCTGTCTAACTTCTATAGCCCTTTTAGACGGATTTGCGAACGTGACATTCACGTTGATGTTCTGTGTTGTGCTGTGATGTTGCGGATTGGTCGTGGGGGATAGCCTAGATGCAGTGGTAGTACAGTTCTGTTTTATATGCACATTTGTTATTGCGGGGCGAGCGTCCGACATGTGGACTGCCGTCACTGCCTGTTTGTATTATTATTTTGGGGCACGACCAGGTTGCAGTCGATGTATCCGTTGTATGTATATTTTACTTTCTGTACTAGGATTACCCCAAGGAGGGGTGCACGGATAGCCGGGTTCTAGAGGGCAACGAGCCCGCATCTCATGGCGTTGAGACGGAGGGGGCTTTACTCTAGAATTGGCGGGCTATTCGCCGCGCTCGTAGGGGGTATAGGTTGACCCAGGAGGGGTGCCCAAGTTACCGGATTCCGTAAAGTGCTGGGTGGTCCATTCACGTTGCTGAAGGGGGCTGCCTCGCTTCAGGTTTTGGCGGGTAACTTGCCGCGCCCGTAGGGGTCTAGGATTTCATTGCACAGGCTATCCACACGACCAGGGGAACGTCTGGTTTTAGTAGCGGCTCTATGAAACCCGGGGATCCCAGATATCTGTATTGTTCTGTGATGCTGTACATTTCTGTGATGTTGCATTTTATCACGCCTTGAGCGAAAATTATATATATTATATATACTAGTAGATGTTGTATATATTTTGCATCCGCGCTAGTCCAGTCCCCGCTCTGTCGTTAGTTAGCTAACCTAACGGGTGATGACGGGACCCAGTGGCGAATGCGGATGGCATATACGTATGTCATTATTTTCGTTCTTTTGTGGTGTGATCAATTGATGGGACTGCGTTGATTTGGATCAATGCAAGCTAAAAAAAACCTATTCTGATATTGTTGGAACACTTTTCAAAAAGCTGTTATTGCAAGGGCGTTCTCTTTTGTTTTGCACAGTGGTATTCAGTTGGAATATCCTGATCCTCAGTCGACGAGGCAAGGGCCGAGATCCCTTCACCGGGAGTGACCCCTTGGACAAAAGTTTGCGTCAGGGCAATAACTTCACTATAGCCGATTACTTTTGCTTTGCATCGTGGTATTCAGTTGGAATATCCTGCACTTCATTCTACGGGGAAAGAGCCGAGATCCCTTCACCGGGAGTGACCTCTTTAGCAAAGGTTTTCGTCACTATATTTTTCAAAGCTATCCAGTTCCTTCAACGATATCAAGTTCATTACGTTAAAGGTTTTCGCCAGAAACCATTCGTAGCCCTCCGTCGTTTCAGACGGGTAGCACGTAGTATTCATGCTATGTTTGTTGGCCTTCGTCAAGGCATAGTGTATGGTAGCTGCTTGTTACTTTTCTACTGCATAGATAGATGCGTTAGTTTGGGACAGTCGTATAGCCTTGTTGGCCTTTGTCAAGGGCTTGTATGGGTGGGTTCAAATCAACCTGGACAATGACGGGTAGAACTTAACATGTGACTTATGATTTGTTGGCCTTCGTCAAGGTCATAAGAGCATGGGGCAAAAATCCTCATCGGGAGTTTCAAAAGAACTGAAACTTGCCAGATATGCGCATACCTTCTGGAGTGTGATAACGTGAGCGGATTCCATCAAGTTATCATGCAATGATAGTTGGATCCCGATTCCCACTGATGAGTTGGTTTACTCCTCGGGTGATCCCGGCTAATTCTTCTTTCAGGTTTGGGGAAGAATTTGACGTTACAGTGGGAGGTTTCCAGATTAGATAAAGTGATAACCATTCCGATCTAGCTTAGAGTGCACGCTGAGTGTTTCTTTTCTCTCTCTCTTTGGCAGCGACCATTGACCCGACCCAAGACTATGACTCAGTGACCAAGTTGACCGAACCTTCTTAACACTGGATTTTGGATTGTCAGAGTTGCAAACCTCATTGCCACTCCTACTTTTACCCTTTTCTCCAGGACACCCCGTATTACTACGAACGTCCACTTCCATTGGACAAAACCATCGTATGGTTATATACGAACTCGAAGGAATTCGAGGATGGTTTCCGGTTCTGGAGAAAACGAATAGGACTATTCAGTTGTCTTTTCCTTTCACCTTCTCTCATTGCGAGTACTCCTTGGTTTAGGAGACAGCACACCTATTACGCAAATTGGATAGTCTTCTTCCAAACCATAAGCAGGTGCCGACCGGTAGGGAAAGAAGAAAACCAATTAGCCTAAACGGTGTATAGAAGGTATTAAGTTAAGACAAAGAAAGGGATTAGTAAGAGGGCAAAGTAAATTGCGACTGCTATTCACGACCAAACCAAGTATTCCTTCGCCGATCTTAAATCACCTTTGTATTTCTCCAGGACACTCCATATCACTACGAAGATCCCAAGTTTATTGGATAATCCATTGTATGGTTATATACGAACTCGAAAGGAACTTGTTCCAGTTCGGGGATGGATCCTGGTTCAGGAGAAATAGAAATAAGGTTCATTCGGTTGTCTTTTATCTTCACCTTCTCTCGCATTGCGAGTGCTCCTAGGATTAGGACAGTACACCCATTATGCTTATTGGATAGTTTTCTTCCAAACCATAGGCTGGTGCCGAACGGTGGGGAAGGAAGAAAACCATTTGGCCTAAAGGGGTGTGCAGAAGGTAATGATTAAAGACATAAAAAGGGATTTGGAGAGGTGGCAAAGAATTATACGGTTACAATTGTGAATCTGGATAATGGAAGAGGCATTACTAGGAATACCGGGATACCCCATCGAAACATTTTAATGTTTCAGTTTTACTGTGTACTGTTAAAAGAAAACTGATTTCCCAATTAGACACTTGCTCCAGGGTATGTATTTACCAGGTTTGATTCTCACATCTGTATGGCTTTACAGATGATGAGTGGGAGTAAGTTATTGGGAATTAGGTGATCATCCTCATTATATCGGGATTCGTTGTAATTGGTGATATTTGAGGAAGTCACCTGGGTTGTTTGCCGGACGACAAATTTTTGGTTTTGAATATCCGTTGTTATGCACCAATTTCAAATTGATATATCTGTACGTCTATTTTCATAGAGTGAGATATACCTTTTTGAGATTATGTCTATGACATTTACCTATATCAGTGGATGGTTAGGTAAGGAGCATTGAACAGCGGTGTAATTCTTCTTAATCACAAGTACAGTTTTCAGCCTACGACACACAGTGAATGAGTTATTAGACTCAGAGGACTTATACAGAGTATTGTATGTTTTCCAGTGTCTATTAGGACAGAAGGGTTGGTCCTCGTACTATATTCTGTTTACTTATGACTTCTCTAGTTCTTAGACATGTGTTTCGTAGAAATGCAAGGTCTAAGTTTTGAGAAGTTATAGGTATAAGAATAAAGTAGAGAACCAGGTGATGCAAGTATCGGGATTCTTCAAGGTGATCGAAGATGTAGATACTTGTGTATGGTATTCAGTTGATAGTAATGGTTAAGAGAACCTGCTTCTCTTTCAGGTTACTCATAATTGGAAGTATTCCTAAGTTGAGTAACGCTGATTGGCCTCCTTCCATTTAGTTGACATGCACTGGAGACAGCTGCATGATTTGAATCTGGTTCAATTAAATCAGTGCCTCTGGTTCTATATTGGATATAGAATAGTTCATATCTTGACATTGTTAAGGTACGGGGAGTTGTCCGGCTTATGCTTAAAACCAGACTCCGGATAACTCAAGGCACGTTTCTGTAATAGCTGTTTGTGGGTTGACCCGGGCTATGACGAGGGTTGACTTTCTACCATCTGGAAGATCAATAGTGATATTGTTCTTGACTCGCCACAGTTTTAACAAAAATGGATTTTTTTTCAGAAAACAGTAGTGGGAGTATGGTAGAACTGGAAGTGATTCCAGAACCACAAACGATTACTGAAGATTTGATAAGAACCTAAAGATTCAATCTGGTTTGACATTCCATTAGCCACTCTGCAGATATGGTGGGTAACCTCAGGCGCTCGAGAGGTACTTCGGTATGCTCAAGGACGGTGGCAGGGAGGTTCTTGTTTACCCAGACTTGCCATTGCTGTTGTTCCAGACTGTGAGACCCGGCAGGAGGATGAGTATAGCGTTGTTCTAAACTAGCTTTAGAAGCGTACGTGTATATGACTCTGCCAGAGGGTTGTCGTAGTCAGTGGGAGCAGCGGAAGCATTGGTGGACATCAGGCTTATGTCTATTTATAGACTAAAGCAGATATAGCGGAGATAGATCATCTATTTCTGATATGACTCATAAGTTTGACTTCATCAGAATAGGGGATGGATCTGTTGAGAAGGTAGTAGGGTGTGATGTCCTGGTATTTGATGACATACACAGAGTAGGAAGTGATATTCCTATACTACGATCGGTTATACTTTGGTTGTCACACAGTAGTTTCTCCACATAGGACTTGGATCTTATATCAGACATTTTGGTCACTAGATCTATGGTTTTAGATCTAGATTTGGGTGGTTTCCCAATCTGGGTACTTTGACAACATTCTATGAGTATTTAGAATGAACGACTCCTGGCATGGTGGTGTACCTGCAGGTAATGGAGTCACCCTCTCTAAAGGTGTCTTACAGACTAAAGGGGAGAGGGATGCGCATGATTGGCAAATCACTTGCTTAGGCAATTGAGTTGATCATGAAATGTCAAGTACCACACCAGATGTTGTTCTTGCAGTAGGTGCAATAAGTTGATATTAATCCAATTCTGGAGAAACGATTGGAAGCAGTTTTAGAGCATAAGTTGATGTTCTAAGGATATGATAACAGCATTCTCCTTCGGGAGACAGTTATCATTCCAGGCTTCCAAGGTGACCTGGATGGCAGAGTGGCTGTCAGAGTTATAGTTTTCTCTCTGATGAGGGGCAGTAGTTTGGACAGCTGGTCCAAGCAGATACTGAGGGAAGGCATGGCGCAGGACACTGATTAAGTTCAGTTGTCGATACAGTCTAAGAAGTTTGGATTTGGAGTTCATTTATGAGCTGGGTCCCATCAAACATCCAGACACATTCTAAGACAGGTATTGCTCATTTCAGGAGATGGCTTTCTCCGCGAACTTGAGATAAAGAGAGACATAGAAAGAAACACCAGAGCGGATCCACTCACTGAGGTTATTCCTCGAACGCAATAGTTTCGCAAACGAGCTTTGTGAGACTGACTAGTAGAGGAGTTGGGTGTTCGGTATTACACGGACTGTGAGTATGCGACATCGTAATAATTAGCCTTGAGTGCAAGTGGGAGATTGTTGGAGATAGTGCCCTCAGAGTCAATTATTGGATCACAGGCACGTGATTGCAATGATTGAGGGGAGGACCTATCCCAGTAGGACAGTCTTACTCGAGATGATAGTATGCTATCTGGTTTATCTTTATCATCGTGTACTGCTTTAGGTAACCTTACGAGTCGCTATTACACGTTGATAGAGCCCCTAGGATTCTTGCTTGACTACCAGCAGTATGAGGGCGATCATATACGTCAGAGCTGGAGTCTATAAGCACATCCTTAAAAGGTCCCTAGACGTGGGAGTTTCGAGACAGGGCATCGATACTCCAGAGTAGACTAGTGTATACAGTCGAGACCCCGACGAGGGGCGGTGGCCGGTCTCACAAACCACTGGTGTCAGTTGGTTCACCTAAGATGTATACAGGTGCTCATTGGGTTATGAGTACACCGGACAGGACTCGCCGGGAACTTGCTAGTTGGGATTATACCAGACGTCAGATAGCAGTTCCCAGGTGACATGTGTACAGGTTAGTTCATCGACCTGAGATCGTCATTTGTCTCGTGTGAGTTCCCACTGTGCTTTGATTACTACCCTACCACGGCTCAAAGGAGTCGTGCAAACAGGTTTTAGTTGGGTACAGTCCCGAGCCACATGGAGGCAGTGAGCGGATCTGCAGGGGTTCGTCTCTCCCGGTATTGGGGGTGAGGTCGCGCTGTGTCTAGGAGAGCCAGAACATGAAAAGTCCTTGGCCAAGGCAGGAGATTTGCTGGTAGGTATTCCAGTAGTATCTCAGGGTGTTCTGGGCTACACTCCAACACGACTTGCACCGCTATTGGGGGTTTGACTTTTAGCAACCCCCTAGGCCCACCATGCGATGCTCATAGACGAACGGACCGGACTGTACGGATATTGTCACTGATAGGCTCAGTAGGGTGTCAGGATGAGTTCGCTCATCGACGTCCCTTTTGGTCAGTACCTGGTAGCCCGTTACGTATTGGCTGATACCTCTGACGTGCTAGTGGTTAAATCCACAACCATAGTATTGACGAGTCTTTAGAGTCCACCACACACAGTTACTCAAGTTTCGGGCGAAACGCTGTAGAGGCCGTATGGAGATATGGCAGGGTTCGATCAGATACGTACGGTATTGCACGGATCGTGATCGGACGGATTTTACTAGCCGGCTTTGGCTTAAGCCGGATCCTAGTATTAGATAGTGTAGATATTGTCTCTTTGCATTTGTGTTCAGTGGGAATACAAATGCGGGCATGTATTTGCAGTAGCGGGGTTTTCCTGTAATTTATTACGGGATCAGTTTTCTGAAGTTGCCAGTTTGCATTCCGTTCCGACCGGTTTTTCTTTGTTCCTTCCCGGCCGGACTTTCCGATGGAGGGGCTAATTTGCAATTGTGCAAATTAGTATTTGTGGAGGGGGTCCTTTGTAAAATGGTGGCATAATGATGAGATTCCATTTTTATCTCATCACTTGCATTTATGGTGATTGTTATGAGAAAAGAATGGATGAGATATTGATGTAGTTGTTGTTGTGACCATTTTTCCTTTATCATTCCTTTTTCTCCTCTTGCTTTTAGCATTCTTTTTTCCTCCACCACCATAAGGGGCCGGCCACAATTTTTGGATGAGGGGATGAGGTTTTCTTTTGGTGGGGAAATTTTATCACTCTCATTTGATAGCCACCAAATTCCATAGCTCTTTTCTCTAGTACATTTCTCCACCTCCATCCTTCCATGGCAACTTCACATACCCCAAAGAGACAACCTACTACTCTAGTCTACAGCAAATCTTGGACGCGTCGGCTAGCCGACTTCGCGCCCGAGTTGCCTCGGTCCAGAGGTGGGAGCCCGTAAAAGTATCCGGCTACGTGGTGCCCTTTCCGACGAGGAGGTGACGGACGGAGATTCCGCAGGAGATCAGAGTGGAGACGAAGACCGAAGGACACGGATCGCTTGGTATAGCTTCTCTACTCTTTTCTAGTATGCTAGTTGCTAGGTTAATGGCCCGATCCGGGTCAAAAGTGCGCGGTGTTGCCGGTTTGCTAGTTTGCAAAGTTTTTGTTTCCGCGTTTCCGGCGTCGGATCGACGGCCGGGGCGCCGCCGCGGACTTACATAAAGACCCCTCCGTCTCAATGCCATGAGATGCGGGCTCGTTGCCCTCTAGAACCCGGCTATCCGTGCACCCCTCCGCGGGGTAATCCTAGTACAGAAAGTAAAATATACATACAACGGGTACATCAACCTCGACCCGGTCGTGTCCCAAAAGAATAATACAAATAGGCTGTGACGGCAGTCCACATGTCGGACGCTCGCCCCGCAATATCAAATGTACATATAAAACAAAACTTTACTAACATTGCATCCAGGCTATCCCCCACGACCAATCCGCAACATCACAGCACAACACAGAACATCAACGTGAATATCATGTTCGCAAATCCGTCTAAAAGGGCTATAGCAAATAGACTGGATTTACCGATCAAATGACATTCACGGTCGCAGATATAATGTAAATACTGTGAACTAGCATGTTTAAAATATCCGATCGAACAAATTTATCGAAGTGGGCCCCAAGCATTACTGTAGCAGTTAAAGAAATTCTGGGCCCAAAAATAATATTCCAAAAACCCTATTTTCATCCCATAAGCTCTCTGTAAAATTTTGGTGAAATGAACAGGATATTCGGCGGCGGAACCGCGGCCCAAGCATGGGTTTGGCCGCGGTTCCGGGGTGGAATAGAGGATTCATGACACCAAATTTTCTCAGAATTCTTAGGAAACCTTGCACATCATTCTGAAACAACCTGAAAAATTTTTAGACTCTAAAAAGTTTCGACAGAAACTGTGCAACTTGAAATCGGGTTTTCGGGATCTTTGTTCGATCGAGTTCTAAACATACTAGAGCAAGCTAGGCTAAGTTAATGGTGAGGCTCTGATACCAATGTAAGTCCGCGGCGGCGCCCCGGCCGTCGATCCGATGCCGGAAACGCGGAAACGAAAAACTTTGCAAACTAGCAAACCGGCACCACCGCGCACTTTTATCCCGGATCGGGACATTAACCTAGCTACTAGCAAACTAGAAAAGAGTAGAGAAGCTATACCAAGCGATCCGTGTCCTTCGGTCTTCGTCTCCACTCCGATCTCCCACGGAATCTCCGTTCATCTCCTCCTCATCGGAAAGGGCACCACGTAGCCGAGTTCTTTTACGGGCTCCCACCTCTGGACCGAGGCAACTCGAGCGCGAAGTTGGCTAGCCGACGCGTCCAAGATTTACTGTAGATGTAGTGTAGAAGACTATGTCTTTTGAGGGTTATTGGAAGTTGCCATGGTGGAGGTGGAGTAAGAACTTTGGAGAGACTTGTGAACTTTGATACAAAATGAGAATGAGAATAATTTCCATACCACAAATGAAAAACCTCATTCTCTCATAAGAAAAATGTGGCCGGCCCCTCTTGATTAGAATGGTGGAAAAAGGAACCATGGAATAATCTCAAAACAAGAGAAGAAAAGGTATATTAATCAAAATGAAAATGGTCACACATATCTAATCCAAATCAACTCCTAATCTTTTCCATTTCTAATCTCATAAATGCAAGTGATGAGATTAAAATGGAATCTCATGATTATGAAGGAACAAATGCAAGAAACCCCTCCACTAATAAGTTATTTGCAAACTGCAAATAACCCCCTCCAACGATAAAGTCCGGCCGTGAAGGAACAAAGGAAAACCGGCCGGAACGGAATGCAAACTGGCAACTTCAGAAAACTGATCCCGTAATAAATTACAGGAAAACCCCTCTACTGCATATACATGCCCGCATTTGTATTCCCACTGAACACAAATGCAAAGAGACAAAACTACATTATCTGATACTAGGATCCGGCTTAAACTAAAGCCGGCTAGAAAAATCCGTCCGATCACGATCCATGCAATACCGCACGTATCTGATCGAACCCTGCCATATCTCCATACGGCCTCTACAGCGTTTCGCCCGAAATCTGAGTAACTGTGTGTGGTGGACTTTAAAGACTCGTCTATACTATGGCTGTGGATTTAACCACTAGCACGTCAGAGGTATTAGCCATACGTGACGGGCTACCAGCTATTGAACAAAAGGGACGTCGATGAGC
Organism: Agapanthus africanus; assembly: GCA_030015575.1. Classification (NCBI taxonomy): domain Eukaryota; kingdom Viridiplantae; phylum Streptophyta; class Magnoliopsida; order Asparagales; family Amaryllidaceae; genus Agapanthus; species Agapanthus africanus. Next base: position 503,770,347 of record CM057338.1, read on the forward strand.
GAACTCATCCTGACACCCTACTGAGCCTGTCAGTGACAATATCCGTACAGTCCAGTCCGTTCGTCTATGAGCATCGCATGGCGGGCCTAGGGGGTTGGTAAAAGTCAGACCCCAAAAAGCGGTACAAGTCGTGTCGGAGTGTAGCCCAGAACACCCTGAGATACTACTGGAATACCTACCAGTAAATCTCCTACCTTGGCCAAGGACTTTTCATGTACTGGCTCTCTTAGACACAGCGCGACCTCACCCCCAATACCGGGAGAGACGAACCCCTGCAGATTCGCTCACTGCCTCCATGTGGCTCGGGACTGTACCCAACTAAAACCTGTTTGCACGACTCCTTTGAGCCGTGGTAGGGTAGTAATCAAAGCAAAGTAGGAACTCACACGAGACAAATGACGATCTCAGGTCGATGAACTAACCTGTACACATGTCACCAGGGAACTGCTATCTGACGTCAGGTATAATACCAACTAGCAGGTTCCCGGCGAGTCCTGTCCGGTGTACTCATAACCTAATGAGCACCTGTATACATCTTAGGTGAACCAACTGACACCAGTGGTTTGTGAGACCGGCCACCGCCCCTCGTCGGGGTCTCGACTGTATACACTAGTCTACTCCGGAGTATCGATGCCCTGTCTCGAAACTCTTATAACTAGAGACCTTTTAAGGATGTGCTTATAGACTCCAGCTCCCACGTATATGATCGCCCTCATACTGCTGGTAGTCAAGCAAGAATCCTAGGGGCTCTATCAACGTGCAATAGCGACTCGTAAGGTCACCTAAAGCAGTACACGATGATAAAGATAAACCAGATAGCATACTATCATCTTGAGTATGACTGTCCTACTGGGACAGGTCCTCCCTCAATCATTGCAATCACGTGCCTGTGATCCAATAATTGACTCTGAGGGCACTATCTCCAACAACACCCTCGACTAGGAACATTTGAAGGATGTACTTATCGACTACCCTGTCCCTACTAGTATGATCTGCATCATAATTCTGGTAGTCAAGTACTCATTCTAAGGGCTATATCAACATGTAATATAGAGACAATCAATGTACATGTTAAAATAAAGAGAAACCATATAGCATACTATCAAGTCGAGCAAGAAATTCCTCCATATATATGTCTAAGCATTCACTACAATATACATCGTATGTACAGTAATGGCCTCTAAGGCATACATATAACTAACAATCTTCCACTTGCATTAGGGCCATCTGTTATAGTATCTCATACCCAACAATCAGCAATGGTTAAAGTATCTCATACTCAACCATCCTATAAAAGTATCTCCTGAGAATAGGCCTTTGTGAGTGGATCCGCCGTGTTGTTCTCTGTATCTAGTCTCCTAAGCTCGATCTCCCTGGAGGTCATCCATCTCCATGATCAGGTGATACTGCCTAAGAATATGTCTGGATCACTGATGGGATGGGGGTTCCTAGGCCTAAGCCACAACTCCATTGTCACACAATGGTAGGAATGAAGTTCATCTCATGAACCAATGTACATCCAGACTATCTCTTTGGTAGCATCCTTGGTAGAGATGTATCCAGCCTTTATTGTCTAGTTTGCCGCGGTATCTAGCTTGGAACTCTTCCAACATACCGTCCCTCCACTGAGGGTAAAGATAATGCCTGTGACTGACATTCAGTCGACCTTACCACCCTGGAAGCTATCCAGTGATTCTCCCCAGGATCGATTGATACCAATTCACCGCACTTAGTGAGAATCCTAACATCCACTTAGATTTATCTCATAGATCCAAAACCCAGGATTTAGGTGGTATCACCTTGATCCTTTATAGAGAATCTTTGTGATAAGAGGAGATTGACCGAGTGTAGTATAGGAAACTCCTTTTCTATCAAGAGTATGTCATCCACGTACAATACGAGGATCACCACCATACTCCCTACTACCTTTTTGTATATACAAGGTTCATATACCATTTTGATGAAGTCAAACTCTTTGACTATCACATCAAAACAGATGTTCCAACTCCGCGACGCCTGCTTTAACTCATAAAGCAACTTGCACACGTTTCCGCTGCTCCCACTGTCTATAAAACCCTCTGGCTGTATACTTATAGACGCTCTCTTCTAAATCACCATTTAGAAAAGCAGTCATGACACCCAACCTCCAGATATCGTAGTCATGGTATGTAGCAATGGCAAGTAGGATCCGGATGGACTTAAGTATAGACACTAGAAAATGTTTCATCATTATCCACACCTGGTCGATGACGAGAACCTTTTGCAACAAGTCTTAGCTTTGAAAGTCTCAACTTTTCCATGTACGCCAAATAATCTTCTCAAGATATACTTGCTCCTGATGGGGATTTAACCCTTCAGATAAAGCAACCAAAGTCCATACTTTGTTGGTGTATATGGATTCCATCTCAGATCACTTAGCACCCAGCCATTCTCACAGAGTCACTACTCTTGATGGCCTGCTCGAAACTAGTTGGGTCATCATCTCATGATGGAATCCTCGCTCCCACTGTCATAGAACAAACCGAAGTATCTCTCAGGTGAGTGAGGAACCCTGCCAAATCGGCGGAGAGGCTGAGGTTCGTCGGGAACTATTGAATCTTCTAGTTCTACCAAATCATTAGCTGCAGTTTGTATAGCTGGAACTCCTTCCAGTTCTACCTCATGACCACTAATTTCTTCACACGAAATACATTTTTCTCAAAAAGGCGGCATGCCGAGAAATAAAACACTTTTTGTTCCTCGGATCGGTAGAAGATATTCCCTTGCAAATACTTGGGATATCCAACAAACTTCTACAGAACTGACCTTATCTCGAGCTTGTCCGGATTTTGCTTTTAGACATAGGCCGGACAACCCCAAATCTTAACATCCTTAAGAGATGGGCTCTTCCCATACCATATCACATATGGAGTGGTAGGCACCTGATTTGATTGGAACCCTATTCAATAGGTATGCAACTTCTCAAGTGCATAACCCCAAAAGGAAATAGGCAACTCAGTAGTACTCATCATAGAGCACACCCTATCACATAGGGTGCGATTGCTCCGCCCCGATATACCAACGTGGTGTGGTGTATACGGAGGAGTAATGCTGAGAGAGAATCTCATTCTCCTTTAGAATAGTCCAGGAATTCCGTGCTCAAGTATTCTCCTCCCTGATCACATCAAAGGACATAATACTTATACCCGTTTGGTTCTCTACTTCTAACTTATATTCTATGAATTTCTTAAAAGGTTCAGACTTGTGTTTCAACGGGAACATATGTGCGAATCTTGAGAGATCATCAGTGAATGTAATGAAGTACAAAGAACCAGTCCTGGCATGTGTAGACAGGGGACCTACATACATCATCATGTATCAATCCTAAGAGTTCATCAACTCTTTCTCTGTTTCCAATAAACGGAGCTATGGTCATCTTATCTTTGTGACATGACTGGCAAGTTTCACAAGATGTAAATTCAAATTGATTTAAATATGCATCTAAATGTAACTTAGCTAGTCGGGTCGCAATTGATATGACCTAGTCTATAATGCCTCAAAAAGGATTCGTTCATTTCCGAACTCTTCTTTTTGTGTGTGTTCTTTATGTTAAGAACTAAGGTTTGATTTAGAACATATATGCTTTTAGATAATGTGCCTAAACCGATCAACTCTTGATATAGGAAATGTTCAAAATATTATCTAACAATACAAAATTATATCCTTCTTTGCTAAATAAAGAGACTGGTATGATATTGTATATCAGATTCGGTATCTAATAACATTCGTTCAGAATCAATGTATTTGGTAATACAGGGTGATAACTGCCAACATACTTGACTACAACACTTGCACCGTTTCCAACTCTTGAAACTTATCACCCGTTCTCAGCTCTCTAGCTATCTATATCCCATATAACATATTACATTTGTGGGATCCTGATCCGGTATCACATACCCAGGACGTAGAGGAGACTGAGAAACAGTTCTCGGTATTGAACACACCATGCATCATCATGTACTTTCTTCGATTGGACGGCACGGGAATTCTGGTAATCCCTTATTTCCTGCTCGGTCTTATAATAATTATAAGTTGGAGCGGGACCAACGTTCCCTAGCACAGTATAACAAACGGGTTCGGTCAATACATCCGTATTATTATCTTGATTAAGGCGTGACATGGTCGCTACCTGGAGAGAGAGAGAAGAAAACACTCAGCGTATGCTCTTGCAAGATTAGATTGGTTATTATTTTATCTAATTAGGATAGCTCCCACTGTTTTAATCAAATCTTCCTTCAAACCCTAAAAGGAAAGACTAGCCAGGATTAATTACACCTTACAAGTTCACCAATCTTTCAGCCAGGCCAGTGTTGGTACTTTGAGGGAGGTTCCCCGTGCTTTTGCACGAACCTAATTAAAATAAATATCGTTTTCCCAGAGGCATAATCCTGTTAACACTTTTCTAGACACCTACTTGATCGATTAATTGTGATGTGTAAAACCCTCCCAGGAGTAACTCTTACTCTCAGTGGGTATCGGGATCCAACTATCTCATAGGAGATATGCAATCTCATTGCAAATTTCAACACTTGAAATTCCCGATAATATTTTACCCCTAGCGTCCTATAACCTTGACGGAGGCCAAACTACCCATAGTGCGCTAGTCAAGTTCAACCCGTACATTTCCTTATTAAATTAGACCCACCCGCACGACCCTTGACGGAGACCAAACTACGCCGTACGAATAACCTAATCCAGTCCCATCTCATGCTGCAGATAAGCACTAGTTAGCTACCGAACACTGCGCCTTGACGAAGGCCAAACTACCGCAGCACGAATACTAAGTAGTACTTATCTGAAATGAAGGAGGGCTACGACAGGTTTTTAAGAAAACCTTTTGCGTAATGAACTTGATATCGTTGTAGAATCGAGTGGTTTTAAATAGAGTATTTTTTAGGCTTTTACTAGTTTTGCTAAAGAGGTCACTCCGGGTGAAGGGAACTCGGCTCTTTCCTTATCGAATAAGGTGCAGGATATTTCACAAATACCACTATGCTTTGCATCTGCCAGTTATTGCTAAAGAGGTCACTCACGGTGAAGGGATCTCGGCTCTTTCCTTATCGAATAAGGTGCTGGATATTCTACAAGGAATACCGCTATGCAAAGCAAGAACTAGAGCTACCAGTTTTTAAAACAAGTTTCTACAACATCTTTAGGTTTCTTTTCTTTTCATTAATCTCATTAATGAAGTCCCATCATTTTAAGTTACCTAAACATCACAGATAAATACAACGTACGCTTATGCCATCCGCATTCGTCTCGATGTCCCCTCATGCACCGTTAGGTTAGGTAACTAACGGCAGAGTGGGGCATGGCTAGCTCGGGTATAAAACATAAGCAACGTCTATATAATATATCATATATACTATATCCAGTATATCTCAACATATACAGTGATCACATCACAGATAAATCGCAGCAGAATACAATATATGAAATATCGGATATACTAGGATTTCCGTGTTTTAAATTAAGCCTGTATAAAACACGGATTCCACGGTCGTGATGAATAGCCAATCCCACATCCCTAGACCCCTACGAGAGCGGCAAGCAACCCTACCAATTCTAGAGTTAGGAGACCCGGTCTCGACTCCTCGAGATGGTCTCCCACTGGACCCTAGAACCCGGTTACTTGTGCTCCCCGCCTTGGGTCTATCCTAATGCGGAAAAGTAAATAATATGCAATGGTGACATCATCCTCAATCCGGAAGTGCCTAATAAAACAATATTACATACAATGAATTTTACATGAATGAAAATTAAAAACCTCTCATCTCACATAAAACCCCCGGCTATTCAAAACACGACGATCCAATATAACATATCACAGCAACACATAACATCACATGTCATCAACATAAATAAATATGCGTATCTCAATTGTCGTTGACATATAGCACCGAAACCAGCGATGCACCACATATTACACTTACGGTCGCAGAAAAGAAAGTGAAAAACTACAACAGTTGGAATCCGCAACCACCTTAGACATCATAAACCCAATGTATCACATATATTGGATTTCATGCCTAACCAAATGAATTCCTTAGACATCACATGCCTAACAATTATAAACCCCGTATTTTAGTCTCGATATTCAAAACAACTTTTAATATCTAGTCAGGCAATTCAACAAGATTCCTGACATCTTGATCGAATGCTCGTCGGAAACTTTAGTAGACAGCCGCACCCCCCGATGCCGTCGACGAAGTGCACTAAGGCGGAACACCGCTGCCGCGAGCACACGAACGGATGCTTTTGGCGACGGGGTTCTCCTACAGTCACTTGGTTGGGGCTTTGGGGCGTGGCTATCTAATAAGGTTACCCGGAGAGTATCCGCGTACGCTACGTGATTGCGACGGACTTTTGATCACATAAAAATCCCGTGGCAACCAATCAAATGAGACTAAATTGCTAGATTTGTAACATTCAAATTAGTTATCTCATAACTACTTTTATGGATTCCAAATATTGTATCCCATCATATAATATCTGGACGACGTTAAACTTTTCGATCGAGTCATCAAAGTCCCACAATTCCCGACAGCTCAACACTTGAGCACAGTTCAATAATACCCAGAATATTCCACAGTACTTATGCACCAGCCGTAGAAGGGCAAACCCAAGCCTCACTCATGTCGCCACGGAACTGCGGCAAACCCTAGGGTATGATTGCGATTCCACGATCCAAAAAGTCGAGTTAGGGTTTCATTCTTCTAGAGAGTTCATAGAATTATTTGCATGTTTTTCCGAATACGTTAAATTTGGAAAAATGAGTTTTTGACATTCGATCGAACTTTTAAACTTCGTCTAGACAATATGTGAAAAACCCGAAACAATGTTAAAACTACGAATACGAAACACTCCGAATTGCTTATAATGTAAGATTACATCACATGCAAAATTAACAAAAACAAACAACACCTGAAATATCAAAACCCAGTCACTGGAACACAGTGAAAATTTCATGCAATTCTACCAAAAAGTGGCCGGCCCCAACATGCTTGCGCTCGGCCAAAATCCGAGCAAACCCCCTGAATTTTCCACTGTGTTCATGATATATCTCATACATCATTCTGCACATGTTTAAAAAAATTTTTGACAACAATTTAAAATCGACAGAAAGTGAGTTTTCGCGTTTCAAGTTTCGGATTATTTCGGTTTCGTAATCTTAACAAAATCCGTCTAATTTTCTAGCATGGTTCTAATACCACTGAAGGGTTCCCTAGCACAGCAGCAAGGTTTCGGGAGGCATCGTCCATGCCAAATTAAAATTTTGCTGTTCTAGCTAACCCTAACCCTAGAATCGTATACTAGAAATCCGACGGAATGTAAATGCAAACACTTTGCAACTAAAAGAGAACAAGGAATACAACCTTTGTAGACCGGTCCTTCACTTCATTAGCTCCATATAGTAGTCCCTTCGCCGCGATCATGAAGTCCCAGACTCTAGAGAGGCTCCCCAATATGTACGAATCAAGCTTGCTAGAAGACTTCGAGGCCGAAAATGATCTACGTCGAGGAGACACTAACCCAACCTATCTCTTCACTAATTGTGGAATTAGTGAAGCAAACACCCTTGTGCCACTGATCCTTTGTTTGGTGACCTTTTCTTGGTAGCGTAGTATGTTTAAATCAATGTTCACTTTTTATCATTGGCTGTTACATGCTTTCTGTTGAATTTTCATGTTTGTCGGATACTCGTACGTGCGTCTTGCTTGCGTAAATGATCTTCATATTTTTCTCATGGGAATTTTCTTTAACTGTGAGCACCATCGTTATGTTGCATGCACATCAGTGCTTTGGGTTTCATTTCCTTTTAAACATTCGTACAGTTGCAAATGCGTGCTTGATAGGATATAGATCAGAAACTTTCCTTGTTATTTCCCATATCGGGTGGTTTGTGCTTATTTTAGATCGAGTATTGTCGTCGAAGGGATGCTTGTTTATATATAGTCTTGAGTGTACGCGCCTTCCTTCAGAGGTTGTGGCCGCGAAGGCGAGCTTACGGGGGCTGATTGAGTGGTGCGCTGCGAACATGATATCATGTGAGAAGAGGATCAGCTGAAAGTTTTCGGAGAAGGAGCTGGCTTCCAAAGCGCTTAGGGAGCTTCAAGCCAATCTTACGGCCAAGACCACTCGGGCATATGAACTTTGGCGGGTGTTTCAAGAGGCTATCAAGGAGGTGGTAGCCATTGATAAGGCCTCCGTTTTTACTCGTGAAATGGTCGAAGCCCATAAGGTTACTGAAAAAGAGCTTGAAGGCCGGCTTGCCTCATACCTGGTCCAACAGGCTCAAGCGGAGGCCCGTCTTTTGACGATAATAAATCATGAAGCCGAGGCCCAGCGGAAAAGGGATGAACTGGCAAATCTACTGAATCGTCCGCCGGCTTGAAGAATTGTATATATATTTTATTCTTCTTTTGCACATACTCCTGAATGAGAGTATATTTTCTTTTATTCTTTCATAAAATGTATTTTGTATTCATTTTGATTCATGAATAAAAGACATACTTTGCTTCATGATGGTGTGTCCCTTTTAGTAAATGCATTTTGTGGATAATCTATTTTGATTTCTCTGTAGGACAGCGATGGCTTAGGATTCAGGGTTAAGATCTGCCTCCTAAGACTTTTCAACTTTATGAGCCGTGAGGGTCTCATAAAGAATTTTCTCCCTACAGGTCGAGAGGATCCCGTAGGTGTAATTTCTCCTTAGGAATCGTAAGGATTCCTAAGTGTGTTTTCTCTTGAGAGTCGTAAGGATCTCACAAGAGAGTTGGCTCCCTTACGAATCGTGAGGGCCCGTAAGTGATTGGTGAGATTACCATTATCCGCATTTCACGGAGTCAGAAGTTGCTCTGGATGCTTCCCACGGGGTCGGTTTGACATAGCCGTGTTCTGGGAGGACCAGGCTCCGCTCTGGATGCTTCCCACGGGGTCAGAATTGACATAACCATATTCCGCGAAGACCAGGATCCGCTCTGGACGTTTCCCACGGGGTCAGAATTGACATAGGCCGCGTTCCACGTAACCAGGAATTTGCTCTGGATGCTTCCCACAGGGTCTGATTGACATAGCCGTGTTCTGCTGTAAGTCCATGTTGCTCACCCCGGTTCTTACGGGGAGGCGGAAACGGCGAAAAACAATAATTTTGGCGCAAGGCAACATGGACTAAAAGTCGGATCTTTGCTAAACTAGTAACTAGTAAACTACAAGAGGCTTTAACTACTATACCGTAGAAATTATACCTCGCGAAACCGGTCCTTCGGGTCTTCTCTCCGCTGTCCGGCTCGTCCATCCACGCTCCGAGGATCGATCCGGATCTTGGTCACCTCCGCGGCCTCCTTGAGTCGAAGACGATCCACCCGAGAGATGTACACCGAGCTCCACCTCGAGCCGAGGCAACTAGGGCAAAGAGATTGCTAATCAAGAAACCCTAGGAAGTGTAGAGGAGATGTATGGATGTATTTGTCTTTGTGGGATCTTTATCTCTCAACACATGAGATCAAAAGATAGAATCAAAAGGAGGAAGAAGGAGGAGAACTTAGCAACCAAGAGAGCTCATTTTCTTTTCTTCTCATGAGAAAGAGCAAGAGAGAGAAATGAGAATGAATTATGAGCTAAAGAAAAATGAGCCATGGTTCAATAATACAAAAACATTATCATTACTAATCCCATCAAGATAAAGTTGATGGCTACATTGAAATGACCATTTTCATAATCAAAAGAAAAAGGAAATCAAAAGAAGAGTGTAGATCTCTCATGAAGGTCAATGGTCAACCTCGGTCAACCGGTCAACAAAGTCAAGAGAGACCCAAGTGGTCAAATGGCCAATGCAATTAGCCATCACAAATCTATCACTAAAAGGATTAGTAAACAATGTCTCCGGCTCATAACGGTTTTGACCAAACGAACTGTCAAAACCCTAATGAGTGTGCCACATTACGGTTTTGGCCGAACCAACTGCCAAAACCCTAATGGGGCACCTCCTCCTTCATCGCTCCTCAAAACTGTGCATACACACCCGCATCCGCATTCCGTAGAATGTGAATGCACAGAAGACAAATCAAATCCATCTGTGCAATACTAGGATCTGGCTTAAACCAAAGCCCACTAGTATTGCCTGCTCGAACAGCATACGCATACAAGTGCACGTAAGTGATCGTAGCCCCGCCGTAAAAACCATACGGCCTCTACACGTTTCGCTCAGTGCAGGGAAACTCTCTGTGTGGGACTCTAAAGACTCGATACTACGCTGGCAGTGGGTTTAACCACAGACCGCAAGCGGCACTAGCTGTACGTAACGGTCCCCAGGTAGATGTCGATAAGAAGGCCGATGAGGTAAACCCATCCGAACTCATACTGAGCCTGTATGTGACAATCTCCGTACAGTCCGGTCTGTTCGTCTGATACATCGCATGGCGGGCCTAGGGGGGCGGTGAACGTCAGTCCCCTAATAGCGGTACAAGTCGTGTCGGAGTGTAGCCCAGAACACCCTGAGATAACACTGGAAACCTACCAGTATATCTCGCTTGCCCTGGCCAGGGACTACTCGTGTAATGGCTTTCCTAGACACAGCGCGATGTCAACCCCCAATACCGGGAGAGACGAATCCTGTCTAACCGTCATTGCCTCCAAGTGCTTCGGGACTGCACCCAACTACTACCTGTTTGCACGACTCCTTTGAGCCGTGGTAGGGTAGTAATCTAAGTACAGTAGGAACACACTCGAGGCGAAGTGACATTGTCAAGTCAGCGGACTAAGCTGTACTCATGTCACCTGGGAACTGATAACTGACGACAGGTATAATACCAACCAACAGTTCCCGATGAGTCCTGTCCAGTGTACTCGTAACCTAACGAGCACCCGCATACTATCTCAAGTACGACGTACTGACGGCTGTGGGACAGACCGTCTCCCCCGCTGCGATGAGAAGCGCATACGCTAGTCTACTCCGGAGTATCGATGCCCTGTCTCGATAGTCCTACGACTAGGGACGTGTATAAGGATGTGCTTATGGATTACCCAGCCCCCACGAGTGTGAGCGCCATCACAACGCTGGTAATCAAGCAAAGATCCTAAGGGCTCTACTAATATATATATAAGCGATATGCTAAAAGAAATACATGCACATATTAAAGCAGAGACAAACCAAGTAGCATACTACCATTTCGAGCAAGATTGTATATACAACTGTGAATATCCCAAGCTTCCATTAAGTAATATACAAGCTAGTATGATACAGTAATGGCCTCTAGGGCATATACACTAACATCTGCGAGGACCAGGCTCCGCTCTGGACGTTTCCCACGAGGTCAGGATTTACATAGGCCGCGTTCCACGTAACCAGGATTTTGCTCTGGATGCTTCCTAAGGGGTCTGATTCACATTGCCGTGTTCTGCGAGGACCAGAATCCGCTCTGGACGTTTCCTTTGGGGTCTGGATTGACATAGGCCGCGTTCCACGTAACCAGGATTTTGCTCTGGATGCTTCCCACGGGGTCTGATTGACATTGCCATGTTCTGCGAGGACCAGGCTCCGCTCTGGACGTTTTCTACGGTGTTAGGATTGAAATAGGCCGTGTTCCACATGACCAGGAATTTGCTCTGGATGCTTCCCACGGGGTCTGATTGACATAGCCGTGTTCTGCGAGGACCAGGCTCCGCTCTGGATGTTTCCCGCGGGGTCAGGATTGACATAGGCCGCGTTCCACGTAACCAGGATTTTGCTCTGGATGCTTCCCACGGGGTCTGATTGACATTGCCGTGTTCTGCGAGGACCAGGCTCCGCTGTGGACGTTTTCCATGGGGTCAGGATTGACATAGGCTGTGTTCCACGTGACTAGGAATTTGCTATGGATACTTCCCACGGGGTCTGATTAACATAGCCGTGTTCTACGAGGACTAGGATCCACTTTGGATGTTTCCCATGGGGTCAGGGTTGATATAGTCCGTGTTACACGTGACCAGGAATTTTGCTCTGGATGCTTCCCACGGGGTCTGATTGACATAGACGTGTTCTGTGAGGACCAGGATCCGCTCTGGATGTTTCCCGCGGGGTCAGGATTGACATAGGTCGCGTTCCACGTAACCAGGATTTTGCTCTGGATGCTTCCCATGGGGTCTGATTGACATAGCCGTGTTCTGCGAGGACCAGGATCCGCTCTGGACGTTTCCCATAGGGTCAGGATTGACATAGGCCATGTTTCACGTGACCAGGAATTTTGCTCTGGATGCTTCCCACGGGGTCGGTTTGACATAGCCGTGTTATGCGAGGACCAGGCTCCGCTCTGGACGTTTCCCACGAGGTCAGGATTGACATAGGCCATGTTCCACGTGACCAGGAATTTGCTCTGGATGCTTCCCACGGGGTCTGATTGACATAGCCGTGTTCTGCGAAGACCAGGCTCCGCTCTGAACGTTTCCCACGGGGTCAGGATTGACATAGGCCGTGTTCCACATGATCAGGAATTTGCTCTGGATGCTTCCCACGGGGTCTGATTGACATAGCCGTGTTCTGCGAGGACCAGGCTCCGCTCTGGACGTTTTCCACGGGGTCAGGATTGACATAGGCCGTGTTCCACGTGACCAGGAATTTGCTCTGGATGCTTCCTACAGGGTCGGTTCGACATAGCCGTGTTCTGCGAGGACTAGGATCCGCTCTGGACGTTTCCCACGGGGTCAGGATTGACATAGGCCGTGTTCTACGTGACCAGGAATTTGCTCTGGATGCTTCCCACGGAGTCGGTTTGACATTGCCGTGTTCTGCGAGGACCAGGCTCCGCTCTGGACATTTCCCACAAGGTCAGAATTGACATAAGCCGCGTTCTACGAAACCAGGAAGGGTTGACTTTATCCACATTTCACGGAATCGAGGGTTGACTCTCGGTTGTCTGTGTACCGCCGAGTCATGGAACTGGGAACTGTCGCGGTATCGCTTTGCTTGATGTTGCGTCTGTTGTAATGAGACGAATGTTGATTGATCGTCTAAGTTGTGATGAAATATAAAGTGTTCACAATCAAAGATATTTATACTGCAATCAATTAACGGTGTCGATGTAGCGCGTTAATGAATACGGATCGTCCACTGAGATGTGTGTTTTGATCGATCTTGTTTTAGATGAGTCGAAATGAAAATATAAAAGAAAATGCAAGAAAGTTGATTCAAGATTTGTATGATTTGATTTTAAGAAACATTAAGAAAATAGAGATCTAGAATCAAGAATCAAGAAATGTCCCAATCACTTTGATTTATCAAGATAATGAAGAATAGCTTGTAGGATTAGATCAAATTAGTAGTAGTGATGAATCTAATAATTCCTAATCTTATCTATTGATAATTTGTAGCTAGCTTGATGATGATGAATGAAGATTAGGGATCTATTGAAGAAACTCGGGTTTCTCCTTCTATCCCTTGTCTTTTCAATCATAATCATTCGGATCTAGCCTCTAGCAAAGAAAATCATCAATCATTTGATCCCTAAATTGCAATGAAATTCGCAAGAATGTGATCTCGATCCAAATTAGGTCATTGATGATTATTTTTTCTAGAGTTCACAAATCTCATAAGAATTAAAATTAGTATTAAGATTTTATCATCACTAGATCTACTGATTCTCTCGAATCTTCCACAAGCGGAGATTTCACTCACACATCATGAAAATTAATGAATCAAGAATCAAGAAGTTTCATAACGCAAGAATGTAAAGAAAGCAAGAATTGCAATTATCACCTTTATTAAATCGACGACTAATTACACATTCTCTCAATTCGAGATTACAAGAGTTGCTCTCGATCGCTCCTTTGAAGAGGTAACTAGATCCGTTGAAGTTCGCTCCGCTCGATCTCCGTGAGTCGCGGATCATCGTAGATCTCTTGCTCGGATGAAGATTGGCCTCGCGGATAAAGGATCGATGGTTGCTTGCTTGATTTGCTTATCAAAATGATCTTGATTTGGCTTTGGATTTGAATTTAGGCTAGGGTTTTAGTATCAAGTTGTGTCACTCAACTTGAATTTGAATTTTGGCTCCAAATGTGTAACTAACTCACCACTAATTGTCTAACCTCCAAAACCCTAGATCTAGATCTCATTTTATAACCACCTCATTTGAATCTTCCCTCCAAAGCTAGGTTGTTAGAGAGAGACTTCTAGAATGAGTTTGTTAGAAGAAATATTCTAGAATGAGATTGTTAGAGGGAGCCTTCTAGAATGAGGTTGTTGGAGGGAATATTTTAGAAGAAGGTTGTAACAAGGAATATTCTAGAGCGAGTTTATTATGCAGAGCCTTCTGGAAGAAGCCACGTGGTCTTTGAGAGTCTTCTAGAAGCAAGGGTTTTTAGATGAAGCTTCTGGATAAAATCTGATTTGATGACGTGTCAAGTAGACCGCGGATCCGCGGCGGATCGGCCAACTCGGCCGCGGATCCGCGGCCATATAATGGTCTCGCTGCATGAAATTTCTGTGGTCTTCTTCTGACAATGCTGGGATCTTCTTCTGATACCTGAAATCTGACATTTCTTTCTTGGTTGCTGCCAGATCTCAAGTCTTGTACTTGATGCATTTTATTGGCACTTTTGTGATTTCGGTTCTTTAACCTGAAGGATTTTTTGCACACAATCTTGATAAATAGTGTTGAGATAAACAATATCATGCGTGCAGTAATAAACACACAATTTCCCACAAAATGCCGGTTATAATGCATAACACATGATATTTGATATTTTGCAGACGAATTGCTAATATGTGCTATATTTATACCAAACACCTTTAGATGATTGTAAAGAGTAGGGAAATTGATGTGTTAAACATGCAATATTTTCGACTGATCAAATGTTGAGATGATCTCTAGGCTATCTGTGAACCGTTGAGATTTGGCTTCTTCTTCTGATGGAGCCTGGGGAGGGAAGGTGTGATTCCCTCTTTGTTTGCGCCCTTGGATTGTATACAGAGATTGATGTGATATCACCTGTAGGGTAAAAATTCATTCTTTTAAAAAAAAATTATTTCTTTCTGCGATGCTCTATCATTTCAGCTTTTATATCGCGGAGGTCGCTATTGCCCAATCATTTCGGCTATTTTTCGCGGTGCCCAATCATTTCGGCTATTTATTTTATTTTTACTTGCTACTTTTTATTGCGAGTTGCCCAATCATTTCGGCTATTTTTGTATGCAAACATTTTTACTTGCTGGAATCGGAATAGTTGAGAACAAAGTGGCGAACGGGTGCGTAGTTGCCCCATCATTTCAGCTATCTCGCATGTATGTGTGGCCCGCTGGCATTTTGCTGCAAGCTTGGGATTAGACACCAATTTCGGCATCAGCACCGCTACAACTGGGATATTGCCAGAAGCGAATCATCATTTGCCTTCGTTGATGTCGAACAAAGGGGTGGCTTAGTAGACAGGGTTAGGATCCTGTCGACTAAGGCTTTTGACTTCATGAGCCGTAAGGGTCTCATAAAGGTATTTCTGCCTACAAGTCGTGAGGATCTCGTAGGTGCGTTTTCTCCTTAGGGATTGTGAGGATTCCTAAGTGCGTGGTCTCTTATAAGTCGTAAGGATCTTAAAAGAGTGCTTTCTCCTTATAAGTCGAGAGGGCTTATAAGGGGGTTCACTGTGCAAACATATCCCTAGTCACGAATAGGACTTTGTTAGGGAAATGTTTATTCGCGTCCGTGGATTGTATACAAAGGTCAGCATTGAGCCGCTTGTAGGGCAGTATTGGAGGTTATGGTGGCCTCTTAAGAACAGGTTCAGATCCCTGTAGCTTAAGACTTTTGAATCTTATGAGCCGTGAGGGTCTCATAAGAGGGTTCTCCTTACGAGCCGTGAGGATCTTGCAAGTGTAATTTCTCCTTAGGAATCATGGGGATCCCTAAGTGTGTTGCTGCCTTATGAGTCGTAAGGATCTCACACAGGTGGTTTCTCCTCACAAGGTCGAGAGGACCTTTCAAGTGTCTTTTAACGAGGTTGCACCCTTTCAAGTTTTCACAAAAACTCGCCGGTAGCCATGCTGTTTTTACTCACGGAGCCCTTTTGGGTTTTCATCCGTACCCATTTTGCTTATGGACATACCGTTTTTATTATTATTATTATTTTGTCAGCCTTAGGATGCTGCAGTCCACAGTAGTTTATCGACGTCTCGGTCAACAGCCAATTTTAGGACATAATGGTCCATTGTTAGTTTAAGGACGTTTCGGTCCGACGCCAGTTTTAGGACATAGTGGTCCATTGTTAGTTTAAGGACGTTTCAGTCCATCGCCAGTTTTAGGACGTAGTGGTCCATTGTTAGTTTAAGGATGTTTCGGTCCAAGAAAAGGAAGCCGGCTACTACTTATAGAGTTTTAGGCTTAGGAAGATAGCGAGCAGACATAAGCGTCGTCATCTATCGTTGACCTAGGCCGTGACTCGTCAGGCGTAGTATTTTTTTAGGAAGCGACCGTTTATTGGCCTGAAAGGTCTTTCACCATGCATGTCCATGAGTAGGTAGGTGTTAGTTATATGTATGCCCTAGAGGCCATTACTATACATAGGATGTATATTGTAGTGGATGCTTGGACATATATAGGGAGGACTTTCTTGCTCGACATGATAGTATGCTATCTGGTTACTCTTTACCTTAACGTGTACACTGATTGTCTCTCTGTTACATGTTGGTAAAGCCCTTAGGATGTGTACTTGACTACCTGGACTATGATGCGGATCATACTAGTGGGGACATGGTAGTCCATAAGTACATCCTTCAAGGTCCCTAGTCGTGGGTGTATCGAGATGGGGCATCGATATACCAGAGTAGACTAGCGTATACCTTCTCGACCCATACAGATGGGCGATGGATGATCCCATATCCATTGGTGTTTGACATCAGAGATGATATACGGGTGCTCAGTGGAGACTGGGTACACTGGACGGACTCGCCGAGAACTCCCAGATGGTATTATGCCATACGTCAGATGGCAGTTCTCTGGTGACACTGGTACAGAGTAGTCTGTTGACCCGAGATCGTCATAGAGTCTTGTGTGGTTCCCACTGTGCTTTGATTTCCATCTTACCACGTCCAAGAGGGCGTGCAAAACGATGGTTTTTGGGTACAGTCCCGAGTCACATGGAGGCAATGAGCGATAGGAGGGGATTCGTCTCTCCCGGTATAGGGAGTTGATGTTGCGCTGTGTTCGATTGGCTATAACAGGAAATCCCTAGCCAGGGTTGCTGAGATTTACTGGTAAGTGTTACCAGTAGTTTCTAGAATTGTTATAGACCTCATATCGACACGACTTATCGAGCTATTGGGGTCTGACGTTTACCACCCCTAGGCGAGATATGCGATATATCAGACGATCAGACCGGACTATACGGTAAGTGTTACTGGTTGGATTCACTGGAGTGTGAGCGGGCTTGCTCGTCGATCTTCTGATCGCTCAATACCCGGGTGGCCGTTACGTTTAGCAGACCGCTTGCGGCTTGTGGGTGTTTGATATGATCATCATCTGCTACCGGCGTATTGACGAGTCTTTAGAGTCCTACACAGAGGTTTCCTGGCTCAAGCGAAACGAAATAGGAGCGCATATGAGATATGCGGGACCGAAAATAATGCGTGTATGTGATACCGTATTTCATTCTCGCGATGAATGTGTCGAATGGTTGTATGCGATATAACCTAGTTATCGAATCAAAGATTGATTCGATAAGTCGATACATAGGATACTAGTCGGTTATATGCGATATGACCGGATCGTTAAATCAAGAGTTGATTTAATGATTTAATGTATAATTATATATTTGATATATTGTTTTGCATTAACTAGTATTGGTTCATTTTAAAAGGATTTTCTCACTTGATGCACATTGTATATGTGATATATTTTTTGTGCACTTGTTTGTATCATGTTTGATGATACTTGCTCACTTGGGTTTGTGTAAAGATTAAACCATGGTTATTGAATGGTTAGGGTTTTGATTATTTACTTAGTTATTTATTTATTTATTCATTTTGGATATTATTAAGAATGGTGGCTTATTTTGTTTCTATGTTGAAGCTTCTTGAAGCTTTGACAAAGTCCACCATTCTTATCTCATCCTTAACCCTAACCATTCCAACTAACCTTAGTTTAATCTCTACACTTGACCATGGTTTACATTATGATAAGTATTCATTTTCTTTTCATTTTAAATAACTTATCATAATATTAGCTTCTTCTTCTTCATCTTCTTCAATGAAGAAAGCTTGACTTCATCAATGGTGATTGATGAAAAAGAGTGAGAAATCCAATTCTAAAGTGAACCCACTTCCTATTTCTTCATCCTCTACCACTTGCCAAGTAGTATAGGGTGTTTTCTTCACAAGTTTCATGACTTGGTGAAGTGGGAGCTTGATCTTGTGATGCCTCGACGTAGATCATCTTCGGCACGAAGCCGACGACCTTGCCCGCCCATTTCTCCGATGAAGCCGACGCTAGAGCCCGGGATTTCATTTGGACAGCGGAGAGGACTTCATCACGGAGCCGTAGAGCTGGAGGACCGGATCTACAATGGTTGTATTTCCGTACTCTTAGTTAAAGTAGTTAACTAGTTGCTTTGTCGCCTAAACTTCTAGCCAACGCTTCCTATTAGGGTTTCTCGGCACCCGTAAAATTTGAAATTGGCATGGTTGATGCCTTGTGAGACCTCTTGAGAGTGTCTAGGAACCCTACAGTGGTATCAGAGCCTAGCTAGAGCCTTAGGCGATGCGTAGACGATGTTAGAAACCCGATCGAACCCGAAACCCCGACTTTTTCTTGCTCTCTGGACTTTTTTCAAAAACAGGGATTTTTGTGAATTAAAAATTCTCAGAAAATAGAGCAGGAAATTCTAAGAGTTACTGTAGAAAACGAGCCCCTAACTCCACCAATGCGCCGCGGAACCGCAGCAATAGCCTCCTTTTGCAGCGGTTCTGCGGCCGTCTGTAATGATTGGGGTGTCGTTTTGGTACAGTAATGCCCGTATCTGTTTCCTATGTTCTCTGGGAAGTTTTAATCTGCACTCAACAGTTGAGTTTTCTGGGGTTGTGTTGGGACTTCGGTGATTCGATCGGATTGTCTAATCTTGTCTGTGTTTTTCCGGATATTTTTTGAATATGTTAAAAAGTTCGACCGGATATAAATACCCAATTTTTCCCCTGTCGGGAAATTTCCAAGTGTTGGATTTTTCCGTAGTTTAATGACGTTCTAAGTAGTGCAAGTAACGCGATGGACCCTCTAGAAGACAACAAACCTTAACTCGATTATGTGACCGTCTTGAACTGCCCTTTGAACCTTAGGATTTGGGGCAGTACGGCGTGCCACATGTGAGGCGTTGGCTTGACCCTTCTACGGCTGGACCGTTGGTACTGAGGCACGAACTGAATGTTTTTAAACTTATTTCATGTGTTGATCTGTTTCGGGAAAACTTGGGTGTTTGACTGTTCGATCGGAAAGTTTAACATTTTCTAATTATCTGGAATGTGATACAATAATTGGAATTCACAATAAGTTATGAGATAACTGAATGAATGTTATAAATCTAGCAATTTAGTCTCATTTGATCGGTTGCCACGGAATTTTGATGTGATCAAAAGTCCGTCGCAATCACGTAGCGTACGCGGATACTCGCCGGGTAAACTTAATAGACAGCCTCGCTCCATAGCCCCGACCAGGTGACTGTAGGAGAACCCCGTCGCCGAAAGCATCCGTCCGGGTGCTCGCGGCAGCGGTGTTCCGCCTTGGTGCACTTCGTCGACGGCGTCGGGGGTGCGGCCGCCTACTAAAGTTTGCGACGAGCATTCGATCAGAATGTCGGGAATCCTGTTGAATTGCCCGACTTGATATTGAAAAGAGTTTTCGATAATGGGACTAAAATGCGGGGTTTATAATTGTTAGGCATGCGATGTCTAAGGAATTCATTTAGTCAGGCATGCGATGTCTGAGGATGTTGCGGATTCCAACTGTTGTAGTTTTACACTTTCTTTTCTGTGACCGTAAGTGTAATATGTGATATCACCGGTTTCGTTGCTATATGTTAACGACAATTGGGATGCGCATATTTACTTACGTTGATGACATGTGATGTTATGTGTTGCTGGATATGTTATATTGGATTGTCGTGTTTGAATAGCCGGGGTTTTTTATGTGAGATGAGTGTTTTTCATTTTCATTCATGTAAAAACTTGTATGTAATATTCTTTTATTGGGGCACTTCCAGGTAGCGGAAGATGTCACCCATTGTATATTATTTACTTTTCCGCACTAGGATAGACTCAAGGAGGAGAGCACAAGTAACCGGGTTCTGGAGTCCAGTGGGAGACCAACTCGAGGAGTCGAGTCCGGGTCTCCTAACTCTAGAATTGGCAGGGTTGCTTGCCGCTCTCGTAGGGGTCTAGGGGTATGGGTTTGGCTATTCATCGCGACTGTGGAATCCGTGTTTTATACTGGCTCGTATTGAAAACACGGACGTCCTAGTATATCCAATATTTCATATGATTCTTCTGCTGCGATATCTGTGATGTGATCATGTGATGTTCTGTGATAAATACTGAATATAGTATAGATGATATATTATATAGACGTTACTTATGTTTTGCACTCGCGCTAGCCCTGCCCCGCTCTGTCGTTAGTTACCTAACCTAACGGTGCATGAGGGGATATCGAGGCGAATGCGGATGGCATAAGTGTACGTCGTATTTATCTGTGATGTTTAGGTGATTTAAATGATGGGACTTCATTAATGTGATTAATGAAAGAAAATAAACCTATGATGTTGTAGAATCGAATTTCAAAATAAAACAGGTAGCTACAGTTCTTGCTTTGCACAGTGATATATATGATATATCCCGCACCTTATTCGATAAGGAAAGGACCGAGATCCCTTCACCGGGAGTGACTCCTTTAGCAATAACTGGCAGATGCTATACACTCGGTTTGTCTTTTGATTGCTTTTAAGAGTTTTTGCTTTGCACAGTGATATATATGATATATCCCGCACCTCATTCGACGAGGAAAGGGCCAACGATCCCTTCACCGGGAGTGACCCCTTTAGCAAAACTAGAAAAGCCTCAAAAACACTCCATTTTTAAAATTCACTCGATTCTACAACGATATCAAGTTCATTACGCGAAAGGTTTTCTTAAAAACCTGTCGTAGCCCTCCGTCATTTCAGATAGATATTATTTAGTATTCGTGCTATGTTTGTTGACTTAGTTAAGGCATAGTGTACGGTAGCTAAGTAATGTTTATCTGCTAAAACATGAGATGTGATTGGATTAGGGTATTCGTACGGCCTTGTTGACTCAGTTAAGGGTCGTACGGGTGGGTTTAATTCAATCGGGAAATGTACGGGTTGAACTTGACTTGCGATTTATGGTTTGTTGACTTAGTTAAGGTCATAGATCGCTAGGGGCAAAATATTATCGGGAATTTCAAGTGTTGAAATTTGCAATGAGATTGCATACCTTCTATGAGATAATTGGATCCCGATACCCACTGCGAGTAATTCTTACTCCTGGGAGAGTTTTACACATTACAATTAGCCGATCAAGTAGGTGTCTAGAAAGGTGTCAACGGGGTTACGCCTCTGGGAAAACGAGGTTTACATTAATTAGGTTCGTGCGAAAGCATGGGGGACCTCCCTCAAAGTACCAACACTGGCCTCGCTGAAAGATTGGCGAACTTGTAGCGTGTAATTAATCCCGGCTAGTCTTTCCTTTTAGGGTTTGAAGGAAGATTTGATAAAAACAGTGGGAGCCATCCTGATTAGATAAAATAATAACCAATCTGATCTTGCAAGAGCGCATGCTGAGTGTTTTCTTCTCTCTCTCTCCAGGTAGCGATCATATCACGCCTTAATCAAGATAATAATACGGAATATTGACCGAACCCGCTTGTTATACTGAGCTGGGGAACGTTGGTCCCGCTCCAACTTATAATTGTTATAAGACAGAGCAGGAAATTGGGGATTACCAGAATTCCCGTACCGCCCAAACGAAGAGAGTGCATGCTGATGCATCATCTTCGTGTGTGTTCATTATACAGAACTGTTTCTCAGTATTCTTTACGTCCTGGGTATATGATACCAGATCAGGATCCCACATATGTAATTTGTTACATAGGCTACAGATAGGTAGAGAACTGAGAACGGGTGATAAGTTTCATGAGGCAGAAAACGGGGCAAGAGTTGCAGCCAAGTCTGTTGGTCACTGTCACCCTGTATTACCAATACATTGATTCTGAACGAATGTTATTAGATAACGAACCTGATATACAAAATCATATCAGTCTCTTTATTAGTAAAGAAAGGATACAATTTTGTATTGATGGATAATGTTTTTGAACATTTCCTATATCAAAATTTGATCGGTTCAGGCACGTTATCTAAAAGCATTGATGTTCTAAATCAAACTACAGTTCTTTAGTATACGAAACACACACAAGAG
The DNA here is from genome assembly GCA_030015575.1 of Agapanthus africanus. Taxonomy (NCBI): domain Eukaryota; kingdom Viridiplantae; phylum Streptophyta; class Magnoliopsida; order Asparagales; family Amaryllidaceae; genus Agapanthus; species Agapanthus africanus. The sequence continues at coordinate 503,792,827 of CM057338.1, forward strand.
GAAGAGTTCAGAAATGAACGAATCCTTCTTAAGGCATTGTAGACTAGGTCATATCAATGCGACCCGACTAGCTGAAGTTACATATAGATGCAAATTTAAATCAGTTTGAATTTACATCTTGTGAAACTTGCCAGTCATGTCACAGAGATAAGATGACCATAGCTCCGTTTACTGGAAACAGAGAAAGAGTTATGTAAACTCTTGGGATGATACATGTTGATGTATGTAGGTCCCCTGTCTACATATGCTAGGACTGGTTCTTTGTACTTCGTTACATTCTCTGATAATCTCTCAAGATTCAGACATATGTTCCTGTTGAAACACAAGTCCGAACCTTTTGAGATATTCACAGAATATAAGTAAGAAGTAGAGAACCGATAAGGGTATAAGTATTATGTCCTATGATGAGATCAAGGAGGAGAATACTTGTGCATGGAATTCCTGGACTATTCTAAAGGAGAATGAGATTCTCTCTCAGCATTACTCCTCCGTATACACCATAGCACGATGGTATATCGAGGCGGAGCAATCACACCCTATATGATAAGGTGTGCTCTATGATGAGTACTACTGAGTTACCTATTTCCTTTTGGGAGTTATGCACTTGAGAAGCTGCATACCTATTGAATTGGGTTCAAATCAAATCAGTTGCCTACCACTCCATATGAGATATGGTATGGGAAGAGCCCATGTCTTAAGCTAGTTAAGATTCGGGGTTGTCCGGCCTATGTCTAAAAGCAAAATCCGGACAAGCTCGAGGCAAGGTTAGTTATGTAGAACTGGAAAGGTTCCAGCTATGCAAAACTACAGAAGATGATTTGGTACAACCAATGGATTCAGTAGATTCCAACGAACCTCAGCCTCTCCGCCGATCTAGTAGGGTTCCTCACCCACCTGAGAGATACTTCGGTTACTCTATGACAGTGGGAGCGAGGATTGCATCATGAGATGATGACCCAACTAGTTTCGAGCAGGCCATCAGGAGTGGGACTCTGTAAGAATAGCTGGATGCTTAGCGATCTGAGATGGAATCCTTATACACCAACAAAGTATGGACTTTGGTTGCTATATCTGAAGGGTTAAATCCCCATCAGGAGCAAGTATATCTTGAGAAGATTACTTGGTGTACTTGGAAAAGTTGAGACTTTCAAAGCTAGACTTGTTAAAGCTTTTCGTCATTGACCAGGCGTGGATAATGATGAAACCTTTTTCCAGTGTCTATGCTTAAGTCCATCCAGATCCTACTTGCCACGGCTGCATACCATGACTGCGATATCTGGCGGTTGGGTGCCATGACTGCTTTTCTAAATGATGTTTTAGAAGAGAGAGTCTATAAGTACACAGTCAGAGGGCTTCGTAAACAGTGGGAGCAGCGGAAACGTGCACAAGATGCTTTATAAGATAAAGCAGGCATCGCGGAGTTGGAACATCTGTTTTGATGTAGTAGTCAAACAGTTTGACATCATCAAAATGGTAGATGAACCTTGTATATACAAAAAGGTAGTAGGGAGTATGGTGATGATCCTCGTAGAGTACGTGGATGACATACTCTTGATAGGGAAGGAGTTTCCTATGCTACGCTTGGTCAATCTCCGCTTATCACAATGATTCTCCATAAAGGATCATAATGATACCTACTAAATCCTGGATTTTGGATCTTTGAGATAGATCTAAATGGATGTTAGAATACTCACTAGTTGTAGTGAGAAGGTATCAATCGATCCTGGGGAGAATCACTGGAAGTGTTCCAGGGTGATAAAGAAGACTGAATGTCAGTCACAGGCATTGTCTTTACCCTCAGTAAAGGGACGGTATGTTGGAAGAGTTCCAAGCTAGATACCGTGGCATACTAGACGATAAAGGCTCGATACATCGCTATTTAAGATGCTACCAAAGAGGCTGTCTGGGTGTATATTGGTTCATGAGATGAACTTCGTTCCTACCATTGTGTGACAATGGAAGTTGTGGCTTATGCCAAGGAACGTCCGTCCCATCAGTGATCCAGACATATTCTAAGGCAGTATCACCTGATCATGGAGATAGTTGATCTCCAGGGTGATCGAGGTTAGGAGAGTAGACTTAGAGGACAACACGGCGGATCCACTCACGAAGGCCTATTCCCAGAGAGAGACTTTTATGGGATGGTTGAGTATGAGATACTACAACCACTGCTAGTAGATGGCCCTAGTGCAAGTGGGAGATTGTTAGTTATATGTATGCCCTAGAGGCCATTACTATACATAGGATGTATATTGTAGTGGATGCTTGGACATATATAGGGAGGACTTTCTTGCTCGACATGATAGTATGCTATCTGGTTACTCTTTACCTTAACGTGTACACTGATTGTCTCTCTGTTACATGTTGGTAAAGCCCTTAGGATGTGTACTTGACTACCTGGACTATGATGCGGATCATACTAGTGGGGACATGGTAGTCCATAAGTACATCCTTCAAGGTCCCTAGTCGTGGGTGTATCGAGACGGGGCATCGATATAACAGAGTAGACTAGAGTATACCTTCTCGACCCATACAGATGGGCGATGGATGATCCCATATCCATTGGTGTTTGACATCAGAGATGATATACGGGTGCTCAGTGGAGACTGGGTACACTGGACGGACTCGCCGAGAACTCCCAGATGGTATTATACCATACGTCAGATGGCAGTTCTCTAGTGACACTGGTACAGAGTAGTCTGTTGACCCGAGATCGTCATAGAGTCTTGTGTGGTTCCCACTGTGCTTTGATTTCCATCTTACCACGTCCAAGAGGGCGTGCAAAACGGTGGTTTTTGGGTACAGTCCCGAGTCACATGGAGGCAATGAGCGATAGGAGGGGATTCGTCTCTCCCGATATAGGGAGTTGATGTTGCGCTGTGTTCGATTGGCTATAACAGGAAATCCCTAGCCAGGGTTGCTGAGATTTACTGGTAAGTGTTACCATTAGTTTCTCGAATTGTTATAGACCTCATATCGACACGACTTATCGAGCTATTGGGGTCTGACGTTTACCACCCCTAGGCGAGATATGCGACATATCAGACGATCAGACCGGACTGTACGGTAAGTGTTACTGGTTGGATTCACTGGAGTGTGAGCGGGCTTGCTCGTCGATCTTCTGATCGCTCAATACCCGGGTGGCCGTTACGTTTAGCAGACCGCTTGCGGCTTGTGGGTGTTTGATATGATCATCATCTGCTACCGGCGTATTGACGAGTCTTTAGAGTCCTACACAGAGGTTTCCTGGCTCAAGCGAAACGAAATAGGAGCGCATATGAGATATGTGCGGGACCGAGAATAATGCGTGTATGTGATACCGTATTTCATTCTCGCGATGAATGTGTCGAATGGTTGTATGCGATATAACCTAGTTATCGAATCAAAGATTGATTCGATAAGTCGATACATAGGATACTAGTCGGTTATATGCGATATGACCGGATCGTTAAATCAAGAGTTGATTTAATGATTTAATGTATAATTATATATTTGATATATTGTTTTGCATTAACTAGTATTGGTTCATTTTAAAAGGATTTTCTCACTTGATGCACATTGTATATGTGATATATTTTTTGTGCACTTGTTTGTATCATGTTTGATGATACTTGCTCACTTGGGTTTGTGTAAAGATTAAACCATGGTTATTGAATGGTTAGGGTTTTGATTATTTACTTAGTTATTTATTTATTTATTCATTTTGGATATTATTAAGAATGGTGGCTTATTTTGTTTCTATGTTGAAGCTTCTTGAAGCTTTGACAAAGTCCACCATTCTTATCTCATCCTTAACCCTAACCATTCCAACTAACCTTAGTTTAATCTCTACACTTGACCATGGTTTACATTATGATAAGTATTCATTTTCTTTTCATTTTAAATAACTTATCATAATATTAGCTTCTTCTTCTTCATCTTCTTCAATGAAGAAAGCTTGACTTCATCAATGGTGATTGATGAAAAAGAGTGAGAAATCCAATTCTAAAGTGAACCCACTTCCTATTTCTTCATCCTCTACCACTTACCAAGTAGTATAGGGTGTTTTCTTCACAAGTTTCATGACTTGGTGAAGTGGGAGCTTGATCTTGTGATGCCTCGACGTAGATCATCTTCGGCACGAAGCCGACGACCTTGCCCGCCCATTTCTCCGATGAAGCCGACGCTAGAGCCCGGGATTTCATTTGGACAGCGGAGAGGACTTCATCACGGAGCCGTGGAGCTGGAGGACCAGATCTACAAAGGTTGTATTTCCGTACTCTTAGTTAAAGTATTTAACTAGTTGCTTTGTCGCCTAAACTTCTAGCCAACGATCCGTATTAGGGTTTCTCGGCACCCGTAAAATTTGAAATTGGCATGGTTGATGCCTTGTGAGACCTCTTGAGAGTGCCTAGGAACCCTACAGTAGGCTCCACCCTGGTAGACTTTGTCTATGATATACGGGCTTTCATAGTTCGGCTCGAACTTCGCCCGCTTGGCACGATTAGTGATCATGGGTCTCTTGACCACTAGCACGAGTTCGCCTTGGCGAAATGTTCTCGGCCTAGTCAATCTTTCATATTGTTAGTTATATGTATGCCCTAGAGGCCATTACTGTACATACGATGTATATTGTAGTGGATGCTTGGACATATATAGGGAGGACTTTCTTGCTCGACATGATAGTACGCTATCTGGTTGTACTTTATCTTAACATGTTTTTTGATTGTCTCTATGTTACATGTTGATAAAGCCCTTAGGATATGTACTCGACTACTGGGACTATGATGAGATCATACTAGTGGGGCCACGGTAGTCGGCGAGTACATCCTATAACTGTTCCTAGTAGAGGGTGTATCGAGACAGGGCATCGATACACCAGAGTAGACTAGCGTATAAGCATATTGACCCATATGATGGGCGATGGATGATCCCATATCTATCGGTGTTTGACATCAAGGATGGTGTACGGGTGCTCAGTGGAGACTGGGTACACTGGACGGACTCGCCGAGAACTCCCAGATGGTATTATACCTCACGTCAGATGGCAGTTCTCCGGTGACACTGGTACAGAGTAGTCTGTTGACCCGAGATCGTCATAGAGTCTTGTGTGATTCCCACTGTGCTTCGATTTCCATCATACCACGTCCAAGAGGGCGTGCAAAAAGGTGGCTTTTGGGTACAGTCCCGAATCACATGGAGGCAATGAGCGATAGGAGGGGATTCGTCTCTCCCGGTATAGGGAGTTGATGTTGTGCTGTGTTCGATTGGCTATAACTGGAAATCTCTGGCCAGGGTTGCTGAGATTTACTGGTAAGTGTTATCAGTAGTTTCTCGAACTGTTATAGACTTCATATCGTCACGACTTAACAAGCTACTGGGGTCTGACGTTTACCACCCCTAGGCGAGATATGCGACATATCAGACGACGAGACCGGACTGTACGGGAGTGTTACTGTTTGGATTCGCAGGAGAATGTGCAGGCCTGCTTGTTGATCTTCTGAGCGCTCAATACCTGGGTGGCTGTTACGTTTAGCTGACCGCTTGCAGCTGTGGGTGTTTGATATGATCATCACCTACTGCCGGCGTATTGACGATTCTTTAGAGTCCTACACAGAGGTTTCTTGGCTCAGGCAAAACGGAGTAGGAGCACATATGTGATATGTGCAAGACCGAGGATAATGCGATATGTGATACCGTATTCTATTCTCACGATATTTGATATCAGCCGGGTCATCGGATCAAGTATTGATTTGATGAATCGGTAAATGAGATATTAGTCGGTTATATGCGATATAGCCGGATTGTCGGATCAAGTGTTGATTCGATAATTTAATGTATAATAATATATATGATATATTAAATTACATTAACTAATATTAGCTCACTAAAAGATTCTTTTTCTCACTCGGGTAATACATTGATATATATGCGATATATGTTAATTGTATTATTTTATTTTGTTACAATAAATATTATATATGTGATATATAATATTGTAACATGTTATAATTACTAATGCAACATGATTAGTGGAGATTAAACAAGGTTAGGGTTTGATTTGGGTTAGCTCTTTCTAGAAGTTTCTAGAAGGTTTTGTTTTTGTTTTTGCAAAGATATTTGTGAGTGACTCATTCTTTAACCTAACCAAAACCCTAACCCTTGGTTAAGTCTCTACAATGGTTAGCTTATCATCTTGAACCATGGTTGCATAAGCAATTATTAACACAATTCATTATTCATCACAAATAAATTTACTATTCTTCTTCTTCTTCTTCCTTGATGAAAAAGCTTTCTAGCTTTGATTTTGTGATGAAAAATGTGTGAGAAAAAGATTATAAATGAGAGAAAAAATCCTACTTCATCATCCTCATCTATCCTTGCCCTTTAGATGAGAGTGTTCACTTCATTTAGTGAGTGTTAGCTTGTGTTAATGAAACTTCAAGGTAGATCATTTTTGTTATCGAAGATCGGAAGTAAGACTGCATCTTTCTCTTCGTGAAGCCTCTCGAGAGTCCGGAATACGATGATCGCAGTGAAGGGACCTCAACACGGAGCTTAAGAAGTGAAGGACTGGATCTACAAAGGTTGTAATCCCTCTCACTTAGTGTTAAAGTGTTTAACATGTTTGTTTTCGCCTAATCTCTAGTTTAAAGATCTCGTATCGGGTTGTTCGGCATGGCTAATTTTTAAATCGGGCATGGTTGATGCCTCGTAGACCCTTATGCGTGTGCCTAGCAACCCTACACATATGAGCGCGTCATCTTTGCTTTATAAGCCTCCAGATTTTGTTGTGCTATGAGCCGGGTTTCATCAACGGCATCGAGCTCCTCAAGCCGAAGGTGAGCATTTTCTTCGTCTGTTAGCTCGTAGTGAACTGCCATTCGCAGAGAGGGTAGCTCTATCTCGAGGGGGAGTACCTCTTCCGTACCGAATACCAACGCGTACGGCGTTGTGTTCGTGGCCGTTTTGAACGTAGTTCGATACGCCCAGAGAGCTTCATGTAGCCTCTCGTGCCAGTCCCTCTTATGTCGAGACACCGTCTTTTTCACGATCTTCGTCAAGGTCTTGTTGAAAGCCTCAGCTAGACCGTTAGCTCGGGGATTATAGACCGAAGAGTATCTCCAGTCTGTGTTATGCTGTTGTGCGAAGCGACTGATCTTGTGGCTTCTATAGGCCGGCCCATTATCAGAGATGATCCGTCGCGGAGTTCCAAACCGATAAATGACATGCGTTTTGAAGAAATGGAGGATATTCTCCGTCTTCACTTCCCTCAGCGGTACTGCTTCTGCCCATTTGGAGAAGTAATCAGTTGTCACCAAAATGAATCGATGTCCTCGAGACGATACTGGTTCGATAGGCCCAATTATGTCGGATCCCCACATTTCGAACGGCCAGCTAGCCACCGTTGGATGTAGTGGATTTGGATGCTGATGGATAAAGTCCCCGTGAATCTAGCACGAGTGGCATTGCTTCGCTTATTCAAGGAAATCCTGTATCATTGTGGGCCAATAATAACCCATCCGTTTGATCTTCAGCTTCATCTTCGGGCCGGCTTGTTGAGAACCGCAGAGTCCATCGTGAGTTTCTTGGACGACTCTCTTTGCCTCTTCAGGTCCTAGGCATCTTAGCCACAGAGAATCAAATGATCTCTTATACAGAGTATTATTAACAAAGGCAAAGGATAGAGCTCGTTTCATGAGCTATTGCCTTGAGGATGCATCTTCAGGTGTTCGACGGGACTTGAAGTAATCTATAAAGACTTCTCTCCAATCCTTAGCCTTTTCGTGGTCTTTTATTTGTAGGGCCGTTTGCTCGGTCGCTCCCTTTTCTTTGGAAGATTTCGGAGATATTTCTGCCGGTGCAAGAACCCGACGGCTCTGCACAATGATCTTCACGTCATCGAGGTTTTCGTTGGCCAATTCTTTAGCGAGCTTGGCTAATGCATCCGCTTTGCTATTTTCCGCGCGCGGTATGCTTTCCAGGGCATAAGCAGGGATTTGAAACAGCAATTGTTGTACCCTTTCGCCGTACTTTACCAACTCCGGTTTGCACGTCTGATAGTCGTCGTTTACTTGACTAACGACTAGCTGGGAGTCTCTGTATATGAGGAGGTTTTCAATTCCCATGTCGAAAGCAATCTCAAGTCCTGCTATCAAAACTTCATATTCGGCTTCATTGTTTTTCCTCAGCTCTGTTAAGGAGAAGGCAAAGCGCATTATCCCTCCTTGTGGAGTCACGAAGATGAGGCCTACCCCGGATTTGATTATAGGGGTGCTTTGTTTGTGCTTCTTCATAGAAGACGCCCCATCAAAATAAAGTTCCCACTAGGTATCATTCTCTCTTCTCTCCCCGTCGATCGTGTCAAACGCGTGTTCGTCCGGAAATTCGCAGTTCAAGGGAGAGTCGGCAGGTATCGGATGCTCAGCAAGGAAGTCGGCGATGGCCTGGCCTTTCACTGCCTTAAGAGGCCGATAAGTTATCGAGAACTCCATCAAGAGCAGGGCCCATTTAGCGAGCCGCCCTGTTAATATGGCCTTTGACATCAAATATTTGAGAGGATCTACCTTTGATATGAGATGGACCTCATGTGCCAACGCGTAGTGTCTGAGCTTCGTTATTGCGAAGATCAACGCCAGGCAGTGTTTTTCAATGGGAGAGTAATTGCTTTCTGCCCCCAGGAGAACTCGACTCAGGTAATAAAGGGCTCTCTCTTTCCCTTGGTCGTTCTCTTATGCCCATAATGCGCCTAGCGAACCTTCGAGGGCTGTTGTATACAGAATAAGAGGTTTTCCTTTGACTGGAGCAGTCAGCACCGGAGGATTCTGCAGGTATTTCTTGATTTCGTCTAATGCGCTTTGGCATTTGCAATCCAAGACAAACGGAGTTCCCTTCTTCATTAGGTGACTGTAAGGACGGCACTTGCCGGAGAGATTGGCTATGAACCGCCGGATATACGCGAGCTTTTCTTGGAGGGACTGCAGTTGCTTGAGAGTCCTTGGCGAAGGCATTTCCATGATCGCCTTGATCTTCGACGGATCTATCTCGATGCCTCGGTGTCGGACGACGAATCCTAGGAACTTGCCCGAGGAAACTCCGAACGCGCATTTGAGAGGGTTCATCTTCAAGTTGTATTGCCGAAGGCGTTGAAATACGATCTTCAGATGCTCTAGATGTTCCGCGTATGATTTTCTTTTAACTACGAGGTCATCGATATAACATTCGACGATTTCATGCATGAGGTCATCTAAGATCTTCGTTATAGCCCTCTGATAGTTGGCACCCGCGTTCTTTAGACCGAAGGGCATCACCTTGTAGTAGAATATGCCCAAAGGGGTCCGAAAAGCGGTGTGCTTCTGGTCCTCGGGATGCATCTTTATCTTATTGTATCCTGATGATCCGTCCATGAAGGAGAAAACTTCGTGAGTGGATGTGTTATCTATCATCAGCTCAGTGACTGGTACTGGAAAGTCGTCCTTTGGGCAAGATTTGTTGAGATCTCGAAAGTCCACACATATACGTACCGTCCCATTTTTCTTCATCACCGGGACGATGTTGGCGATCTAATCAGGATATTGAACCTCTTGGATAAAACCAGAGTCGATTAGTTTCTTGACCTCGGCGTTGATGCTCATCTTAAGCTCGAGCCGCATTCTTCTCGGTGCTTGTTTGATCGGCTTGATGTCCGGAGATATCGCCAATTTGTGCACAGCAATCTCTGGAACTAGTCCCGACATCTCGGAATAGTTCCATTCAAAGCAGTCTCTATGCTGCATGAGCACGTCTTTTAGCATAGCCACCCTTTCTTCAGACAGCAGCTCACTGACGAATGTCGGCCGCGGGTCACTTGCCGTTCCCAAATCAATTTTCTTGAGATTATCTGCAGTAGTATGTATTCCATCTTCCAACTCTTTTGGCGCCGGTGGAAACTCTGATATCACCTCGCCATCATCGTTTTCGAAGCACCAGGGGAGGTCATCCATATTCTCGCGCTCTTCTTCTGACAGCGTTATCACGGGGCAGGTACGAGATCTTTTCCAAGATCGATGTTGATCTGGTTCTACTCTCGCTATACGCGTCGCTTTCGGTTCACGCTTCTGTGGCGAGCTTACCCTCCAACTGCTGGATAGAGTGAACCTGCCTTGTTGATATTGGTCTTTGACCCAGTTCTTGAAGGTGAAGCATGTTCCCTGATTAAAAATCAGGAAAAAGCTTCAGAGGAAGCATCACGTGCTAGCACGTGACCAGCGATCACGTGTTGGCACGTGACGTTTAAAGCAGCGGCACAGAGCAAGCGCAGAAGAGAAGTTCATTAAATGGGTCACGTGCCTACACGTGACCGAGGGTCACGTGCCTACACGTGACCGAGGGTCACGTGGCCGCACGTGACTGGCTTTAAAAGCCCTGCTATTCAACAGAATTAAATTCTGAATAAGATCACTTAAATCTTTCTAAAATAGAGAAGAATTATGTGAAACCGTTGGATTCAAAAAATCCGAGGGTGATTAAATATCACCAATTTATGGAAAAATCTTGAACATGAAAAAATTTCCTCCTAAATCTAACCGAAATAACAAAAGAATATCTTTGGATTTAAAATCTAACGGTGAATAAAATTCACCTAATGATTTAAAGGCCCGGATCAATGATGAAAGTAAATCAAATCTCTCAATAAACAAATCAAATCTTTCAATCAAAGATTCACTATACAGATTGATTCTTTTCCTTCTCCTATAAATAGGTGCCAAGGGAGAGAGTTAAAAAAAAGAAAAAAAAAGAAGAAAAGAAAATAGAGAGAGAGAGATAAAGCCTTGCAGTCTTGAAAATTCAGAAGAAAGAATTTGATTCTCTGCAAAGAAAAACCTTAGGTAAGAAAAGAGAGGCTTCAAAAGGAGAATTTAATTCTCAAAAGAGTTTAACTCTTCTATAAAGAAAAGAACTTAGTTCTTTCTCCGGTTGAAGATCTGCAAAGTGCACATCTCCCCATAAATTGAGAATTTAATTCTCATTGGGTTGAGATCCTGCCATGCAGATCTAAAACATAGAGGAGGAATTGAGTTTTGAGAATTTAATTCTCACAAGAGTTATAGGAATTTAATTCCTTTGAGACAAAATTAGGTTTTAACCCTATATTATAGGAATTTAACTCCTTCAAAATGGACAGAACTAGGGTTTAACCCTAATTGAGAACTTAATTATCTCAAACTCACAAGAATTTAATTCCCTTAAAAAAGAAACTAGGGTTTCACCCTATGCCAGAATTTAATTCTTTACATATATGGGGAATTTAATTCCTACAGAAAAGAAATTAGGGTTTAACCCTATCTAAGAATATAATTCTTCAAAAGATAGTAGGAATTTAATTCCTTTAAAGTTATTGTTAGGGTTTAACCCTATGAAGAATTTAATTCTTAAAAAGATAAAGAGATCTTCAAACATGCAAAGAACCAGAGTCACGTGCTACCACGTGACCCCTGTAAAGATCCACAGAAAAGAACTTTGAGGCAACGCCTCACGTGCCCCACGTGACCCCTGAAGCACACAAAGAAAAAGCAAAAGAAACAGAAGCTATGGGCGCTCTCACGTTCTACCACGTGACCCCTTGGCAAAAGCTTTAACAGACAAATACCCAAATTCCCATCACGTGACAGCACGTGATGCTCCAAAGTATTCAATACTTTCGGCAAAATAAGATAAGGGGAATCAGGGCGCTCTCACATGTCCACACGTGACCCCTCTCTCTCCTTAGTATTTAACACTAATCTGAGATCTTTGTTCCCAGTGTTTAACACTGATCTTAGTTTTAACACTAATTTGAAAACTCTATTCCCAGTGTTGACACTAATTTGAAAACTCTATTTGCAGTGTTTAACACTGATTTGCTTTAGTGCTTAACACTAATTTGAAAACCTTATTTCCAGTGTTTAACACTGTTATATGTTAGTGTTTAACACTAATTTGAGAATCACAACTTTTCTTTAGTGTTTAACACTAATTTGACAACTTCACTTCCAGTGTTTAACACTGTTGTTTGCTAGTATTTAACACTAATTTGGGAGATTATATTTTCAGGGTTTAACACTGATTATCTTTTAGTGTTTAACACTAATTTGCTAATCTTATTCCCAGTGTTCAACACTGTTGGTCTTTAGTGTTTAACACTAGTTTTAGCCCAATTGGCTAATTTTCTAGAGGCAAAGCCTCTCCTGCAATTGGATATGTCTAATGGACCAACAGAGGGCCGATATTCTAAACATGATTGGACTTAGCCCAAATTAGCCATAAGTCCTCAATCCAGACTCAACTGAGCTAATGTGCTCATAACCTAATGAATTGGTCTTGGTTCCAAATTGGACTACAGATCACTTAATCTACTTTGGTTCAAGGGTACATCTCTTCACTCCTTTGATACTTGTCGTTGTAATTCCTCAACGTCTTCAAAGAGGTGACGGGTCCCGACAACCACACATTGATACGGACTGTGGGGTCCTTAAACTCACGGACTATAATGTCCTTAACCTTGACCGTAATGTCTTAAAACTAGCGCCGGACTGTGGTGTCCTTAAATCCTCGGACTATGATGTCCTTAACCTTGACCGGGATGTCTTAAAACTAACAACGGACTATGATGTCCTTAACCTAGACCGTAATGTCTTAAAACTAGCGCCGGACTGTGGAGTCCTTAAATCCTCGGACTATGATGTCCTTAACCTTGACCGGGATGTCTTAAAACTAACAACGGACTATGAGGTCCTTAATCTTGACCGTGACGTCTTAAAACTAACGCCGGACTGTGGAGTCCTTAAATCCTCGGACTATGATGTCCTTAACCTTGACCGCAATATCTTAAAACTAACATTGGACCGCAATGTCCTTAAACTACCTATCGACCGCAATGTCATTAAACTAAACAATAGGGCCCCCAATTGCTCTCTTGTTGGATCTAAACGATCCCGTTAAGTTGATCTTAGTCTAAAAACTAGACTAACGTATCCTTAACAAACGTTTAAGTTGATCTTAGTCTCAAATGGAGCTAACGTATCCTTAAACCCAAACCCCCAAACCCAAATCTAAGATAATACGGATTTGGACTAGTCCACGCCCTACGGGCGACGACATAACTCAGTCTCCGTATACAATCCATGGGCAACCAAACACAAAACACACACGACACGAAGTGACCACATGGAGAAGGAGAAAGTTGTTACCACAATGCGGTAGCGTAATTAACTGCAGGGGCTTGCGCCTGCAGGTAAGAGCGTCCCCACAATCAAAAACCCCTCAAGCGAGGGGGAATCTGACGAATTCTGCTACATCGGCCGCATCCGTTTAAACCTTCGATACATGGTGCCATAAACCAACTTGGCATCTTCAGAGAGGTGGACGGATAGCACCAATTAGCATCTGCCCCGAATCTCAGGAAAGTCGTCCCTGTGTCGCGCCGTCTTTCGGAGGGGAACAGATTCTGGCACGCCCGGTGGGACCTTTTCCTCTTTCCACTCCACACTTCGTGTGTCGTAATTCGCGAACCAATCGCGGTTTTCTAATGGTTGCCCTTGGGTTTCGAGGTACTAAGATTTGGTGTTTCGTTTGCTGCAGAAATCAAGCATCAATGGCATCCAACTGCTCGAGCTGCTCGAAATGCAAGTGCAACCGACGCTCCGCCTCACCTGGAGGTGTAGCCTATGGGCCTCAAGCGGCCTCCATCCTTGCCATGCCGGTGGAACAAGTGGCTCAGGCCACCACCGGTCTGTTCTTCGGGACCTTGCTCCCGCCTGCAAGCTTCACCATTCCGGTGCCCGTGCCGGAGGCGCAAAAGAAGTCGGTCTTCGATCGGCTCACTACCACCACGGCCCCTCTCAACGGGTCATCCAATGCCAAGCCGGCAGCCTCGGTCTTTACCAGGCTGAACCTGAACTCCGAGGGGCCTGCCAGGAAGCCCATGACCCCTGACGTGGCCATCACAAAGAAGACAGCCATCTCCATTCCTGAAGTCGTCAAGACAGCTTCTCCTGCTAAAGAGTCGGTCTTTTCAAGGCAGACTATCCCGGCTCCCGTTCCTGCTCGAGGATCTGTCTTTGACAGATTGGACACCACCACTCAAAAGACAACATCAGTCTTTAAGAGGCTGGCACCGGCGGCGCCTCATCTAGACAGGGGGCAAGAAGAAACTGTCCCCATCGCCCGACCAGCCCCGACAACTCGTCACGCTCAACGTCGCCACTGGCGCCGAGTAAGGAAGGCCGGGGGTAACTCCCCCTCTGGGTTAACTCCACCGGCTCCAATGGTGGAAGTCAATGTTGCTGTTCCGACTGGGAACAGCTTTGAACCGCTAAGGAGAGTACGCAAGAACTCTCCGACTGCCACGTTGAAAAGATATCCTCCACCTGCAGAGAGTGTTACAGAAGCGAAGCCAGAGCAGCTCCCTCAACGGCTGTCCTCCAAAATTTACAAGGTCTGGCGACGGGTTCAGGACTCGGTAATCATTCAAGATCACTCTCACCGGCAGAAGAAGGTGAAAGTTCAGGAAGAAAAGAACCGTCCTGTCAAGTCACAAAGGACGACAACTACTTGGGTGCCCGCTACAATGGCCCCCTCCACGTCGACTACTCAAAAGAGAAGAAGGCCGAAGAAAGTCCCCACGTCTGCGGCAAATGTCAAGGGCAATGGGCCCAAAAGCACTAAGTCTGGGGGCATTGTGGTACACACCGTCTACATGGCGTCCAGGAAAGAGGACAGCCGTACATTTACAGGTCATAGACCGCTTACGCGATCGGTGACTAAAGCTCAGGAGCAGCAGCAGAAGCTCCAAGAAATGATGAATGCAATGGCCGCACTCACTGGGCCAAAAGAATGCCCCGAAGCGTCCTTGGATCAACGCCAGGAGCAAGAAACTGACGCTGAATTCCTTCGCAGGGTACTTGAGAAGAAGGACAAAGAGGCTGCGGAACAAGCAGCTAATATAAAACGAATGGCCCTTCTGTTCCAGGGTATGGTAGGTATGATGATCCAGCAAGATCCTCCTGCCGAAGATCCTCCGATCGTCCTTGAAGATGACAGGGGAGAAACGTCAAATCCTCCACCGGCTCTGTCAACAGCCAATGAGGAGACAATTTCCAAGGCTGACCTGGATGAATATATAGCTCAGCAAATACGGGTTCATCAGGCAACTGAGGCAGCCGGTCAAGTTGTCAAGACAGGACGACCATATCCGAGCTGGTACGATCAGATCAAATATCCGCCGGGCTACACGATCCCGAAATTTCACGTCTATAAGGGGACTGGCAATCCCCATCAACATGTTTCTCAGTTCAGGGCTCTTTGTGGTAACACCAGCGGCGATGATAAGCTCCTGCTCCGCAGTTCGTCGGCAGCTTGTCGGAGACGGCGTTCGAATGGTACTCCGAGCTTCCGAACGACTCCATCAAGACATTTGCTGAAATGGAGTTATTGTTTACCCAACGTTTCGCAAGCGCCAGCGAGCGTACTCCAATAACGGCTCTGATCAATACCAGGGTGAAACCAGGCGAGACGTGGGTCCAGTACGCTATACGCTGGCGAAACTTGTGGTCGAAATGCGAACAACGCATTGAGGAAGCGCCCGCGGTGGGCATGTTCGTGGGCACCCTAGATCCTCATACAACTATCTCACAGTTCATGATGTTCTTTAAGCCAACCACGTTCCAGGTTTTGATCGACAAGCTGGCCCAGATGGACCAGATGGGTCACAGACCATCTCCCCCGAAGCCAGAACCGCGGAATGACAAGGGTAAAGGGAAGGTAACCTTCGTTGCGAACGCTCAGCAGCAGCCCAGTGCCCCAAAGCCAGCGGACCAACTGAAAGAAAAACGGCGGTATTATAATGAAAAAATGAAGCGCCCCTACTCATTCCCGCGGGATAAAACGAAGAGGCTATTCGAGCTGGCGGTACGCAACAGGCTTATCAACTTGCCAAGTCCAAGGCGACCGCCACAACCCAGTGAGGTGAATAACCCTAATTACTGCCCTTACCATCAAACGGTAAGCCATCCGATTGAGGATTCTTCGTCTTCAAAGGATGGACTGAAGATCAATACCTACAGGGCAAGTTTGCACTGTCCGAGAAGTGGAAGGTGAGCCCACCACAACCGCACACTCCAAAGAAGACGGACACACCGAGGACAACTTGTTCTTTTGTTGAAGAAGCCCCATGGGAGGTCGTGCTTTCATCCAAAACTAAAAGGTTGCTGAATGATCTCCAGGCATGCCCAGCGATCAGGTGGGAGAACCCGCTGGAACCCCAGATCATC
This sequence comes from Agapanthus africanus, assembly GCA_030015575.1. Lineage (NCBI taxonomy): Eukaryota > Viridiplantae > Streptophyta > Magnoliopsida > Asparagales > Amaryllidaceae > Agapanthus > Agapanthus africanus. The sequence continues at coordinate 503,809,095 of CM057338.1, forward strand.
GAAGGGATGCTGAAGCCGCGTCCAACTCCAAAGATCAGTGGTGAGGGCCCAAGCGCTCACACCCAGCCGTCGAAATCTGCGAAAAAGAAGAAGAGATCCAGAAAGCCCGTGAAGCATGGTGACAAGCGCACGGACTTGCAGAAACAGATCGACACGCTGGAAGAATATAATCAGAAAGCGCGGACCCCCATCACGCTCCAAGAGTTCCTCAGCCACGTCCTTGAGGACGAAAATGATGGGGAAGACTCGTCAGATGGATCTGAGGATTACGTAGCAAGTTTCCATGTGATCTCTCATTCGTCGCTAGACAATGAAGAAGCACCCTGCACAGAAAGACCGGGGGCAGAGCCTGAGCCAGAACTTGGGTGGCCGTCAGACGAGATAATCGACGCCTTTCTAGACGAGATTCATCTGAAAAGTAAAGCCGATCGGGAGCGTGAGATGGCCGCATCAGAAGGAGCCAAACGCAGGCGACTAAACGAAAGAGTCGAAGCACTCCCGCCAGATCAAAAGACATCCGATGCAGATAAAAACAAATTCAATACGAGGAAAAGGTTTGCTAAAGACATATCAATGGGAATGAAGCTACCGCCCTCGGAAGAGAACACTCGCAATGGAATAGAGATGCATCCTAATTACTGCTCATACCATCGGAAGATTTCACACCCCACTGAGGAGTGCGACGCTTTTAAGATATGGTGGCAGGGATATGTTGCTCACCGGCAACATTTTAAGCGAATGAAACGCAGAACTCGTCGGGAGCAGAGAAGTACGACCGAAGGGCACAAAAGAACTACCGGTAACTGTTACACGGTTAACGCCGGAGGATCACAAGTTCTCACCTTTGGGAGCGACTCTGATGAGGAAATGGCTCTGGGCCCTATCTTTAAAGAATCTATCTTAGGGAAAGAGGAAGAACCAGAGGTCTGCGAAAACATTCAGCTGCGCAATCGCACGCTCCCAGAAAAGAATCTTGGACCCGCAACTAGAAAAGATAAGGGAAAGGAAAAGGTCGCTGAGGATATCGCCTTAGATGACCAAGCCATGAAAGAGCTAACTGCCAAGGACCCGCCCAAGAGGAGTAAGGTGGACTATAACATCCTAGCGCACCTGAGGAAGGTACCCTCACAGCTCAGCATTCTTGATGCCCTCCTATTATCAAAAGAAGCGAGAGATTAATTAATCAAGGCGCTGCAAGAGCCCGAGCAATTCCAAGCCTTCTTCGCCGAAGAAAGGATGAAGGATGAACTGGAAGAAGTGCACACAGCCGACGTCACGTTTGGTGATGAAGACCTTCTCCTTGGTACGTGCGACCACAAACGTCCCCTGTACGTCTCTGGATACTGCCATGATATCAAGATAGGCAAAATTCTGGTTGATAATGGATCCTCCGTCAATCTCCTTAATGTTTGGGTGTTGAAGAAAATCTGCAGAGTGTTCAGCACCTCGCTCGTGATAAAATTACCATCTCCGGGTTCGACTCCCAGTCGTCACGAACTCTCGGATCTGTAATACTAACATTACGCTTTGGAATACTCGTCACGGACATCAAGTTTCACGTCATTGACGCCAAGACCTGCTACAACGCTCTGCTCGGTCGTCCCTGGTTACATGAGTACAACACCATCCCTTCTATGCAACATCAGTGTATGAAGTATTTCAAAGATGGTCTCGAGTATACCGTAACAGGTGAGCTGAACCCGTTCTCCATGAACAAAGTCCGCAAGTACGAAGATGCAAAGTACTTTTTGCCAGATTTCGAAGACACGGAGAGGTGTCGCAAACCGGAGAACAAAGCCGCCGCTACCATTCCTATTTTCGGGAGTGATACCGAAGACGAAGAAGAGATAGTTTACGCTGGGCCGTCTCGACGCAACAACCCGGGACCGTCCGCCCCCATGTTGATCTTCGGAAGTGACTCAGAATATGAAGTTAATGCTGTGTTCTCTAGTCGGTCGTCAATACAAGCATCCCCTAGCGATGATCCGAGTTTGCAAATTACCATGATTCCACGGGAGCACTACAAAGATCTTGACGCACTTAAAGCTTACAATGTGCAAGACCTGCAGACGTTTTACGTCCCTCCCAGGCGAAAAGGTGAAAAGGCGATCTTATTCTATCGGTCCACGGAAACAAGAATGGAGAAAGAAATCTGGCACGGCGTGGATTCTACACTTGACAGGATCCAACCTATCCGTTTTCCCAGATATTATACGAACGGACTAAAAAGGCTATTGAAACGCCAAGGGGTACCTTTAAAACAGACTATTAGACAAGCTCGGTTCTACAACAGGATTTGGGATGTCCCTGGGACTCAGCGCAAATTGCCCAACGGGAGAATGAAAACGCTTGGGCTTGGATATGTAAGATCCGGGAAATGGGAACGAGTCTACGGTAGCTACGCCATATATAACTTCGATGAAGAAGAGGATGCCCTGTCAGAAAACGCTGACCCCGTATCAAAACTAGATCCCGCAATCAAAGTGCCGAGTCCGTCATTTGAAGAACAAATGAACGGGCTTATAAGGGAAGCTGGTCAAAAAGTCCGAGACGACCACAACCGCGAAATGGCCATCTACGAGAAAGCCAAAGTGCAACGCCTCCTGCAACAGGCCACGAAAGATGAAAGTACCACTTCCTATCAACCTGTGGTTAAAAAGGCTCGGCGCAGAGGTGGAAACAAGTCGAAAAGCGAAAAAGGCGCTCGACAGCAACAAAGCGGGACTAAGAAGCCACGTAAACGGGAATCGAGCGGTTCCGATCTGTCCCTTGTAAAGAAGATGAGTCGAGCGTACTCTTTTCCTCGAGACAAGACAAAGAGGATACTTGACCTCGCTCTAAAACATCAGATGCTTACATTGCCGGAGTCTAAACACCCCGAACAAGCAGGCGAAGTCTCGCTCCCAAATTATTGCTCTTATCACCGAGTAATAGGGCATCCTCTCGAAGACTGCTTCACCTTCAAGAACTGGGTTGAAGATCAGTATCAGCTCGGCAAGTTCGCTCTATCCAGCGAATTGATGATAGATAACACGTCCACTCACGAGGTTTTCTCCTTCATGGACGACTCATCAGGATATAATCAGATAAAGATGCATCCCGAAGACCAGAAGCACACCGCTTTCCGAACCCCTCTAGGTATATTCTGTTACAAGGTGATGCTCTTCGGTTTAAAGAACGCCGGTGCCACCTATTAAAGGGCCATGACAAAAATCTTCGATGACCCTATACATGAAATCGTCGAATGCTATATTGACGACCTCGTGGTTAAGAGCAAATCATACGAGGAACATCTCGAGCATCTGAAGACCGTATTTCAACGCCTTCAGCAATACAACTTGAAAATGAACCCTCTCAAGTGCGCATTCGGAGTTTCCTCGGGCAAATTCCTAGGATTCATCGTCCGACACCGAGGTATCGAGATAGATCCGTCAAAGATCAAGACGATCATGGAAATGCCACCGCCAAGGACTCTCAAGCAATTGCGGTATCTCCAAGGAAAGCTCACGTACATCCGGCGATTTATAGCCAATCTATCAGGCAAGTGCCGCCCTTACAGTCACCTGATGTAGAAGGGAACCCTGTTCGTCTGGGATCACAAATGCCAAGGCGCACTGAACGAGATCAAGCAATACTCGCAGAATCCACCAGTGTTGACTGCTCCGGTCAAGGGAAAACCTCTTATTTTTTATACAACAGCCCTCGAAGGTTTCTTAGGCGCATTATGGACACAAGAGAACGATCAAGGGAAGGAGAGAGCTCTCTACTATTTGAGTCGAGTTCTTCTGGGGGCAGAAAGCAATTATTCTCCCATCGAAAAACACTGCCTGGCGTTGATCTTCGCAATAACAAAGCTCAGGCACTATGCGTTGGCGCATGAAGTCCGTCTTATTTTGAAGGTGGACCCCCTTAAATATTTAATGTCGAAGACCATATTGACAGGTCGGCTCGCTAAATGGGCCCTACTCTTGATGGAGTTTTCAATAACCTATCAGCCTCTTAAGGCAGTGAAAGGCCAGGCCATCGCCGACTTCCTCGCCGAGCATCCGATACTGGCCGATTCTCCCTTGAATTGCGAACTGCCAGATGAACACGCGTTCGATGTGATCGACGGTGGTGGTAACCGGTGGGAACTTTATTTTGATGGAGCGTCTTCCATGAAGAAACGCAGACAGAACGCGCCTATAATTAAATCAGGGGTAGGCCTTATCTTCGTGACCCCACAAGGAGGGATAATACGCTTCGCCTTCTCCTTGACAGAGCCGAGGACGAACAATGAAGCTGAATACGAAGCTTTGATAGCAGGCCTCGAGATCGCCATCAACATGGGAATTGAAAACCTCCTCATATATGGAGACTCCCAGCTGATCGTCAGTCAAGTAAATGGTGACTATCAGACGTGCAAACCAGAGCTGGTAAAGTACGGCGAAAAGGTGCAGCAACTGTTGACCCAAATTCCTTCCTACACTTTGGAAAGTATACCACGTGTGGAAAATAGCAAAGCGGATGCATTAGCCAAGCTTGCTAAAGAGCTAGCCAACGAGAACCTCGATGACGTAAGAATCGTGGTACAAAGCCGCCGGGTTCTTGCTCCAGCAGAAATATCTCCGGAATCATCCGATGAAAAGGAAGCGACTGAGCAGACGGCCCTGCAAATAAATGACCAAGAAAAGGCTGAGGATTGGAGAGAAGTCTTTATAGACTACTTCAAATCCCGTCGAACGCCTGAAGATGCGTCCTCAAGACATCAGCTTATGAAACGAGCTCTGTCGTTCGCCTTCGTCAATGATACTCTGTACAAGAGGACGTTTGATTCTCTATGGTTGAGATACTATGGACCTGAAGAAGCAGAAAGAGTCATTCAGGAAGTTCACGACGGACTCTGCGGTTCTCACCAAGAAGGCCCGAAGATGAAATTGAAGATCAAACGAATGGGTTATTATTGGCCCACGATGATTCAGGACTGCCTCGAGTATGCGAAGCAATGCCACTCATGCCAGATTCATGAGGACTTTATCCATCAGCATCCAAATCCTCTGCATCCCACAGTGGCTAGCTGGCCGTTTGAAATGTGGGGGACTAACATAGTCGACCCTATCGAAGCAGCATCATTCAGGGGACATCGTTTTATCCTAGCGACCACTGATTACTTCTCCAAATGGGCAGAAGCAGTACCGTTGAGGGAAGTAAAGACGGAGAATATCCTCCATTTTTTCAAGACACACGTCATTTATCGGTTTGGAACGCCAAGACGGATCATCTCCGATAACGGGCCAGCCTATAGAAGCCACAAGATCAGCTGCTTTGCGCAGCAACACAACATAGACTGGAGATATTCCTCAGTTTATAATCCCCGAGCTAATGGTCTAGCTGAGGCTTTCACCAAGACCTTGACGAAGATCGTAAAGAAGACGGTGTCCCGAAACAAGAAAGACTGGCACGAGAGACTGCAAGAAGCTCTTTGGGCGTATCGAACTACATTCAAAACGGCCACAAACACAACGCCATACGCATTGGTATTCGGCACGGAAGCAGTACTCCCTCTCGAAATAGAGCTACCTTCTCTACGAGTGGCAATCCACTACGAGCTGACGGACGAAGAAAATGCTCACCTTCGGCTTGAGGAGCTTGATGCCCTTAATGAAACCCGGCTCATAGCGCAACAAAATCTGGAGGCTTACAAAGCAAAGATGACGCGCTCATATGAAAGATTGACCAGGCCGAGGACATTCCGCCAAGGCGAACTCGTGCTAGTGGTTAAAAGACCTATGATCCCCAATCGCGCCAAACGGGGAAAATTTGAGCCGAACTATGAAGGCCCGTACATCATAGACAAGGTCTATCAGGGTGGAGCCTATCTACTCATGGATATGCACGGTGAAAGACCTTTCAGACCAATAAACGGTCGCTTCCTGAAGAAATACCACGCTTAACGGGTCAAGCCTAGGTCAATGATAGATGACGACGACTATGCCCACTCGCTATCTTCCTAAGCCTGAACTCTATAAGTAGTAACCGGCCTTCTTCAACAACGGACCGAAACGTCCTTAAACTAACAACGGACCACTATGTCCTAAAACTAGTCGTTGACCGAGATGTCGATAAACTACGATGGGTTGCAACATCTCAAAACCGATAAAAAAAAGGTATGTCCATAAGCAAAATGGGCACGGATGAAAACCCGAAAGGGCTCCGTGAGTAAAAACAGCAGGGCTGCCGGCGAGTGTTTGTGAAAACCTGAAAGGGCGCAACCTCGTTAGAAAAAAAGGGGGGAAACGGTATGTCCATAAGCAAAATGGGCAAGGATGAAAACCCGAAAGGGCTCCGTGAGTAAAAACAGCAGGGCTACCGGCGAGTGTTTGTGAAAACCCGAAAGGGCACAACCTCGTTAAAGGACACTTGCAGGGTCCTCACGACCTTGTAAGGAGAAACCACCTGCGTGAGATCCTTACGACTCACAGGGGAGCAACACACTTAGGAGTCTTCACGATTCCTAAGGAGAAATTACACTCGCGAGATCCTCACGACTTGTAAGGAGAACTCTCTTATGGGACCCTCACGGCTCATAAGATTTGAAAGTCTTAAGTTACAGAAACCTGAACCTGTTCTTAAGCAAACCCCCCCAACCTTCGATATTGCCCTACAAGCGGCTCGTACCGACCCTTGTATACAATCCAGGGACGTGAATAAACATTTCACTAACCGAGTCCCATCCGTGACTAGGGATATGTTCATCCGATGAACAACCCTTGTAAGTCCTCTCGACTTATAAGGAGAAAACCCTTTTGTAAGATCTTTATGACTTACAAGAGAACATGCACTTAGGAATCCTCACGATTCCCAAGGAGAAAACACACCTACAAGATCCTCATGATTTGTAGGGAGAAATACCTTTGTGAGACCTTTACGGCTCATGAAGTCAAAAGGCTTAGTCGACAGGACCCTTGACCCTGTTTACTAAGCCACCTTTGTTCAACATCGACAGAGGCAAATAATGATTCGCTCCTGGCAATATCCCAGTTGTAGCGGTGCTAATGCCGAAATCGATATCTAATCCCAAGCTTGCGGCGAAAAGCCAGCAAGCCACACATGCATATGAAATAGCCGAAATGATGGGGCAACTTGCAATAAAAAGCAGCAAGTAAAAATGTATGCATGAAAAATAGCCGAAATGATTGGGCAACTCGCAATAAAAAGCAGCGAGTAAAAATAAAATAAATAGCCGAAATGATTAGGCACCGCTTAAAATAGCCGAAATGATGGGGCAATCGCGACCTTCGCGATATAAAAGCTGAAATGATAGAGCATCGCGGAAAAAGAAATAAAATAAAAATGAAATTTTTGCCCTACAAGTGATGTTACATCAATCTCTGTATACAATCCAGGGGCGCAAACAAAGAAGGGGTCATACTCTTCCCCCAGGTTTCATCAAAAGAAGAAGCCAAATCTCGACGAGCCATAAAGATCGTCTCAACATTCGTCTGACCGCGGACACAACATCAAGCAAAGCGGAACAGCGGCAACTCCCAGTTCCATGATTCGGCGCTGTACAGATCACCGAAAGTCAAATCCCAACCCCGTGAAATGCGGATATAATCAACAAAATTCCTGGTCACGTGGAACGCGGATAACGTCACTCTTTGACCCCGTAGAAAACGTCCAGAGCGGAGCCTGGTCTTCGCAGAACACGGCAGTGAACCCGTAGAAAGTATCCAGAGCAAAATTCCTGGTCACATGGAACGCGGATAACGTCGCTCTTTACCCCGCGGAAAACGTCTAGAGCGGAGCCTAGTCCTCGCCAAACACGGCAGTGAACCCGTATGAAGCATCTAGTGCAAAATTCCTGGTCACGTGGAACGCGGATAACGTCACTCTTTGACCCCGTATGAAGCATCCAGAGCGGAGCCTAGTCCTCGCCAAACACGGCAGTGAACCCGTGTGAAGCATCTAGTACAAAATTCCTGGTCACATGGAACGCGGATAACGTCACTCTTTGACCCCGTGGAAAACATCCAGAGAAGAGCCTGGTCCTCGCAGAACACGGCAGTGAACCCGTAGGAAGCATCCAGAGCAAAATTCCTGGTCACGTGGAACGCGGATAACGTCACTCTTTGACTCAGTGGAAAACGTATAGAGCGGAGCCTAGTCCTCGCCGAACACGGCAGTGAACCCGTGTGAAGCATCTAGTGCAAAATTCCTGGTCACATGGAATGCGGATAACGTCACTCTTTGACCCCGTGTGAAGCATCCAGAGCGGAGCCTAGTCCTCGCCAAACACGGCAATGAACCCGTGTGAAGCATCTAGTGCAAAATTCCTGGTCACGTGGAACGCGGATAACGTCACTCTTTGACCCCGCGAAAAACGTCTAGAGCGGAGCCTAGTCTTCGCCAAACACGGCAGTGAACCTGTGTGAAGCATCTAGTGCAAAATTCCTGGTCATGTGGAACGCGGATAACGTCGCCCTTTGACCTCGTGGAAAACGTCCAGAGCGGAGCCTAGTCCTCGCAGAACATGGCAGTGAACCCGTGGGAAGCATCCAGAGCAAAATTCCTGGTCACGTGGAACGTGGATAACGTCACTCTTTGACCCCGTGGGAAACGTCCAGAGCGGATCCTGGTTCTCGCAGAGCACGGCAGTGAACCCGTGTGAAGCATCCAGAGCGGAGCCTAGTCCTCACCGAACACGGCAGTGAACCCGTGTGAAGCATCTAGAGCAAAATTCCTGGTCACGTGGAACGTGGATAACGTCACTCTTTGACCCCGTGGGAAACGTCCAGAGCGGATCCTGGTCCTCGCAGAGCACGGCAGTGAACCCGTGTGAAGCATCCAGAGCGGAGCCTAGTCCTCACCGAACACGGCAGTGAACCCGTGTGAAGCATCTAGAGCAAAATTCCTGGTCACGTGGAACGTGGATAACGTCACTCTTTGACCCCGTGGAAAACGTCCAGAGCAGAGCCTGGTCCTCGGAGAGCACGGCAGTGAACCCGTGTGAAGCATTCAGAGCAAACATTGGACTGTGGAGTCCTTAAAATCCACGGACTATGATGTCCTTAACCTCGACCGCAATGTCTTAAAACTAACGATCAACCATGATGATTCTAGACTGATTTTACCTTGGTTCAAGGGTACATCTCGTCATTCCTTTGATATTTGGCATTGTAATTCCTCAACGTCTTCAAAGAGATGACGGGTCCCGGTAACCACACATTTCGTGGACTGTGGAGTCCTTAAATCCACGGACTATGATGTCCTTAACCTTGACCGTGATGTCTTAAAACTAACATCGGACTGTGGAGTCCATAAATCCACGGACTATAATGTCCTTAACCTTGACCGTGATGTCTTAAAACTAACATCGGACTGTGGAGTCCTTAAATCCACGGACTATGATGTCCTTAACCTTGACCGTGATGTCTTAAAACTAACATTGGACTGTGGAGCCCTTAAACCCATGGACTATGATGTCTTTAACCTTGACTGCGATGTCTTTAAACTACGGTACTCTGGAAAAACATCTCAAAGAAACCCCTGACCCCGTGAAATACGGATCAGGGTGACCGCACCCAGCACTTGCGGATCCTCACGGCCTGTAGGGAAGAAAACTCTCTTGCGAGATCCTTACGACTCCCAATGGAAAACCCGCTTAAGGATCCTCACGATGCTTAAGAAAAACTCACCTACGGGATCCTCTCGACCTGTAGGGAGAAAAACTCTTTATGAGACCCTTACGGCTCATAAAGCTCAAAAGTCTTAGGAAGCAGATCTTAACCCTGAATCCTAAGCCATCACTACCCTGTAAGGAGACCAAGATAAATTATTCGCAGAACACATTCAATAAGAAGAGACACGCCATTGAAAAAAAAATATGTCTTTTATTCATGAACCAAAATGGATGCAAAGTACAATTCATAAAAAAAACAAAAAGAATATACTCTCATTCGGGAGTATGTACAAAAAAGAAGGAAAAGATGCAAGTCTTCAAGCCGGCGGGCGATTTAGCAGTTTTACTAGCTCATCCTTCTTTTGCTGGATCACGGCTTCATGATTCAGTATCGCCAGAAGACGGGCCTCCGCCTGAGCCTGCAGAGCCTGATACAAGGCGAGCCGGCCTTCGAGCTCTTTCTCAGTAGCCTTGTGAGCCTCGACCCTTTCGCGAGTGAACACGGCAGCCTTATCAAGAGCCACCACCTCTTTGATAGACTCTTGAAGTACCCGCCAGAGTTCATACGCTTTATTTGCTTTGGCTGTAAGGCTGGTTTGAAGCTCGCTCAGTGCCTTAGAGGCCAGCTCCCTTTCTGAGAATTTGCGGCCGAGCCTCTTCTCGCATGACACCATATTTGCCGCGCAACGCGCTATCAGCCCCCGCAAGTCCGCCTTTGCAGCCACGGCCTCCGAGGAAAGGCGGGAACACTCAAGTGCGTGCAAGCAAGCCTCCACCTGCCGACAGAACTCCACCCAGACTCGCACCACCTCTTCGCTATGGTAGGTGGCAAGAAAAGGAAGAGAACCGTTAGCCTCGGCAGCAAATGCTTTAGCTGTGGTTGCGCTGCCAGCACGAAGCTCCTCGATCAAAGATGACAGGAAGACAAGGCTTAATTGGGCCAAGCGTTCTGAAGCTCGTAGAGCATAAGGGCCGGGCGGCATGGCGATACGCGATTCCAACGCTATGGGGGATGGCAAGGCTGTTCAGATTTGAAAAATGTCAGTAAAACTCTTAAGCAAAGGAACAAGTAGGACTATATTGAAATGTCACTTACCTACGGTCATGCAAGTAGGAGCTGAAGGTTCCCCTGGCCCTTCGAGGACCTCAACCTCGTCATCGGCCTCCAAAACTGCAGAGAACATCAATGTCAGTACGCAAAATAACAACGATGCTATAAGAAATGATGAACGACACTAACCTTGTCCAGATGAGAGGACGATGCGTTGAGGGGATATCGCCTGCGGAGCTGCCATCTCCAGCAGACGCTGAAACGATTGCCGGGGAGACAGATCAGCAATAGAGGCCGCCAGCCCGCGCAATTCTGAAAAAACAAAAGAGTTCAGACAACGGAAAGATTGCTAATTTAAAATGCAGAAGGTTACCTTCAACACTCCTCCCATTCTGAGCCGGGGGGATAGCGGCTTCAACGGCCTCCGCCATGACCTCGGGCTCCAACAAAGGGAGGGTAGTCCCGACTACCTCTCTTCCAGCCTATGGGCCGCCCTTAGGAAGAGTCATTGGGGCGGCGACCACCAAAGGAGCTTCCCCCAAAGGAGCAAGCGCTCCATGATCAAGAACTGCCACTGGAGGCTCTATTGTAAGAGGAGCAGCCTTGTCAGCCCCCTCCACATCGAGCAATGCTTCATCGGGAATGTTGAGAGGCTTTAGCTTCAATAAGCCCGTAGGGACCTACCCCATCGTCGAAGATTCTGCAAAATTCACACAAGAATAAGGATACATACATACAGGCGTAAACAATCTGAAAAGCTGCAAAGAAGAACAAAAACATACCAATGCACAGGGAAGCCTTCAATATGGCTTCTTCAAGCCGATGCTCCTTCTCAAGGAGGCGTGCTTGCCGGGGTTCGAGGGCAGACTCATGGCCGCCGGTCCATAAAGAAAGCGCGTCCGCTGCATCCTCTGAAGCAGCCTGCTTTAGGGCCCTTTCCCCCTATTCCTCCAAAGGGCCGATAAACCGCCGCCGGATCCACGAGGGGTCTTCGTAAAAGATTACAGCAGGATAGGGCTTCTTTGGAACCCTGGCGTTCTGAGACGCATCTTTGGAACGTCTTATAGCCTCAGCCAACTGTGCGGCTTCCTCGGCGGTCGAACTCGGGAAAAGTAGTCCAGCATCTGATTCCTGCAGGGCCAACGGTTTATCCTCAAGAATGGGCTCAGACTCTATTAATAAGTCGAGCAAGTTGGTGGCCACCTTCCTTCGACGCTTGGACCCAGAGCCGATCGCCGAAGACGACCGCTTCCTTCCCCGTGGAGCCTTAGTGCGACGCCGGCCCACGTCACCCTCAACACCCTCATCCTTGTCACCCTCACTCGGTGCCACAACCGAGGATGACACCGCCATTGTCGATGCCACGGGAGGCGGTGCTGCCGCGGGTGGTGGTGCTGCTACCGAAGCCCGTTTACCCCGTGACCAGGTACCTAGGGGCATACCAGCTGTTGGGGTAAGATCCACCCCCGACTCTCCCGAAATAAGTGCGATACCGGTATCCCTCAGAGGAAAGCGGACCGGGGCGTGCGGTCGCAGCGTAGCTCCTGTAGCTGGAACTTGAGTAGGGGCAACGTGGCTAAGAAATACCCTTCTTTCTTCAATAATAATCGGGTTGACCCGATGGAGATACCAGCCCATGAACGACCCTACGCATCGGGGCATATAATCAGCATCGGGGATCATGAACTGGGAACCGGTGTTCAGCCTCACAAAATGATGGGCGGCATCTCGAACGGCCTCGAGCGAAGGAACCGGCGCGACTGTGAAAGCCTCAAACGGGACGCCCTGATCGTAACCAAGCTGCCGGGAAAAGCGATGCGGATTGTACCGCATGAAAAGGGCTGCGCTATCCTGACGGAATACCAGGTAGTCCGGTCTGATTGCGTATAAGTGCACGGCCTCCCGAGGTCTCAAAGAGGGTGCGTTATCTTTTGACCGGTCCCAAAGCGGCTGAGCTGAACCCGAGGAAGAAGATAAGACCCGATCAGTAAATACTAACCCGCCAGCAGTAGCATAGGGAGAAATCAACGCCCGAATGGCCCCGAATTGAGTCGGGTCAGCGGCAGAAGCATCCACCAATCGCATAAGTCGCGGAAAGGGGTAAGCATCATAAAACGCAGGCCTCTGATGCATAGCAAAAGCACCCAAGATGTGCATTTCGATCCAAGACGTGAAGTAGTGAAGCGAAAAGTTTACCACATCTACGCCAGGGGTGGAAGTATTAGCTGCAGCGCCTAACCCGTGATAAAGATGCGCCAATGCCGGGATGCCAATGGCTAGCCGCGTCCCCTCAGCTATACGGTGAGCCGGATAGATGACTGAAACTCTCATAAAGCGGCGATGCATAGGGATGACAAACCAGCTGAGCCAGACACTGATAAACCCAACGAAGAACGTCTCCTCATCCATGCCGGGAGCTGCAATGGATTCGAAAGACATCGGCGACATTATGGGGATGTAATACTGCGGTAGATCTGATTCATTGGTCGGCAGCTTCTTCGGACCAAACCCAAAGGGGTCTTTGATATTTGCGAACTTCGGAGCTGTCTTTAACAGGATGTCCTCGCGAAGGAAGCAGGCAATGAAGCTCTTAAAAGTAACGCCCTGCTCCTCAGATTCGGTGAACAATCGGTCAAAGATACCCAGCGCCTTGATCAAACTGGGATGCTTGTGGCGCACGGCGTTCTCAGCAGACAGGCCATCAACCGGTGCAGGCTCGGGCTCAAAGACATACTCGTCAGGAGGCAGCAACTCTTCATACAGTGTACCCCTGATTGGCAATCCCGAGATTTCATAAAATTCTGCCAGAGAGATCGAGACCTCGCGGTCTCCTAGAAGAAAAGTGTTAGTGGGGAGGTTCCACTAGTTCAAAAACGCTTTAACCCACCAGACATGCGGAGATTGGTAGTGGAAGAGCGACGCATATATCGCCTGGTAAAGCCCGACCTTCTGCAGCCGCGCACGATGAGCAGAAAGGATGTAACGAGCCTAGAGGAGGTAGGCCGTGGGGTGTCGAGGAGTGAGCCCTATCTTATAAATCTATCCCCATGGGTGGGCCTCACCCTGGCAAATACGTCGTCCCAGGATATCTATAGCTGGGATCGGATGGTTCGGGATACCGGATGTCGAAGGCTCGAGCCGTCCCGTTGGAGTCCAATTTGGTATCTCTACAGCGAAAACCGTCCTCGGAGGGTCCATCGGCAAGAACAGGAAAGTGGGCTCTGTCGGCACTTCACAGAGGAAACTCCAGCGACCCCGGATAATATGGCTATACCAAGTTCCCCATAAAAGTAAGCTAGTGCAGTTTGGGTCATGAGCCCGGATCATCGCCATCGCTTCCTCATCAGATGATGACTGAGGAAAAGAGGCCTCCGAGCGAGTGAAGGGAAAGCACGGAACAGAAGCCATCGCACCTGAAACAAAGTAAGGGAAAACTGTCAAAAGTGAAGCCAGCAATATATATATATATATATATATATATATAAGCATAAATGTATGAAGACAGTTGAAGAAAGCGACAGAGGACTTGTTTGGTAGGACCATTAGTTACAAAGCATGTGGGTCCCACGAAATCAAGTTGACGGCTGGCTAATGATGAGGCACAACAATTATAGTGAGACAAAGGGAATATTCTAATCAAATAGGCAGTGGATTTCAAGTGACCCTACACATTCCCTTAAAAGACAAATCCATCTTGGGCTTTGTGATGAATCAAACAGAATCAAGGGAATTAAATTCCCAAAGACCAACAGTGCAAACTTCTTCTGAGTTGTGAAGAAGATGGCTCAGGGCAGGAAAACCTATGAAGTTCTTTAGGAAGAACTTAGTTCTTCGTAAGAATTAAATTCCTTTTTGAAAAAGGGAATTAAATTCCCAGAAAAGTTCTGTTCCAGAGCCGAAGCTCCTTGGGGATGGAATTAAATTCCATAAAAAGCAACTAACATCATCATCTCCCTAATGATTAGAGAAACCCTAAAAGGTCTACTGTTTGAAGATTAAATAGTTTTCTGTTTGAAGAAAAATGGGTTCTTGTTAAAAAGGGTAAAAACCCTTGCTATGGATTTAAAATCCAGAGAGTTATGAAAGTGCCTCGATCGTTCAAAGATCACTACCTGAAGAGATGGGTCTTCCCTGAACAGAGTTAAACTCTGAAGATTGTGGGGCAGAGAACTAAGCTCTGGAAGAGGAGAATTAAATTCTCAAAGGAAAAAAGTTAGCAAAGGAGGAAGATGAAAAGTGGAGGCGCTTCTGAAAAGACGTGGGCATTTCTAGGATGGGATGGAAAATGTTTCATCTACCCTACTCCCAAGGCAGATCCAACGGTCACAATAGTGACAGCGTTGCACTCACGTGCTGACACGTGAGAACAACGTTGTGGGGGCATTTGTTCCCTGATTAAAAATCAGGAAAAAGCTTCAGAGGAAGCATCACGTGCTAGCACGTGACCAGCGGTCAAATGTTGGCACGTGACGTTTAAAGCAGCGGCACAGAGCAAGCACAGAAGAGAAGTTCATTAAAGGGGTCACGTGCCTACACGTGACCGAGGGTCACGTGGCCGCACGTGACTGGCTTTAAAAGCCCTGCTGTTCAACAGAATTAAATTCTGAATAAGATCACTTAAATCTTTCTAAAATAGAGAAGAATTATGTGAAACCGTTGGATTAAAAAAATCCGAGGGTGATTAAATATCACCAATTTATGGAAAAATCTTGGACATGAAAAGATTTCCCCCTAAATCTAACCGAAATAACAAAAGAATATCTTTGGATTTAAAATCCAACGGTGAATAAAATTCACCTAATGATTTAAAGGCCCGGATCAATGATGAAAGTAAATCAAATCTCTCAATAAACAAATCAAATCTTTCAATCAAAGATTCACTAAACAGATTGATTCTTTTCCTTCTCCTATAAATAGGTGCCAAGGGAGAGAGTTAAAAAAAAATTAAAAAAAAGAAGAAAAGAAAAGAGAGAGAGAGAGATAGAGCCTTGGAGTCTTGAAAATTCAGAAGGAAGAATTTGATTCTCTGCAAAGAAAAACCTTAGGTAAGAAAAGAGAGGCTTCAAAAAGAGAATTTAATTCTCAAAAGAGTTTAACTCTTCTATAAAGAAAAGAACTTAGTTCTTTCTCTGGTTGAAGATCTGCAAAGTGCACATCTCCCCATAAATTGAGAATTTAATTCTCATTGGGTTGAGATCCTGTCATGCAGATCTAAAACATAGAGGAGGAATTGAGTTTTGAGAATTTAATTCTCACAAGAGTTATAGGAATTTAATTCCTTTGAGACAAAATTAGGGTTTAACCCTATATTATAGGAATTTAACTCCTTCAAAATGGACAGAACTAGGGTTTAACCCTAATTGAGAACTTAATTATCTCAAACTCACAAGAATTTAATTCCCTTAAAAAAGAAACTAGGGTTTCACCCTATGCCAGAATTTAATTCTTTACATATATGGGGAATTTAATTCCTACAGAAAAGAAATTAGGGTTTAACCCTATCTAAGAATATAATTCTTCAAAAGAAAGTAGGAATTTAATTCCTTTAAAGTTATTGTTAGGGTTTAACCCTATGAAGAATTTAATTCTTAAAAAGATAAAGAGATCTTCAAACATGCAAAGAACCAGAGTCACGTGCTACCACGTGACCCCTGTAAAGATCCACAGAAAAGAACTTTGAGGAAACGCCTCACGTGCCCCACGTGACCCCTGAAGCATACAAAGAAAAAGCAAAAGAAACAGAAGCTATGGGCGCTCTCACGTGCTACAACGTGACCCCTTGGCAAAAGCTTTAACAGACAAATACCCAAATTCCCATCACGTGACAGCACGTGATGCTCCAAAGTATTCAATACTTTCGGCAGAACAAGATAAGGGGAATCAGGGCGCTCTCACGTGTCCACACGTGACCCTTCTCTCTCCTTAGTGCTTAACACTAATATGAGATCTTTGTTCCCAGTGTTTAACACTGATTTTCTTAGTGTTTAACACTAATTTGAAAACTCTATTCCCAGTGTTGACACTAATTTGAAAACTCTATTTGCAGTGTTTAACACTGATTTGCTTTAGTGTTTAACACTAATTTGAAAACCTTATTTCCAGTGTTTAACACTGTTAAATGTTAGTGTTTAACACTAATTTGAGAATCACAACTTTTCTTTAGTGTTTAACACTAATTTGACAACTTCACTTCCAGTGTTTAACACTGTTGTTTGCTAGTATTTAACACTAATTTGGGGGATTATATTTTCAGGGTTTAACACTGATTATCTTTTAGTGTTTAACACTAATTTGCTAATCTTATTTCCAGTGTTCAACAATGTTGGTCTTTAGTGTTTAACACTAGCTTTAGCCCAATTGGCTAATTTTCTAGAGGCAAAGCCTCTCTTGCAATTGGATATGTCTAATGGACCAATAGAGGGCCAATATTCTAAACATGATTGGACTTAGCCCAAAATGGCCATAAGTCCTCAATCCAGACTCAACTGAGCTAATGTGCTCATAACCTAATGAATTGGTCTTGGTTCCAAATTGGACTATAGATCACTTAATCTACTTTGGTTCAAGGGTACATCTCTTCACTCCTTTGATACTTGTCGTTGTAATTCCTCAACGTCTTCAAAGAGGTGACGGGTCCCGACAACCACACATTGATACGGACTGTGGGGTCCTTAAACTCACGGACTATGATGTCCTTAACCTTGACCTTAATGTCTTAAAACTAGCGCCGGACTGTGGAGTCCTTAAATCCTCGGACTATGATGTCCTTAACCTTGACCGGGATGTCTTAAAACTAACAACGGACTATGATGTCCTTAACCTTGACCGTAATGCCTTAAAACTAGCGCCGGACTGTGGAGTCCTTAAATCCTCGGACTATGATGTCCTTAACCTTGACCGGGATGTCTTAAAACTAACAACGAACTATGAGGTCCTTAATCTTGACCGTGACGTCTTAAAACTAACGCCGGACTGTGGAGTCCTTAAATCCTCGGACTATGATGTCCTTAACCTTTACCGCAATGTCTTAAAACTAACATTGGACCGCAATGTCCTTAAACTACCTATCGACCGCAATGTCACTAAACTAAACAATAGGGCCCCTAATTGCTTTCTTGTTGGATCTAAACGATCCCGTTAAGTTGATCTTAGTCTAAAAACTAGACTAACGTATCCTTAACAAACGTTTAAGTTGATCTTAGTCTCAAATGGGGCTAACGTATCCTTAAACCCAAACCCCCAAACCCAAATCTAAGATAATACGGATTTGGACTAGTCCACGCCCTACGGGCGACGATATAACTCAGTCTCCGTATACAATCCACGGGCAACCAAACACAAAACAAACACATACGACATGAAGTGATCACATGGAGAAGGAGAAAGTTGTTACCGCAATGCGGTAGCGTAATTAACTGCAGGGGTTTGCGCCTGCAGAGAAGAGCGTCCCCACAATCAAAAACCCCTCAAGCGAGGGGGAATCTGACGAAGTCGGCTATATCGGCCGCATCCGTTTAAACCTTCGATACATGGTACCATAAATCAATTTGGCATCTTCGGAGAGGTGGACGGATAGCACCAATTAGCATCTGCTCCGAATCTCAGGCAAGACGTCCTTGCGTCGTGCCGTCTTTCGGAGGGGAACAAAGCAGTCTTCGAGAGGATGTCCTATTGCTCGGTGATAAGAGCAATAGTCTGGGTGGGAGATCTCGTTCGCTTCCTCGGGGTGCTCGGGCTCCGGGAGTGTCATCATCCGATGTTTCATGACAAGATCGAATATCTTCTTTGTCTTGTCTTGGGGAAAAGAATATTTTCGACCCATCTTCTTTATAAGAGACGGATCCCGGCTGCTCGATTCTTGATTGCGTGACTTCTCAGACCCGCTTTGCCGTTGTCGAATGTTTTTTCCATTCTTTGGTTTATTTTTGCCTCCGCGCCGGGTCTTTTATATGACGGGATGGCGACGAGGAGCATTGTCATTCTCCACGGCCTGCTGAAGGAGGCATTGCGTCCTAGCTTTCTTATAAATGGCCATTTCGCGGCTATAGTCATCCCGGAATTTTTTACCCGCTTCCCTTATCAGCTTGTCCATCTTTTCTTCAAACGACGGACTTGGCATTTTTATGGCGGGACCTCGTTTTGGTTCAGGGTTAGCGTCTTTTAACAGAACATCTCCTTCTTCATCAAAGTCATGTATAACGCAGCAGTCATGGAATCGTTCCCGTCTTTTGGATTGAACATATCCAAGCCCGATCGTTTCCATTCTCCCATTGGGCAACTTTCGTTGATTTCCGGGGACGTTCCAGATCCTGTTATAGAACTGTGCTTATCGAGCAGTTTGCTTAAGGGGTACACCTTGGCGCCTCAATAGACTTTTTAATCCTTCTGTGTAGTATCTGGGCAGACGGATGGGCTAGATCTTGTCAAGTGTAGAATCGGCACCATACCAAGTTTCTTTTTCCACTTTGGTCTCCGTTGATCGATAAAAGAGGATCGCCTTTTCATCTCTTCGCCTGGGAGGGACGTAGAATGTTTGCAGTTCTTGCACACTATAGGTACCAAACTCGTCGAGCTCTTTGTAATGCTCTTGTAGAACCATGGTAATTTTCAAACTTCGATCATTATCAGTAAAGGCTTGAATTGATGGCCGAGCGGAAAATACAGTATTTACCTCATCTTCCGAATCGCTGCCGAAGATCAACATAGGAGTGGACGGTCTTGGCCTATTGCACTGGGACGGTCCTAAATAAACTATTTCTTCTTCCTCCTCGGTATCACTCCCGAAGACCGGAATAGTAGTGATGGCTTTGTTCTTCGGTTTGTGACATCTTTCCGTGTCCTCGAAATCCGGTAAGAAGTATTTTGCATCTTCGTACTTTCGGACTTCATTCACGGAGAATGGGTTCAACTCCCCCGTCATAGTGTACTCGAAACCATCCTTGAAATACTTCATACACTGATATTGTGTAGAAAGGATGATATTGTACTTGTGTAACCAAGGCCTGCTGAGCAAAGCGTTGTAGCAAGTCTTGGCGTCAATGACATAAAACTTGATGTCCGTGACAAGCAGCCCAAAGCGTAGTGTCAATATTACAGACCCAAGCATCCGTGATGACTGGGAGTCAAACCCGGAGATGGTGATTTTATCACGAGTGAGGTGCTGAACGCTCATGCAGATTTCCTTCAACACTCTCACATTGAGGAGATTGACGGAGGACCCATTATCAACCAGGATTTTGCCTATCTTGATATCATGACAATATCCGAAGACGTAAAGGGGACGGTTATGCTCACACGTCCTGAGGAGGAGATCTTCATCGCCGAAGGTGATATCGGCTGTGTGCACTTCTTCCAGTTCGTCTTTCATCTTTTCTTCGGCAAGAAAAGCTTGAAATTGCTCGGGCTCTTGTAGTGCCTTGATCAAAGAATCTCTCGCCTCTTTGGATAGCAGAAGGGCATCGAGAATGCTGAGCTAAGAGGGTATCTTCCTCAGGTGTGCCAGAATGTTGTAATCCACCTTACTTTTCTTAGGCGGGTCCTTGGCTGCCAACTCTTCGACGACTCGATCATCAAGGGCGATATCCTCAGGGACTTTTTCCTTCCCCTTATCCTTTTTGTTCGAGCCCTTATTTGCAGGTCCGAGATTCTTTTCAGGTAATGTGCGATTGCGCAGCTGAATGTTCTTGCAGCTCTTCGGTCCTTCCACTTTTCCCGAGGTGGATTCTTTAAAGAGAGGGCCAAGAGTCATTTCTTCGTCAGAGTCGCTTCCGAAGGTGAGAACTTATGATCCCTCAGCGTTGACCATGTGACATTTGCTGGCAGTTCTCTTATGCTCCTCGGTCGTATTTCTTTGCTCCCGACGAGTTTTGCGCTTCATCCGCTTGAAATGTTGCCGGTGGGCAACATATCCCTGCCACCATCTTTTAAAAGCGTTGCACTCTTCGGTGGGGTGCGCAATATTTCGATGATATACGCAGTAGCTAGGATGTATTTCTTATTCACCAAGAATGTTTCCTTCGGAGGGTGGCAGCTTCATTCCCATCGATATAGCTTTGGCGAACCTCTTCCTCGTCTTGAACCTGCTTTTATTTACGGTGGACGTATTTCAATCTGGCGGGAGTGTTTCAACCCTTTCGTCCTGTCGCTGGCGTTTGGCTTTTTCAAATATGGCCATCTCACGCTCTCGAGTAGCTTTGCTTTTAAGAAGAGCCTCATCCAGAAATGCATCAATCATTTCGTCTGATGGCCCAAGAAGTTCCGGCTCAGGATTTGCCCCCAGTTTCTTTGTATAAGGAGCTTCTTCATTGTCTATCGACGGGTGAGAGATCACATGGCAACTTGCCACATAACCTTCAGATTCATCCGATGAGTCTTCTCCATTGTCATCATCTCCGTCCTCAAGGACATGGCTGAGAAATTCTTGGAGTGTGACTGGAGTCCGCGCTTTTTGATTATATTCTTCCAACGCGTCAATCTGTTTTTGCAGGTCCGTGCGCTTGTCACCATGCTTCCCTGGCTTTTTGGTCTTCTTCTTCTTCTTCGAAGATTTTGACGGCTGGGTGTGAGTGCTTTGGCTATCACCACCAATCTTTGGAGTTGGGCGCGGTTTCAGCATTCCCTCGATGATCTCGGGTTCCAGTGGATTTTTCCACCTGATCGCCGGGCATGTTTGGAGATCCTTCAGCATTCTTTTCGTCTTGGCTGAAAGAGCGACCACCCATGGAGCTTCTTCTATGAAAGAGCATGATGCCCCTGGTGTGTCCATCTTCTTGGGAGCGTGTGGCTGTGGTGGGTTCACCATCCAATTCTCAGACATGGCAAATTTGCCTTGTTGGTATTGATCTTCGATCCAGCCTTTAAAGACGAAACAGCCTTCAATTGGATGGCTCACCGCTTGATGGTAAAGGCAATAATTAGGATTATTAGCCTCGCCGTTTTGGATTCGGCAGATTGATGAGCCTGTTGCGCACCGCTAGTTCGAACAATCTCTTCATTTTGTCCCAGGGAAACGAATAAGAGCGCTTCATCTTCTCATTATAGAATTGCCGCCTCTCGTCTAGGCAATCAGTTAGTTTTGGGCCATTGGGATGCTGTTAAGTATTCACGACGAAGGTCGCTTTCCCTTTACCCTTTTCGTTCCGCGGCTCCGGCTTTGAAGGAAATGGTCTATGACCCATCTGGTCCATTTAGGCCAGTTTGTCGATCAAGAACTGGAACGTGGTCGGCTTGAAGAACATCATGAATTGGGAAATAGTTGCTTGAGGGTCAAGAGTGCCCACGAACATGCCCACTGCCGGCGCTTCCTCGATGCGCTGCTCACATTTTGACCATAAATTTCGCCATCGTATTGCGTACTGCACCCACGTTTCACCTGGCTTCACCCTGGCATTGATCAATGCCGTTATTGGGGTGCGTTCACTAGCACTCGTGAAACGCTGGGTGAATAATAACTCCATCTCTGCAAAAGTCTTAACGGAGTCGTTTGGAAGTTCAGAATACCACTCGAACGCCGTCTCCGACAAGCTACCAACAAACTGGCGGAGCAGAAGTTTATCATCACCTCCGGTGTTACCGCATAAGGCTCTAAATTGAGCGACATGCTGATGCGGATTTCCTGTCCCTTTATATACATGAAATTTAGGGATCGTATATCCGGGCGGGTACCTTATTTAGTCATACCATCCTGGATAAGGTCTTCCAGTCTTAACGACCTGCCCAGCCGCTTCGTTCGCCTGGTGAGCTCATATTTGCTGAGCAATGTAATCATCCAGAGCGGCCTTGGAGATGGTCTCCTCTTTGGCTGCCAAAAGAGCCTGAGGAGGGTTCGATGTCTCCCCTCTGTCATCTTCAACGATGATAGGGGGTCTTCAGCTGGAGGTTCCGGCTGTAACATCATCCCAGCCATGTCTTGGAACAAAAGAGCCATTCGTTTTATATTGGCTGCCTGCTCCGCAACCTCTTTTTCTTTCCTCTCGAGCATTCTTCGAAGGAACTCGGTATCAGTTTCTTGTTCCCGACGCTGCTCCGAGGTCTCTGGATTTTCTTTTGGCCCAGTGAGTGCGGCCATTGCAGTCAGCATCTCCTGAAGTTTCTGCTGCTGTTGTTCCTGAGCCTTCGTTATCGATCGGGTAAGCGGTCGATGACCTGTAGAAGCACGGCTTTCTTCTTTTCCGGAAGCCATATAAACGGTACGTATTACCATGCCCCCAGACTTGGGGCGTTTAGATTCGACGTCCTGGCGGTTTGCCGCAGTCACGAGGGCTTTCTATGGCTTCCTTCTCTTGTGAGCAGTTGAAGTCGAGGGGGCCGTTGCAGCGGGCACCCAGACGGATGACGTTTTCTGTGGTACCACGAGATGGTTCTTTTCTTGCTGAGCTTTGAGCTTCTTTGGCCGGCGAGAGTAGTCCTGGTTAATCACTGATTCCTGGACCTGTCGCCAGACTTTATAAATTTTGGAGGACAGCCGCTGAGGGGGCTGCTCCGTCTTATTTTCTGTAGTAATCTCCATAGGTGGAGGAGATCTCTTCAGCATGGCAATCGGAGAGTTCTTGCGAACCCTCTAAGCGGTTCAAAGCTATTCCCAGTTGGAACAGCAGCATTGATTTCCACCATGGGAGCTGGCGGAGTTAGCCCAGAGGGGGAGTTGCCGCCGGTCTTCCTTACTCGGTGCCAGTGGCGACGTCGAGCATGTTGTGCGGATGGGACTGTCTCAGCTGTAGGGGTGACTTCGTCATGTCCCCTGTGTTGGCGGCGTCAGCCTCTTAAAGACCGATGTCTGTTGAGAAGCAATGTCCAATCTGTCAAAGACAGACCTCTGGGCAGGGGAAGCAGTTTTGGGGACTTCTCCTGGAGCAGGAGCCGGGATGGCCAGCCTTGTGAAGACTGACTTCTTGGCAGAAGCAGCCTCTCCGATGATTTCGTCTGCTTGAGCCGGGATGGCTATCCGCTTAGGGATGGCTGCTTCAGATATCACGGGCTTGTTAGCGTTCTGGCCTAATCTGCTGAAAACTGAGGCAGTGGAGCTGGACGACCCGTTGAGAGGGGCCGTTGTAGTGGTAAGTCGATCAAAGACCGACTTCTTTGGGGCTTCTTGCGGTAGCATCGGGGCATTGAAGCTTATGGGTGGGCTCATAATCCCAAAGAACAGCCCAGTGGTGGCCTGAGTTACTTGGTCCACCGGCATCGTGAACAGGGAGGCCGCCTAGGGCCCGTAAGTTACACCTCCAGATGAGGCGAAACGGGAGTTGCAATTGCAGCTAGAGCATTTTGTGCAGGTAGAAGCCATCGATCTTTCGTTTTCTGCACAGAGCAAGACACCAAACCTTAGTATCTCGAATCCAGGGGCAACCATATCAAACCGCAATTCGTTCGCGAACACGACACACGAAGTGTAGAGTGGAAAGAGGAAAAGGTCCCACCGGGCGTGCCAGAATCTGTTCCCCACCGAAAATAGGAGACGCAATAAACGTCTCGCCTGAATTTCGGGGCAGATGCTAATTGGTGCTATCCGTCCACCTCTCCGAAGATGCTAAGTTGATTTATGACATCATGTATCGAAGGTTTAAACGGATGCGGCCGATGTAGCAGACTTTGTCAGATTCCCCCTCATTTGAGGGGTTTTTGATTGTGGGAACGCACGTCCCTGCAGGCGTAAGCCCCTGCAGCTAATTACGCTACCGCATCGCAGTAACAACTTTCTCCTTCTCTATATGGTCACTTTGTGTCGTGTGTGTTTGTTTTGTTTTTGGTTGCCCGTGGATTGTATACGGAGACTAAGTTATGTTGTCGCCCGTAGGGTGTGGATTAGTCCAAATCCGTATTTTCTTAGATTTGGGTTTGGGGGTTGGGTTTAAGGATATGTTAGTCTTATTTGGGACTAAGATCAACTTAAATGTATGTTAAGGATACGTTAGTCTAATTTTTAGACTAAGATCAACTTAACGGGATCGTTTAGATCCAACAAGAGAGCATTTGGGCTCTGCTGTTTAGTTTAGGGACTTTGCGGTCCATTGTTAAGTTTAAGGACATTAGGTCCAAGGTTAAGGAAATCATAGTCCATGAGTTTAAGGACCCCACAGTCCAGTTTAAAGACATCATAGTCTGTGAAATGTGTGGTTGTCGGGACCCGTCACCTCTCTGAAAACGTTGAAGGATTACAACGACAAATATCAAAGGAGTGAAGAGATGTACCCTTGAACCAAAGTTGATTTAGAGATCTATAGTCCAACTTGGAACTAAGATCAATTAATTAGATTATGAGCACATTGGCTCAGTTAAATCTGAATTGAGGACTTATGGCAAATTTGGGCTATGTCCAATCAAGTTTGAAATGTTGGCCCTTTGTTGGGCTATTGAACATTTGCCTGGGTTCAGCCCCTCATTATTTAGCAATGCTAAACAAGATTTTGAAGGCTCTGATAACATTTTTTCTTTGAGCATTAAACATTATAGCTCTGGATTTTAAGGCTCATTTGAAGGGGATATTTGCCTCTGGAAAACTTAGCCAATTTGGGCTAAGCTGGTTTTAGAATAGTGTTAAACACTAAAGGACATCTGGCGGTTACGTATCCTTACGTGATGTATTTTAAAACAGCGTTAAACACTGGAGACAAAATGCTCAGAATAGTGTTAAACACTAGAAAGGAAGGGGTCACGTGGGGACACGTGAGGCGCCTGAAGATGGGGCCAGACCTCCTTTATTTTACTCTCAAAAACTGCAAATAAATGTTAAACACTTTTGATCTTCTGGCCATCACGTGTTGGCACGTGATGTGTATCTATGTATTGATTATTAAAGTATTTATTAGGGGTCACGTGAGGACACGTGAGAGCGCCCAAATTCAGTACTGCCTTTGCCTTTTTTCTCTTTGTTTTGAAGGTCACGTGGGAGCACGTGAGGCATTGCCTCTGGGCTAATTCCTTCTTATTTTGAGGAGTCCATTTAAGGGTCATGTGGGGGCACGTGACCTAGTCTTGTTCGCACTTTTCTGCTCATTGAGAATGGGGGTCACGTGTCACCGCATGACCAAGTTTTTTTACATGCATGGAGAGCTTTAAGTCTCTTATTTTAAGAATTAAATTCTCTGTAGGGTTAAACCCTAATTCCGTTTTAGGGGAATTAAATTCCTATGTATGTGGAAGAATTAAATTCTTATGTAGGGTTAAACCCTAATTTCATTTAGAGGAATTAAATTCTTATGAATTTGGGAAGAATTGAATTCTCATGCAGGGTTGAACCCTAGTTTTATTTGGAGGAATTAAATTCCTATGAAATTGAGAGAATTAAATTCTAATATAGGGTTAAACCCTAGTTTTATTTGGAGGAATTAAATTCCTATGAATTTGGGAGAATTAAATTCTCTAAACTCAATTCTCCCTCTAAGTTTTGGATCTGCATGGCAGAATCTCCCCGATGAGAATTAAATTCTCAACTTGTGGGGAGATTTGCTTCTGCAGATCTTCAACCAGAGGAAGAACAAAGTTCTTTTTCAGAAGAGTTAAACTCTTAGATTGAGAATTAAATTCTCTTTTTGTTTTATGAAGCTTAGATCTCTTTCCCCTTTCTCACCTAGGGTTTCTTTTCTTGAGAATTAAATTCTCCTCTTTTTTCTTTCTGTTATTGTTTTTTCTCCAGAAAATCAAGATTCCAAGGATCCCAAGATCACCCCTTCTCTTCTCTTCTTGGCTTCTATTTATAGGAGAAAGAAAAGAATCAATTTGTTTAGTGAATCTTTCATTGAAAGATTTTGATTGTTTTTGTAACTAACATGATCTTTTGGATCACTCAGTGAACTTTATTCACAGTTGGATTTTTAATCCAGAAGATATTCTGTTTGTTATTCTTGGTGAATTTTAGGGAAATCTTTCCTTGTATAAAATCTTTCCATAAATTGGTGATTTTTAATCACCATTGGATTTTTAATCCAACGGTGCTCTATTTTTACAGAGCACCATCTTTTTTGTTTGGAAAGATTTAAAAAAATATTTTCCCAGTTATGGTTTTTGATTTCCCTTAATTAGAATTTAATTCTATTAATTCAGAAGGCTTTTAAAAGTCTATCACGTGTTAGCACGTGATCCCTTTATTTGATTATTAAATAGAATTTAATTCTATAGATTAAAGAGTTTAGGAGCCCATCACGTGTTGACACGTGACCAGAATTTAATTCTGTTTTCAGGGAGCTAGGGAATCATCACGTGTGAGCACGTAACGCCTCATTGAGGTTTTTCCTTGCCGTTTGTTATACTTTTGTTTGACTAGCATTTAATTCTATAAAGTAGAGATCAAAGGAATTTATCACGTGTCAGCACGTGACCCTTGGTCACGTGTGAGCACGTGATACCCCATTGGGGTATTTCCTGATATTTTATCAGGGAACACACATATCGCGAGAATAGAATACGGTATCACAAACACGTATTATTCTCAGTCCCGCACATATCACATATGTGCTCCTACTCCTTTTCGCCTGAGCCAGGAAACCTCTGTGTAGGACTCTAAAGACTCGTCAATACGCCGGCAGTAGGTGATGATCGTATCAAACACTCACAAGCTGCAAGTGGTCAGCTAAATGTAACAGCCACCCGGGTATTGAGCGATCAGAAGATCAACAAGCAAGCATGTACATACTCCTGAGAATCCAATAAGCAACACTACCGTACAGTTCGGTCTTTTCGTCTGATATGTCGCATATCCAGTTTAGGGGTGGTAAACGTCAGACCCCAGTAATCGATAAGTCGTGTCGATATGAGGCTCATAACGAGTCGAGAAACTATTGATAACACTTACCAGTAGATCTTCATATCATCCATGGCCAGGGACTTCCATTTATAGCCAATCGAACACAGTGCAACATCAACCCCCAATACCGGGAGAGACAAAACCCCTCCTATCGCTCATTGCCTCCATGTGATTCGGGACTGTACCTAAAAGCCACCGTTTTGCACGTTCTCTTAAACGTGGTAAGGTGGAAATCAAAACACAGTAGGAATCACACAAGACTCTATGACGATCTCGGGTCTACAGACTAACCTGTACCAGTGTCACCAGAGAACTGCTATCTGACGATAGGTATAATACCATCTAGGAGTTCTCGGCGAGTCCGTTCAGTGTACCCAGTCTCCACTGAGCACCCGTACACCATCTTTGATGTCAAACACCAATGGATGTGGGATCATCCATCGCCCATCATATGGGTCAAGATGCGTATACGCTAGTCTACTCTGGAGTATCGATGCCCTGTCTTGATACATCCTCGACTAGGAATAATTATAGGATGTACTCGTGAACTACCCTGGCCCCACTAGTATGATCTGCATCATAATCTTAGTAGTCAAGTACATATCCTAAGGACTTTATCAACATGTGAGAGCAAGACAGAATACAATACAAGTCAACAGTTAAGACAAAATGAAACCGGATAGCATACTATCATGTCGAGCAAGAAAGTCCTCTCTATATATATCCAAGCATCCACTATAATATACGTCATATGTACAACAATGGCCTCTAGAGCATATATATAACTAACAATCTCCTACGTGCACTAAGGCCAGCTATTGTAGTATCTCATACCCAACATCCCGAAGAGTCTCTCAAATTGTATCTGGGGTATGGCCTTTGTGAGTGGATCCGCAGTGTTGTCCTTCGTGTCAACTCTCCTGACCTCGATCTCGCGGCGATCAACTATCTCCCGGATCAGGTGATACCACCTCAGAAAATGCTTGGATCTCTGATGGGACCTGGGTTTCTCGGCCAAAACCACAGATCCATTGTTATCACAATACAAAGATATTAGATGCTCAATGGACGGAACCACACCAAGTTCAGTTATGAACTTCTTCATCCAGACAGCCTCTTTGGCAGCATTGTTGGCAGCGATGTATTCAGCCTCCATTGTCGAGTCTGCCACGATTTCCTGTTTGGAACTCTTCCAACATACTGTCCCTCCATTGAGGGTAAAGACAAATTCCGAGTGCGACTTAGAGTCGTCCTTATCACTTTGGAAGCTCGAATCGGTAAAGGACTCCACCTGGAGTTCTCCGTTACCATACACTAAGAACATCTCTTTAGTCCTTCTCAAGTACTTGAGAATGTTCTTCACAGCTGTCCAGTGACTCTCTCCAGGATCTGCTTGATACCTACTCACTACATTTAGTGAGTATGCTACATCGGGTCTGGTACATAGTATCGCGTACATGATAGAGCCTACCGCCGAAGCATAGAGTATCTCTTGCATGCAAGCTCTCTCCAAATCAGTCTTAGGAGACATCTCTTTTGAGAGAGTGAGTCCAGAGATTGTGGGTAGATTCCCACGCTTGGATTCATCCATACTAAACCTCTTTAGTATGGAGTCAAAGTACCTGGAATGGGACAATCCCAGTATACTTTTAGATCTATCTTTATAGATCTTAATCCCCAAAATGCAGGAGGCATCACCTAGATTTTTCATTAAGAATCTTTGTGATAAGAAGAGCTTGACCGAGTGCAACATAGGAACATCATTTCCTATGAAGAGTATGGCATCCACGTACAATACGAGGAAGACAACCTTACTCTCTGCCACCTTCTTGTAAATACAAGGTTCATCTATATTCTTGATGATGACTACCACATCAAAACAGATGTTCCAGCTCCGCGATTCCTGCTTTAACCCGTAGATGGATTTAAGCAGCTTGCACACCTTTCCGCTGCTCCCACTATCTACGAAGCCCTCTGGCTGAGTCATGTATACTCACTCCTCTAAATCACCATTAGAAAGACGGTCTTAACATCCATTTGCCAGATTTCATAGTCATGGTATGCAGCAATGGCAAGTAAGATACGGATGGACTTAAGCATAGCCACTGGAGAAAAGGTTTCGTCATAATCCACACCTGGTCGTTGACGAAAACCCTTTGCAACAAGTCTATCTTTGAAAGTCTCAACTTTTACATCTACACCAAGTTTCTTCTTAAAGATCTATTTGCTTCCAATGGGTTTTACCCCTTCAGGAGCAACTTCTAAAGTCCATATTTTATTGGTGTACATGGATTCCATCTCAGATCGCATTGCATCCAGCTATTTCACAGAGTCACCACTCATGATGGCCTGCTCGAAACTAGTTGGGTCATCATCTCCAATGATGCAATCCTCGCTCCCACCGTCTATGAGAAAACCGCAGTATCTCTCATGTGGATGAGGAACCTTACTAGATCGGCGGAGAGGCTGGGGTTCGTCAGGAACTATCGAATCCTCTGGTTCCACTAAATCTTCAGTTGCAGTTTGCTGCTAGAACTTCTTCCAGCTCTATCTCTTTGCCACTAATTTCTTTAGCAAGAAATTCCTTTTCTAAAAAGGTGGCGTATTGAGAAACAAACACCTTTTGTTCTTCAGCGTGGTAGAAAATATATCCTTATGAATTCTTCGGATATCCCACAAACTTGCATAGAACCGATCGTGTCTCGAGTTTGTTCGGATTTTGCCTTTTGATATAGGCCGGACAACCCCGAATCTTAACACGTTTAAGATATGGTCTCTTCCCACTCCATATCTCATATGGTGTGGTAGGTACAGATTTAGATGGAAATTGATTCAATAGGTATGCTGTTGTCTCAAGCGCATAGCCCCAAAAGGATATAAGCAACTCAGCAGTGCTCATCATACAGCGCACCATATCTAATAGGGTGCGATTCCTACGCTCCGATACACCGTTGTGCTGTGGTGTATAAGGAGGAGTAAGCTGAGAGAGAATCCCATTCTCTTTTAAATAGTCCAGGAACTCATTTCTCAAGTATTCTCCTCCTCGATCAGATCAAAGAATCTTAATACTTTACCCGTTTGGTTCTCGACTTCGTTCTTATATTCTCTAAATTTCTCAAAAGCTTCAGACTTGTGTTTCAACAGGAACACATGTCCGTATCTTGAGAGATCGTCGGTGAATGTAATGAAGTATGAGAAACTATTTCTGGCATGTGTAGACATGGGACCGCATACATCACTATGTATCAGTCCCAAGAGTTCCGTAACTCTTTCTCCGTGTCCACTAAACGGAGTTTTGATCATCTTGCCTTTGAGACATGACTGGAAAGTGTCATAAGATGAAAATTCGAACAGATTCAAATATCCATCCTTATGTAATTTAGCTAGTCATGTTGCATTGATATGACCTAGTCTACAATGCCACAAGAAGGATTCGTTCATTTCTAAACACTTCATCTTGTGTGTGTTTTGTACATTAAGAACCATGGTTTGATTCAGAACGTATATGCCATTATTTAACGAGCCTGACCCAATCAACTTTTGATTCAGGAAGATATTCATAACATTATCCCGTACTATAAAATTATATCCTTCTTTACTCAATAAAGAAACTGATATAAGATTGCATATCAGGGTCGGAATGTAATAACATTCGTTCAGAATCAATGTATTACCATTTGGTAATACAAGGTGATATTCGCCAACTGCTTTGGCTGCAACATTTGCACCATTCCCTACTCTTATGGAATGATCACCCTCTCCCAGTTCTCTACCTTTCCGTAGCCTATGTAACATATTACATATGTGGGATCCCGATCCGATATCTAATACTCAGGACGTAGAGTGAACTGAGAAACAGTTCTCGATAACTAACACACCCGAAGAAAATGCATCAACATGCTTATTCTTATTTTGGGCGGCGTGAGAATCCGGATGTGTCCCTATTCCCTGCTCAATCTTATAACAATTATAAGAAAGAACGGAACCAACATTCCCCTGCTCAGTATAACAAGTGGGTTCGATCAATACATCCATATTATTATCTTGATTAAGGCCTGACATGGTCGCTACCTGGAGAGAGAGAGAGAGAGAGAGAGAGAGAGAAGAAAACACTTTAGCGTATGCTCTTGCAAGATTAGATTGGTTATTATCTTATCTAGTCAGGATGACTCCCACTGTTTTCATCAAATCTTCCTTCAAACCCTAAAAGGTAAGACTAGCCGGGATTAATTACACCTTACAAGTTCGCCAATTTTTCGACCAGGCCAGTGTTGGTACTTTGAAAGAGGTTCCCCGTGCTTTCGCACGGACCTAATTAGAATAAACCTCGTTTTCTCAGAGGCATATCCCCGTTAACACCTTTCTAGACACCTACTTGATCGGCCAATTGTCATGTGTAAAACTCTCCCAGGAGTAATCTTACTCGCAGTGGGTATCAGGATCCAACTATCTCATAGAAGGTATGCAATCTCATTGCAAATTTCAACACTTGAAATTCCTGATAGTGTCTTTTGCCCCAAGCAACTTATGACCTTAACATAGTCAACAAATCATAATCGCTAACCAAGTTCAACTCATCATTTCCTGATTGAATTAAACCCACCCGTACGACCCTTAACATAGTCAACAAAGTCGTACGACTATCCTAATCCAATCACATCTCATGCTTTAGCAGATAAAGACTAATTAGCTACCGCACACTACGCCTTAATATAGTCAACAAACGCAGCACGAATACTAAGTAGGACTTATCTGATATGACGGAGGTCTACGCAGGTTTTTAAGAAAACTATGAGCGCAATGAACTTGATATCGTTGTAGAAACAAGTGATTTTGAAAAGGAGTGTTTTTGAGGTTTTTACTAGTTTCGCTAAAGAGGTCACTCCTGGTGAAGGGATCTCGGATCTTTCCTTATCAAATAAGGTGCAAGATATTTCACAAATACCACAATGCAAAGCAAGAACTATATAAGCAATCAAAAACAAAACTGAGTGAGTTGTAACATATGCTAGTTTTTCTAACTAGGTCACTCCCAGTGAAGGGATCTCGGCTCTTTCCTTATCGAATAAGGTGTATTCTACAAGGAATACCGCTATGCAAAGCAAAAACTAGAGCCACCCTTTTTGAAAATTTGATTCTACAACATCTTTTATGTTTCTTTTTCTTTCATTAATCTCATTAATGAAGTCCCATCATTTATGCTTCCTAAGTATCGCAGAAGAAATGAAAATACAACGTACGCTTATGC
The DNA here is from genome assembly GCA_030015575.1 of Agapanthus africanus. Classification (NCBI taxonomy): domain Eukaryota; kingdom Viridiplantae; phylum Streptophyta; class Magnoliopsida; order Asparagales; family Amaryllidaceae; genus Agapanthus; species Agapanthus africanus. Next base: position 503,841,796 of record CM057338.1, read on the forward strand.
CATTCGCATTCGCCACAGTGTTCAGTTATGCACCGTTAGGTTACTTAACTAACAGCATGCCGGGACGGGACTAGCGTGGGTGCAAAACATAAGCAACATTTATTATATATCATATATACAATAATAAAGTATTCGTCTCATGCATATAAAATGATCACATCACAGTATATCAGCAGCAGAAGATAATATATGAAATATTGGATAAACTATGAGGTCCGTGTTTTATTGTGAGCCTGTATAAAACACGGATTCCACGGTCACGATGAATAGCCAAACCCACATCCCTAGACCCCTACGAGAGCGGCAAACAACCCTACTAATTCTAGGGTTAGGACACCCGGTCTCGACTCCTCGAGATGGCCTCCCATTGGACCCTAGAACCCGGTTACTTGTGCTCCCCTCCTTGGGTCTATCCTAATGCGGAAAAATAAATAATATACAATGGTGATATCATCCTCAACCCGGAACTGCCCCAATAAAAGAATATTACATACAATGAATTTTACATGAATGAAAAAAAAACCTCATCTCACATAAAACCCCCGGCTATTCAAATCACGACGATCTAATATAACATATTATAGCAACACATAACATCACATGTCATCAACGTAAGTAAACATGCGTATCCCAATTGTCGTTGATGTATAGCAACGAAACCGGCGATACACCACATATTACACTTACGGTCGCAGAAAAGAAAGTGAAAAACTACAATATTTGGAATCCACAATCACCTTAGACATCATAAACCCGAAATATCACATATTACGGATTTTATGCCTAAGTATATGAATTCCACATATCGTATCACATTTCAGATAACTAGATAATGTTAAACTTTCCGATCGAATAAACAAACACCCAAAATTTCCCAATTGAGCTCAACACTTGAGCGAAGTTCAAAAGGTCCCAGAACATGCCATAGCTCCTATGAACCAGTCGTAGAAGGGTTAACCAATGCCTCACATGTGGTACCGCTAAACTATCACAAACCCTAGGGTTTAGTGGCGGTTTTGACGGTCACATAATCGAGTTAAGGTTTCATTCTTCTAGAGGGTTCACAGAATCGCTTGCATGATTTTCTGAAAGTTTTAAACTAAGGAAAAATCCAACACTTGGAAAATTTTCTAGCAAGGGAAAAAGTGAGATATTGATATCCGTTCGGACATTTTAACACGTTCTAAAATATCCGAAAACAAACTAGAATTACGAATACGAAACACTCCGAATTGCCTTTGCTAAAAGATAACATCACATGCAAAATTAGCAAAACCAAACAACACCTAAAGTACCAAAACCCAGAGCTTTGAACACTGTAAAAATTTCAACCCTAAAGAGTCCGAGGTGGCCGGTTTTGATGCATAGGTGGCCGGCCCAATTCCGAGGGAAGGGGGTGAATTTTGTACAGTGTTCATTATGTATCTCATACATCATTCTGCAACTGTTTAAAAAAAATTGACACCTAAAAATTTTTGACAAAAACTAGGGTTCGTATTCGGGTGTTACGGAGTTGTTTCGGTTTTGTAATCCTACACTTATCCGTCCAATTCTCTAATTAGGCTCTGATATCACTGTTGGGATACCTAGCACGGAAGCAAGGGAACGGGAGTGTTGGGGTCAAAAATTGTACCCCGGTTGACCAAGTCAAAGTCAAGGTCAACCCCAAGCCAAGTGGGCCTAAGCCCAGGTCAAGTGGGCCCATGCCCAGGTCGAGTCCGAACATGAAGTGGCCAGCCCTCCTCCATGCAAAAATAAAAATCATGTAATAAATAATTTTAATGTAATTTTTTATGCATGAATGGGCATAAAACCAAATTTTTGTAAAGCCCATGTCTTGTGTGCAAAAAGAAATAGCATATGAGACATGGGATGGGCTAAATGCCATTTTGTAAAGCCAAAGGGGCTATGTGTAAAGTGTATAGCCTATAAAGGCAAAGATAATGAAAATATCTAAGGATCTTTTTCTCTCTCTAAAAAAATCAAGGTCTGTGCCTCCTTCTCCTTCCTCAAGGTTCTAAACATTTTTCTTTCTTTTGAATTAAATCAAGAGTTTTACTCTTCCATTTCCAAAACTAAACAGTTTTTCACCACAAAACCCACAAAGGGGAGCTCAGATCTTCAATTAGATCTCAAAAAGGAGAGATTTTTAAATCTCATACCTATTGTTCTTCAAGATCCAGCCAACGGAGGAGGAAGAAGGAAACCCATTTCCGAAAATCCCACTTTGGAAAAGATCCAAGGCTCAAGAGAGAAGCTCCTTCATCAGCTCCAAAAATACCTTAGGAGTTTAACTCCTCAAATACACACACACACACACACACACACACACACACACACACAAAATAATAAGTATTTCTTTTTAGGGAGTACAACTCCCAGTGTAGGGACCAAGTCCCATTTTGCCGCCCGGCGCCCGAGCGCCCACGTGCTTGGCACGTGAGGCGCTAGCACCCGAGCACCCACGTGCCGGACACGTGGGACGCTAGCGCCCAAAGCGCTAGCGCCAGTGCCCGAGCGCCCGTGTGCCGGGCACGTGGTGTGCTAGTGCCCAAAGCGCTAGCGCCAGCGCCCGAGCGCACCACGTGCCGCTCGAGCGTCCGCGTGCCGGGCATGTGGTGCGCCAGCACCCAAAGCGCTAGTGCCAGTGCCCGAGCACCCGTGTGCCGGGCACGTAGTGTGCTAGCGCCCAAAGCTCTTACGCCCGAGCACCCGCGTGCCGGGTACGTGGGGCACTAGCGCCAGCGCCCGAGCGCCCACGTGCCGGGCACGTGGGGGGCTTGCTCCTAAAGTGCTAGCACCAGCGCCCAAAGCGCTCGCGCCAGTGCCCAAGCACCTAAGCGCTCGCGTGCCGCTCACATGAGGCGTTGTCGCCTTCTCCCACGCATCCTATGGATGCCCTTTCCTTTTTATATATATGTATATATACATATATGCACACACACAAACATACTCCACCACACTGTTCCCGTAAAAACTCTGCGGGGCCCCCGATATATCCAAAACCCCTTCAAAACACAATACTGCACATTGAGTTCGTATGACCAATTTAACCCGTTAATCGGAGGTTCCCTCGCTCCAAAGGCGAGGGGTAATTAACGGAAGCTTAGTTCGCAGCTGCCGGAGATTCGGATCCCCACGATCAATAAACCCCCGCTTATCCTAGGCAGGGGGAATCTGTATTATTCCTGATAAGCGCACGCGTATTCCCATCTCAATGGGGTGAAGAAAAACACCCAACAGATTCTAGCACGCCCGGTAGGACCAATCTCTCCTCTCATATTTCGGGTTAAACGTTCATGCGAACTCAATCAATATACATATCGATTGTCTGTACTGAAATCATGCTCCTTTGTACAGGTTAAGTTTCCAATTGCAATCTTCGAACACAGCAAAATGTCTCCAAGGACGAGCTCAGCTCTCGACACAGCTTCCATCTCCTATACGATGAAGATGGACTCCAGGACGGTCCTCCCGACCAGTCTTGGGCGAAAGTGGGAGGAGCCGCTGCTACAGTTCGGTTCTATTTTGTTCGTGCCAGCTAACGCCATTCCAGCTCATCAGGCTCCGGTAACAGACAAACCGGCCTCGAAAAGCAAGATGCTAAATGTGGTGATCTCAAGGGCACCACTACCCAAGCGCAAGTCCGTTTCCGAACGACTCTCCATTGCCCCAGCTAGGGGCAAGGCCATCAACACCAACAAAGAAACAAGGTGTCTCGAGCAAGCTCCAGCGGTGTCCCCAACAACTGCTCGATTGGGTGTCTTCTCTAAGCTCCCTGCCAATCGATTCACGATGGCTTCCTGGATAACGGATGCCAGCCAAGCCCTCAAAATCGAGAAGCTAAGGCAGAAAAGGCTCAGATACAGAGCCAACAAAAGGACTAGGGCTCATACTAGGCTGAGGTTCATGAGGCTCTAAGAACGGGGTTACCCCGCCAAAGATAAAGAGATGGCTGGATATGTGGTCTACACTGTCTACATGGTCAGACATGAAGAAACGAACCCTCCTATGCTTCACAGCCATGGTGATGATATGGTGGACGCTACCCAACGTCGACTCGATCTAAATGATGAAGAGCTCCCTCAGGCCGATAAGCCAAAAGAGCCCGGGGTTCCTACGGAATTGAACTCAGGCAATAAGGATGACCCGGTTGTCATAACCGGAACTATAGAACAAGCATTATTCCGATGGCTTCAGAAGCAGCTCCAGGACAGGGATGAGAAGTTAGCCAAGGTATAGTCTAAGGTCAACGAATTGGCAAACGTCGCGGCAGATCTCGTGACTCAAGTCGCCCGATTGCAATTACAGCAGAATCAAATTTTGGTTCATGAGCCAGGGATTGATACCCGGAGGCCGCCAACTGATACCCCCTTCAGCTTAAGAGCGGAGCGCCTTCGCGAAAAACGGCCGCGATCAGCCTCCAGTCCCTCCGATACATACACCGAAGGGGAATCACCTCTGAAAGAGAAACTGGATAAGGGCTATTCCTTCAAAAGTGACAAAGTCCACAAGATATTCAGGGACGCCCTGAGAAACGGTCTACAACTGCCAGAATCAAAGAGGCCGCAAGAAGCAAATATGACCGACGACCCAAAATATTGCCCCTATCACAGAGTGATAGGTCATGCCATTAAGGACTGCTTTGTCTAAAGATTGGGTCGAAAAGCAATACAAGACGGGAGAGATAGAACTGTCTAAAGGCGCGTTAGCAAACAATCAAGCTACGATCGCCGATTTCATACAAATGGAGACCGGAGCCCTTCGGGAACCTGATTCTCTCAGACATATGCCATTATCTAAAAAGGGCAAACCAAAGACTGATTGGCCTCAAGGACCAGCATCAGTAAAGGCACATACTCCATTGGAGAGAAAGAAGAAGGTATACTCCTTCAGGAGGGATGAAGTCTACAAAATATTCGCGGACGCCTTGAACAACGGTCTGCAACTGCCTGTTCCGAAAAGGCCACATGAAATGAATATGACCGGCAATCCCATATACTGCCCATATCATAGAATGATGAGTCATACCATCGAAGACTGCTATATTTTAAAAGATTGGGTGGAGAACCAATACAAACTTGGGAAGCCCCACAGTCGTCAGATGCACCGACAAGCTATAGGGCTACGGTCATCAACACAACTCCGCCAAGATCAAAGTTCAAGGAGCTGGGATAAGCAAGCTGACCACCACGTCATTAAACTGGGAATGATAGACCTCTAAGTCTTTAAACTGGGAACCGCTGACTACCACGTCGTTAAACTGGGAACGATAGACCTCTAAGTCTTTAAACTAGGAACCGCTGACCACCACGTCGTTAAACTGGAAACGATAGACCTCTAAGTCTTTAAACTGGGAACCGCTGACCACCACGTCGTTAAACTGGGAACAGTCGACCTCTAAGTCGTTAAACTGGGGATGTAAAAATGTGTAAATAAAATATATATATATATATATGTATATATATATATAAATAAAAAGCCGAAATGATAGGGCAACTCGTAATAAAAATCAGCGAGTAAAAATAAAAATGGAAATAAAGCCGAAATGATGGGGTAACCGCGAATAAATAGCCGAAATGATAGGGCAATCGCAACCTTCGCGATAAGAAAAGCTGAAATGATAGAGCAACCGCAGAAAAAAAACGGCGAATGATGAGTCGCTCCTGGTACCATATTACAGTGCAGCGATGCAGACGCCAACCAAAATCCAAATTCCCAAACGGCGAATGGTGAGTCGCTCCTGATACCATATTCCAGTGCAGCGATGCAGACGCCAGCCAGACTTCAGTTCACCAAAATTCTTCCGGCCCCACTGTTGGTCCCTAAGTTGACTACCATATATAATCCACGGGCTCAAATTATTCTCGTCATACCGCAATCACAAGTCCAGCGGTCGGTCTCCGCCCTTGGAATTATGCTCCATTGGGAAGACCCACTCATATGTCCTCACGATGCATGAGGAGAACAAACCTTCGTGAGATCCTTACGACTCTGTAATAGCTCCATTTTTAGTGTACAAAAATTTGCTTAAAAATTTATGTGTACTTGGGGGTATTTACATTTGCTGTGACTACTTTAAGTAATTAATTAGCTCTTTAATCACAAGAAGGAGCTTGTAGCTCATTGGTAATACCTTGCACTGCTGAACCAAGCCACCAGAGCTCAAATCCCATACCCCACATTATTTTTAATATCTCAGACCGGCCGACTCGGACCGCCACCGCCGGCCGGAGTTGCCGATTCGGCCGAGTCCCCAACATAGAAATTGTTCCTCTTGGCCTCTCCTGTACACCTGCACTCTCTAATTATTTAGACCAGTAACAGAGCATTCATAAAACCCTAATTACTCCACTTTTAATACATTTTAATATATTTTATTACATTTTTTTCAATTAAACCTTTCATCTACCCTAACCCTAGCCTGACCCTATAAATACAACCCCTAAACACTACCCCCTCACCCCAAAATTCTGAGCAAACTCTCAAGAAATTTTCTAGAACCCTAGTGTGCATTTGAAGTGAGCAAAGAGGCGAAGCTCCGGCGAATTTTCCGGCGACAACCCGAGGAGTTCCCGGCGACGAAACGGCGCAACGAAAACTACGTCCACTCCCTCTCCTCTTTAAGCTAAACCCGTAAGTCCCACCTTCCCCTTTCTATACTCTTTCTGAAAATACGAAATTCTAAAACCCGACGGAATCGGAGCAAATCCGATTTCCAATTCGGTTCTTCCAAAAATCTCACTTTTCCTTTAATACAATCTTGTTAAACCATTACATGTTGACTATTAAACACTAACCAATCATATTGAATAAGTTCCATATCAAAAGAAATTGCTATTTCCATTTTACCGTACTTTTTCATTAAAATACCATATAGTTTCATTTTCGACATTTAAACATCACAAACTTGCTATACCTTTAAGTAGATCACGAGGTAAGAACCTACCTCCTCACAACACTCATATGCAACATAGCACAATACCTTTCGGGAACATAGGATACGGGAAAATGAAACATTTCAAATAAATACCATTACTATTAAAACCGTTTTCTAAAAGATTAGTATTTTACACAAATCTTTGCAAAGCGCCTCTACAACCCATTTTGGGGAAGCCGACTGGGATGGTGCGGATTATCGCACATCCCTGGGCTTAGTAGTGCGAGATGCAGACCTCCGCAAGGAGCATTCGGTCTCGAGAGATTTAAAATACGACCTCTTAAGAAAATGAGATTTTTAGAAATATAAAATATATATTAAAATTATTTTTATATAATTATGTATATATGTAACATTAAAATATTTATTTTGAAATAATATAAATATTCCAACTTTTTTCAAAAATCACAAGAATCACTTTACATTAATATACCATGAATTCCATACAAGTCGATATTACAAATAAATATCCTTTATTATGAATTTAGGATATTTTCATTAGAAATATCACAATTATAAAATCTACATTCATGATAACTCTAAAGACGATAACTAAATACTTGGAGAGTATTTTGAAAAGTATATAAAAGTATTTTTACATAAAACCCCCTCAAGTTCTATAAATTACCCTAAGGACCCTAGTAAACATAGGTTTAAGCGGGACCAATCTCTTGAGCCTCAGGGAGCCGGAGAAGTGGGTGCTTGCCTATCTAAGGTAGAAAACTTAACAACGGTCTTATCAATAAGGTAATCGTCATTGAAAAAGACACAAATCCTGCCGCCCATGTGCAGCGGTTACCGATAATATCAAAACCATCAGGACTTCAATTGTCTGACTCAAGCTAAGTCTCATTAATAAACTGACTTGAATATGATTCAAGTACAATCTACAATCTACAATCTGCAATATTACAATTCAACATGAATCCATTCAAATCTATATTGACTGAACCGAACCATGAATATACTTCTATTTACATGATTCTCCAGTTACATCCATGATTCTACAGTTACATCCATTTACTGATATCATGGTTTTGGTAAATCATCCAATTATACAATCTATACAGTTTACAATACAAGACAGTACAATACAACTATACAAATAAGTCATCTCGAGATTTAAGGGGTAGATTGGTACGGAAGGTGTTAGAAGTGGCACGAGACAGTAAGATTAAGACACCTAACCTATATTCCGTTGCTGTTGTACCGTGGCCCAACGGTTCCTTGTACATTCCGTTTACCCTAGTCTCTAGCATATAGAGACTCCACTTGTATATACTGGCATCCTTCTGTACCAAGCTACAAACAACAGCGTTAACACCACATTATAACAATATAATACAACTTTAAAAGCTACCTTCTTATTCTGTCTATTCTATTTCTCCCTTATCTTTAGGACTTACCAAGAGATCTGTTCGCTGACGACATTCTCTTCTTTCTTCTTTGAATGTCGTCAGGTAATCTGGACACGTCAGAGATGGAGCCCAGCGTTGAAGACTTGGACCATTTCGTTGAAGACCCAGAGCTTTAGTTCATTGTACACTTTTATTTCAGTACCTTTCATTTTCTGTTATGCCATTGTTTAGGCATTACTTTATTTCGGTTGTATTTACATTTCCATGCATTGTACAGAAAGAATGTGAATAAATAAAGTTGTTGTTTTATTATATCTTGTCTCTTGTGCATTTACTTTTATATTTCTTAGATACGCTTAGCATATTTACTTCACAGTAAATATGTAGCGACCTTGTCGCGTCCTCTGCCCGTATACTGGGAAGCGGGGCGTGACAGGTTTTGTTGGTAGCCCATGCCGGTCAGAGCTGTATAAAACTCTATCATACAGTTCTGTTCTGCGTGAACAACCTAAGCAATATAACACAAGAACCAGCAACTAAAACATTCTTTACAATTCACGTTCCTTAAATCTTATCATACTTTGAATCTGTCCTAACCCAAATTTTCCTTCAAGATTATGGATTCACCAAACAACACCAGCACCAACTTCAACAACACTCCACCTCCACTACCAATCATACCTACCGTTCCTGCTCCACCCACCGCAAACGGTTCTGCTTGAGGCGATCCGCAGCCTCTTAGAAGGACAACAGCAGCTCTTGAACCGTCCCGAGACTGAAGCACCTGGGGTGAAGCAATTCAGAGCTTTGCATCCCAAACAGTTCTCCAGAAAGGGAAGCCCACTAGAAGCTGAAGAATGGGCACAAAGTATAGAAGATGATCTGGCAGCGGCACAAGTGCCAGAAATAGCTTGGGTTCATGTTGCAAAATTACAGCTCACGGACAATGCACGGAACTGGTGGAAGGCGGAAGAAAGCCGTCTTGAACAACCCATCGAATGGAAGACTTTCCGCGATAGGTTCGACGCGAAGTACTTCCCTGAGACTGCCAGGTTCGACATGGAACAGCAGTTTATTCATCAGCAACAAGGTTCGATGTGGATCAAGTCGGTAGATGAGTATGACGCTGAGTTCACCATGCTCAGTCGGTAAGATATGTCTCAAATAATTTGAATTTTTAAATATCACTTACTACACAGCTAACTCAATCCTTTAAACAGATTCGCGGCACATTCGATACCGACGGACGAGATCAGAGCCCGTCGATTTCAACAAGGTTTGGACACGGAAATCCAGGCTGCACTAGCCATAGGGAAATTTCCGACTCATGAGGAGGCTCTGACAGCTGCCCGCAGTTATGAGGCAGTGATAAAGGCGAGGGGCAGACCTCAGTCTACAAGAGTTAAACGCCCTGTCAACCAGATGACAGGAGGAGCCTCGTCCAGGCCACCTTTTGTGCCAAGGCGACCGGGAGTACCGAACCATCGTCCCAGCCCAGCTTTTTATACCTACTGCAAGAGATCTGGACATGTGATGCAATACTGCCGGCGAGCCAACCGTATTTGCTTAGTCTGCGGCTCAGCAGCTCATGATATTGGATCTTGTCCTTATAGACAAAATCCAATTGCTGCACCGAGGCCAGTAAACACTTACCCACAGCGCCCAGCCATCCAAGCACCTGCTCCAAGATTTGCACTACCTGCTCCACCACCTAGAGGACCACAAACTGCACCACCTCCTCGTTAGTTCCATCAAGCTTAAAGGAACGTTACGAGGAATACTCCTCAGGCCAGGAGGAATGTACCAAGGCGTCAGGCTTTCACGATGACCGTGGAAGAAGCTAAGGCCACTGGCCAAGTTATCACTGGTAATCATTTCTTCTCAACCTTTATTTCAGTCTTGCTACTTATCTACATACATTTCCCCATACCTAAAATACATCCCACATACCTTAGATACAATCTTAGTATCCTCAATACCTGCACTAGCACTGTTCGATACTGGAGCATCTCACTGCTTTATGTCGCAACGGTATGTCCGAGCCCATGCGATTCCAGTCACACCGCTTGTATCCAGCTGGAATGTCAGTTCAGGAAATGGCGTTTTAAAGGCAACAATGGGATACAGCATGTGTCCAGTAGTCGTCTGCAGCAGAGAGTTCTATGCTGACTTCAAAGTGCTGGACATACCGAACTTTGATGTGGTTCTAGGTATGAATTGGCTTGGACCTTTTTATACTACCATCGACTGTCATCAAAGGAGGACAATATTCGAGATTCCAGACCATCTGGTCTTCTATTTCAAAAGCGAAGACCGTACCCTGGAGCCATGTACATACAAAGCGAAGCCAAGGGAAGCAATAGTTGCAGCAGCTCAAGCGAAGAATCAAGGCCAGATGTAGTTCGAGAGTTCGACGACGTGTTTCCTGACGATATATCAGGTTTGCCTCCCGATCAAGCTCATGAATTCAGCATTGATTTAGTACCAGGAGCACAACCGGTGATCAAAGCACCTTATCGATTAAGTCCGGAAGGTTTGAAGGAAGTCCGAACACAGTTGGACGAATTACTGGCGAAAGGATGGATTCGTCCCAGCACTTCAAGTTGGGGATCACCTGTACTACTTGTGAAGAAGAAGGAAGGTTCATACAGAATGTGCATCGATTACCGAGCCTTGAACGAAGTAACTATAAAGAACAAGTATCCACTCCCACGCATCGACGATTTATTCGATCAGCTAAGTGGATCTTGCTGGGTTATGCCGGCGCCCCGGCCATCAAAAGTGGCCGGTGCGGAACAAAAACGACAAATTAAATTCTGACGCCGACGGAACCCAATCCCAAGATCGAACCCATAAACACTAAAACTAGCAAACCAAATACAAAGAGATAGAATGGTTATACCTAATGAACCAAGTCCTTCGGGTCTTCAACCATTACCAAGCTCCAAGTGATGCGGATCGACTTTGGTCGCCGGTCTTCCTTCCTCTCCGATGATCCACCCGAGGGAAACGGCACAAGCTCCAGGTCCGCCAAGCAGACCAACCGACCATCCAAGATAGCTAGTAGTGGACAGTGGGGGTGTAGTATAGTCTCACCATAATTTTTCTCTCAACCATATGCTCAAGAGAGCAACAATGGAAGATGAAGAAGAGGGTGACCATGGCATGGAAAATTGGCTAAGTATTTTGTGTGAGCATGAGAGTGAGTGAGCACCAAAAATGAATCCCTCCAAAAAATTATGGCCGGCCCCTCTCTCATCCCTTCACAAAATACCTCATTTCCATTTTTAGAATAAACAATTTGCACTATACCAATCAATACATGAAAAAGCCCATACTTTGACCTTAAGCCCATGCCCATGCCATGTCACCTTTTCCACCTCATCTAAAGCAAATGATTTTCTAAAGAAAATCAATAATGAGGTGGCATCTTCTAGAAGCCATTCCGTATAAATACGGAATGCTTCCCGGTACATGTATCGAAATACACACACGCGTATTCGTACGAAAATACGAATAGCCAAAGAGAGAAAATAAATAGTGAGCAATAATACTAGAATACATACATATAAATACGTATGTAAATTATTAAATCAAAACTTGATTTAACAATCTGGCTTAATCCTAAGTCGCTAGTATTATCAACCGTCCGATTAAAGTCTGTGCAGTCCGTGCATATATTTAATCGGACACCTGTATGTATCAATATACGTCAACTACACCATATTGCCTGAACCGTGAAAACCCTCTGTGTGGGACTCTAAAGACTCGTCAATACGCTGGCAGTGGGTTTAACCACAAGCACGTCAGCGGCACTAGCAGTACGTAACGGCTACCCAGGTATTGAGCGAAAGGAAGGCCGACGAGCAAACTCATCCGAACCCCTACTGAGCCTGTCAGTGACAATATCCGTACAGTCCGGTCTGTTCGTCTAAGAGTATCGCATATCGAGTCTAGGGGGTGGATAAAGTCAGACCCCTAATAACGCGATAATTCGTGTCAGTATGAAACCCATCACCTCCTGAGAAACTACTGATCCAAATTAGTAATTCTCCATTACCCCGGCCAAGGATTTCAGGTGATGGCTACCCGTGCACTGTGCGACATCAACCCCCAATACCGGGAGAGACGACTCCCTGATGATCCGCTCACTGCCTCCATGTGGCTCGGGACTGTACCCAACTAAAACCTGTTTGCACGTCTCCTTTGAGCGTGGTAGGGTAGTAATCAAAGCACAGTGGGAACTCACACGAGACAAATGACGATCCCAGGTCGAGAGATTAACTTGTACACATGTCACCAGGGAACTGCTATCTGACAATAGGTATAATACCAATTAGCATGTTCCCGGCGAGTCCGTCCAGTGTACTCATAATCCAATGAGCACCTGTATACTATCTTAGGTGAACAACTAACACCAATGGATTGTGAGACCGGCCACCGCCCCTCGTCAGGGTCTAGATAAGTATACACCAGTCTACACTGGAGTATCGATGCCCAGTCTTGATACTCCCATGACTAGGGACATTTAAGGATGCGCTTATAGACCCCCAGCTCCTACGTATATGATCGCCATCATAATGTTGGTGGTCAAGCAAGAATCCTATGGGCTCTATCATGATGATAAAGACAAACCGGATAGCATACTATCATCTCGAGTAAGACTGTTTTATCGGTATAGGCCCTTCCTCAATCATCACAATCACGTGCCTGTGACTACGATAATTGCCTTGAGGGCATTATAGCTAACAATCTCCCACTTGCACTTAAGGCTAATTATTGCGATGTCGCATACTCACAGCCCGTGTGATACCGAACACCCAACTCCTCTACCAATCAGTTTCGCAAAGCCTGTTTGTGAAACTAATGTGTTCGAGGAATAGCCTCAGTGAGTGGATCCGCTCCAATGTTTCTTTCTATGTCTCTCTTTATCTCAAGTTCGCGGAGAAATCCATCTCCCGAATTGAGTAATACCTATCTTAGAATATGTCTGGACATCTGATGGACCTAGTTCATAAATGAACTCCAAATCCAAACTTCTTAGACTGTATCGTCAACTGAATTTAATCAGTATCATGTGCCATGCCTCCCTCAGTATCCGCTTAGACCACCTGTCCAAACTACTGCCCCTCGTAAGAGGGAAAGACTATAACTCTGACAGTCACTCTGTCATCTATGTAACTTTGGAAACCTAGAATGATAACCATCTTCCGAAGGAGGCTGCCGTTATCAAATCCTTAGAACATTCACTTATGCTCATAAACTGCTTCCTAACGTTTCTCCAGGATTGGATTAATATCTCAATTTATTGCATCTAGTGCAAAAACAACATCTGGTGTGGTACTTGACATATCATGATTAACTCAATTGCCTAAGCAATTCATATGCCAATAATGCACATCCCTCTCCCCTTTAGTCTTTAAGACACCTTTAGAGAGGGTGAATCCATCACTTGCAGGTTTACCACCATGCCAGGAGTTGTCCATTCTAAAATTCCTTTAGAATGCTGTCTAAGTACCCAGATTGGGAAACTACCCAAATCTAGATCTAAAACCATACATCTGGTAACCAGAATGCCAGATATAATATCCAAATCCTTTGTAGAGAAATCACTGTGTGACAACCACAGTTTAACCGATCGTAGTATATGAATTTTACTTCCTACTCTGTGTATGTCATCCAAATACCAGGACATCACACCCTACTACCTTCTTAACAGTTTCATCCCTTATTCTGATGAAGTCAAACCCATGACTGTCACATCAAAGATAGATGATCTATCTCCGCTATATCTGCTTTAGTCTATAAATAGACACAAGCTACTTGTCCACTATGCTTCCGCTGCTCCTACTGACCACAACAACCCTCTGGCAGAGTCATATATGCGTACACTTCTAAAGCTGGTTTAGAACGACGCTATATTTATCCTCCTGCCGGGTCTCATAATCTGGAACAGCAGCAATGGCAAGTATGGGTAAACAAGAACCTCCCTGTCACCGTCTCTGAGAAGACCGAAGTACCTCTTGGGTGCCTGAGGTTACCTACCATATCTGCGGAGTGGCTAATAGAATGTCAAATTCAATTGAATCCTTAGGTTCTATTAAATTATCAGTAATCGTTTGTGGTTCTGGAATTACTTCCAATTTTACCATACTCCCACTTCTGTTTTCTGGGGGAAAAATCCATTTTATAAAAACTGGTGGCGAGTCAAGAACAATATCACTATTGATCTTCCTGATGGTAGAAAGTTAACCCTCGTAAAAGCCCGGGATAACCCACAATCAGCCATTACTGAAACGTGCCCTGAGTTGGTCCAGATTTTAGTTTAAAGCATCAGCCGGACAACTCCCTATATCTTAACATCGTTAAGATACAAATTGATTCTATATACCATACAGAAATAAAGGCACTAATTTTATTGGAGCCAGATTCAAAATCATGCAGCTGTCTCTAGTGCATATCTGCCAAATGGAATGAGGTTAATCGGTATTACTCAACTAGGAGTCCATCCATATATGAGTAACCTAAAAGAGAATCCAGTTCTCAAAACCATTACTATCAACTGAACACCAAACACAAGTATCACCTTGAAGAATCCTGATACTTGCAACATGTGGTTCTCTACTTTATTCTTACACCTATAACTTCTCAAAACTTAGACCTTGTATTTCTACGAAACAGTTGTCTAAAACTAGAGAAGTCACAAGTAAACAGAATATAGTACGAGGACCTTCCCCTTTGTCCTTTTGGACACTGGACAACATACAATACTTTGTATAAGTCCCTTGAGTTGAATAACTCAAACCCTGTGCGTCGTAGGTTGAAAACTGTACCCAGGAGATTTCCTCAAATATCACCAATTACAACGAATTCCGATATAATGAGGATGGTCACCTAATTCCCAATAATTTACTCCCACTCATCATCTATAAAACTATACAGATGTGAGAATCATACCTGATAAATACATACCCTGGAGTAAGGGTCTAATTGGGAGATCAGTTTACAATTAACAATGCACAGTGAAACTGAAACATGAAAATGTTTCAAAGGAGTATCCGGGTATTCCTAGTAATGCCTCTTCCATTATCCAGATTCATGACTGTAACCATATATTTCTTTGCCATCTCTCCAAATCCCTTTATTTGTCTTTAGTCGTTACCTTCTGTACACCTTCGTTAGGCTTAAATGGTTTTCTTCCTTCCCTACCGTTCGGCACCAACCTATGGTTTGGAAGAAGACTATCCAATAAGCGTAATAGGTGTACTCTCCTAATCCTAGGAGTACTTGCAACCTGAGAGAAGATGATGATAAAAGACAACTGAATAATCCTTATTCTATTTCTCTTGAACCAGAATCCATCCTCGAAAAAGTTCCTTCGAGTTCGTATATAACCATACGATGGATTTATCCAATGGAATTGGATATTCGTAGTGATATGGGGTGTTCTGAAAAAATACAAAGGTGAAGTAGGAGTGGCGATGAAATTCGTGGTTTGGTCGTGAATCATAGCAGTCGTATTTTACTTTGCCCTCTTTCTAATCCCTTTATTTGTCTTTACTTATTACCTTCTGCACACCACACTTAGGCTAATTGGTTTTCTTCATTCCCTACCTTTCGGCACCTGCCTATGGTTTGGAAGAAGACTATCCAATAAGCGTAATAGGTGTACTGTCTCCTAATCCTAGGAGTACTCACAACCGGAGAGAAGGTGATGATAAAAGACAACTGAATAGTCCTATTCATTTTCTCCAGAACCAGAAACCATCCTCGAAAAAGTTCCATCGAGTTCGTATATAATCATACGATGGTTTTATCCAATGGAAGTGGATGTTCGTAATAATACGGGGTGTTCTGGAGAAACACAAAGGGTAGAAGAAGGAGCGGCAATGATGTATGCAACTCGGACAATCCAAAAGCCAGTGTTTTTAAGAAAGTTCGGTTAACTTGGTCATTGAGTTATTGTCTAGGATCGGGCCATGGTCGCTGCCAGAGAGAGAGAGAGAGAGAAGAAACACTCAGCATGCACTCTAACCTAGATCAAAATGGATAATCACTTTATCTAATCTGGATGGCTCCCACTGTTTTCTCGAATTCTCCTCCAAACCCAAAAGGAGAATTAGTCGGAATTACCCGAGGAGTAATCCTACTCATCAGTGGGAATCGGGATCCAACTATCATCGCATGATAACTTGATGGAAGCCACTCAAGTTATCACACTCCAGAAGGTATGCGCATGCCTGGCAAGTTTCCTGTATGTTTGAAACTCTCGATGTGATTTTTATCCCATGCTCTTATGACCTTAACGTAGGCCAACAAATCATAAGTCACATGTCAAGTTCTAGTCGTCATTATCCAGGTTAATTTGAATCCACCCGGACATACCCTTGACGTAGGCCAACAAGGTAGCACGACTATTCCAAACCAACGCATCTATCTATGCAACAGAAAAGTAATAAATAGCTACCATACACTATGCCTTGACGTAGGCCAACAAATATAGCATGAATACTAAGTGCTACCCGTCTGAAATGACGGAGGACTACGAATGGTTTTTGGCGAAAAACCTTTAACGTAATGAACTTGATATCGTTGAAGGAACCGGATAGCTTTTATAGAAATATAGCTGCGAAAACCTTTGCTAAAGAAGTCACTCCCGGTGAAGAGATCTCGGCACTTTCCTCGTCGAATGAGGTGCAGGATATTCCAAACTGAATACCACGATGCAAAGCAAAAAATAATCGACTATAGTAAAGTTATTACGTTGACGCAAACTTTCACTCAAGGGGTCACTCCTGATGAAGGGATCTCGGCCCTTGCCTCGTCGAATGAGGTGCTAGATATTCATAACCGAATACCACTGTGCAAAGCAAAAGCGTACGTCTGTAATGTCGGTTTTTAAAATTGGTTCCAACAATATCAAATATTGGTTTGTTTTATCCTTGCATTGATAAGAATCAATGCAGTCCCATCAATTAATCACACCAGAAAAAAACGAAAATATAATATACGTATATGCTATCCGCATTCGCCAATGGGTCCCGTCATCACCCGTTAGGTTACTTAACTAACGACAGAGTGGGGACTGGACTAGCGCGGGTGCAAAACATATACAACATCTACTAGTATATATATAATAATCGCTCTAGGAATGATAAATGCAACATCACAGAAAAGTAATAAGCATCACAGAACAATACAGATAATCTGGGATCCCCGGGTTTCCATTAAGCCATAATGAAAACCCGACATTCCCCTGGTCGTGTGGATAGCATGTGTAATGAAAGTCCTAGACCCCTACGAGCGCGGCAAGTTACCCGCCAAAACCTGAAGCGAGGTAGCCCCCTTCAGCAAAGTAAATGGACCACCCAGCACTTCACGGAATCCGGTAACTTGAGCACTCCTCCTTGGGTCAACCTATACCCCCTACGAGTGCGGCAAATAGCCCGTCAATTCTAGAGTAAGGTACCCTCCGTCTCAACGCCATGAGATGCTGATCTGTTGCCCTCTAGAACCCGGCTATTCGTGCACTCCACTGCGGGGTAATCCTAGTACAGAAAAGAAAATAAAATCCAAGGGTGACATCGACCTCATCCCGGTCGTGCCCTAAAGAATAATATACAAACAGGCAGTGACGGCAGTCCACATATCGGACGCTCGCCCCGCAATATCAAATGTACAAATAAATCTAAACTGCACTACCATTGCACACAAGCTATCCACCACGACAATCCGCAACATCACAGCACAACACAGAACATCAACGTGAATGTCACATTCGCAAACCCGTCTAAAAGGATTATAGCAATTAGACAAGGTTTACCGATCAAATGACATTCACGGTCACAGATAGAAATGTAAAGTACTGAAAAATTACACAGTTAAAATTTCGATCGATTAAAATTTTCATCTAGCTCCAAGTGCAAACCAGTACTCAAGAGAATCTGGGCTAAAACAAAACATCACAAAAATCATTATTCGTTGTCAGAGAGTACCAGAAAAATTTTGGAGGCATGTGGCCACAAAAGCGCGGCGGAACCGCCGCCAAATGGCATGTTGTACGGCGGTTCCGTGGCCAAAAAGTTGAATCATTCTTCCAAATTTCTTGTGGTGCTCTACAATTGCCTGCACGGATTTTTAAGCTATACAGAAAGATTTTTCGAGCAAGTTTTAAAATCGACAAAAACTTGGTAAAAAGGATAAATGATTTGGAAATTTTGATCGATCGATGTTCTAACTTCGTGCAACCTAGCTAGTAATGGTTTATGGGTGGCTCCGATACCACTGCTGGGTTATGCCGGCGCCCCGGCCATCAAAAGTGGCCAGTGCGGAACAAAAACGACGAATAAAATTCTGGCGCCGACGGAACCCAATCCCAAGATCGAACCCATAAACACTAAAACTAGCAAACCAAACACAAAGAGATAGAATGGTTATACCTAATGAACCAAGTCCTTCGGGTCTTCAACCATTACCAAGCTCCAAGTGATGCGGATCGACCTTGGTCGCCGGTCTTCCTTCATCTCCGATGATCCACCCGAGGGAAACGGCACAAGCTCCAGGTCCGCCAAGCGGACCAACCAACCATCCAAGATAGCTAGTAGTGGAGAGTGGGGGTGTAGTATAGTCTCACCATAATTTTTCTCTCAACCATATGCTCAAGTGAGCAACAATAGAAGATGAAGAAGAGGGTGACCATGGCATGGAAAATTGGCTAAGTATTTTGTGTGAGCATGAGAGTGAGTGAGCACCAAAAATGAATCCCTCCAAAAAATTATGGCCGGACCCTCTCTCATCCCCTCACAAAATACCTCATTTCCATTTTTAGAATAAACAATTTGCACCATACCAATCAATACATGAAAAAGCCCATACTTTGACCTTAAGCCCATGCCCATGCCATGTCACCTTTTCCACCTCATCTAAAGCAAATAATTTTCTAAAGAAAATCAATAATGAGGTAGCATCTTCTAGAAGCCATTCCGTATAAATACGGAATACTTCCCGATACATGTATCGAAATACACACGCGTATTCGTACGAAAATACTAATAGCCAAAGAGAGAAAATAAATAGTGATCAATAATACTAGAATACATACATATAAATACGTATGTAAATTATTAAATCAAAACTTGATTTAACAATCTGGCTTAATCCTAAACCGCTAGTATTATCAACCGTCCGATTAAAGTCTGTGCAGTCCGTGCACATATTTAATCGGACACCTGTATATATCAACATACGTCAATTACACCATATTGCCTGAACCATGAAAACCCTCTGTGTGGGACTCTAAAGACTCGTCAATACGCTGGCAGTGGGTTTAACCACAAGCACGTCAGCAGCACTAGCTGTACGTAACGGCTACCCAGGTATTGAGCGCAAGGAAGGCCGACGAGCAAACTCATACGAACCCCTACTGAGCCTGTCAGTGACAATATCTGTACAGTCCGGTCTGTTCGTCTAAGAGTATCGCATATCGAGTCTAGGGGGGTGGATAAAGTCAGACCCCTAATAACGCGATAATTCGTGTCGGTATGAAACCCATCACCTCCTGAGAAACTACTGATCCAAATTAGTAATTCTCCATTACCCCGGCCAAGGATTTCAGGTGATGGCCACCCGTGCACTGTGCGACATCAACCCCCAATACCGGGAGAGACGAATCCCTGATGATCCGCTCACTGCCTCTATATGGTTCGGGACTGTACCCAACTAAAACCTGTTTGCACGTCTCCTTTGAGCGTGGTAGGGTAGTAATCAAAGCACAGTGGGAACTCACACGAGACAAATGACGATCCCAGGTCGACAGACTAACCTGTACACATGTCACCAGGGAACTGCTATCTGACAATAGGTATTATACCAACTAGCATGTTCCCGGCGAGTCCGTCCAGTGTACTCATAATCCAATGAGCACCTGTATACTATCTTAGGTGAACAACTAACACCAATGGCTTGTGAGACCGGCCACCGCCCCTCGTCAGGGTCCAGATAAGTATACACCAGTCTACACTGGAGTATCGATGCCCAGTCTCGATACTCCCACGACTAAGGACATTTAAGGATACGCTTATAGACCCCCAGCTCCCACGTATATGATCGCCATCATAATGCTGGTGGTCAAGCAAGAATCCTATGGGCTCTATCATGATGATAAAGACAAACCATATAGCATACTATCATCTCGAGTAAGACTATTTTATCGGTATAAGCCCTTCCTGTATCATCACAATCACGTGCATGTGACTACGATAATTGCCTTGAGGGCATTATAGCCAACAGATCTTGTATTTTCTCTAAATTGGATTTTCGTTCAGGTTATCATCAGGTGAAGGTTAAGGAAGCTGATATTCATAAAACAGCTTTCAGAACTCGCTATGGTCATTACGAATTTCTAGTGATGTCATTTGGAGTGACCAATGCACCAGCAATATTCATGAACCTAATGAATCAAGTTTTCCGGGAGTACTTAGACAGGTTTGTTGTCATCTTCATCGACGACATCCTGATGTATTCTAAGAGTCGGAAAGAGCATGCCGAGTACCTATGAATTGTCCTGGAAACTCTTCGTCAACATCAGTTATATGCCAAATACAGCAAGTGCGAGTTTTGGCTAAATCAAGTTGGTTTTCTTGGACATATCGTATCAGGTGAAGAAATCTCTGTGGATCCAGCGAAAGTTTCAGCAGTTAGCGAATGGCCGACGCTAAAGTCAGTGAAGGACATTCGAAATTTCTTGGGTCTAGCTGGATATTACAGAAGGTTTATTGAAGGCTTTTCAAAGATAACAACACCCTTGACCAAGCTCACACGTAAAGATGAAGATTTTGTGTGGTCAGAAGTATGCGAACAAGTTTTCGTAGAACTCAAGTCAAGGTTGACATCAGCGCCTATTCTCGTCATACCGGATCAATCTGGAGGATTCGAAGTGCATTGCGATGCATTCGGTAAGGGATTAGGATGTGTTCTACATCGGCACGGTAAGGTTGTGGCTTATGCTTCAAGACAGCTGAAGACTCATGAGCGCAATTACAGACGCATGATCTGGAGTTGGCAGCCGTCATCTTTGCTCTCAAGATTTGGCGCCATTATTTACTTGGTGAACGAGTGAACATATACACAGATCACAAGAGCCTAAAATATGTGTTTACTCAGAAAGAGTTGAATATGCGGCAGAGAAAATGGTTAGAACTCATGGCGGACTTTGACATCAACCTGCAATATCACCCAGGGAAGGTGAATGTGGTTTTCCAGATGCTCTTAGTCGCCAACCATTAGCAATGTATCTCACCGCTCAGTGGAAGCTTCAACAAGGCTTGCATCAGATGGAGATTGAAGTAGTCATACCAGATAAACTTCAAGTTTGATGAATTTACAGGTTCAATCAACCATTGTCAATCAGATCAAAGCAGCTCAAGCAAGTGATGCTAAGTTGCAAAAGATCAGAGAACAAGTGGAGAATGGACTCAGAACAAACTTCATCATTCATGAAGACGGATCTTTGAGATATGGCAGCAGATTATGTGTACCAAAAGGTCCTGTTCGGGCAGAGTTAATGAAAGAAGCTCACAGCTCTCCCTACTCAGTACACCCTGAAGGTACCAAGATGTACAAAGATCTACGTCAGAATTATTGGTGGCATGGAATGAAGCGTGAAGTAGCCAGAAGCGTCGCAAAATACTTTGTGTGTCAGCAAGTAAAGGCTGAACATCACAGGACTGCTGGATTACTGCAACCGTTACCAATCCCAGAATGGAAGTGGCAACACATCATGATGGATTTTGTGACTGCTCTTCCTCGCAGTACAAAGGGTAACGATGCCGTATGGGTCATTGTGGATCGACTGACAAAGTCGGCTCACTTCATCCCATTTCAAGTTGGCCAATCAACTGAGACACTAGCAAAGATGTACATGGAGGTAATAATCTACTTAAGATTTAAACTCTTCATAATGTGCTATCTCTGATACCCATGAACTCATACAGGAAATTATGAGACTTCATGGAGTACCGGTCTGCATTGTCTCCGATCGTGACACGAGCTTCCGATCGCAATTTTGGCAGAGTCTACAAGCAAGCTTGGGAACAAGTCTGAACTTCAGCACGGCTTATCATCCACAAACAGATGGTCAGTCTGAGCGAACTATTCAGATCATGGAGGATATGCTTAGAGCATGTATGTTAGACTTCAAAAGATCGTGGGAAAATCACCTACACCTTATAGAGTTTTCGTACAACAACAGCTACCAAGCAAGCAGAGGAATGGCACCTTTTGCAGCACTGTATGAAAGGAGGTGTCGATCGCCATTAAGTTGGAACGACATCGGAGATAGGGAACTTCTTGGACCAGAGATGATAGTAGCGACTGTTGATGTGGTTCGTACTATCAGGGAAAAGATGCGCATAGCCCAAGATCGACAGAAGCACTGGGCTGATGCAAAGAGACGTCACTTGGAGTTCCAGCCAGGAGATCACGTATTCTTGAAGATATCTCCGAACCGCGGAGTGATCCGATTTGGAAGACGGGGTAAGCTAAGTCCGAGATACATTGGACCGTTCGACATACTCGAACGAGTCGGTGAAGTGGCATACCGCTTAGCACTTCCACCTTCATTGGAAGGAGTGCATAATGTGTTCCACATATCCCAACTCAGAAGGTATGTGAGTGACCCCAGCCATGTTCTTGATCATTCCGAGCTCACTATACAGCCCGACTTATCTTGTGAGCAACAACCTGTGGAGATCCTGGACAGGAAAGTGAAGACACTTCGGAACAAGGAAGTTAACTTGGTCCGAGTGATGTGGAGAAAGGACACTCCAGGAGAGTCCACTTAGGAAAGGGAAGATGAAATGCGTGCAAGATATCCACACCTCTTTGTAAACTAGTCCTCAAATAAAAGTTGTAAATTTCGAGGACGAAATTTTGTAAGGAGGGTAGACTGTAACAGCTGCATTTTTAGTGTACAAAAATTTGCTTAAAAATTTATGTATACTTGGGGGTATTTACATTTGTTGTGACTACTTTAAGTAATTAATTAGCTCGTTAATCACAAGACGGAGCTTGTAGCTCATTGGTAATACCTTGTACTGCTGAACCAAGCCACCAGAGCTCAAATCCAATAGCCCGCATTATTTTTAATATCGTTTTATTTTGGATTTTTAGAATACCAACAGTTTACACGTGCATATCTCACAAAAACCCCCACTACACTAGAAAAAATAACCATGCAAGAGGGATCACCAACCGACGGCACGGATTTCGGCCGCCTGACTCGGCCGGCAGACCGGCCAACTCGGGCCGCCGCCACCGGTCGGGGTTGCCGATTCGGCCGAGTCCCCAACATAGAAATTGTGCCTCTTGCCCTCCCTGTACACCTGCACACTCTAATTATTTAGACCAGTAACAGAGCATTCATAAAACCCCAATTACTCCACTTTAAATACATTTAATATATTTTATTACATTTTTTTTCAATTCAACCTTTCATCTACCCTAACCCTAAGCTAACCCTATAAATACAACCCCTAAATACTACCCCCTCACCCCAAAATTCTGAGCAAACTCTCAAGAAATTTTCTAGAACCCTAATGTGCATTTGAAGTGAGCAAAGAGGCGAAGCTCCGGCGAATTTTCCGGGGACAACCCTAGGAGTTCCCGGCGACGAAATGGCGCACCAAAAACTACGTCCACTCCCTCTCCTCTTTAAGCTAAACCCGTAAGTCCCACCTTCCCCCTTCTATACTCTTTCTGAAAATACGAAATTCTAAAACCCGACGGAATCGGAGCAAATCCGATTTCCGATTCGGTTCTTCCAAAAATCTCACTTTTCCTTTAATACAATCTTGTTAAACCATTACATGTTGACTATTAAACACTAACCAATCATATTGAATAAGTTCCATATCAAAAGAAATTGCTATTTCCATTTTACCGTACTTTTTCATTAAAATACCATATAGTTTCATTTTCGACATTTAAACATCACAAACTTGCTATACCTTTAAGTAGATCACGAGGTAATGACCTACCTCCTCACAACACTCATATGCAACATAGCACAATACCTTTCGGGAACATAGAATACGGGAAAATGAAACATTTCAAATAAATACCATTACTATTAAAACCGTTTTCTAAAAGATTAGTATTTTACACAAATCTTTGCAAAGCGCCTCTACAACCCATTTTGGGGAAGCCGACTGGGATGGTGCGGATTATCGCACATCCCTGGGCTTAGTAGTGCGAGATGCAGACCTCTGCAAGG
Source organism: Agapanthus africanus (assembly GCA_030015575.1). Taxonomy (NCBI): domain Eukaryota; kingdom Viridiplantae; phylum Streptophyta; class Magnoliopsida; order Asparagales; family Amaryllidaceae; genus Agapanthus; species Agapanthus africanus. Next base: position 503,866,364 of record CM057338.1, read on the forward strand.
AGCATTCGGTCTCGAGAGATTTAAAATACGACCTCTTAAGAAAATGAGATTTTTAGAAATATAAAATATATATTAAAATTATTTTTATATAATTATGTATATATGTAACATTAAAATATTTATTTTGAAATAATATAAATATTCCAACTTTTTTCAAAAATCACAAGAATCACTTTACATTAATATACCATGAATTCCATACAAGTCGATATTACAAATAAATACCCTTTATTATGAATTTAGGATATTTTCATTAGAAATATCACAATTATAAAATCTACATTCATGATAACTCTAAAGACGATAACTAAATACTTAGAGAGTATTTTGAAAAGTATATAAAAGTATTTTTACATAAAAACCCCTCAAGTTCTATAAATTACCCTAAGGACCCTAGTAAACATAGGTTTAAGCGGGACCAATCTCTTGAGCCTCAGGGAGCCGGAGAAGTGGGTGCTTGCCTATCTAAGGTAGACAACTTAACAACGGTCTTATCAATAAGGTAATCGTCTTTGAAAAAGACACCTGCCGCCCATGTGCAGCGGTTACCGATAACATCAAAACCATCAGGACTTCAATTGTCTGACTCAGACTGAGTCTCATTAATAAACTGACTTGAATATGATTCAAGTACAATCTACAATCTACAATCTACAATCTGCAATATTACAATTCAACATGAATCCATTCAAATCTATATTGACTGAACCGAACCATTGATATACTTCCATTTACATGATTCTCCAGTTACATCCATGATTCTACAGTTACATCCATTTACTGATATCATGGTTTCGGTAAGTCATTCAATTATACAATCTATACAGTTTACAATACAAGACAGTACAATACAACTATACAAATAAGACATCTCGGGGTTTAAGGGGTAGATTGGTACGGAAGGTGTTAGAAGTGGCATGAGACAGTAAGATTAAGACACCTAACATATATTCCGTTGCTGTTGTACCGCGGCCCAACGGTTCCTTGTACATTCCGTTTGCCCTAGTCTCTAGCATATAGAGACTCCTCTCGTATACACTGGCATCCTTCTGTACCAAGCTACAAACAACAGCGTTAACACCACATTATAACAATATAATACAACTTTAAAAGCTACCTTCTTATTATGTCTATTCTATTTCTCCTTTATCTTTAGGACTTACCGAGCGATCTGTTCGCTGACGACATTCTCTTCTTTCTTCTTTGAATGTCGTCAGGTGATCTGGACACGTCAGAGATCGAGCCCAGCGCTGAAGACTTGGACTATTTCGTTGAAGACCCAGAGCTTTAGTTTATTGTATACTTTTATTTCAGTACATTTCTTTTTCTGTTATGCCATTGTTTAGGCATAGCTTTATTTCAGTTGTATTTACATTTACATGCATTGTACAGAAAGAATGTGAATAAATAAAGTTGTTGTTTTATTATATCTTGTCTCTTGTGCATTTACTTTTATATTGCTTAGATACGCTTAGCGTTTTTACTTCACAGTAAATACGTAGCGGTCTCGTCGCGTCCTCTGCCCGTTTACTGGGAAGCGGAGCGTGACAGACTCACAAAGGAAAAACACACTTGGGGGTCCTCACGATTCCTAAGGAGAAAATGCACCTACGAGATCCTTACGACTCGTAGGGAGAAAATGCTTTTATGGGACCCTTATGGCCCATAAAATTGAAAAGCCTTTGGTGATAGGGACCTAAACCTGTCTCCTAAGCCATCGCTCCCCAATAGGCAAAGGAAAATGATGAATTGCTCCTGGCACCTGTGCTTCAGTGTTAGCAACGCTAATGCCGGCCCCTATCCCGAAATTCCAAATCGATCCAATAGACCCCTAAGCCTTTAAACTGGAAACAGATGACCGCTAAATCTTTAAACTGGGAACAAATGACCGCTAAGTCATTAAACTGGGCATAATAGACCCCCTAAATCTTTAAACTGGGAACATATGACCTCTAAGTCGTTAAAATGGGAACAGATGACCTCTAAGTCTTTAAACTGGGTATAGACGACCTATAGGTCGTTAAACTGGGCATAATAGACCCCTAAGTCTTTAAACAGGGAACAAATGACCTCTAAGTCGTTAAACTGGAAACAGATGACCCCTAAGTCATTAAACTGGGAACAAGGGAAATCCACTGGTGTGTCCTCACGATGCATGAGGAAAAACAAAACTTGCAAGATCCTTACAACTCGTAAGAAAACGCCTTCATGGGATCCTTACGACTCACAAAGGAAAAACACACTTGGGGGTCCTCACGACTCCTAAGGAGAAAATTCACCTACGGGATCGTTACGACTCGTATGGAGAAAATGCTTTTATGGGACCCTTACGGTCCATAAAATTGAAAAGCCTTAGGTGATAGGGATCTAAACCTGTCTCCTAAGCCATCGCTTCCCAATAGGCAATGGCGAATGATGAGTCGCTCTTGGTACCATATTCCAGTGCAGTGATGCAGACGCCAACCAAATTCTAAATCCCATACCCCAACGACGAATGATGAGTCGCTCCTGGTACCATATTCCAGTGCAGCGATGCAGACGCCAACAATGTCCTGAAATTTTTCCGGCCCTACGGTCTGGATCATACATCCTGCAAAACCATATACAATCCACGGGTATAAAACGATCCCAATCTCTCCCAAGTCCTAACGGCGAGACCACATTCAAAGTCCTACCAGCGATGAAGATTCAAAAAAAAAGAGTTATGTCCACAAGCAAAATGGGCACGAATGAAAACCCGAAAGGGCTCTGTGAGTAAAAACAGCATGACTGCCGGCGAGTTTGTGAAAACCCAAAAGGGCGCAAACTCATGAAAAAGAGATGAAATGCACTCGCAAAGTCCTCTCGACTTTGTGAGGAGAAAATTCCCGCGTGAGATCCTTACGACTCACAAAGTAAAAACACACTTAGGAGTTCCCATGACTCCTAAGGAGAAAATACACCTACGGGATCCTTACGACCCGTAGGGAGAAAATGCTTTGTGAGACCCTTACGACTCACAAAATTGAAAAGTCTTAAGTGATAGGGACCTAAAACCTGTCTCCTAAGCCATCGCTTCCTGATAAGCAAACGCAAATGATGATACGCTCCTGGTACCATATTCCAGTGTAGCGATGCTGATGCCAAACAAAAACCAAAATCCCCAAATCCTCTCATGGCAAATGATGATTCACTTCTGGTACCATATTCCAGTGTAGCAATGCTAATGCCAACCCCAAATCAAAACAACAACCTCTGCGGCGGAATCATGCTTCGTCCCAAAATATACCCCATATCGAAATCATGCTTCACCTCGGCGTATCTGCCTTCCCTGTCGGAATTATGCTTCGACTCGGAATCAACCAACGACACTCCGTGCCGGGGACAAGTCGATAAGCGACACTCCGTGCCGGGGACAAGTCGAACATCAGCGACACTCCGTGCCGGGGACAAGTCGACCAGCGACACTCCGTGCCGGGGATCAAGTCGAACATCAGCGACACTCTGTGCCGGGGACAAGTCGACCGGCGACCTCCCTGTCGGAATCATGCTTCGCCTCAGGATCAAGTCGATCAGTGACACTCCGTGCCGGGGACAAGTAGACCAGCGACACTCCGTGCCGGGGACAAGTCGAACATCAGCGACACTCTGTGCCGGGGACAAGTCGATCAGCGACACTCCGTACCGGGGACAAGTCGAACAGCGACACTCCGTGCCGGGGACAAGTCGACCAGCGACACTCCGTACCGGGGACAAGTCGACCAGCAACACTCCGTGCCGGGGACAAGTCGAACATCAGCGACACTCCGTGCCGGGGACAAGTCGATCAGTGACACTCCGTGACGGAGACAAGTCGACCAGCGACACTCCGTGACGGGGACAAGTCGACCAGCGACACTCCATGCCAGGGACAAGTCGATCAGCGACACTCCGTGCAGGGGATAAGTCGATCAGCGACACTCCGTGCTGGGGACAAGTCGAACAGCCAGCGACACTCCGTGCCAGGGATCAAGTCGAACAGCCAGCGACACTCCGTGCCGGGGATTAAGTCGAACAAACAGCGACACTCCGTGCCGGGGATCAAGTCGAACATCAGCGACACTCCGTGCCGGGAACAAGTCGATCAGCAATACTTCGTGCCGGGGACAAGTCGATCAGCGACACTCCGTGCCGGGGACAAGTCGAACAGCGACACTCCGTGCCGGGGACAAGTCGAACATCAGCGACACTCCGTGTTGGGGACAAGTCGAACATCAGCGACACTCCATGCCGGGGACAAGTCGAACGGCGACACTCCGTGCTGGGGATAAGTCGAACAACCAGCAACACTCCGCGCCGGGGACAAGTCGATCAGCGACACTCCGTGTCGGGGACAAGTTGAACAACCAACAACACTCAGTGTCGTCGACCGTCCATGTCGTAAAAAGGGCAGTACAGGCTTCCTACAAAGAGGGAACCAAATTACTCTGGGCCAGGGAAACGTCTTCCATGGACACCCCGTCTCGGAGACGCATCAAGCGTCGACCGTCCATGTCGTAAAAAGGGCAGTGCAGGCTTCCCACAAATCGGGAACCAAATCGCTTCGGGCCAGGGAAAAGTCTACCACGGACACTTTGTCTCGGAGATGCGTCAAGCGTCGACCATCCATGTCATAAAAAGAGCAGTGCAGGCTTCCTACAAATCGGGAACCAAAATGTTCCGTGCCGGGGACAAGTCGAACAGCGACATTCAGTGTCGTCGACCGTCTAAGTCGCAAAAAGGGCAGAGCCGACCGTCCATGTCGTAAAAAGGGCAGTGCAGGCTTCCCACAAATCGGGAACCAAATCGCTCCGTGCAGGGAAAACGTCTACTACGGACACTCCGTCTCGGAGACACGTCAAGCGTCGACCATCCATGTCGTAAAAAGGGCAGTGCATCCCAAAAATTTGGAACCAAAGCAAGTCGTCTCCACGTGAAAGAAGATCCATCAATTTCATGCACACGGCCTACATATGTGGTGTGCATTCATTGATGGGGGCACTTTATTGGGGTCAAAAATTGCACCCCAGTTGACCAAGTCAAAGTCAAGGTCAACCCAAGCCAAGTGGGCCCAAGCCCAGGTCAAGTGGGCCCATGCTCAGGTCGAGTCCGAGCATGAAGCAGCCGGCCCTCCTCCATGCTAAAATAAAAATCATGTAATAAATAATTTTAATGTAATTTTTTATGCATGAATGGGCATAAAGCCAAATTTTTGTAAAGCCCATGGCTTATGTGCAAAAAGAAATAGCACATGAGATATGGGATGGGCTAAATACCATTTTGTAAAGCCAAAGGGGCTATGTGTAAAGTGTATAGCCTATAAAGGCAAAGATAAGGAAAATATCTAAGGATTTTTTTTCTCTCTCTAAAAAAAATCAAGGTCTGTGCCTCCTCCTTCTTCCTCAAAGTTCTAAACCTTCTTCTTTCTTTTGAATTAAATCAAGAGTTTAACTCTTCCTTTTCCAAAACTAAATAGTTTTTCACCACAAAACCCACAAAGGGGAGCCCAGATCTTCCATTAGATCTCAAAAAGGGGAGGTTTTTAAATCTCATACCGCTTATTCTTAAAGATCCGGCCAACAGAGGAGGAAGAAGGAGATCCATCTCCGAAAATCCCACTTTGGAGAAGATCAGGGCTCAAGGGAGAAGCCCCTTCATCAGCTCCAAAAATATCTTAGGAGTTTAACTCCTCAAATATATATATATATATATAAAATAATAAGTATTTCTTTTTAGGGAGTACAACTCCCAGTGCAGGGACTAAGTCCTATTTTGCCGCCCGGCGCCCGAGCGCCCACATACTTGACACGTGAGGCGCCAGCGCCCAAAGCGCTAGCGCCCGAGCGCCCACGTGCCGAGCATGTGGAGCGCTCGCTCCAGCGCCCAAAGCGCTAGCGCCCGAGCGCCCACGTGCCGGGCATGTGGAGCGCTCGCTCCAGTGCCCAAAGCGCTAGCACCAGCGCCCGAGCGCTCGCGTGCCGGGCACGTGGTGCGCTAGCGCCAATACCCGAGCGCCCGCGTGCCGGGCACGTGGTGCGCTAGCGCCCAGGTGCCGGGCACGTGGTGCGCTAGCACCCAAAGCGCTAGCGCCAGCGCCCGAGCGTCCGCGTACCGGGCATGTGGGGCACTAGCACCAGCGCCCGAGCGCCCACGTGCCGGGCACGTGGGGCCGCTAGCGCCAGCGCTCACGCTAGCGCCCAAGTGGCTAAGCGCTCGCGTGCCGCTCACGTGAGGCGCTGGCGCCTTCTCCCACGCATCCTATGGATGCCCTTTCCTTTATATATATATATATATATATATATATATAGAGAGAGAGAGAGAGAGAGACACATATATGCACATACACACATACTCCACCACACTGTTCCCGTTAGAAAAAATTTCTAACGGGGCGCTGCCCCGTACCCCGTAAGGGGGCTGCTAGCCCCCTTGAGCCCCGGCCCGCTATCCGGGTTGCGGGACCCCCGTAAAATCTCTGCGGGGCCCCCGATATATCCAAAACCCCTTCAAAACACAACACTACATATTGAGTTCGCATGACCAGTTTAACCCGTTAATCATAGGTTCCCCCGCTTCAAAGGCGAGGGGTAATTAACGGCAGCTTAGTCCGCGGTTGTTGGAGATTCGGATCCTCATGATCAATAAACCCCTGTCTACCCTAGGCAGGGGGAATCTGTAGCACGCCTGACAAGCGTGCGTATCCCCATCTCAATGGGGTGACGAAAAACACCCTACATGGAGGCATCAACCATGCCAAGTTTAAATTTTTGTCGTTCTAGATAACCCTACACCAAGGTTCTTAACTAAAGAATGATACAGAATCGATAAAGTAAACATCTTTATTACTAAGTGAGAGAGATTACAACCTTTGTAGTCCGTTCCTTCGCTTCATAAGCTCCGAGTTGAGATCCCTACGCTGCGATCATCAAGCTTTCGGACTCTAGAGAGGCTCCATGAGGTGAATGATCCATGCTAGCTTGAAGTCTTCACAATCAAAGATGATCTACCTTGAGGAATCACAAACCCAAGCTATTACTTCACTAATTAGAGATTAGTGAAGCCAACACACTAATCATATGGCTAGTATAGAAGAGGATGATGAAGTAGGAATTTTGCTCTCTTTAGTTTTCTATTTCTCACAATTATTCATCACAAAATGAAAATGCTAAAAAGCTTTTGTGAGAGGAAGAAGAAGATAAGTGATGAATGAAATTGTTATTAGGTTAGGAAATGCAACCATGGTTTAAGCATGGCATGCTTAACCCTTGTAGAGAATAAACCATAGGCTAGGGTTAAAATGTTAGGTTAACAAATATCTAGTAAAAATCTAAAGAGTGGACTAAGTCAAGGCAACAAAATATCTCAACATTAATCCATAATTTAGAATTAACCAAAAAATAAAATGTTAACCCTAATCTAAACCCTAGCATGGTTTAATCTCATAAACCCTAGTTGCATTTGTAACCTAGCATGTTATAATTATACATATCACATATATATAATTATGTAACAAAAGAAAATAATACAATTAACATATATCATATATATATATCAATGTATCATCAAGTGAGAAAAAGAATCTTTTAAGTGAGCTTATATTAGTTAATGTAATGTAATATATCACATATATAATTATACATTAGATTATTAAATCAACACTTGATTTAATAATCCGGTTATATTACATATAACTGACTAATATAATATGTATCATTTTATCGAATCAACACTTGATCCGATAACCAGGCTATATCACATATACCCGGCCAATATCACATATCGCGAGAATAGAATACGGTATCACATACACGTATTATTCTCGGTCTCGCACATATCATATATGTGCTCCTACTCCTTTTCGCCTGAGCCAGGAAACCTCTGTGTAGGACTCTAAAGACTCGTCAATATGCCGACAGTAGGTGATGATCATATCAAACACCCACAAGCTGCAAGCGGTCAGCTAAACATAACAGCCACCCGGGTATTGAGTGATCAGAAGATCAACAAGCAAGCATGTACATACTCCTGTGAATCCAATCAGTAACACTACCGTACAGTCCGGTCTCTGATATGTCGCATATCCAGTCTAGGGGGGTAAACGTCAGACCCCAGTAACCGATAAGTCGTGTCGATATGAGGCTCATAACGGGTCGAGAAACTACTGATAACACTTACCAGTAGATCTCCATTTCAGCCCTGGTCAGGGACTTCCAGTTATAGCCAATCGAACACAGCGCAACATCAACCCCCAATACCGGGAGAGACGAAACCCCTCCTATCGCTCATTGCTTCCATGTGATTCGGGACTGTACCCAAAAGCCACCGTTTTGCACGTTCTTTTGAACGTGGTAAGGTGGAAATCAAAGCACAGTGGGAATCACACAAGACTCTATGACGATCTCGGGTCTACAGACTAACCTGTACCAGTGTCACCAGAGAACTGCTATCTGACGATAGGTATAATACTATTTAGGAGTTCTCGGCGAGTCCGTTCAGTGTACCCAGTCTCTACTGAGCACCCGTACACCATCTTTGATGTCAAACACCAATGGATGTGGGATCATCCATCGCCCATCTTATGGGTCAAGATGCGTATACGCTGTCTACTCTGGAGTATCGATGCCCTGTCTCGATACACTCTCGACTAGGAGCAATTATAGGATGTACTCGTGGACTACCCTGGCCCCACTAATATGATCGGCATCATAGTCCTAGTAGTCAAGTATATATCTTAAGGGCTTTATCAACATGTGAGAGCAAGACAGTAATACAATACAAGTCAACATGTTAAGACAAAGTGAAACCAGATAGCATACTATCATGTCGAGCAAGAAAGTCCTCTCTATATATATCCAAGCATCCACTATAATATACATCATATGTACAAAATTGGCCTTTAAGGCATATATATAACTAACATATATGTATATGTAATGTGCAACGATGATAAACATAAAGCAGTAAGCATAGAGTAATGACGTGAGTATAAAATAACCGGTACATGTAACGATGAAGCAAGTGTATCAAATCAGTAACAATATAATGTCCATGTCACTAAAGCTATCAATCTCTAAGTCTCAATATCCAGGTCACTAAACCTATCGTCAATCCAAGTGTGAGCGTCAACCACCGCAGGAGTATCTCCAACCCAAGGATAGGCCCCAGGGGTAAAGGAACACGGGCCCGAATCACGCTCACTAATAATTAGAAATACCATCCATACAACTCCCGAAATCACAATATATGCCGGCAGTGGGACTCCTGAGATTCCGTTGATCGAACTCACACTCAAACTACCCCACACCCAATGGTCTACATCAACACCGACCATGAATCCAAATACTAGTCGCTCCATGACAAGTCTACGCGTGAACTGGAGACAGGGTCTCCATCAAGTATGTCTTGACTGGTATCCAAAATAAATGGACAGTGCTCCGTGTCTTACCTATGACACTAATATAAGTGCTTCCATAACCGTCCCATACCAGTTATAGTTACACTTATATATGTCCCATAGGCGTCGAAAATGCAATAACTAATTGGTTCCGCTGATTGTGTACAAGTATGTGTCACTTCACTTATTCAATCACGCTTTTATATTAACGTACTTGCCACAATCCATTCGCTAACATTTATCACTTGGTAATGTAACACGGTCACTAAGTTATCAATGTATATGACCACTATTCAATGAGAGTATAACCACTATATGATATGATAAGAATGCAATTAATTATGATACGAATAAAAATATAGCAGCCACTGTCATACTACTTGCAAGATTTACTATAAATCACACGTGCAGAATTAAGCAAAACAATATAAAAGGGGTAAGTAGTATATTTAATTATATGTCCATAAAAATTAGTTTCGTATCAATTGGGTTTCAGGTTTACTAGTTATGGTCATTCCATTTTAAGTGTTTACTGCTGAAAATCCAATTTCTGAACTGGAAGTCCATTTCGTAACACGTTTTACTCCCTGTTGGGATCATAATTTGTCACGACCCAAAATTTGGCACGTGACGGCCCTCAAACCACGTAACGTCTCCAGACGTAACGTAATTCAAGTAAGCCGAAAACCCGGCAATCTAAACCATCAAAAGTAGTAAGTGATAATAACATTGTTAAAACTTTTGAAATCTCAATCAAAATTCTTTAAAGTCCAAATTTACTTCCTTTAAAATTTGGCAGCACTTCCTTTGTAAAGCAAGCCCCAAAAAAGGGTACAACAAAAGATATAAGTAAAGCATCCCCAGACGGGAGCAAATCCACGCCCAAAGACGGAAAACAACCACCACAACAGATATACGACGCCGTAGCGAAGAAAAAGACGATATAAGTAAAACTGTATAAAAGACCTCCACAGTCATCAAAATAATATACAATATCGTCTTCACAACTCGTCTCTAAGTCAATACATGAAAATGGTAGATGGAGAGTACATAGTACAAAAGATATACAATGAGCAATATCGGATAACCGCAAAACCCACCTATCGCGAAACTGCTCACAGTCTGCCGAAGTGGTATCCGCTGCAAAAGATGATACGATAGATGAAAAAGATAGCCCTGCCTCTGACTGCTCTGAGGGACAACCTGTACAATCCTGTGGCACAACGGGGGTGAGTTGCCAACTTGTGAATAGTAAATAACATATGCAGGTAATCGCAAGTATGCACGTACTGCGCTAATCTATCACATGCAAGCTGATAGCAATAACTAGCAATATGTATATGCAACAGTCATGAAAGGTACTCTATCAGGTACTACTAATACATGAAGCAATGCATATCAAATAAATGCGGAGTATGGAATAAAACATGTCATCCTCATATCGGGCATATAGGCCCCTCACATCGGGCACATAGGCCCCTCATATCGGACACATATGCCCCTCATATCGGACACATAGGCACATAGGCCCCTCATATCGAGCACATAGGCCCCTTATATCGATGATGAATAAGAATACTTGCACAGAACATTATGATGATATATATATTATAGGTATACATATATAACAGCGTCCCATACCACTGATATATATATATATATATATATATATATATATATATATATATATTATAGGTGTACATATATAACAGCGTCCCATACCACTGATATATATATACATGTATATATATCAGCGTCCCATACCACTGATATATATACATGTATATATATCAGCGTCCCATACCACTGATATATATACTCAGGAGTAAAACATCCAGAAAATATCATATGAAAACCATATATCAATGCGAAATCCATGAAATATAATATATGCAACATGAACAGTAATATGAGCATATAAAGGAAAAACCGCTATTTAACTGCAACAAGTTATTAAATGTATCATGCGGTTCCTAATTTCTCTAAAATCCATACAACATCATATAAAGGTGAACATGTAGTTATAGCCAGGTATGCGTAACCATGTCGGTATAGCAAAATATGTGTATCTACCTATTAATAATGATGTAATGCCCTCCAGGTATATGTGTAGCTATATCAAGGTATACGGGTGTACATGTAAGTATGTATGCAAGATGTACATGTAGCTAAGTCTCATATGTCTTTATACCTATCACTAATGGTACAATACCATATAGGTATATGGGTAGCTAGCATGTAGTCATGGCAAGGCATATGTGTAAGCATGTAGGTATACAGGTATGCTATATGTCATATGCACAATGGAATATGTATCAATGTCTCAATGTCCCTAACCATACAATATCACATATGTACAGGCGTCAACTATATCTCGTATGTATATGGGTTGTACGTGTCATGGCAATTATCGACGGTGTGTGTGGCATACAATCAACGCTCGTGCAACATGAGCCGTCAATAATAGTGCAGTGTCCAATAGGTACAAGTCCAAGTACAACAAGTAATAATTTGCAATGAAGTTTATGTTAGTGTATATGCCCTAGGGGCCATTATTGTATCATACTAGATTGTATATTACTTAATGGAAGCTTGGGATATTCACAGTTATATATACAGTCTTGCTAAAAATGGTAGTATGCTACTTGGTTTGTGTCTACTTTAATATGTGCATATGTTTCTTGTAATGTATCACTTATACATATTAGTAGAGCCCATAGGATCTTTGCTTGATTACCAGCGTCGTGATGGCAGTCACACTTATGGGGGCTGGGTAGTCTGTAAGCAACATCCTATACAGGTCCCTGGTCGTTGGATTATCGAGATAGGGCATCGATATTCCGGAGTAGACTAAGTGTGTACGCTTCTCATCCCAGTTGGGGAGATGGTCTGTCCCACAGCCATCAGTACGTCGTACTGGAGATAGTATACAGGTGCTCGTTAGGTTACAAGTACACCGGACAGGACTCGCAGGGGAACCGATTGGTTGGTATTATACCCATCGTCAGTTAACAGTTCCCAGATGACATGAGTACAGCATAGTCCGCAGACTTGGCACTGCTACTTCGCCTCGAGTGTATCCCACTGTTCTTAGATTACTACCCTACCACGGCTCAAAGGAGTCGTGCAACAGGTAGCAGTTGGGTGCAGTCCCGAGCACTTGGAGGCAGTAGTGGTTAGATAGGATTCGTCTCTCCCGGTATTGGGAGATGATATCGCGCTGTGTCAGAGAGCCATTATGCAAAGTCCCTGGCCAGGGCAAGCGAGATATACTGGTAGGTTCCAGTAGCTTCTCAGGGTGTAATGGGCTTCGCTCCGACACGACTTATACAGCTATTAGGGGACTGACGCTTGCCGCCCCCTAGGCTTGATATGCGATAGTCTTAGACGAACAGACCGGACTGTATGGAGATTGTCACATCAGGCTCAGTGGGAGTTCGGATGATTTTTCTCATCGGCCTTCTTATCGACATCTACCTGGGGACCGTTACGTACAGCTAGTGCCGCTTGCGGTCTGTAGTTAAACCCACTGCCAGCGTAGTGTCGAGTCTTTAGAGTCCCACACAGAGAGTTCCCCTGCTCCAGGCGAAACGATATAGAGGTCGTATGGTTTTACGACAAGGGTTCGGACGCATACGTGTGTTTACGCACGTACGACTTTTTTGGACAGTTTTTACTAGTCGGCTTTGGTTTAAGCCAGATTCTAGTATCGGGTTACTGGATTTATACAGTCTAAAGTTTTTCCGTGTTTTCACGGATTGGAGGGGCGTTCTCGTAATTTGTCGGGAAGCTTCTAGAAGAGTGGTGACTAAGGGATTAAGGTGGCATTGCATTAAATGAGATTAGTGACTCATTTGTGTGATTCATCCAAGTCATTAATGCATCATAAATGCTTAATGACTCATGGAGGTGAATCACTCATAGATATTTATGAAGCATGGTTGTTAATTCATTTATTTGATTTTTGGATAAATAATAATGCTTCATATATATTATGATAACATCATTATCTCATTTCATTCTCATCTTCACCTTCTCTCTCCTCAAGCTCACTCTCTCTTCAAACCCTAACCCTAGCCTCTCATGTGTTGAGATCAAGGGTTAGCTAGACTAATACATCCATAACCTCACTCTATATCCCCTAGGTAGCTTAGATAAGCACTTTAAGCAATCTAGTTATCTCAAGTTTGAGATTAAGCTTGGCGTAGGAGCTTTCGGGTGGATCGTCTTTGATTCGAGGAGGCCGTTGAGGTGCCGATATTCCAAAGAGCCTACGAGGAGTGGAGGACCGCGATGAAGACCCGAAGGACAAGTAACGTGAGGTATAACTTCGTATCCGAGTAGTTAAACCTCTAGCTTTTAGTTAGTAATGGTTTAGATAACGATTCATGCGCTCAAGTCCGTGTTACGAAGCTTTGATAATCGTTTTTCATATATTCCGCCTCCCTGCAAGTTCGTGGGGTGCGTGACATGGACTTACAGTTTATGCGCAAACTCTATATGTGCAATATAAATATACGACTAATATCATATCATATCTAGCCCTGACGCATAATGTCATGCGGGCGATTCTCCTGTAGATGTTAAATCTACTCACAAATGATCTTGGGCTAAGTAAAACCAACCACTCGCTTTCCCTTCTTTGCAGCGTCCGAAGTCCCCGCCTGCGTCCCTAAGATCATAAAACAACAATAACAAGTGTATATTAGCAATCGACCAATAACATGTACAAACTACGTTTGACCGACGCACCATCTCCAAACAAACTCTCAAGCGTTCGTCTAGTGGTTAACGTGCGTAACGACACTACGAAACTAACTCAAGAGTAAAAACCACACAAAGTACACGAACCGTGTCGGATAACGTAACGCGCGTAGGTCGTAACACTAGAAACAAGCTAAGTGATCCCAGATTTTGTATACAGTGAAAACCCAAAAATCAAACAAGACCAAACACACTTAAACCACTGCAGACAGCTACCCACAAAAACCCACACCCTAACTCTATCCAATGGTCGAGGTCGCAGGAAAAATCCTCCTGGTCGCCGTCCAAATCCGAGCTGTAGGGGTACGATATTTGCATGAAACTTTATTTTACGTGTTCTAAACTGAAACGAACAAGATACACAACACTATAACATCCTATTTAACAGATAGAGATCATTACCTACTCCCCACGAGCTCAAAGATCCTAGATTTCCACGCTTCAAGGCATCTAAGAGGCAAAACAAGGCTTAAGAAGTGATTTGGGTGAGGTTTTGTGAAGTTTAGTGAAGGTTTAGTGGTGAAATAATAAGTGTTCAGTTGAGGAATAAGAAATGAGAAAGAAAATGAGAAGGAGATAGAGTGAGAGAGAGTGAGAGAGAGTGAGATAAAAGAGAGGGAGAGGTGAGTGCAATGGTGAGTGCACCACTTCAATAAATGCAAGCATGCTCTCCTCAATAGTCACCATGCCACCTCCTCCCAAAACAAAACCCAAATGAAATATCTCACACAAATATCTAGGGTTAAGGTTAAATAAGGATTGGATTAGCTTAAAGTGTCATGGTTGCTAAACTAGATTAACATAAACACACCTTCACATTAACATGCACAAGTGTGTGCAAGCCATAACAAATAAAAGTAAATTATTAATTAAATGTTGTAAAATGTGAGGAAACCGAATTGGTAAACTTTTTACAGAAAACCCGTATTATCGCTTAATTAACACTATTCGAAATCCTAAGGTGTTACAATCTCCCCCCTTATAGAAAATTCTTTCCCGAATTTAAAATTCTTACTATGTATACCTTCAAGAGATGAGCGCAAATTATCCACATCTCACTCGTAGCCTTCCAAGTGATCCCCTCACTAGACGGGCTATGCCAAAGAAAACCTCCACAGATGGCACGACCCTTGACCGAAGTTTCTCCACCTGCCGATCCACTAACACCATCGATTGCCGGTGAACGAAAAAAAAATCGTGTCAAAGCTAAATGGTCTGATGCTGAATTATGTGAGAAAGGTCATGAAAGTATTTACAAAGTATTGACATAAGGAATACGAGGTGAATACTCAAAAATCTGGGCGGAAGTGCCAAATTATAGGCAACGGTACTAACTCGCTCGAGGATCTCAAAAGGACCTACAATTCTGGGACTAAGCTTCCCAAAACTCAACACGCCATTTCATCGGAAAAATCCGTAGGAATACATGATCTCCCACTGCGAACTCAAGTCTGCGACTACTACGGTCGGCATAAGACTTCTGTCTGCACTGGGCTGCTCTCATCCTGATCTGAATCAACTGGATCTTCTCCGAAGCCTCTCGACTAGCTGGGGTCCAAAAATTCTGCTCTCGCGGAGTCAGTAAAACAGACTGGTGATCGACACAACCTACATGCAAGGCCTAAAAGTAGCTATCCGAAACGTCTCCTGATAACTGTTATTGTAGGAGAACTCCATCAATGGCAAGTGACGATCCCAACAGCCAACAAACACTTAGTATGTACGCACAAGCATATCCTCCAGAGTCTGTATAGCCCGCTCTCACAAACTATCGGTCTACGGATGGGAAGCGGCGCTAAACCCCAACCAGTACCCAAGGCCTCCTGAAACTTCTGCCAACGACGGCTAGCGAGCTGGATGTTTCTATCGGATACAACGCATGAAGGAACTCCATGCAAACGCACAAACTTACCGAAGAACAACTGAGCAACCCGAGCATAACCGGACAACAATCACCCAAATGGAGTCATACCCTGTCTAGACCTGGGTAGACACCACAACAAAATTCATGAAGATCTGCTCCCATTCCCACTCCGGAACGGTTAAAGGTTGCAACTCTCCAGCTGGGCTCCAATGCTCAACCTTAGCTCGCTGACAAGCCAAGCACCTCAAAACGAAATCCGAAACTTCACTCTTCACCCCTGCTCACCAGTAACCAACTCTCAAGTCACGTTACATCTCGGTGGCACTTTGATGAACACTAAAAGATGACTGATGTGCCTGCTCTAGGACCTCGCTTCTCTACCCATCAATATCCGGTACACACAACGAGTCCCATAATGTAGCACACCCTGGTCACAAATCAGAACTCCGAATCTTTATCCTGCCGAACAAGCTCACGAATTTCAAACAAACAAGCGTCGGCGAGCTGTGCCTCAGTCTAAAGAAAAGGAACTTCCTTCCTGGTCATCCCAGTCAACGATGCAGCGATACACAAGAAATCCTGCATGAAACGGTGGCAAAAACCGGCTAAGCCCAAAAATCTGCGGACCTCTATCCCTAATACAAGTCTAGGCCAAAGCTGTACGGCCTTGATCTCCCTGGGGTCCATACGAAT
Organism: Agapanthus africanus; assembly: GCA_030015575.1. NCBI lineage: Eukaryota > Viridiplantae > Streptophyta > Magnoliopsida > Asparagales > Amaryllidaceae > Agapanthus > Agapanthus africanus. The sequence goes on from CM057338.1 coordinate 503,883,076, forward strand.
ACCGTCTCCCGTAACCACTTGACCAAAGAGTTCAACACTATCAAGCCTGAAGGAACACTTCGAGAATTTAACAAACCGTTGGTGCTCTCCCAATGTCTGCAAAGAAAATCCTCAAGTGCCGCTCATGTTCCTCACGACTCTTGGAATATACCAGAATGTCATCAATAACACAACAATCAACTGGTCGAGGAACGGCCTGAGAAACCAGGTTCATCACATCCACGAATGCTGTTAGGGCATTGGTGAATCCAACGACACCACCAAAAACTCATACTGCCCGTAGCGCGCACAAAAAGCAGTCTTCAGAATGTCATCACTCCGAACCCGCAAAAATGATGACCCGATCCCAAAACAAACTTAGAAAATGTCTCACACTCTGGAGCTGATCGAACAAATCGTCAATGCGAGGTAAAGGATACCTATCCACACCGTAACTCGGTTCAATTGACGATCAATCAATGCACAATCACAAACTGCCGTCTTTCTTCTTGACTAACAGAATAGGAGCTCCCCAAAGCGAAACACTCGGACGTACAAGTCCCCCCTATCTAACAACCCTGCAGCAGATCCTTAAGCTTCTTAAGCTCTGCCGGCTCATCTGGAACAACATCGGAAAATCTTGCCCAAAAGAAACCCGGTCCAAAGAGCCCACTGTGGCTCCGGTATCACGAATGAAAGCCAAGAATCCTCGACATCATTTCCTCAAAAGCCGACTAGCGAAAAAGGCTGAAATCAAGCTGTGAGGGGCGACTCCACAGTCCCCCTGCACAACAAGAACTGACTCGCCGGGAAAACAAAACCTGACTGTTTTCTCGCGGCAGTCCACAGATGCATAGCACGTAGCTAACCAGTCCGTGCCCAGGAGAACGTCAAAATCCAACATCTCTAGAAGAATTAAATCGACGGACGAATCTCTATCTCCTACCCAATTGGCACATGGCCGAAACACGTGTCGCGCAACCAAGGGATCGCTAATAAGAGTAAACACAACAAACGGCTGATCTAGTATACACGAATCTCGGCCTAACCTCGACACGAAGTGTGTAGAACAACGAGTGCATAGATCCCGAATTAAACAAACATGTGTAACGAAAGAACATACGAATATGAATACCTGAAAACTCTACAGTGGACGCCCGCGCGTCCCGATGAGTAGAAGCAAACGCTCGTGTCTGCCCTCTACCCGCAACTGGCTGTCCTCCTCCTCTACCATCATGTACTCTCGGAACAAATCCTCCGCGACCACGACCTCTCTGAACATAAGTCTGACGCGGATCAACAACAGGCGCAATAGACGACTCTCTCTGAGGTGAAGGTGGTAAGGTATCATGTGGTACAGCTGTCCCGTCCTCACGTGGCTCGGTACAAACTCGAACACGATGACTCAAACTCCCGCACCGGTAACATCCAGAAGAAAACTGCTGACTCTCCTGGGGAAAAGAGCTAAATAGCTCTCCTCGGTCAAAGCCTCTGCTACTCCCGCGACGTAACCGAAATCTGTCTCGGCGGCTAGGCCTCTGTCTCTGGGCTGATACACCTGTACGAGCCCTTCTCGGTCTCGGAACTCCTAAAGTCTCGGGAAGACGCTCCTCAGCTAAACAGGCTGCATCCACTGCTGCTGTATACGTGACACAATGTTGTGTGCTGATAGTAAGAAATAACTGGGTAACAGGGATGGCAACCTCCTGTCGCTGCGCTCGACTGGCCTCAACTAATGACCTCATCATCTGGCGCACGTCCTGCATATCTGCCTCAAGCCCAGCTATACGATCTATCGAAGGCGTATCCATCTGCTCCTGTGCAACAAGCGTACCGTCCTGGTCAGTCCTCGTCCCAAACGAGTCAACTCTGACCTCGGCCCTCGCTGCCTCTCTCTGAGCCCTCATAGTCGGCGGCGGCAAAAGGCTATAAATGAAAAAAGGATTCGATAAGAACACGGAAATCGAATCGTAAGGATATGTATCATCAAGGAAGGAATTTCAAGCAATTAGTATTTAGGTCACTTAGGCAGAGTACCGTGTCGTAAGTATGCCGCGGACATACACACACTACATCACTCTGCTTAAGCTACCTACTCCATCATACCAAGGTCATCCTACACTCCGAAAGGTAAAACCTAGCGCTCTGATACCAACTTTGTCACGACCCAAAATTTGGCATGTGACGGCCCTCATACCACGTAACGTCTCCAGGCGTAACGTAATTCAAGTAAGCCGAAAACCCAGCAATCTAAACCATCAAAAGTAGTAAGTGATAATAACATTGTTAAAACTTTTGAAATATCAATCAAAATTCTTTAAAGTCCAAATTTACTTCCTTTAAAATTTGGCAGCACTTCCTTTGTAAAACAAGCCCCCAAAAAGGGTACAGCAAAAGATATAAGTAAAGCATCCCCAAACGGAAGCAAATCCATGCCCAAAGACGGAAAACAACCACCACAACAGATATACGACGCCGTAGCGAAGAAAAAGACGATATAAGTAAAACTGCATAAAAGACCTCCACAGTCATCAAAATAATATACAATATCGTCCTCACAACTCGTCTCTAAGTCAATACATGAAAATGGTAGATGGAGAGTACATAGTACAAGAGATATACCATGAGCAATATCGGATAACCGCAAAACCCACCTATCGCGAAACTGCTCACAGTCAGCCGAAACGGTATCCTATGCAAAGATGATACGATAGATGAAAAAGATAGCCCTGCCTCTGACTGCTCTGAGGGACAACCTGTACAACCCTGTGGCACAACGGCGGTGGGTTTCCAACTCGTGAATAGTAAATAACATATTCTGGTAATGCAAGTATGCACGTACTGCGCTAATCTATCACATACAAGCTGATAGCAATAACTAGCAATATGTATATGCAACAGTCATGAAAGGTACTCTATCAGGTACTACTAATACATGAAGCAATGCATATCAAATAAATGCGGAGTATGTAATAAAACATGTCATCCTCATATCGGGCAAATAGGCCCCTCACATCGGGCGCATAGGCCCCTCATATCAGACACATAGGCCCCTCATATCGAGCACATAGGCACATAGGCCCCTCATATCGAGCACATAGGCCCCTCATATCGGGCACATAGGCCCCTCATATCGAGCTTATAGGCCCCTCATATCGATGATAAATAAGAATACTTGCACAGAACATTATGATGATATATATATATTATAGGTATACATATATAACGGAGTCCCATACCACTGATATATATATATATATATATATATATATATATATATATATATATATTATAGGTGTACATATATAACAGCGTCTCATACCACTGATATATATACACATGTATATATCTCAGCGTCCCATATCACTGATATATATACCCAGAAGTAAAACATCCAGAAACATCATATGAAATCCATATATCAATGCGAAATCCATGAAATATAGTATATGCAACATAAACAGTAATATGAGCATATAACGGAAAAACCGCTATTTAACTGCAACAAATTATTAAATATATCATGCGGTTCCTAATTTCTCCAAAATCCATACAACGTCATATAAAGGTGAACATGTAGTTATAACCAGGTATGCGTAACCATGTCGGTATAGCAAAATATGTGTATCTACCTATTAATAATGATGTAATGCCCTCCAGATATATGTGTAGCTATATCAAGGTATACGGGTGTACATGTAAGTATGTATGCAAAATGTACATGTAGCTAAGTCTCATATGTGTTTATACCTATAACTAATGGTACAATACCATATAGGTATATGGGTAGCTAGCATGTAGTCATGGCAAGGCATATGTGTAAGCATGTAGGTATACAGGTATGCTATATGTCATATGCACAATGGAATATGCATCAATGTGTTGGATATATGTATGCCCTAGAGGCCATTATGTGATAGTGGATGTATCTATACATGTATATATATATTCAGTTTGCATTCTTGCTCGATATGATAGTATGCTATCTGGTTCTACTTTATCTGACATGTTGATTTGATCATGCTTTTATTCATTCATACATGCTGATAAAGCCCTGAGGATATCGGCTTGACTACTCTGATTATGATGGAGATCATACTAGTGGGACATCTGTAGTCTATAAGCATATCCTGGAACCTCCCTAGTCGTAGGTATATCGAGACAGGGCATTGATATACCAGAGTAGACTAGCGTATATGATACTAAACCCATACGATGGGCGATGGATGTTCCCACATTCATCGATGTTTGACATCAAGATCACATACGGGTGCTCAGTGGTGACTGAGTACACTGGACGGACTCACCGAGAACTCCTATATGGAATTATATCTATCGTCGGATAGCAGTTCTCAGGTGACACTAGTACAGGTTAGTCTGTAGACCCGAGATCGTCATGGAGTCTTGTGTGTTCTCCCACTGTACTTTGATTGCCACCCTACCACGGCTCTACTGAGTCGTGCAAACAGGTGGCCGTTGGGTACATTCCCGAGACACACGAAGACGATGAGCGATAGGAGGGGTTTCGTCTCTCCCGGTATTGGGAGTTGATGCTGTGTTGTGCCCGACTGGTTATAACAGCAAGTCCCTGGCCAGGGCTGCTGAGATTTGCTGATAAGTGTTATCAGTAGTTTCTCGATCTGTTATAGACCATTCACCGGCACGACTTATTGAGTTATTGGGGTCGACGTGACCATCCCTAGGCTCGATATGCAGCATATCTGACGAAGAGACCGGACTGTACGGTAGTGTTGCCGGATGGCTCGACGGGAGTTGTAGCAGGTTCGCTTGTTGTCTTCTGATCGCTCAATACCCGGGTGGCCGTTACGTTTAGCTGACCGCTTGCGGCTTGAGGGTACCTGATATGATCATCACCCTCTGCCGGCGTATTGACGAGTCTTAGAGTCCCACAAAGGAGTTACCCAGTCCAGGCGAAACGTTGTGGTGCGCGTATGCGATATGCGCACGCACCCGATTAAAATGTGCGTATATGATACCGAACATTGATCGGGTAAACTGCTTTTGGTAGGGTCATATGAGATATGACCGGATTGATAAATCAAGTGTTGATTTATCATTTAACCATTAGTTTTCTCACTTAAAACCTTTTCTTGGATGATGGATGTGTGCATGCATGTGTGCTTTTCTTTGTTTCTTTCATGCTAGTTTCATGCACATGTGGATGTGCATACATGCACACATACATACACTCATCCATCATGGTTGTTAGCATATGGAAATGGTGGCAATATAAGACTCACACCATGGATTATATAATGGATTATTATTTGATTTTGGATTTAAAAGAAAATGAAAAGGAAAGGATAATCATTCTTGCTTCTACATTCTTCCTTTGACCTAACCATGCTCAACTACCACTAACCTAGGGTTATCCTTCTCTTTATCATTTAAAACTCAAGTTAAATAATGTCTCCATCACTTTAACCATGGTTCATAGTGAGAAGAAAAGAAATATATATTGATATATTTCTTTTTCTTCTCATGGGTTATCTTTTTACCTCTTGTTAAAAATTGCCACCATCTTCTTCCTCTTTCTCTTTTGCTCTCTAGTTTTTTCTAGTGAGCAAATACCACTTAAAGATAGTTTTTGAAGTGAGAAACTTAACCACAACTTCATTCTACACAAGCTTAGCCGTTTTGTTTAGAGTGTTCTCTTCGGTTTTACGAAGTTGCGAGCTTGGACGGAGATCTCCGTGGTGGATCGTCGTGGACACAAGAGGACTTCAAGAGGACCTCCGTTCAACACCCTGGAGACCAAGGAGTCCAGCGAAAGGGAGCTACAAAGGTTGTAGTCTCGAAACCCTAGATTAGTTCGCTTTATATTTCGAAACCCTAATTTTCTAGGATCGATTCCTTTGCATGTTCGTTTAGCACCATAAAAATTTAAATTTTGGGTCATGTGATGCTTCAAAACTCTTCATAGGGTGCTAGACAAACCTTTCATTGGTATCAGAGCCGACCTAGAACATTAGGCGACCTTTTTATGAAGTTAAAACTCTGATCGAACCGAAATACGACTTTTTAAGGTGCTCTCTGGAAATTTTCTAAAAATTGACATTTTTCAGAATTAAAAATATGTAAAAAATACAGCAGGAAAAAATAAGGGTTACGGTACAAAAATTATTCCATGAACAGTGATTCTAGCCGCGGAAACGCGGCCTAAGCTTGCTTAGGCCGCGGTTCCGCGGCCGTATATATGAATTGATGAATACTTTTTGTACAGTAATTCATGAATCTGCTTATATAAATTTTTGGATATTTTTAATCTGTATTTGGTTTTGAAAAATTCTGGAGATGGTTTTGGACTCGTCATTTCGATCGGGATTTTTATTTCATAGCTTTTCCGGGTAAATTAGAAAGTATTGAAGTGTTTGAACGAGTATCATTTACTCACTATTCACGGGGTTTAAATACTTTGGAGATACGTGCAAGTCTTTTTGCGGTGGTCCCTCTAGAAGACAACAAACCTTAACTTGATTATGTGACCGTCTCGAACTGCCCTTTGAACCCTAGGGATTGGGGCAGTACGGCGTGCCACATGTGAGGCGTTGGCTTGACCCTTCTACGGCTGGACCGCTACTACTGTGTCACACTCCGGATTTTTGAACCCTGCTCAAGTGTTGAGCTTTAGTGAATCTTGGGTGTTTGATCGTTCGTTCGAAAACTTTAATACTGTCTGTTTGTCTGGAATGTGATACAATATGTGGAATTCATATAGTTTAGGCATGAAATACGAAATATGTGATATTTCGCATTTATGATGTCTAAAGAGAATCTGGATTCCAAATATTGTAGTTTTACACTTTCTTCTCTGTGACCGTAAGTGTAGTATGTACGATATCGCCGGTTTCGTTGCTATACATCAACGACAATCGGGGTACGCATACTTACTTACGTTGATGATATGTGATATTATGTGTTGCTGAGATATGATGTGCAGAATTATCGCGATCGAATAGCCGGGGGGGTTTTGTGAGATGAGAGTTTTATATTTTCATTCATGTAAATTCAAATGTAATGTAATATTCTTTTATTTGGGGCACTTTCAGGTTGCGGTTGTGTCACCAGTGTTGTATATTATTTACTTTTCCGCATTAGGATGGACCCAAGGAGGGAAGCACAGGTGACCGGGTTCTGGGGTTTCAGTGGGAGGCCATCTCGAGGAGTCGAGACCGGGTCTCTTAAACTCCAGGATTGGTAGGGTCACTTGCCGCTCTCGTAGGGGTCCAGGGTGTGGGCTTGGCTATTCATCGCGACTGTGGAATCCGTATTTTCTATTCTGGCTAAATACTAAATACGGACGTCCTAGGATATCCCACGTTATATCTATGTTTCTGCTGCCTGTGTTCTGTGATATCTGAGACGAATGACATATTATATATATGATATATAGTAGACGTTGCTTATGTTTTACACCCGCGCTAGTCCCGTCCCGGTATGCCGTTAGTTAAGTAACCTAACGGTGCATAACGGAACATTGCGGCGAATGCGGATGGCATAAGCGTACGTGTTATTTTCGTTTCTTTTCTGTGATTGGCTTAAGGACTTAAATGATGGGATTACATTAATGTGATTAATGTAAAGAAAATAAACCTAAAAAGATGTTGTAGAATCGGATTTAAAAACTACTCGGCTATTTATGAAAAAGCTACATTTCAAAACTGCGGAGCTTAAGCCACTCCTTTTGAAAACTATTTGATTCTACAACGATATCAAGTTCAAAGCGTTAAAGATTTTCTCAAAAATCATTCGCAACCCTCCGTCATTTTAGGAAGTAGAGTACTTAGTATTCGTGCTACGTTTGTTGACTTTAGTTAAGGCGTAGTGTACGGTAGCTAAGTGATGTCTTTCTACACTGCATATGATGCAGATTAATTAGGACATTCATGCGACTTTGTTGACCATAGTTAAGGGTCATATGGGTGGGTCTAATTGATCAAGAAATGACGGGTAGAACTTGACTGGTACTTATGATTTGTTGACTATAGTTAAGGTCATAAGTACTAGGGGTAAAAATTACATCTGGAATTTCAAGTGTTGAAATTTGCAATGAGATTGCATACCTTCCATATGATGGTTGGATCCCGATCCCACTGTGGGCAATAGTTGCTCCTAGGAGAGTTTTACAGTTTACAATTAGCTAACTCATTAGGTGTCTAGAAAGGTGTTAACGGGGCTCCGCCTCTGGGAAAACGAGGTTTACTCTAATTAGGTCCGTGCGAAAGCACGGGGAACCTCCCTCAAAGTACCGACACTGGCCTGGCTGAACGGTTAGCGAAGTTGTAGACTGTAATTAATCCTGGCTAGTTTTTCTTTTTAAGGTTTGAAAGAAAAACTTGATAAAAAGCAGTGGGAAACATCGATTAGACAAGATAATAAACCAATCTAATCTGTGCAAGAGCTTTCGCTGAGTGTATTCTTTTCTCTCTCTTAATGGCAGATACCAATGACTAGACTTAAGCTTCTACTAGATAAAAACAAACTGAATGGGACCAACTATAAAGACTGGCTGAGGAATCTGAAGATCGCCTTGACTTATGATAAAGTATCATATGTCCTCACGGCTTCAGCCCCGCCCGTCCCAGGTCCAAAATCCTCAGTTGCGGACATTGAAGTCCGCAAGACATGGGACGCTGACTGTGCCACGGCAAAATGCCTCGTGCTTGCATCGATGGACAACACACATCAAAAGCAGCACGAGGACATGGACATTCACGGTATATTGCTCCATACAAAGGAGTTGTATGGGGAGCAATCCCGCGTATTACGATACGAAGCATCAAAGAAACTGTTTCAGATGCGAATGGCCCCTGGCACACCAGTAGGAGACCATGTTTTGAAGATGATAGCTCTTATAGAAGAGCTTGAGGACCTTGGATGGATAATGGACAATGAACAATATATAGATATTATTCTGCAGTCCCTCCCCTCCACCTTTGCTCAGTTCATAGTGAACTTTAACATGCATGGCATGGAAAAGGAACTCCCTGAACTCCTTAATATGTTAAGGAGTGTAGAGAGCACTATGAAGTCAACAAAAACTCCCGTTATGACTATTGGACAGTCTTCTTCTTCTCGCCCGAAAGCTAAGGCCAAGGGAAAGAAAAAGAAGAAACCCACTAATCCTAAGGGCGGAGTTAAAAAGGTAAAGGGAAAGGGAAAGTCCATAGCTGGAGACCCGGGGAAAGGCGAGTGTTTTCATTGCCACAAGACAGGACATTGGAAGCGCAATTGAACGGAGTACCTAAGTCTCAAGAAGAAGCATGGTGATGCTTCTGCTTCAGGTGCGTTTGTGACTGAAAACTGTTTTTCTATAAACTCTGCTTCCTGGGTATTGGATACCGGTTCGGGTTCTCACATTTGCAATTCTATGCAGGGGCTGAGAAATAGCAAGGTTTTGAGGACAGGTGACCATACTCTCCGCGTTGGAAATGGTTCCAATGTACATACAGTCGCAGTGGGAGAGTATCACTTAGGGTTGCCATCTGGATGTATTTTGATTTTGAATCCATGTTATTTTGTACCAAGTATGCTATGTAATATAATATCCGTTTCCTTGTTGGACAATGAAGGATATAATTTTGTGTTGCAAAACAATGTTATGAACATTCACCTAAATCAAATGTTGGTTGGGTATGGTACGCTTAATAACGGAATATATGTCCTAAATCAACACACAGTTTTCAGTATACAACACACTAATAAAAGAAAACTTTCAGAATTAAATGAAGCTTTTCTTTGGCATTGTAGACTTGGTCATATTAACGAAACAAGACTAAATAGGTTACACAAAGATGGATATTTAAACCCTTTTGAATATAAATCTTATGCGACTTGCCAGTCTTGTATCAAGGGTAAAATGACCAAAACTCCGTTTACCAGACACGGAGAAAGAGCTACTCAGCTCCTTGGCCTCATACATAGTGATGTATGTGGGCCAATGTCTACACAGGCTAGAGGCGGTTTTTCATACTTCATTACATTCACCGACGATTTCTCAAGATTCGGTCATGTATTTTTATTAAAGCACAAGTCCGACGCTTTCAAGAAATTCATTGAATATAAACAAGAAGTAGAAAAACAAACCGGCTTGAGTATTAAGATGCTTCGATCAGAACGAGGTGGAGAGTATCTCAGTACAGAATTTGCAAACTTCCTAAAAGAGAATGGGATTCTCTCTCAGCTCACTCCTCCTTACACACTACAGCACAACGGTGTGTCAGAACGACGGAATAGGACCCTATTAGATATGGTCCGGTCCATGATGAGTGACGCTGAGTTACCAGTCTTGTTTTGGGGGCATGCATTGGAGACTGCAGCATTTCTGCTAAACAGGGTTCCAACCAAAGCCGTGTCTACCACGCCATATGAGATATGGAATGGGAAGAGACCATCTCTTAAAAGAATTAAGATTTGGGGTTGCCCGGCCTATGTTAAAAAGCAGAATCCGGACAAACTCGAGACACGGTCAGTCATGTGTAACTTTGTAGGATATCCAAAGAATTCTTATGGATATCTGTTCTACCACAAAGAGGAACAAAAAGTGTTTGTTTCTCAGTATGCCACATTCTTGGAAAAAGAGTTTTTCACAGATAAAGATGATGGCAAGGTGGTAGATCTAGAAGAGGTTCTGGAGACACAAACTACAAATGACGATTTGGTTGAACGTGCTGTTGCAACAGAAACTGGAGAACCTCGGCCACTCCGTAGGTCTGGTAGGACTTCTCGCCCACCGGAGAGGTACTACGGTTTCCTCATTGATGGTGACGGAGAAGATTGCATCATGGATGATGATGATCCTACCAGTTTTCAGCAAGCTATCACGAGTGGTGACTCTGTGAAGTGGCTGGATGCCATGAGATCCGAAATGGAGTCTATGTACACCAACAAAGTATGGACTTTGGACGTTGTACCCCCTGGGGTAAAACCTGTAGGGTGCAAATGGATCTTTAAAAGAAAGATTGGTGTGGATGGGCAGGTAGAGACCTATAAGGCAAGACTTGTGGCGAAAGGTTTTCGTCAAAGACCAGGTTTGGACTATGACGAAACTTTTTCGCCCGTAGCCATGCTTAAATCCATTCGGATCCTACTTGCTATTGCTGCTCACTACGACTATGAAATCTGGCAGATGGACGTTAAAACAGCATTTCTAAATGGAGATTTAGAGGAATGCGTTTATATGGATCAGCCAGAGGGCTTCATTGACAGTGGGAGCAGCGAGAAAGCATGTAGATTGCTTAAATCCATATATGGGTTAAAGCAGGCATCTCGGAGTTGGAACATCTGTTTCGATGATGTTATCAAAGAGTTTGATTTCATCAAAAATCCAGATGAACCTTGTGTTTATAAGAAGGCTGTGGGAAGAGCTGTCACATTCCTCGTATTGTACGTGGATGACATTCTTCTGATAGGAAATGATATTCCTATGCTACAGTCGGTCAAATCATTCTTATCACTAAGGTTCTCCATGAAGGACCTGGGTGATGCCACATACATCCTGGGCATAAGGATCTATAGGGATAGATCCAAAAAGTTATTGGGATTGTCCCAAACCAGGTACATCAACACCATCCTAAAGAGGTTTAGTATGGAAGACTCCAAGCGGGGTGCCTTACCCGCTTGCCATGGAGTCACTCTCTCCAAGGATTCTTGTCCAAAGACCGATGAAGAGAGAGCTCGCATGAGCATTATACCTTATGCTTCGGCAGTAGGATCTATAATGTATGCGATGTTATGTACACGCCCAGATGTAGCTTATGCACTTAGTGTTGTAAGCAGGTATCAATCCAACCCAGGGGAGAACCACTGGACAGCTGTGAAGAACATTCTTAAGTACTTACGAAGGACTAAAGAATTGTTCTTGGTGTATGGTAATACAGATCTCCAAATGGAGGCCTTTACCGATTCGAGCTTCCAGAGCGATAAGGATGACAGCAAATCTATCTCAGGGTTTGTATTTACCCTCAATGGAGGGGCGGTAAGTTGGAAGAGTTCCAAACAAGATACCGTTGCAGACTCTACGATGGAAGCTGAGTACATTGCTGCAAATGATGCCGCCAAGGAAGCCGTCTGGATGAAGAAGTTCGTCTCGGAGCTAGGAGTAGTTCCAACCATTATTGATCCAATACCTTTGTATTGTGACAATAATGGGGCAATGGCGTTAGCCAAGGAGCCCAGATCCCATCAGCGGTCCAGACATATCCTGAGGCGCTTTCATTTGATCCGGGAGATTGTAGATCGCCGCGAGATCGAGATTAAGAGAGTAGACACAAAGAACAACGCCGCGGATCCACTCACCAAGGCCCTCCCTCACCCACAGCATGAGCGACTTTTTGAGATGTTGGGTATGAGATACGCCAATAACTGGCCTTAGTGCAAGTGGGAGATTATTGGATATATGTATGCCCTAGAGGCCATTATGTGATAGTGGATGTATCTATACATGTATATATATATATTCAGTTTGCATTCTTGCTCGACATGATAGTATGCTATCTGGTTCTACTTTATCTGAAATGTTGATTTGATCATGCTTTTATTCATTCATACATGCTGATAAAGCCCTGAGGATATCGGCTTGACTACTCTGATTATGATGGAGATCATGCTAGTGGGACATCTGTAGTCTATAAGCATATCCTGGAACCTCCCTAGTCGTAGGTATATCGAGACAGGGCATTGATATACCAGAGTAGACTAGCGTATATGATACTAGACCCATACGATGGGCGATGGATATTCCCACATTCATCGATGTTTGACATCAAGATCACATACGGGTGCTCAGTGGTGACTGAGTACACTGGACGGACTCACCGAGAACTCCTATATGGAATTATATCTATCGTCGGATAGCAGTTCTCAGGTGACACTGGTACAGGTTAGTCTGTAGACCCGAGATCGTCATGGAGTCTTGTGTGTTCTCCCACTGTACTTTGATTGCCACCCTACCACGGCTCTACTGAGTCGTGCAAACAGGTGGCCATTGGGTACAGTCCCGAGACACACGAAGACGATGAGCGATAGGAGGGGTTTCGTCTCTCCTGGTATTGGGAGTTGATGCTGTACTGTGCCCGACTGGTTATAACAGCAAGTCCCTGGCCAGGGCTGCTGAGATTTGCTGATAAGTGTTATCAGTAGTTTCTCGATCTGTTATAGACCATTCACCGGCACGACTTATTGAGTTATTGGGGTCGACGTGACCATCCCTAGGCTCGATATGCAGCATATCTGACGAAGAGACCGGACTGTACGGTAGTGTTGCCGGATGGCTCGACGGGGGTTGTAGCAGGTTCGCTTGTTGTCTTCTGATCGCTCAATACCCGGGTGGCCGTTACGTTTAGCTGACCGCTTGCGGCTTGAGGGTACCTGATATGATCATCACCCTCTGCCGGCGTATTGACGAGTCTTAGAGTCCCACAAAGGAGTTACCCAGTCCAGGCGAAACGTTGTGGTGCGCGTATGCGATATGCGCATGCACCCGATTAAAATGTGCGTATATGATACCGAACATTGATCGGGTAAACTGCTTTTGGTAGGGTCATATGAGATATGACCGGATTGATAAATCAAGTGTTGATTTATCATTTAACCATTAGTTTTCTCACTTAAAACCTTTTCTTGGATGATGGATGTGTGCATGCATGTGTGCTTTTCTTTCTTTCTTTCATGCTAGTTTCATGCACATGTGGATGTGCATACATGCACACATACATACACTCATCCATCATGGTTGTTAGCATATGGAAATGGTGGCAATATAAGACTCACACCATGGATTATATAATGGATTATTATTTGATTTTGGATTTAAAAGAAAATGAAAAGGAAAGGATAATCATTCTTGCTTCTACATTCTTCCTTTGACCTAACCATGCTCAACTACCACTAACCTAGGGTTATCCTTCTCTTTATCATTTAAAACTCAAGTTAAATAATGTCTCCATCACTTTAACCATGGTTCATAGTGAGAAGAAATAAAATATATATTGATATATTTCTTTTTCTTCTCATGGGTTATCTTTTTATCTCTTGTTAAAAATTGCCACCATCTTCTTCCTCTTTCTCTTTTGCTCTCTAGTTTTTTCTAGTGAGCAAATACCACTTAAAGATAGGTTTTTGAAGTGAGAAACTTAACCACAACTTCATTCTACACAAGCTTAGCCGTTTTGTTTAGAGTGTTCTCTTCGGTTTTACGAAGTTGCGAGCTTGGACGGAGATCTCCGTGGTGGATCGTCGTGGACACAAGAGGACTTCAAGAGGACCTCCGTTCAACACCCTAGAGACCAAGGATTCCAGCGAAAGGGAGCTACAAAGGTTGTAGTCTCGAAACCCTAGATTAGTTCGCTTTATATTTCGAAACCCTAATTTTCTAGGATCGATTCCTTTGCATGTTCGTTTAGCACCATAAAAATTTAAACTTTGGGTCATGTGATTCTTCAAAACTCTTCATAGGGTGCTAGACAAACCTTTCATGTCTCAATGTCCCTAACTATACAATATCACGTATGTACAGGTGTCAACTATATCTCGTATATATATGGGTTGTACATGTCATGGCAATTATCGACGGTGTGTGTGGCATACAATCAGCGCTCGTACAACATGAGCCGTCAATAACAGTGCAGTGTCCAATGGGTACAAGTCCAAGCACAACAAATAATAATATGCAATGAAGTTTATGCGCAAACTCTATATATGCAATATAAATATGCGACTAATATCATATCATATCTAGCCCTGACGCATAACTCCATGCGGGCGATTTCCCTGTAGATGTTAAATTTACTCACAAATGATCTTAGGATAAGTAAAGCCAACCACTCGCTTTCCCTTCTTCGCAGCGTCCGAAGTCCCCGCCTGCGTCCCTAAGATCATAAAACAATAATAATAAGTGTATATTAGCAATCGATCAATAACACGTACAAACTACGTTTGACCAACGCACCATCTCCAAACAAACTCTCAAGCGTTCGTCTAGTGGCTAACGTGCGTAGCGACACTACGAAACTAACTCAAGAGTAAAAACCACACAAAGTACATGAACCGTGTCGGATAACGTAACGCGCGTAGGTCGTAACACTAGAAACAAGCTAAGTGATCCCAGATTTTGTATACAGTGAAAACCCAAAAATCAAATAAGACCAAACACACTTAAACCACTGCAGACAGCTACCCACAAAAACCCACACCCTAACTCTATCCAATGGCCGAGGTCGTCGGAAAAATCCTCCTGGTCGCTGGCCAAATCCGAGCTGTAGGGGTTCGTGTTTCAAGTGAAGGCTTAGGGTCTCTGGTACAACACAACTACTCTGCTAGATTTTCTAGTATACTCTCGGGGTCACAGCAGGTCACAGATATCACAAATGACACTAAAAAATATGATATTTGCACGAAACTTTACTTTAAGTGTTCTAAACTGAAACGAACAAGATACACAACACTATAACATCCTATTTAACAGATAGAGATCATTACCTGCTCCCACGAGCTCAAAGATCCTAGCTTTCCAAGCTCCAAGGCATCTAAGAGGCAAAACAAGGCTTAAGAAGTGATTTGGGTGAGGTTTTCTGAAGTTTAGTGAAGGTTTAGTGGTGAAATGATAAATGTTCAGTTGAGGAATGAGAAATGAGAAGGAGATAGTGTGAGAGAGAATGAGAGAGGGTGAGATAAAAGAGAGGGAGAGGTGAGTGTAATGGTGAGTGCACCACTTCAATAAATGCAAGCATGCTTTCCTCAATAGTCACCATGCCACATACTCCCAAAATAAAACCCAAATGAAATATCTCACACAAATATCTAGGGTTTTAGGGTTAAGGTTAAACAAGGATTGGATTAGCTTAGAGTGTCATGATTGCTAAACTAGATTAACATAAACACACCCTCATATTAACATGCACAAGTGTGTGCAAGCCATAACAAATAATAATAAATTATTAATTAAATATTGTAAAATGTGAGGAAACCGAATTGGTAAACTTTTTACAGAAAACCCGCATTATTGCTTAATTAACACTAATCGAAATCCTAAGGTGTTACATAATTAGACGACACTACTGTTAGATAATAATTATATTTATCTGTTATGTTTCCAATGCATTAGACGAATTAGTCATCTTGGTTTAGGAGTTATGATCAGATTACTGATGAAGGGTGCAAACTAAAATGACAGAAATCTGCAGTACATGTCATCCGTTTAAAATATGATTTAAATACCAAATGATACTGGAATTTAGTGAAACCGGTACCATTGGAAATCTAAAACAATTTTCTACGCATCAGTAATTGGCTCCACACACTATCACAATTAAACATTAAGATTTCAGGTGTATAAAAGCATAACAAGGGGTAAGTTCCTGCTCTGAACTGTAGTCCAAGGTCAGGTAAGTTCTTTTTTTCGATGTTCAAAGGATATATCTAACAGTAAACCTACATGTCGTATTAAGTATTATGCAGTACCCTTCGCAACGAATCCATACACACTACGATTGGATTTTTCTGGAATTAATTATGAATTTAACGGTGTCAAGTGTTCGGTAAATCGTAGGTTTCGGTATAGACATTAGGGGCGTCACTTTATGTGTGAGATACGACATCAATTTGCCACCATATTTCTACAGAGTGTTTCTTAACAGTGTTAGGGTATAAATATCATGAGTTCCGCCATTTTAGATTGTGTTTTCGTATGAGATTCGCATCGAACACCTAAGATGAACATTCGGTCATCGATCGAAACTAATGTTTCTTCTAACAAACTAAATTAGATACTAACCATTTAATTTATATGTGTTACTAACACAGTAATAAGCCCTAGTCAGGCTCCACTCAAGTATAACGACATGATGATTCGCTACACAAAATTTAAGTATCGATTTCGATCCAATTATATTTATTCATATATCTAGTTATAATATAATTTTTTAGCTAACACTTATTATAGCATGTTAAACAAGTGAATAGAGATTTCACTTGCCTAGGGTCACTGAATTGGAAATGACATAAACACGGAGATCGCCTTGACACACGAGACGGCTACGAACGTTGCGGAATTGGGCACGGCGCGATGCGAGGCTCGAGTGCAATACGTCTTGCGATGGACGTGTGCAATATTGCGACGGCGACTGCGTTGACGACAGTGACTGCCACAGAGACCGAGGCCACGGCTTGGACAGCAACTACGGCGACTAGAATGGCGAGGATAGCAACACACATACGTGTTCGACGAAATGTCGGGCATTGATTTTGGCATCGATTGATGCTGTGGAGGGTGCGATGGTGGTGGAACTGGGCTGCAGTGAGCAGAGGAGAGCTCGTCGGTCGTGGTTGCGGTAGATGAGGGTGACGACGGTGACGACAACAGCACGGCGCAGCACAGGCTAGGGTTTGGCTTAGGCTCGGGCACTGATGTTGGCGTGGCGGAGCATGAGGCACCGACGCAGTGGCTGTTGGCCAGAGGCGGCGATGGCAAAGGGCTCAGGCGGCGACTGTAAGTTGGTCGGAGTCATGGTGGTTCGTCAGGGTAGAGGTGTTTGTTTGGAGAAGAAGCGGTAAGTGGAGAGCGGAGCTGTCGAGGGGAGGTTGGGAGTTGTGTTGGTGGAGTTTCGGTGAGAGGAGGTTGCAGAGAGAGCTTGACGGTGGTGAGGTCGGCGGTGCATTCAAGGAGGCGCCGGCGGTGTGTTCAGGGAGGCGCCGGCTGTGAGAGGAGGTAGAGGGAGATGGTGGTGTGGCCCGGTGAAGTTATGAGGTGGCTATGGGTTGTGCGGGTGGCGGCTGGAGCATGCATAGGGTTCGAGGTCGCCGACGATGAGCTCGGTTGTGCGGTGGGTTGTGGTGATGGTGGTAGTTGCTGCAGCGGTGGTGTAGGGCTCGAGTGGAGTCTTGGTTGGGTTTGGGACTGAGCTGCCGGGGGCGACGACGATAAGGAGGTGGAGCGGAGTTCGGGGTAGAAAAGGTAGTCGTTGGTGACGAAGCTTCTCGTGGTGGGGGCAACCATGATGGATCGGTTGGTGAGTTTGGAGGAAGGAGGGAGATGAGGAGTTCGGCGAGAGGATCTCGGAGGCAATTGGAGTGTGGGCTTCATCGTGGGGAAGAGCGGGTCGAGCGCGGGGGCTGAGCGAGAAAGAAGGGGCAGTTGCTAGGGAGACGGGGTCGTGGAGAGGGTCACGGTTCGTGGGAGCTACGCTGGTCATGGGGGAGACGGTTAGGGGAGAGTGAAAGAAGAGGAGAGAGAGGAAGAGAGGGAAGAAGAAAGGGAGAGGGTCGGGTCGGGTCGGGTCGATTGGGTTAGGGGTTTGGGTTAGGGAAGGGGCTACTGGGTCGGGTTTGGGTTTGGGGTAGGGTTTGTTCGTGGGCTTTAGGCTGGGCTAGGAAAAAGGTTTGGGTTAAGATTATTAGGGTTTAGGTTTTTAAAATTAGAAATTATTATTCAAAGAACTATAGGAAATGTTTATAGAAAATATTTAAATTGAGAAAATATAGGAAATATTTATTTATAAATACTGAAAAATACTTTCAAAGGAACTGGGTATTACACAAATAAACTCCATCTAGCCGCAATTTGTGGTCTAGGCTAAGAGTTAGGGGTTCGTGTTTCTGTGGGTGTCTTTTGGTGATTCTATTAGGTCAAATATATATGCTAAATATTTTATAAAGGTCCTAGTTCATCCCATATTTGATTTGAACACTAAAACCTTACAAAAAAACCCATTTTTCTAACATCAATCATAGAATCCAGAAACTTTAACACTTTGATAAACTGAAAAAGAAGAATTTTTACCTATTTGGATGAAGCACAAAGGGAATTCAGCTCTTGAGATATCTACTAGAGGTTTCTTAAAGTGGTATTGATTTAGCTTGAGCTCTTGAACAATTTAGATGTGCAAGTTGATGAAGATTCATGGTTTTTTAGTTAAAGAAACTAAGATTTGAGGTGAAGGTTGAGAAGAAGTTCTATGTTCATTTTGGGAATAATAGGAACCATAACGATTATGAAAGAGAAGAAGGAGTTGTAGAGAATGAGTGTAGAGAATGGAGGAGATGAAAGGATGTAAGGCGGAGGTGGAGGATTGTTAATATAGGATGTGCTATGTTGTGTGTGAATGCATATCATGAACCTAAAATATACCAAAACCCTCTCTTTAACAATTAAAAATCTTTCACAAATAATTACTTTTACAAATAAATACCATAATCTTAATAAAACTCTTTTATCATTATGTAAAATTCTAAAATAACATTTAAAAAAAATTTAGAAATGTTACAGCACTAGCTGTATGTAACGGCTATCCAGATATATGCCGAAAGGAAGGTCGACAATCAAGTCCATTCGTACCCTACTGAACCTGAATATGACAATCTCCGTACAGTCCAGTCTTTACGTCTAAGAGTATCGCATATCGAGTCTAGGGGTGGATAACGCCAGACCCCTAATAATCTGATAAGTCGTGTTGGAGTCAAGCTCATCACCAACCGAAAAACTATTGAACTCCTATTAGTAAATCTTATCCACTGTAGTCATGAATTTAGGGTGATGGCCAACCTAACACAGCGTGACATCGACTTTTAATACCAGAAAAGACGAATCCCCGACAATCTTTTACTGCCTCCATATGGCTCGGGACTGTACCCAACTAAAATCTGTTTGCACGACTCCTTTGAGCCATGTTAAGGCAGTAATCTAAGTTTAGTGGGAACTCACATGAGACAAATGACGATCTCGGGTCAAAAGACTAATATATACTCATGCCACAAGAAAACTTCTATCTCACGATAGACATAATACCCTCTAGAAGTTCTTGTTAGTTGTATGTATGCTTTAGAGGCCATTATTATACATGATTGTATATTATAATGGATGCTTAGACATATATAGAGAGGACATTCTTGCTCGACATGATAGTATGCTATCTGGTTGCTCTTTATCTTAACATACAGACTGGTATTGTGATACTATC
Organism: Agapanthus africanus; assembly: GCA_030015575.1. Lineage (NCBI taxonomy): Eukaryota > Viridiplantae > Streptophyta > Magnoliopsida > Asparagales > Amaryllidaceae > Agapanthus > Agapanthus africanus. The sequence continues at coordinate 503,903,028 of CM057338.1, forward strand.
TTTCTCTCACATGTTGATAAAACCCTTAGGATGTGTACTTGACTACAAGGACTATGATGCAGATCATACTAGTGGGGCCAGGGTAGTCCACAAGTTCATCCTTTAATTGTTCCTAGTTATGGGAGTATCGAGACATGACATCGATATTTCAGAATAGACTAGTGTGTACGTTTCTTGACCCTGTATGGGGTGATGGATGATCCCACATCCATTGGTGTTTGACACCAAAGATTGTACACAGGTACTCATTGGAGAATGGGTACACCGAACAGGACTCGCCGAGAACTCCTAGATGGTATTATACCTAACATCAGATAGCAGTTCTCTGGTGACACTGGTATAGGTTAGTCTGTAAACCCGAGATCGTCATAGAGTCTTGTGTGATTCCCACTGTGCATTGATTTCCTCCCTACCACGTTCAAAAGAGCATGCAAACAGGTGGATTTTGGGTACAGTCCCGGGTCACATGGAGGCGATGAGTGATAGGAAGGGTTTCGTCTCTCCCGGTATTGGGGGTTGATATTGCGCTATGCTCAATTGGCCATAACAGGAAGTCTCTGGTCAGGGCTGATGATGAGATTTACTGGTAAGTGTTATCAGTAGTTTCTCGACCCGTTATGAGCCTCACATCGGCATGACTTATCAAGTTATTAGGGTATGACGTTTACCACCCCCAAACTCGATATGAGACATATCAGACGAAAAGACCAGACTGTACGGTAGTGTTACTTACTGGATTCACGGGAGTATGAACAAGCTTGCTTGTTGATCTTCTGATCACTCAATACCTAGGTGGCCATTACGTCCAGCTAGTACCGCTGACGGCTTGTGGATGTGTAACATTTCAAAATAATAAAATATTATTTTTGGGAATTTTTACAATTTAATATTATTTTATTGATTATTTTAATATTTCGGTATAATTAAATACCGATAAATGGGGAAAATTTTGGAAAAATTATGGAAAATTCTAAAATAGGGTATTTTGTGGAATTATGCCATTCTTAAGTTTTTATGGTTAATTATATGCTAATTTGATGCTAATCACGATTAAAAATCGCTAATCGGGTTTTTAGCATTTTTGGGCAAAAATGTGCACATATCTTTTTTTTCCACACTTATTACATTTTCTTACATATTGTGGGTGTATGGTTGCTTAGGATGTACCATTGGGTGAGGTGGAAAATAAAGAAAAGAAAAGAAAAGGGGAAAAAGGAAAAGTCAAAGGAGATATAATTATGAGGCAAAGTATGCTTGGAGAAAGAAGAGAGAGTGAGTATTAGTGAGAGAGAGGGGGGTTGCTGCCCAAAAAGAAATCCCCCACCATTTCCATCACCCTCTTCATCTTCCTCAACTCCTCCCCCCTCCACTTAAACCCTAGATCTACCTCCAACCATTCCCCAAAACCCTACACCCCCTTCACAAAAATTAGTCATCATCTCTTCCTCTACAAGATGAACCGAGCAAAGTAGGATTTTGACAAATTTAGAAAGTTAGTGCTGCCTAAAGAGGAACAAGTGAGGTATAACTTTTTTCTTTTAGTTTAGTTTTGGTTCGATATCATATTTTTGTGTCGTTTTGAGACATGGACAACATGCTGTGACCCCGAGACTTCTTGGTGAAAACAAACAGAGTGGTAGTGGTATACTCGAGACCCTAGGTGACCACCCAAAACCCTACCCCCTTCCCACCGGTTTCGGCCGGCGACCTAGGAGAAAAATCCGGCGACCTCGGCTCAATAGAGGAGTTAAGGTGTGGGTTCTGTAGGGTAGTTACCTGAAGCTGTTTAGGGGTGTTTGGTCCTACTGGAATTTTATGTAATGACTGTAGTTGGAATCTGGGAGCAGTTAGGGGTGTTTATATGACCTTGGTGACATGATCCCTGACCTGAACCATAGACACGAACCAGATGCACAAACTCAGGAATTGACCCATATCAGTTTTGTGACTTTTAAAGCGCCTACTGAGAATCTGGGATGACCTGGAGAAGATATAAGATAACTAAACAATACCAGAGACCCATTTTTAGCCCTAGGAACCCCCTGTAGCAAGACGAACCCCAGTGGAACCCTCAGGGCCGGCGAGACCGGAATTTTATGGATAGGGGCCAGCCACTTGGTGAGGTTGGGAGCCTAGGTTGGTTCAGTAGATAACCTATACTATATACATTACCCTAGACTTGTTTGCATGGCTATATTTGACCTGAATCAAAATCTGGAAACACTTGTGTGGGACTTTGAGTGGTGTTAGTGCAATTGGACCTTAGAGATGACCTTAAACCCCCCCCCCCCCCATGAGGTTAGAAACCCAGATCTATTTGAAACAAACCCGGTTTACTGAAAACAGAAACTGTAATGTCGGTTTTGTGAGGGTTTGGAGCGTGCAGGGGAAATCTGGAGTGAACCGAGACCAAAATGAGATAAATAAACAACTCCAAGGACCAATTTGAGACCATGTGAGACCACCCTGACCAGACGACACCCCATATCCCCGGGAAAACCGAGGAAGCTGGTTTTGGCAAGGAAGTGGCCGGCCATTTAGTGGTGAGATGTGCCCAGATTGCTTCAGAAGGTCATATGTACCCTACATATTACCCTAGTGTTGTTTTGGAACTTTGTTTTCACTTTAAGCAAAATCTGGAACATGTTTTCAATGTTGCTGCCTTATGTTTTCCGTATTTGAAATAACGAGTTTTGATATCTGGATTCGTTTTTGGTTGTCGCATGTTTATACATCGACAACAAGGGTTGTTTGGTTGATTTTCGTACGCATAAGCTATAGGTTCTAACCTACGAACAATGCGCGTGTCGTTTTGGTTTCTGGACTTGATGTTAATAGCAATTGCGATTGTTTATTATATGTAGGTACCCTCATGAAGACTTAGAGGCGGCAGGCAAGCGCGTGGCGACATCGGCATCGACAAGCAAAGGTGAGTAGATTTATATCTACGGGGAGAAGTCGGGTGGATGGCGTATAGCACCCCCGCAGTTCGTGGTGATGTATACGGATACGTATACACACATATAGATTTTATATGTTGTTTGAGATTGTTGATGAGAAAGATGGATTCTAGGTGTGATTGGATTAGTTTAGTGTTGCGAAACGCTAGAGTAGTGGTTGCACCACACATACACACACACACCCATACTTGCATACATTCTTCTCTTATATGTGCGTATATGGGAATATATATTATGTGTCCACATGGGTATGGGACTATGTGTTCATATACTGGATTTGAGGATAGTACTTGGGATTTGAGATGAGTCGATGAGATTTGATTTGAGGTCGTGAGATCAGTGATATGGCAGAATTCGTACTTGAGATGCGTCCTGATGTAATAGCGGATCTTTGGACGACGATACCATGTGAATAGTGATATACATAGAATAGTTGACTTGTGAACGAGACATGAGATAAGATATGTTAAGATAATTATAATGGGTCGCATTGAGCGATGTATCCTTCTTTATGATGATATGTGCTGATGATATCGGTTTGTACGAGACTGTCGATCAGTAGTCAGATCATGATTATATTGATAATATTAGTATTGTACTAGACGTAGGTCAGTACTCCGGATTATGATCTTTGATAAAGAGGATATCAGATGAATAAAGTGATGAATGTGATATTGACCCGTATCCAGATTTGGGATGCCGTACGACGGATTTACGTACGAGCTATATTGATGTTTGATCCGCACTCTTGACTTGGGAATAACTGATTATAGATATGGTATCGGATGTGATATTATCGAGGAGGGATTACCGACTTATATATATATATGTGTGTGTGTGTGTGTGTGTGTGTGTGTGTGTGTGTGTGTATCGACTCAGATGTTAGGCGGTTTCCTTACCTTCAGTTAGCCAGTTAGCTTAGCCCTATAGTTTAGTGTAGTTGGTAGACTGGATTTGACTCCTGCCTATTTCAAAAGCTAACGAATCGCTGGTATTTTAAAGGACAGGTCAAGGTATTCTACGGATATTTCAAAAGACGTATCTTTTCCTAAAAACACCGTAGCCCTCATTTTCAAAACACCGCGATTCGTGTTATTTTTAAAAGGAACCATTGTTTGACTTATAGTTATCGTTGTGTCTAGTACTCTGCTCCCGCACATTATTGATGTTTGCTCCGCATCGCATACTTATTGTACTGCATATTCCATTATTGATATCATGCTGTTAGGATACCAGCACCATTACCGATGATGCGTATGTACCACGTACACTTACTTGCCGGCTCACACACATCTTCATCGGTAATTGCCATGTCACGAACACTTTAGAAAATACTGTTTTATTGACATAGTTGTTAGCTAATATTTTAGACATGACATTAGTGTACTTGACTTATATGCTAGTTTAGACATTGTAGTTATTACTTGTCACTTCATGCATACTGTTATTCATTGTTATGCCGCATTCATGGATTTTATGCCTATATTCACTGTTTACATGCTATTGAGGATTTGGATTCGGATTTCCATAAGATTTTCTAGATTTGGGGGAAAACCGCAAAACTTATATAAACTTCTTTTCTCTCTTTTTAAATAAAAAGTGCGGTTTTTCCATGATGTATGAGTCGTCCACCATGAGTTTGCTGATGGATTTCGAGACCCGAGTTCGAGGAGTGGAGGAACCGTTTCGGGTACATGGTGGACCCGGTGCGGTACCCCGGGACAAGAGGATCGCAGATGATGGCGTTGAGCCTGGCAGGGGAGCACTACCGACCGGTGATTTTACCCGATGCGTCGGATATCCGGAGGATACCGTTGTGGTCTTGAGATGGATGGTAGGGGCCGGTCTGGACTGACAGCGCCCTAGATATTGAGATTAAGACATTGAGATTTCGAGATATTGAGGTACTGAGATTTGATGATACAGGCCAGTCCGGATAGCCGGAGCCTGAGATTTTGAGACATTGAGATTTATGTTTTGTGTCGATGCTAGACACTGTTTATGCTGATTTCATTATGTACCTCATTTTAAAAATACAAAGGAAACCTTGCTAAATTATGAAAGCAGTTTCTTTAGCACATGTATTCTGTTTTCATGCATTCATACATCGTCCATATGATATATTGCTACCTGAGGCACTGACACGGGCACATGAGATTACACTTGGGTTAGATATTTACCCTAGCCATTGTTATAGGCTGCTGGTTATATATTTGAAGATATATTATGATCGTATGACCTAGGATTGCGTCATACATGCGATTCCTGTTCGTAGATGTTTTTCTACTCACGAGTTAGCAACTCACCCCCGTTGTGCCCCAGTTTCTTGCAGGTTTTGCCGTACAGGTTTCATTACGGCTTTGCTGGCACTGCTTCTTTCGGGTGACTTGCTAGTAGGTGGGTTTATTTGTATCGTACCCATCATTATACATTGTATATTATTATTCAGTTGTATGTAGAAGTTCCATCAACCAAACATGTATTTATTTTTCAGATAGAGACTAGTGTTGTTTATTCATTCGACCTTAGAGTCGCGCGTTGTATTTCTATGGATTTCTGCTGTTTGAGTTTCCTTTTCTGTGGTGATCCTCGCCTTTTGGCGTTGTATATTATATTGCTTGCGTGGTTGTGACCGTCGATTGACGAAGAGCTAGCTCCTGCTTGGGGATGCATTTTTCATTATATATGCTTTATCAGGTTTTGTACCCGTTTGGGGTCAGTTTTTACAAAAGAAACTCTGCCGAAATTTTTAGAAAAGATTTGTGATTTTAAAATGCACATCTCGGCATATGTTGCAAACTATTTGATTTAAAATAATTTTCCTTCGCTCTACTATCTTTTCTTGGTTTGGATTGCTGGGTTTTTGGCTTACTTAGATTACGTACGCCTCGAGACGTTCGTAGTTTAAGGGCCGGTCATGTTCCGTACTTTCGGGTCATGACAGGATGACTGATATGATCATCACCTACTGCTGGCGTATTGACGAGTATTTAGAGTCATACACAGAGGTTTTCTGGCTCAAGCGAAATGAAGTAGGGCACATATGTGATATGTACGGGACCGAGATTGATACTTGTATGTGTTGCAGTATTCTAATCTCGCGATATAGGTTATATGTGATATAACCGGATTATTGAATCAAGTGTTGATTCAATAATTTGTTATATGTATATTTGATATACATGTAAATGATATTAGTCGGTTGTATGTGATATAACCGGGCTATTAAATCAGGTGTTGATTTAATAATTTAATATATAATTATATATTTGATATATTAATATATATTAACTAATATTAGCTCACTTAAAAATTTCTTTTCTACTAATACATTTAGATATATATGTAATATATATTAATGTATTCTTTTTGTGTCATGTTAGATGATACATTAGAATTGGGTGTATGAGACTCATACCTAACTAAAGATAATTTGGGTGATTAATTATTAAGAGATAAATTAAAATTAGGTGGAAATTGGTATGGTTTAAGATACTTATGGAAGTATGTAGAAGTCTTGACTTAAGTCCACTAATTTTGTTTTACTCTAAATATTTGTTAACCCAACCATTATTTTTAGCCATGGTTAAGCCTCTACAAATATCATTGTGATATTTTCTTCACCCATGGTTGATCACTTGAGTTTCTTCTTCATCTCCTTCTTTACTTTCTAGCTTTCTTATGAGGTGAAAAAGAAAAAGAGAAAAATAATTCTAAAGTGAGCATAATTCCTACTTCATCAATTTATACCAAACTATCCATTTATTATAGGTTGTTTACTTCACTAATTCATCAATTAGTGAAGAGGTAGTTTGAGTTAGAGATTTTCCGACGTAGATCATCTTCAGTCTCGAAAATCCTTGAGCAAGCTCGTTGTCACGCCCCGCTTCCCGGTGTACGGGCAGGGGACGCGACGGGGCCACTACGTATTTACTCTGAAGTAAATACGCAATATAAAAATGCACAAGAGACAAACGATATGAAACAGCAACTTTATTTATTAACATTCTTTTTTACAATACATGGAAAAGTAAATACATGGGATAAAACGATGCCGAAACAGTAGCATAACATAAATGGAAAATACAGAATGTAAAGGAAATATACAAGTGTAACTACAGCTCGGGATGTTCAATAAACTGGTCCAAGTCTTCAGTGCTAGGTTCGATCTCTGGAAGGTCCGAAACACCTGACGACATTCAAAGAAGAAGAAAGAGAATGTCGTCAGCGAACAAATCGCTCGGTAAGTTCCGAAGATAAGGGCCAAGTAGAATAGACAGAGAGTAAGAGAGAGAGAGTAACTTTTAAAGTTGTATTATATTGTTATAATATTGTATTTAGTGTTAACACTATTGTTTGTAGTTTGGTACAGAAGGATACCAGTGTATACGAGAGGAGTCTCTATATGCCAGAGACTAAAGGCAACTGGAAGTACAAGGCTCTGTTAGAAAGCCCGGAACAACGGCGTTGTATTTAGGTTAAGTGTCTTAAACCTTGCAGTCTCGTGTCACTTCTAACACCTTCTGTACCAATCTACCCTTTAAACCCCGTGATATCTTGTTTGTATTATTTGTATTGTATTGCAACTTGTATTGTCTTGTAATATAGATTGTATAATTGGATGACTTGCCGAAACCATGATATCAGTAAATAGATGTAACTGGAGAATCATGAATGTAACTGGAGAATCATGTAAATGAAAGTATATCCATAGTTTGGTTCAGTCAATACAGATTGAATAGTTTGAAAAAATTAAATATATGGATTAATGGATTCATATTGAATTCTAATATTTTAGATTGTACTTGAATCATATTCAAGTCAGATTATTATAATGAGACTCAGTCTGAGTCAGAACAATTAGAAAAGAATTTGAAATCCTGAATTAGGTTTTTGATGTTATCGGTAACTGCTGCACATGGACGGTATGATTTGTGTATTTTTCAAAGACGATTACCGTGTTGATAACACCGTTTGTTAAGTTGTCTACCGTAAATAGGCAAGCACCCACTTCCACTTCTCCGGCTACCTGAGTCTCAAGAGACTGGTCCCGCTTAAACCTATATTTACTAGGGTCCTTATTGTAATTTATATAACTTGAGGGGGTTTTATGTAAAAATAACTTTGTATAATTTTCAAAATACACCTCAAGTATTTAGTTATCGTTTTTAGAGTTTTCATAGATGTAGCTTTTATATATGTGACATTTCTAGTGAATAAAAACCTAATTTTCATAATGTATGGTATTTATTTGTAATGTATTGAACTTGTATGGAATTGCATGGTATTTTCATGTAAAGTGATTTTTTTTATTTAGAAAAATTGGAATATTTATATTATATCAAAAATTAGATATTTTGATAATACATATATATATTTATAAAGTAATTAAATTTATTATTTTTTTCTAGAAATCTTATTTTCTTAAGATAATTGTATTTTTAAATATTTCGAGACCGTATGCTCCTTACGGAGGTCTAAATCTCGCACTACTAAGCCCAAGGATGTGCGATAATCTGCACCATCCCGAACGGATTCCCTAAAATGGGTTGTAGCGGCGCTTTGCAGAGATTTGTTTAAAATATATAATTTTGTAGAAAAATGTTTTAATAGTAAAAGGTATTTATGTGTAAAATTGCATTTTCCCGTATTCTATGTTCCCGAAAGGTATCGTGCTATATTGCATATGAGTGTTGTGAGGAGTTAGGTCATTACCTCGTAATCTTTTTAAAGGTATAGTAAGGAATTATGATATTTAATGTCGAAACTAAACTTCATGGTATTTTTCTGAAAAGATACGATAAAAACTACAATATAAATTCTTTTGCTATGAAACTTATTCAATATATTTTGTTAATGATTAATAGTCATGGTGTGCAAGTTTGGTATTGTTGTATTTAAGAAATTGGAACTTTTTAAAGAAAACCGAATCGGAAATCGGATTAACTCCGCTTCTGTCGGGTTTTAGAAATACAAGTTTTTAGAATAGATAAGAGAAGGGGGAAGAGGGACTTACGGGTTTGTTGATTAGAGAAGAGGAAGAGAGAGTGGTTAGGAGGTGCCGGTGCGTCGTTTCGTCGCCGAGAGCTCTTAGGGTCGTCGTCGAAAATTCGTCGGAGTTTTGCCCTTCGCTAACTCCAAAATTTAAAAGAAAACTAATTAAAAATAATGTTGGTAATGGGATTTGACCTCTGATGTTTTGGTTCAGCAGTGCAAGGTGTTACCAATGAGCTACAAGCTCCTTCTTGCTATTAAACAGCAAAACAAACTTATAACTTGTGCTCAGCCAAAAGTAACCCTTTCTGTATTTTTGGAAAAATTCGTACAGAAAGTTTAGGATTGTTACACTCCTTCTTTTCGTCTGGTGGCGCCTAAGGAGAGTCCAGGACACCACTACTTGGAGCTAAGGAACTATTACACGGAGTTTTAGAAGTGAAGGACCGGTCTACAAAGATTGTATTCTTATTTCACTTAGTGTAAAGTTTGTTTACATGCTATGAAACCCTAATTCTCTAGTTAGATCCTTGGTCGGGCTCGCTCGGCATCCTAGATTTTTTGAAATAGCATACTTGATACTTGCCGAAACCCGTCGGAGGTGCTAAGCGAACCCAGTAGTGCTCGGAGAGTCCGTCTGGTGTACTCACTTCCAGTGAGCAGCTGTATACTATCTTAGGTGATACAACACCAATGGCTTGTGAGACCGGCCACCGCCCCTCGTCGGGGTCCAGAAACGTATACACTAGTATATTTCGGAATATCGATGCATGGTCTCGATACTCTCTCGACTAGAGACATTTAAGGATGTGCTTATGGACTACCCAACTCTCACGTATATTATCGCTATTATAATGCAGGCAGTCAAGTAAGAATGTTACCGGGTTCATCTTTATATATTAGCGACACGTAAAAACAAGAAAAACTTATACATATTAATGATAAAATCAAACCAAATTGCATACTATCATTTCGAATAAGATTGTTCTACCTGTATAGATCCTTCCTCAATTATCACAATTGCCTACTTGTAATTATAATAATTGACTTGAGGGCGCTATATACAACAGTTATGTTCATAGCTAAATGTGCAACTGGTTCTGACAGCTATGAGCTATTTCAGTTACAGGGTCGTTATTGCATGAGATACCCCTCTGCTAGGCTTACTTTCTTGTTCTTGATTTCCCTCTAAATTCACATCAACTCCCTCTATAAAAAAGGTGCACTAGTTCCCCATTTAACCTTATAATAAAGTGAAATCATCTACTTAAGAGAGAGAGAAAGATGAGAATCCCAAGCAACAAGACCTTAATGTTTCTTTTTTTACCGTCCTTATCGTCTCAATGTCAATATCATTCTACTACATCTTTAATCCTCATGTCCCTGTTCCTCCCTCTACGAACAAGAATCCAGCTCCCCGCATTGCTTACTTCTTCTTTAGCACGAAAGACCGGGACGGAGAAAGGTTGAAAAGGCTTGTGCAGGCCGTGTACCACCCATACAATTTTTATGTTCTGGAGCTCGTTTAGGATATCTTCGCCGATTCCACTGAGCCCTTAGAACTCGACAGCTACTTTAGAAACCATCCAGTCTTCTCAGCCATAGGCAACGTTATTGTGATGGATGCAACTATGTACGATGCAGATGTGCTTGATGTAGCAAGTACAATGCTCTACACATACCATGAATTCGACTAGTTCATCAACCTTGATCCATCCGGTTACCCTCTTGTCACACAGGACGGTGAGTTTTTTTTTTCTTTTTGGCTTGTTCTTGATTTTCTTGATTCCTAGAAATTTAAACATATCTATGCATATTTTTGATTGATTCTTGGACCTATTGCTTGAGAAACCAGTAATGTTTCCCTCATCATTTATTATGCCTCCTGTTCCTGATACTCATGTAAACCCTTTTTTAAGTTATGAATACTTTTATGTTTTCAGGTATGTGTTGCTCCTTGACCTTTACATTGAAGGAAAAACCAGCATAAAGTCAAAAACATTGCATGGAAAACAAAGTTATTTAGCACTTTCCAAATTAGAGGGGTGGCCTTAGGTGAATGTTTGAGGGCAGTACCATCTGCTACAGATCTGGTACAAAAAGCTAAATGTATCATAATGCAAATGCACCAGGACTTAATAACTGAATTAGGCATGTATAACATTCTGTAAACACATCAGAAGAGAATAACGAGGTCCAATAATTTTTTGTTTTTTATTATGATATTTACTTGCTCTTTTTTTTTCTGGCATCCTTTTCTTGTAGTTCTTACAGGGAACACGCTATGAAAACTGAACAGGAGTACTTCGATTTCTTCGAAGGCGTCTTCTTTTGTTTTTGAATGAGTCGTTTATTTTCTTGTTATACTAGAAGTGCATTCTTCGCTTTTTATTACCGCTTTCGTATCTTATAAACTTAGATTTGTATCTTTTACAAGAACAAAGGTACAAAGGAAGCAAATGATGCAAGTTTATTGATTATGGGCTAATTTGTAGACTTAACTAGAGGACTTTTTAAAGAAAAAAGGCCTGCAAATAGATATAGTGGATAAAAAACACATGCTTCGGTTACTCCTGCAAATTTATTCTTTGTGGAATGGGCCTTGTTATGTTTCCTGGATCGATCATATCACAACATCAAAATATAACAAGAAGTTCGAATTAACTATATCCTTATCTTACAAGTATATGCTATAATCGCAACCAGATACAGTGGCACGTATTCAAAATTGAGGAGAGTAGGACACAAGCATTTATGGCTTTGTTCATCTATGTTGGTTTAATGTCTTTAAGATAAAGTTGTAAATCTCATAAGAGGGGCCCCGCTCCCTGCATGTATATTAGTGAATTCATGAAGATGAATTTGTATGATCAGTGTCATGCCTCGCTTTCCAAAATACGGAAAGATGAAGAGCAATGAAGGCCGTGCTACCTACGGTAAGAGAAAATCCTTCCATAGTCACATAAAGGCTATCTGGCTAAACCTGTCAGTATAATATCTAAAACAGAATATAAAACACTGACGATCATGCTGCGACGAAACCACAAAGAATACTAACCTTAGGTTTATAAAATAAATAGATACAAAATAAGAATCTGATACAATAGGCTCGAAATGAGACAAGATCCGGAAAGAGACATAAACCCTAATGTTCCATAAGTGCGCACATGCTAACGGAATAAAAGAAATAAACCTACAGAATACTAACCATAGGTTTATAAAATAAATAGATACAAAATAAGAATCTGATACAATAGGCTCGAAATGAGACAAGATCCGGAAAGAGACATAAATCCTAATATTCCATAAGTGCGCACATGCTAACGGAATAAAAGAAATAAACCTACAGACTACCACTGATCTTCGGCAAACTCCTGATAATCACTCTGATCCCGCTCGGCTTGAATATCCGCCTCTAAACCTGAGATGGCAAGTCTCGGGGATTGTTAGAACATCCCAACAAGTAATCCACGTAAATAGTGTGTATGTGGTGCGATAGTATGAATATGTGAGTATTGTGAAACCCGTATGTACATGTAGATATAGATATGACAATAATATGAAGCAGGTATGTAACCAGGCCAAGACATATTCTACTTGGTCACTAAAATAGAAATCTATCCTATTATAAGTTCGAGTGTGTACGTCAAGCTCTGCAGGAGTATTCCCAACCCAAGCGTAGAGCCCCAGGGATAAGGAAATACAGGCCCAACTGTAAAATGAACAAGTGACCGTATAATGTCCGGTACCGGCAATAGTAACATATGACCGTTTAAAGCCTGATACCTGCTAATGAACATATGACCGATATAGCCTGATACGAACTCCAATGACCGATATAGCCCGGTACGAGCTATATCAATAAATGACCGATATAGCCCGGTACGAACTGCCAGCATTGGAACTCCTAAGATCCTATTGAACGAACGCACATTCAAACTATCCTAACACCCTGCGTATATATAACTAACATGGCAGTGAACTCAACCACTAATTAAATACTGACTGGACTAGAACATGTAATATCATGTCAACGATACGGAACAGAAACTGGTAAGCAGGATAAGATTGTGTCATGGTATGTAGTTTAGCATTCTAATTAGTGATCTCGTTTTATGTAAGGAAACAGTAAACGTGAACATGCATCACATATCAAGCAGGGTATTTTACGCGTGTAATTTGATAGTAATCTTCAATATGTATAAGGTATGGAAAACGATCTTGCACATCAAATCATGACATCTATATTAAATAAGTTTAATAACACCGTTTTAAAGGAGTCTGGTTCCATTTTAACAATTCAAAAAAATATAATATTTGAAAGAACATGTAACGAAATATGATATTTATAATTCCAATTAATTAATGAGTGTGCTAACTAGGATTTTCATCGCGCGCGCGTGTGTCATAATCTAACCGTATTGTTAAAATGTTGATAATGTATTTAGTTAAATTGCCGAAAAATACATCGACAAACGAAAAGAGTAAGAGTACCTGTCTTAGAGACGTTGATCATGGAACAATGAAACACGAGAATGCGAGGCACAATCACAACTAAGGTTCGACTTGTGTTCCGTCTAGATTAATTAACCCATTCGGTTAAACTTGTAGCTACCACCACAGTAACCCTAAACAAAATTATACAAGAAAATTAGGGTTTAATTCTCATTTCCTTTTCTTGTTCATTGTTGCTTTCCTATTCTAAACATATTTAGTTCACTGTTAAGTAAAAATAGAATTTTAGTTATTTAATGATAATGCTCAATATTGGCGACCTCCAAAATTAGGACACATGGCAGATGACGTGTCCCAGAACTCAGAAGAAAGGGCCCATAGGGGCTGACCAGGCCATCCCGTACCCGGCCTGCAAGCCCAGACTGGCTCTCCTCAGAGAGCCTTGCAAATTGGCCTCCTCGACCTCTCAGCTAGCCCCGAGCTGCCACAAGACCAAGACTCCTCGGTCCTCGTGCTCGTCTCTGAGCTCCCCAGCCGAGACCGTCTTTCTCGGTCCCGCCGACCGACCAACTCCACCACTCACAGGCGCAACCGCCGCTCCGCAAATCTCGCCACGCGCGGATTCTCTGCCAGCAACGCCCCGTGTTCCACGCCATCACGATCTCCATTAATGGGAGATCCGCTCCTTACGCGGGCGTGACATAAAGAGCGTAACCGCCTGCGAGATTCTCGTGCCTGCTGCTGCGAGCTACCGCCGCTATATAAACCCCATCACAGAGGGGTCAAATAAGCCATTCTTTCCTCTACTTAGCAGTTACTCTGCTCGGATCTAGTATTAACTTGATCGTCGGAGGGTCGTCGGTGGTACCAAACCACCCGGGACTTCTGTTCAGGTACTCGGCGCCAAACTCCTCCAAATCACATATCTCCTCAAAACCCATTCAGACCCACACGCAAGAGGAAACTAGCTCCAAAGCCATCAGGAGATCGAACGGAAGACAACATCTGAAGGAGATCTAAAAAGGGCCTCCATCATTTTTCTTTGTTGTTTCCTTTATACATTCATATCATATTATTAATAAAAAAAAATTCTTTTTTTAACAGGAAGAAAAGAGAAGATGTTAGGGAAACTTATGTGATGGAGTGACCGATGACGTGAAGCGAGGGGGTTCGATTTCTGGGTGCTGCTCGGGAGAGAAATCAACGCTGAGGTCTCGCCGTTGATGGAAGAAGGTGCTGGCTTGGTGAGACGAGGGCGCTGCTAAGGTCGGCGGAGAGGGATCCAGGTTGGGTCGAAAGCGTTGGTTTAAGGCTTGGCTCGGTGGTTTTCCTTTTTTCTTTTTGGAAAGAAGAGAGAGATGATGGTGATGATGAGGTAAAGATGGGGGGATGATTATATAGGGACTAGGGTTTGTTTATAGTTTGTAAATAATTTTGTTTAGAGAGAGACCAGGGGTTGTGAATATTATGTGAAGAAGAGATAGATATATATATTCTGGGAAAATATTTATTTGTTTAGGAAAAATATATTGGTTAGGAATATATATTCAAGTTATTAGGTTATATGAGTGTATATATATATATATATGGTAGATAGATTTTATTGTCTGATTAGGATAATCAAATTGTTTAGAGAGAGAAATTGGGGCCGGCCAATTAAAGTAAGGGAGAGATTTAATTTGATATGGGAATTGGGTATATATGTATATGTTATAATATAAGGGGAGACAGAGGGATTTGAGGATTTGTAGGTGATTATATATATATATATATATATATATATATATATATATAATACTAATTAAGACATAAATAAGTTAGTATTATATATATATATATAATACTAATTAAGACATAAATAAGTTAGCATATACGTTACCAAAATACTAATTAAGACATAAATAAGGTCGGCGGAGTTGGGCGCGCCCCTGGTGGCAGAATCTCCGGTGGTAAAGCCCCCGACAGGCCGGGATGCCAGCGATGAAGGGACTGAAGTAAGCCTCCGGACAGTTTGTAGGGCTGGGGAGCCCCAGAATACCCTTTGTAAAAACCTTGCTTTTGGTAATAAAAGAAAATCCTTGTTTCGTCGGTTTGCATTTCATCTTCTGTGTGTGAAGGATGTTCATAGGATATCTTTGCTTGTACCGTTGTGCTCTCGTGTCAGGTTGGCCATCTGTCTGGCGATCTTTCGTCGAGTTGACTTCAATAGCTAGCCGACAAGCATGTCAAGCGTTGCCGAGGAGGTATCCCCATGGGCCTCGGAGTCGAGGGGAGATCGTCTAGACTTGGATAAATCTGACGTCCCTCCCTGGTGCATCGGATCCTCCGCGGGCCACAGGGCATCTTTGACTTCGAGCATCGACCACCCGCCGGGGGAGATCGGGCAGGCTAGCTGCGCAGTTGCCCCTTGTTAGGGCTTACCGATTCATGGCATTGTGGTAGGGAAGCTACCCGCCAGGGAAGACCGAGCAGGGTAGCTGCCCGGTAACCCCTTACGGGGGCCTCGATCTTTAGCGTAAGGGGGTTCTGTAAGAATTCCACTAAGGATGACCGGGCAGTGAAGCTGCGCGGTTGCCTCCTAGCGAGGGCTTTGACTCCTGTCGGTTGTGGTAGGAAGCTACTGTAAGTACACGGCAGCGCCCCGGCCGTCTGAACGAGGCCAAAATGCGGAAACGAAAACTTCTCTTTAACTTTAAAACCGGCGCTACTGCGGGCTATAAACCCAGATCGGACCATTAACCTACTACTAGCTAACTAGAGAAAGGGTAGAGAGCTATACCGAGCGATCCGTGTCTTTCGGTCTTCGGCCACCATCCCGATCTCCTCGCGGAATCTCCGGTCTCGATCCCCTCGTCGGAAAGGGCACCACATCACCGAGTCTTTTTACGGGCTCCCACCTCTTGAACCGAGGCAACTCGGACACGAAGTTGGCAAGCCGACGTGTCCAAGATTGCTTTAGAATAGTGTAGAGCTCTTTTGTCCCAAGGGGTTGACGAAGTTGCCATTTCGAGTGGAGGTGAAATGAACTTTGGAGAGGGTAAGGAAATTTGTTGCAAGCCAAGAATGAGAACAATATTTTCCCACAATCAAAATGAATCCCCTCTCTCTCCCAATCTCTCTCCCAATAGTGTCGCCGGCCAATAAGGATGGAGGAGGGAAAAAAGTCAAGGGGGTGAGCAAAAGAGAAAAAAATGGGTGATGATGAAGAATCATGATCACACCAAAAAGTCTCATCCTAATCCCATCATATAAAGTAAGCAATCATGAACAAAAAGAAAGTCAATGGAAGCTAGAACCATCATGAAGCAACCATTTACAAAAAACACCCTCCACTTTGCTAATTTGCACATTTGCAAATAAGCCCCTCCCATCAATTTTCAGCCAAGGAAAGAAACAAAGGAAAATGGTCGAAACGGAATGCAAACCGGCAACTTCAAAAAAGCGATCCCGTAATAAATTACAGGAAAACCCCGCGACTGTATATACATACCCGCATTTGTATTTTGACCGAATACAAATGCAATGAGACAAAATCTACACTGTACAATACTAGGATCCGGCTTAAACCAAAGCCCGCTAGAATTATCCGTCCGATCATGATTCGTGCAATACCGCACGTATATGATCGAGCCTTGTCATATATCCATACGGCCTCTACAGCGTTTCGCCCGAAACTTGAGAAACTGTCTGTGGGGGACTCTAAAAACTCGTCAATACTTTGGCTGTGGATTTAACCACTAGCACGTCAGAGGTATTAGCCATACGTAATGGGCTACCAGGTATTGACCAAAAGGGAGGTCGATGAGCGAACTCATCCTGACACCCTACTGAGCCTGTCAGTGACAATATCCGTACAGTCCGGTCCGTTCGTCTATGAGCATCGCATGGCGGGCCTAGGGGGTTGGTAAAAGTCAAACCCCTAAAAGCGGTACAAGTCGTGTCGGAGTGTAGCCCAGAACACCCTGAGATACTACTGGAATACCTACCAGTAAATCTCCTGCCTTGGCCAAGGACTTCGTGTAATGGCTCTCCTAGACACAGCGTGACCTCACCTTCAATACCGGGAGAGACGAACCCCTACCGATCCGCTCACTGTCTCCATGTGGCTCGGAACTGTACCCAACTAAAACCTGTTTGCACGACTCCTTTGAGCCGTGGTAGGGTAGTAATCAAAGTACAGTGGGAACTCACACGAGACAAATGACTATCTCAGGTCGATGAACTAACCTGTACACATGTCACCAGGGAACTGTTATCTGACGTCAGGTATAAGACCAACTAGCATGTTCCCGGCGAGTCATGTCCGGTGTACTCATAACCCAATGAGCACCTGTATACATATTAGGTGAACCAACTGACACCAGTGGCTTGTGAGACCGTCCACCGCCCCTCGTTGGGGTCTCGACTGTATACACTAGTCTACTCTGGAGTATCGATGCCCTGTCTCGAAAACTCCCACGACTAGGGACCTTTTAAGGATGTGCTTATAGACCCCAGCTCCCACGTATATGATCGCCGTCTTACTGCTGGCCGTCAAGCAAGAATCCTCTATCAACGCGCAATAGCGACCTGTAAGGTCACCTAAAGCAGTACACGATGATAAAGATAAAGCAGATAGCATACTATCATCTTGAGTAAGACTGTCCTACCTGTATATGTCCTCCCTCAATCATTGCAATCACGTGCCTGTGATCCAATAATTGACTCTGAGGGCACTATATCCAACAATCTCCTACTTGCACTCAAGGCTAATTATTGCGATGTCACATACTCACAGCCCGTGTGATACCGAACACCCAACTCCTCTACTAGTCAGTCTCACAAAACCCGTTTGCGAAATTAATGCGTTCGAGGAATAGCCTCAGTGAGTGGATCCGCTCTGATGTTTCTTTCTATGTCTCTCTTTATCTCAAGTTCGCGGAGAAACCCATCTCCCAAAATGAGCAATACCTGTCTCAGAATATGTCTGGATATCTGATGGGACCTAGCTCATCAATGAACTCCAAATCCAAACTTCTTAGACTGTATTGTCAACTGAACTTAATCGGTATCCTGCGTAATGCCTCCCTCAGTGTCCGCTTGGATCACCTGTCCAAAACACTGCCCCTAGTCAGAGGGAAAACTATAACTCTGACAGTCACTCTGTCATCCAGGTCACCTTGGAAGCCTGGAATGATAACTGTCTCCCGAATGAGGCTGCCGTTATCATATCCCTAGAACATCCACTTATGTTCTAAAACTGCTTCCGAATGTTTCTCCAGGATTAGATCAATATTAACTTACTGCATCTTGTATAAAAACAATATCTGGTGTGGTACTTGACATATCATGATTGACTCAATTGCCTAAGCAAGTGATCTGCCAATCATGCACATCCCTCTCCCCTTTAGTCTATAAGACACCTTCAGAGAGGGTGACTCCATCACCTGCAAGTACACTACCTTGCCAGGAGTCGTCCATTCTAAAACACCTTTAGAATGCTGTTTAAGTACCCAGATTGGGAAACTACCCAAATCTAGATCTAAAACCATTGATCTAGTAACCAGAATGTCTGATATAAAATCCATATCCTTTGTGGAGAAACCACTGTGTGACAACCAAAGTATAACCGACCGTAGTATAGGAATTTCACTTCCTACTCTGTGTATGTCATCCAAATACCAGGACATCACACCCTACTACCTTCTTAACAGATCCATCCCCTATTCTGATGAAGTCAAACCTATGACTGTCACATCAGAAATAGATGATCTATCTCCGCTATATCTGCTTTAGTCTCTTAATAGACATAAGCCACTTGTCCACCAATACTTCCGCTGCTCCCACTGACTACGACAACCTTCTGGCAGAATCATATACATGTGCACTTCTAAAACTTGTTTAGAACGACGCTATACTCATCCTCCTGCCGGGTCTCATAGTCTGGAACAACAGCAATGGCAAGTCTGGGTAAACAAGAACCTCTCTGTCACCGTTTTTTAGCATACCAGAGTACCTCTCGGATGCCTGAGGTTACCTACCATATCTGCGGAGTGGCCAATGGAATGTCAAATCAGATTGAATCTTTAGGTCCTATTAAATTTTCAGTAATCGTTTGCGGTTCTGGAATCATTTCCAGTTCTACCATACCCCCACTACTGTTTTCTGAAAAAAATCCATTTTACTTAAAATTGTGGCGAGTCTAGAACAATATCACTATTGATCTCCCAGATGGTAGAAAGTCAACCTTCGTCATAGCCCGGGTCAACCCACAAACAGCCATTACAGAAACGTGCCTTGAGTTATCCAGAGTCTGGTTTTAAGCATAAGCCGGAAAACTCCCCGTATCTTAATATCTTTAAGATATGAACCGTTCTATATCCAATATAGAAACAGAGGCACTGATTTAATTGGAACCAGATTCAAATCATGCAACTGTCTCCAGTGCATGTCAACTAAATAGAGAGAGGCCGATCAGCATTACTCAACTTAGAAATGCTTCCAATTATGAGTAACCTGAAAGAGAAGCAAGTTCTTTTAATCATTACTATCATCTGAATACCATACACAAGTATCTACATCTTCGATCACCTTGAAGAATCCCGATACTTGCAATACCTGGTTCTCTACTTTACTCTTATACCTATAACTTCTCAAAACTTAGACCTTACATTTCTACGAAACACATGTCTAAGAACTAGAGAAGTCACAAGTAAACAGAATATAGTACGAATACCAACCCCTCTGTCCTCATGGACACTGGACAACATACAATACTCTGTATAAATCCCTTAAGTCTAATAACTCAAACCCTGTGCATCGTAGGTTGAAAACTGTACTTCTGGTTAAGAAGAATTACACCGCTGTTTTAATGATCCTTACCTAACCATCAACTGATATAGGTAAATGTTATAGACATAATTTCAAAAAGTTATATCTCACTCTATAAAAATAGACGTACAGATATATCAATTTGAAATTGGTGCATTATAACGGATATTCAAAACCAAATATTTGCCGTCCGGCAAACAACCCAGGCGATTTCCTCAAATATCACCAATTACAACGAATTCCGATATAATGAGGATGATCACCTAATTCCCAATAGCTTACCTCCACTCATCATCTGTAAAACCATACGGATGTGAGAATCAAACCTGGTAAATACATATCCTGGAGCAAGAGCTAATTAGGAAATCAGTTTTCTTTTAACAGTACACAGTGAAACTGAAACATGAAAATGTTTCGTAGGGTTATCCGGGTATTCCTAGTAATGCCTCTTCCATTATCCAAATTCACAACTGTAACCGTATATTTCTTTGTCATCTCTCAAAATCCCTTTATATGTCTTTAGTCATTACCTTCTGTACACCCTTTTACGCCAAATGGTTTTCTTCCTTCCCTACCGCTCGGCACCAGCCTATGGTTTGGAAGAAGACTATCCAATAAGCATAATGGGTGTACTGTCCTAATCATAGGAGCACTCGCAACCCAAGAGAAGGTAAAGATAAAAGACACCTGAATAAACCTTATTCCTATTTCTCCTGAACCAGAATCCATCCCCGAACTGGAACAAGTTCCTTCGAGTTCGTATATAACCATACGATGGAGTATCCAATAACTGTGGATCTTCGTAGTGATACGGAGTGTTCTGGAGAAATACAAAGGTGAAGTAGGAATGACGATGAAATACTTGGTTTGGTCGTGAATAGCAGTCGCAATTTACTTTGCCCTCTTACTAATCCATTTATTTGTCTTAACTTATTACCTTCTGTACACCATCATTAGGCTAAATGGTTTTCTTCATTCCCTACCGTTCGGCACCTGCCTATGGTTTGGAAGAAGACTATCCAATTAGCGTAATAGGTGTACCGTCCTAATCCAAGGAACACTTGCAACCTGAGAGAAGGTAAAAGGAAAAGACAACTGAATAGTCCTATTCGTTTTCTCCAGAACCGGAAACCATTCTCGAATCTGGAACAAGTTCCTTCGAGTTCGTATATCACCATACGATGGTTTTATCCAATGGAAGTGGATGTTCGTAATAATACGGGGTGTTCTGGAGAAAAGGGTAAAAGTAGGCGTGGCAATGAGGTATGCAACTCTGACAATCCAAAAGCCAGTGTTTAAAGAAGGTTCGGTTAATTTTGGTCACTGAGTCATAGTCAAGGGTCGGGCCATGGTCGCTGCCAAAGAGAGAGAGAAAAGAAACACTCAGCGTGCACTCTAACCTATATCAGAATGGTTATCACTTTATCTAATTAGGAAACCTCCCACTGTAACATCAAATTCTCCTCCAAACCTGAAAGAAGAATTAGTCGGGATCACCCGAGGAGTAAACCAACTCATCAGTAGGAATCGGGATCCAACTATCATCGCATGATAACGTGATGGAATCCACTCACGTTATCATACTCCAGAAGGTATGCGCATATCTGGCAAGTTTCAGTTTCTTTAGAAACTCCCGATGTGATTTTTACCCCATGCTCTTATGACCTTGACGAAGGTCAACAAATCATAAGTCACATGTCAAGTTCTACCCGTCATTGTCCAGGTTAATTTGAACCCACCCGTACAAGCCCTTGACGAAGGTCAACAAGGCTATACGACTGTCCCAAACCAACGCATCTATCTATGCAGCAGAAAGGTAACAAGCAGCTACCATTCACTATGCCTTGACGAAGGTCAACAAACATAGCATGAATACTACGTGCTACCCGCCTGAAATGACGGCGGGCTACGAATGGTTTTTGGCGAAAAACCTTTAACGTAATGAACTTGATATCGTTGAAGGAACCGGATAGCTTTTTATAAAAATATAGTGGCGAAAACCTTTGCTAAAGAGGTCACTCCCGGTGAAGGGATCTCGGCTCTTTCCCCGTAGAATGAGGTGCATGATATTCCAACTGAATACCACTATGCAAAGCAGAAGGCAATCGGCTATAGTGAAGTTATTGCCCTGACGCAAACTTCTGTCCAAGGGGTCACTCCCGGTGAAGGGATCTCGGCCCTTACCTCGTCGACTGAGGTGCTGGATATTCATAACCGAACACCACTGAGCAAAACAAAAGAGAACGTCCTTGCAATAACAGCTTTTTTAAAAAAATGTTCCAACAACATCAGAATAGGTTTGTTTAGCTTGCATTGATCCGAATCAATGCAGTCCCATCAATTGATCACACCAATAAAGAACGAAAATAATGATGTACATATATACCATCCGCATTCGCCACTGGGTCCCGTCATCACCCGTTAGGTTACTTAACTAACGACAGAGCGGGGACTGGACTAGCACGGATGCAAAACATATACAACATCTACTAGTATATATATTAATATATAATATTCGCTCATGGCGTGATAAAATGCAACATCACAGAAATGTAATAAGCATCACAGAACAATACAGATAAACTGGGATCCCCGGGTATCATAGAGCCGCTACTGAAACCCGACGTTCCCCTGGTCGTGTGGATAGCCTGTGCAATGAAATCCTAGACCCCTACGGGCGCGGCAAGTTACCCGCCAAAACCTGAAGCGAGGCAGCCCCCTTCAGCAACATGAATGGACCACCCAGCACTTCACGGAATCCGGTAACTTGGGCACCCCTCCTTGGGTCAACCTGTACCCCCTACGAGTGCGGTGAATAGCCCGCCAATTCTAGAGTGAAGCCCCCTCCGTCTCAAAGCCATAAGATGCGGGCCCGTTGCCCTCTAGAACCCGGCTATCCGTGCATCCCACCACGGGGTAATCCTAGTACAGAAAGTAAAATATACAACGGGTACATCGACCTTATCCCGGTCGCGCCCCAAAAGAATAATATACAAATAGGCAGTGACGGCAGTCCACATGTCGGACGCTCGCCCCGCAATATCAAATGTACAAATAATACCAAACTGTACTACCATTGCATCCAGGCTATCCACCACGACAAATCCGCAGCATCACAGCACAACACAGAACATCAACGTGAATGTCACGTTCGTAAATCCGTCTAAAAGGGCTATAGCAGTCAGACAGGATTTACCGATCAAATGGCATTCACGGTCGCAGATAAAATGTAAATACTGTGAACTACCATGTTTAAAATTTTCGATCGACTAAATTTCCCGAAGTGGGCTCCAAGCACAACTGTAGCACTCAAAATAAATCTGGGCCCAAACAGAATATATCAAAAACCCCAATTCCAAGTATAAAGGTCACTATAGAAAAATGGTATTGTGTTGACCCTTGACTGCGGCGGAACCGCGGCCGGGACATGGGTTTGGCCGCGGTTCCGCGGTCTTCCTGTAGCAACATACTACTAGATTTTTACAGAATTCTTAAAATCACCTGCACAAATTTCTGCAACACTCAAAAGAATTTTTCGAGCACAAATAAAATCGACAGAAACTGATGCTCTTGAAATCGCGGTTTTGGAATATTTGTTCGATCACAGTTTTAAACACGCTAGAGCAAGCTAGTAAGGGTTAATGGCGTGGCTCTGATACCATGTAAGTGCATGGCAGCGCCCCAGCCGTCTGAACGAGGCCAAAATGCGGAAACGAAAACTTTTCTTTAACTTTAAAACCGGCGCTACCGAGGACTATAAATCCGGATCGGACCATTAACCTACTACTAGCTAACTAGAGAAAGGGTAGAGAGCTATACCGAGCGAACCGTGTCCTTCGGTCTTCGGCCACCATCCCGATCTCCTCGCGGAATCTCCGGTCTCGATCTCCTCGTCGGAAAGGGCACCACATCACCGAGTCTTTTTACGGGCTCCCACCTCTTGAACCGAGGCAACTCGAACACGAAGTTGGCAAGCCGACATGTCCAAGATTGCTGTAGAATAGTGTAGAGTTCTTTTGTCCCAAGGGGTTGACGAAGTTGCCATTTCGAGTGGAGGTGAAATGAACTTTGGAGAGGGTAAGGAAATTTGTTGCAAGCCAAGAATGAGAACAATATTTTCCCACAATCAAAATGAATCCCCTCTCTCTCCCAATAGTGTGGCCGGCCAATAATGATGGAGGAGGGAAAAAAGTCAAAGGGGGTGAGCAAAAGAGAAAAGAATGGGTGATGATGAGGAATCATGATCACACCAAAACGTCTCATCCTAATCCCATCATATAAAGTAAGCAATCATGAACAAAAAGAAAGTCAATGGAAGCTAGAACCATCATGAAGCAACAATTTACAAAAAACACTCTCCACTTTGCTAATTTGCACATTTGCAAATAAACCCCTCCCATCAATTTTCAGCCAAGGAAAGAAACAAAGGAAAACGGCCGAAACGGAATGCAAACTGGCAACTTCAAAAAAGCGATCCCGTAATAAATTACAGGAAAACCCCGCGACTGTATATACATACCCGCATTTGTATTCCGACCGAATACAAATGCAATGAGACAAAATCTACACTGTACAATACTAGGATCCGGCTTAAACCAAAGCCCGCTAGTATTATCCGTCTGATCATGATTCGTGCAATACCGCACGTATATGATCGAGCCCTGCCATATATCCATACGGCCTCTACAGCGTTTCGCTCGAAACTTGAGAAACTGTCTGTGGGGGACTCTAAAAACTCGTCAATACTTTGGCTGTGGATTTAACCACTAGCACGTCAGAGGTATTAGCCATACGTAACGGGCTACCAGGTATTGACCAAAATTGAGGTCGATGAGCGAACTCATCCTGACACCCTACTGAGCCTGTCAGTGATAATATCCGTACAGTCCGGTCCATTCGTCTATGAGCATCGCATGGCGGGCCTAGAGGGTTGGTAAAAGTCAGACCCCCAAAAGCAGTACAAGTCGTGTTGGAGTGTAGCCCAGAACACCCTGAGATACTACTGGAATACCTACCGGTAAATCTTCTGCCTTGGCCAAGGACTTCGTATAATGGCTCTCCTAGACACAGCGCGACCTCACCCCCAATACCGAGAGAGACGAACCCCTGCCGATCCGCTCACTGCCTCCATGTGGCTCGGGACTGTACCCAACTAAAACCTGTTTGCACGACTCCTTTGAGCCGTGGTAGGGTAGTAATCAAAGTACAGTGGGAACTCACACGAGACAAATGACGATCTCAGGTCGATGAACTAACCTGTACACATGTCACCAGGGAACTGCTATCTTGTTAGTTATATGTATGCCCTAGAGACCATTACTGTACATAGGATGTATATTGTAGTGGATGCTGGGACATACATAGGTAGGACTTTCTTGCTCGACATGATAGTACGCTATCTGGTTACTCTTTATCTTAACATGTATACTTTCTGTCTCTCTGTTACATGTTGATAAAGCCCTTAGGATGTGTACTCGACTTCCAGGACTATGATGTAGATCATACTAGTGGGGCCTGGGTAGTCCATGAGTACATCCTTCAATGTTCCTAGTCGTGGGAATATCGAGACGGGGCATCGATATTCCAGAGTAGACTAGCGTATATCTTCTCGACCCATGTGATGGGCGATGGATGATCCCATATCCATTGGTGTTTGACATCAGAGATGGTATGCGGGTGCTCAGTGGAGACTGGGTACACTGAACGGACTCGCCGAGAACTCCCAGATGGTATTATACCTTACGTCAGATGGCAGTTCTCTGGTGACACTGGTACAGCTTAGTCTGTTGACCCGAGATCGTCATAGAGTCTTGTGTGTCTCCCACTGTGCTTTGATTTCCACCCTACCACGGCTCTACTGAGTCGTGCAAACAGGTGGTTTTTGGGTACAGTCCCGATTCATATGGAGGCAATGAGCGATAGGAGGGGATTCGTCTCTCCCGGTATTGGGGGTTGATGTTGCGTTATGCTCGACTGGCCATAACTGGAAATCCCTGGCCAGGGTTGCTGTGATATACTGGTAAGAGTTATCAGTAGTTTCACGCTTGTTATGGACCTTACATCGGCATGACTTATCAAGCTACTGGGGTCTGACGTTTACCATCCCTAGGCGAGATATGCGACGTATCAGACGAACAGACCGGACTGTACGGTAAGTGTTGCTGGTTGGATTCACAAGAGTGTGAGCGGGCTTGCTCGTCGATCTTCTGATCGCTCAATACCCGAGTGGCCGTTACGTTTAGCAGACCGCTTGTGGCTTGTGGGTGTTTTATATGATCATCACCTACTGCCGGCGTATTGACGAGTCTTTAGAGTCCTGCACAGAGGTTTCCTGGCTCAAGCGAAACGAAATAGGAGCGCATACGAGATATGTGCGGGACCGAGAATAATATCAGTATGTGATACTGAATTCTATTCTCGCGATTTGTATCATCGGATGGTTATATAAGATATAGTCAGGTTACCGAATCAAGTGTTGATTCGATACAATGATACACTAGATATTAGTCGGCTATATGCAGTATGACCGGATCGTTAAATCAAGTGTTGATTTAATGATTTAATGTATAATTGTATATTTGATATATTACTTTATATTAACTAGTATTTGTTCACTTAAGATGGATTTTCTCACTTGAAGTGCACATTGTATATATGATATATGTTTGTGCACTAGTTTGTATCATGTTTGATGATACATGCAAACTTGGGTGTGTGTATGCTTTAAACCATGTTTAGATTAATGGTTAGGGTTTTTAATTTATTTATCTATTTTATTTTATTTAGTTTTGGCAAAAACAAAATGGTGGCTTTATTTGTTTTCATTCTTGAAGTTTCATGAAGCTTCAACCATTTTGTTTTTTCCTTAACCTAACCATTACACCTAACCCTAGTTTATTCTCTACATGTGTTACACTCACCCATGGTTGCTAAATGATAAGCATCACTTGATTTATTATTTTCAAGAATTCATTTTCTTTCTTCTTCTTCATCTTCTTCTTCAAGTGAAGAAACCATTCTAGAAAAATTCCAAGTGATGAATCCAAGTGAGAAATCCAAATCCAAAGTGAACCCACTTCCTATTTCTTCACCCTCTACCACTTGCCATGCAGTAGAGTGTGTTATCTTCACAAGTTTCATGACCTAGTGAAGATGGAGCTTGAGTTTGAGTCGCCTCGACGTAGATCATCTTCGACATCGAAGTCAACGACCTAGCCCGCCCATTTCTCCGATGAAACCGACGCTAGAGTCCGGGATTCCGATGATCGCAGCGGAGGGACGTCAACACGGAGCTAGAGAAGTGGAGGACCGGATCTATAAAGGTTGTATTTCCATTCACTTAGCAGTAAAGTAGTTTGCTTGCCTAGTTTCGCCTTACCTCTAGTTAACGATCTAGCATTAGGGTTTCTCGGCACACAAATTTTTGATTTTGGCATGGTTGATCAGTTGTAGAACCTCATGGTGTGCCTAGGAACCCTACAGTGGTATCAGAGCCTAGCTAGAGTTTTAGGCGAAGTGTAGACGAAGTTAGAAGTCCGATCGAACTCGGAATTCCCCGATTTTACCCCTCTCTGTACATTTTTACAAACTGTGGATTTTTCCAAATTAAAAATGCTCAGTAAAACAAGCAGGAAAAAATAAGAATTACTGTGAAGTACGGACCTGTAACTCAAAAATTTGACCGTTGAACCGCGGCCAAAACAAGGGTTTGGCGGTGGTTCCGCAGCCAAAATTATGAATTAGTCCCTGGAACTTCACATATTTATTCTTAGGTCCTTTCTTGTCATTTTTTTCTGGGAATTTTTTAATTCCACTCAAGTGTTGAGTTTTCTAGGGTTTTATTGGGGACTCGTTAATTCGATCGGATAATTTAACTTCGTTTAAGTTTTTCCGGATATTTTAGAAACTGTTAAAAAGTTCGACCGGGTATCAATAACTCACTTTTTCCCCTGCCGGGAAATTTCCAAGTATTAGATTTTTCTGTAGTTTAAGAACGTCTAAGTAGTGCAAGTAACGCGATGGACCCTCTAGAAGACAACAAACCTTAACTCGATTATGTGACCGTCTTGAACTGCCCTTTGAACCTTAGGGTTTGGGGCAGTACGGCGTGCCACATGTGAGGCGTTGGCTTGACCCTTCTACGGCTGGACCGTTGGTACTGTGGCATGAAGTGGATGTTTTTAAACTTATTTCAAGTGTTGAGCTTTTCGGGAAAACTTGGGTGTTTGACTGTTCGATCGGAAAGTTTAACATTTTCTATTTATCTGGAATGTGATACAATAATTGGAATCAACAACATTTGAATGTTATAAATCTAGCAGTCTAGTCTCACTTGATCGGTTGCCACAGGATTTTGATGTGATCAAAAGTCCGTCGCAATCATGTAGCGTACGCGGATACTCGCCGGTAAACTTAATAGATAGCCACACCCCATAGCCCCGACCAAGTGACTGTAGGAGAACCCCGTCGCCGAAAGCATCCGTTCGGGTGCTCGCGGCAGCGGTGTTCCGCCTTGGTGCACTTCGTCGACGGCATCGGGGGTGCGGCCATCTGCTAAATTTTGCGACGAGCATTCGTTCAGGATGTCGGGAATCTTGTTGAATTGCCCGACTTGATATTGAAAAGAGTTTTCGATAAAGAGATTAAAATGCGGGGTTTATAATTGTTAGGCATGCGATGTCTAAGGAATACATTTGATTAGGCATACGATGTCTAAGGAGGTTGCGGATTCCAACTGTTGTAGTTTTACACTTTCTTTTCTGTGACCGTAAGTGTAATATGTGATATCGCCGGTTTCATTGCTATATGTCAACGACAATTGGGATGGGCATATTTACTTACGTTGATGACATGTGATGTTATGTGTTGCTGGATATGTTATATTGGATCGTCGTGTTTGAATAGCCGGGTTTTTTTTATGTGAGATGAGTGTTTTTCATTTTCATTCATGTAAAAACTTGTATGTAATATCTTTTGTTGGGGCACTTCCAGGTTGCGGAAGTTGTCACCGTTGATGTATATTATTTACTTTTCCGCATTAGGATAGACCCAAGGAGGGGAGCACAAGTAACCGGGTTCTAGGGTCCAGTGGGAGACCATCTCGAGGAGTCGAGTCCGGGTCTCCTAACCCTAGAATTGGTAGGGTTGCTTGCCGCTCTCGTAGGGGTCTAGGGGTGTGGGATTGGCTATTCATCACGACCGTGGAATCCGTGTTTTATTCAGGCTCAAAATAAAACATGGACGTCCTAATATATCCAATATTTCATATGATATTTTTCTGCTGCGTTATCTGTGATGTGATCATGTGATATGTTCAGATAGATATTATATATAGTATATATGATATATTATATAGACATTGCTTATGTTTTACACCCGTGCTAGCCCTGCCTCGCTCTGGCGTTAGTTACCTAACCTAACGGTGCAGACGGGACATCGAGGCGAATGCGGATGGTATAAGCGTACGTTATATTAATCTGTGATGTTTAGGTGGACTTAAATGATGGGACATTCATTAATGAGATTAATGAAAGAAAATAAACCTAAAAGATGTTGTGGAATCGAATTTCAAAAATAAAACAGGTAGCTACAGTTCTTGCTTTGCATCGCGGTGTTCCTTGTAGAACATCCTGCACCTTATTCGATGAGGAAAGGGCCGAGATCCCTTCACCGGGAGTGACCCCTTTAGCAATAACTGGCAGATACTACAACCCTCGGTTTGTCTTTTGATTGCTTCTATAGTTTTTGCTTTGCACAGCGGTATATATGATATATCCTGCACCTTATTCGATGAGGAAAGGGCCGACGATCCCTTCACCGGGAGTGACCCCTTTAGCAAAACTAGAAAAGCCTTAAAAACACTCCATTTAAAATCCATTTGATTCCGCAACGAGATCAAGTTCAAAGCGTTAAAGGTTTTCTTAAAAACTATCCGCAACCCTCCGTCATTTTAGAAAGTAGAGTACTTAGTATTCGTGCTGTGTTTGTTGACCTTAGTTAAGGCACAGTGTACGGTAGCTAAGTGATGTCTTCCTACACCGCATATGATGCGATTAGTTAGGACAGTCGCGTGACTTTGTTGACCTTAGTTAAGGGTCATGTGGGTGGGTCTAATTAATCACGAAATGACAGGTAGAACTTGACTAGTGCTTATGATTTGTTGACCATAGTTAAGGTCATAAGTGCTAGGGGTAAAAACCTTTATCGGGAGTTTCAAGTGTTGAAATTTGCAATGAGATTGCATACTTTCTATATGATAGTTGGATCCCGATATCCACTGCGAGTAATTGTTACTCCTGAGAGAGTTTTGCACTTTACAATTAGCCGATCAAGTAGGTGTCTAGAAAGGTGTCAACGAGATTACGTGTAACACCCGAGCCCAATGCTACTAATTTCTGTTACCATTTGAACGTAGTGTGGCACTCATTTCATTTATCTTGCTTGATTGTTACTTACTGTAAAATTTTACCCGGCAAATTCATTTCCGCATATAACAATTTTTGGCATCTAAAATAAAATTAAAAATATTCATCTTCGCCTGCTTGACACCCCTAAACCCGATGTAGCGTCCGTGCACCGTGTTCTCGTCCCGTTCGGTGAAACGGGCGAGTTTGGACGGCTACGTGCACGTACGTGTGTCCGTTTTGGGGGTATGCTTTTTGATCATAAAACACTTCATTTTAAAATTTGGATCCCGCTTAAAATCCTATTATTTCAATTTCAAATTTTTGGACCCGACCCGGGCGCGATTTGGAAATGTTTTATTTTGTGCCAAAATCCCAAATTTTTAATATTTTTAAAACCATCGTATAATTTCCTTAACCATATAAATCTATTGTTCCCGTGAGAATCTTTTAAAACTTTTCTTTAAAATATTTTCCTAACCTAATCCATCTCAGCCAATCAGACCTTAGTTTTCAGTGGGCCCCTCTCTCTCTCTCCTCTCTCTTTCACCGTCTCTCTCTCTCTCTCTCTCTCTCCCGTAACTCTTTCTCTCTCTCCCCAAAGAAAATCTCCCTCTCTCTATATATACATTTAAACCACCTCCCTCCTCTTTTCTTTTTTTTAAAAAACCCTAACCCATCGCGCAACCAGCCGCCTCCTTCCCTCCTCGCCACTGCAGCATCAACACCGGCACCACCGTCGCCTCCATCCTCGCCTCCTCAGCCTCGTCCCATCCACAACCTCCTTTTCTCTTCTCCCTGTGCATCTCCGACCAGACCCGCGCACCCCTGCACACGCATTGCACGCCGGATCTACCGCCGCCGACGGCCTAGCTCCGGCCTCGCAGGCACACCCCTCGGTGAGATAACTTCCCCTCCTCTCTTCCTTCCTTCTCTCCTTCTCTGCTAACAGGTTCCTTGATCTGCAGTCGTCGCGGTCCCTGTTGGCCGGCCGCCGGAGCTCCGTCGACGAGGTCGACCGACACCACCCGTCCCACGAATCATCATGAGCACCCTTCTCAGTTCCTACTTCCTTTCTTCTCTGTTTTCCTTATCTTCTTGTTTGCGTGGTTTTGACCGTTCACTGTTCTTTCATCGGCCGGAATCCGGCGATGCTGACGACGTGACCCGACGTTCCAGCGAGGTACCCCGTCCCGCGTGGTTCCATTGTTCGTCGTTTGGGTTCATTCCGTGAACCGTGCGCCCGTCGCGAGTTTCCCCGCCGACATTTTACGTTCCGTTTTTCCCGATTCGCGACCCGTCGAGGCAAGTACCCCTTGCTACATGCTATACAATATTTACATATATATTATGACACCCTAAACCTGTAAATTTAGCTTTAGTACAATCATTTCTCATTTTCATGTTCAATATTGTATTATATCATTTTATCTTTAAACTTGAAACCTACAGTTTGCAATTGAACCTAACAACCACATTTACCTGTTTAATCACATTTTAATATTGACATAGCTTATGGCAACTATCTCTATAGTTTTGTTCCATTTGGACACCCGTGTGCATTTTAACCTGTAATAGCTGTATTGAACCTGTATATATAAATCATTGCACCTCTCAAGTTCTCAAACTTGATAACATGACTAAACGGCTATAATTGTCTTACTGCACTCTTGTAATCATCTCTGTGACACAATTGATAATTGTATTGCAAATCGAATGAATCTGCCTATTGCTTAATTCATTACTTATATCATGTTGTTGATAACCATGCTTGATTATATAACTGATTGTGAGCACACCTATGTATCGTTCACACCTTGACCTGACTTGCCACATGCATATTGATTGACCCGACATGGTACCGTATACTGCTTGACTTGACCTGTTGTACCATGACCTGACCCGTTACCTGATCTTGTGTCTAATGCCAACAAACCTGACATGTAGTCCTTACGGACCGTTCCTGTTGTCTATCCAGACAAACATGCTTTTACCTGATCCTGTGTTGGCATTAGTTCTTAATTACTGAATACCTGACTTGAATACATAACTTGGGGGTATGGGGAAATCAAAGGTGATGTAGGGTTCCTAGGCACACTAATGGAGTCTTACAAGTGATCAAACATGCAAATTTCTAAAAATTACGGTGCCGAGAAAACCTAGAACGGATCGTTAACTAGATATTTAGGCAAAGCAAGCAAGTAAACGGAAATATAGAAATAGGGAAGGGGCTACAACTTTTGTAGATCCGGTCCACCACCTCCTAGGCTCCGTGAAGAAGTCCTCTCCGCTGTACAAATCCGATCTTGGACCCTCGCGTTAGCTTCATCGGAGAATGGGCGGGCTTGATCGTCGGTTCGATGCCGAAGATGATCTACGTCGAGGCATCGCAAGAACAAGCTCCAACTTCACCAAACTTTAAAAACTTGTGAAGTAAACACCCTATACAACTTGGCAAGAGGTAGAGGATGAAGAAATAGGAAGTGGGTAGACTTTATATTTGGATTTCTCACTCAATTTCACTAGTTGCCATTGATGGCCACTAGCTTTCTTCATGTTGAAGAAGATGAAGAAGAAGAAGAAGATATGATAAGTGTTATGAAAATGATAAATAAATCAATACTTATCATTTACTAACCCTTGGTTAGTTGTAGAGAATGGACCATGGTTAACTTGATGGTTAGGGTTAAGGATGAGACAAGAATGGTGACTAAGTCAAAGTTTCAAGAAACTTCAACTACAAACAAAACTAGCAACCATTCTTTTTCTCTTTACCTTTTTCTTTTTCCAAAATAAACAAAAGAATAAATAAATGAATAAGTAAATAAAAAGAAAACCCTAATCATAAACCTAACCATAGTCTAATTCTTTACACTAACCCTAGCTTGCATGTATCATCAAACATGATACAATCATGTGCACAAAATATATCACATATACAATGTGCACAAACCAAGTGAGTAAATCCATTTAAAGTGAACCAATACTAGTTAATGCAAAGTAATATATCAAATATATAATTATACATTCAATCATTAAATCAACACTTGATCCAATGATCCGGTCATATCGCATATAACCGATGTATCGGCTTATCGAATCAATCCTTGATTCGATAACTAGGTTATATCGCATACAACCATTCGACACACATTCATCGCGAGAATGAAATACGGTATCACATACACGCATTATTCTCGGTCCCGCACATATCTCATATGCGCTCCTATTTCGTTTCGCTTGAGCCAGGAAACCTCTGTGTAGGACTCTAAAGACTCGTCAATACGCCGGCAGCGGATGATGATCATATCAAACACCCACAAGCCGCAAGCGGTCTGCTAAACGTAACGGCCACCCGGGTATTGAGCGATCAGAAGATCGACGAGCAAGCCCGCTCACACTCCTGCGAATCCAACCAGTAACACTTACCGTACAGTCCGGTCTGTTCGTCTGATATGTCGCATATCTCGCCTAGGGGTGGTAAACGTCAGACCCCAATAGCTCGATAAGTCATGCCGACTTGAGGTCCATAACATTCGTGAAACTACTGATAACTCTTACCAGTATATCACTGCAACCCTGGCCAGGGATTTCCTGTT
Source organism: Agapanthus africanus (assembly GCA_030015575.1). Taxonomy (NCBI): domain Eukaryota; kingdom Viridiplantae; phylum Streptophyta; class Magnoliopsida; order Asparagales; family Amaryllidaceae; genus Agapanthus; species Agapanthus africanus. The sequence continues at coordinate 503,937,249 of CM057338.1, forward strand.
ATGGCCAGTCGAGCATAGCACAACATCAACCCCCAATACCGGGAGAGACGAATCCCCTCCTATCGCTCATTGCCTCCATGTGAATCGGGAATGTACCCAAAAACCACCTGTTTGCACGACTCAGTAGAGCCATGGTAGGGTGGAAATCAAAGCACAGTGGGAGACACACAAGACTCTATGACGATCTCGGGTCAACAGACTAAGCTGTACCAGTGTCACCAGAGAACTGCCATCTGACGTGAGGTATAATACCATCTGGGAGTTCTCGGCGAGTCCGTTCAGTGTACCCAGTCTCCACTGAGCACCCGCATACCATCTCCGATGTCAAACACTAATGGATATAGGATCATCCATCGCCCATCGCATGGGTCGAAAAGATATACGCTAGTCTACTCTGGAATATCGATGCCCCGTCTCGATATTCCCTCGACTAGGAACAATGAAGGATGTACTCATTGACTACCCAGGCCCCACTAGTATGATCTGCATCATAGTCCTGGAAGTCGAGTACACATCCTAAGGGCTTTATCAACATGTAATCAGAGAGACAGAAAGTATACATGTTAAGATAAAGAGCAACCAGATAGCGTACTATCATGTCGAGCAAGAAAGTCCTACCTATATATGTCCCAGCATCCACTACAATATACATCCAATGTACAGCAATGGCCTCTAGGGCATACATATAACTAACAGGTGAAACCTGACTTGTAACTCAACAGTTCGATACCTGTTCTGATCAGTCTTACGGGCTAGGCCAGCCCCGGAGTGATGATGCTGACATCACTCGCCTATACCTGCTACCCTTTACTGTCTAGCGGCACGTCTCGGTTTCAGCCCGAGAGTCTTAGACCGTGGTCCCGGGCATGCACGGGATACTATTGAGTTACATCGATGATTCATCAATTGATTTCAAAGACTTTAGAATAGAAACCTGATAGAACAATTTAGTTTACCCACTGCACATTACCCTGCACTGCTCTGACTTATATTGTTGTTACTCTTGTTTTATTCATGTTTATATTGCATTGCCTGCTACACTGTTCGTATTATATTATTTGATGACTTGACGCGCTGACGTCTGGGTTTTGCATGGCCCAGATTCTGTACCGCTGTCGCAGCCCGAGCAGGAGTACTTCAGCCAACAGGCTGAGCTGTGAGTTCAGCAGTAGTTAGTTTTTCTTTCATGCATTTTATTCCTGATGTGAGCCCGCATTATGGGACATACATTCCAGTTATTTGTATTGGATCTTTCGCTTCCGCGTTTATTTATTATTGACTCCTGTTATCTTGGATTTTGGACATGTTTTAGATAGTTTTATTTTGTTCTTGATATCTCTACAGCCGTAATGTGACTGTGGATGGATACTTCCTACCCACAGGTAGCATGGTTGGCTATGTCACGTGCCCATTTTAGCGTACTCTGGGAAGCGGGGCGTGATATGGTTCTTTTGGTATCAGAGCCATAGGTTAGTTGGGTTGATTCTTTTGTAGTTGGGTATTGTACCCAATACACGAATCAGAATACCCGTGTTTAGGAAACATGTCCTGCCACCTTGCCGTTTAACCATTCTTGAATCACATTCTTCCTGATTATATCTTTTACGATATGCAAACTTCCTTTGCATATCGACTCGAAAAACCTGATTCCTTGTTATCTCTAGGACTTAGGCGACTTGGATGGAGTTATGTAATTGTGGCTATGATACCGCGGCATAGTTACAATGCGGTACTCTATTTAAGTATCTTGGAGTTCTAGCCTTGATCTATATTCAGAATCTATCATCATGCTAATGTTGGGTATTTTGATTCCAGGAATATGGCCGGTAAGAATTTGAAGATGTACCAAAGACGTGCGGATAAAGCCGCCATGCGTAGAGTGATAAGGGAATTGCTGGAGAATCTAAAGAGACAGACCGAGCTGAAACCGGCGTCTGCACTGAACCAAACGTCTATACGTAGAAGTGTTCCGGTGAATAGACGCAGCGTAGCACCAATGAAGAAAACAATTGTGGGTGATCGGAAAAGGAGCGTGATTTGTAACTACTGCCATGTACCCGGACATGTGCGAAAGGATTGTCGTAGGAGGCTGGGACTCTGTTTTGGTTGTGGAGTGGCAGATCACGCCGTTAGTGCTTGTCCGTCGAAGCTTCGTACAAGGGATGATATTCAGAAGCCTCCGCAGAGACCGTTCCAGGGACAGAAACAGCTGACTCAAGGACCTAATCAGGCTCGAGCTTTTACCTTGACAGCTGAGGAAGCTAAGGCGTCAGGAGAAGTTGTTTCAGGTACTTTACTCGTTCATGGTTTTCCCGCATTGGCATTATTTGATTCTGGTGCATCCCACTATTTTATGTCATCCAAGTTTATAACTACACACTCGATTGCCTGCACGACCCTGTCTAGTTTCTGGGACATACACACTGGGAATGGGAAAATCATATCTAGTAGCGAATGTAAGGATTGTACAGTTGTTGTGTGCGGACGGGAGCTTTTTGCAGATTTTTTGGTGATTGATACGGGCAGCTATGAAGTCGTCTTGGGAATGGATTTCCTTGGCACTTTCTACGCTCACATTGATTGTAGAGCAAAGAAAGTGATTTTCCAGATTCCCGGACATCCCGAGTTTACCTTCAATGGAGGAAGCGGTTCTGTCGGGCCAGTCGAGTTTGGGCTAGGCCGACAAAGGATATTCTTGCAGCAATGGAAGTTGATGAAAGTAAAGAACCGGCTGTTGTTCGTGAATTTTTGGACGTATTTGAAGATATATCGGGATTACCGCCGAAGCGAGACGTGGAGTTTGCAATTGATCTTATTCCTGGTGCAGCGCCAGTATCCAAGGCATATTATCTAATGGCACCTGTAGAGTTGGAAGAAGTCAAGGAACAGGTTGCTGAATTGCTTGAAAAAGGTTGGATTCGAAGCAGTAACTCGTCTTGGGGAGCTCCAATTCTTCTAGTAAAGAAGAAGGATGGCATAAGAAGGATGTGCATCGACTATCGAGAATTAAACCGGGTGACTATTAAGAACAAGTACCCTATCCCTCGCATTGGAAAACTTTTTGAGCAGCTTAGTGGCGCGAGGGTATTCTCGAAGCTGGATTTGCGATCCGGATATCATCAGGTCCGAGTGAAAGCAGAAGATATTTGCAAGACGGCATTCCGAACTCGATATGGACATTACGAGTACTTAGTGATGCCCTTCGGAGTAACGAATGCGCCGGCAGTATTCATGGACTTGATGAACCGAATCTTTTCACCATTCTTGGACCAGTTTATTGTGGTATTCATTGACGATATTCTGGTTTACTCGAAGAGTTTTGAAGAGCATGCTGAGCATTTGAAGATCGCACTGCAGACGCTGAGACAGGAGAAGCTTTATGCAAAGATGAGTAAGTGCGAGTTTTGGCTGGAAGAAGTGAAGTTTTTGGGGCATGTTGTATCTGGCGATGGAATTGCCGTCGATCCAGAGAAGATTGTAGCAGTTCGAGACTGGCCGATTCCAAAGAATGTTGCTGAGATAAGAAGTTTCCTTGGATTAGCCGGGTACTACAGAAGATTTGTGGAGAACTTTGCTCGTCTGGCAGAGCCGTTGACCAAGCTTACGCGCAAGGAGGTACCTTTTGTATGGACGGATAAATGTGCGTTAGCTTTTGAGACGTTGAAGCAGAAGTTGATAACCGCCCCTATTCTGACCGTGCCAGACAATTCCGGAGGATTGGTGATTCACAGCGACGCATCTGGTAAAGGATTGGGATGTGTTTTGATGCAGCATGGGAAGGTTGTAGCGTACGCATCGAGACAGTTGAAGACTCATGAGAAGAATTACCCAACTCATGACTTGGAGCTTGCGGCTGTGATTTTCGCTTTGAAGATTTGGAGACACTACCTTTTGGGCGAAAGGATTGAAGTTTTTACTGATCATAAGAGCTTGAAGTATGTGTTCACACAGAAGGAGCTTAACATGAGGCAGCGTAGATGGTTGGAGCTGATGGCTGACTACGATCTTGATCTTAAGTACCATCCGGGGAAGGTTAACGTCGTGCCGGATGCGCTTAGTCGGTTACCAGCAATTCAGGTGTTAACTACGCAGAAGGAGATCGTTGCAGATTTTCGAAGATTTGACTTGGAGGTTGTGCTACCGCGTTCTACGGGACAGTTGTTGCAGCTGCAAGTACAGTCATCGTTGATCGATAATATTAAAGCAGCACAATCGCAGGACCCTAGACTGCAAAAGTTTCGAGGACAGGTTGAAGCCGGACTACGAACAGATTTATTGATCCACGAAGATGTTTCGTTGAGGTATGGTAGCCGTTTGTGTGTGCCAAAGGGAGATATTCGTGAAGAGCTTATGAAGGAGGCACACAGTTCAGTTTATTCTGTACATCCAGGAGGCACAAAGATGTACCGAGATATTCGACAGCATTTCTGGTGGGAAGGCATGAAGCGGGAGATTGCTCGCTTTATGGCTAAGTGCTTGGTGTGTCAGCAAGTTAAGGCTGAACACCAAAGGGTTGCTGGTTTATTGCAACCACTTCCGATTCCTCAGTGGAAGTGGGAACATATAACCATGGATTTCGTGACGGCTTTACCGCGGAGTCCAAAGGGTAACAATGCTGTATGGGTGATTGTTGACCGATTGACCAAGGCAGCTCACTTCATTCCTTTCCGGGTTGGTCAATCAACAGAGACTTTGGCAGAGCGGTACATGCAAGAGATTATAAGATTGCATGGAGTACCGGTGAGCATCGTGTCCGATCGGGACACTCGGTTCCTATCACACTTTTGGCGGAGTTTACAGGAAAGTTTGGGGACTCGATTGAAGTTTAGCACAGCTTATCATCCTCAAACTGATGGTCAGTCGAAGAGAACGATCCAAACTCTTGAAGATATGTTGAGAGCATGCATGTTGGACTTCAAGGGTTCTTGGGAGGATCATCTACACTTGGTGGAGTTTTCTTACAACAACAGTTTTCAGGCAACTATCCAGATGGCTCCATTTGAAGCTTTGTATGGTCGTAAATGCCGTTCACCTGTTTATTGGGATGATGTCGGTGAACGAAGATTGTTGGGACTAGATTTGGTTGTGCAGACAGTTGAGAAGGTTAACACTATCAGAAATTATATGAAGGCAGCACAAGACCGACAGAAGAGTTGGGCAGACACGTCAAGAAGACCTCTAGAGTTCGCCGTGGGTGATTTGGTATTCTTGAAGATATCACCGACTAGAGGGGTGATTCGTTTTGGAAGTCGAGGAAAGCTTAGTCCTCGATTCGTTGGACCCTTTGAGATCTTGGAGCGTGTTGGTGAGGTGGCGTATCGTTTGGTGTTACCGCAGTCCTTGGCTAATGTGCACGATGTGTTTCACATATCTCAACTCCGTAAGTATGTTCGTGATGAAACGCATGTATTGGATCATTCGGAGTTAACGGTACAGGAAGACTTGACTTTTGAGGAGCGACCGATTGAAATTGTTGATCGAAGGGAAAAGGTTCTTAAGAACAAGGTTATCCACCCTGTGCTTGTTTCTTGGGGTAATCGCTCGCATGGAGAGTCCACTTGGGAACGAGAAGATGAAATCCGGCAGAAGTTTTCTCACCTTTTCTTGTAGTTATCTATCTTTGTATTCTTGGAATTTCGAGGACGAAATTCTTTTGTAGTTGGGTATAATATAACACCCGAGCCAAATGCTACTAATTTCTATTACCGTTTGAACGTAGTGTGGCACTCATTTCATTTATCTTGCTTGATTGTTACTTACTGTAAAATTTTACCCGGCAAATTCATTTCCGCATATAACAATTTTTGGCATCTAAAATAAAATTAAAAATATTCATCTTGGCCTGCTTGACACCCCTAAACCCGTTGTAGCGTCCGTGCACCGTGTTCTCGTCCCGTTTGGTGAAACGGGCGAGTTTGGACGGCTACGTGCACGTACGTGTGTCCGTTTTGGGGGTATACTTTTTGATCATAAAACACTTTATTTTAAAATTTGGATCCCGCTTAAAATCCTATTATTTCAATTTCAAATTTTTGGACCCGACCCGGGCGCGATTTGGAAATGTTTTATTTTGCGCCAAAATCCCAAATTTTTAATATTTTTAAAACCATCGTATAATTTCCTTAACCATATAAATCTACTGTTACCCTGAGAATCTTTTAAAACTTTTCTTTAAAATATTTTCCTAACCTAATCCATCTCAGCCAATCAGACCTTAGTTTTCAGTGGGCCCCTCTTTCTTTCTCCTCTCTCTCTCACCGTCTCTCTCTCTCTCTCTCCCGTAACTCTTTCTCTCTCTCCCCAAAGAAAATATCTCTCTCTATATATATACATTTAAACCACCTCCCTCCTCTTTTCTTTTTTTTAAAAAACCCTAACCCATCGCGCAACCAGCCGCCTCCTTCCCTCCTCGCCATTGCAGCATCAACGCCGGCACCACCGTCGCCTCCATCCTCGCCTCCTCAGCCTCGTCCTATCCACAACCTCCTTTTCTCTTCTCCCTGTGCATCTCCGACCAGACCCGCGCACCCCTGCACACGCATTGCACGCCGGATCTGCCGCCGCCGACGGCTTCACCCCCGTAGCCCCGGCCTCGCAGGCACACCCCTCGGTGAGATAACTTCCCCTCCTCTCTTCCTTCCTTCTCTCCTTCTCTGCTAACAGGTTCCTTGATCTGCAGTCGTCGCAGTCACTGTTGGCCGGCCACCGGAGCTCCGTCGACGAGGTCGACCGTTACCACCCGTCCCACGAATCATCGTGAGCACCCTTCTCAGTTCCTACTTCCTTTCTTCTCTGTTTTCCTTATCTTCTTGTTTGCGTGGTTTTGACCGTTCACTGTTCTTTCATCGGCCGGAATCCGGCGATGCCGACGACGTGACCCGACGTTCCAGCGAGGTACCCCGTCCCGCGTGGTTCCATTGTTCGTCGTTTGGGTTCATTCCGTGAACCGTGCGCCCGTCGCGAGTTTCCCCGCCGACATTTTACGTTCCGTTTTTCCCGGTTCGCGACCCATCGAGGCAAGTACCCCTTGCTACATGCTATACAATATTTACATATATATTATGACACCCTAAACCTGTAAATTTAGCTTTAGTACAATCATTTCTCATTTTCATGTTCAATATTGTATTATATCATTTTATCTTTAAACTTGGAACCTACAGTCTGCAATTGAACCTAACAACCACATTTACCTGTTTAATCACATTTTAATATTGACATAGCTTATGGCAACTATCTCTATAGTTTTGTTCCATTTGGACACCCGTGTGCATTTTAACCCGTAATAGCTGTATTGAACCTGTATATATAAATCATTGCACCTCTCAAGTTCTCAAACTTGATAATATGACTAAACGGCTATAATTGTCTTACTGCACTCTTGTAATCATCTCTGTGACACAATTGATAATTATATTGCAAATCGAATGAATCTCCCTATTGCTTAATTCATTACTTATATCATGTTGTTGATAACCATGCTTGATTATATAACTGATTGTGAGCACACCTATGTATCGTTCACACCTTGACCTGACTTGCCACATGCATATTGATTGACCCGACATGGTACCGTATACTGCTTGACTTGACCTGTTGTACCATGACCTGACCCGTTACCTGATCTTTTGTCTAATGCCAACAAACCTGACATGTAGTCCTTACGGACCGTTCCTGTTGTCTATCCAGACAAACCTGCTTTTACCTGATCCTGTGTTGGCATTAGTTCTTGATTACTGAATACCTGACTTGACATACATAATTTGGGGGTATGGGGAAATCAAAGGTGAAACCTGACTTGTAACTCAACAGTTCGATACCTGTTCTGATCAGTCTTACGGGCTAGGCCAGCCCCGGAGTGATGATGCTGACATCACTCGCCTATACCTGCTACCCTTTACTGTCTAGCGGCACGTCTCGGTTTCAGCCCGAGAGTCTTAGACCGTGGTCCCGGGCATGCACGGGATACTATTGAGTTACATCGATAATTCATCAATTGATTTCAAAGACTTTAGAATAGAAACCTGATAGAACAATTTAGTTTACCCACTGCACATTACCCTGCACTGCTCTGACTTATATTGTTGTTACTCTTGTTTTATTCATGTTTATATTGCATTGCCTGCTACACTGTTCGTATTATATTATTTGATGACTTGACGCGCTGACGTCTGGGTTTTGCATGGCCCAGATTCTGTACCGCTGTCGCAGCCCGAGCAGAGTACTTCAGCCAACAGGCTGAGCTGTGAGTTCAGCAGTAGTTAGTTTTTCTTTCATGCATTTTATTCCTGATGTGAGCCCGCATTATGGGACATACATCCCAGTTATTTGTATTGGATCTTTTGCTTCCGCATTTATTTATTATTGACTCCTGTTATCTTGGATTTTGGACATGTTTTAGATAGTTTTATTTTGTTCTTGATATCTCTACAGTCATAATGTGACTGTGGATGGATACTTCCTACCCACAGGTAGCATGGTTGGCTATGTCACGTGCCCATTTTAGCGTACTCTGGAAAGCGGGGCGTGACATTACGCCTCTGGGAAAACGAGGTTTACATTAATTAGGTTCGTGCGAAAACACGGGGGACCTCCCTCAAAATACCGACACTGGCCTGGCTGAAAGATTGGCGAACTTGTAGAGTGTAATTAATCCCGGCTAGTCTTTCCTTTTAGGGTTTGAAGGAAGATTTGATAAAAACAGTGGGAGCCATCCTGATTAGATAAAATATATAACCAATCTAATCTTGTAAGAGCGCACGCAGAGTGTTTTCTTCTCTCTCTCTCCAGGTAGCGACCATATCACGCCTTAATCAAGATAATAATACGGATATATTGACCGAACCCACTTGTTATACTGAGCTGGGGAACGTTGGTCCCGCTCCAACTTATAATTGTTATAAGACCGAGCAGGAAATAGGGGAATACCAGAATTCCTATGCCGCCCAAACGAAGAAAGTGCATGAGATGCATCTCCTTCGGGTATGTTCATTACAAAGAACTGTTTCTCAGTGTTCTCTACGTCATAGGTATTAGATACCGGATCAGGATCCCGCAAATGTAATCCGTTACATGGGCTACATAAAGGTAGAGAACTGAGAACGGGTGATAAGTTTCATGAGACAGAAAACAGTGCAAGTGTTCCAGCCAAGTCTGTTGGTCACTGTCACCCTGTATTACCAATACATTGATTCTGAACAAATACTATTAGATACCGAACCTGATATACAAAATCGTATCAATCTCTTTATTTATTAAAGAAGGATATAATTTTGTATTGTTGAATAATGTTTTGTACATTTCCTATATCGGTTCAGGCACGTTATCTAAAAGCATTGACGCTCTAAATCAAACTACAGTTCCTAGTATACAGAACACACACAAGAAGAAAAGTTTAGAAATGAACGATTCCTTCTTGAGGTATTGTAGACTAGGTCATATCAATGTGAACTGACTAGCTTAAGTTACATTTTAGATGCATATTTAAATCAGTTTGAATTTACATCTTGTGAAACTTGCCAGTCATGTCACAAAGATAAGATGACCATAGCTCTGTTTATTGGAAACAGAGAAAGAGTTAGTAAACTCTTGGGACTGATACATGATGATGTATGTAAGGTCCCCTGTCTACACATGCCACGACCGGTTCTTTATACTTCATTACATTCTCTGATGATCTCTCAAGATTCAGCCATATGTTTCTGTTGAAACACAAGTCCGAAACTTTTGAGATAATCACCGAATATAAGTTAGAAGTAGAGAACCAAAGACAGGTATAAGTATTATGTCCTTTGATCTGATCAAGGAGGAGAATACTTGAGCACGGGATTCCTGGACTATTCTAAAGGAGAATGAGATTCTCTCTCAGCATTACTCCTCCGTATACACCATAGCACGTTGGTATAACGGGGCGGAGCAATCGCACCATATTAGATATGATGTGCTCTTTGATGAGTATTACTGAGTTACCTGTTTCTTTTAAGGGGTTGTGCACTTAAGAAGCTGCATACCTATTGAATTAGGGTTCGAATCAAATCAGTTGCCTACCACTTCATATGTGATATGGAAAGGGAAGAGCCCATGTCTTAAGCAAGTTAAGATTTGGAATTGTCCGGCCTATGTCAAAAGCAAAACCTGGACAAGATCGAGGCAAGGTCAGTTCTGTAGAACTGGAATGGTTCCAGCTCTACAAACTGCAGCTGATGATTTGACAGAACCAAAGGATTCAATAGATTCCGACGAGCCTCAGCCTCTCCGCCGATCTAGCAGGGTTCCTCATCCGCCTGAGAGATACTTCGGTTTCTCGATGACAGTGGGAGCAAGGATTGCATCATGAGATGATGACCCAACTAGTTTCGAGCAGACCATCAAGAGTGGGGACTCTGTAAGAATGGCTGGATGCTTAGCGATCTGAGATGGAATCCATGTACACCAACAAAGTATGGACTTTGGTTGCTATATCTGAAGGGTTAAATCCCCATCAGGAGCAAGTATATCTTGAGAAGATTACTTGGTGTAGATGGAAAAGTTGAGACTTTCAAAGGTAGACTTGTTAAAGGTTTTCGTCATCGACCAGGCGTGGATAATGATGAAACCTTTTCCAGTGGCTGTGCTTAAGTCCATCCGGATCCTACTTGACATTGCTACATACCATGACTACGATATCTGGTGGTTGGGTGCCATGACTGCTTTTCTAAATAATGATTTAGAAGAGAACGTCTATAAGAACACAGCCAGAGGGCTTCGTAAACAGTGGGAGCAGCGGAAACGTGTGCAAGTTGCTTTGCAGGATAAAGCAGGCATCGCGGAGTTGGAACGTCTGTTTTGATGTGGTAGTCAAAGTGTTTGACTTCATCAAAATGGTAGATGAACCTTGTATATACAAAAAGGTAGTAGGGAGTATGGTAGTGATCCTCGTATTGTACGTGGACAACATACTCTTTATAGGAAAAGAGTTTCCTATACTACACACGGTCAATCTCCTCTTATCACAAGGATTCTCCAATAGGATAAAGGTGATACCTCATAAATCCTGGGATTTGGATCTATGAGATAGATCTAAATGGATGTTAGGGTTCTCACTAGGTTTAGTGAGATGGTATCAATCGATCCTGGGGAGAATCACTGGAAAAGTTCTAGAGTGATAAGGACGACTGAATGTCAGTCGTAGGCATTGTCTTTACCCTCAGTGGAGGGACGGTATGTTGGAAGAGTTCCAAGCTAGATACCGTGGCAAACTAGACGATAAAGGCTGGTAACATCGCTATCAAAGATACTACCAAAGAGGCAGTTTGGGTGTATATTAGCTCATGAGATGAACTAGGTTCCTACCATTGTGTGACAATGGAAATGTGGCTTTGGCCCAGGAACCCCGATCCCATCAGTGACCCAGACATATTCTGAGGCAGCATCACCTGATCAAGGAGATAGTTGATCTCCAGGATAATCAAGGTTAGGAGAGTAGACTCAGAGGACAACACGGCGGATCCACTCACAAAGGCTTTTTCCCAGAGAGAGACTTATATGGGATGGTTGAGTATGAGATACTACAACCACTGCTACAGATGGCCCTAGTGCAAGTGGGAGATTGTTAGTTATATGTATGCCCTAGAGGCCATTACTGTACATAGGATGTATATTGTAGTGGATGCTGGGACATACATAGGTAGGACTTTCTTGCTCGACATGATAGTACGCTATCTGGTTACTCTTTATCTTAATATGTATACTTTCTGTCTCTCTGTTACATGTTGATAAAGCCCTTAGGATGTGTACTCGACTTCCAGGACTATGATGTAGATCATACTAGTGGGGCCTGGGTAGTCCATGAGTACATCCTTCAATGTTCCTAGTCGTGGGAATATCGAGACGGGGCATCGATATTTCAGAGTAGACTAGCGTATATCTTCTCGACCCATGTGATGGGCGATGGATGATCCCATATCCATTGGTGTTTGACATAAGAGATGGTATGCGGGTGCTCAGTGGAGACTTGGTACACTGAACGGACTCGCCGAGAACTCCCAGATGGTATTATACCTTACGTCAGATGGCAGTTCTCTGGTGAAACTGGTACAACTTAGTCTGTTGACCCGAGATCGTCATAGATGTAAGTCTACGGTAGCGCCCCGGCTGTCTACAGACGCCAAATGCGGAACAAAAACTTTTTAACTGGCGCTATCGTATACTTTAACCCGGATCTTCCATTATTGCTAAACTAACAAACTGTAAAGAGTGTAGAAAGGTTATACCGAACGATCCGAGTCCTTCGTTCTTTAACCATCATCCCACGCTCTGTTGCGGCTGCTCCGATCTCTTCGATCTCCGATCTGCTCGTCCAGGTGGCACCATGTCAACGATTCTTTAAACGGGCTCCCGCCTCTGACTCGAGGCAACTCGGTCGTCAAGTTTGCTAAAAGAGACAACCAAGATTGATGTAGAGAAAGAGTAGAAGACTTTGTCTCGTTCTGTCTAAAGTTATGGATGAACGGTTAATGAAGTTGCCTTTTGAATCGGGTGATGGAATGAAATGAGGCTATGAAATTTCCATGCACCCCAAATACTATCATAATATTTTAACAAATGAATCAAGCTCTCACTCTCTCTCACAATGGGGGGGCCGGCCACTTATAAGAAGGAGGAGGGTGAGTGTAGGAGAGGGGGTGACCATAAGATAAATATCAAGTGTGAACACAATAAATACATACAATGAACCTAAACCCTTAGTCATCAAGCATTAATGGCTCCATTAATGCACTAATGACTCACCAAGCCAAGTCACCCTTTCTAGAACCTACTAGAATCATGACTCACCCATATCCAAGAAAAGATAAATCCGCCTTTAACCGAATGTTAAAAGACGGCTGATAGAAAACTGAAATCTGGCAACTTCCAAAAGTGATCCTGAAACGAATTTCATGACAACCCCGTAACTGTATAAATACACCCGCATTTGTATTACGACCGAATACAAATGCAACTGAGACAAAGATATTATATCTACTCAATATAATACTCGGATCAGGCTTAAACCAAAGCCGACCAGTATCATCTGCCCGAAATCTGACACGTGCGTAAACGCACGTGCATTTTCCGAACCCTGCCATAAAACCATACGGCCTCTACAACGTTTCGCCCGAACTTGGGAAACTGTCTGTGGGGGACTCTAATGATTCGTCAGTACCCTGGCAGTGGGTTTAACCACAAACCGTCAGCGGCACTAGCTATGCGTAACGGCTGCCCATGGACTGACCTTAAGGGAGGCCGATGAGCGAACTCATCCGAAAACCCTACTGAGCCTAACAGTGACAATGTATATACAGTCCGGTCCGTTCGTCTATAAGTATCGCATATCTGCCTAGGGGGCTAGTAACGTCAGACCCCCAATAGCAGTATAAGTCATGTCGGAGTGTAGCCCAATAACACCCTGAGATACTACTGGAGTACCTACCAGTAAATCTCCTGCCACGGCCGTGGGCTTTGTGTAATGGCTCTCCTAGACACAGCACGATCTCACTCCCAATACCGGGAGAGACGAATCCCCTGCCGATCCGCTCACGTGCCTCCATATGGCTCGGGACTGTACCTAAAAGCTACCTGTTTGCATGACTCCTTTGAGCCGTGGTAGGGTAGAAATCAAAGCACAGTGGAAACTCACACGAGACAAATGACGACCTCAGGTCGATGAACTAACCTGTACACATGTCACCAGGGAACTGCTATCTGACGATATGTATAATACCAACTAGCAGATTCCCGGCGAGTCCTGTCCGGTGTACTCATAACCCAATGAGCACCTGTATACATCTTAGGTGATCCAACTGACACCAGTGGCTTGTGAGACCGGCCACCGTCCCTCGTCGGGGTCTCGACTGTATACACTAGTCTACTCCGGAGTATCGATGCCCTGTCTCGAAACTCCCACGACTAGGGACCACAATTAAGGATATGCGTATAAACTACCCAACTCTCACGTATATGATCGCCATCATACAGTTGGTAGTAAAGCAAGATCCTAAGGGCTCTATCAAAGTGTAACATGTAATCAGTCACCTGAACATGTACACGACTGATAAAGGCAAACCAGATAGCATACTATCATCTCGAGTAAGACTGTCCTACCGGTATAGGTCCTCCGCAATCATTGCAATCACGTACCTGCGATCCAATAATTGACTATGAGGGCACTATCTCCAACAATCTCCCACTTGCACTCAAGGCTAATTATTGCGATGTCGACTACTCACAGCCCGTGTGAAACCGAACATCCAACTCCTCTACTAATCAGTTTCACAAAGCACGTTTGTAAAACTATTGTGTTCGAGAAAATAGCCTCAGTGAGTGGATCCACCTAGATGTTTCTTTCTATATCTCTCTAAATCTCAAGTTCGCGGAGAAAGCTATCTTCCGAATCGAGTAATACCTGTCTTAGAATATGTCTGGATATCTGATGGGACCTAGTTCATAAATGAACTCCAAATCCAAACTTCTTAGACTGTATCGATCACTGAACCTAATCTGTATCCGGCACCATGCCATCCACAGTATCCTCTTGGACCATCTGTCCATAATACCGTCCCTCATCAGAGGGAAAACTATAACTCTGACAATCACTCTGTCAACCATGTCACCTTTGAAGCCTGGAATGATAACCGTCTCCCGAATGTCAAGTACCCACATTAGGAAACTACCCAAATCCAGATCTAAAACCATAGATCTAGAAACCAGAATGTCAAGTATTATATCCATATCCTGTCTGGAGAAACAACTGTGTGACGACCACAGTACAACCGATCGTAGTATAGGAATTTTACATCCTACTCTGTGTATGTCATCCAGATACCATGACATCACACCCTACTACCTTCTTAACAGATCCATCCCCTATTTTGATGAAGTTAAACCCATGACTGTCATATCAAAATTAGATGATCTATCTCCGCTATAACTGCTGTAGTCTATAAATAGACATAAGCTACTTGCCCACTGTGCTTCCGCTGCTCCCACTGACTACGACAACCCTCTGGCAGAATAATATATGCGTGCACTTCTAAAGCTAGTTTAGAACGACGCTATACTTATCCTCCTGCCTGGTCTCATAGTCTGGAACAACAGTAGTGTCAAGTCTGGGTAAACAAGAACCTCCCTGTCACCGTCCTTGAGGCTACCAAAGTACCTCTCGGGTGTCTGAGGTTACCCACCATATCTGCGGAGTGGCTAATGGAATGTCAAACCTGATTGAATATATAGGTCCTAATAAATTTTCCGTAATCGTTCGCGGTTCTGGAATCACTTCCAGTTCTACCATACTCCCACTACTGTTTTCTGAAAAAATCCATTTTACTAAAACTGTGGCGAGTCAAGAACAATATCACTATTGATCTTCCAAATAGTAGAATATCAACCCTCGTCATAGCCAGGGTCAACCCACAAACAGCCATTACAGAAACGTGCCCTGAGTTATCCAGTGTCTGGTTTTAAGCATAAGCTGGACAACTCCCCATACCTTAACATCTTTTAAGGTACGAACTATTCTATATACAATATAGAAACTTTGGCACTAATTTAATTTGGAACCATATTCAATCATGCAGCTGTCTCCAGTGCATATCAACTTAATGGAGAGAGGCTGATCAGCATTACTCAACTTAGGAATCCTTCCAATTATGAGTAACCTGAAAGAGAAACAAGTTTCTCAAAGCCATTACTATCATCTGAATACCAATCACAAGAATCTACATCTTCGATCTCTTTGAAGAATCCCGATACTTGTGATACCTGGTTCTCTACTTTATTCTTATACCCACAACTTCTCAAAACTTAGATCTTATATTTCTACGAAACACTTGTCTAAAAACTAGAGAAGTCATAAGTAAATAGAACATAGTACGAGGACCTACCCCTTTGTCCTGATGGACACTGGACAACATACAATACTCTGTATAAGTCCGCTGAGTTGAATAACTCAAAACCTGATCGTCGTAGGTGGAAAACTGTACCCTGGCGATTTCCTCAAATATCACCAATTACAACGAATTCCGATATAATGAGGATAATTACCTAATTCCCAATAACTTACTCCCACTCATCATCTGTAAAACCATACAGATATAAGAATGAAACCTGGTAAATACATACCCTTGGAGTAAGTATCTAATCGGGAAAACATTTTTCTTTTAACAATGCACTGAAACATGAAAATGTTTCGTAGGGGTATCTTGGTATTCCTAGTAATGCCTCTTCCATAATCCAATTCATGACTTCAACCGTATATTTTATTGCCATCTCTCCAAATCCCTTTATTTGTCTTTAGTCGTTACCTTCTGTACACCATCGTTAGGCTAAATGGTTTTCTTCCTTCCCTACCGTTCGGCACCAGCCTATGGTTTGGAAGAAGATTATCCAGTAAGCATAATAGGTGTACCCTCCTAAACCAAGGAGTACTCACATCTTGAGAGAAGGTGATGATAAAAGACAACTGAATAATACCTTATCCTTTCAAAGGTGAAATAGGAGTGGCGATGAAGTACGCGGTTTTGGTCGTGAATGATAACAGTCGCAATTTACTTTGCCCTCTTTCTAATCCCTTTATTTTGTCTTTACATATTACCTTCTGCACACCCTATTTAGGCTAATTGGTTTTCTTCATTCCCTACCTTTCGGCACCTGCCTATGGTTTAGAATAAGACTATCCAATAAGCGTAATAGGTGTACTCTCCTAAACCAAGGAGCCCTCGCAACCTGAGAGAAGGTGATAATAAAAGACAACTGAATAAACCAATTCTATTTCTTCTGAACCTGGATCCATCCTCGAAGAAGTCCCTTCGAGTTCGTATATAACCATACGATGGATCTATCTAATGGAAGTGGATGTCCGTAGTAATACGGGTGTTCTGAGAAATTCAAAGGGTAGAAGAAGCAGTGGCAATGACTTATGCAACTCGGACAATCCAAAAGCCAGTATTTTAAGAAGGTTCGGTCAACCTGGTCACTGAGTCATAGTCTAGGGTCGGTCAAAGGTCGCTGCCAAAGAGAGAGAGAAAAGAAACACTCTGCGTGCACTCTAACCTAGATCAGAATGGTTATCACTTTATCTAATCCGGAAACCTCCCACTGTCCTGTCAAATTCTCCTCCAAACCTGAAAAAAGAATCAATCGGGATCACCCGAAGAGTAAACCAACTCATCAGTGGGAATCGGGATCCAACTTTCATCGCATGATAACGTGACGGAATCCACTCACGTTACTCACACTCCAGAAGGTATGCGCATACTTGGCAAGTTTCAGTTTCTTTAGAAACTCCCGATATGATTTTTGCCCCATGCTCATATGATCGTGACTAAGGGCCAATCCATCATAAATCACATGCTAAGTTCTACCCATCATTATCTTGTCAATTTGAACCCACCCGTACTCGCCCTTGACTAAGGGCCAACAAGGCTGTACGACTGTCCCAAACCAACGCATCTATCTATGCAACATGTGAATACCCCAGCAGCTACCAATCACTATGTCCTGGCTAAGGGCCAGACCAACATAGCTTGAATACTACTGACCATTCATATGAAATGACGGAGGGCTACGGCTGGTTTTTGGCGAAAAACCTTTAACGTAACGAACTTGATATCGCTGAAGGAACCTGATAGCTTTTTAAAATATAGTGGTGAAAACCTTTTGCTAAAGAGGTCACTCTCGGTGAAGGGATCTCGGCTCTTTCCTCGTGGAATGAGGTGCAGGATATTCCACTGAATACCGCGATGCAAAGCAACTTGTAATCGACTGTAGTGAAGTTATTACCCTGACGCAAACTTCTGCCCAAGGGTCAGTCCCGGTGAAGGGATATCGGCCCTTGCCCCGTCGAATGAGGTGCAGGAGATTCCACTGAATACCGCTATGCATAACAAAAGGAAACGTCTTTGCAATAACACTTTTTAAATTTGTTCCAACAACTATAAACAGGTTTGTTTTCCTCTGCATTGATCAGAATCAACGCAGTCCCATCATTCAATCACACCAGAAAAGAACGAAAATAAAATGTACGTATATGCCATTCGCATTCGTCACTGGGTCCCGTCATCACCCGTTAGGTTACTTAACTAACGACAGAGCGGGGACTGGACTAGCGCGGGTGTAAAACATATACAACATCTAATAGTATATAAACCAATATACAATAATCGCTCCAGGCGTGATAATATGCAACATTACAGAAAAGTAATAAGCATCACAGAACAATACAGATAAATTGGGATCCCCGGGTTTCACAGAGCCGCTGCTGAAACCCGACGTTCCCTTGGTCGTGTGGATAGCCTGTGCAATGAAACCTAGACCCCTATGGGTGCGGCAAGTTATCCGCCAAAACCTGAAGCGAGGCAGCCCCCTACAGCAAAGTGAATGGACCACCCAGCACTTCACGGAATCCGGTAACTTGAGCACCCCTCCTTGGGTCAACCTGTACCCCCACGAGTGCGGCGAATAGTCTGCCAATTCCAAAGTAAGGCCCCTCTGCCTCTCAAAGCCATGAGATGCGGACCCATTGCCCTCCAGAATCCGGCTATCCGTGCACTCCATCGTGGGGTAAACCTAGTACAGAAATAAATAATATGTACAACATGTACATCGACCGCAACCAGGTCGTGCCCCAAAAGAATATTATACAACAGGCAGTGACGGCAGTCCACATGTTGGACGCTCGCCCCGCAATATGAAATGTACAAATAAATTCAAACTGCACTATCATTGCACACTGCTATCCACCACGACAAATCCGCAACATCACAGCACAACACAGAACATCAACGCGAATGTCACGTTCGCAAACACGTCTAAAAGAACTATAGCAATCGGACGCGGTTTACCGATCAAATGACATTCCCGGTCGGAGATATAATGTAAGCACTGTAAACTAACATGTTTAAATTTCGATCGACTAAATATCACGAAGTGGGCCCCACGAACATCTGTTGAACAGTAACAAAATCTGGGCCGAAAAGATATATACCAAAAACCCCAAATTCCAACAGAGAAGACACTGTGAAAATTTGGTGCAGTGATTCAATAGAATGGCCGCGGATGCGCGGCCAAACCATGGGTTTGGCCGCGATTCCGCGGCAGTTTGGTGAAATCACTTGCTCAAATTTGGTCGGTGTGCTTATAAAACCCTGCACAGATTTCTGTGATATGTAGAATAATTTTAGGGCCCCTTTAAAAATCGACAGAAACTGTGAACTTGGATTTTGCAGTTTTTGATTTCCGGTTCGATCGATATTTTAAACGCGTTACCACAAGTTAGTATAGCATAATGGTGAGGCTCTGATACCACTGTAAGTCTACGGTAGCGCCCCGGCTGTCTACAGACGCCAAATGCGGAACAAAAACTTTTTAACTGGCGCTATCGTATACTTTAACCCGGATCTTCCATTATTGCTAAACTAACAAACTGTAAAGAGTGTAGAAAGGTTATACCGAACGATCCGAGTCCTTCGTTCTTTAACCATCATCCCACGCTCTGTTGCGGCTGCTCCGATCTCTTCGATCTCCGATCTGCTCGTCCAGGTGGCACCACGTCAACGATTCTTTAAACGGGCTCCCGCCTCTGACTCGAGGCAACTCGGTCGTCAAGTTTGCTAAAAGAGACGACCAAGATTGATGTAGAGAAAGAGTAGAAGACTTTGTCTCGTTCCGTCCAAAGCTATGGACGAACGGTTAATGAAGTTGCCTTTTGAATCGGGTGATGGAATGAAATGAGGCTATGAAATTTCCATGCACCCCAAATACTATCATAATCTTTTAACAAATGAATCAAGCTCTCACTCTCTCTCACAATGGGGGGGCCGGCCACTTATAAGAAGGAGGAGGGTGAGTGTAGGAGAGGGGGGTGACCATAAGATAAATATCAAGCGTGAACACAATAAATACATACAATGAACCTAAACCCTTAGTCATCAAGCATTAATGGCTCCATTAATGCACTAATGACTCACCAAGCCAAGTCACCCTTTCTAGAACCTACTAGAATCATGACTCACCCATATCCAAGAAAAGATAAATCCGCCTTTAACCGAATGTTAAAAGACGACTGATAGAAAACTGGAATCTGGCAACTTCCAAAAGTGATCCTGAAACGAATTTCAGGACAACCCCGTAACTGTATAAATACACCCGCATTTGTATTACGACCGAATACAAATGCAACTGAGACAAAGATATTATATCTACTCAATATAATACTCGGATCCGGATTAAACTAAAGCCGACCAGTATCATCTGCCCGAAATCTGACATGTGCGTAAACGCACGTGCATTTTTCGAACCCTGCCATAAAACCATACGGCCTCTACAACGTTTCGCCCGAACTTGGGAAACTGTCTGTGGGGGACTCTAATGATTCGTCAGTACCCTGGCAGTGGGTTTAACCACAAACCGTCAATGGCACTAGCTATGCGTAACGGCTGCCCATGGACTGACCTTAAGGGAGGCCGATGAGTGAACTATCCGGAAACCCTACTGAGCCTAACAATGACAATGTATATACAGTCCGGTCCGTTCGTCTATGAATATCGCATATCTGCCTAGGGGGCTAGTAACGTCAGACCCCCAATAGCAGTATAAGTCATGTCGGAGTGTAGCCCAATAACACCCTGAGATACTACTGGAGTACCTACCAGTAAATCTCCTGCCACGGCCGTGGGCTTTGTGTAATGGCTCTCCTAGACACAGCACGATCTCACCCCCAATACAGGGAGAGACGAATCCCCTGCCGATCCGCTCACGTGCCTCCATATGGCTCGGGACTGTACCCAAAAGCTACCTGTTTGCACGACTCCTTTGAGCCGTGGTAGGGTAGAAATCAAAGCACAGTGGGAACTCACACGAGACAAATGACGACCTCAGGTCGATGAACTAACCTGTACACATATCACCAGGGAACTGCTATCTGACGATATATATAATACCAACTAGCAGATTCCCGGCGAGTCCTGTCCGGTGTACTCATAACCCAATGAGCACCTGTATACATCTTAGGTGATCCAACTGACACCAGTGGCTTGTGAGACCGGCCACCGCCCCTCGTCGGGGTCTCGACTGTATACACTAGTCTACTCCGGAGTATCGATGCCCTGTCTCGAAACTCCCACGACTAGGGACCACAATTAAGGATATGCGTATAAACTACCCAACTCTCACGTATATGATCGCCATCATACAGTTGGTAGTAAAGCAAGATCCTAAGGGCTCTATCAAAGTGTAACATGTAATCAGTCACCTGAACATGTACACGACTGATAAAGGCAAACCAGATAGCATACTATCATCTCGAGTAAGACTGTCCTACCGGTATAGGTCCTCCGCAATCATTGCAATCACGTACCTGCGATCCAATAATTGACTATGAGGGCACTATCTCCAACAATAGAGTCTTGTGTGTCTCCCACTGTGCTTTGATTTCCACCCACCACGGCTCTACTGAGTCGTACAAACAGGTGGTTTTTGGGTACAGTCCCGATTCACATGGAGGCAATGAGCGATAGGAGAGGATTCGTCTCTCCCGGTATAGGGGGTTGATGTTGCGCTATGCTCGACTGGCCATAACTGGAAATCCCTGGCCAGGGTTGCTGTGATATACTGGTAAGAGTTATCAGTAGTTTCACGCTTGTTATGGACCTTACATCGGCATGACTTATCAAGCTATTGGGGTCTGACGTTTACCACCCCTAGGCGAGATATGCGACATATCAGACGAACAGACCGGACTGTACGGTAAGTGTTGCTGGTTGGATTCACAGGAGTGTGAGCGGGCTTGCTCGTTGATCTTCTGATCGCTCAATACCCGGGTGGCCGTTACGTTTAGCAGACCGCTTGCAGTTTGTGGGTGTTTGATATGATCATCACCTACTGCCGGCGTATTGATGAGTCTTTAGAGTCCTACACAGAGGTTTCCTAGCTCAAGCGAAACGAAATAGGAGCGCATATGAGATATGTGCGGGACCGAGAATAATATCAGTATGTGATACTGAATTCTATTCTCGCGATTTGTATCATCGGATGGTTATATAAGATATAGTCAGGTTACCGAATCAAGTGTTGATTCGATACAATGATACACTAGATATTAGTCGGTTATATGCAGTATGACCGGATCATTAAATCAAGTGTTGATTTAATGATTTAATGTATAATTATATATTTGATATATTACTTTACATTAACTAGTATTTGTTCACTTAAGATGGATTTTCTCACTTGAAGTGCACATTGTATATATGATATATGTTTGTGCACTAGTTTGCATCATGTTTGATGATACATGCAAACTTGGGTGTGTGTATGCTTTAAACCATGTTTAGGTTAATGGTTAGGGTTTTTAATTATTTATCTATTTTATTTTATTTAGTTTTGGCAAAAATAAAATGGTGGCTTTATTTGTTTTCATTCTTGAAGTTTCATGAAGCTTCAACCATTTTGTTTTTTCCTTAACCTAACCATTCCACCTAACCCTAGTTTATTCTCTACATGTGTTACACTCACCCATGGTTGCTAAAGGATAAGCATCACTTGATTTATTATTTTCAAGAATTCATTTTCTTTCTTCTTCTTCATCTTCTTCTTCAAGTTAAGAAACCATTCTAGAAAAATTCCAAGTGATGAATCCAAGTGAGAAATCCAAATCCAAAGTGAACCCACTTCCTATTTCTTCATTCTCTACCACTTGCCATGTAGTAGAGTGTGTTATCTTCACAAGTTTCATGACCTAGTGAAAATGGAGCTTGAGTTTGAGTCACCTCGACGTAGATCATCTTCGGCATCGAAGTCAACGACCAAGCCCGCCCATTTCTCCTATGAAACCGACGCTAGAGTCCGGGATTCCGATGATCGCAGCGGAGGGACGTCAACACGGAGCTAGAGAAGTGGAGGACCGAATCTACAAAGGTTGTATTTCCATTCACTTAGCAGTAAAGTAGTTTGCTTGCTTAGTTTCTCCTTACCTCTAGTTAACGATCTAGCATTAGGGTTTCTCGGCACACAAATTTTTTATTTTGGCATGGTTGATCAGTTGTAGAACCTCATGGGTGTGCCTAGGAACCCTACATATCTGACGTCAGGTATAAGACCAACTAGCATGTTCCCGGCGAGTCCTGTCCGGTGTACTCATAACCCAATGAGCACCTGTATACATCTTAGGTGAACCAACTGACACCAGTGGCTTGTGAGACCGGCTACCGCCCCTCGTCGAGGTCTCGACTGTATACACTAGTCTACTCTGGAGTATCGATGCCCTGTCTCGAAAACTCCCACGACTAAGGACCTTTTAAGGATGCGCTTATAGACCCCAGCTCCCACGTATATGATCGCCATCATACTGCTGGCCGTCAAGAAAGAATCCTAAGGGCTCTATCAACACGCAATAGTGACCTGTAAGGTCACCTAAAGTAGTACACGATGATGAAGATAAACCAGATAGCATACTATCATCTTGAGTAAGACTGTCCTACCGGTATATATCCTCCCTCAATCATTGCAATCACGTGCCTGTGATCCAATAATTGACTCTGAGGGCACTATATCCAACAGCTACCAACCGAGGATAGCCGAGCAAGGACTCGACTGCCTCTTGGAGGAATTTGGTCCTTAGCACTGGAGGGGCTGCAAGAAGCTCGCTACGGATGACCGGGCAATGAAACTGTGCGGTTGCCTCTTGGCGAGGGCTTTGACCTCTGGCGTCGGGGGTAGGCAACTACCAGCCTGGGATGGACAAGCGGGGTAGACTCTCTGGTGCCTCTTCCGAGGGCATTCTGATCCCTGGCGTCGTGGGTAGGGAGCTACCAGCCGGAGTAGACCGAGCAGGGTAGCTGCTCGGTTGCCTCTTGCGAGGGCTTTGATCCTTCAGGACGGCGACCGAGCAGGGTTACTGCCCAGAGCCTCTTGGCGAGGACTTTGATCCCTGTCGGTTGTAGTAGGAAGCTACCAGCCGGGGATAGCCGAGTAAGGACTCGACTGTAAGTGCACGGCGGCGCCCCGGCCGTCAATCCGACGGCCAAATGCGGAAGCGGTGATAAACTTTAATTTTGCAAACTAGCAAACCGGCACCACCGCGCACTAAAACCCGGATCGAACCATTAACTAGTCCTAGCTAACTACAAGATAGGGAATAGAGATATACCGACTGATCCAAGTCCTCCGGTCTTCTCGTCGTCGTCCCGATCTCCCGCGGAATGTCCTGTCTCCACCTCATCGCCGGAAGTGCACCACATCGCCTACATCTTTTACGGGCTCCCACCTCAATGCCGAGGCAACTCGGGCACGAAGATGGCTAGTCGACGTGCCCAAGAATTGCTGTAGAATGTATAGTAGAACTTGTGTCTCATTTTGGGGTTGTAGGAATTGCCATTTTTGGTGGAGGGATGATACAAGAACTATGTGGAGGAACTTGGGGATATTTTTGGAGCATGAAATGAACCAAATACCCACACTCAAATATTTGGACAGCCCCCAAAGGGAGTGGCCGGCCATGCATGAAAAGATGGAGAGAGAAAAAAAGAAGTGGGGAGTGTAGGGATCAATAATGCAAGAAGAGAATCAAAAGATATCATGAAGGGAAATCATCACCAACACAAACCCACACTCCACCTTCTATCAACAACCATGATGGCTTCAAAAGTCAAGCCATCATGAAAGAAGAAGAAGTCAAATGGTCAAGGGATGGTGCAACCATCATGACACAAGAATATGCAAAGACCCCCTCCACAAATACTTATTTGCACAAATGCAAATAAGCCCTCCTCCACCAATCTTCGGCCATTGAAAGATACAAATGAAAATGGCCGAAACGGAAAACAAACTGGCAACTCCAGAAAACTGGTCCCATAATAAATTACAGGAAAACCCCATAACTGTGCATACACACCCGCATCTGTATTCCGACCGGAATACAAATGCAATGAGACAAAATCTACACTGTACTATACTAGGATCCAGCTTAAACCAAAGCCGGCTAGTAATATCCGTCCGATCTTGATCCGTGCAATACCGCACGTATCTGATCGAACCCTGCCATATATCCATTCGGCCTCTAGTACAAACTGTCCGATCCTGATCCGTGCAATACCGTACGTATCTGATCAGACCTTGCCATATCTCCATACGGCCTCTACATCTTTTCGCCCGAAAGCTTGAGTAACTGAATGTGGGGGACTCTAAAGACTCGTCAACACCTTGGTTGTGGATTTAACCACTAGCACGTCAAAAATATAAGCCAATACGTAACGGGCTACCGGGTATTGACCAAAAGGGACGTCTGTGAGCGAACTCAGCCTGACACCCTACTGAGCCTGTCAGTGACAATATCCGTACAGTCCGGTCCGTTCATCTATGAGCATCGCATGGCGGGCCTAGGGGGTTGGTAAAAGTCAGACCCCCAAAAGCGGTACAAGTCGTGTCGGAGCGTAGCCCAGAACACCCTGAGATACTACTGGAATACCTACCAGTAAATCTCCTGCCTCGGCCGAGGGCTTCGTGTAATGGCTCTCCTAGACACAGCGCGACCTCACCCCCAATACCGGGAGAGACGAACCCCTGAAGATACGCTCACTGCCTCCATGTGGCTCGGGACTGTACCCAACTAAAACCTGTTTGCACGTCTCCTTTGAGCGTGGTAGGGTAGTAATCAAAGTACAGTGGGAACTCACACGAGACAAATGACGATCCTCAGGTCGATGAACTAACCTGTACACATGTCACCAGAGAACTGCCATCTGATGTCTGGTATATGACCAACTAGCATGTTCCCGGCGAGTCCTGTCCGGTGTACTCATAACCCAATGAGCACATGTATACATCTTAGGTGATCTAACTGACACCAATGGTTTGTGAGACCGGCCACCGCCCCTCGTCGGGGTCTCGACTGTATACACTAGTCTACTCTGGAGTATCGATGCCCTGTCTCGAAACTCCTACGACTAGGGATCTTTTAAGGATGTGCTTATAGACCCCCAGCTCCCACTTATATGATCGCCCTCATACTGCTGGTGGTCAAGCAAGAATCCTAAGGGCTCTATCAACGTGTAATAGCGACCTGTCAGGTCACCTAAAGCAGTACACGATGATAAAGATAAACCATATAGCATACTATCATCTCGAGTAAGACTGTCCTACTGGGACAGGTCCTCCCTCAATCATTGCAATCACGTGCCTGTGATCCAATAATTGACTCTGATGGCACTATCTCCAACAATCTCCCACTTGCACTCAAGGTTAATTATTGCGATGTCGCATACTCACAGCCCGTGTGATACCGAACACCCAACTCCTCTACTAGTCAGTCTCACAAAACTCGTTTGCGAAACTATTGCGTTCGAGGAATAGCCTCAGTGAGTGGATCCACCTTGATGTTTCTTTCTATGTCTCTCTATATCTCAAGTTCACGGAGAAAGCCATCTCCCGAAATGAGCAATACCTGTCTTAGAATGTGTCTGGATGTCTGATGGGACCTAGCTCATAAATGAACTCCAAATCCAAATTTCTTAGACTGTATTGTCAACTGAACTCAATCAGTATCCTGCGCCATGCCTCCCTCAGTATTGCCTTGGACCACCTTTCCAAAATACTGCCCCTCGTCAGAAGGAAAACTATAACTCTGACAACCTCCCTGTCGTCGATGTCACCTTGGAAGCCTGGAATGATAACTGTCTCCCGAATGAGGCTGTCGTTATCATATCTCTAGAACATCCACTTATGTTCTAAAACTGCTTCCGACTGTTTCTCCAGGATTGGATTAATGTCAACTTATTGCACCTAGTGCAAGAACAACATCTGGTGTGGTACTTGACATCTCATGATTGACTCAATTGCCTAAGCAAGTGATCTGCCAATCATGCACATCCCTCTCCCTTTTAGTCTGTAAGACAGCTTTAGAGAGGGTGACTCCATCACCTGCAGGTACACTACCGTGCCAGGAGTCGTCCATTCTAAATACTCTTAGAATGTTGTCTAAGTACCCTGATTGGGAAACCACCCAAATCTAGATCTAAAACCATAGATCTAGTAACCAGTATGTCTGATATAATGTCCAAGTCCCATGTGGAGAAACCACTGTGTGACGACCAAAGTATAACCGATCGTAGTATAGGAGTTTCTTTTCCTACTCTGTGTATGTCATCCAAATACCATGACATCACACCCTACTACCTTCTTAACAGATCCATCCCCTATTCTGATGAAGTCAAACCTATGACTGTCACATCAGAAATGGATGATCTATCTCCGCTATATCTGCTTTAGTCTATAAATAGACATAAGCTGCCTGTCCACCAATGCTTCCGCTGCTCCCACTGACTACGACAACCCTTTGGCAGAGTCATATACACGTACACTTCTGAATCCAGTTCAGAACGACGCTATACTCATCCTCCCGCCGGGTCTCGCAGCCTGGAACAACAGCAATGGCAAGTGTGGGTAAACAAGAACTTCCCTGTCACCGTCATTGAGGCTACCGAAGTACCTCTCGGGTGCCTGAAGTTACCCACCTAATCTGCGGAGTGGCCAATGGAATATCAAACCAGATTGAATCTTTAGGTTCCTTATCAAATCTTCAGTAATCGTTTGTGGTTCTGGAATCACTTCCAGTTCTACCATACTCCCACTACTGTTTTCTGAAAAAATCCATTTTTATTAAAACTGTGGCGAGTTCAGAACAATATCACTATTGATCTTCCAGATGGTAGAAAGTCAACCCTCGTCATAGCCTGGGTCAACCCACAAACAGCCATTACAGAAAACGTGCCTTGAGTTATCCAGAGTCTGGTTTTAAGCATAATCCAGACAACTCCCCGTACCTTAACATCGTTAAGATACGAACTGTTCTACATCCAATATAGAAACAGAGGCACTGATTTAGTTGAACCAGATTCAAATCATGCAGCTGTCCCCAGTGCATGTCAACTAAATGGAAGGAGGCCTATCAGCGTTACTCAACTTAGGAATGCTTCCAATTATGAGTAACCTGAAAGAGAAGCAAGTTCTCTAAATCATTACTATCAACTGAATACCGTATACAAGTGTCTACATCTTCGATCACTTTGAAGAATCCCGATACTTGCTACACCTAGTTCTCTACTCTATTCAAATACCTATAACTTCTCAAAATTCGGACCGTGTGTTTCCTACGAAACACCTGTCTAAAAACTAGAGAAGTCATAAGTAAACCGAATATAGTGCGAGGACCAACCCCTCTGTCCTAATGGACCCTGGACAACATACAATACTCTGTATAAGTCCCTTGAGTCTGAAAACTCATTCACTGTGTGTCGTAGGTTGAAAACTGTACTTATGGTTAAGAAGAATTACACCGTTGTTTAATGCTCCTTACCTAACCATCCACTGATATAGGTAAATGTCGTAGACATAATTTCAAAAAGGTATATCTCACTCTATGAAAATAGACGTACAGATATATCAATTTGAAATTGGTGCATGACAGCGGATATTCAAAACCAAATATTTGCCGACCGGCAAACAGTCCAGGTGACTTCCTCAAATATCACCGATTACAACGAATCCCGATACAATGAGGATGATCACCCAATTTCCAATAACTTACTCCCACTCATCATCTGTTTAAACCATACAGATGTGAGAATCGTACCTGGTAAATACATACCCTGGAGTAAGGATTAATTGGGAAATCAGTTTTCTTTTAACAGTACACAGTGAAACTGAAACATTGAAATGTTTCGATGGGGTATCCCGGTATTCTTAGTAATGCCTCTTCCAGATTCACAACTGTAACCGTGTAATTCTTTGCCACCTCTCCAAATCCCTTTATATGTCTTTAGTCATTACCTTCTGCACACCCCTTTAGGCCAAATGGTTTTCTTCCTTCCCTACCTTTCGGCACCAGCCTATGATTTGGAAGAAGACTATCCAATAAGCATAATAGGTGTACTGTCCTAATCCTAGGAGCACTCGCAATGTGAGAGAAGGTGAAGATAAAAGACAACCTGAATAAATCTTATTCCTATTTCTCCTGAACCAGAATCCATCCCCGAACTGGAACAAGTTCCTTTCGAGTTCGTATATAACCATACGATGGAATATCCAATAAACTGTGGATCTTCGTAGTGATACGGAGTGTCCTGGAGAAATACAAAGGTGAAGTGGGAGTGGTAATGAAATACTTGGTTTGGTCGTGAATATCAGTCGCAATTTACTTTGCCCTCTTACTAATCCCTTTCTTTGTCTTAACTTAATACCTTCTGTACACCATCGCTAGGCTAATTGGTTTTCTTCATTCCCTACCGGTCGGCACCTGCCTATGGTTTAGAAGAAGACTATCCAATTTGCGTAATAGGTGTACTATCTCCTAAACCAAGGAGTACTCACAACTTGAGAGAAGGTAAAAGGAAAAGACAACTGAATAATCCTATCCGTTTTCTCCAGAACCTGAAACCATCCTCGAATTCCTTCGAGTTCGTATATAACCATACGATGGTTTTGTCCAATGGAAATGGACGTTCGTAGTAATACGGGGTGTCCTGGAGAAATAGGGTAAAAGTAGAAGTGGCAATGAGGTCTGCAACTCTGACAATCCAAAAGCCAGTGTTTAAGAAGGTTCGGTCAACTTGGTTACTGAGTCATAGTCTTAGGGTCGGGTCAATGGTCGCTGCCAAAGAGAGAGAGAAAAGAAACACTCAGCGTGCACTCTAACCTAGATCAGAATGGTTACCAATTTATCTAATCTGGAAACCTCCCACTGTACCGTCAAATTCTCCTCCAAACCTGAAAGAAGAATTAGTCGGGGTCACCCGAGGAGTAAACTAACTCATCAGTGGGAATCGGGATCCAACTATCATCGCATGATAACGTGACGGAATCCGCTCACGGTATCACACTCCAGAAGGTATGCGCATATCTGGCAAGTTTCAGTTCTTTTGAAACTCCCGATGTGATTTTTGCCCCATGCTCTTATGACCTTGACGAAGGCCAACAAATCATAAGTCACATGTCAAGTTCTACCCGTCATTCTCCAGATTGATTTGAACCCACCCGCACAAGCCCTTGACGAAGGCCAACAAGGCTATATGACTGTCCCAAACCAACGCATCTATCTATGCTGCAGAAAGGCAACAAGCAGCTACCATACACTATGCCTTGACGAAGGCCAACAAACATAGCATGAATACTACGTGCTACCCGTCTGAAACGACGGAGGGCTACGAATGGTTTCTGGCGAAAACCTTTAACGTAATGAACTTGATATCGTTGAAGGAACCGGATAGCTTTTAAAAATATAGTGACGAAAACCATTGCTAAAGAGGTCACTCCCGGTGAAGGGATCTCGGCTCTTTCCCCGTAGAATGAGGTGCAGGATATTCCAACTGAATACCACGATGCAAAGCAAAAGTAATCGGCTATAGTGAAGTTATTGCCCTGACGCAAACTTTTGTCCAAGGGGTCACTCCCGGTGAAGGGATCTCGGCCCTTGCCTCGTCGACTGAGGAGCAGGATATTCCAACTGAATACCACGATGCAAAACAAAAGTGAACGTCCTTGCAATAACAGCTTTTTGAAAAGTGTTCCAACAACATCAGATTAGGTTTGTTTTTAACTTGCATTGATCCGAATCAACGCAGTCCCATCAATTGATCACACCACAAAGAACGAAAATATACTGACGTACGTATATGCCATCCGCATTCGCCACTGGGTCCCGTCATTACCCGTTAGGTTAGCTAACTAACGACAGAGCGGGGACTGGACTAGCGCGGATGCAAAACATATACAACATCTACTAATATATATACCAATATATTATATTCGCTCAAGGTGTGATAAAATGCAACATCACAGAAATGTACAGCATCACAGAACAATACAGATATCTGGGATCCTCGGGTTTCACAGAGCCGCTGAAACCCGACGTTCCCTTGGTCGTGTGGATAGCCTGTGCAATGAAAACCTAGACCCCTACGGGCGTGGCAAGTCACCCGCCAAAACCTGAAGCGAGGCAGCCCCTTTCAGCTCCGTGAATGGACCACCCAGCACTTCACGGAATCCGGTAACTTGGGCACCCCTCTGGGCCAACCTGTACCCCCTACGAGTGCGGCGAATAGCCCGCCAATCCTAGAGTGAAGCCCCTTCCGTCTCAATGCCATGAGATGCGGGCCCGTTGCCCTCTAGAACCCGGCTATCCGTGCACCCCTCCACGGGGTAAACCTAGTACAGAAAGTAAAATATACATACAACGGGTATATCGACCGCAACCTGGTCGTGCCCCAAAATAATAATACAATCAGGCAGTGACGGCAGTCCACATGTCGGACGCTCGCCCCGCAATATCAAATGTACATAATACAACAAAAACGTACTAGCATTGCATCCAGGCTATCCCCACGACCGATCCGCAACATCACAGCAAAATCACAAAACATCAACGTGAAAGTCACGTTCGCAAATCCGTCTAACCGGGCTATAGCAGTTAGACAGGATTTACCGATCAAGTGACATTCACGGTCGCAGATATAATGTAAATACTGTGAAATAATGTGTTTAAAATATCCGATCGATCAAATTTTAACAAGTGGGCCCCCAAGTACTACTGTAGCACATCAAGAAATTCTGGGCCCAAAAATAATATTCCAGAAACCCTATTTTCAACCCAGAAAGCAACTGTAGAAATTTGACACAGCGATCTCAACATTGTGCGGCGGAACCGCGGCCCAAAGGGGTGTTTGGCCGCGGTTCCGCGCTCCCGTAGTCGAGTTAGTGTATCGAATTTTTACAGAACTCTTAGAATTTCCAGTACATCACTTTTCTACAACCTGAAAAAAATTTCGAGCAAGAAAAAATTCAACAGAAAACTGATGTATGTGAAAACGTGGGTTTTTGGAATTTTGGTCGATCGGAAATGTAAACACATTAAACAAAGCTAGACTAAGTTAATGGTGAGGCTCTGATACCACTGTAAGTGCACGGCGGCGCCCCGGCCGTCAATCCGACGGCCAAATGCGGAAGCGGTGATAAACTTTAATTTTGCAAACTAGCAAACCGGCACCACCGCGCACTAAAACCCGGATCGAACCATTAACTAGTCCTAGCTAACTACAAGATAGGGAATAGAGATATACCGACTGATCCGAGTCCTCCGGTCTTCTCGTCGTCGTCCCGATCTCCCGCGGAATGTCCTGTCTCCACCTCGTCGCCGGAAGTGCACCACATCGCCTACATCTTTTACGGGCTCCCACCTCAATGCCGAGGCAACTCGGGCACGAAGCTGGCTAGTCGACGTGCCCAAGAATTGCTGTAGAATGTATAGTAGAACTTGTGTCTCATTTTGGGGTTGTAGGAATTGCCATTTTTGGTGGAGGGATGATACAAGAACTATATGGAGGAACTTGGGGATATTTTTGGAGCATGAAATGAACCAAATACCCACACTCAAATATTTGGACAGCCCCCAAAGGGAGTGGCCGGCCATGCATGAAAAGATAGAGAGAGCAAAAAAGAAGTGGGGAGTGTAGGGATCAATAATGCAAGAAGAGAATCAAAAGATATCATGAAGGGAAATTATCACCAACACAAACCCACACTCCACCTTCTATCAACAACCATGATGGCTTCAAAAGTCAAGCCATCATGAAAGAAGAAGAAGTCAAATGGTCAAGGGATGGTGCAACCATCATGACACAAGAATATGCAAAGATCCCCTCCACAAATACTTATTTGCACAAATGCAAATAAGCCCTCCTCCACCAATCTTCGGCCATTGAAAGATACAAATGAAAATGGCCGAAATGGAAAACAAACTGGCAACTCCAGAAAACTGGTCCCATAATAAATTACAGGAAAACCCCACAACTGTGCATACACACCCGCATCTGTATTCCGACCGGAATACAAATGCAATGAGACAAAATCTACACTGTACTATACTAGGATCCGGCTTAAGCCAAAGCCGGCTAGTAATATCCGTCCGATCCTGATCCGTGCAATACCGCACGTATCTGATCAAACCCTGCCATATATCCATACAGCCTCTAGTACAAACTGTCAGATCCTGATCCGTGCAATACCGCACGTATCTGATCGGACCTTGCCATATCTCCATACGGCCTCTACAGCTTTTCGCCCGAAAGCTTGAGTAACTGAATGTGGGGGACTCTAAAGACTCGTCAACACCTTGGTTGTGGATTTAACCACTAGCATGTCAGAGGTATAAGCCAATACGTAACGGGCTACCAGGTATTGACCAAAAGGGACGTCTGTGAGCGAACTCAGCCTGACACCCTACTGAGCCTGTCAGTGACAATATCCGTACAGTCCGGTCTGTTCGTCTATGAGCATCGCATGGCGGGCCTAGGGGGTTGGTAAAAGTCAGACCCCCAAAAGCGGTACAAGTCGTGTCGGAGCGTAGCCCAGAACACCCTGAGATACTACTGGAATACCTACCAGTAAATCTCCTGCCTCGGCCGAGGGCTTCGTGTAATGGCTCTCCTAGACACAGCGCGACCTCACCCCTAATACCGGGAGAGACGAACCCCTGAAGATACGCTCACTGCCTCCATGTGGCTCGGGACTGTACCCAACTAAAACCTGTTTGCACGTCTCCTTTGAGCGTGGTAGGGTAGTAATCAAAGTACAGTGGGAACTCACACGAGACAAATGACGATCCTCAGGTCGATGAACTAACCTGTACACATGTCACCAGGGAACTGCCATCTGACGTCTGGTATATGACCAACTAGTATGTTCCCGGCGAGTCCTGTCCGGTGTACTCATAACCCAATGAGCACCTGTATACATCTTAGGTGATCTAACTGACACCAATGGCTTGTGAGACCGGCCACCACCCCTCGTCGGGGTCTCGACTGTATACACTAGTCTACTCTGGAGTATCGATGCCCTGTCTCGAAACTCCTACGACTAGGGACCTTTTAAGGATGTGCTTATAGACCCCCAGCTCCCACTTATATGATCGCCCTCATACTGCTGGTGGTCAAGCAAGAATCCTAAGGGCTCTATCAACGTGTAATAGCGACCTGTCAGGTCATCTAAAGCAGTACACGATGATAAAGATAAACCAGATAGCATACTATCATCTCGAGTAAGACTGTCCTACTGGGACAGGTCCTCCCTCAATCATTGCAATCACGTGCCTGTGATCCAATAATTGACTCTGAGGAAACTATCTCCAACATCGACTGCCTCTGGGAGGACTTCGGTCCTTAGCGCGGGAGGGGCTGTAGAAGCCTACCAAGGACCCTTGGCCGGGCAGGGTTACTGCCCGGTGCCTCTTGGCGAGGGCTTTTGTCCTGAAGGATAGCCGAGCGAGGGATCCTCGGGCTCGACTGCCTCTGGGAGAGCTTTTTGACCCCCGGCGTCGTAGCAGGGGAGTTGCCCGCTGGGAATAGCCGAGCAAGGGATCCTCGGGCTCGACTGCCTCTGGGAGGGCTTTTTGATCCCCGGCATTGTGGTAGGGAAGCTGCCCGCTGGGGATAGCCGAGCGAGGGGTCCTCAGGCTCAACTGCCTTTTGGAGGGCTTTCTGATCCCTGGCGTTGCGGTAGGGAAGCTACCCGCCAGGGGTTACCGAGCAGGGTAGTTGCTGGGTTGAATCTTGACGAGGTGTAGCCCGACCGTCCAGCTGCAAGTGCGGGGAATGGGAACGGTCGGGGCAACGGCGCGTGTAGCCAGCGCATTGAATGCGGGGGGGAGGTGAAGCGCTAGGGGCGCGTCGCTTCGATTCCACTGGAGAAGGTTTGATGGCTGCCGCGTGGCAGCGACTCCCTGGGTGAAAGCGGGCGACTGTCGGGCTGCGCAGTGGGCTATATAAGGCTGAAGGAGTACTGGTCCTTCATAAACAGGTCGTCGAGAATGCAGGACTTCTCGTTTACCATCCCCGACATCGTCCACTTTGAAGACGTGTACCTTTACGACCCGTACTGCATCGAGGACACGGTGCAGCTGGTTTACGGGAGCATTGAGGACCATTTCGGCCGGCTGCTCCCCCGACGCTCCTCCCTGCTGCAGCTGCTGATGTACTCCATCTGGAGGGTGTCGCCGGGGCTTTACAACCCCCTGTCTGAGCTGCTCTATGACGAGGCCGTGGGCAAGCTGCGGTCTTTGAGGCGCTTCGGCCTAATCTCTGCGAACCGGCTGGCCTGCTCAGAGGCGCTCGTCCGCGAATGCTACGAGCTGAGGCTCGGGATCGACGCGCGCGGGGGGAACCGGGGACAGAGGTTGGACCTTGCGAGGCCCCGGTTGGCGGAGATCTTTACCGAGTACCACGAGCAGTGCTCGCTGTACCCCCTTCCCCCACTGTTGTAATTTTCTTTTCTTTTTGCATGTATGGCTGAGGAGCCCATAATACCTTTTGAATAAACAAAACTTTTCTTTCCTTTTTGCAATGCTCCATTAGTCTTTATTAGATTAACAATATATCCTAGGAAGAGTTTACATTGCTTTAAAAGAAAGGTACAGACTAGTAGATGACTTTATTGGCTTGGGCCGAGCTTTCTGAAGGGCTGTTGGCCTCCGCGCTTGGCATAGGGTATGGGGCTCCCTGAGCTCCGGGCTGGCCGTCTGCTGAAACGAGCATGATCTGACCGATGGTCAGGTCGGCGGGAGGGTGATGCTGCTCCTGCTCGTGGTCGGCCTGCCGTTTGTCCCTCAAATAGGCGGCGAGGTGCCCAGACTGGATAAGCTCTTCGATGTAGTCCTTCAGTTGCTTGCAGTCCTCCGTGGCGTGGCCCAGTACCCGGTGGAAAGCGCAGTAGGAGCCCCGGGTTCGCTTTGCGGCCTGACGCGGGATCGGGGGGAACTTGAAGAACCCCTTGTTCTGGGCCTCCTCCAGCAACACCGCGAGGGAGACGTTGAGGGGGTATACTCCTGGAACTTCGGGTGGTAGGGTTGCTGACGCTCCAGCCTCTCCTCCCGAGCCCTCTTCTTCTGGTCGGACCGTTCTGCCCGGGGGAGGTTAGCATTCACCTCGGATTCCAGCTGAACCTCGCGCTCGGTCCACGTCTTGACCTCGGCCATGGTCTTAGGTTGCGCCAATGCGAAGGAGTGTAACCATTCCTTGTGCCTCAGACCAGATGTCACGCCCCGCTTCCCAGTGTACGGCGAAGGGGACGCGACGATGTCCGCTACGTATATACTCAGAAGTACATACGCTAAGCGTATCTAAGCAATATAAAATAAATACACAAGAGACCAGGAATAAAAAGAAAAGCAACTTTTATTTATTATCATTCTTTGTACAATGCATAAAAGGAAATACAACTGAAATAAAAAGATGCCTAAACAGTGGCATGACAGGAAATGAAAAGTACAGAGAGGAAAAGTGTACAATGAAACTAAAGTGCAGGATCTTCAGCAAACTGCTCCAAGTCTTCTTGCGATGGCTCGATCTCTGCCGGGTCCAAATCACCTGACGACATTCAAAGAATAAAGAAACAGAATGTCGTCAGCGAACAGGTCGCTCGGTAAGTCCCAAAGGTGAGAGGAAAGTAGAAAAGACAGAATAAGAAGATATCTTTTAAAGTGTATACTATTGTTGTAATGTTATGTTAACGTTGTTGTTTGTAGCTTGGTACAGAAGGATACCAGTGTATACGAGGGGAGTCTCTATATGCCAGAGACCAGGGCAACGGAATGTACAAGGAACCGTTTATGCCACGATACAACAGCAACGGAATATAGGTTAAGTGTCTTAATCTGACCACCTCGTGCCACCTTTAACACCTTCCGTACCAATATAACCCTTAAACCCCGCGATGTCTTGTTTGTATTGTTCTCTTGTAAATTGTATTGATTGTAAGATTGATTGACTGACTGACCGAAACCATAATATCAGGAAACGGTTGTAACCGTAGAGTCATGTAAATGGAATACTGAGAATCATGTAAAAGAAATATATCCATGGTTCGGTTCAGTCAAGTTGTATAAATTGATAATTGAATTCATGGATTCATGTGTTCATATTGAATTGGAATCTTGTAGATTATTGATTGACTTGAATCATATTCAAGTCAGATTAATCAGACTCAAACCCGAGTCAGACAATCAGAACTGTGAATCGAAGTCTTATAATTGGTAGGGTCCTTAGGGTAATTTATAAAACTTGAGGGGCTTTTATGTAAAAATACTTTTATATACTTTTCAAAATACACCTCAAGTATTTATTATTCGTCTTTAGAATTGTAATGAATGTGGATTTTATATCGAGCCATTTCTAGTGAAAATATCCTAGTTTTATAAATAAGGTATGTATCTGTAATATTGATTTATTTGAAGTTCATGGTATTTTAGTGTAAAATTTATTCTTGTGATTTTTAGGAAAAGGTGGAAAATTTATATTATAATAAAATAGATATTTAAATGATAAATATACATATGTTTATAAAAAAATAATTTTAATAAATATTTTATATTCCAAAAATCTCATTTTCTTAAGATGTCGTATTTTAAACCTTTCGAGACCGAATGCTCCTTGCGGAGGTCTGAATCTCGCACTACTAGCCCGAGGGTGCGCGATAAACTGCACAATCCCGAACGGGTTCCCCAAAAATGGGTTGTAGCAGCGCTTTGCAAAGATTGTAAAATACTAATCCTTTAGAAAACGGTTTTATAAAGTAAAAGGTATTTATTTGCAAAAGTGTAATTTTCCGTATTTAGATTCTAGGGTTTCCTAAGCCAACTAGCCTATTTCTAAATGGTCTAAACGATAAGTCGTTAGAACCCTCAAATCGCCTCTTCACCGCCAATTGTGGCCAGGTAAGTACAAATGAGGAAAGGAGGGATCCGCTCACGAATCGTGAGACGGGCCTTTTAAAGTTACCTTTGCTCACTTACCTAGCCTAGACACCATAAAGTCAGATTTAGATAAACGATCGATATCCACAACTTATCGTGTTTTCCTAATAAGAGGTATTTATTTAAAAGTGTATCAAAGCTAAAACTTTTAGAATTGATTTTATTAAGAATATGGTATTTAAATGAAAGTATTGTTTTATCGTATTCTAAGTTTTTGATGTATCGTTTAGGGTTGTATCTGCGTGGGTGTGGAGGTAGGTCATTACCTTGTGCTCTACTTTAAATGTATAGCAAAGTTAAGGGGTTAAATGTGAAATCGAAATATTATGGTATTAAAATGAAAAATACGATAAATTGGAAATGCTATCATTTCATGTGATGAAACTTGATCAAATTGATTGTTAAATGTTTAATAGTCAACATAAAGATATTTAAGCATAATTGAATTGGTGAGAAGTGAAATTTTATAAAAAACCGAATCGGAAATCGGATTTGTTCCGATTCCGTCGGGTTTCGTATTTTCGTATTTTAGAGAATGAGAAAGAGAGATAGAATGGAATTTACGGGTTTCGATTAAGCAAAGGAGTGAAGGGGGGAGTAGAGGGGTTGCCGAGGCGTTGCTTCGTCGCCGGTTGTTCCTAAAAACGTCGCTGGAATTTCCGCCGGAATTTCGTCAGAGCTTTGCCGCGCACTTGTTTTCAAATTACACAATTCTTGGAAAATTTTGAGAGAGTGAGCTTAGGGTTTTGGGATGAGAGGGTAGAGGGTAAGGGGTGTATTTATAGGGTAGGCTAGGATAGGGTAGGTGAAAGGTTTTATTTAAAAAAATGTAAAAACAATTGTAAAAATCATTAAAAATTGGAGTAATTGGTGTTTATTGTGCTTTCTGGAAACGATCTGCAGAATTAAAGTATGCATGGGAGGTTAGAAGATGAAAAGCCAACTTTTTGGTGTTGGAGACTCGGCTGTCCGGCCGAGTCCGGCCGGCAGTGCCGGCCCGAGTCGGGGTGCCGTAGGGTGGGGGGTCTTCAGGTGGGTCCTCTGGTACTTTTAGTTTTTAAAGTGTAGTTCAATTTTTGGAAGTTATGGTGTGTGGACTGTTGGGCTTCCAAAGGATTTAAAACAAAATAATATTAAAAATAATGTAGGGCAGGGGATTTGAACTCTGGTGGTTTGGTTCAGCAATGCAAGGTGTTACCAATGAGCTACAAGCTCCTTCTTGTAATTATTGTGGGAAAATAAATACTTAAAGTGGTAACAGCAACATTAAATACCCTAAGTATACTTTAATTTTAAAACAATTTTATGTACACTAAAAATGGAGTTATTTAAAAACAAAATAATTACTTATATATTGTGCTCAGGTTAAAATACTCCTTTATGGATTTTGAAAAAAATTAATTAAAAATTTTGTATAAGAAAAAGGTGTATAAGAAAATTAGGGTTGTTACACCAGATCTAAGCGCCGTGATGACGGTTTCGTCTCGGTGCTCGGGCACTTCAAGAAGGGCATTGTAGAAACGGGTAATGTAGGCCTTGAACATTTCCTTGTCCCCACTGTTAACCGTGAAGAGGTAGTCGACCGTGCGCTTCTGTCGACGGTTCCCCGCGAAATGGCTGAGGAACTGAGTAGCTAGCTCGTCGAAGGTCGAAATCGAGCGGGGCTCGAGCCCCCGGAACCAGTCCCGACCTGCACGGATAAGGGTGACCGGAAAGGCTCTGCACTGGTCGGCGTCGGAGTGGTCCTGTAAGCTCATCCCCGCGGTGAAAGCGTCCAAATGGTCCTTCGGGTCGGTTTTCCCGTCGAACAGAGAGACCTTTGGGGGCTTATAGCGTGAGGAGACGTGGACGGCGAGCAATTCCTCGGTGAACGGCTTTGTGAGCGAGTCGGAGGCATATTTAGCCCCGTCGCTCGAGGGGTGAGCCTCCCGGCGCATGCCCTCGATTTTCTTCTCGAGGGCGTCGAGCCGACCGTGGTATCCCGAGGAATCGGCGCCTTGGGATCCCTGGCCTCCGCTGCGGGTGACCTGCGTCTGGGAGCTGCCTCGATTCCTCTCGATGAGGTGCCTTAGATCCTGAGGCGAGGTGGCTCTGGAACCGCCGAGGTGAACCCCTTCTGTGCGGCCCGCCGAGTGTGGTGGTGTCGACCACGCCTGTGGATAGGCGAGGTGACTGACATCTCCTTAGGGGGATAAGGGTCGCTTGGAGGCTCGGGGCGGGGCGTTCTGGTGGCGGATCTTGGTGTGGAGTCGTGGGGCGTCCAGCGGGCCTCAGGGAGCACCGGCTCGAGAGACCGGCGGCCAGGAGCCGTTGCTTGCTGGTGGTCAGCCGTCCAGACGGGGGCAGAGCCTTCTGGAGGCGGTGGAGCGGTGATCTGGGGCCCAGGCCCGGCCGTTTGGACACGGACAAGGGCCTCCACGAGGGATTGCAGCCGATCTATCCGGCCTGCGAGGGCGTTGATGACGGTCGTTGGAAGAGGCTCATTCCCGCCTTCGGTGAGTGGAAGGCGGCGGCTGGTACCGGGATCTTCGGGGTGACTGCTTGCCATTTGGGCGGAGATCGGAAGGCCAACTTTGTGCTTTGTGGAGTTTTTCCCACAGACGGCGCCAACTGATGGAAGTCCTTTTCGGGTCTCCGTCAGATGTTGTCTTCCGTTGATCTCCCGGTGGACTTAGATAGTTATCTTCTGTTGCGTGTGGGTCTCAATGGGTTTTGGTGGAAGAGATGGTATGTGGAGTTTAGTGCCGAGTACCTGCAAAGAAGTTCCGGGGTGGTTTGGTATCACCAAGGACCCTCCGACGATCAAGTTAGTGATGAAATCCGAGCAGAGTAACGGCTTAGAAGAGTAAAGAATGGCTTACTTGACCCCTCTGTGACGGGGGTTTATATAACGGTGGTGGCACGCTGCAGCAGGCGCGAGAATCTTGCCGGCAGTTACGCTCCCGACGTCACGCCCGCGTGGAGAGCGGATCGCCCATTAATGGAGATCGTGATGGCGTGGAACATGGGATGTTGCTGGCGTAAAATCCGCGCATGGCGAGATTCGCGGAGCGGCGGTTACGCCTGTGAGTGGTGGAGTTGGTTGGAGGGCCGAGAAAGACGTCCTCGGCGGGAGCTCGGGGACGAGCGAGGAGGCCGAGGAGTCTTGGTCCCGTGGAAGATTGAGGCGAGCTGGGGGGCCGAGGAGGCTAATACGCAGGGGGTCCCGAGGAGGGCCAGCCTGTGGTTACAGTTCGGGCACAGGGTGGCCTGGCCGGCCCCTGTGGGCCCTTCCTTCTGAGTCTTGGGACACGTCATCTGCCACGTGTCCTGATCTTGGAGATCGCCGATCTTGAGCATCATCAGCCTCTAATAATTGAAATTATCTCAGCCCATAACAATTTTTCTTCTCTCCCCCTAAAGTTAGTTTTCCATGATTCTTTAACTTCTCTCACGTTTATATAATCCAATGTTTTTATTAAAAGAAAATTTACTAAATTTTGTTTTGAACCTTCTTATGAAATTAAGGTTTTTAGTGATGCTTAATTATGAAAACGCATCATCAACAACTTATAATTAGACTCGACATCTTTACGGACTTAAATGAAGTTGAAAAGAAATGGTAGTTTAGTGAAATCTACCGATTAAAAAAATGATAACATCGAGCCAATTTAGATATTTGCCCATATTTTCAGAAGGCGATAACTTATTTGAGCGGGATTTCTGCAATCAACCCTAAAAATACTCTCTCTCTCTCTCTCTCTCATCCTAAGCACAAAGCCAAACTCTAAAACTTCAATCTCCCAAATTCTAATAAAATGCCCCAAATTCTTCATCAATGGCAAATGGAAAGAGATCCTCATCAATGTTTCTTGCGATTCATGGCCGTCGAGCTTGGCTGGAGAATGGCCAGACTGCGAGTGGACCGCGATGTGCTCGATGAAATGCCAGATCCATTAAGGTTTGATTTCTATCCCTGAGCTCTGATCATCTGCATTTTGAAACGAAAGCTAAACACTTTAGCTCGATGATACCAGACCACATGTGTTCCCTCATTATTGCTGTTTGTGATTCATGGCCATGGAGCTTGGCTGGAGAATCGCCAGATTGCGATTGGACCGTGATGTGCTCGATGAAATGCCAGATCCAATAAGGTTTGATTTCTAACCCTAAGCTCTGATCATTTGCATTTTGGAACGAAAGCTATGAACTTTAACTCGATGATACTAGCCTGTATGTGTTCCATCATTTACTAGTCTATGGTAATTCTGTTATTTCAGTTGCAAGGTTGTTGTTATTACATGTGATGCCCCCTCTATTAGATTGTTATAAAAGCGCATTACTTTCCTGTTCTTGATTTCCCTCTCAAACTCACATCAAGCCCCCAAAATTCAACCCAAAAAGAAAGAGAGAAGGAATCATCTAGTGATTGTGAGTTAGAGAGAAAGAAACATGAAAATCATTCGATTCGAAAGAATAAAAGAAAGAGGGGAGAAGATAATGACCAGCTGGGTCAGCAAGATCGTGGTCTTCTCTATTTTGATCCTCTCCATCTCCTACATCTACAACAATTTCTATGCCAATCCTCGCTTCGTTATTCCTCCTGCTTATACAAAGTTTACAGACAAGGACACACCTGCCCGACTTGCCTACTACATCGCTGGCTCGACTGGGGACGTGCAAAGGCTGAAAAGGCTTCTTCTGGCTGCGTACCACCCGTACAATATCTACATTGTGTTTCTTGATAAGGGAACCTCCCGTGCTGAGCACCAAGAATTATCCTACTACATTGAAAGCCATGCGCTCTTCTCGGCTGTTGGCAACATCAAGATTATTGTTGAAAAGGAGGAGGTTAACATGACTAAGATCGTCAATGTTCTCCATGTCGCAGCTGTACTTCTAAAAGACTACGAATGGGACTGGTTCATCAAACTTGATGCGTTCGATTACCCTCTTGTGAATCAGGATGGTGAGCAGCTTTCATCGTCACCATCTTTCACTTTTCCTGATTTTTCTTGAATCCGAGGGTTGTCATTTGATAAGCTTAGATTCTGTCCAGGAACTTGCTTAAATTAATTTTCTTGGTTTCTTAATTGATTCTTGAACTCCGGTTGATTTAGTAT
This sequence comes from Agapanthus africanus, assembly GCA_030015575.1. Taxonomy (NCBI): domain Eukaryota; kingdom Viridiplantae; phylum Streptophyta; class Magnoliopsida; order Asparagales; family Amaryllidaceae; genus Agapanthus; species Agapanthus africanus. The sequence goes on from CM057338.1 coordinate 503,980,155, forward strand.
TGAAGAGTAGAAACAGAGTGCATGATTTTAAAGTTGTTGATTTCTTTTTGTTTGTCTTCCTTATTAGCTCCACTTGATTATAGAGATTGATTGAGAAACTAGCTATTATCTAACCCTTTCTTTGAAAGAACAGTAATACCCCCCCTCTCATTCATTACTCTTCTTCTTGAAACTTAAATCTATGAGAATATTTAAAAAACAAGAAAGTAGGCAATAACTGAGCAGCCGTCTCTTGTTTCTTGACCTCTGCGTTGACAGACATTCTGTCAAATGCAAAAACTTTTCACAGACAATGAACTGCTTAATGTCTTCATCAGATTATGCATCTTCTACTGCTATTCTTAGGTGTGGCTGCCTTTAGATGAGTATGTGAGGGGAGTGGATGAGACTAGGGAATACATTCTGCTATAGATTTGTATATTCAGTACAAAAACTGTAATGCAACTAAGAAAGTACCAGAACTTAGAACCTGATTGCTATCTATAATATTCTGTAAAGAGTTCTTTTTCCCTGAGAATAGAATAATCAGTCTTTTTCCTGATGGTTTTGGGTTTGGGCTTGATATAGATCTGTTATTTGTGCTGTCTCGCATGCCACGACATCTCAACTTCATCAATCATGCTAATGATCTCAGTGGGAGGCTGAAGTATGTTCACCTGTTTAGTATGCTTTATCCTAACAAAAATTATCCCATGGAGTTTTGCTTTCATGACATGATTTTCTTGACTTATTAAAAATTTTTGCAACCATTTCTTGTAGTGATTCCAGGGAGATTTTTATGCAAAAGTTGCATTATCAGGCGGAGTACTTTCATCTCTTTACTGGTATCTGCTTTTGCCTTTTAACTAGCGATGTTTCTTTTAATAATTAAATTCATAATATGTTTCCTTCTCATTGGGTGTTACCGAATCTTATACATGTCAATTTCATTTGTCTTGTACTAGAACAAAGGAACGAATAAAACACTATATTCATAAACATGATGAGCATGCACACTGCTGAACTAGATAAGAATGCACACTGCTGAAATAGGTAAGCCTGCACACTGTTGAAATAGATGATCATGTCCTTAGTAAACATTTTGACACCCAGGACCTCACTAGCATTCAATGCACTAATTCCATCGATCCTACCATATGTCCAGTAAGTTCCTTGTGCTCGCAAATACAATGTATTTTGTGGATAGTCAAGTAATAATACCTATCACTTTTAGCATATCCTCAGTTAGAGATGTTCTACCTCCATGACGGCAACTTCCCTTATGTCTGAAATTGTTGGTTTTGAAAGCAAATCCTTTGCTCTGATTTGTTTGACTTTCTATTCACATATTTGAACCATAAAATAGGCGTACTTCTCATTTTGCTTGACCTAACTAGAAAATCTACTGAAGGTTATATAGATTGGTCGATTTAGCGCTGCATTGCAGTTGCAACATTGTATCTTCAGATGTCTAAGATCATCACAGCAGGGTTTGATAGATTTGGATGCTTCAAACCTCCTACCAAACTAGGCTTCTTGAAATCCTCATTGATTTGGCCTCTAGAGAGTAATCCCGGTTGTGTTTTGAAATCTTGGCCGATCGTGATCTGAGATGGCCGATTCCGATTTCGAAAATGGAGTTTCAAGATCAATAAGATCCGATATCGAGTACTATTGGGTTTTTACCATTTCATTAGTGGGGTGTTTGCATTAAGATTATTAATGGTTTGACCCCTCTTTATATATGCCTGTTTATTACTTGCGTTCTTTTCTTTGCCGAAATTGTTAGAATTTGTTTACTGCTGACATCGTTGCAGTCGCAAATATAAACATAGATATGGTAGTTTTAAGTTTTCTTTTGCTTCTGCTGCCTCAACAAGAAACATCATGTAAAGGATGTTGGCAGTCCTTGTTATCTAGCTATTGGGGCTGAGATTTCTTCTCCATTTTATCTCTAGTAATATTGCATCTATCTAAGCATAATTGTTTTGGCCAGCGTCAGAGGGCTCATCCATATATATCTAATTCATATGGAACCTGTACATTTCTTTATTGAATAGAATATAATGTAGGAAATAGAGTATAAGAATGTTGGTAGAGATATCAGGCTGATGGTAAAAACTATGAATTGTGAAAGGAAATGAGATCCATGTATCGAGGAACTTGGTTGATAGATCCATCTGACTTTAAGTCTTCCTTCAACGTCCTTTTACTATTGATTTACCCTAGGGTTAAGTCTACTAAAACCCATATTTTATTCGCAATGATTGAATCATTAATAGTGGAACCTGTACGAGAAATTAGATACTAAAGAGGCTGAAAATGATATATACCGGATTGCTCGGATGCGGGAAAGGAAGACTAGAGACTTATGTGCGGTGAAGTGTGTCAAAAATGAAAATTAGAAGGTTTTAGTTCGAGATGAGGATATCAAGAAAAAGATAGAGATTATTTTGACAAATTATTCAATGAGAGCTTTTCTAAGAATTTGGATGCACTTGTCATTCAATCTCAAGATATAAACCGTGATTTCATGCGTAAAATAAGACTACCTGAGATTAAAGAAGTTTTGAACAGAATGAGTTTAAGAAAAGCGGTTGGTCCTGACGGGATTCCTATCGAGATTTGGAGATACTTAGGAGAAATAGGTGTTAAATGGCTGACAGATCTGCTTAATAAGATTTGGCAGACAAAAAAGATGCCAAATGAATGGAGGAAAAAGTATCCTTGTACCTATCTACAAGAACAAGGGTGACATTCAAAATTGCTCAAACTACCGTAGAATAAAACTTATGTGTCACACCATGAAATTTTGGGAGAGAGTGATTGAACACAGGCTAATGAAGAATATTAAGATAACAGAGAACCAGTTTGGGTTCATGTCTGGACGATCGACGACAGAGGCTATTTATTTGCTTCGTCAACTTGTCGAGCGTTTTCGAGAGAGGAGAAGAGATTTGCATATGATATTTATTGATTTAGAAAAAGCGTACGACAAGGTACCTAGAGAGATATTATGGGGGACAATGATGAAGAAGGGGGTCCCGTCAAGTATATTGACATAATCAATGATATGTACGATGGAGTAGTGGCAAATGTCAGAACTTGCGGCGGCTTAACGAGTGATTTTCCGATTACAATTGGTTTACATCAAGGATCTGCATTAAGCCCATTCCTGTTTACCATCGTGATGGATGAGCTTACTAGAACTATCCAAGATGAGGTAGCTTGGTGTATGCTATTCGCTGATGATATTGTTCTAGTAAATGAGACGAAAGCAGTGGTTAATGCCAAATTGGAATTATGGCGGCAAGCATTGGAATCTCGGGGATTCAGATTGAGCAGGTCCAAGACAGCATATATGCATTGCGAATTTAGTAACCAGAGAAATCAAAATCATATTGGTATAACATTGGAAGGGCAAGAGATATCACCGAGCGACCAGTTTAGATATTTAGGTTCCATCATCCAAAAGAATGGGGAGATCGATAGTGATGTTAATCAAAGGATCCAAGCTGATTGTTTGAAATGGAGGAGTGCAACAGGGATTTTGTGTGATCGTAACTTTCCGTTAAAATTGAAAGGGAAGTTTTATTGGAGCGCTATTCGGCCTGCCTTATTATATGGTACAGAATGTTGGGCTCCTAAAAAGCATCATACACAGAAGATGCACGTAGCGGAGATGCGCATGCTTCGTTGGATGTGCGGCAACACTAGAAAATATAAGGTGCGAAATGATGATATTCGTGCAAAAGTTGGTGTAGCACCTGTGGAGAAGAAGATGCGGGAAAACCGGTTAAGATAGTTTGGTCATGTGCGACGTAGACCTATGGAAGCACCGGTTCGACGAATAGATACTCTCGATATGGGCAATGGCAAAAGGGCAAAAGGAAAACCGAAGAAAATATGGATGGAGGTGATACAAAACGATATGGTTGCCAAAGGACTCAATGAAAGTATATTGTTCGATAGGAGTGAGTGAAGGCGGAGGATTCATGTGCTGGACCCGGCGTGATTCTCATGTTGGTTCATGTAGCCTACCCCATATGCTTGGGATAAAAGGCTCAGTTGTTGTTGTTGATTGAATCATTAATAGTCTTTTACTAGAATACATGCCCAAAATGTCATTGCTTACCTAAAGTTAATAAATATTAAATAACCTCAACATTATATAATCATGGTCTAGTCAACATTTAGAACGAAATAGCTATTGCATCCATCACCTTCTGCTGACTAGCCAAAAAGCATAACCCTAAGGTAGAACTTTCCTCTCCCAAGCGAGAGGTCATCGTTTTGGAATCTTAAATGGAGGTCGTTTCTAAAAAATATTTCTATTGGGTATGAAACAACATAGGGAGAAACTCTTTTACTTCATCTTTGTTCTACTGAGTATAAATCGATTCTTCATATTTCCCTTTTTACAGAAATTGTGTTATCGAAGAACTCAACATCCATGGACTACAATGTAGTGTTTTTCATCCGCAGGATTTGAGCTTCCATTGTTAAAAATTTATGAATTTAATATTTCGAGCATATCTAGTAAAAATACATTTACTTGCCCCAGTTTCAATTTTCGGGCATATCTAGTAAAGATACATTTAATCACCCCACATTGTGAATTTTACTGATGCTCTATGGAGAGCATGCCTTAAATATGTTATATAGAAGGTTTTCTCTTTCAAACATATTCATAGAGAGAAACATTAGTTTTCATATGAGACTCTTTCAAACATATTCATAGAGAGAAACATTAGTTTTCATATGAGACGCTCTATTGAAAATGTAGTAAACTTCTGGTTAATTCTTCACTGCAATAAATGCTGCCTGATTGAACAAGAAGAAAGTAATAAGAAATTGACCATGACATATTCCTTTCTAAAATATCATTTGGTTGTGGACTATGTGGAGCAGTAATTGCAAATATAACTAAATTTATTACACATGTATGTATTCATCTCGTCTATCTGAAACGAGAATTTAACTGTTGAGTATAACTAAGTTCACATCAAGCAGACTTTGAATTTATCCACAGCCACATCTTTATTTCTTAATCAAATAAACTTGACCAAAACTAGGAAAACCATCAATAAATGTGATGAGATATGTTTTACCACTCCTAATTAGAACCATTTACTTCAAAATTATTTGGATTGGTTAACTGTAATTAGATCTGCATTTATAACCTTTGTTCATCTTAATACAAAGAAGCAAAGCAAATTGGTTACATAGATTTAATCCGACTCTGCATTTAAATGCGTCCGCTGTTGAACATGGATGGTCTGATCACTTGGTTTTCCAGTTGCCCCTATTCTATTAAAAATTTGCTTTAATTTTCTTTTTTTCTCTTTTTCCATTCTGTCAATTAAATAATGTGTGCTACACTGTTTACTTCACTTTTCTTCAGGCTCTCCTTTGATGGTACTCACTCGTTCCTTCATCGAATACTGCTTAAGCAATGAGGAAAAACTCCCTAAACATGTACTCTTCATGTACGATCACAATGATCAGGCCGAGTCAAAGTATTCTGAGGAGAGCTATTTCCAGACTGTCATCTGCAACAGCCGTGAATTCGCCAACAACACTGTGAACACCGACTTGCATTTCACTATTCAAGACGATTCCTCTCCTTGTTATATCATGGAGGAGGACGGCCGTTTAATCTCTATTGTGAGAAGCTATGCTGCATTTGCTAGGAAGTTCAACGAGGAGAATTCTTACCTGCTCGACTGGATCGACAAAAAGCTTTTGTTCCGTCACCCCAACATGCTAGTGCCAGGTGGCTGGTGTGCAGGGTTAGGGAGAGGAGGCAAAGACCCTTGTTTAATAGTTGGCAACATGACCCCCATCGACTATGGTCCTGGTACAATTCGGCTGGTAATTTTTTTCGAAAAGTATCTGCATAACAATGGTACCGTGTCATCTCCACAATGTGTACTGAATGGATCTGAGAGAGAGACTGTGAAAGTTGGACTGCTGCCGTCTGTTGTTTGGAGGGATGTGAGCCTGTGAACAACCAAGTCTCTTTTTACTGGAAATTTGGGTTATCAAGCTATACATCCCCCCCCCCCCCCCCTCTTGTACTTTTTCTTTTATTTTTACACATTTTTGTCGGATAATAAGTTCAGACAGCGTGCTTCCTTGATATTTCGATAAACTTAAGCTCTGAATAGTTCGTATAGGAGACACATTTCCTTAATATTATAGATCAATCACTGGTCAGCATGCAAGCTGTTTGTTGAGAGTATGTTATGTGATTCTTGAGTTCTGGAGTAAAAATATGAAACCCAGGCAAAGCATTTGTACGAAACTGATTCTCATGAAATGCCGCCTAAAAAATTGTTTTGAACGATGGATAGTGTATGTTGTTAATAGATTTGTCGTAAATGATTTATGTATTGGTATAGTGCCAGTGTTTAACATAAAAAACAGATTCTGCCCAACCAACTGGACTTAGCTCAATTGGTATCAATTTCATCTCCAATATAAGGTCACAAGTTCGATCCCCGTTTTCGGAGGAAATTTTGTTACTTAAATCTACATGCCTATAAATCAATTCTTTGACCTTGCCTGATCATTGAAATTGGTGCGATCATAGTTGTTTCGGTCGTAAGTCCTTGGTTCTTTGTTTCCGGTTAAGCTGTGTAGAATTCAAACCGTGGACTAGAACATATGATGAAGGTACCATAGATTGCTATTTGATGTTCTAACATTGTGGCTCGCAATGTTTAGACAAGTGAGACGAGGTATTAAAAGAAAATTGCAAATTATTAGCAAACAAACAACATATAAAAAATATCACTTGATGGTTTTTGCACTGAAAGTCTTGAATCTACTAGTTATAGGCATAACGGAAAAGCACTATTCCATGAACAAAAAGCGACGCGAACAGAAAAATCAGTTGATAGCATGCACATGATGAATGGCGCCTCACCTCTTTCAACTCCTCTTCTTGGTCCTGGCACATCTCAGCCATCGGTCGGGAAGTCAACTGCAACAGTCCCTTGATTTCGACATAGCATGCTGCATAGACAAGGTGTATGAGGGTGCTCTTATTTAGCATCCCACCGCTTGAGCTGTTATTTGTCCGACGCATTGTTTTCATGCATGTTGCAATACTCGATTAGTTTTGGGATTATATTGCTCTCGACATTAGGTAGAGAGACCTCGGTATGGTTGCGTTTGATCATGCGTCGTAAAGTACCATACTACATTACCGTAGCTTCATCCATCTCAAAGCACTTTCTATCCGCGCACAGTATCCAAAGTTGGAATAGAAATTAGAGCTCTAGCAGCAGGAGATGTTACTCTTGTTTCCTAATTTGGTATGTTGTTTAGAATGAAAAGACGATATTAATTCAAAAATCACTAATTTCCAAATACAATCACCCAATTTACAGAAGAAGGAATTTAAACATAAACAAATATAACCCCTTCCCTGTCTATTGTTACAATAATCAGGAATTTAGTGCTAGTTACGAGAATAGTTGAAACAACAGCAGTAAAAGCTTCACTTGCAAAAACCGAAAAATAGAAAAATGTGTTTCATTTTTCTAGAAGTATTCTGGTCAGTTCGACATAAATCTCAGACTTGTTGCAGCTCAGACAAGAAAATTATCACTTAACAGAAATCGGGAACATAGAACATGAAATTGAATATAATACATCATATTAAAAGATAAAAATTTTCATTGATCGTTTTATTACCTTATTTGACAAAAGTAACATAGATCCCAATTTACACCGCATTATATCTAGAGAAGTATCAACAAGCCTATTTACCCTCACACTAAGCCTGAGATTTCTGGCGCTTAACATACTGCAGGATAGGCTCTTTAACCTGTCAGACACAAAATGTTACATCAAATCATAATCTTCCAAAACTCAAATATCCAAGATAATTTTCATTAAAAAAAATTAGAATGCATACCATACTAGACTTCTGTGGTCGCTTGTCTTGTGTGGACTTAGAGCCGTCTCCACCAATAGAGGCCCTGCCCCTCGCCTCTTTTCCAGCTACTCCGCTCTCCACAGAAGCAATAGGCTGCTGGAGTTGCTAAATCAATGAACGTATTAGGAGCTCAGATAACACTGTTAGAGCTTAAAAATATATAACTCAATCACCATCACAACTATATAGTTTTTGTGTAGTGGTATTTACATGAACTGCAGATAAAAACAACTACAGAAGACAAGTAGCCGAGCATAGTTTTGGTGTACTGGTATATAAATCAATTAATCAACCTCGTTATAAGTTGAGTTTTTTTCTTCTGAAACTGACCTCAGCCTTGCTGGTTGGAGTGTTTGCTTGATCCCGTGGCAGAACGGATCCATTGTGATAAGCTTCGGATCGGCCTTTGGTGCGTGTCAGATCAGACCCGATAGAGTGGAGCCCGCCACATGTAGACACTTTCACATTGCGATCTAGTAGTGTGAAAAAGAAAATTGATAATTTGAATAAGGTGAAATATTAATTTTGAACATTAGATAGAAGAGGTTAAATTTACCGCTTAGAGGGAAAGTCGAAAGGTTTCCCTTTGGCGTCTATTTCCTGCTCAAAGCGTCAAAGCGGAAAAGGAATCGTCATACTAAATACAAATCTTGCTCATGCATTGCAAGATGAATATAGATGTTAATGAATCTACCATTGGTTGGACTTGGCCCTCTAGCAACCTTTTGACCTCAAGGAGTTTTCTGTTGCTGGATTCAGAGTGAACAACATGCTTACCTGCAGCAGATCATAGTTATTCAAATGTATCATGATACCTTACAAATTTCCAGTAAATAAATTGGCAATAGATTTTGAATGACCCTATGTTCATTTGACTTCCATGTCATCAGACTTCTATATTTAGGAATAGGTGGCGATTCTTCGTTTAATTCAGAGTAACAAATCAAGACTAATAGGAAAGTTAGTATTGTTCTAATTCTAATGTTGTATAGCGAAACTAAAAGCCTAAAACTGACTAGGTGATAAGTCAAGGCTATTAATGGCTATGCCTCATAAGATTGTTCTAGCGTTCAAGTATATATCAGTTATTTGGTGAAGTAATTCTAGCGCAGATCATAGAATAGTTTGATATGATGATATCTAAATGAAGTTTCATAAATTAGATGAGTGCATACCCAATCTCTTGTTGCCTGAATTTTTCACATATCCATCCTGCGTCATATTGTCAATTAACTTCCTAACAGTATTCTGATTGGCCTCTCCCTCTAACTTGTTCCGAAGCTTTGCTACTGTCACATAATCCAGAGGAAGAGCACGGTACAGAGCCTGAACCCAAAGGAAAAGATATTAAAGAATAAAATAAATAAATCAGAAGAAAGTTTAATAGCTGTAATATGTTTACCTTCATGTACATATAATCTTTATCAGTGTTCATGTTAACTTTCTCAGTTCGTGTGACGTCCTGCATTTCAACCTCCTGCTTCACAGTGCTGATATGGGGGTTGCTTTCCTGAAATTTTAGTTGTTTTATTAGGAGAAAAGAGAAACGAATACAAGGAGAGAATGTACCAGTTAGTAACAGCAAACTTGTTTATAATGTAACTGATGATGCTCAATATTGGCGATCTCCTAGATCAGGACGCGTGGCAAGTGACGTGTCCCAGAACTCAGAAGAAAGGACCCACCGGGGCCGACCAGGACACCCTGTACCCGACCTGCAAATACAAGCTGGCCCTCCTCAAGGGCCCCTGCAAATTGGCTTCCTCGGCCCCGTAGCTCGCGCCGAGCTGCCACAAGACCTGGACTCCTCGGCCTCCTCGCTCGTCCCGAGCTCCAGGCCGTGGCCGTCTTCCTCGGCCCTCCGATCAAAGTCACCGCTCACAGGCGTAACCGCCGCTCCTCGAATCTCGCCATGCGCAGATTCTACGCCAGCAACATCCCACGTTCCAGCCATCAATCCCCATTAATGGGCAATCCGCTTTATACGCGGGAGTGACGTCGGGGGTGTAACTGCCGGCGGGATCCTCGCACCTGCTGCTGCGTGCCACCACCGCTATATAAACCCCCATCACAGAGGGGTCAAGTAAGCCATCTTTGACTCTTTAAAGCCGTTACTCTGCTCGGATCCCATCACTAACTTGATCGTCGGAGGGTCCTTGGTGGTACCAAACCACCCCTGGACTTCTTTGCTGGTACTTGGCACCAAACTCTTCACTCCACTTCTTCCTCCAAAACCCATTGAGACTCGCACGCAACAGGAGATAATCAACGAAGTCCACCGCGAGATCAACGGAAGACATCTGACGGAGGTCCGAAAAGGAGCTCCATCAGTTGGCGCCGTCTGTGGGAACAAGAACTCCACAAAAACAAAAGTTGGCCTTCCGATCTTCACCCAAATGGCAAGCAACCACCCTGAAGATCCCGGTACCAGCCGCCACCTTCCACTCACCGAAAGCGGGGATGAGTCACCTCCCATGACCGTCATCGACGCCCTCGCAGGCCGGATAGATCGGCTGTAATCCCTCGTGGAGGCCCTCGTCCGTGTCCAAACGGTCGAGCCTGGGCCCCAAGTCGCCGCTCCACCGCCTCCAGAAAGCTCTGCCCCTGTCTGGAAGGCCGACCACCAGCAGGCTGCATCTCTTGGCCACCGATCTCTCGAGCCGATACTCCCTGAGGCCCGTTGGGCGCGCCAGGGCTCCATGCCAAGGTCCGCCGCCAGAACGCCTCGTCTCGAGCCTCCTCGCGACCCTTATCCTCCTGAGAAGATGTTAGTCATCTCTCCTATCTACAGGTGCGGTCAACCCCGCCGCCATCGGCGGGGCCGCACAGAAGGGGTCCGCCCCGGAGACTCGAGAGCTACCTCACCCCGGGACCTGAGGCGTCTCATAGAGAGGAACCGGGGCCGCTCCCAGACGTAGGTCACCCGCAGCGGAGGCCAGGGATCCCATGGCGCCGATTCCTCGGGATACCGCGGTCGGCTCGACGCGCTCGAGAAGAAAATCGAGGGCATGCGCCGGGAGGCTCACCTCTCGAGCGACGGAGGTAAGTAGGCCTCCGACTCGCTCACGAAGCCATTCACCGAGGAATTGTTCGCCGTCCACGTCTCCTCGCGCAACAAGACCCCAAAGGTCTCTCTGTTCGACGGGAAAACCGACCCGAAGGACCATTTGGACGCTTTCACCGTGGGGATGAGCTTCCAGGATCACTCCGACGACGCCCAGTGCAGGGCCTTTCCGGCCACCCTTATCCGCGCAGGTCGGGACTGGTTCCGGGGGCTCGAGCCCCGCTCGATTTCAATATTCGACGAGCTAGCTACTCAGTTCCTCGGCCATTTCGTGAGAAACCATCGACAGAAACGCACGGTCGACCACCTCTTCACAGTTAAGAATGGGGACAAGGAAACGTTCAAGGCCTACATTACCCGTTTCTACAACGCCCTTCTCGAGGTGCCCCGAGCACCGGGACGAAACCGTCATCACGGCACTTAGATCTGGTCTGAGGCACAAGGAATGGTTACGCTCCTTCGCGTTGGCGCAACCTAAGACCATGGCCGAGGTCAAGACGTGGACCGAGCGCGAGGTTCAGCTGGAATCCGAGATGAATGCTAACCTTCTCCGGACAGAACGACCCGACCAGAAGAAGAGAGCTCGGGAGGAGAGGCCGGAGCGTCAGCAGCCCTACCATCCGAAATTCCAGGAGTATACCCCCCTCAATGTCTCCCTCACAGTGTTGCTGGAGGAGGCCCAGAACGAGGGGTTTTTCAAGTTCCCTCCGATCCTGCGTCAGGCCGCGAAGCGAACCTAGGGCCCCTACTGCGCTTTCCACCAGGCACTGGACCACGCCACGAAGGACTGCAAGCAACTGAGGGATTATATCGAAGAGCTCATCCGGTCTGGGCACCTGGCCGCCTACTTGAGGGGTAAACGGCAGGCCGACCGCGAGCAAGAGCAACATCACCCTCCCGCCGACCTGACCATCGGTTAGATCATGCTCGTATCGGCGGACGACCAACCCGGAACTCAGGGAGCCCCATACCCTATGCCACGCGTGGGGGCCAACAGTCCTTCAGGGAGCTCGGCCCGAGCCAATAAAGTCATCTACTAGCCTGTATCTTTCTTTTAAAGCAATGTAAACTCTTCCTGAGACCTATTGTTAATTTAATAAAGATCAATGGAACATTGCGAAAAGGAAAGAAAAGCTCTGTTTATTCAAAAGGTATTATGGGCTCCCCAGCCATACATGCAAAAATAAAAGAAAATTACAACAGTGGGGGGAGGGGATGTAGCGAGCACTGCTCGTGGTACTCGGTAAAGATCTCCGCCAACCGAGGCCGCGCAAGGTCCAACCTCTGTCTCCGGTTCCCCCCGCGGGCGTCGACCCGGAGCCTCAGCTCGTAGCATTTGCGGACGAGCGCCCATGAGCGGGCCAGCCGGTTCGCGGAGATTAGGCCGAAGCGTCTCAAAGACCGCAGCTTGCCCATGTCCTCGTCATAGAGCAGCTCAGACAGGGGGTTGTAAAGTCCCGGCGACGCCCTCCAGATGGAGTACATCAGCAGCTGCAGCAGGGAGGAGCGTCGGGAGAGCAACCGGCCGAAATGGTCCTCAATGCTCCCGTAGACCAGCTGCACCGTGTCCTCGGTGCAGTACGGGTCGTACAGGTACACGTCTTCGAAGTGGACGATGTCAGGGATGGTAAACGGGAAGTCCTGCATTCTCGACGACTTGTTTATATAGGATGGAAGGATCAATACTCCTTCGGCCTTATATAGCCCACTGTGCAGCTCAACAGTCGCCCACTTTCACCTAAGGAATCACTGCTACGCGACAGCCATCCAGCCTTCTCCGGCGGAATCGAAGCGACGCGCCCCTAGCGCTTCGCCTCCCCCTGCATTCAATGCGCTGGCTATGCGCGCCGTTGCCCCGACCGTCCCCATTCCCCGTACCTACAGCTGGACGGTCGGGCTACACCATGCCAAGATTCAGCCCAGCAGCTACCCTGCTCGGTCACTCCTAGCAGGAGCTTCCCTACCGCAACGTCAGGGATCAAAAAACCCTCCCAAAGACAGTCGAGCCCGAGGATCCCTCGCTCGGCTATCGTTCAGGACAAAAGCCCTCGCCAAGAGGCACCGGACAGTAACCCTGTCCGGCCAAGGATCCTTGGTAGGCTTCTACAGCCCCTCCCATCTAAGGACCAAAGTCCTCCCAGAGGCAGTCGAGTCCTTGCTCGACTATCCCCGGCTGGTAGCTTCCTACCACAACCGACAGGGATCAAAGTCCTCACCAAGAGGCACTGAACAGTAACCCTGCTCGGTCCCCGTCCTGAAGGATCAAAAGCCCTCGCAAGAGGCAACCGAGCGGCTACCCTGCTCGGTCGACTCCGGCTGGTATCTCCCTACCCTCGATGCCAGGGATCGAAAGCCCTCAAAAGAGGCACCGGAGCGGCTACCCCGCCCGTTCATCCCAGACCGGTAGTTGCCTACCCACGACGCCAGAGATCAAAGCCCTCGCCAAGAGACAACCGCGCAGCTTCGCTGTCCGGTCATCCTTAATGGGCTTCTTACAGCCCTCTTGCTCTTGCTCGGAGATCCCTGGAGGGTAGCTCCTCTACCGCAGTGCCAGGGACCAGAAAGCCCTTGCAAGAGGCGACTGCGCAGCTGCCCTGCCCAGTCACCCCCGGATGGTGGTCAACATTCGAAATCGGAGATGCCCTGTGGCCCGCGGAGGATTCGAGACCCCAGTGAGGGGCGTCAGGTCTGTCCAAGCCTAAATGATCTCCCCTCGACTCCGGGGCCCATGGGGATATCTCCTCGGCAGCGCTTGGCACGCTCATCGGCCAGTGATTGAAGTCAACTCGATGGACAATCGCCAGGCAGACGGCCAACCTGACATGAAAGCACAACGGTACAGACAAAAATATCTTGCAAACAGATGGCAGAGTGCAATTCTGTGGAGCCGAAGAAAAACTTTATTACTGCCAAAGATGAAGTTTTACAAAGAGTATTTTCTGGGCTCCTCAGCTTTACAAAATTCAAGAAAAAAAATTAAAAGGAGGAGGGCGGGGGCTCTACGTCTCGGGGCCAGGTACGACCTCGAGGTCTTCGACCTCCACTACGTGGCTCGCTGGGTCCTCGGCAACCTCCTCGGCAGGAACCTCTTCACCCTGCTCGTCGGCGCCTACGAGGGGAACTCGGCCCGGAGATCTGCGTCGGCGAACTCCGGCATCCTGGACTTAACGGCATCGAGGGTGTCGTGCCAAATGCGGGTCGTGGTCACGGCCAAGTCGTCATAGAAGTCTTTCGACTTCTTATAGCCGTCCACCGCCCTCGATTCGGCTGACTTGGCTGCCTCGGCCGCCGCCCCCAGCTCCTTCCGGAGGGCCTTCACCGTCCTCTTCAGGTTGCCGGCGAGCACCTGGGCGTCCTCGAGCTTGCCCTCGGCGATCACCGCAGCCTCGCGGTCCCGGGCCACCTCCCGTTTCCCGGCCTTCACCTCGCCTTCCAAGGCGGCGACCCTCGCCGACATTGCCTCCAGATGCCGCTTGGAGCTCTCTTGCAGCGAGGCGAACTGATCCGCAGCCTCCAGCGCCGGGGCTACCACCTCGGCCTCCATGCGCAGGACGAGGGCTACGTGCTGGAGAACCTGGAAAACATGGAAATGATGAGGGAAGCACTGAATCTCACCATGAACAAACAAAAACTTACCTGCACGGACTCCTGGGCGATGGACGCCAGCTGAGCCCTGAGGGTCCCCCCGAGGACTCTGCCCCCTGCCGAGGTCTCTATCTCGTGCAGGAGGCTGTTCGCCACGGACAGTCCCGATGGCACCGCAAACCGGAAGCCCCCTTCCTCCACCATGGTCTGCGAGGACCGGCCCTGGGAGGGCCTCTTGGAGCTTCTTTTGAGCGGCTCCGAGGGAGAGCCGATCTCCTCTTCCAAGGCCGAGTCCTCCAGAATCAGGGCCCGCTTCCGGCCCGATACTCTGCTGGGACCCGGGGTAGGGTCCGCCACCGAGCGCTCGCGAGGCGCCGCCACTGGAGCGGTAGGGGCCGGGGCAGGCTTCACACGGGAAGAACTGGCGCCCCCAGCCCTCGTAGGCTGCCTCGGCTGGCGCATGGAAGCTCGGAGCGAGACGAAGTTCATGGATCCTGCACAAAACAAATACCCAACAAATCAGCGACACGACTAAAACAGAAACCCCAAAAAAGCAAGCCTAACTTACCGACGAACTCGACGGGACTAAGCCCGGCCCAGCTCAAGACCCTCTCGGACAGCAGCACGTCGGGTCGAGGGATAGGCTCCTACGACGCCACTCTCACCGCGGCGGGGTCATCGGACTGGTTCCCCGGCAGACACTTCTCCCTCCACCACTTGGTAGGCACGGGCCAGTCCTCGCCCTCGGGAGGGGAAACGAAGAATTTTTTTTTTCCAATCATGAATGGAGGGCAAGGTAACGACCCCGGTCCCGGCGGCGCCCCCGGCTGCTTCCTGAAGGTGAAATAAACCCATCTCGGATCGTCCGCTCGACCACCAGGATGACTTTTGAAGACGAGGGAGGAATCGAGAAGGGAAAAGCTGAAGGGGACCGCCTGCAACTTCAGGCGATCAAGAACCCAAGGAGGATCCTCCACGAGTTCGGCACCAACTGGCCGGGGGCCAAACCGAAAAAATTCAGCGTGGCGACGACCTCCGGAAAGAAGGTCAGGCACATTCCGCCCCAAAAAACTTCCAAATACAGGGCAATCTCCCTGCCCCGTACCTGATCTGCCCTCTCTTCCTCCTTAGCCAGTCGAAGCATGTAGCGCGAGGGGATATGGAAGCGAACCCGAGCGTTGGCGAGCTCGTCCTCATGCCTCACCCAGCACGAGGTGCTGGGGGCCACATCTGCCTCCTCCTCCCTGGAGGCGGCCCCCGCCTCACGATCCCGGAGAGGATCCAATCCCTGCTCCCCGAGGAGACTCAGACACAGCTAAAAGAACCCTAGTACCAATCCTACAATGTCTACTGATTCTACAGAGGAAGACATCTATACTTGGAAAAGAAAATCTTCAAAGGCTGAAAACGAGAGAAGGGAGACAAGCGCCGAGCAGCCAAGACTTGAGAGAGGGAAATATGGAGTAAGGGCCCTAGAGCGGACCCCACCCCTGTTTATTGCTGCATACGGCCTCATCCAACGACGTCCGTCGTCTCCCGCCAAAACGGCTCTTCGCGCCCAGCGGCCCCGATCGCTCCACGTGTCAGTTCTGCGCTGGGCCGCGTCCCGTCAGACGCCGCAGGCCTGCATACGTCACATCAGCCAATCGACGCTCGATACGTGGACCGTCGCTTTAGTTGCAGAGTGCACGAACCGGCGCACCTTCTTTAAATGCGGAGATCTCGTCTTGATTCGCTCGCGGGAAAGACAACCGACGGCCCGAGAACTCATCCTGACAAAACCCTGGAAAGGAGCTCACCTCGGGAGGCCCGGCGATCCACTCCTGACCCGACCCGCTAACTGGTCGGGACAAGAGTGGGGGGGCTAATGATGATGCTCAATATTGACGATCTCCTAAATCAGGACGCGTGGCAGATGACGTGTCCCAGAACTCAGAAGAAAGGACCCACCGGGGCCGACCAGGACACCCTGTACCCGACCTGCAAACACAAGCTGGCCCTCCTCAGGGCCCCCTGCAAATTGGCTTCCTCAGCCCCGTAGCTCGCGCCGAGCTGTCACAAGACCTGGACTTCTCGGCCTCCTCGCTCGTCCCGAGCTCCAGGCCGTGGCCGTCTTCCTCGGCTCTCCGACCAAAGTCACCGCTCACAGGCGTAACCGCCGCTCCTCGAATCTCGCCATGCGCAGATTCTACGCCAGCAACATCCCACGTTCCACGCCATCAATCCCTATTAATGGGCGATCCGCTTTCTACGTGAGAGTGACGTCGGGGGCGTAACTGCCGGCGGGATCCTCGCACCTGCTGCTGCATGCCACCACCGCTATATAAACCCCCATCACAGAGGGGTCAAGTAAGCCATCTTTGACTCTTTAAAGCCGTTACTCTGCTCGGATCCCATCACTAACTTGATCGTCGGAGGGTCCTTGGTGGTACCAAACCACCCCGGGACTTCTTTGCAGGTACTCGGCACCAAACTCCTCACTCCACTTCTTCCTCCAAAACCCATTGAGACCCGCACGCAACAGGAGATAATCAACGAAGTCCACCGCGAGATCAACGGAAGACAACATCTGACGGAGGCCCGAAAAGGAGCTCCATCAGTAACTATCTTTACCAATTTTGGATAATAGTCCTTTTAGCAGTCTCTCCGTGATATCTGAAAATATTCCAGCAACAGGAAGAAATATGGAACAATTTGTGTTTTCACATGAGAACAGAATTGATCTAAAATTGAGAGGTTTGTGTTTCCTCCATTACCTTCAGTTAGTGCCTGCAAAAGAGTTCCAACAAAGACAATTAATCTAAATGACTATCGAAACTAAGCATGCGAGACTGAAATTTAAAGGAATTTTTTTCACCACTGATATATTGGGGAAATTTGTAAGAATGTCAGAGTGATCAACAATGCCGATGCCCCTAGAATTAATCCATCCTGTCACGAGTGCTGTTTGTTCTTCTTCATGTTCTGCATCTTGAGTATCAGCTGCAACAAACAAGAAAAATTAAATCGCAGGAATTTACACCACAACGCATCAAGTTTACCAATGGGCAAATGTCGGTTGGACCAAACTCAATATAAATCATCAAGCCTCATGCAAAGGTAGATATTGATACAACATAAAAGACAGTAGAAGAAGGTCGTCTATTCTCTAGGCGTTCTGAAGTTGTTTTCATGGAGAAAGCAGGTTTTTCTTTTCTTATCATTTAGGCTAGGAATTCATAGATATTTTCCACATTAAAAGGCAATCTGAATTGTGTTCCATGGAGAAAGGACTTTTTTTATTTTATATATCTTTAGAATTGGGATTTAAAGAGTTAAAATTTGAAATTTTATAAGGACAATTGAACATCCCAGGAAGAAGAAGAAATTATAAACCAAACAAGGATATTTCCAAAAAACCACTTGCCATGTGCCTCCATCATAGAACAAAGCAAGAGCCCTTAAAATCTCCAAAGTAAATGCTGATAAAGATATTTGAACTTCTGTAGATACAAGTGCTTAGGATAACTTTCAGAATGAACAGTAACCATCAGAAGCCATGCCCATGTCTTCAACTGAGTGCTTCTCGCCTGCTAAAAAAATTCAAGATAAGTAGAGGATGTAGATGATGCCAAAAGTCAAAACCCGACTTGCCAACAGGAGCCACAGCAAATTGGTCTGCAAGTGTGGGGTGAATCTGAAATACAATAAGATATATTCTAAGATATCTGATCAAATTTATTCTACCATGAGGTCATCAAAATTGTATAAACACAAATAGAATACTATTAAGGAAAAAAATTATTCAACTAATAGTGAACTTATATGGATTCATAGACATGTTTGCCTCACCGTCAGAAGATGATGAATCGTCTTCCTGTACCGAATCAGCTCCCAAGCTCACCTCATCTTCCGCCGCATCATCATTCTCATCTTCACATGGATCAAGCACACTCTTAACCTGCATAAAATAGCAATTAGATTATGAAAATATATACTCTACTGAAAATTCAAGTTTCTGCAATTTCTTTTAACTTCCACACCTTTAGAGCTAACACAAAGTGTTTGCTGTTGACATTCCCAACTTCCATCTTTAAGGGATTGTTAGACCAGGTACTCGGAGCTTCAGTCTCAGAACAGAATCTGAAGAATGGGGGCTCATAGTCTCCTGGCTACAATATTATATAAAAGCCAGAATGGCTATACTGAGAATTTGGTGTCAGTTTGTTTAAGTTCCTTAGTTATGCACTTTTGAGATGGGAAATTGGAAATTAAATCTGTAAGAAATGACAAGGTCGTTAATTGAATCTAGCTATAGACGTGACGCCCAGAAATATATTTTAAGTCCGTTTATGCCACCTTCCAATAGCCTCTGAACTCTTCCTACACTACAGAATCTAGTATTTTTGCTCTTTAGTACCATAAGATAGAAGGCACCAGGGACCTCACATCCATGGACTGGTCATTTACCTAATATGGCAAGATCCTATCTTGTGTGTAGTTGTTTAAGTTAGTGGTAATGCGAGTTCATGGAGTTGGCATCTTATAAGTAAGCATTTTCTAAAAGTGTAAGAAACAGGTGCAGTTCTACAGCTTCATGATGTTCCAGGAATGGAATCTGGTTTCCCCTATAAAAACCACAACCACTGCAACAATACTGCTTATTCACCACTTATTGATCCTACTTACTATCAAGCATTGATGTTTATATAGAAATTGCCCTTTATTCAATGTGCTTCCTCGACTTAGAGTTTAGCTCCAAAATCAAAACCATGCTTTGATGCCAACTACGAAGATATCAATGTGGAGGGGTTTATGCCAAATTGCAAAATCTGGTGATGAAATCATTAGATAACTGTTTGCCCACTACACATAGCTGCAACCACGAGCTAATGCGGCATCATGTTAAGTCGATGGTTCATGCAGTTATATTATACTAAAACATTTGCAACAAATTTGGCATTCAAATCAAAATTTGACAACCAGGAATAAGCATAGTCGCATCTCACAACCAGTTAACTCATCTTGGTTTAAGTCGGACTTTAAAGTTAATGGGTTAAATTATGTTTAACATTTTTAAGAAGTTGAAGCATGGTTTTACAGCCCACATGTGGTTAAAAAGATGATAATAAAAACGGATATAGCACATCAACACTAATTAGTTTGTGCATTACATGAAAAATAATTTTCATGTGATCGACCGATTCTCATGTTGGTTCATGTAGCCTATCCCATATGCTTGGGATAAAAGGCTCAGTTGTGTTTACAGGAAAATAATTTTGCATGTTATAAAACATTATAGTGAAATTATACCTTTGTGAACTTTAAGCAGTGCTTGAATAAATTTAATGACAGGTACCAATATGAAGATCATTGAGGACCAAATGAGCTAGAGTCTAACTTGGAATTGGCTTTGGCCAAAAGAAAAAATAATAAATCAGTCACTGAGTGTAATCAGACACTGAACGCTAATAAGCTATAGCATGAATCAGAATTAGGCCGGACACTTCTAATAATTATCAGCAAGCTAAGCCAAGCAAAAATAATAATAAAGTGCAATGCATACCGTGACATCATCATAATACAGAAGCTTCATCAAAATAGTCCTCTAGAACACAAGGAAAGCATCATTAAACTCTTGTGAAAATGGTTGAGTTCTTCAGTAGACTATAGTGTTCTATATACCTCCCCAGGCATTTGGTCAAGAGTCCGCATCAGCTAAACCAAAGTGCGTACCATTTTGCAAGCAAAGCTCCTGGAATGTTGCAATCAATATAAGGTGCAACATCAAGGAAGCTTGACAAATATCTTGATAGGAATTAATGTCGTTAAGTTTCAAATTTTGGAAGTTGAAGAAAGAGGAAATCAGGTAAATAATTGGAAGAAAACAGAAACAAACATATATTGAAAAATGTTTCTTTCGTTAAATTCAATAGTTCTGCGTTTCTGTTTTTGTTTTTCTATTGACATAAAACAGTGTAAATACACCTAGACTATGTAGCACGGGTTCGGATAAGGATACGGGATACGATGCGATACGGATTCACGGATTCGCAATTTTCCAAAAACCTAGGATGCGGGCTATGTTTTTGTATCGATTTTAAAATAACTAAATATGAATATATATTAAGGTATACACACCAATATGTAATAATATAAATAAATAATGGTATTATATTAGATATTCAATGCATTTTCAAACTTTTGAGTGCCTTAATTTTCGAGAGAAAGAGAAGATGTGTCGATTCGAGAGAGATTGGTGAGACATTTACAAGTCCGAGAAGAATCCGAGAGGTTCCGAGAATTTCGGACTCCGATATGTGATCGGGGACGATTCGTGAAGTATCCGTCCTTCATAGCACCTAGACCCATTAAAGAGATTATAATGAAACACAGTACATCATAAGATCACAATACATCATAAGATCATCTCCACAGTTTAAGTTTAATACAACAACCAGAAATGGTAATAAGCCTAACACCTAATAACGTGTAGTGCTGGAGTAACTTCTGCATCCTAATTGATAGAATACTACAGCTCAAATAATAATACCACAGCTCTGGGAGTCAGGAAAGCAGTATATACCTCATTTCAGGAAGCCCTTTAAACCATTCATATATACCTCATTTGATCTGGGGTGATGTCCATGCTATTGGTCTTGAAGGTGGCTCCGGTCTTCTTGTTTCCGCTCCGGTTCACATTCATTGATACCTCTTCACTGTTTGAAGTTGAGTAACTGAAGGAGACTGCATACAATTTTTATTATAGATTTCTTAGTGAACAAAACTAAGGAAGATTAAGCAGCACTTCAAAGAAATTTAAAGTTTGCAGTTTCTAGCTAAACTGCCTCAGATGCAGCTGACAATTCCATTAGAAATTTTACAGTTTCATCAAACAGGGAACAGACATCAACAAACTGAGCAAAAGAGAAAGAAAAGAGGAGATGGAGATCCTAAGCATTCAACATAACACTGCTATCTTGTTTAGCAGTATGACAGTATGTTGAAGCTCTAACCTGCTTCGGTTGATGAACAAACATTTATTAAATGTGCCTGATGATGAATGTCAAACACTCACATGTGTATTCCTCGATCATCGGCCCTTCTATTTCCTCACAGATACAGAAGAGAAGTGCCTTCAGGTACTTCTTTTGCAATGCATCATATACACCTGCACACAAGGAAATAACACATTACAATTGACAATCCAAATTGACGTAACAAAAGAGAATCAGTCAATTGAATTTACACTTTTTTTTTGAAAGACTGATTTCATACCTTTCTCCATCCAGTCGATAAGCCTCCAAGACTCATCATCCATTGGCATTAGCTTCTTAATCTTCATCTCGGTAGCAAAATCATAAAAATATTTTATATGTATTAAACACTTAATATTTTAGTAGATATTTATGAGGGTTCCGATCAAAGAATATCTGACCTAATGCAGGAACCGACTTATCGGTGAAGTATTTCTCAGGAAAAAGCCCTCGAAAATAGCTAATGTTGAAAATTGCAATCCGCAGCAGGTTCCTCGTCTGTTTATAGGAAATATCGTACAACAAAAATATCAAGAGTCTGAAGGATGATGATGATGATGCATTCAATGAACAAATGGGATCAGTTATGAAGCTGCTGCAAATTTCTAGCATTTTTGTTATATTTAAGGAGAAATCATAAGAAAATGAGATGTTAAGTGAGAAGTTATCACTTTTACGAGGTGACCTAGTTTGTGAGGGTCTTTGAACAGTTCTTCATGGACAAATAAATTAAAATTCAATAAGTAGTGTATGAAATTAAGAACAGTAGATTCTTCAACTTCTCCTCAGATTAAGGGATAAGCCATCAGATCTTCAAAGATAGCGTGAGAAACCAGTCAACCCACTAAAACTAAGACAGAACTGCCATCAAAAGTTGTTATCTAGGATATTAATAGATGGAATGTGAAATTACTATGATTTAGCATAACTACAAATGCAAAAGTTCTTGATCCTCAAAGATTCAAGTGATTAATTCAGGTTGCTGATCCTCAAAGATTCAAGTGATTAATTCAGGTTGCGAGAGCCTGAAATTAAGAAATCATAAAAGAATCAATAAGTAGTGTATGAAATTAAAAACGGATTGGCCCTCGAGCTTTTGACTCGTTGTAGGTGTCCATAGATGTTGATGTTTAATTGATTGATGTCCTTAGAAGTAAAACTTAAGGATGTTAAGATAGATGAGAAAGTGATGTTCACCTGTAGCTTTCTCATGTCTCTAATGACTCGTTCATCTCTTTCAGTCCCTTGATTTTACTGGTCAATTGCATAGAACTCCCTGATACTAGCTTCTTAACATCTGGCACCACTAATATTGGTCGGTTAAGAGGGTTTAAGTGCTATTTCAATCGAGATCGAAACTAACTCCAGGGCTAATTACCAAATTTGCTCTTAATTTCATTATTGCTTATACAGGTATACTGCTGTAAGTCAATTGTATTTGCCTTATCATGCATGCCTTAAAGCTTGGAGAACAATTCATGCCTATTACTGCTTTAATTTTTGTCATTTTCTTTATTGTTTTTGGCATCTATCACCATATATATATTGCTATTGCATGAAGTTTACTGGTTGGCCATTGAACAGAACAGCCTTTGTCAATGACATGACTCATAGATGCTTTAATTGTTTTTTTAACATTTGATGCCCTAGTTTCTGGTGTGAATTTCCTAAATCACTGAATTAAAGGTTTTGCATGATTATTTAATGTGCTATAGGCTAATAGTATACAATAGTTTCTGATCTTCTCCAGAAATGATCACATGCAACGAGATCAACAAAGGATTTGAGAATCAAAGGAGTAGAAAAAGTGTGAGCATGAAATCAGGTTACAAACTGATCTCTTGAAAGCAACTAACATCTTCCTTTTGAACTCCTATTCTATTTTTCATTAATTTGAATTCATTATCTTTGTCGATTGGACGATGTTTTCTCAATTCGTATTTAATTAAACATGTTGCATCACTACATATGTTACATGATTAATCTGATCAATGAAATGAATTACATTGAGTTCATATGTTGTTACATCTTGTCCTAATCTTTTACATCAAGACAAGAAGCCATATGGGTTTGCTTAATCTAGCTAATAAGAACTATAGTGTCCTGTTGATGACGCTCGTAAGAAGGGATTCCCCAGATCACGACACGTGGCCGGTGACGTGTCATCCACGTAAGCCCGCTAGCTTTTTGGGGACTACAGAGCTAGAATAAATATAATGCATCGAGGACATTCCTCGGCGTCTCGCCTACGAGGCTGCACCAGACCTTCTAAGAAGACCTTCCCGGAGTATCTTCCCCCTTCGGCTGACTGCCAGTTAATAGCTCGTCTTCGAGCTATCCTATAGCTGAGGCTCCTCAGCTCACCCGCTCGTCTCCAAGCGGGCCTATATCTGAGATTTCTCAACGTCCCTGTTTGGCTGGGAGCACGGAGCCCAAGCGCCTTCCGTAACAGCTCGGTATATCTCGCCACGATGAAATCTCCGCCGCTCCATGTCCCACATCCCACGCCAGCGTATCTCGCCATTAATGGGCGTATCCCGCCATCAACGTGAACGTGGCGTGGGGGCGTAACGGACAGGAAGAATCTCGCATTGGCTCGCTCTATGCGACCGCTATATAAACCCCTCTTCCGGACAATTCAGGTATCTCAAACTTATTCCAATACGCCGCTACCCTACCATTATTCCTCGGTACTTACTTGATCGTCGGAGGGTCTTATGGTGGTTTGCCACTCCGTGTAGTATTTCAAAAAAAATAAAATATTATTTTTGGGAATTTTTATAATTTAATAATAAAATATTGAATATTTTAATAAGACGGTATAATTAAATACCGATAAATTGGGGATTTTTTTTGAAAATTATAGAAATTACTTAAAAGAGGGTATTTTATGTGAATTATGCAAATTATAAGTTTTTATGATTAATTATATACTAATTTAGTGCTGATCGCGATTAAAAATCGCTAATCGCGCTTTAAGCATATTTTGTGCAAAACATTGCACCGTATCATTTTTACACTTGTTACATTTATTTCCATGGCTTGACTTCATGTTCTTTTACCATGGTGGTTGTTTTTAAGTTAAGGGAATTAGAAAAGAAAAGAAAAGAGTATTATATGGAGGTATGATTAAGAGAGAGAAAGAGTGGGTGAGGGGTCAACCCTTTGTCTTGAGCCATCCCCTTTTCTTTTGTTCACTCATTTTCCTCTCCCTCTTCTCTCTCCTTGCTGCTGCCTCGTTCTCTCCCCCTCTCTACCTCCTCAAATCACCTCAATAAACAACTCAAAACCCCATTCCCTTTTTCACAAAAATGGTGCACAAGCTCACAAGCTACCCGTTGGACCAAGAAAAATATGATTTTGGCGCTGTAGAACATTCATGGGTGCTAAGCGAGGTATATCCCTTCACAAATAGTGTAGTGTTTAGGTTGCTTTAGCCTCATTTCAAGTTTGGTATCAATTTGGTGTGATTTAGTGAGCTTTGGAAAAACCTAGAGAGGGTTAAGTTTAAATTGAGTTGTGTTAGTGTAATTAAACCTTAGTGGTGACCCTTAAACCCCCCTTGGTGTTATGAACCCAGATCCAACACAATACAAAACCTGAAACCCAAAAATACGGAATTTCAGAACTTTCATGTCGGTTTGTGAGGAATTGGAGCGTGCAGGGAAATCTGGAGTGATCCGGGGCCAACACTAGAAAAGTAAACAATACCAGAGACCTAGTGGGACCCGTAAGAAGACGCCCTACCAATATGAGCCCCTAACTCCCTGTCCAAACAGGCCTGGCCCGATTTTTCCCCTATGTGGCCGGCCCCCTGATGAAGTAGGTGCCCAGATTGATTCAGTAGGTCATATGCTCCCTATATATCACCCCCGAGTTGTTTGCTTGCCTTGTTTTGGCCTGGTCAAAATCTGGGACCACTTTCTCTAGTTGCTGCTTTGATTTGAGTTATGGTTTTCCGTATTTCGATTTCTAGATTTTTGTATTTGTGCATTATCTCGATCACGTGACGTTTGTACGTCTATCTCGAGTGATATCGGGTTGATTTGCGAGAGCTAACCATAGGTTCTAACCTATAGGCTTTTAAGCGTATCGTTTTGGTTTCGATTTGGTGTTAATGCGACGCGATACGTGTGACATGTAGATACCCCCACGGTGATCCGAGACGATGAAGAAGATCGTGGCGACATCGACATCGGCAAGCAAGATCAAGGTGAGTAGATTATATCTTAGGGGGAAGTCGGGTGAATGGCATATAGCACCCTCGCAGTTCGATGCTTAGTATACTAGATATATACTATATATAAGTATGATAGCGTTAAGTGTGGCGTGGATATTTGGGATGTGGTTAGGTGTACTGTGGATAGATTAGGGTTTAGAAGTAAACTGGTATAGTTTCCTAGATACGAACCCTAGAATAGGTTTACACCCACACGCACACACATACTTATTTGTTATACATATACCTAAATGATGAGGATAGTGGATGATATTTGAAGATGAGTCGATGATATTGAGCATAGTGCCATGAGATCGGTGATATAATGTGGTTCGTATTTGAGATACGACATGAGATTTTAGTGGGCCTTTGGATGTATGTCTCACACACGCATTTATATTTATATAGATGGTATCGATTTGTACTAGATTTAGATCAGTACCCCAGATCATGAGATATGATGGTAAGGATACCAGATAATTGATAAGATGAATGTGATACTGCCCCGTACCCAGCTTTTGGGATGACGTACGATGATTTACCGTACGGGCTTTATTTGATGATAAGATCCGCACTCATGACTCGAGGATGTCATATGATATTGTATCGTACGCGGTACCTTGAGGCGGGATCACCGACTATTATAGTTTACATATATATATTTATATCGACTCAGATTTAGGTGGTTCCATATCCCTCCTGATTGACTTGTTAGTTAGAGCCGTAGTTTTGCTAGTAGATGTTAGGCTAGGCCGATGTCATACCTATTTCAAAAACTAACGAATCGAGAGTATTTTAAAGAAAGGCAAGGGATTCTACGGATATTTTCAAAAGACGCATCTTTTCTTAAAAACACCGTAGCCCTTATTTTCCTAAAAACCCCGATTTGTATTATTTCAAAAGGCAAAAACAGTATGACATAGATACATTGATGTAGATTCTACACTGTGGTGTTTATTATTCATTTGCCGCAGATTCTTATTGTTTGCATCGCATTGCATGTTAAATATGTGTATTGTTGTATCAAATCCATACTGTTAGGACACCAGCACCATTATCGATGATGCATATGTTTCACGTACACCTGCTTACCGGCTCACACACTTCATCATCGATAATTGCCATGTCACTACACTGTAGTACTGTTGTATTCGGGATATGACCCTTGCATGACATACTTGTGCACATACCTATTGTACATTCATATTCGTGTACTTACATATTGTACACTCCTACTTGTGCACATACATATTGTACATTCATATTCGTGCACTTACATATTGTACACTCCTACTTGTGCACATACCTATTGTGCATTCATATTCGTGTACTTACATATTGTACACCCATACTTGTACACATACTCATTTGCACATACATAGATGATTCTCGTTTGATTTGGAGATTTGGGAACCGCAAGATACTCTTTAAAACTGATTCATTTTAAAAGAGCGGTTTCCCCCCAATATGTGCATATTATTATTCCATGTTGCATGATATACTGACATGCTTACATTTCTTTTATATGTCGCATACATCATGTTTTCTGATTATACGCATTGAGATATGTTGTTTCTATGATATTTCTGGATTTGGGAACCGTGGGTATTTTAAAAGAGAGTATGTATTGTTTTAAAAACCCGGTTACCCTTGATATGATATTTCAGTGCGTCCACCATGTGTTTTCTCGGTTCTGAGAGTGGCATGTGAAACTCGATTCGAGGAGCGGTAGGCACCGTCTGCGGGTACATGGTGGACCCGGTGAGGGACCCCGGGGCAAGAAGACTCGTATATGTTAGACGGTGAGCCTGGCAGGGGAGTACTACCTACCGGTGATTGTGTTGAGCTCGGCGGATATCTGGGGGATACCGACCGTCGTTGAGAGATGAGATGGGCCGATCCGGACTGACGGAGCCCTATGTATATGAGGATTTACGTGCCGATGCTAGGCACATGTTTCATGATGTTTTCGAGTGTCGATGCTTAACCCTCAGGTTTCATGATTTGATATGTCGCGAGCGACACATGTTGATTTACATCCTCATACTTCCATGCATATGCTTTATGATATTTACATGCATGATGCTTATTGTCATTGGGTGACACGTGGACGATTACTACATACATATAATTGACATTGATGACATTGATCACATAGTGGGATGATATCCACATATTCATAGACTTCATGATATAGTCGACATTGATCATACCTCATATTTATAATATGTTATTAGCTGAGGCACTGGCACGAGCACTTGGCACTACTCTCATGTATAAATGTTACATTGCCACCTTATCATGCTTCAGACTTATTCATTGAGGTTTATATATATATCTGATCGTATTGACATAGAATTGTGTCATACATACGATTTCTGCTCTGTGATGTTTTCTATTCACGAGTTGGCAACTTACCCCCGTTGTGCCACGTTTCTTGCAGGTTTTGTCGTACAGGTTTCATTGCGGCTTCTGACACACTGCTTCCCTTACGGGTGATTTGCTTTGATAGGTAGGTTCTTTTGCATCAGAACCACCATTGTATATGTATTATTCAGTTGTATCTAGAAATTCCATCAACCAAACTTGTATATTGTTTCAGACTTAGAAACCAAGTGGTGTATATTACGACCTTAGAGTTGCGCGTTGTAGTATTATGGTTTTCATGCTGATTTGAGTTTCCTTTTTGAGTTTTGATTCTCGTCCTTCGGCGTTGTATATTATACTGCTTGCGTGGTTGTGACCGTCGATTGACGAAGAGCTAGCTCCCGCTTGGAGATGCCTTTTATCACTGCATATATATTATTCTTGTTGTACCCCGTTCGGGGCCAGTATTTACAAAGGAAACTCTGCCGAAATTTTTAGAAAGGACAAGACATTTTAAAAATGTATATTCGGCTTACTTATTTAAAAACCTTGTTTTTAAAACATGTTTTCCTTACTTCTTAAAAAACTAGTTTTCCTTATTTACTCCTTAAAATGGTTTTAGATTTCTGGGCTTTTGGCTTACTTGAGTTAGATGAGGTCCTATAGGCTTCATATGATTCAAGTGCCAGTCACGTGCTATTTCGGGTCGTAACAAAGTTGGTATCAGAGCGCTAGGTTAACCTTGGTTCGAGTCTAAGTTTGACTATGCGGAGCCTAAAGCGTTTATATATATACGGAACTTAGGCTTGACCTTACGGAACTTAGACTTAGTCGAGAGGGTATTATACCCGAACTTTCGTCTCGTAGGATGACCCCTGGTTGATGGAATAGGTGACTTGAGTAGAATGACGTACCGTACGTATGTTCCACGGCATACTTACGATACGCTACTCCGCTTAAGAAATCTTAGGATGTACATTTCCTTGCACAGTATTATATTCATTCCTATGATTTATCCTCATCGATACTGGTTATGATTTTGCTGCCACGATCACACGGGCAGAGAGAGCTACAGCTAGAGTTGCGTCAGCATGAGCTCGTCACGGACGAAGACTGACCAGGGCGTGATTTCCAGAGATGTACGATTGCATAGAGAGGCGTCGTTTTATTGTGTTTTCGCACCATGAGCGTTTGACAAATCGCTTTTACGAGATTTCCCGGATGTGCTGATCGGCACCAGAGGATCAGGCTACTGCTAGAGGCCAGCCAGGATGTGATGACCATTGATATATCGCTTATTCATGATGATTGAGGCGCTGTTCAGCGTACCGAAGAATGAGCCAGTTGCTGCTGCGAATGACGAAATATTGCCCAGATGGTGGAGCTACTGCAGCATGAGTATATACCTAGAGATATGATGGAAAGTCACTAGTCACCCAAGGAGGAACAACTAGGACATGTGGTTCGTTCGCTTACCCCGATGCGAGATCATCAGATAGATTGATTCCAGCCAGAGACGACTTCACGCAGATTCGTTGAGAGTCGATAGAGACGATCGAATGTCAGGAACCCATTTCTAAGTTTAAAGTATCGAAAGACAATACAAGTAATGCTATGGACCCTCTAGAAGAATGAAACCCTAACTCGACGTAATGACCATGGAACGCCTCCGAACCTTAGGGTTTGCGGCAGTTTAGCGGTGCCATTTGTGAGGCTTGGGTTTGCCCTTCTACGGTTGGTCCACAGGTGCTGTGGTATGTACTGGAATACTATTAAACTGTACTCAAGAGGTTGATCTCTTGGGGGATTATGAGGTTCTGAAGAACCGATCGGATGGTTCGACATCATTCGGATTTCATGTGATGGGATACATTGCTTAGGAGACTCCAGCTACGAGTATAACCGTTGGAGCGCAGTCCATGCAGCCACGAGAAGACGAGTCCGAATTAGTCGACATTGGAACAGAGTGGAGTAAAGAGGTCGCACGAGAATTCGACAAGATGACGTTCCCTCCGCTGACATCAGAGATGCGATACGCATGCAGAGGCGTTGTATATGGATATACCTTTCAGAAGGAGTCGCGGTGAGTATGCAGCCGTTCTGGAATAAGAAACAGATATAGTGAAGTATGATAACTTCCGGGCAATTCGGCAGAAACAAGATTAGAGAGAGACCTCGACAGGACCTTCCTGGAATACTATACGAGAAGACTTGGACCCAGGAGTGGTCATATTGCGCACACCCAGCAAGCTAGAGTTCAGCATCGTCGACGAGATAGTTGACCAGGTTCGGATAGAGGACCTCACCCAGATGCGTTGTGAATTGGTCAAGAACGGACGGGTATGGAGTATATCTCTGCAGATTGGGACGAGTTCCTGAGGACGTGTTCGGCTAGATATCTTCCACAGAGTGATGAAGATACCGAGTTCGTGATTTCGAGTTCGCGTGAGAGACTTCGGATTGACCGTAGCCGAGAACATTTGCAGTGCGCAGATAGAGACGCAATATCGAAGTGGGCGATGATACAGACAAGCGGGACAAGAGGTTCGTAGGAGATGCTGACGAGCTGTTATTACTCTCCGTCAAGATTTAAGGTCGGATATGTCTACAGAGGCGTTGGGATGCGACCAGCTTCCGAAAAAATGCTGTGCTGAGGACGCAGATGTCTAGAGAGCGAGGAAAGATTATGCAAGAGTACCAGCCTCCGTACAGTTCGGCATAGGCGAGATCAGAAGAGACTTTGAGCAGGATTCCTTCCAGGACACTGCTACAATAAGATTTGCACCCAGGAGCAGATGTGTGATGTGCATTCAGAGGACCAGAGGCCGACGCTAGTGACGTGCTGCTTCACGAGTGGCCGTAAGGATTGATCGAGAGATGACCAAAGAAGTGCTAGAGCGGAATCGTTCTCGTTAGCACTCCTGACGGGGCCGATGAGCCGATAGATCGCGAGACAGGTAATCCACAGAGAAAATAAGGGCCCAGAAACAGAGGACGCCAGACCGTGAGCAAGAGGCAAGTAGATATCTTGCGCTGCTAGCATTGGATGCACCGACACCTTCTCGACTGCGAAGGAGGAAATATCGACGGCGGTATTTATGATTTGTGATTTAATTATCATGTATCCGTCACCTTAGATTTCGGTATTTTGGGCGATTTATTCGCATGATTTAGTCTTGATGACCGAGTTCCATGATATTTGTTTTCGTGCACCATGGTTGCACCTACTGGGCATTTATATCTTACGCATAGTTATTACACTTGAGATGTGCTTTATACACCGTTGTGTTGATTTATGATTTGTGCACAGTTATTTCACCTCATATCGTTTTCGTGCCTTGGCTGCACATGCTTATGACTTCATGGATTTTATACAGTTGAGTTGATTTTGTGTATATGACGCGCACACGATTTGATTTTTGCACTCGGTATAGCTTATATGTGCTTGTAGTGCATTGATATGTATTTTGTGCACGCAGTTGCACACATTTATGATTTTTACCCCTGGGTACACTCGGTGTTGCTATCTACGCATTTGAGTTATTGTGTAGGTTTTGTACACAGGATGCACTGTATTTTTACTTCTTGCACAGGATGCACCAGTTTTATATTTCGTGCGCTTGTCGCACCAGATTTATATTTCGTGCCTTTGTTGCACCGGATTTATATTTTGTGCACCTCAGTTGCACCTGACTTCGATTTGATGTCATTCGACATATGGATTTTGATTTCATGCCTATGTTATGCATGCGATTTGACTTATGCCTTCGGCATTGTTTACATGCACTTTTAGTGTTTTGATTTGATTTGTGCACGTTGATGCACATGGTTGTGAGATTATATACCGCGGTATACCTGATTTCGATTGAGCTGTATTGTATACCGTCGATTTTGATTCTGATATTGGATTTCGTGATTTCGTGCATGATAGATGCACCTGATTTGGACTTTCACGCGTATTGAGCGCATGTTTTGAGATACGATTTTGGTGCACACCCGATGCACTAAATCGGCATTCTTCGTGCATGTCAGATGCACCTGATTTTGCTGTCATGCATACACGTTGCCTATGACAGATGTTTCGTGCACACCCATTGCACCTAGATGTTGTTTCTGTGCACATGTATGGCACATATATGGATTTTGATTTCCGTGCGCACCAGACGCACAGGGTATTCTTATATAAATTTTGGGGTTTATTCCTTATGGACCAGTACGTTTTTATGATATTGCTATCTATTTTCGTACTGAACAGGACTAGTCAGAGGACAGTATCTGGATATATTTTCCATGCATCGATAGTTATTGAAGAGATTTCCAAAAAAAAGCGAGCTATAGTCTCAGTATTTACCTACGTATCTGATATGACACGAAACGTTTAAAACAAGGAAATCCTTTTAAATTGTTTTCAAAACGGCGGAACGTACATATTAAACAAAAGATATATACACATGGTTATTTTCTTATATTAGACGTCCGCCACTGTGCAGTGCTATGCGCATCGCACAGCAACATGAAAGGTTTGGCATGCATTTCTTTCAGATATTTACACGTATAGATTTGATATCTACATGTTTTGAGATATCTCATATGGGTTTTGTTTTGGATTTGACATTTTGTCTTTACCATGACTCCGATGATTGCGGGATGCTTGACGGAGCTTTGTTTTCGAGTTATCTGCTCATTGTTCATGCGTATGCATTGCGCTATGATGCGTCTTATGTATTGATGGTTTCGGAGCCCCGACGACTTGGACTTTTATCGAAATGTTTTAAGAATTTGAGGGTTTAAATTTAAATTCGGGGACCGAATTTCTTTAAGGGGGAAGAATGTAACATTTCAAAAAAAATAAAATATTATTTTTGGGAATTTTTATAATTTAATAATAAAATATTGAATATTTTAATAAGACGGTATAATTAAATACCGATAAATTGGGGAAATTTTTTGAAAATTATAAAAATTACTTAAAAAAAGGCGTTTTATGTGAATTATGCAAACTGTAAGTTTTTATGATTAATTATATGCTAATTTAGTGCTAATCGCGATTAAAAATCGCGAATCGCGCTTTAAGTGTATTTTGTGCAAAATATTGCACCGTATCATTTTTACACTTATTACATTTATTTCCATGGCTTGACTTCATGTTCTTTTACCATGGTTGTTGTTTTTAAGTTAAGGGAATTAGAAAAGAAAAGAAAGGAGTATTTTATGGAGGTATGATTAAGAGAGAAAGAGTGAGTGAGGGGTCAACCCTTTGTCTTGAGCCATCCCCTCTTCTTTTGTTCACTCATTTTCCTCTCCCTCTTCTCTCTCCTTGCTGCTGCTGCTGCTACCTCATTCTCTCCCCCTCTCCCCCTCCTCAAATCACCTCAATAAACAACTCAAAACCCCATTCTCTTTTCACAAAAATGGTGCACAAGCTCACAAGCTACCCGTTGGACCAAGAAAAATGTGATTTTGGCGCTGTAGAAGATTCATGGGTTCTAAGAGAGGTATATCCTTTCACAAATAGTGTAGTGTTTAGGTTGCTTTAGCCTCATTTCAAGTTTGGTATTAATTTGGTGCGATTTGGTGAGCTTTGGAAAAACCTAGCGAGGGTTAAGTTTAAATTGAGTTGTGTTAGTGTAATTAAACCTTAGTGGTGACCCTTAAACCCCCCCTTGGTGCTATGAACCCATATCCAACACAATACAAAACTTGAAACCCAAAAATACGGAATTTCAGAACTTTCATGTCGGTTTGTGAGGAATTGGAGCGTGCAGGGAAATCTGGAGTGATCCGGGGCCAACACTAGAAAAGTAAACAATACCAGAGACCTAGTGGGACCCGTAGGAAGACACCCTACTAATATGAGCCCCTAACTCCCTGTCCAAACCGGCTTGGCCGGATTTTTCCCCTATGTGGCTGGCCCCCCTGATGAAGTAGGTACCCAGATTGATTCAGTAGGTCATATGCTCCCTATATATCACCCCAGAATTGTTTGCTTGCCTTGTTTTGGCCTGGATCAAAATCTGAGACCACTTTCTCTAGTTGCTGCTTTGATTTGAGTTATGGTTTTCCGTATTTCGATTTCTAGATTTTTGTATTTGTGCATTATCTCGATCACGTGACGTTTGTACGTCTATCTCGAGTGATATCGGGTTGATTTGCGAGAGCTAACCATAGGTTCTAACCTATAGGCTTTTAAACGTATCGTTTTGGTTTTCGTGTGTCGTTTTGGTTTCGATTTGGTGTTAATGCGATGCGATACGTGTGACATGTAGATACCCCCACGGTGATCCGAGACGATGAAGAAGATCGTGGCGACATCGACATCGGCAAGCAAGATCAAGGTGAGTAGATTATACCTACGGGGGAAGTCGGGTGGATGGCTTATAGCACACCCGCAGTTCGATGCTTAGTATACTAGATATATACTATATATAAGTATGACAGCGTTAGGTGTGGCGTGGATATTTGGGATGTGGTTAGGTGT
The DNA here is from genome assembly GCA_030015575.1 of Agapanthus africanus. Classification (NCBI taxonomy): domain Eukaryota; kingdom Viridiplantae; phylum Streptophyta; class Magnoliopsida; order Asparagales; family Amaryllidaceae; genus Agapanthus; species Agapanthus africanus. Next base: position 504,014,811 of record CM057338.1, read on the forward strand.
ACTGTGGATAGATTAGGTTTAGAAGTAAACTGGTATAGTTTCCTAGATGCGCACCCTAGAATAGGTTTACACCCACACGCACACACATGCTTATTTGTTATACATATACCTAGATGATGAGGATAGTGGATGATATTTGGAGATGAGTCGATGATATTGGGCATAGTGCCATAAGATCGGTGATATGATATGGTTCGTATTTGGGATACGACATGAGATTTTAGCGGGCCTTTGGACGTGTGTCTCACACACGCATTTATATTTATATGGATGGTATCGATTTGTACTAGATTTAGATCAGTTCCCCAGATCATGAGATATGATGGTAAGGATACCAGATAATTGATGAGATGAATGTGATACTGACCCGTACCCAGCTTTTGGGATGCCGTACGATGATTTACCGTACAAGCTTTATTTGATGATAAGATCCGCACTCATGACTGGAGGATGTCATATGATATTGTATCGTACACGGTACCTTGAGGCGGGATCACCGACTATTATAGTTTACATATATATATATATATATTTATATCGACTCAGATTTAGGTGGTTTCCATACCCCTCCCGATTGACTTGTTAGTTAGAGCCGTAGTTTTGCTAGTAGATGTTAGGCTAGGTCGATATCATACATATTTCAAAAACTAACGAATCGGGAGTATTTTAAAGACAGACAAGGGATTCTACGAATATTTTCAAAAGACGCATCTTTTCTTAAAAACACCGTAACCCTTATTTTCCTAAAAACCCCGATTCGTATTATTTCAAATGGCAAAAACAGTATGACATAGATACATTGATGTAGATTCTACACTGCGGTGTTTATTATTCATTTGCCGCAGATTCTTACTGTTTGCATCGCATTGCATGTTAAATATGTGTATTGTTGTATCAAATCCATGCTGTTAGGACACCAACACCATTATCGATGATGCATATGTTTCACGTACACCTGCTTGCCGGTTCACACACTTCATCATCGATAATTGTCATGTCACTACACTGTAGTACTGTTGCATTCAGGATATGACCCTTGCATGGCATACTTGTGCACATACCTATTGTACATTCATATTCGTGTACTTACATATTGTACACTCCTACTTGTGCACATACCTATTGTACATTCATATTCGTGTACTTACATATTGTACACTCCTACTTGTGCATATACCTATTGTACATTCATATTCGTGTACTTACATATTGTACACCCATACTTGTACACATACTCATTTGCACATACATAGATGATTCTCGCTTGATTTGGAGATTTGGGAACCGCAAGATACTCTTTAAAACTGATTCATTTTAAAAGAGCGGTTTCCCCCCAATATGTGCATATTACTATTCCATGTTCCATGATATACTGATATGCTTACATTTCTTTTATATGTAGCATACATCATGCTTTTTGATTATACGCATTGAGATACGTTGTTTCCATGATATTTCTGGATTTGGGAACCGTGGATATTTTAAAAGAGAGTATGTATTGTTTTAAAAACCCGGTTCCCTTGATATGATATTCAGTGCGTCCACCATGTGTTTTCTCAGTTCTGAGAGTGGCATGTGAAACCCGATTCGAGAAGCGGTAGGCACCGTCTGCGGGTATATGGTGGACCCGGTGAGATACCCGGGGCAAGAAGACTCGTATATATTAGACGGTAAGCCTGGCAGGGGAGCACTACCTACCGGTGATTGTGTTGAGCTCGGCGGATATCTTGGGGATACCGACCGGAGTTGAGAGATGAGATGGACCGATCCGGACTGATGGAGCCCTATATATATGAGAATTTACGTGCCGATGCTAGACACAGGTTTCATGATGTTTTCGAGTATCGATGCTTGACCCTCAGGTTCCATGATTTGATATGTCGCGAGCGACACATGTTGATTTACATCCTCATACTTCCATGCATATGCTATATGATATTTACATGCATGATGCTTATTGTCATTGGGTGACACGTGGACGATTTCTACATACATATAATTGACATTGATGATATTGATCACATAGTGGGATGATATCTACATATTCATAGACTTCATGATATAGTCGACATTGATCATACCTCATATTTATGATATGTTATTACCTGAGGCACTGGCACGAGCACTTGGCACGAGCACTTGGCACTACTCTCATGTATAGATGTTACATTGCCATCTTATCATGCTTCAGACTTATTCATTGAGGTTTATATATATATCTGATCGTATTGACCTAGGATTGTATCATACATACGATTTCTGCTCTGTGATGTTTTCTATTCACGAGTTGGCAACTCATCCCCGTTGTGCCACAGTTTCTTGCAGGTTTTGCCGTACAGGTTTCATTGCGGCTTCTGGCACACTGCTTCCCTTATGGGTGATTTGCTTTGATAGGTGGGTTCTTTTGCATCAGAACCACCATTGTATATGTATTATTCAGTTGTATCTAGAAATTCCATCAACCAAACTTGTATATTGTTTCAGACTTAGAAAACCAGTGGTGTATTATTTCGATCTTAGAGTCGTGCGTTGTAGTATTATGGTTCTCATGCTGATTTAAGTTTCCTTTTTGAGTTTTGATCATCGCCCTTCGGCGTTGTATATTATACTGCTTGCGTGGTTGTGACCGTCGATTGACGAAGAGCTAGCTCCCGCTTGGGGATGCCTTTTATCACTGCATATATATTATTCTTGTTGTACCCTGTTCGGGGCCAGTATTTACAAAGAAAACTCTGCCGAAATTTTCAGAAAGGACAAGGCATTTTAAAAATGTATATTCGGCTCACTTATTTAAAAATTTTGCTTTTAAAACATGTTTTCCTTACTTCTTAAAAAACTAGTTTTCCTTATTTACTCCTTAAAATGGTTTTAGATTTTTGGGCTTTTGGCTTACTTGAGTTAGATGAGGTCCTATAGGCTTCATATGATTCAAGTACCAGTCACGTGCTATTTCGGGTCGTGACACTCCGGGACTTTCCTTGCAGGTAGCTCGGCGTCAATGACAACCAACAACTCGAGACACTTTTGAGGGAAATTCCGGCCTCCATCAGTTGGTGCCGTCTGTGGGAAAATGAGAAGCTTTTCCATCCAAAAAGTTGATTTTCCGCCTTCAATTCAATGGCCAGCGATAATCATAACGATCCGAGCACGGGCCGTCCCGTCCTCCACAATGGAGTCGGGGACGGTTTTACTCCACCTCCCAACATCGTCGACACTTTATCTGCACGGATCGACAGGCACACGACAATAGTGGTGTTGGGTTACGGCAGCGCTCCGGCCATCAATCTGTGACCAAATGCGGAACAAAAATTTATAAAACTTGACGCTACCACAACCAATTACCCGAATCTACCCATAAGCCATAAATAACAAAACATGCAAAGAAGTTAGAATAGTTATACCGAATAGATCTATGTCCTTCGGTTTTCAACCATCATCCCAAGCTCCTAGGGGTTTCCTTGATCAAGCTTGATATTCGGTCTCCCTCCATCGAAAATGATCCACCCGACAGTCTATACAACGAGCTCCAACCTCATATCCGAGGCGACTAGGGTACCTAGATCGCTACTCTAGATACCATAGATGAAGTAGAGAGTGATGAATGATTAATTTGTCTCAAGACACCCACGGATTCTCAACTCATGAGAGGGTTTGGATGGAGTTATAGGAAGAAGAAGATGCCATGAGAATGAGGTGTTGAGAACAACTCAAGAGAGAGAAAAAGAAATGAATAATGGCTTGCTGTTTTGTGTGTTGTGAGTGTTGATAAGAAATAATGGAGCCATCACAATAAATATGTCAAGTCTCCAAAATATCTAGAGTCAACAAAAATATCCCAAGTCAACATACAATCTTATAACAAACAAAAACCCTAAGCATGCTAGAATAGTAACCATAGGTCACTAATTAGCCATGCCATAAAAATGCAATAAACATCTCATCCTACACCTCAATAACCTTTTAATCCAAAAAGGTCTAAATCATGATGAGGTGTAATCTTCTAAAGGTAATCTTGTAATAAATTACAAAAATACCCATCAACCGTATATACATACCCGCATCCGTATTTCGAAGAATACGAATACAAAGAGACGAAGATAATCCAACAAATATAATACTAGAATCCGGCTTAAACCAAAGCACACTAGTATTATCCGTCCAAACATCATGCGTGCATAAGTACACGTATGTGATCGAACCCTGCCGTAAAACCATACGGCCTCTACATCGCTTCGTCCGAAGTAGGAAAACTTTCTGTGTGGAACTCTAAAGACTCTTCAATACATTGGCAGTGGGTTTAACCATAAACACGTTAGCGGCACTAGCTGTACGTAACGGCTACTCATGTATTGAGCGAAAGGGAGGCCGACGAGCAAACTCATTCTGAAATCCCTACTGAGCCTGACAGTGACAATATCTGTACAGTCCGGTCCGTTCGTCTATGAGTATCGCATATCGAGTCTAGGGGTGGATAAAGTCAGACCCCTAATAACACGACATTTAGTGTCGGTATGAAGTCCATCACCACCTGAGAAAATACCGATCCTAGATCAGTAATTCTCGACTACCTTGGCTTTAGCAAGGGAACCACGGTTCCGTCAGAAATCCAGGCACATCTTGAGGCAGTATCACCTGATCAGGGAGATCATTGATCGCCGGGAGATTGAGATGCGGAGAGTGGACACAAAAGACAATACGGCGGATCCATTCATCAAGGTCCTTTCTCAAGCACAATTCGAGACACTTTTGAGATGTTGGGTATGTGGTACGCCAACAGCCGGCCTTAGAGCAGAAGTTAGGTATTCGGTACGCCAATATATATGGCCTTAGTGTAAGTGGAAGATTGTTGAATATGTATGCCCTAGAGGCCATTATTGTATATGTATACATGTGGATGCTTGGACATATATATGTACAGGACAGTCTTGCTCGATATGATAGTATACTATCTGGTTTGTTTTTATCTTAACATGTGCATATGTTTTACTTGCTATTACGTATCATTTTTACATGTTGATAAAGCCCGTAGGATCATTGCTAGACTACCTGCGTTGTGATGGCGATCATACTTGTGGGAGCTGGATAGTCGGTACGCACATCCTTAAATTGTCCCCAGTAGTCGGAGTATCGAGACTGGGCATCGATATTCCGGAGTAGACTAGTGTATACGTTTCTAGAACCCGACGAAGGGCGATGGTACGGTCCCGCAACCATCGGTCTTTTGCACCTAAGATCGTATACAGATGCTCATTGGGGATGAGTGCACTGGACGGACTCGCCGAGAACTTCCATATGATACTATATCTATCGTTAGGTGGAAGTTTTCAGGTGATATGAGTACAGATTAGTCTTTAGACCCGAGATCGTCATTTGTCTCGTATGAGTTCCCACTGCGCTTTGATCACACCCTACCACAGCTCTACTGAGTCGTGCAAACATGTTTTGGTTGGGTACAGTCCCGAGCCATATGGAGGCAGTGGGCGATTGTCGGGGATTCCTCTCTCCTGGTATAGGGAGTCGATACCATAAGACCTTGGCCAAGGCAGTTGGGATTTACTGATAGGCTGATCAATAGTTTCCCGGATTGGTCTTGAGCCTCATCAGCATGAATTATCGGGTTATTAGGGTCTGACGTTTACCACCCGCTAGACTCGGTATGCGATACTCTCAGACGAAGAGGCCGGACTGCAGGGTTGCCTAGCACGACAGCAAGGTTTCGGAAGGCGTCATCCATGCCATATTTAAATTTTTGCCGTTTTAACTAACCCTAACCGTAGAATCGATACTAGAAAATCCGACGAAACGATATGTAAACACTTTACAACTAAGTGAATGAAGGAATACAACCTTTGTAGACCGGTCCTTCACTTCTAAAGCTCCATGTCGTAGTCCCTTCGCTGCAAGTTGTGAAGACCCGGACTCAAGTAAGGGTTCACATGAAGAAACGAACAAATTTGCTCAATGTTTTCGAGGCCGAAGATGATTTACGTTGAGGAGACTCGAGTTCATGCTGGCTCTTCACTAATGGTGAGATTAGTGAAACAAACACCCTAAACTAAATGGCTAATAGTAGAGAATGATGAAATAGGAAGTGATCTCACTTTAGATTTATTTTTTTCATAAGGTTTCATCACTTAGAAAAAACTAGCAAGCTTTTTCTCTTGAAGAAGAAGAAGTGATGAAGAGATGAATGAACTCATGAGGTTAGAAATGCAACCATGATGAGTGTATGTCATGCACTAACCATTGTCGAGACTAAACCATAGCTATGAGTTAAGGGGTTGGGTTAAGAATATCTTAAGCTAGACAAACAAGTGGACTAAGTCAATAAAACCTACAAGCTTCTACAAGCTTTGAACCATGACTAATTCCAAATGTTTGAATTTGCTTAAAACAAATAAAACCCTAACATTAACCTAGCATGGTGTAAGTCTCATACATACATGTTGCATGTGTAACCTAGCATGACACAACAATATATATCACATATATATTGTGTACAATGAAAACAATTAACATATATCACATATATGTTAAGTGTATCAAAAGTGAGAAAAAGAAATGCTTAAGTGAGCTAATATTAGTTAATATAATATAATATATCAAATATATAATTATACATTAAATTATTAAATCAACACTTGATTTAATAATCCGGCTATATCACATACAACCGACTAATATCATATGAATCAACTTATCGAATCAACACTTGATCCGATAACCCGGCTATATCATATATAACCGACCGATATCACATATCACGAGAATAGAATACGGTATCACATATCGTATTAATCTCGGTCCCGCACATATCACATATGTGCTCCTACTCCGTTTCGCATGAACCATGAAACCTCTGTGTAAGACTCTAAAAACTCATCAATACGCCGGCAGTAGGTGATGATCATATCAAACACCCACAAGCCGCAAGAGGTCTGCTAAACGTAACGGCCATCCGGGTATTGAGCGATCAGAAGATCAACAAACAAGCATGCTCGTACTCCTGCGAATCCAATCAGTAACACTACCGTACAGTTCGGTCTCTTCGTCTGATATGTCGCATATCACAGCCTGGGGTTGGTATAACGTCAGACCCCAATAGCCTGATAAGTCATGCCGATGCAAGGTCCATAACGGTTCGAGAAACTACTGATAACACTTACCAGTAGATCTCAGCAACTCTGGCCAGGGATTTACTGTTATGACTAATTGAGCATAGCGCAACATCAACTCCCAATATCGGAAGAGACGAAACCCCTCCTATCGCTCATTGTCTCCATGTGACTCGGGACTGTACCCAAAAACCACCTTTTTGCACGATCTCTTGACCGTGGTATGGTGGAAATCAAAGCACAGTGGGAATCACACAAGACTCTATGACAATATCGGGTTTACAGACTAACCTGTACCAGTGTCACCAGAGAACTGCTATCCGACGATAGGTATAATACCATCTAGAAGTTCTTGGCGAGTCCGTCCAGTGTACCCAGTCTCCACTGAGCACCCGTATATCTTCTCTGATGTCAAACACCAATGGATATATGATCATCCATTGCCTATCATATGGGTCAAGAAGTGTATACGCTTGTCTACTCTGGAGTATCGATGCCCTGTCTCGATACTCCCTCGACTAGGAACAATTATAGGGTGTACTTGTGGACTAACCTTGGCCCCACTAGTATGATCTCCATCATAGTCCTGGTAGTCAAGTACATATCCTAAGGGCTTTGTCAACATGTGATAGTAAGACAATATCACGTATACAAGTCAACATGTTAAGATAAATAGCAACCAGATAGTATACTATCATATCGAGCAAGAAAATCCTCCCTATATATGTCCAAGCATCCACTACAATATATATCACATGTACAGTAATGGCCTCTAGGGCATACATATAACTAACACAGACTGTACGGAGATTGTCACAGATAGGTTTAGTAGGGATCCGGATGAGTTTGCTCATCGACCTTCCTTTTCGACAGGTACCCGGGTAGCCGTTACGTACAGCTAGTGCCGCTGATGCGCCTGTGGTTATGGATTTATCCAGTAACTCACTGCCGGCGTACTGTCGAGTGTTTAGAGTTCCACACAGTGGGTTTCCCTGATTCAGGCGAAATGATGTAGTAGCCGTATTGGATACGTGCAGGGTTCTGATCGATTGATGTACTTTGTACCTGTACTTTCGATCGAACAGTTAGTAATACTAGCTGGCTCGGGTTTGAGCCGGATTATTAAATCATGTATTGATTTAATAATTTACATATATGTATATTCTAGTATTACATTCTTCGTGTTATTCTATCTCTTTGGGCATTTGTGTTTTTATCCGAATGCAGATATGTATATACAGTTGACTGTTATCTGTATTTTATTACGGATAACCTTTTAGAAGGTGGACACCTCATATTGGATTTTTCCATTTATTGATAAAGAGAAATGATGTGGAAATTAAAGGAGAGGAGGGTATGGTGAGAGCCATGTTTTCAATAGTTGACAAATGAATTCTTTATTCATTTGTGGCAACTATTGAAGTATGGCTACACTTGTTTATTGATAGAAATTCATACACAAAACCATTATGATTGAATTTCTCTCACACGCTTGCTCATTTTCATTCTTGCTCTCACCATTTGCATAACTCTCCTCCCCTTCTCTTGAGCTCCTCCACTTTCATCATCTTCCTCTTCTCTACACTCTCCTGTGTTGAGAAACAAGAGAAGAGGCAAGATAGACATATTAGAACATATAGAACTCCACACTACATCCTAGACAACTTGGATTAGCAACCCAAGTTCTCTAGTTGCTCCTATTGATACTTAGTTAGGATCTAGAGCCATGGATCACATCTCTCGGGTGGATCATCTACGACAAAGGAGGTCAGGAGAACAAGCTCGATCCCGGAGAACTGATGGAGCGGGAAAAGATCAAGCGTGTTCAAGATGGCCACTAGGAGCACATGATGAAGAAAGAAGACCGAAGGACACGGATCATTTGGTGAGGCTTTCTTATCACAATAGATATCACTCCTAGTTTAACTAGTTAGGTTTATGAAAAGATCCGGTTTTATGGATTATTCTAGCACCGTTTTTAAACTTATAAGAAAATTTTTGTTTCGCAAACCGCCACATTTGATGGCTTGGGCGTTAGGGTAACCCAACAGTACTGTCGAGTCCTTAAAGTCCCACACGGAGGGTTTCCCTGATTCAGGAGAAATGGTGTAGTAGCCGTATTGGATACGTGCAGGGTTCCGATTGATTGATTGTACTATATATCCGGACTTTCGATAAGACAGTTGATAATACTAGCCAGCTCGGGATTGCGCCAGATTATTAAATCAGGTATTGATTTAATAATTTACATATATGTATTTCGATATGTATATTCTAGTATTATGTTCTTTGCGTTATTCTATCTCTTTGGGCATTCGTGTTTTTATGCGAATGCATGTATGTATATACAGTAGACTGTAATCCGTATTTCATTACGGAAAATATTCTAGAAGGTGGACACCTCATCATGGCTTTTTCCATTTATTCTTAAATGGAAATAAGGTGTAAAATAAAGGAGAGGGAAGTGTGGTGAGAACCATGCCTTAATAGTTGACAAATGAATTCTTAATTCATTTGTAGCAACTATTGAAGCATGGTTGATACTTCTTTATTATAAAAATCATTTTACAAAACAAAAGTGAGTTTTTTTTCCTCTCACTTGGATAGTTCATTTTATTTTGAGCTCATCATTTGCTTCACTCTCTTCTCTTCTCTTGAGCTCCTCCACCTTCATTATCTACTTCCTTTCTACAATCTTATGTGTTGAGAATTAAGAGAGTAGGTGAGATAGAAATACACTTAGAACCCTATACTACATTCTAGAGTTCTTAGATTAGCAATCCAAGTTTTTTAGTTGCTCCATTTGATATTTAGTTTGGAGCTATAGCCTTGGACTACATCTCTCGGGTGGAACATCTTCGACGGAGAGAGACGGACGATCAAGCTCAATCATGGAGTCCACTAAGCTTATGAAGAGGAACGAAGACCGAAAGATACGGATCTTTTGGTGAGAATCTCTATCATAGTATATAGCCACTCCTAGTTAGCTAGTTTAGGGTATATGGTCGATTCCAGACGGGTTTCATTTAGCGCCAATTATAAACTCTAGAAAAAATTTTGTTTCGCAAATGGCCATGGTAGATGGCCGGGGCGCCAGTGTAACCCAACACATCTCTCCCCGCTCGTCGCCACCCTCAGCTCCCACCTCTCCGCCGGCGTCGCCCTCTCCCCTGGCCTCTCTGTGACGATCAACGATTCCCTTCCTTCGCCGTATCCAATCGAAGAGATCGTCGCCGGCGATCGGTAGCGGCTGAGACTGAGGATCTCCTTCCATTGGTGCTTCGATTTCGGGTCCCATCGCAAGGATCCGATAAGATTTAGGGGATTGCCGACGAAGGATTGGATTATTTTAGGGTTTAAATAGCGAAGAAGAGGAACGGCGGTTATGTGCAGAATGACTACTTTGCCGGAGCGGAGGCGGCGGAGGATGGATCCCACGGCGGTATGGAGGTAGGCAAAGCAGATGGGGCTAGAGAGGGAGGTGGAGCCCTTTGCTATGCAGTGGAGAAGCTCGAGAAAGGTAAGGGAGATGGGGTCAGAGGTGACACGATGGAGTAGGGTGCGGTAAAGGGATGGCGGAGGAGAGGGGTGCGGTGGAGGAGGAGGAGGAGGAGGAGGTGAAGAAGAAAGGGAGAGGAGGGTGAGGCTCCAGTTGGGAATCCGGCGGCGGAGTAAGGGGGAGGGCGGCTAAAGCGGAAGATCTCCTTTTTCATTTCCTGTTTTTTTCTTTTTTGAAATTGAAGCCCATGGCTTGGCTGAGAAATCTATTTGGGTAAAATGGGAAACGACTCAAATATTGCTGACACGGCGGTTAAACATAACGGTTGCAAACGGGATGATAGTAATTTGCAACCGGAGGTGGTAGTTCATGGTATCAATCGTTGATTAAAAATATTCACGGTATCAATCACAAAAAATGCGAAAGTTCTTGGACGCCTTTATGCAATTAAGCCCAAAATTTCAACACGCTTTCAGTCAGTTTTCAATCCACATGTGATTGCTATGAAATTAAAATGTAAAAGCATAAGGGGCTTATCTAAAATAACATCAAAAGACCACGGTACTTAATTGTAATAAACAAAGGTCAGAGTATTCACCGGACGTTGAATTTTCTTGGTATTTATTTGTAATAAACAAAGTCTTTGGTGTTTATTCGAAAAAGATGAAAAATCAATTTATTATTTATAATTATCTATATGAAAATTAGTGAAAGATCATGACATTTACAAGAAACAAATTTCATGGTATTTATCCGAAAATTATTGAAATTTGAGAAATGAGCATTTAAAAAAAAAATTGTATTTATTTGTAATAAACAAAGTCCGCTGTATTTAAATTTTGTTATAGTTTTTTTAATGAATAAGAACATCTTTCTTAATGAGAAATTTATCAAGGAAATGGAAATCTAATAAAAATATGAAATCCATAACAAACAACACAAAACTTTCTATAGACAAATGATCTTCCATGTAGAGAAAACATAATTATATATTTAAATTTTGGAAATATAGCAAGGACATTCAATTTCAGTTTTTATTTCCCACCCGAGGTTTTAAATCTTTACTATATTAATGCCAAATGAGAGGTGTATGGAGCACGTGCAAAATAAACCCTTCCAATTTTATGCCACATCAGCAATGCTGATGTGTCAAAACTTGGTAATTTTGATTTATATTATACTTGAAATATAAAATAAAATTGTTACGGCACGAAAATGGCACGTGACTGGTACTTGAATGACGCGAAGTCTATAAGATCCCACCGTAATCCAAGTAAGCAAAAAATCAGGAATCTAAATCATTTTAAAAAGAAATAGCGGAGATACAGTTTTGAAAAGATTTTATTAACATAAAAACAAGTTTGGTTTGAAAACATTCCTATCGTTAAAAAAAACCCATTTGAATAGAAGGAATTCGGTGTTCATAAACGAATAGGACACATAAACCATGCTCATGTGGTAAGTATTTCCTCAACTTGGTGTCAACGTAGAAAACCAATAACGAGTTATGATTATAACTAAAAAAGTAACAATTAATCAAGAGATGAGAGCAATTACTAGCAAAGAGATCCAAGTCCTCCCCCTGATCCATCCTTACAAGTTGCATGTCCCAGCCAATGCTACTTTAAAAAATTGCAAAAAATAAAAATAAAAAAAATCAAGAAACAGCCTGGCTAATCTATTGTTAGGTAAAACATTTAGAAAATACAACATCACACTAAATTATTTTCTAAGTTTTGGTACCTTTGCATAACCATCAGAGAATTTTCATCAATGTGTCCCACAAATTCTATTTGGTACTGGGGTTGAAGAATTAATCAAGAACATGAGCAGATAACTCAAATTTCTGGAATTAAATCAAACTTCGTCAAAGAACGGTATATAGTTGTAAATTTCCAATAAACTCAAGAATAACACTGGGATTTTGGGGTGAAAAAAACAAATAACAATAAATAATGTGAGTCATAACTAAATAATTATCTACATGAATAGGTGCTCATTTCTCATTCTCATTTTCTGAATTCTTTTCTTAGCATCTTATGTTTTCAAGAGAAGCATCAAAAAACGATATTGGGAATACTACTGGATTTACAAAAATGGTTAGAGAACAACAATTATCTAAAGCTATTCCTAGTGCAATTAATTAAACTAACTTCATAATAATCCAGGGTACCTAATGATTTTGTATGATCCATTTCTTCTTTTCAATTCTCTATCAACCAGGTTTCAAGAATTAATCAAGTACATGTACAGATAAATTCAAAGTTCAGGAATCAAATCAAGATACAGACTAGAATTCAAGGAAATCAAGAACAGTGAAAACTCACCGTCCTGCGGGACGAGAGGGTAATCAAATGCATCAAGGTTGAATGCAATGGCTAGAGGGAGGGTTGATGTGAGTTTTAAAGTTTGATGTTTAGACACTGTTTTACACTGCTTGTGTCCATGTTTGATTACAACTTGTGCATGCATCTTTGCTGATTCTGTTAGAAATGTATTTTTTCTTGGGTTCTGAGGTTGGATCTATGTGAGATTCACCCCTCCCAAAATGAATCATGTTGGTTTCCTCTTCTCTTGTGCCATGAAGTTAGACTTTCTGGACACAATTCTCATCCTTCAGCAATTCACACTCCTTGTAAGTTATAGTTAAGTTTTTGGTAATTTCTTATGAAGGTATCTTTGCATAAGAATGCATCTTCTGTTGCACAAAATTGATCTGTGATGGAGATCTCCCTCAGATGTTGTCCTCCGTCGATCTTGCTGCCAGCAGTATCGAACGGTTGAGATTTGAGGTGAGGGCTGAACGTGTAAATCTCAATGGGGGGTTGGTTGTTGTTGACACATGGCTACCTGTAAGGGAAGTCCCGGGATGGGAAGCCACCGTAGGACCCTCCGACGATCAAGTTAGTATCGAGGAGTAATTGGGCAGAGTAGTCGTGTATTGGAAATCAGTTCGACCTACTTGAGTCGTCTGGATGAGGAGTTTATATAGGGGTCGCATTGAAGCGAGCCGATACGAGATTTTCGCCGTCTGTTGCACCCCTGCGTCACGTTCGCGTTGATGACGGGATATGCCCATTAATGGCGGGATACGCCCATTAATGGCGGGACACACTAGTGTGGGATGCGGGACGTGGAGTGGCGGAGATCTCGTCGCGGTGAGATACACGGAGTCGTCACGGGAGCGGTCGGACTTCGTGCTCCCGGCCAGATAGGAAAGCTGAGGAAGCTCAGCTCGGTGACAGCTCGGTGGCGAGCGAGGAGGCTGAGGAAGCTCAGTTATGTAATAGCTCGAAGACGAGCAATGAGGATTAAGAAGCCCGGCTGTAGGATAGCTCGGAGGCGAGGCACCGAGGAACGTCCCCGATGCGTCATATTTATCCCAGCTCTGCTGCCCCGAGGAATCTAATGGGTTTGCCCAGATGGCACGTCACCTGCCATGTGTCGTGATCTTGGAAATTCCTATTTACGGGTATCATTACTAGCCCTCCACTCTCGTTCCGACCAATTTGTTGGTCGGGCCGAGAGTGGCTATCATCCCGGTCTTCAATAATTCAGCTCGGTACCGAGGATTCTTCGTAATGGGTTGTCTGAGGATGATACGATGTTTGGTGGCTACGCCTCTCAGATTCCTGGATCCACGTGGCGACTCACGAAGCGCCTTGATTCCTGTGAGTATCTTTGGTGACGTCAGCGGGTGACGTCAGCAGATCGGCAAAATGATTGCGCTTTAAAGAGGACGCCGCTTCGCTCGCTCAGTCTGTTGGCTTTTGTACTACGTGTCCGCCGTGAGGTAGCGGGACGCGAGGGGTTGTCGGTTGAATCCGAGTGAGAGCGAGGTGTCCAATGGTCGATCGCCACGTGGAGTTCTCGTGGCCGTTGGGTGCGACGCTTCATTTCGGCGGGAACGGATTTGGGCCGTTGGATGGTTTTTTGCCGAGTGTATAAATAGGGGAGGCCATCCCTTAGCAGACATTTTGCCCTAGTCGTTTTCTGCCATCTGAAGATTACCCGGCGCACTTTTGCTTAGGTCGGACCTTCAGCAAAAACCCTTCTTAGGCCAATCCTTTCTTGAATTAAGTTAGATGTCTTCTTCCAAAATATCCATCGATGTAGTTGGGGTTGAGTCGGACGATGAGGCTTCAGCTTTTGAAGCCAAGTCCAGTGGGTCTTCTTCCTCCTCGGCTTGCGATAGCCGAGAAAGTTCTTCTTCCTCTTCCTCTTCATCTCTGCGTCGAGCTCGCCCCTAGGGGGCGACACCCTTGCACTTCATCGTCAGGGGGCGAAGAGGGCCTCCAAGGTGCGCAACGAAAATACTTGCGATGCGCCCTCGATGTTGAATCGCTTGGACGAGCTTTCCGATATCCGGGCTCGTTTCTATATTCCCCCTGGCTATTCACTTCGTCTGGCCAGAGAGGGTGAGCGGGCTGACCAGGTGTAGGGCAATGAGATTGTTCTATACCTGAAAGCGTTCCAGGTAGGGATACGTCTGCCCTTCTCGCCCGAAGTTTGCACCATACTTCATTACTTCCGTCTCGCTCCGGGCCAGCTAGCGCCGAACTCGTGGAGAACCCTCCTCGGGTTTCTGGTCCGATTGAAAATTGATCGGATCCTTTTCGACTTGAGTCTTCTCCTCTCCTTTCTTTGTTATAAAAATCACCCCGGTACCAGCAAGGACGAACCGAGTTGGGTGTACCTTTCTTTCAAAAAACATAAGGGTAGGACGGTCGGGTCTGGGGTAGTGGTTGTCCCTTCTTCCATCCATGAATGGAAAGAGAAGTTTGTCTTCGTCGGGCCTCTCGAGGGTGAGGATTGGCCTGTGCCCACCAAGTGGCATAGGGCCGATTTCCTTAGGGTCAAACAGTCGAGTACCCCAGAGGCGAGGGTGGTGTCGCAGTGGGAATCGATCCAACGGGCCGATGTCCTGCTTTTCGAGCAGGCTTTGAGCTGGGCGGGACTCATTCCCGCGCGCTTTAGGGGTAAATTAGGGTTTCGCCGATTAATTTAGACTTAGCATAATTCTAGCATAATTTTGTTGTTTTAGTTGTTGACCCCCCTTCTTTTTCTTATATATATTCCATAGAGCCGATGGATCGCTCGAAGATCATGGCTGCTATGGCCGCCAAGACGCAGGGGAGAAAGTGTGGTGGTGCTAGCTCGTTCCGACCTGCACCGAGCATGGTTCCCCGGAAAGCCCCTCCCGCCAGGTTCCCTATAGCCCCTCCCATCCCAGTAGAACGCCGTGGAGGAGGGCAGAAGCATGCCCGGGATCCGGTGCCCCGGGCCAGAACAGAGGTGCCGCCTTCTGCCGAGTCTTCGCTCAAAAGGTAGAAGAGACTGGTTTCCCGGCCACCCCCGGCCGGGATACAGGTGCAGGAGGATGACTTCTGCATCGAGGTGCCTTCGGGTCTTGTCACGCCCCGCTTCTCAATAGACGGAAATAGTGACGTGGCAAGCCCGCGGTATATTTATCCAGAGAAGGTCATTACCTAAATAAATATACTAAGCGTATTAAAACAATAATACACAATGCAAGAATAAATTGAGACTATAAATTTTTTCAACAAACATATTTATTTACATTCAACTTCCAATATTTAAAAATACAAGAGTTTATGCTGCAAAGTAAATACAATAAAGAAAATGCCTAAACAAGTGGCATACATAAACTGAAGAAAAAGAAGCTGAGCTAGCCCTGAGTAGCTATCTGGTCGTAGTCCTCATCTGTGGCTTCAACTTCCTCCGTCTCGACAGTATCTGATAAACATTCCAAGAGAAGAAAATGGGTGGAATGCCCGTCAGCGAACTAGAGCTCGGTAAGTCCCAAGAATAAGTAAGAGTAAAGAAAATGACAAGAGTAGTATATATATATATATATATATATATATGACGAATAAGAGTATATGATCATGGGTGAATATATACTATAGGTCCCTAGATGGTCATTATGTTAACGTTAAGTTTCAAGTGTGAATGTCAACGCAACCGTAGAAGTATTCACGAGCTCAAGAGTGGGGCACAGGAGTAAGAAAACATGGGCCCATTTCATGTGTCAGCATCGGGGCTCCGGACTGTGAATGAGTTACCCGACTGATATTCGAGTAAAATAAAAAAGAGGTTAATACGGGACTCCTGAAGCTCCGTTGGATTTACATAAGAAACTATCCCAAGCACCCCGTGTATAATATATTCTAGCTGGTTAATATGCTTATCTGATTTGATTGATTGATATTTCTTAAGCGAAATCCTGGATTGCAAAAGGTGTAAATTTTATTCGAGTGAGTCGAGTAATGTGCGAGTCATGACAATTGCAATCTGGATTCGAGTCAAGTTGGTTTGAATAGATTGGATTCGAGTTCATATTCGGGTTTAGATTAGAGTTCGAGTTTGTATTCGAGTTTGAGTTCAAGTTTAGATTTGAGTTTGGATTTGAGTTCATGTCTTTTCATGTGAATTGATGTAAATTGTTAAACTCTTATGTTCAGGAGAAATCGGCAACTGCTGCACATGGACGACATGATTTGTGTCTTTTTTCAAAATAATTGCCATTGATAATTCCGTTAAATTGTCTAATCTGAATAGGCAAACACTCACTTTCTCCGGCTCCCTGGGGCTCAAGAGAATTGATCCCGATTAAACCTATATTTATCTAAGATCCTTAAAATATTGTTTACATATCTCGAGGGGGTTTTATGAAAAATATTTTAATATTGTTTCAAAATAAACCTCGAGGGTGATTTATAACATTTAGGGTTTTCATGAGCATGTATTTTAATTATTGGGGTATTTTAATGATACAACCTAGCTTTTTGAAAGTTTGTGGTATTTTTATGAAAACTACTACTTTTGGAAACTTGGTGGTATTTTATTTACAATTTTTCATTTTTCATTTTAAAAATATAGTTTCTTAATTTGTTTTTATTGAAAATACGGATTTCATAATTTTTATAAAATTTTCCTAAAAATTAGTTTTTATTTGAAAAGGTCGCGTTTCTTAAAAAACCGTATTTTTATTCCTTTCGAGATCGAACACTCCGTGAGAAGTTCTGCATCTCGCTCTACTGTCCCAAGGATGTGCGATAATCTGCACCATCCATTAGCAGGTCCCCTGACAAGGGTTGTAGAGGTGCAATTGCCAAGGATTTCGAAATACCGATTTAAAGAAACCTGTTTTGAAACGGTGTGGTATTTTAATAAAAAGCTTATTTCTTTAACTTAGCCATAAATCTAGAATACCGTACTATGGAACCATGGTGTGCGTATGGAGTAGGTCGTTACCCCGTGAAGTTTTTCTAAAGGTATTTAAACTAATTATCGATGAGAGGGCGATACTAAAGTTCGTGGTATTTTACTGAAAAAATTTGTTATATGTTCGTTACATATGAAAATTTTGTTAAAAACTAAAAACTAATTGATGTGAATAAGGTTAGGATTATTGTAGCATGTTAGTTTGATCTCGTTTGCTTATCACATGGCTTGCAAAGGTTAAAAAGAATGCGATATCGGAGATAACTTCTCTTTTGTCGGTTTGTTTTAAAAAGTGGTTTGAGATAGAAAGAGAGAGGGATGAAGGGACTTACTGTTTTTATATGACTTAGAAGAGGTTGAAGAAACTCTCGGAGGTCGTGGTTTCGTCGGAGATGCTCCGGTCGTTGAGTTTGGCTCGCTACTCCACTTGAGGGGCTAAACTCCACTTAGCACTTAGAAGTTTTTAGAGATTTTTTGCTAGAATTTCAGAATGGTGAAAAGCTAAGTCATATGGTGGTATTTATAGTGAAGAATTAGGGTTTGGGAATTAAAATTTTGGATTAAAAAGCATTAAAAATATGTTAAATGGTGAAAGGAAGGGTCTTTGTTTGATTGCAGGGAAATCAAACAGTGCAGAGAAGTTAAGGAGAGCTGAAGGGACAAGTGTGCAAAGCACGGAGCCCATTGGAGCTCATCAGACCGTCGGCGCCGGCCCATAGGGCAATTTGGACGGTCGGATCTCGAGATTTTACCTCAAGATTCGTGCCACGTGGGTATTGTTCATACCAGAATATTGCATTTAATACCGCCCATTCTTACGCTCGTTTGTTTATAGGTAGGTGCTTTTAATCCGTGTTTGCTACATATTTACAGGCTACAGGTTCCTAATCCAAAATAACGCAATTGATACAAAATCTCCACTGTTACGCCAAAATACGGAACAACTGTTGACAGCAGATAAAAGCCGGGTTCCGATCATCCGTATCTGTCCAGTGCCGCGTACCAGTTCCAGAGACAAGACATATGACAGTGGTCATTCGTGTCTCGGACAACCACAGAGCACGAGGGGGGGCAGCTCAAGAATCAATGGGTGCGCGGAGCTCGAGGGAGAAAAGGTCAAAAGTATTATTTTTGATGCCATTTGGACCGTTGCAGATCTGAAGCAATTGTGGAAGCAATTTGCAATCCGGTACATGTAGAACAATAGAAGAATGCAACACAAGAAAACCCAGGAATTTTGACATCCCAACTCCCCAGAACGGCCGCGGATCCGCGGCCGAGTTAACTCGGTGGCTGATGAGTTTTTGGGGGCAGTTCTGTCACTTCATTTGGGCACAGATAATTACCCTAGGGTTTCAACTCTCCTCCTATAAATACCCCGTTTCTGAGCCATTGTAAAGGAGGAATTCTTATGCCCACTTTTTGTTAGGATTTAGTTTAGCTTCTTCTTCTTCTTCATTTTTTCCTCCATGAAAATGTAGTGAGAGCATTGAGTGGAAGATCAATGAAGATGAGGGTTATTTTTATCTTGTCTCTTTTATTTATTGTCTTGCAATTTTATTATCTTGTATTGTAATTTTATTATTTGTTATTAACTAGTTGTTGTTATTTCTTGCTTGTTCTCTTTTCCTTCCTTCTTTTATCCGTATTTTCAAGCGATGATACTTGACGGAGTTCCTTGCTAAGGTGAGGGCCCAAGAGTTAGCTTGCTTCACTTGTAAAACCGTATTTTCCTCTTTTCTTCCTTCTTGTTTTGTTTTGTTTTCTTTTATGATGTATGAATAATTTCCCTCTTGTTAAGACTAAGGAAGGTGGTATGAGGGACGGAGAAATCCCTTGTGCTTCTCTTCGCCAAACATCTTGAAACGAACCCCGACCAAACAACCGCAACCCCCTCGCTTAGGCGCGCTATACGTGACATATAGCCGCGACCTAAGTCGAGAAGTCCTTTAAGCGCACTACAACGTGACATGTAGTTGTGACTTAATTGGATACATGGTTGCGGGTGTTTGGCCGAGGGTTGGAAATAAGCATATTTAGCGGACGGACAAGGGGCACTAGGAATGGATTTAGCGTTGGAAAGCTTGCTTAAACTCGCAAATCCCATTCCTATGTCCTCCTAATCCCCGCTACTTTCGATTATCCCAACACCGTTTTAAGAATGGTAAAAGACAAGCACAAGACCAATCCTAACTCTACTAACCGACCTTAACCTTAACAAGCTTACTCGAACATAAATACGAACACTTAGGATAGACTTGAACATACATATACACATTCTTTATTAACTCGTCTAAAACACGAACGGACATACAACCATCTCCCTGTGGATCTACCCGTGCTCAACTGGCTAGCTGCATAGCGACACCGTCTTGATCGCGGTTATAACTTTAGAACTTTGAACATCCGACACGCCAAAAGCGTGCGATCAAATGGCGCCGTTGCCGGGGAGACGGTAACGTATTTTCTTTCTTGTTATTCGGGTTAATATTCTTTTTGTATATATATATATATATATATATATATATATAAAATAAAATCTTTTTGTTATTTTTGATAATTTTTGTGTGCAAGTGTGCAGGCTAATCTGGAGCAAGTACAGTAATTTACTCAAGAAACAGAGGTTTTTTTTAGGGTGTACAGAGAAGGGCACGTGTATTGACCTAAGGTTCAGGCGCCAGCTCATCAATTTGACCGCGGAACAGCGGTCAAAGCGGGGATACGGCGGCGGTTCCGCGGTCATATTGAGGCTTCTGAGCCCCAAATTTTTCTGCCCTTTCTCTCTCCTCTAGTCCCCTCTCTGAATTCCACTATACTGTATTTTCTGCAGGTATCTTTGCATAGAATTACACAGCCGCCAAATAAATTTTTGTTGTTTTAGATTTTGTTTGTTTACCGCTTTGCATATATTAATACGGACATTAAGGGGCTTGGACACCAATTAAGATTGGGTGCGGATTTCATCACCCTTCCTAAGACCCCACAAATCACTAATTGCATACGAATTATCTTGAGTTAATAAAAAATACTAGACCCAGCCCTAAGGACGTCGCGCTCAATAGGACAGAGGACTAGTTGTAGGCATCGGCAGTTTATCTTAATCTGACTTTGCGGTGTCTAGGCAAGTGTGTCTAAGGCAAGTGGTTACTTAATTAGGACCACTACTTTCGTAGTGGGGAGCTTCCCACTTACCTGGCACTTACCTGGCCGCAATTGGCGGTGAAGAGGCGGTTTGAGGTCTTATTTCTAGCCCTTTGGAACAGTTAGGAGCTGTCTAGCTGACCTAGGTGACCCTAGATCTAGGTGTGTTTGTGCATATTGTGATTGTGATTGTGCTTGTAAATTTTAGTCTCATAATTCCGTATTCTTTCAAACAAACAATTTCAAAAACTCCAAAAACAAACATTTTTTTTTATAAAAAAAATAAATAAAAAAAATCCACATTCTTTCCTTCTTCTTTTCTTCATATCATGGGTACTCCACCTAGAAAAACTCTTGCCGAACTTTGGTACCCACAACCTGACATAACTTCCTACGGTTCTTGCTTTGGTCGAATTTCGAACGACCCCTCCATGCCCAAAATTTCATTGAAAGATCGGATAGACGCGTCTAGGATAAACACTTGCCCTCCGCAATCCACTTTGTATCAACCTTTTCAACCTCCCCCACCCTCTTATGTTGATACTCTTTTTGCAAGTCGTCCTTTGTCCATCGCTGAACATATTGAACAATCCCGTAGCCGATCTTTCACTCCTTTCACCACTACAGATTCTTGGAATCAACAATTCCATTCACCTTCTTATCCAAATGTTGATCCTGCTCCTATCCATCCATTCAATTCCTACCAGTCCTACCCGACTTTTACACCTTCCCTAGACATTGCTTCTGAACTGCCATTTCAGAGTTTTTAGTATCCAAACACCTTTGAATCTTTTACTGAAACCCTTTCACAACCCATGTCTAGTCTGGAACAGTCATTGGAAGACTTTAGGGTAGCGTCGTACCAACAGATGATGGATTTGAATGCGTCCATGGCCGCCCTCATGCAACCTAGTGACCCGGTAGCTAGTTTTCAACTAGCTCCAAATTTTCCAATGTATGAAGAGGCCGTAGGACAGGTTGAGAATTTGAATGGAGAGAGTGAGCCGTACACCCTTCCAAATCAAACCTACCCATCTCAACTTGAATCCCACAACTCCGGTTTTTAGTGTCTATCTAGTGTTCTAAACGATTCATTGATTAAAGATAGAACAGATAATGAGTTGTGTGACTTTGTAGTGTTTGATTTGCCCGATTGTGAAGTGTCCCTTTCGAGTGAAACCACACCCAATCCTTTTGACCTCTACACCTCCACTCTAGAACCTGAATTGATTGATAGCTATGCTTTTGTTGAGGTGTCTGAGAATATTGATTTTCACTTGATTGAGGATATTGACGCCGGGAATATTTTGGATGATGAACCCATAGATTTGGCTGAGTTTCTCTCCCCAATTCATCATCCCGAGTCATTAACTGTTTTTCCCGAACTCCATATGCATCTGGATTTTGATGAAATTTGCATGGATGAAATAATTTTTGAGGAGACTTTTGAGGAAAGCTTTGAGGATGAACCAGTTGTAATTGATGAGTCGGATTTTCCAATTCATCCTATCCCTTTCATTGACTGTGTACACCCTCCTGAACCTTTAACCGATAACCTTCCTCAATCACCTATCTCCATCCTTTCCATCGTTCCGACCTTGCAAGAAACCGTATCATTTTCATTTCTTATGTCTGGTTTACCAAGTTCGGCGTACCCATGGCTTCTCACGAATCTTGAGGGATTTGACCCCATTTCTCGACGGGTTGATAGATTAGCACAATCGCTTTTTACACATCAGTCATCACAAATTGTGCTAATTTATTCGCTGCATTTCCACCCTCAAGTTCGTATTCCACTTCTTTCTCCCATCCGCCATTCTTCTCTTCCACCGAGACCGGATGCCACTTCTATCCACACATGGTCTCGTGTATTCTCCATTTCTTTCCTCTCCGTATTCTTTCACCAACCACACCATTATAACGATAAGATCTTTGAATGGTTGGTGTTAACTTTTGGCCTGTGTAAGGCCCTGTATAGCTTGATACTGTTCTCTTTCCCCCTAACTCTGGATTTCAACACTTAACAGTGGAAACACTGTTTCACTTAAGTTTGGGGGGGAACCTTTTTGTGTATATATTTTTGTTTTGCTTTTTGTTTTGTATATAATTTGTTTTTAGGGAGCGCCGACAATTTTGACCCTCTTGATGTAGCCTGACAGTGAGGGCACTGTCATGTTTAAGTTTGGGGGTGTGCTCGGTAAGCTTTTTTCCTTCGCATTCATTTGTATATCTTGCATTTGCATACCTTATTAAAAAACCCATAAAAATCGAAATTTTTTCCAAAAATATAAAAACTTTGTCATCAAGTTAGCTAATAGGGTAACTTAGATTTTTATTCTTAAAGCTTAGTTGATATGTTAGAAATAACTAAATTCTAGGCTTAGGAATTGAAAATCCTAAAAATAACCCTCATTCTGTTTAACTTTGGTAAGTATACGTCCTTACAGTTTTTTTATAGAAGTAGGTATTCTTGAGTTCAGTTCTTGAGTTAACTCAAGATGAGGGGAAAGTATTGAAGCTTTACTGAAGGATAAGTCTGAAAAATAGTTTCTTTTCTTGAGTTCAAATTTAGAAAGTATATACCCTACAAACTGCACTTACACGCACATTGAAACTTGGGATAGTAGAGGATACCTAGAAATACTCTTGCCTGAAAACCTAGTATGAAAGAAAAAACGGTATTTAAAGCTAAACACCAAAAGAGCATCATTGAAAAATATATCCGGTCTTGAAAAAGAAAAAAAAAGAAAAAGAAAATGAAAAATAGAATAAAGTCAAGACCTAGAAACTGCTATTTACGTTTTAAGTTCACACATTCAGTAATCGGCCGTTAGTGCCTCAAGAAGAATTAATAGTCGCATGAAAGGTGTGTGAGCAAATCCGTCCATCCTTAATGAAAAGAATTAGTATTAGGTATTAGGGCAAGGGTATTATAGCTTGAATTGAATTCTTGAGTGTAGGGGTGCAAATATACACACACGTAGGGGTATACAATCGATGTTTGGATAAAAGATAGAAATAAAAGATAAGACTTATATTTTTTGTAAAGTTGATAAAAATCCCTGATTTAAGACCGCACTTTAGAAGGAAAACTCAGGAGATACCAACTGTTGGGGTAAAAATTTACACCCCGGTTGACCAAGTCAAAATCCAAGTCAACCCCAAGTCAAGTGGGCCCAAGCCCAGACCCAGTGGGCCCATGCCCGAGTCGAGCCCGAACATGAAGCGGCCGGCCTCCTCCACGCCAAGATAAAATTTTTGTAATAAATAATCTTGTTGCATTTTCTTTTATTTTATGGATAAATGTAAGAAAATGGGCATAAAGCCAAATTCTTGTAAAGCCCATGGCTTATGTGCAAAAAGAAATGGCACATGAGCCATGAAACAGGCAAAATGCCATTTTGTGAAGCCCAAGGGGCTATGTGTAAAATGTATGGCCTATAAAGGCAAAGATAATGAAAATATCTAAATAACTTTTTCTCTCTCCAAAAAAGTTTCAGAGCTGAGCTCTTTCCTCCTTCTTCAAGGTTCTAAAACCTTCTTCTTTCTTTTGAATTAAATCAAGAGTTTTACTCTTCCTTTTTCAAAACTAAATAGTTTTCCACCACAAAACCCACAAAGGGGAACTTGGATCTGTCATCAGATCTTAAAAAGGAGAGATTTTGAGATTTCACATCTCTTGATCTTCAAGATCCAGCAAGCGACAGGAGGAAGAAGAAGAACCACTTCCATTAAACCCAAAACACATTCAGGAGCCCGACTTCTCTCTGATTTCTCCTTTGAGAAATCCTTTTTTTCAGGCTAAAAGCCTCTTGTGCCTCTCCGGCGCGTTGCGCAAGTACGCAAGGCGCCCGCGTGCCGACACGTGGCGCGCGCGCTTGCGCACCTGCGCAAGTGCGCAAGGCGCCCGCGTGCCGACACGTGGCGCGCGCGCTTGCGCACCTGCGCGCTTGCGCAAATGCGCAAGGCGCCCGCGTGCCGACACGTGGCGCGCGCGCTTGCGCACCTGCGCAAGTGCGTAAGGCGCCCGCGTGCCGACACGTGGCGCGCGCGCTTGCGCACCTGCGCACAGCACCTAAGCGCACAGCGTCCAAGGTGCTGCCCCACGCATCCCTTGGATGCCTTTTCCCCCTCTTTTTATGTATATACATATACATATACATATGTATACAAATTCACACATATACATACTCCGCCATATTCTCCCCCTCCAAAAAATTTTCGGGCCGGGGCGCTGCCCCGAACCCCGCAAGAGGGCTGCTAGCCCCCTTGACCCCCAGCCCGCTATCCGGGTAGCGGGACCCCCGTAAAAACTCTGCGTGGCTCCCGATATATCCAAAACCCCCTTTCAAAACAAAACACACGTACACTGCACATTGAGTTCGCATGACCAATTTAACCCGTTAATCGGAGGTTCCCTCGCCCCAAAGGCGGGGGGGGGGGTAATTAACGGCAGCTTAGTCCGCGGCTGCCGGAGATTCGGATCCCCACAATCATTAAACCCCGGCCTACCCTAGGCAGGGGGAATCTGTAGTACGCCTGACAAGCGCTCGCGTATTCCCATCTCACTGGGGTGACGAAAAACACCCTACACCAACATCTTTCTAAACTTTTTTGGAACGTATAGGATCTAAGGTTAAATAGATAGGAGGTGTGAAACATAAGGGTTGTATATTTCTAACTTAGGATAATAGAGTTTCTAACGTAGATACTAAACTATAGGAGTAGAATCAATGTTAACTTATGACACTAGTTTGACGGGATTTTGTGGGCAGTATCCGCTGAAAACCCTCAGGAGACAACACTCCTCCTACTAAGGACACCTAGAGGTTTAACGGCTTGTTGCACGGGCTCAGTGCAATCGCGTTCCCTGCGAAAGTGAGGTTAGGACTTTTTGTGAATAAATTGGTTTTGCTCGGGGTATTTGTTCATACCAGAATATTGCATTTAATACCGCCCATTCTTACGCTCGTTTGTTTATAGGTAGGTGCTTTTAATCCATGTTTGCTACATATTTACATGCTACAGGTTCTTAGTCCAAAATAACGCAATTAATACAAAATCTCCACTGTTACGCCAAAATACAGAACATCTGTTGATAGCAGATAAAAGCCGGGTTCCGGTCATCCGTATCCGTCCAGTGCCGCGTACCAGTTCCAGAGACAAGACATATGATAGTGGTCATTCGTGTCTCGGACAAGCACAGAGCACGGGGGGGGGGGGCAGCACAAGAATCAATGGGTGCGCGGAGCTCGAGGGAGAAAAGGTCAAAAGTATCATTTTTGATGCCATTTTGGACCGTTGCAGATCTGAAGCAATTGTGGAAGCAATTTGCAATCTGGTACATGTAGAACAATAGAAGAATGCAACACAAGAAAACCCAGGAATTTTGACATCCCAACTCCCCAGAACGGCCGCGGATCCGCGGCCAACATAGCGACTCGGCCGCGGATCCGCGGCCGAGTTAACTCGGTGGCTGATGAGTTTTTGGGGGCAGTTCTGTCACTTCATTTGCGCACAGATAATTACCCTAGGGTTTCAACTCTCCTCCTATAAATACCCCGGTTCTGAGCCATTGTAAAGGAGGAATTCTTATGCCCACTTTTTGTTAGGATTTAGTTTAGTTTCTTCTTCTTCTTCATTCTTTTCTCCATGAAAATGTAGTGAGAGCATTGAGTGGAAGATCAATGAAGATGAGGGTTATTTTTATCTTGTCTCTTTTATTTATTGTCTTGTAATTTTATTATCTTGTATTGTAATTTTATTATTTGCTGTTAACTAGTTGTTGTTATTTCTTGCTTGTTCTCTTTTCCTTCCTTCTTTTATCCGTATTTTCAAGCGATGATACTTGACGGAGTTCCTTGCTAAGGTGAGGACCCAAGAGTTAGCTTGCTTCACTTGTAAAATCGTATTTTCCTCTTTTCTTCCTTCTTGTTTTGTTTTCTTTTCTTTTATGATGTGTGAATAATTTCCCTCTTGTTAAGGCTAAGGAAGGTGGTATGAGGGACGGAGAAATCCCTTGTGCTTCTCTTCGCCAAACATCTTGAAACGAACCCCGACCAAACAACCGCAACCCCCTCGCTTAGGTGCGCTATACGTGACATATAGCCGCGACGTAAGTCGAGAAGTCCTTTAAGCGCACTACAACGTGACATGTAGTTGTGACTTAATTGGATACATGGTTGCGGGTGTTTGGCCGATGGTTGGAAATAAGCGTATTTAGCGGACGGACAAGGGGCACTAGGAATGGATTTAGCGTTGGAAAGTTTGCTTAAACTCGCAAATCCTATTCCTATGTCCTCCTAGTCCCCGCTACTTTCGATTATCCCAACACCGTTTTAAGAATGGCAAAAGACAAGCACAAGACTAATCCTAACTCTACTAACCGACCTTAATCTTAACAAGCTTACTCGAACATAAATACGAACACTTAGGATAGACTTGAACATACATATACACATTCTTTATTAACTCGTCTAAAACACGAACGGACATACAACCATCTCCCTGTGGATCGACCCGTGCTCAACCGGCTAGCTGCATAGCGACACCGTCCTGATCGCGGTTATAAGTTTAGAACTTTGAACATCCGACACGCCAAAAGCGTGCGATCAGGTATTTATGTGTTTACTCCATTTTGCGCATGTTTGATTTTTCTGAAAATTTTCATTTTCCCGTATATTGCACGTGCAACTCTTGGGCTTCCAAAAATTAAAAAGAAAAATCAGAAAAAATAATTATGTCTGATGGGAATCGAATACACAGGTTACGTCACAGCAGTGTAGAGGCTTTACCAATGAGCTACAAGTTGATTCTTGCTTTTATTAAACAAATCTAACTTATAACTCTTACACATGCTATAATACTCTTTTCTGTACAATAACATGAATTTTCTGTACAGTGATTTCAGAGTTGTTACAGGGCTCTCTATGGCCAACAGTTTACTAGCGGACATGGAGAAAGTGGCGGGGGTCAAGATTCCCTGTGGCACCCTGAAGGCCCAGATGGAAGCGATAGCTCAGGAGGCCGTTCATGTCGGTAATTTTTCCAAAATTTCTCCAAGTGTTTTTTTCTCTGTTATAGTCCTAAAATGGTGGAGGTCGAGGAGGTGGCCCGGGCAATGAAGGAGGCCGGTGAATCTTCCTCGCGTGAGGAAGAGCTCCTTGTCCTGCTGAAACAGGCGGAGGATAAGGCGGCCTCCCTAGACTCGAGGTTGGTCACGGAGGGCCTGACGGTCTCCAAGTTGAAGGAGTCTCATCGACTCCGGACCGAATCCAACCAGGCTATTCAGGCCAAGATGGAGGAGGTCAACGGGCTCTATGACGCCATGAACAGGCAAAGGGACTCGTTCAAAAAGGATGCATGGACACCCACGAGGCGGTGAAGCATACCGAGGGCGGGGCAGAGAAAGCTGTGGAGGAGTACAAGACTTTCGACCAATTTTACGTCGACCTTGCAGACTTCGCGGCCGTCGGGTGGCAATACCCTCGACGCCGTCAAGAAAGCTATGCCTGGGTTCGATGACCAGGAGCTTCGTGCAAGGTATCCCCTTACCGAGGAAGTGTCCCATGTAAGTCCACGTTTCCCACCCCGGTGCTTGCGGGGAAGCGGAAAACGGAATAAAAATCGGATTTTTATCGAACTAGGCAACATGGACTAACTAAAGGAGGATCTTTGCTAAACAAAAACTAACTAAAAACTAACTAGATTTAGCTACATGGAAGAAAGGTTATATCTTGGGCTTTATATCCTTCTCTCCTTGCTCCTTGGAGTGGAAGAAAGAGATCACCTTGTCGCCTTCTCTAGTCGAAGAAGGATCCACCCGAGAGCCTCAACCTTTGGCTTCAACTTCAAGCTAGAAGTAACTAAGGTGCTAGAAGTGCTAATCCTAGAACCTTAGATGAGAGTAGAGATTACTTTGGAGAGGTTTATCTCAAGCTCAAATGTTTCTCAACACATGAGAGGGGAGAGCTTGAGAGAGAGGAACAGGAGGAGAGAGAATCTATATGAAAGAATGAGGAGAGAAATGAACCATTCTCTCATATATGGGTGAATTATGAAATTAGATAATTAGCTAGATAATTGTCATGGTTAATCAAGACTTGACCATTATCATTTCATATTTAATGCAAATTGCAAGGATCAAAGAGCATCTTTTATATGGAATGATGATGGTCAAAGTGTCAACCTAGGTCAACAAGTCAAGTATGGTCAAAAGGTCAACAATCCTAACCATGCACAATTATATTTAACTAATATCAATTATTCATAATACACACATAAGCATTAGGGTTAAGAAAATGACAATGGTCATTAACCCTAATCAAAGTCCTCTGCCTCTGTCTCAGTCAACTGTGCATACGCACCCGTATTCGTGATCCGAGGAACACGAATACAATGAGATAAAACCAATCCCAAATCATATACTAGGATCTGGCTTAAACCAAAGCCCGCTAGTATAAACTGTCCAGACAGCAAACGTGCATAAGTGCGCGGATGTGAACGAACCCTGTCGCAAAACCATGTGACCTCTACTCATTTTGCCTAAAGGCGAATAACTCTCTATGTGGGACTCTAAAGACTCGACACTACGCTGGCAGTGGGTTTAACCACAGACCGCAAGCGGCACTAGCTGTACGTAACGGTTCTCAGGTAGATGCTGATAAGAAGACTGACGAGGTAACCCCATCTGAACTCCTACTGAGCCTGAATGTGACAGTCTCCGTACTGTCCGGTCTGTTCGTCTGATACATCGCATGGCGGGCCTAGGGGGCGGTGAACGTCAGTCCCCTAATAGCGGTACAAGTCGTGTCGGAGTGTAGCCCAGAACACTCTGAGATAACACTGGAAGCCTACCGGTATATCTCGCTTGCCCTGGCCAGGGACTACTTGTGTAATGGCTCTCCTGAACACAGCGCGATGTCAACCCCCAATACCGGAGAGACGAATCCTGTCTAACCGTCACTGCCTCCAAGCGCTTCGGGACTGCACCCAAAAACTACCTGTTTGCACGACTCCTTTGAGCCGTGGTAGGGTAGTAATCAAAGTGCAGTGGGAACACACTCGAGGCGAAATGACAGTGTCAAGTCAGCGGATTAAGCTGTACTCATGTCACCTGGGAACTGATAACTGACGATAGGTATAATACCAACCAACAGTTCCCGACGAGTCCTGTCCAGTGTACTCGTAACCTAACGAGCACCCGCATACTATCTCAAGTACGACGTACTGACGGCTGTGGGACGGACCGTCTCCCATGCTGGGATGAGAAGCGCATACGCTAGTCTACTCCGGAGTATCGATGCCCTGTCTCGATAGTCCAACGACTAGGGACCTGTATAAGTATGTGCTTATGGATTACCCAGCCCCCACGAGTGTGAGCGCCATCACAACGCTGGTAATCAAGCAAAGATCCTAAGGGCTCTACTAATATGTATATAAGCGATATGCTAAAAGAAACACATGCACATATTAAAGCAGAGACAAACCAAGTAGCATACTACCATTTCGAGCAAGATTGTATATACAACCGTGAATATCCCAAGCTTCCATCAAGTAATATACATACTAGTATGATACAGTAATGGCCTCTAGGGCATATACACTAACAATCTCCCACTTGCACTAAGGCCATGTACTGGCGTATCGAAGACCTATCATCTCGATCAGCCGCTCGAACTGAGTCTGGGGTAAGGCCTTCGTGAATGGATCTGCAGTGTTATCTTCTGAAGCAACCCTCCGAATCTCGATCTCCTGGCGATCCACGATCTCCCTGATCAGGTGATACCACCTCAAGATGTGTCTGGATTTCTGATGGGACCTGGGTTCCTTCGCTAAAGCTATAGCCCCGTTGTTGTCGCAATACAGAGGTATTGGATCAACAATGGACGGAACCACCTGAAGTTCTTTCAAGAACTTCCTCATCCAGACGACTTCTTTTGCGGCATCAGATGCAGCGATGTATTCCGCTTCCATAGTCGAGTCAGCAACGGTTTCCTGTTTGGAGCTCTTCCAACACACCGCCCCTCCATTGAGGGTAAAGAAAAAACCCGACATGAACTTGGAATCATCCTTGTCACTCTAGAAGCTGGAGTCAGCAAAGGCCTCAATCTGGAGGTCTTTTCCGCCATACACCAAGAACATCTCCTTAGTCCTTCTCAGGTACTTAAGAATGTTCTTTACCGCTATCCAATGTTTCTCCCCAGGGTTTGACTGATACCTGCTTACCACACTCAGTGCATAAGCCACATCTGGTCTGGTACACAACATCGCATACAGTATAGAGCCTACCGCAGAAGCGTAGGGTATAATAGACATGCGATCCCTCTCCAAATCAGTCTTGGGAGACATCTCTTTGGAGAGGGTGATCCCGTGACAAGCCAGTAGATTACCGCGCTTGGAATCTTCCATACTGAATCTTTTCAGTATGGTGTCGATGTACCTGGACTGTGAGAGTCCTAAAATCCTCTTGGATCTGTCACGGTAGATCCGGATCCCTAGAATGTATGAGGCATCACCCAGGTCTTTCATGGAGAACCTGTGTGACAAGAACCCCTTAACAGATTGTAGCATAGGAATGTCATTTTCTATTAAGAGAATGTCATCCACGTATAAAACGAGGAATACTACAGTTCTCGCTACAAATCTACAATAGATGCATGGTTCATCTGGATTTTTGATAAAGCCAAATTCCTTGACCGTCTCATCAAAACAGATGTTCCAACTTCGCGATGCCTGCTTTAGTCCATAAATGGACTTAAGCAACTTGCACACCTTTCCGCTGCTCCCACTCTGAATGAAACCCTCTGGCTGGTCCATATAGACACACTCCTCTAAATGTCCATTTAGAAAAGCGGTATTTACGTCCATCTGCCAAATCTCATAATCGTGGAAGGCAGCAATGGCAAGAAGGATCCGAATGGATTTCAGCATAGCTACTGGAGAAAAGGTTTCGTCATAGTCCAAACCAGGTTGCTGACGAAAACCCTTCGCAACCAGTCTAGTTTTATAGGTCTCAACCTGTCCATCTATACCAATCTTCCTTTTGAAGATCCACTTGCATCCTACGGGTTTTACCCCATCTGGAGCAATGTCCAACGTCCATACTTTGTTGGTGTACATGGACTCTATTTCGGCCCGCATTGCATCCAGCCATTTTACCGAGTCGACACTCTGAATGGCTTGCTGGAAGCTAGTAGGCTCATCACAATCTATGATGCAATCCTCTCTATCCCCGTCTATGAGAAAACCGTAGTATCTCTCGGGCGGATGAGACTGCCTACCACTCCTGCGGAGCGGCGTGGGAATGCCCAGATCTTTTGAACCCTCTGGTTCTACTAAGCTTTCAGTAATAGCTCATGGTTCTGGAATTTCTTCCAGTTCTATTGCTCTCCCACTTATTTCTTTTTCTAAGAACTGGTGTTCTAGAAAGTGGGCATGGCGAGAAACAAAAACCTTTTGTTCCTCTTCGCAATAGAAGAAATATCCCTTGGAGTTCTTTGGATATCCCACAAACTTGCACTGTACTGAGCGTGCCTCTAGCTTGTCCGCATGCCGCTTTTTTACAAAAGCTGGACATCCCCATGTCTTAATGTGATTAAGATAGGGTCTCTTCCCACACCACATCTGATATGGTGTAGTAGGCACAGTCTTAGTTGGAACTCGGTTCAAAAGGTATGCAGCTGATTCTAGCGCATATCCCCAGAACGATCGCGGCAACTCAGCGTTACTCATCATAGACCGTACAATATCCAATAGGGTTCGGTTCCGTCTCTCCGATACACCGTTATGTTGCGGAATGTATGGAGGAGTAAGCTGAGAGAGAATTCCATTCTCTTTTAAGTAACCCAGGAACTCGGCACTTAAGTATTCACCACCTCGATCAGATCTCAGTGCCTTGATACTTTTTCCTGTTTGTTTTTCTACTTCATTCTTGTATTCCTGGAATTTTTCAAAAGCCTCGGATTTATGTTTCATTAAGAAGACATATCCGTACCTTGAAAAGTCATCCGTAAAAGTAATGAAGTAAGAATAACCGCTTCGTGCATGCGTAGACATTGGACCGCACATGTCGCTGTGTATGAGTCCCAAGAGCTCGCTCGCTCTTACTCCGTGTCCAGTGAACGGAGTCTTTGTCATCTTTCCTTTGAGACAGGATTGACAAGTTGCATACGATTGATATTCGAACGGATCCAAATATCCTCCTGTATGTAACTTAGTCAACCTTCTCTCATTGATGTGACCCAGTCTACAATGCCATAAGAAAGTTTTATTGATTTTTGGAGACTTTCTTTTGTGTGTATTCTGGACATTGAAAATCCGTGGTTGGTTTAAAATGTATATACCGTTGTTTAATGTACCTGACCCAATCAAAACTTGATTAAGGTGAATGTTCACTACATTACTTACAAATGCAAATTCATAACCTTCTTTAGATAATAAAGATACAGAAATGATATTACATGTTGCATTTGGTACAAAATAACAACTATGCAAAACCAAAAAGTGTCCATCTGACAATCCCAGGTGATAGTCCCCCACGGCCTCAGCATCCATGCTAGCTCCGTTTGCAACTCTGAGGGTCATATCACCTGCCTTCAAAACTCTACGCTTTCTCAACGCTTGCAAAGAATTACAGATATGAGATCCTGATCCGGTATCCAATACCCAGGAAGTAGAGTTTATTGATAGACAGTTTTCAATAACATACACACCTGAAGCTGAAGCCGCAACTCGCTTCAGATCCTGGGTTCTGGCCTTCCAAGCCTTGCAATCCTGTTTCCAGTGTACACTTTTGTGACAGTAGAAGCATTCTTCCTTCCCCACAAGCTTTCCCGCTACCTTTGTTGCCTTTTCCTTTCCCTTCGTATCCACTTTACTGACACCGACCCTTGGTTTGGCGGGGGCTTTCTTCTTCTTTCCTTTGGCTTTCGCCCTGGACCTAGAAGAGGAAGATCCTCCTACAAACAAAGTGGATGTCTCCCTACCTTTCTGCAGGGTGCCCTCAGCACTCCTCAACATGTTCAGAAGTTCGGAAAGTTCAACCTCCTTTCCTTGCATGTTGAAGTTAAGGATAAACTGGGCGTAAGTGGAAGGAAGGGACTGGAGAATCAAATCAGTGTAGAGTTCATTCTCCAACGTGGTCCCAAGGTCCGCGAGCTCCTCTATGCAACCAATCATCTTAAGCACGTGTTCCGCTACCGATGATCCGACGGCCAATCTTGCCAAAAATAGCTTCTTCGACACTTCGTATCTGGCGATACGAGACTGCTCTCCATACAGTTCTTTTGTATGAAGAAATATGGACTCTAGGTTCATATTCTCGTGCCTCCTCTGATGTTCGTTGTCCATCGAGGCAAGTACGAGGCATTTGGCCTTCGCGCAATCGATCTCCCATGTCTTACGGATTTCTTTATCCGCGACGCTGGAGGTAGGACCTGGGACAGGGGGAGCTTTGTTGGTAAGGACATACCCCAACTTGTCGTAAGTGATGGCCATCTTGACATTCCTGAGCCAATCTTTGTAGTTTGGCCCTGTCAGTATATTTTTATCTAGTAATAACTTAAGTCCGGTCATGTTGAATGGTCGCTACAATTAGGAGAGAGAAAAGAAACACTTTAGCATGATACTCTTGCAAGTTTAGAGTGGTTTTTAGTTTGTCTAAACAGGATGGCTCCCACTGCCTCTCGAATCCCTTCTCAAACCATAAAGAAAGAATTAGTCGGGATCAATCTCACCGCACAATACTTGCTTAACCGTTCAGCCAGGCCAGTATCGGTACTTCGAGGGAGGTTTTCCAACGCATTCGCGAAGTTCCTTAATTAAGTAACCTCTTTTCCCTGTGGGCGTAGCCCCGCTAACACCTTTCTAGACACCTACTAGGTTTATAGCATTGATCGTTAAGTGAGAACTTTCCCGAGGAGTAGCATATACTCACAGTAGGATCGGGATACAAATATCATCGCGTGATAAAACCGAAGGAATCCTACCAGAATCATCACACTCCAAATGGTATGCAGCTCTAGCAAGTTTCAGTACTTATGAAACTCCCGATGTGGATTTTTGCCCCATGCTCTTATGACCTTGACTTTGGCCAAAATATCATAAGTCACATGTCAAGTTCTACCCGTCATTCTCCTAGTTAATTTGGACCCACCCGTACCTACCATTGACTTTGGCCAAAATGGCAGCACGACTGTCCCAAACCAACGCATCTATCTATGCTGCACATGAATACCCAATAGGTACCAATCACTATGCCTTGACTTTGGCCAAAATACATAGCTTGAATACTATTTGACCATTCATGTGGAATGACGGAGGGCTACGAATGGTTTTGGCGAAACCGTGAACGTAGTGAACTTGATATAATCGATGGAACGAGATAGCTTTTAAAAGGAGTGGTTCAAGCTCCGCATTTAAAAGTTTAGTTTTGAAAAGAACCGAGTGGTTTTCAAAGTGTTCCAATCGACTTTTACTTGGTTTATTTTCTTGCATTAATTCTTTTAATGCGTCCCATCATTTAATCCTCCCATTGCAGAAAACAACCAAAATATGACGTACGCTTATGCTATTCGCATTCGCCACGGGGCCCCGTCATCACCCGTTAGGTTACTTAACTAACGACAGAGCGGAGGATGGGCTAGCGCGGCTGTAAAACATAAGCAATGCCTAAATAGTTATCGTATATAGATATATAGCAATGATAGACATTACAGATCACAGATGAATACATTGGATATACTAGGAATCCGCAATCCGTTCGAGCCTGCAATGAAAAGCGGATTATACGGTCGCGGTGAATAGCCAATACCCCATCCAAGACCCCTACGGATGCGGCAAACTACCCGCCAAGTATCCGAAGCGAAGCAACCTCCCTCAACACCGTGAGTAGGCCACTCGGCACTTCGAGATACCCGGTAGTTTGTGCACCCCCTCCATGGGTTTATCCTAGGAGAAAAAACAGTAAAAAGAATTATACAATGACGGCTACAACCCCGACCCGGTTGTGCGGCCATACAAATAATATTATATCAATTTACATGTTACATGAATTGAAAGAAAAGAAAACTCTCGTCTCACAATACCCCCCGGCTATTCACCCGTGACAATCCAACGCATTCATATACACATACCATCAACAAACACAGATCAACGATATGTATAACCCCTACTAATTGACGTATAGCGATTAGCAGACGTTCAATACATATAAACATCACAGATATAACCTAATAGTCAAAGTATAGTGAAGTTCGATCAAAAAAATACGGATTTATAGCCACCCAAATACAAATTTCTATTCTGGAAAACCTGGGCAGAAATAAAATATCTTAAAAATCCCAAAACCATATCAGAAGAACACTGCACCAAACTCGGTCCAGAACCGAGTCAACTCGGCCGCGGATCCGCGGCAATAGCATGCTATTGCCGCGGAACCGCGGCGCTTTGAACGGTTCACTGGATCATTTTTGGTGAGTTTCTTAACAAAACCCTGAGATGATTTTTGAAGTATGATTTATTATTTTTAGAGCAGGAAAAAAAACAATAGAAACTTAGGGTTTTGATGTTTTAGTTTTGCGATTTTTCCGATCGAACTTCCATACACTTTACTAACTAGCTAGTTTATGTTTAGTTAGTCTCTGATACCACTATAAGTCCACGTTGCCCACCCCGGTGCTTGCGGAGAGGCGGAAAACGGAATAAAAATCAGATTTTTATCGAACTAGGCAACATGGACTAACTAAAGGAGGATCTTTGCTAAACAAAAACTAACTAAAAGCTAACTAGATTAGAAGAAAGGTTATACCTTGGGCTTTATGTCCTTCTCTCCTTGCTCCTTGGAGTGGAAGAAAGAGATCACCTTGTCGCCTTCTCTAGTCGAAGAAGGATCCACCCGAGAGCCTCAACCTTTGGCTTCAACTTCAAGCTAGAAGTAACTAAGGTGCTAGAAGTGCTAATCCTAGAATCTTAGATGAGAGTAGAGATTACTTTTGAGAGGTTTATCTCAAGCTCAAGTGTTTCTCAACACATGAGAGGGGAGAGCTTGAGAGAGAGGAACAGGAGGAGAGAGAATCTATATGAAAGAATGAGGAGAGAAATGAACCATTCTCTCATATATGGGTGAATTATGAAATTAGATAATTAGCAAGATAATTGTCATGGTTAATCAAGACTTGACCATTATCATTTCATATTTAATGCAAATTGCAAGGATCAAAGAGCATCTTTTATATGGAATGATGATGGTCAAAGTGTCAACCTAGGTCAACAAGTCAAGTATGGTCAAAAGGTCAACAACCCTAACCATGCACAATTATATTTAACTAATATCAATTATTCATAATACACTCATAAGCATTAGGGTTAAGAAAATGACAATGGTCATTAACCCTAATCAAAGTCCTCTGCCTCTGTCTCAGTCAACTGTGCATACGCACCCGTATTCGTGATCCGAGGAACACGAATACAATGAGATAAAACCAATCCCAAATCATATACTAGGATCTGGCTTAAACCAAAGCCCGCTAGTATAAACTGTCCGGACAGCAAATGTGCACAAGTGCGCGGATGTGAACGAACCCTATCGCAAAACCATGTGACCTCTACTCATTTTGCCTAAAGGCGAATAACTCTCTGTGTGGGACTCTAAAGACTCGACACTACGCTGGCAGTGGGTTTAACCACAGACCGCAAGCGGCACTAGCTGTACGTAACGGTTCCCAGGTAGATGCCGATAAGAAGACTGACGAGGTAACCCCATCTGAACTCCTACTGAGCCTGAATGTGACAGTCTCCGTACAGTCCGGTCTGTTCGTCTGATACATCGCATGGCGGGCCTAGGGGGCGGTGAACGTCAGTCCCCTAATAGCGGTACAAGTCGTGTCGGAGTGTAGCTCAGAACACCCTGAGATAACACTGGAAGCCTACCAGTATATCTAGCTTGCTCTGGCCAGGGACTACTTATGTAATGGCTCTCCTGGACACAGCGCGATGTCAACCCCCAATACCGGGAGAGACGAATCCTGTCTAACCGTCACTGCCTCCAAGTGCTTCGGGACTGCACCCAAAAACTACCTGTTTGCACGACTCCTTTGAGCCGTGGTAGGGTAGTAATCAAAGTGCAGTGGGAACACACTCGAGGCGAAGTGACAGTGTCAAGTCAGCGGACTAAGCTGTACTCATGTCACCTAGGAACTGATAACTGACGATAGGTATAATACCAACCAACAGTTCCCGACGAGTCCTGTCCAGTGTACTCGTAACCTAATGAGCACCCGCATACTATCTTAAGTACGACGTACTGACGGCTGTGGGATAGACCGTCTCCCACGCTGGGATGAGAAGCGCATACGCTAGTCTACTCTGGAGTATCGATGCCCTGTCTCGATAGTCCAACGACTAGGGTCCTGTATAAGGATGTGCTTATGGATTACCCAGCCCCCACGAGTGTGAGCGCCATCACAACACTGGTAATCAAGCAAAGATCCTAAGGGCTCTACTAATATGTATATTAGCAATATGCTAAAAGAAACACATGCACATATTAAAGCAGAGACAAACCAAGTAGCATACTACCATTTCGAGCAAGATTGTATATACAACTGTGAATATCCCAAGCTTCTATCAAGTAATATATATACTAGTATGATACAGTAATGGCCTCTAGGGCATATACACTAACATCCCAGAGAGGCAGCGCCGAGCCAGCAGGAGGATGCACCGAGCCAGAGGCCGCAACCAAAGCTCCTGGCAGAAACGCCGAACAGGAGGAAGTGGCGGCTGAGAAGGCAGCTTGAGCAACCCCCCTTTTGTAATTAAATTTTTGTAAGCCTCCGGGTATCTTGTAAGGCTGGAGAGTCCATAATACCTTGTACATAATTTGAAATATCAATAAAGTATTTTTAGCTCGCCTATGCAATATTTTTATTTTTGCAAGTGTAGATAGGCCGGTGTTCCGCGAACGCCGAGTATATATAGGGTCGAGTGACGAGCGAGCACAACATTTGAACGAACAAATGCCAAGTATAAGTAGATCAGCATCCCTCCTCATCCCGAGTCGAGGTGACGAGCGAGTGCGGCATACCAACGAATGCCAAGTATAAGTAGATCGGTGCCCCTCCTCACCCCGGAGTCGAGGTGACGAGCGAGCATGATATACGCATGACGAACGCCAAGTATAAGTAGATCGGCGTCCCTCTTCACCCCGGAGTCAAGGTAACGAGTGAGCACGACATACGCACGAACGAACGCCAAGTTTAAGTTGATCGGCGTCCCTGGATTCGGTCTTAGATGAGCCGAGTAGGAAACTACTCGGCCGCCTCGTGATGAGGGCTTTAGATCCGCAACATAGTAGAGCAGGAAGCTGCCCCCCGCGGATGAGCCGAGTAGGAAACTATTCGTCCGCCTCGTGATGAAGGCTTTGGATCCGCAGCGTAGCCGGGCGGGAAGCTGCCCCCCGCGGATGAGCTGAGTAGGAAACTACTCAGCCCTCTCATGATGAGGGCTTTGGATCCGCAGTGTAGCCAGGTAGGAAACCGTCCCCCATGGATGAGTCGAGCAGGAAACTACTCGACC
The DNA here is from genome assembly GCA_030015575.1 of Agapanthus africanus. Taxonomy (NCBI): domain Eukaryota; kingdom Viridiplantae; phylum Streptophyta; class Magnoliopsida; order Asparagales; family Amaryllidaceae; genus Agapanthus; species Agapanthus africanus. The sequence goes on from CM057338.1 coordinate 504,054,390, forward strand.
GCCTCATGATGAGGGCTTCGGATCCGCAGCGTAGCCGGGCATGAAGCTGCCCCCCTCGGATGAGCCGAGCAGGAAACTATTCGGCCGCCTCGTGATGAGGGCTTCCATATCTTGGCCTCCTTGATTCTTGGGATTTCTTGGAGATGTCGTTCAACCTTCTTTGACCCCGCATGGGAGGGAGCGGCCAGTAACCGGACGCCACATAGCCGCACCTTATCAGGAAGGAGCGATACTCCGTGATTTGCATTGTGGCATGGGAAGATCTCGGTCGTTGGATGACTTTTGTTGAGGCTATAAATAGTGAAGGCATAGCCCCCCTTCATACATCCACGTTGATTTCCTTCTAACCATTTCGTTTCTTCCTGATGACGGGCCGCGCGTACACCATCCTAGACATCGTATCTCAAGACGACATGTATTTTTATGGATTTGATTGTTCTGAGGCGACGTATTAGGCCGTGATTGGTTGTCTGGAAGGTCACCGTGGGCGTCTACTACCCCGTCGATCCTCTCTCCTGCAGGTGCTTATCTATGCGATATGGAGGTCTTCCCCGGGTCTTTACAAGGCCATGTCTCCACTGTCAACAGAGGAGGCGTTCGACAAGATGCACACGGCCCACGAGCTGGGTCTGATCTCGAAGAGCTAGCGAGATCGCTCAATGGGTATTCTTCTCGAATGTTTCCAGCAGAGGTTGGTTGTGATGTCGTGTTCGGCGGTAGGAGCCCCCGGCGAATCCATGGCTTCTAGGGTCTATGGATACTGACAGAGGGAGCGGGCGGAGGTCGCTTGAGCTCGGCTGGAAGAACTCTCCTTCGAGTATCATCGTCAATGTTTTCTTAACCCACTTCTCCCTTTGTTGTAATAGTTTAGAGATTATGTGCTTTTTCCTTTGCTTTGTAAGGCTGAGGAGCCGAGAATACCTCATAATAAATTCTTAATAAATTTTCTTTGGCTTAAAGACCTTTCTTTGCCCGTGTTTACAGAACATCGAACCTTTTTCTTTGTTTTTCGAAGCGTAGGTGGACCAGTGCTTTTCCCCTACCCCTTACCTCGGAGTTGAGGTAGGAAGGGTAGAGCTAGACTTAGGTCGGCTGCTCATTGAGCGCATCTAGATACTTGTCGTGGGACACCTTTGCTGCTTCTGAGATGGGCTGGAGAAAGCCCATGGCTGGATGCTATAGGGTCTGTATTTTGTCGGGCAGGAGAGTGCCCGTTTTGAGTGAGTGCGGCGGATTGGGGACTATCCGCCGGCCTTAAAGAGAGCATGAATCTACTCGCGTGAGAGCTTAGCTTAGAAATTTTAGTCGACATAAAAGGGAATTTTATTACTAGAAAGGGTATGAGTTCATCTGTCCAACTTAAACTTTTCAGCATTATATGGCCGAGGAAAATCACGCCCGCAGGAGTCCTGGAGACTGTAGGCTCCGCCGCGCAAGGTCTCCGTCATGAGGAATGGCCCATCCCACTTCGGAGAGAACTTGTGTAGCTTTTCTTGGTCCACGAATTCATTTTGTCGTAGGACTAAATCTCCTGTCTTGAAGGCTCGATATTTAACCCGAGCGTTGTAGTAGCGGGCGGTCTGCTGCTGATATGCGACCATTCTGATTTGCACCCTATCTCTTTTCTCCAATAAGATGTCTAGGTTGGTTCGAAGCGCTAAGATGTTAGTCTCGTCGTCGAAGTGCTCGACTCGATAACTGGGCAAGCCAATTTCCGTGGGGACTATTGCCTTGGTGCCGTAACAGTGCTAAACGGGGTTTCCCCTGTAGGTGTTTTTCTCGACATTCGCAACTCCCACAGTACCCGAGGCAATTCCTCGACCCAGCTGCCCTGTCTTCCCTCTAGGCGGGCTCTAAGCCTATGGATGACGCCTCAGTTTGCTATTTCGGCTTGCCTGTTGCATTGGGGATGCGAGACCGCGGAGAACTTCATCAATATGTGATAGTCGTTGCAAAATTCTCTGACTTTGTTATTTTCGAAGTTGGTTCCATGGTCAGTGATGATGCACCTCGGGATTCCGAATCGGGAGATTATAATATTTTGAAGGAATTTTATCGTAGAGGTAGCATCCGGTTTTTTGATCGGCACGGCTTCTATCCATTTTGTAAAGTAGTCTTTAGCGACAAGGATGTATTTATGTCCACCCGTACCGGTGGGGAGCTATCCAACCATATCCATCCTCTACTGTGCAAACAACCAAGGGAACTTGGTGGTATTAATTCGGTAGCGGGGAGCCGAGGGATGCTGCCAAAGAGTTGGCAGTTCTTGCACCTTCTGACCAGCTTTCCTGCGTCTTGGTGTATTATCGGCCAGTAATACCCTTGTAACAGTGTCTTTTGAACTAGACTGCGGCCCTCTAATGTGCTCCTCCGACCCCCTAATGTGCTCCTCCGACCCCTTCATATATCTCTCGTAGGACGTAGTCTACTTCATCGGGATCGACACGTCGGAGTAGAGGTTGGGTGTACGACTTTTTGTACAGGTTTCTTTTGCTCCACATCGTTTACCACCGAAAGACAGGGACGAACTGGGATTGATCGTCTTGCCTAAATTTTAGGGCAGATGCTATTTGGACTTCTCCATCCACCTCTCCGAAGGTACCAAGTTGATTTATGGCACCATATATCGGAGGTTTGGATAGATGCGACCGTTGTAGCAGACTATATCAGATTCCCCCTCATTTTATGAGGGTTTTTTGATTATGGGGACGCTCTTCCCTGCAGGCGCAAGCCCCTGTAGTTAATTACGTTACTGCATTGCGATAACCACTTTCTCCTGCTTCAGCAGTTTACTTCGTGTCGTGTTATTTCTGTTTTATTTTGGGTTGCCCGTGGATTGTATATGGAGACTATTTTATGTTGTCGCCCGTAGGGTACGAATTAGTCGAAATCCGTATATTTTAGATTTAGGCTTGGGTGAAGGATTTGCTTGACGGGGTTTTGAACTTAGGTTATATATTCCTCTGGTTCAAAAATATTTTGTTTCATTTAAGGACCGTTAATTGTTAGTGTATATGCCCTAGAGGCCCTTATTGTATCATACTGGTTTGTATATTACTTAATGGAAGCTTGGGATATTTACAGTTGTATTGACAATCTTGCTCAAAATGGTAGTATGCTACTTGGTTTGTTTCTACTTCAATATGTGCATGTGTTTCTTTTAGCATATCGCTTATATATATTAGTAGAACCCTAAGGATCTTTGCTTGATTATTAGCGTTGTGATGGAAGTCACACTAGTAGGGGCTGGGTAATCTACAAGCACATCCTTATACAGGTCCCTAGTCGTAGGATTATTGAAGGGGAACATCGATACTCTGGAGTAGACTAGTGTATACACTTCTCATCCCAGCAAGGGAGATGGTCTATCCCAAAGCCATTAGTACGTAGTACTGGAGATAGTATGCAGGTGCTCGTTAGGTTACGAGTACACTGGACAGGACTCGTCGGGAACTGTTGGTTGCTATTATACCTATCGTCGGGTAGCAGTTCCCAGGTGACATGAGTACATCTTAATCCGTCGACTTGACACTACTACTTTGCCTCGGGTGTGTTCCCACTGTACTTTGATTACTACCCTACCACGGCTCAAAGGAGTCATGCAAACAGATAGTAGTTGGGTGCAGTCCCGAAGCACTTGGAGGCAGTGGCGGTTAGATAGGATTTGTCTCTTCCGGTATTGGGGGTTGATATCGTGCTGTGTTCGGAGAGCCATTACACAAAGTTCCTGGCCAGGGCAAGCGAGATTTACTTGTAGGTATTCCAGTAGTTTCTTAGGGTGTTTTGGGCTACACTCTGGCATAGCTTATTACGCTATTAGGGGTCTGACGATTACCGTCCCTAGGCCCGATATGCGATACTTTTAGACGAACAGACCAGACTGTAAAGAGATTGTCACATTTAGGCTCAGTAGGAGTTCGGATGGGTTTCCTCATCGGCCTTCTTATCGACAGATACCTGGGTAGCCGTTACGTACAGCTAGTACAGCTTGCGGCTAAACCCACTGCCAGCGTACTGTCGAGTCTTTAGAGTCCCACACAGAGAGTTTCCCTGCATCGGGCGAAAGATGTAGAGGCCGTATGGTTTTATGGCAGGGCTTCGATCACGTACGTGCACTTGTGCGTGTATGATGTTTGGGCGGATAATACTAGAGGGCTTTGGTTCAAGTCGGATCCTAGTATTATATTGATGGATCAGTTTCGTCTCTTTGTATTCGTGTTTCTCGAAACACGGATGCGGGTATGTATATACGGATGAGAGGGGCATAGAAGGAGACACCTCATTAGGGTTTTGACCATTGACTTGATTAAAACAATTATGAGGTGGAGGAAAGTATTTGTTATATTTGTAAATGATAATTGTGGCATGGCCACTTGTATTGACCACTTGATTTGGTTTGACCACTTGACTTGGCTTGACCACTTGATTTGGTTTGACTCTTTGACTAGATATTTCTTGTGAGATATTTTGTGGCACTGGATATTTTGGGTGAGATATTTTCTTGCCATGCTAGTAGTCATATCAAGAGATCCATCATTTTTCAATTTATCATTATCAAAATCCATTTCTCTTTCCTCAAGTGAACTCCCTTCTTCTTCCTTTCAACTAAAACCCTTAAGGTCTCATGAGTTGAGTAAACTAGGGTTTCAAGAGACAAATAAATCCATCTTCATTCTCTACATCACCTAGGCCATCAAGTTTAGCAAGCTTGTTGCCCTAGTTATCTCGGATTTGAGGTTGGAGCTCGGACTATAGACTCTCGGGTGGATCGTCTTTGACTCGAGGAAGCCGACGAGAAAGCCACTATCTGGATCGATCCTTGGAGCCTATGATGATGAGGACGACAGCGGAGAAGACCCGAAGGACTTGTATCATGAGGTATAACATTCTTTCCGAGTAGTTAAATATCATGTAGTTTGCTAGCTAGGGTTTATGTTCGATCCTTGGTTCTAGTCGGTGTTGCGAAGCCCGTAAAAATCATTTTTTGCAATTTCTGCCTCCCCGCGAACATGTGGGGTGCATGACATTGACTTACAATGGTATCTGAGCCTCTCATAAACCTTAGATAGCTTGTAGCGACATTAGAAATCCGCCGTTTTTGTCGCGCAAAAACTACCGACAAAAACAGTTTCCAAAATTGAAGTTTTGAGTTGTTTGCACACCCCGCGGGCTCACGGTTTGAACCGAGAAGCCGTGGGGTGGAGCATACGCACCTAGGAGAGCCCCTCCGGGGGACCGAACGGCTGGGCCCACTCCCCAATACCACCACAAGGTTGTCTTGGCGGTGGGGACCCGAAACTGCCCCACCATAGGCAGTTTCGGGTTTGCCTCACCCCCTGGCCACCTCGTCGTGGCCTCGGGGGTGGGGTATCCCCTCTAGTCCTCCAACTCGAAGTTAATTTCGTGCTCTAACTCTCCACGATGATTCGGGCGGGTTTCGAGTTCGTTTCGACTCCCGGATTAGCTCAAAACGATCGGTTTTGGAACTTTAGCTCACTGGATTTTCATGTCTTGGAAAATTGGTTAAGTTTGCTAATTGCGTGCGGAATTCTAATGTCGTAGTTACTTTATAAGCTTTGTGTTATATATATGTGTTTGGAAACGTCGACTAATTGCTATACGCCGATTAGTCGGGGTTGCACATATCTATGATGTTGTTATGATGGTTTGTGTATATGAACTTGTTGGATCATCGTGGATGAATAGCCGAGGATGTGAGATGAGTGTTTTCATTCTTTCATTCGATGTAAATTTGTAAAGTGATGTAATAATATTTTTTGCGGGGCACATCCGGGTTGAGATTGTAGCCACCGTTGTATTATTTCTTTTACTGTTTTCTGCTCTTAGGATAGACCCAAGGTGGGGTGCACAAACTACCGGATTCTTGAAGTGCCGAGTGGCCTACTCACTTTGTTGGGAGAGGTTGCTTCTCTTCGGGAATATGGCGTGTAGTTTTCCGCACTCGTAGGGGTCTGGGGTGGGGTTTTGGCTATTCATCACGACCGTGAAATCCGTCTTTTGTTACAGACTTAAACGAAACGCGGAATTCCTAGTATATCCAATGTGTTCATCTGTGATCTGGAATGCCTATCATTACGTCTGACGAATGGATATTATTATATATGTATTATATAATAGACGTTGCTTATGTTTTGCATCCGTGCTAGTCCAGCCCCCGCTCTGTCGTTAGTTAAGTAACCTAACAGGTGATGACGGGCCCCGTGGCGAATGCGGATGGCATAAGCGTACGTTGTATTTTCATTGTTTTCTGCAATGGTAGGTTAATTGATGGGACTGCATTATATTAATGTAAAACAAACAAACCAATGCTGAATTGTTGGAACAAATTTTAAAACCACTCGGTTATTTTAAAACAGCAGACTTTTACATGCGGAGCTTAAACCACTCCTTTTTAAAAGCTATCAGGTTCCTTCGATTATATCAAGTTCACTACGTTCATGGTTTCGCCAAAACCATTCATAGCCCTCCGTCATTTCATATGAATAGTCAGTAGTATTCAAGCTATGTTTGTTGGCCTTCGTCAAGGCATAGTGATTGGTAGCAGCCGGGTGTTCATATGTAGCATAGATAGATGTGTTGGTTTGGGATAGTCATATTACTTTATTGGCCTTCATCAAGGGTATATACGGGTGGGTTCAAATTAACCTGGACAATGATGGGTAGAACTTGACATGTGACTTATGATTTGTTGGCCTTCGTCAAGGTCATAAGAGCATGGGGGCAAAAATCTACATCGGGAGTTTCTAAAGAAACTGAAACTTGCTAATGCTGCATACCATTTGGAGTTTGATAATATTGGTAGGATTCCTTCAGCATTATCACACAATGATATTTGGATCCCAATCCTACTGTGAGTATCCGCTACTCCTCGGGAGAATTTTCACTTAACGATCAATGCTATAAACCAAGTAGGTGTCTAGAATAGTGTTAGCAGGGCTACGCCTCCAGGGAAAAGAGGTTATTTAATTAAGGAACTTCGCGAAAGCGTCGTAAAACCTCCCTCGAAGTACCGACACTAGCCTGGCTGAACGGTTAAGCAAGAATTGTACGGTGAGATCAATCCTGACCGATTCTTCTTTTATGGTTTGAGGAAGGATTCGAGAGACAGTGGGAGACATCCTGTTTAGATAAATTAAAAACCAATCTAAAACTTGCAAGAGCATCATGCTTAGTGTTTTCTTCTCTCTCTCTCTTAATTGCAGCGACCCAGTGACCAATACTAGGTTACATTTAGATAATAAAATGACTGAATCTGACTAGAATGACTGGCAAAAGTCTATCCAGATGTCCATTACCTATGACAAGCTGTGACACCTCTTTACTACTCAAACCCCCGCCATCTCAGGTCCAGTTTCCACCGTCACGGATATTGATATTCGTAAGACATCGGAAAAAAACAGTACGAATGCTAAGTGCCTCGTGTTGGCCTCAGTAGATGGTGTAAACCGGAGACAGCACGAGAAGATGGACTTAGTTTCCATCTTCTTCCATAACAAAGTTTTATATGGAGAGCAATCTCGTATCGCAAGATATGAGATCTCGAAAGAATTGCTTCAAGCGAGGTTGGCTATCGGGTTATCCGTAGGGGACAACGTCCTTACGATGACTAGCTATATTGATAAGCTCACGGACCTGGAGACCACATTGGAGAACGAGTCACATACTGACTTGATTCTACAGTCCCTACCTCCTACTCACGCCCAGGGGAAGAAAGTTATACTTCCAATTGAGAGCACCCTGAAGGAAACCAGGGAGACACCCGCTCTGCTTATTAGGGAATCTTCCTTTTCTGGATCTAAGGCGGATGCCAAGAGTGAGAAGAAGAAGACCTCTATAAAACTGATATGCGGTGTCAGTAAGGTAGAAGGACAAGAAAGAGAAAAAGTTTCGGGGCTAACAGCATGGGAAGGAGGGATGTTATTATCGTTGCAGGAAAGGACATTGGCAGAGGGATTGCAGGGCTTGTAAAGCCAGTAGCCAGGATTCGAAGCACATTATGGCTTTGGCTTTAAGTGTGTTTGTAATTGAAAACTGTTTATCAATTAACTCTACTTCCTGGGTACTAGATACCGGATCGGGATCTTATATTTGTAATTCATTACAGGTTTTGAGAAACCGTAGAGTTATCAGGGTAGGTGATATGACTCTCAGGGTGGCTAACGGAATGAGCGTGGACGCTGAATCCGTAGGGGAATATCACCTAGGATTGACGAGTGGGCAGATATTGATTCTACGTAACTGTTTGTATGTACTTAGTCTAGCTTGTAATATCATATCGGTGTCCTTACTTTCTAAGGAAGGATATGATTTTACATTTGTAAGCGATGTGGTCTACATCCACCTAAATCAAACTCTGATTGGGTCAGGTACATTAGATAACGGTATATACGTATTAAATCAAGCTCAGGTTTTCAGTGTTCAGAACACACTTAAAAGAAAGTCTCCGGAAACAAATCAGGCTTTTTTATGGCACTGTAGACTGGGTCACATCAATGAAACACGGTTGACGAAGTTACATAAAGAGGGATATTTGGATCCGTTCGAATATCAGTCTTATGCAACTTGTCAATCTTGTCTCATGGGAAAAATGACAAAGACTCCGTTCACTGGACACGGAGTAAGAGCGAGTGAGCTCTTGGGACTCATACACAGCGATGTATGCGGTCCAATGTCTACACATGCACGAAGTGGTTATTCCTATTTCATTACTTTCACGGATGATTTCTCTAGGTATGGACATGTCTTCTTGATGAAACATAAATCCGAGGCCTTTGAAAAATTCCGGGAATATAAGAATGAAGTGGAAAAACAAACAGGTAAAAGTATCAAGACACTGAGATCTGATCGAGGTGGTGAATACTTAAGTGCCGAGTTCCTGGACTACTTAAAAGAGAATAGAATTCTCTCTCAGCTTACTCCTCCATACACACCTCAACACAACGGTGTATCTGAAAGACGGAATCGAACCCTATTGGATATGGTTCGTTCCATGATGAGTAAGGCTGAGTTACCGCGATCCTTCTGGGGTTATGCACTAGAATCAGCTGCATATCTTTTGAATAAGGTTCCAACCAAGACTGTTCCTACCACACCATATCAGATGTGGAGTGGGAAAAAACCCTATCTTCAGTATCTGAAGATATGGGGACGTCCAGCTTTTATCAAAAAGCAGCATGCGGACAAGCTCGAGGCACGCTCAGTACTGTGTAAGTTTGTGGGATACCCAAAGAACTCCAAGGGGTATCTTTTTTATTACGCAGATGAACAAAAGGTTTTTGTTTCTCGTTATGCCCACTTCTTGGAAGCTGAATTTTTAGAAAATCAGAAAAGTGGGAGCGCAATAGAACTGGAAGAAATTCCAGAACCACAAGCTATTACTGAAAGCTTGGTTGAACCAGAGGTTTCAGAAGAACCGGACATCCCAGCGCCACTCCGCAGAAGTAGTAGGCAGTCTTATCCGCCCGAGAGATACTACGGTTTTCTCATAGACGGGGATCGAGAGGATTGCATCATTGATAATGATGAGCCTACTAGCTTCCAGCAAGCCATTCAGAGCGGCGACTCGGTAAAATGGCTGGATGCAATGCGGACCGAAATGGAGTCCATGTACACCAACAAAGTTTGGACTTTGGACATTGCTCCGGAAGGGGTAAAACCCGTATGCTGCAAATGGATCTTCAAAAAGAGGATTGGTGTAGATGGACAGGTTGAAACCTATAAGGCTAGACTTGTTGCAAAGGGTTTTTGTCAAAGACCTGGTTTGGACTATGATGAAACCTTTTCTCCAGTGGCTATGCTCAAATCCATTCGGATCCTTCTTGCCATTGCTGCCTTCCACGATTATGAGATCTGGCAGATGGACATAAAGACAGCTTTTCTAAATGGTAATTTAGAAGAGTGCGTTTATATGGATCAGCCAGAGGGTTTCATTCAGAGTGAGAGCAGCAGGAAAGTGTGCAAGTTGCTTAAGTCCATTTATGGACTAAAGCAGGCATCGCGGAGTTGGAACGTCTGTTTTGATGATACTGTCAAAGAATTCGACTTTATCAAAAATCCAGATGAACCATGCATTTATAGTAAGATTGTAGGGAGAACTGTGGTATTCCTCGTCTTGTACGTGAATGACATTCTCTTGATAGGAAATGACATTCCTATGCTACAATCAGTCAAAGGATTCTTGTCACAGAGGTTCTCCATGAAGGACCTGGGTGATGCCTCCTACATTCTGGGGATCCAGATCTATCGTGATAGATCTAAATGGATAGTGGGATTTTCACAGTCAAGGTACATTGACACCATACTAAAAATATTCAGTATGGAAGATTCAAAGCGCAGTAATCTAGCGGCTTGTCACGTAATCACCCTCTTCAAACAGATGTCTCCAAAGACTGATTTGGAAAGGGCTCGCATGTCAACTATACCCTACACATCTGCGGTAGGCTCTATAATGTATGCGATGTTGTGTACCAGACCAGATGTAGCATATGCATTAAGCGTTGTAAGCCGGTATCAGTCAAACCCAGGGGAGAAGCACTGGATAGCAGTAAAGAACATTCTCAAGTACCTGAGAAGGACTAAGGAGATGTTCTTGGTGTATGGCGGAAAAGATCTCCAGATCGAGGCCTTTGCTGACTCCAGCTTCCAGAGTGACAAGGATGACTTCAAGTCCATGTCGGATTATGTCTTTACCCTCAATGGATGGGCGGTCTGTTGGAAGAGCTCCAAGCAGGACACCGTTGCTGACTCGACGATGGAAGCGGAGTACATAGCTGCTTACGATGCCGCAAAAGAAGCTTTCTGGATGAAGAAGTTCCTCACAGAACTTCAGGTGGTTCCGACCATTGTTGATCCAATACCTCTGTATTGTGACAACAACGACGCTATAGCTTTAGCGAAGGAACTCAGGTCCCATCAGAAGTCCAGACACATTTTGAGGCGGTACCACCTGATCAGGGAGATCATAGATCGCCGGGAGATCGATGTGAGGAGAGTAGATACGGAGAATAACACTGCAGATCCACTCATGAAGGCCATCCCTCAGACACAGTTCGAGCGGCTGATCGAGATGATAGGTCTGCGATACGCCAGTACATGGCCCTAGTGCAAGTGGGAGATTGTTAGTGTCTATGCCCTAGAGGCCATTATTGTATCATACTGGTTTGTATATTATTTAATGGAAGCTTGGGATATTCACAGTTGTATTGACAGTCTTGCTCAAAATGGTAGTATGCTACTTGGTTTGTTTCTACTTCAATATGTGCATGTGTTTCTTTTAGCTTATCGCTTATACATATTAGTAGAACCCTTAGGATCTTTGCTTGATTACCAGCGTTGTGATAGTAGTCACACTGATGGGGGCTGGGTAATCTATAAGCGCATCCTTATACAGGTCCCTAATCATAGGATTATCGAGACGGGGCATCGATACTCCGGAGTAGACTAGTGTATACGCTTCTCATCCCAGCAGGGAAGATGGTCTGTCCCACAGCCATTAGTACGTCGTACTGGAGATAGTATGCAGGTGCTCATAGGTTACGAGTACACTGGACATGACTCTTTGGGAACTGTTGGTTGGTATTATACCTATCGTCGGGTAGCATTTTCCAGGTGACATGAGTACAGCTTAGTCCGTCAACTTGACACTGCTACTTCGCCTCGAGTGTGTTCCCACTGTACTTTGATTACTACCCTACCATGGCTCAAAGGAGTTGTGCAAACAGGTAGTAGTTGGGTGCTGTCTCGAAGCACTTGGAGGCAGTGGCGGTTAGATAGGATTCGTCTCTCCCGGTATTGGGGGTTGATATCGTGCTGTGTTCAGAGAGCCATTACACAAAGTCCCTGGCCAAGGCAAGCGGGATTTACTGGTAGGTATTCCAGTAGTTTCTCAGGGTGTTTTAGGCTACACTCTGGCACGACTTATTGCGCTATTAAGGGTCTAACGATTACCGCCCCCTAGGCCCGATATGCGATACTCTTAGACGAACAGATCGGACTGTACAGATATTGTCACATTCAGGCTCAGTAGGAGTTCGGATGGGTTTCCTCATCGTCCTTCTTATCGACAGATATCTAGGTAGCCGTTACATGCAGCTAGTATCGCTTGCGGCTTGTGGTTAAACCCACTGCCAGCGTACTGTCGAGTCTTGAGAGTCCCACACAGAGAGTTTCCTTGCATCGGGCGAAAGATGTAGAGGCCGTATGGTTTTACGTCAGGGCTTCGATCACGTACGTGCACTTTTTTATGTATGATGTTTGGGCGGATAATACTAGCGGGCTTTGGTTTAAGCCGGATCCTAATATTATATTGATGGATCAGTTTTGTCTCTTTGTATTCGTGTTTCTCGGAACACGGATGCGGGTATGTATATACGGATGAGAGGGGCATAGAAGGAGACACCTCATTAGGGTTTTGACCATTGACTTGATTAAAACAATTATGAGGTGGAGGAAAGTATGTGTTATATTCATAAATGATAATTGTGGCATGGCTACTTGTATTAACTACTTGACTCGGTTTGAACATTTGACTTGGTTTGACTCTTTGACTAGATATTTCTTGTGAGATATTTTGTGGCACTAGATATTTTGGGTGAGATATTTTCTTGCCATGCTTGTATTCATATCAAGAGAGCCATCTCATTTTTCAATTTATCATTATTAAAAACCATTTCTCTTTCCTCAAGTGAACTCTCTTCTTCTTCCTCTCAACTAAAACCCTTAAGATCTCATTAGTTGAGTAAACTAGGGTTTCAAGAGACAAATAAATCTATCTTCATTCTCTACATCACCTAGGCCATCAAGTTTAGCAAGCTTGTTGCCCTAGTTATCTCGGATTTGAGGTTAGAGCTCGGACTATAGACTCTCGGGTGGATCGTCTTTGACTCGAGAAAGCCGACGAGGAAGCCACGATCCGGATCGATCTTTGGAGCCTACGATGACGACGAGGACAGCGGAAAAGACCCGAAAGACTTGTATCATGAGGTATAACATTCTTTCCGAGTAGTTAAATATCATGTAGTTTGCTAGCTAGGGTTTATGTTCGATCCTTGGTTCTAGTCGGTGTTGCGAAGCCCGTAAAAATCATTTTTTGCAATTTTCGCCTCCCCGCAAACATGTGGAGTGCGCGACATCGACTTACATTAATCTAGTTAGAGATTAAGATCAACTTAAATGTATGAGCATTTGGGCTCAATCTATTTTAAACTAAGGATACATTAGTCCTGTTTGAGACTAAGAACAACTTAGCAATATTTTTAAGGATCATTAAATTTATTAATATCCAGAGCATTTAGGCTCAGTTGCAAGAGAGACTTAGCCAATTTGGGCTTACTCAGTCTTCTTTTGTTCTGTTCAGAAGTGCTAAGCATTTATTTGGGCTCTGTTTATTCAGCCCCCTTTTTATGCAAAAGTGCTAAGTACTTGTTTGACGTTCTGACACTCACATGGATATCATGTGAAGCATTCAATTATGGGCGCTGCCCAATCAGTGCTAAGGACTCAGCCGTTTCGGCTGTATATGAAGTGCAAAGCACTTTTTATATGGCACCCACGTGAGAAGCACGTGCGGCGTTGTGCGCTGCCAAATCAGTGCTGAGCACTCAGCCGTTTTGGCTGTATATGAAGTGCTAAACACTTTTTGTGTGGCACCCACGTGAGGAGCACGTGAGGCGCTGGGCGCTGTACAATCAGTGCTAAACACTTAGTCGTTTTGGCTATATATAGAGTGCTAAGCACTTTTATTCAGCGCCCATGTGTGTTTCATGTGAGGTGCTGGCCTTCTGCTTTGGGCGCCCGCGTGTTTTTCACGTGAGGCGCTACGCGCTGTTAAAAGGGCACCTACGTGGGAAACACGTAAGACGCTAGTTTTTTTCTCTCCTTTTTTAGAGATTAAATCTCTGTTAATGGCATTTTGACCATTAATGATCACCAAGATCTTCGTTTTTGAAGATCTGGGATTAGGTTTTTCTTTCAGAACTAAGTTCTTTTATAGGTTCTTTTTCCTTTTGTTTTTCTTTTGGACCTAATTCTTTTCTGAATCTTTGATTCTCAAGAACAAGATCTTCCCGATGAGAATTAAATTCTTAACTTGTGGGAGACTTGTCTTGTGAATCTCTGATCAAGAGAAAGAACTAAGTTTTTTGAGAAGGGTTAAACCTTTAAAATAGGTAAAAGAGATATTTTGAGCTCTGTGTTTTCTTTACCTGGGTTTTTTTGAAAGGGAAGTTTTGCTCTTTGAGAATTAAATTCTTTGTTGTTTTGAAAACTTTTTGTATTTTTTCAGAAGCTTATGGGGGGTTTCTATTTTTTAGATTTAATCCTCTTTCTCCTAGTTAAGAGAAAAATTCAATTTGTTGAGAAAATTTTTCATTGAGAGATCATGATTCATTTCATAATTAATCAAAATGATCTTTTAGATCAATCGGTGAATTTTATTCACCGTTGAATTTTTAATCCAAAGGCTCTCTATTTAACAGAGAAGATTTCTTATTTGTTTAACAAGATTAGGAAATATTTTCCTAAGATAGAATTTTATTCTATCATATGAATATCTTGTTAGTTTAACAAGATTAGAATTTTATTCTATCATATGAATATCTTGTTAGTTTAACAAGATTGGAAAGATATTTTCCTAACATAGAATTTTATTCTATCACAAGATTAGGAAGATATTTTCCTAATATAGAATTTTATTATGTCCAATAGAGAAGATCATTCTTGTTTGTTTATCAAGATTAGGAAATATTTTCCTAAGATAGAATTTTATTCTATTATATGAATATCTTAGTTTAACAAGATTGGGAAATATTTTCCTAAGCATAGAATTTAATTCTGTTTAACTGGGAAGATCAGGGAAATATTTCCCACATAGAATTTAATTCTATTATTGGATTTTTGATCCAACAGAGAATATCTTCTTTATTTATAAAGATCAGAGAAATATTTTCCCTTAATAAAATTTAATTCTATCATTTGATAATTTATTGTCACCATTGGATATTTGATCCAACGGTTCTGTTTAACAAAGAGCATCCCAGATTTTAGGGAAATATCCCCCATGTAGAATTTAATTCTACTCTCTTTAATTTGGACGCTGACGCTCACGTACTATGCATGTGGACGCCGCATAAGAATTTAATTCTTTTATAAATAGTCACTTTCGTGCTTTGCATGCCGGCGCTCACGCGTGTTCCACGTGAGGCACCACTATAGAATTTAATCCTAACAGAAGCCGGCGCTGGCGCTTACGTGGGAAACACGTGAGGCGCTCAAGGATTTAATCCTATCAGAGGCGGTACCTATATGCTTTGCATGTGGGTGCACGTTTTTAACACGTGGAGGTTTCCCTTTATATTTATAAGGGAACGGCAAGTTTTGAGCCAAAATTTTTGGCGGGAACACACATGAAGTGGCAAGCTTTCACACGGAGCCGGCGAGCCTCGACCCGGTCCTTAGGGAGTACTCTGTCCTTTAGGAATTTTACAATGGGTTTTCTCCAATCCGGGATATCCCCTTGAGTCGTGTAGATCTGGTGTGTTACCTTTTCATCT
The DNA here is from genome assembly GCA_030015575.1 of Agapanthus africanus. NCBI lineage: Eukaryota > Viridiplantae > Streptophyta > Magnoliopsida > Asparagales > Amaryllidaceae > Agapanthus > Agapanthus africanus. The sequence goes on from CM057338.1 coordinate 504,069,959, forward strand.
TCCACGCTGGATTATGGCAGGACTTCGAAGAGGATGTTTCTTTTGTGATTGGCCGAATAGGAAGAGGCGAGTTTGCTTAGCGCGTCGGCCTCGGTGTTCATTCTTCGGGGAATCTGTTCCACTTGGACCTCGTTGAAATTTCTCCAAAGTTTTTTTTCCTCCGCCAGGTACTTCATCATTAGTGATTCCCGGGCTTCGAAACGTCCGGTCACCTGGCTAACGACTAGCACGGAGTCGCTGCAGATCCTTATCATCTTTAGCCCTATGCTGGAGGCGATTCGTAGCCCGGCTAATAAAGCCTCGTATTCTGCTGCGTTGTTCGACGTCTTAAAACCAAGTCTCAGAGTGTACTCCATCTCCGCCTCATTCGGACCACGGATGATCAAACCAGCCCCACTCCCTTCCTATGTGGAGGATCCGTCCACATAGAGTACCCAGTCTGGGATCGGGCCGAGCGTCTCCTCGACTGAGGGTCGTGGGTTAGGGCCCCGCACTGGTGCTTCTTCTTTATTGGGAATGGTGCATTCGTCCATGAAATCGGCTAGGGCCTGTGCTTTGATAGCTTGTCTTGGTCGGTACTTGATGTCAAATTGGGACAACTCCCATCTCCATTTCTTTAAGCGGCTTAACGATTCGGGGGAACTGAGGATATTCCCCAAGGGTCGTTCGGTGAGGACGAGGATCGTGTGTACTTGGAAATAGTGACGTGGCTTCCTGGAGGCGACGACGAGCGCAAAGACTATTTTTTCTATGGCCGGGTATCCGGTCTCTGCATCCTTAAAAATGTGGATGATGTAGTAGACTGGTCTTTGTATTCCTTCGAATTCTCTGACGAGTACAGTGCCGGCACCCTGGTCGGAGACGGCTAGATATAGTAACAGCTCGTCCCCCTCAACTGGTCGGGTGAGAAGATGGGGAGTCTCCAGGTGTGCCTTGAGCTGTTCAAAAGCGATTTGGCACTCCTCGAACCATTCGAACCTGGGGATCTTCCGTAAGGCTTTGAAGAAAGGCAGACACTTTTTTCCGGATCTAGACATGAAGCGGCTCAAAGCAGCCACCCTACCTGTGAGTCGCATGATATCAACATTGCTCTTAGGTGTCTCCATGTCGATGATGGCCCTGATTTTCTCTGGGTTCGCTTCGATTCCTCGGTGGGTGACCATGAATCCAAGGAATTTCCCGCTTGTGATGCCAAACGCACATTTGGCTGGATTCAGCTTCATCTTGTACTTCCGCAGGACGTCGAATGTCTTGCCAGGGTTTATGGTGTGTCCGGCTGATAGGGTTGACTTTACAAGCATGTTGTCGACGTAGACTTCCATATTTCTCCCAATTTGTAGTTTGAACAGCTTGTTGACCAGCCGCTGGTATGTTGCCCCAGGGTTTTTGAGACCGAAGGGCATTACATTGTAGCAGTAGACTCCCCGATCGGTGGTGAAGTCGGTTAGCTCTTCGTCGGCCGGATTCATCCGGATCTAATTATAACCGGAGAAGGCGTCCATGAATCTTAGTAGCTCATAACCGGCCGAGCTGTCTAGTAACCGATCTATCCGAGAGTGTGGGTAGTTGTCTTTGGGGCAGGTCTTGTTTAGATTGGTGAAATCAACACACATGCGCCATTTCCCGTTTGCCTTTTTGACCATGACCATATTTTCTAGCTAATCCGAGTAGTCCAGGTTCCTGATGAAGTCGGTCATGAGCAATCGATCCACTTCCTCCTCTATTGCTTTTTGCTTCATTGGCGCGAAACTTCTTTTCTTTTGTCAGACGGGCTAGGCTTTCGAGTCGACCCCGAGCTTGTGGGAGATCACCTTGGGGTCGATCCTGGGCATGTCCGTTGGGGTCCAAGCGAACACATCGGAGTTGTCCCGGAGGAACTGGATCAGGCTGTCTTGAGCGCCCCCTGTTAAGAGTGAGCCGATCTGGACAGTTCGGTCGTCGTCTCCCTCCCTGAGAGGAACTTCTACCAAAGCCTTTACCGGGGCATCTCTAATTTCTTTTTGGTCATCACGTGTATCCAGAGACTCCTGAGGATCGTACACGTCTCCGAAGTCGTCAACCCTTTTCTCCCCGGGAGTTATTGAGTCAAGACAGATCCTGGCGGTTTGCTGGTCTCCGTAGGCCCGGCCTACCCCCCATTGTCCAAAGGGAACTTGAGCGCGAGGTGATAGGTTGAGATCTGAGCCTGGAGGGCATTTAGGGTAGGGCGTCCCAAGAGGATGTTATAGGACGACGAGATCTTGGCAACGAGGAAGTTCACCGGTATGGTTCATGTTCTGCCTGCTTCCTCGATATTGAGAGGGAGGGTGATCGATCCCTCGGCCATGACGAAATGGTTTGTGAACCCGGAGAGGACATGGAGGTGGGTTAGAGGTCAGACAGATTTAGTCCCATACGTTGGAAACAGTCGTAAAACAGGATATCCGCCGAGCTCCCCGAGTCGATCAATATTCTTCGGACCTCGTATCGGTTTACCCAGGCTACTATCACGGGGGATCATTGTGTGGGAGTGATATGCTGTGAAGGTTCTTGTCGGTGAAGGTGATTGGATCGTCTTTCTTGCACTTCTTCTGGGGCGGATCACTTAAAGTCATGACCGGTCGGAAGCGGCGAGTGTACTCATTTCCCGGAATCGAACCTATGAAGACGACCATGATTTGCCCGACCGTCAATTCTCTGGGAGGGGGTTGGTTCGTTTACTCCGGATTCGCCTGCCATTTGTCTCACAGGTACTTCGCCAGGTGACCGGAGCGAATCAGTTCCTCAATATAGTCACGAAGTTGTTTGCAGCTCTCGGTCGGGTAGGCGCAGTACGGGCTGCAGAGTCGTTTGCCCGGCCTCTGAGTAGCTGGCATGAGTTTGAAAAACCTCTCGCCCTTAGCCTCTTCTAGAAGCTCGGTATGGGAGACGTTCAGGGGAGTGTACTCGTGAAACCTTGAAGAATAAGGTTTTGGGCGGTCGACCTTCTTTTTCTCCTCTCTGTCCCGTTTTTTCGGTCTGTTCGGTTGCCGCGGGCTAAGCTGGCGTTTACCTCCGACTCAAGTTGGATTTCTCGCTCGGTCCAGGCTTTTACTTCTGCTATGGTCCTAGGTTGCGCCAATGCAAAAGAGTGGAGCCACTCTTCGTGCCTAAGACCCGACCTCAAGGCGGTGATAACCGTTTCGTCGCGGTGCTTGGGGACTTCCAGGAGGGCATTATAGAAGCGGATGACATAACCCTTGAAGAATTCCCTGTCTTCACTCTTGATGGTAAATATGAAGTCGACTGTCCTTTTTTGTCGTTAGTTGCCGACAAAATGACTGAGGAATTGAGTCGTCGGCTCATCAAAGGTCGAGATCGAGCGTGGCGCAAGTCCACGGAACCAATCTCGGCCAGCCCGGATGAGGGTGGTGGGGAAGGCCTGACACTGAGCTGCATCTGAGTTGTCTTAGAAGCTCATGCCCGCTGTAAACACATTCAAGTGGTCCTTCGGGGCAGACTTCCTATCGAAGAGGGCCATCTTAGGCGGTTTGTTTCGAGACAAGACCCGCTCACCTAGTAACTGCTCCATGAAGGGCCCCGTGAGCGAATCTACGGAGTACTTTGCCACTCCTCCGGTCGAACGGGTGGCGAGCTGCATTCCTCAATCTTCTTCTCGAGGAACTCGATTCGTTATTGGTATCCTGAGGATTCTCCGCAGTGGGAGTGCCTGCTATTTCTGCTCCGGGCTTGCGCGATGGAGCGGTTTCGTCTTCATTCTATCACATTCCTCAGATCCTTAGGATGGACCCTTCATGGATGGCCTCAACGTTCGCCATGTGCGCGGTCTCGATGAGTGTGGTGACGTTAGTCTTGCCTGGAATCAGGCAACCTGACCGACGTCTCTTCAGGGGGTGAGAGGGCGCGGTGGGCGTTGAAGCGATAGCCCAGTCTCTCCTGAGATCTCGGTGTCGAACTATCCGGTGTCTAATGAGTCATGGAATCATTCCTCGTATGTGGGTCGTGACTGCCGGAATTGGCACGCCGGTGTTCGGTGACATCGAGATGGGCGTGAGTGAGTTCAAGGGCCTGAATGCGCCCCTTCGTCGTCCCACACACGCCATCGTTCCGGAGTGTGGGGACAACGGTTTGGCGGGCGTGGCCGGCCATTTGCAATTCAAGATAAACCGGGCGTAAGTAGATGGCAGGGACTGTAGAATCAAGTCAATGCATAACTCGTTCTCCAACGTGGTCCCATGGTCCGTGAGCTTTTCTATATAGCTAATCATCGTAAGGACGTGGTCCCCTACAGATGACCCGACAGCTAATCTCGCTTGAAGCAATATCTTTGAGGTCTCATATCTTGCTATACAAGATTGCTCTCCATATAAAACTTTTGTATGGAGGAAGATGGAAGCTAAGTCCATCTTCTCGTGCTGCCTCTGGTGTTCACTATCTATTGAGGCTAACACGAGGCACTTGGCTCTCGCACAATCCTTTTCCCATGTCTGACGGATATCAACATCCGCGACGATGGAATCTAGACCTGGGACGGCGGGGGGTTTTGTAGTAAGGAGGTAGTCTAGCTTGTCATAGGTAAGTGCCATCTGGACATACCTTAGCCAATCAATATAGTTCAGCTCAGTCAATTTATTATCTAATAACCTATGCCCGGTCATTGTGGTCGCTGCAAATAGAAGAGAGAGAAGAAACACTTAGCATGAGGCTCTTGCAAGTTTAGATTGGTTATTAGTATATCTAAACAGGATGGCTCCTACTGTTTCCTCGAATCCTTCCTTAAACCATAAAAAAAGAATTAGTCAGGATTAATCTCACTTTTACAATTCTTGCTTAACCTTTCAGCTAGGCTGGTGTCGGTACTTCGAGGGAGGTATTCCAATGCTTTTTCGAAGTTCCTTAATTACATAACCTCCTTTCCCTGGAGGCGTAACCCCGCTAACACCATTCTAGACACCTACTTGGTTTATAACATTGATCGTTTAGTGAAAAATCTCCCGAAGAGTAGTGCATACTCACAGTAGGATTGGGATCCAAATATTATTGTGTGATAAACTTGAAGGAAACCTACCAAGATTATCACACTCCAAATGGTATGCAGCACTAGCAAGTTTCAGTTTCCTTAGAAACTCCCGATGTGGATTTTTGCCCCATGCTCTTATGAGCTTGACGAAGGCCAACAAATCATAAGTCGCATGTCAAGTTCTACCCGTCATTGTCCAGGTTAATTTGAACCCACCTGTACATACCCTTGACGAAGGCCAACAAAGTAGTACGACTATCCCAAACCAATGCATCTATCTATGCTACATATGAATACCCAGCAGCTACCAATCACTATTCTTTGGCGAAGGTCAACAAACATAGCTTGAATACTACTGATTATTCATATGAAATGACGGAGGTCTACGAATGGTTTTGGTAAAACCGTGAACGTAGTGAACTTGATATAGTTGAAGGAACCATGATAGCTTTTAAAAGGAGTGGTTTAGGCTCCGCATTTAAAATTGCTTTTTGAAGAAAACCGAGTGGTTTTGAAATTGTTCCAACGATTAAGCTTTGGTTTGTTTTATCTTGCATTAATCAATGTTAATGCGGTCCCATCATTTAAAAATCCTATCATTGCAGAAAAAGAAATGAAAATACAATGTACGCTTTGTTAGTTATATGTATGCCCTAGAGGCCATTACTGTACATGCGATGTATATTGTAGTGGATGCTTGGACATATATAGGGAGGACTTTCTTGCTCGACATGATAGTATGATATCTGGTTGCTCTTATCTTAACATGTACACTTATTTTCTCTCTATTACATGTTGATAAAGCCCATAGGATGAGTACTTGACTACCACGATTATGATGCAGATCATATTAGTGGGGACATGGTAGTCGGTAAGTACATCCTTAGATTGTTCCTAGTCGTGGGAGTATCGAGACAGGGTATCGATACTCCAGAGTAGACTAGCGTATGCGCTTCTCGACCCATATGATGGGCGATGGATGATCCCATATCCATTGGTGTTTGACATCAGAGAAGGTATACGGGTGCTCAGTGGAGACTGGGTACACTGGACGGACTCGCCGAGAACTCCTAGATGGTATTATACCTATCATTGGATAGCAGTTCTCTGGTGACACTGGTACAGGTTAGTCTGTAGACCCGAGATCGTCATAGAGTCTTGTGTGATTCCCACTGTGCTTTGATTTCCACCATACCACGGTCAAGAAATCGTGCAAAAATATGGTTTTTGGGTACAGTCCCGAGTCACATGGAGGCAATGAGTGATAGGAGGGGTTTCATCTTTCCCGGTATTGGGAGTTGATGTTGCGCTATGCTCGATTGGCCATAACAGGAAATCCCTGGCCCAGGATTGATGAGATTTACTGGTAAGTGTTACCAGTAGTTTCTCGAACCGTTATGGACCTTGCATCGGCATGACTTATTAGGCTATTAGGGTCTGACGGTATACCACCCCCAGGCTGTGATATGCGACATATCATACGCAGAGACCGGACTGTACGGTAATGTTATTGATCGGATTCGCAGGAGTACGAGCAGGCTTGCTTGTTGATCTTCTGATCGCTCAATACCCGGTTGGCCGTTACGTTTAGCAGACCGCTTGCGGCTTGTGGGTGTTTGATATGATCATCACCTACTGCCGGCGTATTGACGAGTCTTTAGAGTCCTACATAGAGATTTCCTGGTTCATGCGAAACGAAGTAGGAGACAAATGTGATATGTGCGGGACCGAGATTAATGCGCGTATGTGATACCGCATTCTATTCTCGCGACTTGTGATATTGGTCGCTTATATGTGATATAGCCGGGTTATCGGATCAAGTGTTGATTCGATAAGTTGTTGCATTTAATATTAGTCGGTTATATGTGATATAGCCGGATTATTAAATCAAGTGTTGATTTAATAATTTAATGTATCATTATATATTTGATATATTAAATTACATTAACTAATATTAGCTCACTTAACCGTTTCTTTTTCTCACTTATGCATACATGATATATATGTGATATATATTGATGTATCATGCTAGGTTACAGTTGCAACATGTATATATGAGACTCACACTATGCTAGGTTAAAGTTAGGGTTTTATTTGTTTTAAGTAATTCAAACAACTTGGATAATTAGTCATGGTTGAGCTTGGATGGAAGCTAGTAGAACATTGACTTAGTCCACTTGTTTGTTTTGCTTAAGATATTTTTTAACCTAACCCCTTAACTCATAGCTATGGTTTAGTCTCTACAAAGGTTAGTGTATGACACTAACTCACCATGGTTGCAATTCTAACCTCACTCTCATTCATCTCTCTTCATCACTTCTTCTTCTTCCTCAAGAGAAAAAGTTTGCTAGTTTTTTCTAAGTGATGAAAAAGCGTGAGAAAATTAATTCTAAAGTGAGCCCACTTCCTATTTCATCATCCTCTACTATTAGCCATTTAGTTTAGGGTGTTTGCTTCACTAATCTCACCATTAGTGAAGAGGTAGCATGAGCTCGAGTCTCCTCGACGTAGATCATCTTCGGATTCGAAGTCATTGAGCAAGCTTGTTCGCTTCTTCAATTGAACCCTCTTTAGAGTCCGGGAGTTCACCATTCGCGGTGAAGGGACTACAACATGGAGCTATTGAAGTGAAGGACCGGTCTACAAAGGTTGTATTCCTTGTTCACTTCTTATGCAAAGTTGTTTGCATTTCATTTCGTCGGATTTTCTAGTAATGATTCTAGGGTTAGGGTTAGCTAATACAACAATTTTTTAAATATTGCATGGATGATGCCTCCCGAAACCTTGCTGCCATGCTAGACAACCCAACAGTGGTATCAGAGCCTTGCTAGAAAATTAGACGATGTTTGCTAGGATTACGAAACCGAAACAACTCCGAAACACCCGATATTCAAACCAAGTTTCTGTCGAAATTTTAAAGTCTTCAAATTTTTTTTTAAACAACTACAGAATGTTGTTTGTGATATAACATGAACACTGTGAAAATTTAAAGCATTTTGGGCTCAAAGTGGTCGGCCACATCACCTATAAAACCGGCCAGCTCGGGTGAACAGTGTATTTCAGGGTTCAAATTTTCATGGTGTTCCAGTCTCTGGGTTTTGGTGTTTCAGGTGTTATTTGTTTTTGCTAAATTTTCATGTGATGTTAACTTTCTGCAAAAGCAATTTGGAGTGTTTCGTAGTCGTAATTCTAACACATATTCGGGTTATTTAGACGATGTTAAAAAGTTCGAACGGATATCAATAACCCAATTTTTCCCCCGCTGGAAATTTTTCAAGAGTTGGATTTTTTCCGAATTTAAAATTTTCAGAAAATCTTGCAAGCGATTCTGTGGACTCTCTAGAAGAACAAAACTCTAACTCGATTCTGTGACCGTCAGAACCGCACCAAATCCTAGGGTTTGTGGTAGTTCAGTGGTGCCACAGGTGAGGTATTGGTTGACCCTTCTACGGCTGGTTCATAGGAGCTGAGGCATGTTCTGGGTACTTTTTGAACTCCGCTCAAGTGTTGAGCTTGTTGGGAAATTTTGGGTGCTTGCTTATTCGATCAAAAAGTTTAACTTTATCTAGCTATCTGTGATTATGATACAATATTTGGAATCCACAAAATTAGTTATGAGATAACTAGTTTGAATTTTATAAATCTAGCAGTTTAGTCTCATTTGATCGGTTGCCACGGAATTTTGGCACGGATCAAAAGTCCGTCGCAATTACGTAGTGTACGCGGATACTCGCCGGGTAACCTTACTAGATAGCCACACCCCATAGCCCTGACCAAGTGACTGTAGGAGAACCCCATCGCCAAAAGCATCCGTTCAGGTGCTCGCGGCAGCGGTGTTCCGCCTTAGTGCACTTCGTCGACGGCATCGGGGGTGCGGCCGTCTGCTAAACTTTCCGACGAGCATTCGATCAGTTTATCGGGAATCTTGTTGAATTATCCGACAGATTATTGGAAAGTGTTTTCAATATCGAGACTAAAATGCGGGTTTTATAACTATTAGGCATGTGATGTCTAAGGAATTCATTTTGGTGGGCATGAAATCCAAAGTATGTGATACGTTGGATTTATGATGTCTAAGGTGGTTGCGGATTCCAACTGTTGTAGTTTTTCACTTTCTTTTCTGCGACCATAAGTGTAATATGTGGTGTATCGCCGATTTCGGTGCTATATGTCAACGACAATTGGGATACGCATATTTACTTACGTTGATGACATGCGATATTATGTGTAGCTGTGATATGTTATATTGGATCGTCGTGTTTTGAATAGCCGGGGGTTTTTATATGAGATGAGAGTTTTTCATTTTCATTCATGTTAAAGCTTGTATGTAATATTCTTTTATTGGGGCACTTCCGGGTTGAGGATGATGTCACCATTGATGTATATTATTTACTTTTCCGCATTAGGATAGACCCAAGGCGGGGAGCACAAGTAACCGGGTTGTAGGGTCCAGTAGGAGACTATCTCGAGGAGTCGAGACCGGGTCTCCTAACTCTAGAACTGGTAGGGTTGCTTGCCGCTTTCGTAAGGGTTTAGGGATGTGGGTTTGGCTATTCATCACGACCGTGGAATCCGCGTTTTTACCGGCTTAATTTAAAACACGGAATTCCTAGTATATCCAATATTTCATATATGTTCTTCTGCTGTTGATATTTTGTGATGTGATCACTTGATATGTTCTGAGACGAATGCCTATATTATATATATGAGATATAATTAATATTGCTGCTTTCGTTTCTTCTGTGATGCTTATGAAACATAATTGACAGGACTTCATTAATGAGATTAATGAAATAAAAGAAAAAGTAACCTAAGGATGTTGTAGAAACTTGTTTAAAAACTGGTAGCTCTAGTTCTTGCTTTGCATAGCGGTATTCCTTGCAGAATATCCAGCACCTTATTCGATAAGGAAAGAGCCGAGATCCCTTCACCGGGAGTGACCTCTTTAGCGAAACTAGCAGATGCTACAACCCACTCGGTTTGTCTTTTGATTGCTTCTATAGTTTTTGCTTTGCATAGCGGTATTTGTAAAATATCCTGCACCTTATTCGATAAGGAAAGAGCCGAGATCACTTAACCGGGAGTGACCTCTTTAGCAAAACTAGTAAAAGCCTAAAAAACACTCATTTTCAAAATCACTCGATTCTACAACGATATCAAGTTCATTACGGAAAAGGTTTTCTTAAAAACCTGTCGTAGCCCTCCATCATTTCAGATAAGTACTATTTAGTATTCGTGCTGCGGTAGTTTGGCCTTCGTCAAAGCGTAGTGTTCGGTAGCTAACTAGTGCTTATCTGCAGCGTGAGATGCGATTGGATTAGGGTATTCGTACGGCGTAGTTTGGCCTCCGTCAAGGGTCGTGCGGGTGGGTCTAATTTAATCAAGAAATGTACGGGTTGAACTTGACTAGCGCCCTATGGGTAGTTTGGCCTCCGTCAAGGTCATAGGACGCTGGGGGTAAAAACAATTATCGGGAATTTCAAGTGTTGAAATTTGCAATGAGATTGCATACCTTCTATGAGATAGTTAGATCCCGATACCCACTGCGAGTAAGAGTTACTCCTGGGAGAGTTTTACACATTACAATTAGCCGATCAAGTAGGTGTCTAGAAAGGTGTTAACGAGGTTACGCTCCTGGGAAAATGAGGTTTATTTTAATTAGGTCTATACGAAAGCACGGAGAACCTCCCTCAAAGTACCGACACTGGCCTGGCTGAAAGATTGGCGAACTTGTAGGGTATAATTAATCCCGGCTAGTCTTATCTTTTAGGGTTTGAAGGAAGATTTGACTAAAACAGTGGGAGCCATCCTGATTAGATAAATTAATAACCAATCTGATCTTACAAGAGCGCACGCAGAGTGTTTTCTTCTCTCTCTCTTGGTAGCGACCATGTCACGCCTTAATCAAGATAATAATATGGATGCATTGACCGAACCCGCTTATTATACTGTGCTAGGGAACATTGGTTCCGTTCTTTCTCATAATTGTTATAATTCTGAACAGAAAATAGGGGAATATCCGGATTCCCATGCCACTTAATCGAAGAAAGTGCATGTTGATGCATCTTCTTCGGGTGTGTTCATTACCGAGAACTGTTTTTCAGTATCTTCTACGTCCTGGGTTTGTGATACCGGATAAGGATCCCACATATGTAAGAGTTACATGGGCTACAGAAAGGTAGAGAACTGAGAATGGGTGATATGTCTCTAAGTGTTAGAGAATGGTGCAATTGTTGCAGCCAAGTCTATTGGCAGATATCACCTTGTATTAATACATTGATTCTGAACAAATGTTATTACATACTGAACCTGATATACAACATTACATTATGTTCTTTACCGAGTTAAAGAAGGATATAATTCTGTATTGGAGGATAATGTTGTGAACATTTTCCTGAATCAAGAGTTGATTCGATCAGGCACGTTATATAATAGCATATACGTTCTAAGTCAAACCACAGTTCAAAGTATGTAGAACACACATAAGAGGAGTAATTCAGAAATGAACGAATCCTTCTTATGACATTGTAGACTAGGTCATATCGATGCGACACGACCAGCTAAGTTATATAAGGATGAATATGAGAATCTGTTCGAATCTTCATCTTATAATACTTGCCAGTCTTGTCACAAAGATAAGATGACCATAGCTCCGTTTACTGGAAACAGAGAAAGAGTTAGTGAACTCTTGGGATTTATACATGATGATGTATGTAGGTCCCCTGTCTACACATATTAGGATTGATTTTTTATATTTCATTACATTCACTGATGATCTCTCAAGATTCGGACATATGTTCCTATAGAAACACAAGTCTGAAACTTTTGAGAAATTCAAGAAATATAAGCTTGAAGTTGAGAACTAGACGGGTAGAAGTATTAGGTCCTTCGATGTGATCGAGGAGGAGAATACTTAGGCATGGAGTTCCTGGAGTTTCTAAAAGGAGAATGCGATTCTCTCTCAGCTTACTCCTTCGAGTACACCATAGCACAATGGTGTATCGGGGCGGAGGTATCGCACCCTATGAGATATGGCGCGCTCTATGATGAGTACTACTGAGTTACCTGTTTCCTTTTGGAGTTATGCACTTGAGAAGTTGCATACCTATTGAATGGGGTTCCATCCAAATCAGGGCCTACCACTACATATGAGATATGGAATGGGAAGAGACCATGTCTTAAACGATTTAAGATATAGGGTTGTTCGGCCTATGTTGAAAGGCAGAATCCAGACAAGCTCGAGACAAGGTCAGTTCTGTATAAGTTTGTTAGGATATCCTAAACATTAGTGAGGGCATATCTTCTACCTAACTGAGGAGCAAAAGGTGTTTTGTTTCTCAGCATGCCACCTTTTTAGAAAAGGAATTTCTTGTGAAGAAATTTGTGGTCATGAGGTAGAACTGGAAGGAGTTCCAGCTAGAAAAACTAACAGCTGATGATTTAATGAAACCAAAGGATTCAATAGTTTCCAACGAACCCCAGCCTCTCCGCGAATCTGGTAGGGTTCCTCATCCACTTGAGAGATACTACGGTCTTCTTGGTGATGGTGGGAGCGAGGATTGCATCATGAGATGATGGCCCAACTAGGTTTAGGCAGGCCATTACGAGTGGGGACTCTGTGAAAAGACTGGATGCTATGCGATCAAAGATGGAATCCATATACACCAACAAAGTATGATTTTGAATGTTGCATCTAAAGGGTTAAAACCCATCGGGAGCAAATGGATCTTGAGAAGATTCTTGGTCTAAATGGAAAAGTTGAGACTTTCAAAGCTATGCTTTAGTCCATCAGGATCAATGCAAGCATCGCGGAGTTGGAACATCTGTTTTGATGTGGCAGTCAAAGAGTTTGACTTCATCAAAATAATAGATGAACCTTGTATATAAAAGAAGGTTGTAGAGAGTAAGGTTGTCTTCCACGTATTGTACGTAGATGACATACTCTTGATAGGAAATGGTTTCCTATGCTACACTCGGTCAAGCTCCTCTTATCATGGGAATTCTCAATAGATGATTTGGATGATACCTACTACATCTTGTGGATTATGATCTATGGTGATAGATCTTAGTGGATATTGGGAGTGTCCCAAATTCAGGTACATTAACACCATACTAAAAGGGTTTAGTATGGATGATTCTAAGCGTGGTGGTTCGCCCACTTACTTATGGATCACTCTCTCCAAAAAGATGTCTTCTGAGACTGATTTGGAGAGAGCTCGCGTGCAAGGGATACCCTATGCTTCGGAAGTAGGCTCTATCAGAGTATGCGATGTTATGTACCAGACCAGATGTAGCTGACTCACTAGGTGTAGTGATCAGGAATCGATCGGATCTTGGGAGAATCACTGGAAAGCTGTGGAGGACATTCTTAAGTACTTGAGAAGCACTAAAAGAAAGTTCTTGGTTTGCGCTTTTAGAGTGATAAGGTCGACTGAGAGTCAGTCACAGACATTGTCTTTACCCTCAGTGCAGGGACGGTATGTTGGAAGAGTTCCAAGATAGATATCGTGACATACTAGACAATAAAGGATGAATACATTGCTACCAATGATGCTGCCAAAGTAGCTGTCTGGACATTTCTTGTTCATGAGATGAACAAGGTTCCTACCATTGAGCATCCAATAACTGTTATTGTGACAACAATGGGGTTGTAGCTTAGGCCTAGGAACGCAGGTCCCATCAGCGTCCAGACATATTCTGAGACAAGTATCACCTGATCAGTGAGATGGTTGATCTCCAAGGGATCGAGGTTAGGAGAGTATATACGAAGGATAACACAGCAGATCCACTCACAAAAACCTTACCCCTAGAGAGACTTCTATGGGATGGTTGAGTATGGGATACTGCAACCACTGCTTTATTGTTGGGTATTGGATACTACAGCAGAAGGCCTTAGTGCAAGTGGGAGATTGTTAGTTATATGTATGCCCTAGAGGCCATTACTGTACATGCGATGTATATTGTAGAGGATGTTTGGATATATATAGGGAGGACTTTCTTGCTCGACAAGATAATATGCTATCTGGTTGCTCTTTATCTTAACATGTACACTTATTGTCTCTCTATTACATGTTGATAAAGCCCTTAGGATGAGTACTTGACTACCACGATTATGAAGCAAATCATACTAGTGGGGACATGGTAGTCGGTAAGTACATCCTTAGATTGTTCCTAGTCGTGGGAGTATCGAGACAGGGCATCAATACTCCAGAGTAGACTAGCGTATGCGCTTCTCGACCCATATGATGGGCGATGGATGATCCCATATCCATTGGTGTTTGACATCAGAGAAGGTATACGGGTGCTCAGTTGTAACGTTTTAAAAATAATTAAATAAATAATTAAATAAATAAAATCGTTTAAGTGAATTTTATGATTTTCGGTAAAGTAAAACGTATTTTTCGTAAAACAAAACCGTAATTATTTTTCACTATAAATTTAAAAATACCTATTTTAATTATGTTATTACTAGTAAATGGTGTTTATTTAGCCACTTATAAATTTTTAGTTTAATTAAATATTTTTCTTAAATTAATTATTTTAGATATTAACATAAGCTTTATTTTTACACTAAATTAGTGTAAATTACAAATTTGAATGGGTTTAATTAGCAAAAGTGAACCATTACATATTAGAATCAAGTGTGTTTCATGCAAAATTTATTTTCAAAATTTTACAATGGTTCTACACCATTCTAGGTCAAATGAAGTGAAGAAAATAAAGAATTTTTAAAGAAATTCATGAAAAGACTTAATGGAATGATATTTTTGTGAAACCTTCTACACTTTTCTTCACCTTTTCTCACTCTCCTCTCTTTTCCTCACCTCATGGACGGCCTCACCTCCATGGGCAGCCCCAAAATTTTCCCCCCATCATTTTTGTATTAAAAATCATCAAAATTCATCAAAAATTCAATAAAAAACCCACAAAATCCTAATTAATTCCTACCCTCTATTCTTTGCTCATCTTTACATGGATTTTGGAGATGGAAAGCACTCATTTTGGAGGCTCATTTTCATGTTTGGATTTTATGTTGTGGAGGTATAAATCTTTTTCTTTTGATTTATTTTTATTAGATGTTTCTTTTAAGCATAATTAGATTTATTAAATTAATTCTATTTGCAAATTCTAAAATTCAAGTTAGGGTTTGTAAATTCAAGTTGTGGTTTTATTAATTCATTAGGATTATAATAACTTGTTTAACACTTTTAGAAATGGAAAATCATGCATGGTTGATATATTGTAAATTGTTATCCAAAATTGTTTAAATTAAACAATTTTTGCAAACTAGATTTCTATATATTATATATATTGGTGAGATAAATTCCAATTAATGTTTGTAATATTAGATTGTTGTTTAAATGAGGATATTGACATGTTTAAGGAATCAAAAACTTAATTTGGTCACTAGTTTCTTTTGATAATTGAAAAATACTAAAAAATGCTATTTTTGCTAACTAGTTTTTTGAAATTCTTAAATAAATGAGATTTAAAATATAATTTATGATTTCATTATATCATTATCATTATAAATTGTAGTTTAATACATTAATTCATGCAAAATCAAGTTTGTTGTGGAATTGTGGAATTTTGCTTGTAAGATGTTGAAATTTTATAAAAGTTGCAAACTAGGAATTTTGTATTAATACAAATTTGTGTAATAAAAATATAGTAATGGGTTGTATAGTCAAGTTATGCTATTTAATGAGTTTTATGGCCATTGGTTTCATTTAAATGTCAAGTTTTGAAGAAAAACGGTAAATTGGCATTTTCGGGTTTTACGAAATCGGGCAATTTGATGGATTTTAGGGTTTCGATGAATTAAATAATGTTTTATATTATAAGTAATGAGTTTTATAACTATGAGTTGTTTGTTGATGTTTATCTCGATTAATTGGAGTTTGTACGCCGATATCAAGCGATATTTGGTTCTTTAGCGTGAATGGGACATAGCTTTTAACCTATGCGCGTTCCGTGTGTCGTTTTGACTTTTGTCCGTGATTTAGTTTACGATACTATATATGTTTGCGTATAAGTACCCCTCACGTGGACTGCGAGCGATGAAGAAGAGTATGGCGACACCGTCTTCGGCAGACATGGACCAGGTGAGTAGATGTATATCTACGGGGGGAAGTCGGGTGGATGGCGTTTAGCACCCCCGCACGTAGAATAGGAACAGTACTTATTGACATTAGGAAGCCAGATGTGACCCTAGATTCTTAATAAGTGGGACCCTAGGAATGACCCTAGGCTGGACTAGACTGATTTAGGAAGACCATACCAGAGGATGAATACCTTGGAAGAGATTCGTAGGTTTCAGGTAGATACACACACGCACACACTGAAACTCGACGTGGTGTATACGTGTATATGTGTATATATATAGGACTAGGTATAGGTATGTATATATATATATATATACACACACACACACACACAACACGTATATAGGATACGATGATGTGATATGATACACGGGAATGAAACAGTATAACTGGGCTTGATGCCGTGATTCTTGGCTATACAGTCGTATTAAAGAGTTAGCGGATCATTAGAGAATGAGATAATGATCAGGTATACATAAATTATAATGGGTGGTGATGATATTGAGGTACATGGGATTCTAAAATAGCCCCCGGACTGTAACTTGTGACTGATCACGATATGATATATGTATGACTTGATTACGACATCATATAGGTGTGACTTGATGATGGTATGATATAAGTGTGACTTAATCACAATATGATACATATGATATGATATTTCTGAGGATAAATTAATGATGTATATTTATGATGGCAATGATATATGATTGATGTATGCGATTACAGTATAGCACCTTGATCATGACATGTGTTGATGATGATATTATACGAATGATAAGACACCTAGGAGATACTTGACCCGTACCCCGATATTGGGATGCCGTACGATGGATTTTACCGTACGAGGCATATATATGATGATTGATCCGCACTCTAGATTCGAGAAAGCCGTACTATGTACGTGACGCTATTGAGGCTGGATCGCCGACTATTAGAGATATGGATTCAGACCTTAAATGGACTCTTGTTTCTTATTGACTAGTTTCTTAGGTTTAGTTCCTTAGGAGGTTAGATGGACACTAGTTTGGGTTCGATTCATATAGTGGTAGTTGTACTTGTATATCGCAGATGAGTGGTTATTCACATCCGTCTTTACATTCATGCTGTAATCATAATGTTGCATGTTCATACATATGTTTCTATATCAGTATAAAGTTCTGCCTGTTAGGACACCAACACTATTACCGATGATGCGCATATTCCACGCACACTTATTTGCCGGCTCACACACATCATTATCGGTAATTGCTATGTCACGTACACTTAAGAACATATTATCTTTTATTGATAGAATCAGCTAGCAACTAGATCGATATAATATTGAGATTACTCTCTGGTGTTAGTATAGACATGGTATTTATTACTTAAACATTTCATGCATTCGCATTTTCATGTTATCATGCAGGATTATGGGGCATATGCCGACACTTATCATATACTTACTCATGATTTTGGGATTTTGGATTTCTATGAGATTTCTGGATTTTGGGGAAAACCGCAAAAATATATAAAACAAACTTCTTTCTCTCTCCTCCTCTCTTTTTAAAATATAAGATGCGGTTTTCTCGTGATGTATGTGTCGTCCACCATGAGATTTCATGTTTTCTGTTGGATTTCGAGACCCGATTCGAGGAGTGGATGAACCGTCTCGGGTACATGGTGGGCCCGGTATGGTACCCCGGGGCAAGAAGATCGAGTTGTAGACGATGAGCCTGGCAGGGGAAGACTACCTACCGGTGATGTCTGGCGCGGCGGATATCCGGAGGATACCGACCGTTGTCGTGAGATTTGATGATATGGGCCGATCCGGACTGACGGAGCCTGAGATATTGAGACTATGAGACATTGAGACTTGTGATTTACATGTTTTGTGTCGATGCTTGACATGGATTTCCATGGATTTCATTGTTGATATTTCAGATTTCTATACACATTTTACTATGATAAAAGCTAAAGATTTCTTATACAGATATACCTAGATTTCAGGATTGGTTATTTTACATTCATGGTGCATGCATACTCATTCATATGGCATAGTACTATATGAGGTACTGACACGAGCACGGAGTATTTGCATTTACACGTAGCTTATTATCCTGTCTTACTTGATGACTAGGAGTATATTAGTATATTATTATGACCTAGAATAGCGTCGTGCATTCGATTTCTTTTCGTAGATGTCTTCTACTCACGAGTTGGCAACTCACCCCCGTTGTGCCAAATTTTATTACAGGTTGATGTACAGGGTTCCTTGGCAGTTGCTGGCACATCATTTTCATTCCGGGTGATTTGCACGGTAGGTTGGTTCATTTGTATCTGGACCGCCGTTGTATTTTTATCATTTCATTTGTATCTAGAAAGCTCCATCAACCAAACTTGTATTACTTGATAGTTTACTGGACCATTTATTTATTTCGACCTTAGAGTCGCGCTTGTATTATTACGATATCTGGTGGTTTTGTTTTCTTTTGAGTTTTGAGCCTCGCTTTTTAGCGTTGTATACTATTGTGCATTTGTGTGGTTGTTTCCGCCTTTTTGGCATAGAGCTAGCTCCCGTTTGGGGATGCTTTTTATTGTTTATGTATATTATACTTGTTGTACCCGTTTGGGGCCAGTTTTTACAGAGGAGACTCTGCCGAAATTTTTGGGAAAATTTACTGATGCTTTTAAACTTGTTTTCTTCATGTTTTCTTCTTCTTCTTCGTCTTTTATATGGTTTAGATTTCTGGGCTTTGGCTTACTTATGTTACGTTGTGCCTCTAGACGTTTCGTAATCTAAGTGCCGGTCACGTTCCGTACTTTCGGGTCGTGACAAAGTTGGTATCAGAGCGCTAGGTTTAACCTTGAATATGTCTAGGGTGACCCTTGGTTGATGGAGTAGGCGACTTAGGTAGAGTGACGTACCGTGGGTATGATCCGCGGCATACTTACGATACGCTACTCTTCTTTAGTAGCCTTAGGATGTACATTTGTTTGCACCGCATTTCATTCGTTCCTTTGATCTATCTTCGTTGATATCGGAGGGTGGTTTCTGTTACCACGGGCGCACCAGGCAGAAGGAGCTGCGGCTCGAATGCGATAACTATTAGGGTATCGGTTATTCTTGAGGATTGAAGCATTGCTTAGCGTGCGGATGAAGGGTATTCACATGCCGTCCAGACGAAGTTAAAGGGTTCGAACGATTATCAGAAAACCATTTTCCCAAGTTTAAGGTATTCGGAAGAACATGCAGGTATTTCGATGGACCCTCTAGAAGAATGAAACCCTAACTCGACATAATGACCACGAGAACGCTCTTGAACCTTAGGGTTTACGGCAGTTCTGCGGTGCCATTAGTGAGGCTTGGATTTGCCCTTCTACGGCTGGACTATCGATGCTGGGGTATGTACCGGATATTTTTAAACTGTACTTGAGTGTTGAGCTCTCGGAGAATTATAGGATTTTGATGGATCGATCGAAAAGTTTAATGTAGTCCGGATATCAGGTGAAGGGATCGACTATGTGGGAGACTCTAGACATGAGTATTGCCGTTGGTAGCGCAGTCAGCACACCTATGAAGAGACGAGTTCGAAGCAGTCGACATCAGAGGAAAGAGGCGCACATTGACGATAGTGTTTACGATTGCGACTTGGTGATTTGAATTTCATATTTCCGTTGGTTGGATTTTAGTATTTGAGAATTTTGTTCTACGATTGGTATTTCTTATGTGTACTTTCATTATATTCTATGCATGTTTCATATATCGGTTGTATTGATGTTGTTTTGTACATACCCAGTGCACTTGATTTGGTTTTAATACATTTTGAGATTTTGATTTGATTTCTTGCATATGGTTACACATGATTTTGACATATGCTTCGACCTAGTTTTTATGCATTTTCGTACTGTGATTTCGATTCTGATATTCGGCGTATGTTTTCATGCACCATGTGCACCTGATCGAGATTCTTGCGCACATTCGGTGCACTTGATACGATTTTGTGCACACCAGATGCACTAAATCGGGGTTTTGTGCAGATTAGATGCACCTGATATTGAGTCGTGCACGCCCGTTGCACTTGACAGATGTTTTTGGTGCACACCTGTTGAACATAGTTTTGTTTTTTTGTGTATTAGTGGTATCTATATTTGGTTCCGATTTCAGTACGCACCGGACGCACATGATATATTTTTGATGTGATTGGGATTGATTTCAGTTTGAGCAGTATGTTTTCATAATCATTACTATTTGATTTAGTAACCAGGCGGGACGTGTATGTTAAATAAAAAGATATATATATATAGCTATTTTTTTTATAAAATAAAATAAAATAAAATAAACGTCCGCAACTTATGCCGTGACACGTGTATCGCACGGCGATTTTCAAGATGGGTTTTTGTATGCTTCTTATTAAGATGCTTAGGCGATTTTACTACGATGCGCACTATATATATATAAGTTATAGTTTTGATATATATTATGTTGGTTTTCGTATTGGATTTTGATATTTTATCTTTACCATTACTCCGATGACTGCGTTATGCTTGACGGAGTTGATTTTAATTTTGTATTGATGATTTCGGAGCCCCGACGATTTGAGTGTTCTGCTAAACGTTTTAGTATTTGGAGGGAGAGTTTTGATTTAAATTCGGGGACCGAATTTCTTAAAGGGGGGAAGATTGTAACATTTTAAAAATAATTAAATAAATAATTAAATAAATAAAATCGTTTAAGTGAATTTTATGATTTTCGGTAAAGTAAAACGTATTTTTCGCAAAACAAAACAGTAATTATTTTTCACTATAAATTTAAAAATACCTATTTTAATTATGTTATTACTAGTAAATGGTGTTTCTTTAGCCACTTATAAATTTTTAGTTTAATTAAATATTTTTCTTAAATTGATTATTTTAGATATTAACATAAGCTTTATTTTTACACTAAATTAGTGTAAATTACAAATTTGAATGGGTTTAATTAAGAAAAATGAACCATTACATATTAGAATCAAGTGTGTTTCATGCAAAATTTATTTTCAAAATTTTACAATGGTTCTAGACCATTCTAGGTCAAATGGAGTGGAGAAAATAAAGAATTTTTAAAGAAATTCATGAAAAGACTTAATGGAATGATATTTTTGTGAAACCTTCTACACTTTTCTTCACCTTTTCTCACTCTTCTCTCTTTTCGTCACCTCATGGCCGGCCTCACCTCCATGGGCATCCCCAAAATTTTTCCCCCATCATTTTTGTATTAAAAATCATCAAAATTCATCAAAAATTCAATAAAAACCCCACAAAATCCTAATTAATTCCTACCCTCTATTCTTTGCTCATCTTTACATGGATTTTAGAGATGGAAAGCACTCATTTTGGAGGCTCATTTTCATGTTTGGATTTTATGTTGTGGAGGTATAAATCTTTTTCTTTTGATTTATTTTTATTAGATGTTTCTTTTAAGCATAATTAGATTTATTAAATTAATTCTATTTGCAAATTCTAAAATTCAAGTTAGGGTTTGTAAATTCAAGTTGTGGTTTTATTAATTCATTAGGGTTATAATAACTTGTTTAACACTTTTAAATGGAAAATCATGCATGGTTGATATATTGTAAATTGTTATCCAAAATTGTTTAAATTAAACAATTTTTGCAAACTAGATTTCTATATATTATATATATTGGTGAGATAAATTCCAGTTAATATTTGTAACATTATATTGTTGTTTAAATGAGGATATTGACATGTTTAAGGAATGAAAAACTTAATTTGGTCACTAATTTCTTTTGATAATTGAAAAATACTAAAAAATGCTATTTTTGCAAACTAGTTTTTTGAAATTCTTAAATAAATGAGATTTAAAATATAATTTATGGTTTCATTATATCATTATCATTATAAATTGTAGTTTAATACATTAATTCATGCAAAATCAAGTTTGTTGTGGAATTGTGGAATTTTGCTTGTAAGATGTTGAAATTTTATAAAAGTTGCAAACTAGGAATTTTGTATTAATACAAATTTGTGTAATAAAAATATAGTAATGGATTGTATAGTCTAGTTATGCTATTTAATGAGTTTTATGACCATTGGTTTCATTTAAATGTCAAGTTTTGAAGAAAAACGGTAAATTGGCATTTTCGGGTTTTACGAAATCGGGCAATTTGATGGATTTTAGGGTTTCGATGAATTAAATAATGTTTTATATTATAAGTAATGAGTTTTAAAACTATGAGTTGTTTGTTGATATTTATCTCGATTAATCGGAGTTTGTACGCCGATATCGAGCGATATTTGGTTCTTTTGCGTGAACGGGACATAGGTTTTAACCTATGCGCATTCCGTGTGTCGTTTTGACTTTTGTCCGTGATTTAGTTTACGATACTATATATGTTTGCGTATAGGTACCCCTCACGTGGACTGCGGGCGATGAAGAAGAGGATGGCGACACCGTCTTCGGCAGACATGGACCAGGTGAGTAGATGTATATCTACGGGGGAAAGTCGGGTGGATGGCGTTTAGCACCCCCGCACGTAGAATAGGAACGGTACTTATTGACATTAGGAAGCCAGATGTGACCCTAGATTCTTAATAAGTGGGACCCTAGTAATGACCCTAGGCTGGACTAGACTTATTTAGGAAGACCATACCAGAGGATGAATACCTTGGAAGAGATTCGTAGGTTTCAGGTAGATACACACACACGCACACACTGAAACTCGACGTGGTGTATACGTGTATGTGTATATATATATATAGGACTAGGTATATACACACACACACACACACACACACACACACAACATGTATATAGGATACGATGACGTGATATGATACACGGGAATGAAACAGTATAACTGGGCTTGATGCCGTGATTCTTGGCTATACAGTCGTATTAAAGTGTTAGCGGATCATTAGAGAATGAGATAATGATCAGGTATACATAAATTATAATGGGTAGTGATGATATTGAGGTACATGGGATTCTAAAATAGCCTCCGGACTGTAACTTGTGACTGATCACGATATGATATATGTATGACTTGATTACGACATCATATAGATGTGACTTGATGATGATATGATATAAGTGTGACTTAATCACAATATGATATATATGATATGATATTTCTGAGGATAAATTAATGATGTATATTTATGATGGCAATGATATATGATTGATGTATGCGATTACAGTATAGTACCTTGATCATGACATGTGTTGATGATGATATTATACGAATGATAAGACACCTAGGAGATACTTGACCCGTAGCCCGATATTGGGATGCCGTACGATGGATTTTACCGTACGAGGCATATATATGATGATTGATCCGCACTCTAGATTCGAGAAAGCCGTACTACGTACGTGACGCTATTGAGGCTGGATCGCCGACTATTAGAGATATGGATTCAGACCTTAGGTGGACTCTTGTTTCTTATTGACTAGTTTCTTAGGTTTAGTTCCTTAGGAGGTTAGATGGACACTAGTTTGGGTTCGATTCATATAGTGGTAGTTGTACTTGTATATCGCAGATGACTGGTTATTCACATCCGTCTTTACATTCATGCTGTAATCATAATGTTGCATGTTCATACACATGTTTCTATATCAGTATAAAGTTCTGCCTGTTAGGACACCAGCACTATTACCGATGATGCGCATATTCCACGCACACTTATTTGCCGGCTCACACACATCATTATCGGTAATTGCTATGTCACGTACACTTAAGAACATATTATCTTTTATTGATAGAATCAGCTAGCAACTAGATCGATATAATAAATACTGAGATTACTCTCTGGTGTTAGTATAGAAATGGTATTTATTACTTAAACATTTCATGCATTCGCATTTTCATGTTATCATGCAGGATTATGGGGCATATGCCGACACTTATCATATACTTACTCATGATTTTGGGATTTTGGATTTCTATGAGATTTCTGGATTTTGGGGAAAACCGCAAAAATATATAAAACAAACTTCTCTCTCTCTCCTCCTCTCTTTTTAAAATATAAGATGCGGTTTTCTCGTGATGTATGTGTCGTCCACCATGAGATTTCATGTTTTCTGTTGGATTTCGAGACCCGATTCGAGGAGTGGATGAACCGTCTCGGGTACATGGTGGGCCCGGTATGGTACCCCGGGGCAAGAAGATAAAGTTGTAGACGATGAGCCTGACAGGGGAAGACTACCTACCGGTGATGTCTGGCGCGGCGGATATCCGGAGGATACCGACCGTTGTCGTGAGATTTGATGATATGGGCCGATTCGTACTGACGGAGCCCGAGATATTGAGACTATGAGATATTGAGATTATGAGATATTGAGACTTGAGATTTACATGCTTTGTGTCGATGCTTGACACGGATTTCCATGGATTTCATTTTTGATATTTCAGATTTCTATACACATTTTACTATGATAAAAGCTAAAGATTTCTTATACAGATATACCTAGATTTCAGGATTGGTTATTTTACATTCATGGTACATGCATACTCATTCATATGGCATAGTACTATATGAGGCACTGACACGAGCACGGAGTATTTGCATTTACACGTAGCTTATTATCCTGTCTTACTTGATGACTAGGAGTATATTAGTATATTATTATGACCTAGGATAGCGGCGTGCATTCGATTTCTTTTCGTAGATGTCTTTTACTCACGAGTTGGCAACTCACCCCCGTTGTGCCAAATTTTATTACAGGTTGATGTACAGGGTTCCTTAGTAGTTGCTGGCACATCATTTTCATTCCGGATGATTTGCACGGTAGGTTGGTTCATTTGTATCTGGACCGCCGTTGTATTTTTATCATTTCATTTCTATCTAGAAAGCTCCATCAACCAAACTTGTATTACTTGATAGTTTACTGGACCATTTATTTATTTCGACCTTAGAGTCGCGCTTGTATTATTACGATATCTGGTGGTTTTGTTTTCTTTTGAGTTTTGAGCCTCGCCGTTTGGCGTTGTATACTATTGTGCATTTGTGTGGTTGTTTCCGCCTTTTTGGCATAGAGCTAGCGCCCGTTTGGGGATGCTTTTTATTGTTTATGTATATTATACTTGTTGTACCCGTTTGGGGCCAGTTTTTACAGAGGAGACTCTGCCGAAATTTTTGGGAAAATTTGCTGATGCTTTTAAACTTGTTTTCTTCATGTTTTCTTCTTCTTCTTCTTCTTTTATATGGTTTAGATTTCTGGGCTTCGGTTTACTTAGGATACGTTGTGCTTCTAGACGTTTCGTAATCTAAGTGCCGGTCACGTTCAGTACTTTCGGGTCGTGACATCAGTGGAGACTGGGTACACTGGACGGACTCGCCGAGAACTCCTAGATGGTATTATACTTATCGTCGGATAGCAGTTCTCTGATGACACTGGTACAGGTTAGTCTGTAGACCCGAGATCGTCATAGAGTCTTGTGTGATTCCCACTATGCTTTGATTTCCACCATACCACGGTCAAGAGATCGTGCAAAAAGGTGGTTTTTGGGTACAGTCCCGAGTCACATGGAGGCAATGAGTGATAGGAAGGGTTTTGTCTCTCCCGGTATTGGGAGTTGATGTTACGCTATACTCGATTGGCCATAACAGGAAATCCCTGGCCAGGGTTGCTGAGATTTACTGGTAAGTGTTACCCGTAGTTTCTCGAACCGTTATGGACCTTGCATCGGCATGACTTATCAGGCTATTGGGGTCTGATGTTATACCACCCCCAGGCTGTGATATGCAACATATCATACGAAGAGACCGGACTGTATTGTAGTGTTACTGATCGGATTCGTAGGAGTACGAGCAGGCTTGCTTGTTGATCTTCTGATCGCTCAATACCCGGGTGGCCGTTACGTTTAGCAGACCGCTTGCGGCTTGTGGGTGTTTGATATGATCATCACCTACTGCCGGCGTATTGACGAGTCTTTAGAGTCCTACACAGAGATTTCCTGGTTCATGCGAAAAGAAGTAGGAGCACATATGTGATATGTGCGGGACCGAGATTAATGCGCGTATGTGATACCGCATTCTATTCTCGCGACTTGTGACATTGTTCGGTTATATGTGATATAGCCGGGTTAACGGATCAAGTGTTGATTCGATAAGTTGTTGCATTTAATATTAGTCGGTTATATGTGATATAACCGGATTATTAAATCAAGTGTTGATTTAATAATTTAATGTATAATTATATATTTGATATATTAAATTACATTAACTAATATTAGCTCACTTAACCATTTCTTTTTCTCACTTGTGCATACATGATATATATGTGATATATATTGATGTATCATGCTAAGTTACACTTGCAACATGAATGTATGAGACTCACACCATGCTAGGTTAAAGTTCGGATTTTATTTGTTTTAAGTAATTCGAACAACTTGGATAATTAGTCATGGTTGAGCTTGGATGGAAGCTAGTAGAACATTTACTTAGTCCACTTGTTTGTTTTGCTTAAGATATTTTTTAACCTAACCCCTTAACTCATAGCTATGGTTTAGTCTCTACAAGGGTTAGTGTATGACACTAACTCACCATGGTTGCAATTCTAATCTCACTCTCATTCATCTCTCTTCATCACTTCTTCTTCTTCCTCAAGAGAAAAAGTTTGCTAGCTTTTTCTAAGTGATGAAAAAGTGTGAGAAAATTAAACCTAAAGTGAGCCCACTTCCTACTTCATCATCCTCTACTATTAGCCATTTAGTTTAGGGTGTTTGCTTCACTAATCTCACCATTAGTGAAGAGGTAGTATGAGCTCGAGTCTCCTCGACGTAGATCATCTTTGGCTTCGAAGTCATTGAGCAAGCTTGTTCGCTTCTTCAAGTGAACCCTCTCTAGAGTTTGGGAGTTCACCATGTAAGTCCATGCTACCCTTCCCCGGTACTTACGGGGTTGCGGAAATGGTGAAAAACGATTTTCTTTAGGGTGGTAACATGGACTCATAATACGGATCTTTGTTAAACAACTACCTAACAACCAAACTAGGAGTTTTACCTACTCGGTTAGGGGGTTATACCTTTCTTGAACTCCTTCGTCTTCAACTCTTGGTGGTGTACGGATCGGCCTCACCTCGTCGTCTCCTCGCGCTGAATATGGATCCACCCGAAAGCTTCTACCTTTTGGCTTCTACTTCAAACTTGAAGAAACTAGAACACTTGGCTTGCTAGGCCTTGTGAACTAGGATGAGTAGAGAATTGTTTTGGTGTTTTTATCTCTAAGGCAATGGTTCTCAACTCATGAGAAGGGGTTTCATTGAGCTAGAGAGAGCAAGAGGAAGAGGGAGAGCTTGAGCAAGAGAGAGAAATGAAATGAGAGAATGAGCAAGTCTTTTGCCATCCAAGCTCTCATAATCCAAAAAAAATAATAACAAGTAATAATAATTAAGTATAATGTAATGGTTGTTATCATGACAAATGACAATATCATTTCTTGCATTAAATGCAAATTGTGAACAAAAACAAGCAAGCCAAAGTCAATGCAAACAAATGATACCCATTGTCATGATGGTGGTCAACAAGTCCAACCTAGTCAACCGGTCAACAAAAGTCAACAAGTCAATACGGTCAACCTTTCAACCCTAACCATGTCATTATAATACACAATTAATATTATTGTTAATCATATTTCTAATTCTCATTAGGGTTAAGCAAAAGTCAACAGTCAACAACCCTAATGAGAATCCTCTGTCTCTGTCTCTGTCAACTGTGCATACACACCCGTATCCGCGTTCCGGGGAACACGAATACAAACGAGATAAAACCAATCCCAAAACGTATACTAGGATCTGGCTTAAACCAAAGCCCGCTAGTAATATCTGCCCGGACACTAAACGTGCAGAAGTGCACGGATGTGACCGAACCCTGTCGCAAAACCATGCGACCTGTCGCAAAACCATGCGATTTCTGCGACCTCTACTCTTTTGCCTAAAGGCGAATAGCTCTCTGTGTGGGACTCTAAAGACTCGACACTACGCTGACAGTGGGTTTAACCACAGACCGCAAGCGGCACTAGCTGTGCGTAACGGCCCCCAGGTAGATGCCAATAAGAAGACGGACGGGGTGAAACCCATCTGAACTCCTACTGAGCCTGAATGTGACAATCTCCGTACAGTCCGGTCTGTTCGTCTGAGAATATCGCATGGAGGGCCTAGGGGCGGTAAACGTCAGTCCCCTAATAGCGGTACAAGTCGTGTCGGAGTGTAGCCCAGAACACCCTGAGATAACACTAAAAACCTACCAGTATATCTCGCTTGCCCTGGTCAGGGACTACTTGTGTAATGGCTCTCCTAAACACAGCGCGATATGAACCCCCAATACCGGGAGAGACGAATCCTGTCTAACCGTCACTGCCTCCAAGTGCTTCGGGGCTGCACCCAACTACCACCTGTTTGCACGACTCATTTGAGCCGTGGTAGGGTAGTAATCAAAGTACAGTGGGAACACACTCGAGGCGAAGTGACAGTGTCAAGTCAGCGGACTAAGCTGTACTCATGTCACCTGGGAACTGATAACTGATGATAGGTATAGTACCAACCAATCAGTTCCCGACGAGTCCTGTCCAGTGTACCCGTAACCTAACGAGCACCCGCATACTATCTCAAGTACGACGTACTGACGGCTGTGGGACAGACCGTCTCCCCTGCTGGGATGAGAAGCGTATACGCTAGTCTACTCCGGAGTATCGATGCCCTGTCTCGATAGTCCTACGACTAGGGACCTGTATAAGGATGTGCTTGTGGATTACCCAGCCCCCACGAGTGTGACTGCCATCACAACGCTGGTAATCAAGCAAAGATCATAAGGGCTCTACTAATATGTATAAGCAATATGCTAAAAGAAACACATGCACATATTAAAGTAGAAACAAACCAAGTAGCATACTACCATTTTGAGCAAGATTGTCAATACAAGGTGAATATCACAAGCTTCCATTAAGTAATATACAAACTAGTATGATACAGTAATGGCCTCTAGGGCATATACACTAACAATCTCCCACTTGCACTAAGGCCATGTACTGGCGTATCGAAGACCTTTCATCTCGATCAGCCGCTCGAACTGAGTCTGGGGCAAGGCCTTTGTGAATGGATCTGCAGTGTTATCTTCTGAAGCAACCCTCCGAACCTCGATCTCCCGGCGATCCATGATCTCCCTGATCAGGTGACACCGCCTCAAGATGTGTCTGGATTTCTGATGGGACCTAGGTTCCTTTGCTAAAGCTATAGCCCCGTTGTTGTCGCAATACAGAGGTATTGGATCAACAATGGACGCAACCACCTGAAGTTCTTTCAAGAACTTTCTCATCCAGACGGCTTCTTTTGCGGCATCTGCAGCAGCGATATATTCCGCTTCCATCGTCGAGTCAGCAACAGTTTCCTGTTTGGAACTCTTCCAACACACCGTCCCTCTATTGAGGGTAAAGACATAACCCGACATGGACTTGGAATCATCCTTGTCACTCTGGAAGCTGGAGTCAGCAAAGGCCTCGATCTGGAGGTCTTTTCCGCCATACACCAAGAACATCTCCTTAGTCCTTCTCAGGTACTTGAGAATGTTCTTTAATGCTATCCAGTGCTTCTCCTCTGGGTCCGACTAATACCGGCTTACAACGCTCAATGCGTATACTACATCTGGTCTGGCACACAACATCGCATACATAATAGAGCCTACCGCAGATGCGTAGGGTATTGATGACATGCGAGCCCTTTCCAAATCAGTCTTGGGAGACATCTCTTTGGAGAGGGTGATTCCGTGACAAGCCGGCAGATTACCGCGCTTGGAATCTTCCATACTGAATTGTTTCAGTATGGTGTCGATGTACCTTGACAGTGAAAGTCCCAACATCCTTTTAGATCTATCATGATAGATCTGGATCCCCAAAATGTAGTTGGCATCACCCAGGTCCTTCATGGAGAACCTGTGTGACAAGAACCCTTTGACAGATTGTAGCATTGGAATATCATTTCCTATCAAAAGAATGTCATCCACGTATAATACGAGGAACACGACAGTTTTTGCTACAAATTTACTATAGATGCATGGTTCATCTGGATTTTTGATAAAGCCAAATTCTTTGACCGTCTCATCAAAACAGATGTTCCAACTCCGCGATGCCTGCTTTAGTACATAGATAGAATTAAGCAACTTGCACACCTTTCCGCTGCTCCCACTCTGAATGAAACCCTCTGGCTGGTCCATATAGACACACTCCTCTAAATTTCCATTTAGAAAAGCGGTCTTTACGTCCATCTGCCAAATCTCATAATCGTGGAAGGCAGCAATGGCAAGAAGGATCCGAATGGATTTCAGCATAGCCACTGGAGAAAAGGTTTCGTCATAGTCCAAACCAGGTCTTTGACGAAAACCCTCTGCAACAAGTCTAGCCTTATAGGTCTCAACCTGTCCATCTACACCAATCTTCCTTTCGAAGATCCACTTGCATCCTACGGGTTTTATCCCATCTGGAGCAACGTCCAACGTCCATACTTTGTTGGTGTACATGGACTCCATTTCGGTCCGCATTGCATCCGGCCATTTTACCGAGTCAATGCTCTGAACGGCCTGCTGGAAGCTAGTAGGCTCATCATAATCAACGATGCAATCCTCTCTATCCCCGTCTATGAGAAAACCGTAGTATCTCTCGGGCGGATGAGACTGTCTACTACTCCTGCGAAGCGGCGTAGGAATGTCCTGTTCCTTTGAACCTTCTGGTTCTACTAAGCTTTCAGAAATAGTCTGCGGTTCTGGAATTTCTTCCAGTTCTGTTGCGCTCCCACTAATTTCCTTTTCTAAGAACTGGTGTTCCAGAAAGTGGGCATGACGAGAAATAAAAACCTTTTGTTCCTCTTTGCAATAGAAGAAATATCCCTTGGAATTCTTTGGATATCCCACAAACTTGCACTGTACTGAGCGTGCCTCGAGTTTGTCCGCATGCTGCTTTTTGACAAAAGCCGGACATCCCCATGTCTTAATGTGATTAAGATAGGGTCTCTTCCCACACCACATCTGATATGGTGTAGTAGGCACAGTCTTAGTTGGAACTCGGTTCAAAAGGTATGCAGCTGATTCTAGTGCATATCCCCAGAATGATCACGGTAACTCAGCGTTACTCATCATGGACCGTACCATATCCAACAGGGTTCGTTTCCGTCTCTCCGATACACCGTTATGTTGCGGAGTGTATGGACGAGTAAGCTGAGAGAGAATTCCATTCTCTTTTATGTAATCCAGGAACTCGACACTCAAGTATTCACCACCTCGATCAGATCTCAGTGTTTTAATACTTTTGCCGGTTTGTTTTTCTACTTCATTCTTATATTCCTGGAACTTTCCAAAGGCTTCGGATTTATGTTTCATTAAGAAGACATATCCGTACCTTGAAAAGTCATCCGTAAAAGTAATGAAGTAAGAATAATCGCTTCGCGCATGCGTAGACATTGGACCGCACACGTCGCTGTGTACGAGTCCCAAGAGCTCGCTCGCTCTTACTCCGTGTCCAGAGAACAGAGTCTTTGTCATCTTTCCTTTGAGACAGGATTGACAAATTGCATATGATTGATATTCGAACGGATCCAAATATCCTTCTGTATGTAACTTGGTCAACCATCTCTCATTGATGTGACCTAGTCTACAATGCCATAAGAAAGTCTGATTTGTTTCCGGAGACTTTCTTTTGTGTGTATTCTGGACATTGAAATTCTGTGGTTAGTTTAATACGTGTATACCATTGCTCAATGTACCTGACCCAATCAAGACTTGATTAAGGTGAATGTTTACAACATTACTTACAAATGCAAATTCATAACCTTCTTTAGATAATAAAGATACAGAAATGATATTACAAGTTGCATTGGGTACAAAATAGCAATTACGCAAAACCAAAACATGTCCATCTGACAAGCCCAGGTGATAGTCCCCCACGGACTCAGCATCCATGCCAGTTCCGTTTGCAACTCTGAGGGTCATATCACCTGGCTTCAAAACCCTACGCTTTCTCAGTGCCTGCAAAGAATTACAGATATGAGATCCTGATCCGGTATCCAATACCCAGGAAGTAGAGTTTATTGAAAGACAGTTTTCAATAACATACACACCTGAAGCTGAAGCCGCAACTTGCTTCAGATCCTGTGTTCTGGCCTTCCAAGCCCTGCAATCTTTCTTCCAGTGTCCCTTTTTATGACAATAGAAGCATTCTTCCTTTCCCACAAGCTGCCCCGCTTTCTTTGTTGCCTTTGCTTTTCCCTTCGTATCCACTTTACTAACACCGCCCCTTGGTTTGGCGGGGGCTTTCTTCTTCTTTCCCTTGGCTTTTGCCTTGGACTTAGAAGAGAAAGATCCTCCTACAAACAAAGTGGATATTTCCCTACTTTTCTATAGGGTGCCCTCTGCACTCCTCAGCATGTTGAGGAGCTCCGGAAGTTCAACTTCTTCTCCTTGCAAGTTGAAGTTCAGGATAAACTGGGCGTAAGTGGAAGGAAGGGACTGGAGAATCAAGTCCGTATAGAGCTCGTTCTCTAACGTGGTCCCAAGGTCCGCGAGCTCCTCAATGAAGCCAATCATCTTAAGCACGTGTTCCGCTACCGATGATCCGATGGCCAATCTTGCCGAAAAGAGCTTCTTCGACACTTCGTATCTTGCGATACGAGATTGCTCTCCATACAGTTCTTTTGTATGGAGAAATATGGATTCGAGGTCCATATTCTCGTGCCTCCTCTGATGTTCATTGTCCATAGAGGCAAGCACGAGGCACTTGGCCTTCGCGCAATCGATCTCCCAAGTCTTACGGATTTTCCTATCCGCGACGCTAGAGGTGGGACTTGGGACAGGGGGAGCTTTGGTGGTAAGAAGATACCCCAGCTTGTCGTAAGTGATTGCCATTTTGACATTCCTGGGCCAATCCTTGTAGTTTGGCCCTGTCAGTATGTTTTTATCTAGAAGTAACTTAAGTCCGGTCATGTCGATTGGTCGCTGCAATTAGGAGAGAGAGAAGAAACACTCAGCATGATGCTCTTGCAAGTTTAGAGTGGTTTTTAGTTTGTCTAAACAGGATGGCTCCCACTGTTTCTCGAATTCCTCCTCAAAACAAAAGGAAGAATTAGTCGGGATCAATCTTACCGTACAATACTTGCTTAACCGTTCAGCCAGGCCAGTGTCGGTACTTCGAGGGAGGTTTTCCAACGCTTTCGCGAAGTTCCTTAATTAAATAACCTCTTTTCCCTGTGGGCGTAGCCCCGCTAACACCTTTCTAGACACCTACTAGGTTTATAGAATTGATCGTTTAGTGAGAAATTTCCCGAGGAGTAGCATATACTCACAGTAGGATCGTGATCCAAATATCATCGCGTGACAAAACTGAAGGAATCCTACCAGAATCATCACACTCCAAATGGTATGCAACACTAGCAAGTTTCGGTTCTTTTGAAACTCCCGATGTGGATTTTTGCCCCATGCTCTTATGACCTTGACTTTGGCCAAAATATCATAAGTCACATGTCAAGTTCTACCCGTCATTCTCCAGGTTAATTTGAACCCACCCGTACCTACCCTTGACTTTGGCCAATATGGCAGTACGACTGTTCCAAACCAACGCATCTATCTATGCTGCACATGAATACCCAATAGCTACCAATCACTATGCCTTGACTTTGGCAACCATACATAGCTTGAATACTATTGACTATTCATGTGAAACGACGGAGGGCTACGAATGGTTTTGGCAAAACCGTGAACGTAGTGAACTTGATATAATCGATGGAACGAGATAGCTTTTAAAAGGAGTGGCTCAAGCTCCGCATTTAAAAGTTGGTTTTTAAAAAGAACCGAGTGGTTTTGAAAGTGTTCCAACGACTTTACTTTGGTTTATTTTCTTGCATTAATTCTTTTTAATGTGTCCCATCATTTAATCCTACCATTGCAGAAAACAACCAAAATATGACGTACGCTTATGCCATCCGCATTCGCCACGGGGCCCCATCATTACCCGTTAGGTTACTTAACTAACGACAGAGCGGGGGCTGGACTAGCGCGGATGCAAAACATAAGCAACGCCTAAATAGTTATCATATATAGATATATTGTAATGATAGCCATTCCAGATCACAGATGAACACATTGGATATACTAGGAATCCGCAATTCGTATGAGCCTGTAACGAAAAGCGGATTACACGGTCACGGTGAATAGCCAATACCCCACCCAAGACCCCTACGGGTGAGGCAAACTACCCGCCAAGTACTCGAAGCGAAGCAACCTCCCTTAACACCGTGAGTAGGCCACTCGGCACTTCGAGATACCCGGTAGTTTGTGCACCCACTCCATGGGTCTATCCTAGGAGCAAAAACAGTAAAAGAAATTATACAATAACGGTTACAACCTCACCCCGGTTGTGCGGCCAAATAAATAATATTACTGTTGGATATAGTGCCCTCTAAGTCAATTATTGGATCGCAGGTACATGATTGCAATGATTGAGGGAGGACCTATATCGATAAACAGTCTTACTCGAGATGATAGTATGCTATCTGGTTTGTCTTTATCATCATGTAGATGTTGGTAGAGCCCATAGGATTCTTGCTTGACTACCAGCAGTATGATTGCATCATATAAATGGGAGCTGGGGTCTATAAGCATATCCTTAAAAGTGTCCCTAGTCGTGGGAGTTTCGAGACAGGGCATCGATACTCCAGAGTAGACTAGTGTATACAGTCGAGACCCCGACGAGGGGCGGTGGCCGGTCTCACAAGCCACTGGTGTTAGTTGGATCACCTAAGATGTATACAGGTGCTCATTGGGTTATGGGTACACCGGACAGGACTCGCCGGGAACATGCTAGTTGGTATTATACATATCGTCAGATAGCAGTTCCCTGATGATATGTGTACAGGTTAGTTCATAGACCCGAGGTCGTTATTTGTCTCGTGTGAGTTCCCACTGTGCTTAGATTACTACCCTACCACGCTCAAAGGAGTTGTGCAAACAGGTTTTAGTTGGGTACATTCCCGAGCCACATTGGAGGCAAGTGAGCGGATCGTCGGGGATTCGTCTCTCCCGGTATTGGGGGGTGAGATCGCGCTGTGTTTAGGAGAGCCATTACACGAAATCCCTGGCCAGAGTAATCGAGATATACTGATAGGTATACCAGTAGTATCTCAGGGTGTTCTGGGCTGCTCTCTGACACGACTTATGCAGCTATTGGGGGTCTGACGTTTACCGACCCCCTAGGCCTAATATGCGATACTCATAGACGAATGTTCCGGACTGTATGAATATTGTCACTGTCAGGCTCAGTAGGGTTTATAGATGAGTTCGCTCGTCAGCTTCCCTTCCAATCAATACATAGGCAAACCGTTACGTACAGCTTGTACCTCTGACGTGCTAGTGGTTATACCCAGTGCCGGTGTATTGATGAGTCATTAGAGTCCCCCACAGACACTTTCCCAAGTTCGGGCGAAACTTTGTAGATACCGTATGGTATTATGGCAGGGTTCGGAAAAAGCACGTGTGTTTACGCACGTGTTATTTTTCGGGCAGATAATACTGGTAGGCTTTGGTTTAAGCCGGATCCCAGTATTATACTGTGTAGATATAATATCTTTGTCTCAGTTGCATTTATATTCGGTCGTAATACAAATGCGGATATGTTTATACCGATATGGGGTTATCCTGAAATTCGTTTCGGGATGATTTTTGGAGGTTGCCAGTTTCCAGTTTTCTATCAGCCGTATTTCACATTCGGTTAAATGCGGATTTATCTTCTTGGGTGAGTCATGAGGGCCAGTCATGCTTCTAGATGGTTCTAGATGATGACAAGGCATATGAGTCATTAGTTCATTAATGGTGCTTTTAATGAAGGGTGATGACTAGTTTGATGATTCATGGTTTGCATTTAATGCTTATTAGTGATTCATTCTTTGTTGATGAGTATCCTTGTTATGGTCACCCTTTTGCAAGCTCCTACACTCACCCTCATCTTCATAAATAGTGGCCGGCCTCTCTTGTGGCAAAAGAGATTGATTTTTGATTAAAAACATTATGGTTTTGGCTTCATGAAAATTAGATTGCTCATTTCTCAATTCGATCGATCCAAAAGGCAACTTCTTTTAACCGTTCGTCCATAGCCTTGGACGTAACGAGACAAAGTGTTCTACTCATTCTCTACTTCATCTTGGTCGTCTCTTTTAGCAAACTTGACGATCGAGTTGCCTCGGTTCAGAGGCGGGAGCCCGTTTAAAGATCCGTCGACGTGGTGCCACCTGGACGACGAGACCGGAGATCGAGCAAGTTCAGATCAGTTGCAACATAGCGTGGGATGATGGTTGAAGACCGAAGGACTCGGATCATTCGGTATAACAATTCTACCCTCTTTACAATTTGTTAGTTTAGCTTTAATGGACGATCCGGGATATAGTACGCGATAGCTCCAGTCGTAAAAGTTTTGTTCCGCATATTGGCGTCTGTTAGACTGCCGGGGCGCTGCCGCATACTTACAGTGGTATCAGAGCCTCACCATTAAGCTAAACTAACTTGTGCTAACGCGTTTAAAAGATCGATCGAACGAAATTTCCGAAATCACAATTTTTTGTACATAAAGTTTCTGTCGATTTTAAATCTGTTCTAAAATTCATTTTTAGCACTTCAGAAAAACAAGCAGGCTTTTTAAAGCATTACGTACAAATTTGGTCAAGTGATCTCACTAAACCACTGCGGATCCGCGGTCAAACCTAGGGTTTGACCGCGCATCCACAGCGGTTTAGTGGGAACAGTGAACAAAATTTGTGCAGTGGCTTCTAGGCAGGGAATTGTGGTTTATGGTATTGTTCTTTTGGGCCCAGTTTTGGTTACTGTACAGCAGATGCGTGTGGGGCCCACTTCGGGAAATTTTGTCGATCGAAATTTTAAATTTGTTAGTTTACAGTACTTACTTTATATCTCCGACCGGGAATGTCATTTGATCGGTAAACCGCGTCTGATTGCTATAGTTCTTTTAGACGGGTTTGCGAACGTGACATTCGCGTTGATGTTCTGTGTTGTGCTGTGATGTTGCGGATTTGTCGTGGTGGATAGCAGGGTGCAATGATAGTGCAGTTTGGATTTATTTGTACATTTTACATTGCGGGGTGAGCGTCCGACTTGTGGACTGCCGTCACTATCTGTTGTATAATATTCTTTTGGGGCACGACCAGGTTGAGGTCGATGTACCCGTTGTACATATTTTTATTTCTGTACTAGGTTTATCCCGCGAAGGAGTGCACGGATAGCCGGGTTCTGGAGGGCAACGGGTCCGTATCTCATGGCTTTGAGAGGCAAAGGGACCTCACTCTAAAATTGGCAGACTATTCGCCGCACTCGTAGGGGGTACAGGTTGACCCAAGGAGGGTGCTCAATTTACCGGATTCCGTGAAGTGCCGGGTGTTCCATTCACTATATTGTGGGGACCACCTCGCTTCAGGTTTTGGCGGGTAACTTGCCGCACCCGTAGGGGTCTAGGTTTCATTGCACAGGCTATCCACACGATCAGGGGAACGTTGGGTTTCAGTAGCGGCTCTGTAGAACCCGGGGATCCCAGATTATCTGTATTGTTCTGTGATGCTTATTACTTTTCTGTAATGTTGCATATTATCACGCCTGGAGCGATTATTATATATTAGTATATATACTATTAGATGTTGTATATGTTTTACACCCGCGCTAGTCCAGCTCCCGCTCTGTCGTTAGTTAAGTAACCTAACGGGTGATGACGGGACCCAGTGGCGAATGCGGATGGCATATACGTACATTTTATTTTCGTTCTTTTCTGGTGTGATTGATTGATGGGACTGCGTTGATTCTTATCAATGCAAGATAAAACAAACCTATATTTGATGTTGTTGGAACAAATTTTAAAAGAAGGAGTTATTACAAAGACGTTTCCTTTTGTTTTGCATAGTGATATTCAGTTAGAATATCCTGCACCTCATTCGACGAGGCAAGGGCCGAGATCCCTTCACCGGGAGTGACCCCTTGGGCAGAAGTTTGCATCAGGGTAATAGCTTCTATATATTCGATTACAAGTTGCTTTACATCGCGGTATTCAGTTGGAATATCCTGCACCTCATTCCACGAGGAAAGAGCCAAGATTCCTTTACCGGGAGTGACCTCTTTAGCAAAAGGTTTTCGCTACTATATTTTTATAAAAAATTCTATCAAGTTCCTTCAACGAGATCAAGTTCATTACGTTAAAGGTTTTTCGCCAAAACCAGCCGTAATCCTCCATCATTTCTTATGGATGGTCAGTAGTATTCAAGCTATGTTTGTTGGCCTACGTCAAAGCATAGTGTTTGGTAGCTGCTGGGTATTCATTTGTTGCACAGATAGATGCATTAGTTTAAGTCAGACGTACAGCCTTGTTGGCCTACGTCAAGGGTATGCACGATGACATAAATTAATCAGGACAACGACGGGTAGAACTTGACATGTGGCTTATAATTTGTTGGCCTACGTCAAGGTCATAAGTGCATGGGATAAAAATTATATCGGGAGTTTCAAACATACAGAAAACTTGCCAGACTTGCGCATACCTTCTGGAGTGTGTTAACTTGAGTGGCTTCCATCAAGTTATCATGCGATGATAGTTGGATCCCGATTCTCACTGATGAGTTAGTTTACTCTTCGGGTGATCCCGACTAATTCTTCTTTCAGGTTTGGAGGAGAATTTGAGATTACAGTGGGAGTTTTCCTAATTAGATAAAATGATAACCATTCTGATCTAGGTTAGAGTGCACGCAGAGTGTTTCTTTTCTCTCTCTCTTTGGCAGCAACCTTTGACCGACCCTAGACTATAACTCAGTGACCAAGTTGACCGAACCTTCTTAATTTACTGGTTTTTGGATTGTCTATAGTTGCATAAGTCATTGCCGATCCTTCTTTTACCCTTTGTATTTCTCAGAACAACCCGTATTACTACGGTCATCCACTTCCATTGGATAGATCCATCGTATGGTTATATACGAACTCGGAGGGATTTCTTCGAGGATGGATCCAGGTTCAGGAGAAATAGAATTGGTTTATTCAGTCGTCTTTTATTATCACCTTCTCTCAGGTTGCGAGGGCTCCTTGGTTTAGGAAAGTACACCTATTACACTTATTGGATAGTCTTATTCCAAACCATAGGCAGGTGCCGAAAGGTAGGGAATGAAGAAAACCAATTAACCTAAGTAGGGTGTGCAGAAGGTAATATGTAAAGACAAGATAAAGGAATTAGAAAGAGGGCGAAGTAAATTGCGACTATTCATATTCACGACCAAACCACGTGTTTCATCGCCACTCCTACTTCACCTTTGATTTCTCCAGAACAACCCGTATCACTACGAACATCCAATTCCATTAGATAAATCCATCGTATGGTTATATACGAACTCGAAGGATATTTTTTCGAGGATGGATTCCGGTTCAGGAGAAATAGGAATAAGGATTATTCAGTTGTCTTTTATCATCACCTTCTCTCAGGTTGCGAGTACTCCTAGGATTAGGAGAGTACACCTATTATGCTTACTGGATAGTCTTCTTCCAAACCATAGGCTGGTGCCGAACGGTAGGGAAGGAAGAAAACCATTTAGCCTAATGATGGTGTACAGAAGGTAACGACTAAAGACAAATAAAGGGATTTGGATAGGTGGCAAAGAAATATACGGTTAAAGTCATGATTTGGATTATGGAAGATGCATTACTAAGAATACCAGAATACCCCTACGAAACATATTCATGTTTCATATTCACTATGCATTGTTAATAGAAAACTGATTTTCCGATTGGATACTTACTCCAGGGTATGTATTTACCAGGTTTCATTCTCACATCTGTATGGTTTTACAGATGTTGAGTGAGAGTGAGTTATTGGGAATTAGATGATCATCCTCATTATATCGGAATTCGATGTAATTGGTGATATTTGAGGAAATCACCTGGGTACAGTTTTCAACCTACGATGCACAGGTTTTAAGTTATTCAACTTAGCGGACTTATACAGAGTATCGTATGTTGTCCAGTGTCCATCAGGACAAAGGGGTTGGTCCTCGTACTATATTCTATTTACTTGTGACTTCTCTAGTTTCTAGACAAGTGTTTCGTAGAAATACAATGTCTAAGTATTGAGAAGTTGCGGGTATAGGAATAAAGTAGAGAACCATGTGTCACAAGTATCGGGATTTTTCAAAGAAATCGAAGATCTAGATTCTTGTGATTGGTATTCAGTCGATAGTAATGATTTTGAGAAGCTTGTTTCTCTTTCAGGTTACTCATAATTGGATGGATTCCTAAGTTGAGTAATGCTGGGTAGCCTCTCTCCATTAAGTTGATATGCACTGGAGACAGCTGCAGGATTTGAATCTGGTTCCAAATTAAATAAGTGCCTATATTTCTATATTGGATATAGATTGCTTCATATCTTAACGATGTTAAGGTAAGGGGAGTTGTCCAGCTTATGCTTAAAAACAGACACTGGAAAACTCAAGGCACGTTTTTGTAATGGCAGTTTGTGGGTTGACCCTAGCCTTGACGAGGGTTGATTTTCTACCATCTGGAAGATCAATAGTGATATTGTTCCTAACTCGCTACAGTTTTATTAAAATGGATTTTTTCATAAAACAGTAGTGGGAGTATGGTAGAACTGGAAGTGATTCCAGAACCGCAAACGATTACGGAAAATTTAATAGGACCTATATATTCAATCAAGTTTGACATTCCAATAGCCACTCCGCAGATATGGTGGGTAACCTCAGACACCCGAGAGGTACTCCGGTAGCCTCAAGGACGGTGACAGGGAGGTTCTTGTTTACCCAGACATGACACTACTGTTGTTCCAGACTATGAGACCCGACAGGAGGATATGTATAGCGTCGTTCTAAACTAGTTTTAGAAGTGTACGTATATATTATTCTGCCAGAGGGTTGTCGTAGTCAGTGGGAGCAGCGGAAGCATAGTGGGCAAGTAGCTTATGTCTATTTATAGACTTGAGCAATTATAGCGGAGATAGATCATCTAATTTTGATGTAACAGTCATGGGTTTGACTTCATCAGAATAGGGGATAGATCTGTTAAGAAGGCAGTAGAGTGTGATGTCCTGGTATTTGGATGCCATACACAGAGTAGGAAGTAAAATTCCTATACTACGATCGGTTGTACTGTGGTCGTCACACAGTTGTTTCTCCACAAAGGATATGGATATGATATCTGACATTCTGGTTACTAGATCTATGGTTTTAGATCTAGATTTGGGTAGTTTCCCAATGTAGGTACTTTGACAGTATTCTAATAGTATTTTAGAATAAATGACTCCTGGCATGGTGGTGTACCTGCAGGTAATGGAGTCACCCTCTCTGAAGGTGTCTTACAGACTAAATGGGAGAGGGACGTTCATGATTGGCAGATCACTTGCTTAGGCAATTGAGTCAATCGTGAGATGTCAAGTACCACACCAGATGTTATCTTTGCACTAGATATGATAAGTTTATATTAATCCAATCCTGGAGAAACATTAAGAGGCAGTTTTAGAACATGAATGAATGCCCTACGGATTTGATGACAGCTGCCTCCTTCGGGAGACAGTTATCATTCCAGGCTTCAAAGGTAACATGCATGACAGAGTGATTGTCAGAGTTATAGTTTTTCCTCAGACGAGGGACAGTATTATGGACAGGTGGTCCAAGAGGATACTGTGGGAGGCATGGTGCTAGACACTGATTAGTTTCAGTGATCGATACAGTCTAAGAAGTTTGGATTTGGAGTTCATTTATGAACTAGGTCCCATCAGATATCCAGACATATTCTAAGACAGGTATTACTCAACTCGGGAGATGGTTTTCTCCGCGAGGTTGAGATATAGAGAGATACAGAAAGAAACACCGAAGCGGATCCACTCACTGAGGCTATTTCTCGAACACAATAGTTTTGCAAACAAGCTTTGTGAAACTGATTAGTAGAGGAGTTGGATGCTCGGTATCACACGAGCTGTGAGTACACGACATCGTAATAATTAGCCTTAAGTGCAAGTGGGAGATTGTTGGATATACTGCCCTCTAAGTCAATTATTAGATCGCAGGTACGTGATTGCAATGATTGAGGGAGGACCTATACCGATAAACAGTTTTACTCGAGATGATAGTATGCTATCTGGTTTATCTTTATCATCATGTAGATGTTGGTAGAGCCCATAGGATTCTTGCTTGACTACCGGCAGTATGATGGCGATCATATAAGTGGGAGCTGGAGTCTATAAGCATATCCTTAAAAGTGTCCCTAGTCGTGGGAGTTTCGAGACAGGGCATCGATACTCCAGAGTAGACTAGTGTATACTGTCGAGACCCCGACGAGGGACGGTGGCCGGTCTCACAAGCCACTGGTGTTAGTTGGATCACCTAAGATGTATACAGGTGCTCATTGGGTTATGGGAACACCGGACAGGACTCGCCGGGAACATGCTAGTTGGTATTATACATATCGTTAGATAGCAGTTCCCTGGTGACATGTGTACAGGTTAGTTCATCGACCTGAGGTCGTCATTTGTCTCGTGTGAGTTCCCACTGTGCTTAGATTACTATCCTACCACGCTCAAAGGAGTTGTGCAAACAGGTTTTAGTTGGGTACAGTCCCGAGCCACATTGGAGGCAAGTGAGCGGATCGTCGGGGATTCGTCTCTCCCGGTATTGGGGGGGTGAGATCACGCTGTGTTTAGGAGAGCCATTACACGAAATCCCTGGCCAGGGTAATCGAGATATACTGGTAGGTATACCAGTAGTATCTCAGGGTGTTCTGGGCTGCTCTCTGACACGACTTATGCAGCTATTGGGGGTCTGACGTTTACCGACCCCCTAGGCCTAATATGCGATACTCATAGACGAATGTTCCGGACTGTATGAATATTGTCACTGTCAGGCTCAGTATGGTTTATAGATGAGTTCGCTCGTCAGCTTCCCTTCCAATCAATACATAGGCAAACCGTTACGTACAGCTTGTACCTCTGACGTGCTAGTGGTTATACCCAGTGCTAGTGTATTGATGAGTCATTAGAGTCCCCCACAGACACTTTCCCAAGTTCGGGCGAAACGTTGTAGATACCGTATGGTATTATGGCAGGGTTCGGAAAAAGCACGTGCGTTTACGCACGTGTTATTTTCGGGCAGATAATACTGGTAGGATTTGGTTTAAGCCGGATCCCAGCATTATACTGTGTAGATATAATATCTTTGTCTCAGTTGAATTTGTATTCGGTCGTAATACAAATGCGGGTATGTTTATACCGATACGGGGTTATCCTGAAATTCGTTTCGGGATGATTTTTGGAGGTTGCCAGTTTCCAGTTTTCTATCAGCCGTATTTAACATTCGGTTAAATGCGGATTTATCTTCTTGGGTGAGTCATGAGGGTGAGTCATGCTTCTAGATGGTTCTAGATGATGACAAGGCATATGAGTCATTAGTTCATTAATGGTGCTTTTAATGAAGGGTGATGACTAGTTTGATAATTCATGGTTTGCATTTAATGCTTATTAGTGATTCATTCTTTGTTGATAAGTATCCTTGTTATGGTCACCCTCTTGCAAGCTCCTACACTCACCCTCCTCTTCATAAATAGTGGCCGGCCTCTCTTGTGGCAAAAGAGATTGATTTTTGATTAAAAAACATTATGGTTTTGGCTTCATGAAAATTAGATTGCTCATTTCTCAATTCGATCGATCCAAAAGGCAACTTCTTTTAACCGTTCGTCCATAGCCTTGGACGTAACGAGACAAAGTGTTCTACTCATTATCTACTTCATCTTAGTCGTCTCTTTTAGCAAACTTGACGATCGAGTTGCCTCGGTTCAGAGGCGAGAGCCCGTTTAAAGATCCGTCGACGTGGTGCCACCTGGACGACGAGACCGGAGATCGAGCAAGTTCGGATCAGTTGCAACATAGCGTGGGATGATGGTTAAAGACCGAAGCACTCAAAGACCGAAGCACTCGGATCATTCGGTATAACAATTCTACCCTCTTTACAATTTGTTAGTTTAGCTTTAATGGACGATCCGGGATATAGTACGCGATAGCGTCAGTCGTAAAAGTTTTGTTCCGCATATTGGCGTCATTTAGACTGCCGGAGCGCTGCCGGATACTTACAATTACATCAATTACAAATTTACATGAATTGAAAGTTAAAGAAAAATCATTCATCTCACAACCCCCCGGCTATTCATCCGCGACAATCCAATGAATTCATATACACATACCATCAACATTACAGATCACATATATGTATAACCCCCACTAATCGACATATAGCGATTAGCAGACGTTCA
This sequence comes from Agapanthus africanus, assembly GCA_030015575.1. Lineage (NCBI taxonomy): Eukaryota > Viridiplantae > Streptophyta > Magnoliopsida > Asparagales > Amaryllidaceae > Agapanthus > Agapanthus africanus. Next base: position 504,114,364 of record CM057338.1, read on the forward strand.
ATACATATATCACATCACAGATATAAACCCGTTAGCTTTAGTCTTTAGAAACTCGATCAAAATACGGTTTTTTAAGCCCCAAAAACAAATTTTGCTTTCTGGAAAATCTGGGCTGAAAAAACATACTCCAAAAATCCCAAAATACCCCCACAAAATATACTGCAGTGAAACCGATCCACGGCCGAGTCAACTCGGCCGCGGATCCGCGGCAAAAAGCTGTTCTTGCCGCGGAACCGCGGTGAGTTGGTCGGTTCTGTGGATCGTTTTTCTGCAGTGTACTATAAAAACCCTGAGTCGATTTTTGGTATATGTCAAATAATTTTTACAGCGGTTTAAAAATCGACAGAAAGTTTGTGTTCCGGGCGTATTTCGCGACTTTTCTTCCGATCGAATTTCTAGTTACTTTACTAACATGTTAAATAGTGTTTAACCTGGCTCTGATACCACTGTAAGTCCATGCTACCCTTCCCCGGTACTTACGGGGTTGCGGAAATGGTGAAAACCGATTTTCTTTAGGGTGGTAACATGGACTCATAATACGGATCTTTGTTAAACAACTACCTAACAACCTAACTAGGAGTTTTACCTACTCGGTTAGGGGGTTATACCTTTCTTGAACTCCTTCGTTTTCAACTCTTGGTGGTGTACGGATCGGCCTCACCTCGTCGTCTCCTCGCGCCGAAGATGGATCCACCCGAAAGCTTCTACCTTTTGGCTTCTACTTCAAACTTGAAGAAACTAGAACACTTGGTTTGCTAGGCCTTGTGAACTAGGATGAGTAGAGGATTGTTTTGGTGTTTTTATCTCTAAGGCAATGGTTCTCAACTCATGAGAAGGGGTTGCCTTAAGCTAGAGAGAGCAAGAGGAAGAGGGAGAGCATGAGCAAGAGAGAGAAATGAAATGAGAGAATGAGCAAGTCTTTTGCCATCCAAGCTCTCATAATCCAAAAAAAATAATAACAAGTAATAATAATTGAGTATAATGTAATGGTTGTTATCATGACAAATGACAATATCATTTCTTGCATTAAATGCAAATTGTGAAAAAAAAAACAAGCAAGCCAAAGTCAATGCAAACAAATGATACCCATTGTCATGATGGTGGTCAACAAGTCCAACCTAGTCAACCGGTCAACAAAAGTCAACAAGTCAATAAGGTCAACCTTTCAACCATAACCATGTCACTATAATACTCAATTAATATTATTGTTAATCATATTTCTAGTTCTCATTAGGGTTAAGCAAAAATCAACAGTCAACAACCCTAATGAGAATCCTCTGCCTTTGTCTCTGTCAACTGTGCATACACACCCGTATCCGCGTTCCGGGGAACACGAATACAAACGAGATAAAACCAATCCCAAAACGTATACTAGGATCTGGCTTAAACCAAAGCCCGCTAGTAATATCTTCCCGGACACTAAACGTGCAGAAGTGCACGGATGTGACCGAACCCTGTCGCAAAACCATGCGACCTGTCGCAAAACCATGCGACCTCTACTCTTTCGCCTAAAGGCGAATAGCTCTCTGTATGGGACTCTAAAGACTCGACACTACGCTGGTAGTGGGTTTAACCACAGACCGCAAGAGGCACTAGCTGTGCGTAACGGCCCCCAAGTAGATGCCGATAAGAAGTCGGATGAGGTGAAACCCATATGAACTCCTACTGAGTCTGAATGTGACAATCTCCATACAGTCCGGTATGTTCGTCTGAGAATATCGCATGGCGGGCTTAGGGGGGAGGTAAACATCAGTCCCCTAATAGCGGTACAAGTCGTGTCAGAGTGTAGCCCAGAACACCCTGAGATAACACTGAAAACCTACCAGTATATCTCGCTTGCCCTGGCCAGGGACTACTTGTGTAATGGCTCTCCTAGACACAGCGCGATATCAACCCCTAATACCGGGAGAGACGAATCCTGTCTAACCGTCACTGCCTCCAAGTGCTTCGGGACTGCACCCAACTACTACCTGTTTGCATGACTCATTTGAGCCGTGGTAGGGTAGTAATCAAAGTACAGTGGGAACACACTCGAGGCGAAGTGACAATGTCAAGTCAGCGGACTAAGCTGTACTCATGTCACCTGGGAACTGATAACTGACGATAGGTATAGTACCAACCAATCAGTTCCCGATGAGTCCTGTCCAGTGTACCCGTAACCTAACGAGCACCCGCATACTATCTCAAGTACGACGTACTGACGGCTGTGGGACAGACCGTCTCCCCTGCTGGGATGAGAAGCGCATACGCTAGTCTACTCCGGAGTATCGATGTCCTGTCTCGATAGTCCTACGACTAGGGACCTGTATAAGGATGTGCTTGTGGATTATGCAGCCCCCACGAGTGTGACTGCCATCATAACGCTGAGAATCAAGCAAAGATCCTAAGGGCTCTACTAATATGTATAAGCAATATGCTAAAAGAAACACATGCACATATTAAAGTAGAAACAAACCAAGTAGCATACTACCATTTTGAGCAAGATTGTCAATACAAGGTGAATATCCCAAGCTTCCATTAAGTAATATACAAACTAGTATGATACAGTAATGGCCTATAGGGCATATACACTAACAATCTCCCACTTGCACTAAGGCCATGTATTGGCGTATCGAAGGCCTATCATCTCGATCAGCCGCTCGAACTGAGTCTGGGGCAAGGCCTTGGTGAATGGATCTGCAGTGTTATCTTCTGAAGCAACCCTCCGAACCTCGATCTCCTGGCGATCCACGATCTCCCTGATCAGGTGATACCGCCTCAAGATGTGTCTGGATTTCTGATGGGACCTGGGTTCCTTTGCTAAAGCTATAGCCCCGTTGTTGTCGCAATACAGAGGTATTGGATCAACAATGGACGGAACCACCTGAAGTTCTTTCAAGAACTTCCTCATCCAGACGGCTTCTTTTGCGGCATCTGCAGCAGCGATATATTCCGCTTCCATCATCGAGTCAGCAACGGTTTCCTGTTTGGAACTCTTCCAACACACCGCCCCTCCATTGAGGGTAAAGATATAACCCGACATAGACTTGGAATCATCTTTGTCACTCTGGAAGCTGGAGTCAGCAAAGGCCTCGATCTGGAGGTCTTTTCCGCCATACACCAAGAACATCTCCTTAGTCCTTCTCAGGTACTTGAGAATGTTCTTTACTGCTATCCAGTGCTTCTCCCCTGGGTCCGACTGATACCGGCTTACAACGCTCAATGCGTATGCTACATCTGGTCTGGTACACAACATCGCATACATAATAGAGCCTACCGCAGATGCGTAGGGTATTGATGACATGCGAGCCCTTTCCAAATCAGTCTTGGGAGACATCTCTTTGGAGAGGGTGATTCCGTGACAAGCCGGCAGATTACCGTGCTTGGAATCTTCCATACTGAATCGTTTCAGTATGGTGTCGATGTACCTTGACTGTGAAAGTCCCAACATCCTTTTAGATCTATCACGATAGATCTGGATCCCCAGAATGTAGTGGGCATCGCCCAGGTCCTTCATGGAGAACCTGTGTGACAAGAACCCTTTGACAGATTGTAGCATAAGAATGTCATTTCCTATCAAAAGAATGCCATCCACGTATAATACGAGGAACACGACGGTTCTTGCTACAAATTTACTATAGATGCATGGTTCATCTTGATTTTTGATAAAGCCAAATTCTTTGACCGTCTCATCATAACAGATGTTCCAACTCCGCGATGCCTGCTTTAGTCCATAAATGGACTTAAGCAACTTGCACACCTTTCCGCTGCTCCCACTCTGAATGAAACCCTCTGGCTGGTCCATATAGACACACTCCTCTAAATTTCCATTTAGAAAAGCGGTCTTTACGTTCATCTGCCAAATCTCATAATCGTGGAAGGCAGCAATGGCAAGAAGGATCCGAATGGATTTTAGCATAGCCACTGGAGAAAAGGTTTCGTCATAGTCCAAACCAGGTCTTTGACGAAAACCTTTCGCAACAAGTCTAGCCTTATAGGTCTCAACCTGTTCATCTACACCAATCTTCCTTTTGAAGATCCACTTGCATCCTACGGGTTTTATCCCATCTGGAGCAATGTCCAACATCCATACTTTGTTGGTGTACATGGACTCCATTTCGGTCCGCATTGCATCCAGCCATTTTACCGAGTCAATGCTCTGAACGGCTTGCTGGAAGCTAGTAGGCTCATCATAATCAATGATGCAATCCTCTCTATCCCCGTCTATGAGAAAACCGTAGTATCTCTCGGGCGGATGAGACTGCCTACTACTCCTGCGGAGCGGCGTAGGAATGTCCTGTTCCTTTGAACCCTCTGGTTCTACTAAGCTTTCAGTAATAGTCTGTGGTTCTAGAATTTCTTTCAGTTCTATTGCGCTCCCACTAATTTCCTTTTCTAAGAACTGGTGTTCCAGAAAGCGGGCATGACGAGAAACAAAAACCTTTTGTTCCTCTTTGCAATAGAAGAAATATTCCTTGGAGTTCTTTGGATATCCTACAAACTTGCACTGTACAGAGCGTGCCTCGAGTTTGTCCGCATGCTGCTTTTTGACAAAAGCCGGACATCCCCATGTCTTAATGTGATTAAGATAGGGTCTCTTCCCACACCACATCTGATATGGTGTAGTAGGCACAGTCTTAGTTGGAACTCGGTTCAAAAGGTATGCAGCTGATTCTAGTGCATATCCCCAGAATGATCATGGTAACTCAGCGTTACTCATCATGGACCGTACCATATCCAACAGGGTTCGGTTCCGTCTCTCCGATACACCGTTATGTTGCGGAGTGTATGGACGAGTAAGCTGAGAGAGAATTCCATTCTCTTTTATGTAATCCAGGAACTCGACACTCAAGTATTCACCACCTCGATCAGATCTCAGTGTTTTAATACTTTTGCCGGTTTGTTTTTCTACTTCATTCTTATATTCCTGGAACTTTCCAAAGGCTTCGGATTTATGTTTCATTAAGAAGACATATCCGTACCTTGAAAAGTCATCCGTAAAAGTAATGAAGTAAGAATAACCGCTTCGCGCATGCGTAGACATTGGACCGCACACGTCGCTGTGTATGAGTCCCAAGAGCTCGCTCGCTCTTACTCCGTGTCCAGAGAACGGAGTCTTTGTCATCTTTCCTTTGAGACAGGATTGACAAATTGCATATGATTGATATTCGAATGGATCCAAATATCCTTCTGTATGTAACTTGGTCAACCTTCTCTCATTGATGTGACCTAGTCTACAATGCCATAAGAAAGTCTGATTTGGTTCCGGAGACTTTCTTTTATGTGTATTCTAGACATTGAAAATCTGTGGTTGGTTTAATACGTATATACCATTGCTCAATGTACCTGACCCAATCAAGACTTGATTAAGGTGAATGTTCACAACATTACTTACAAATGCAAATTCATAACCTTCTTTAGATAATAAAGATACAGAAATGATATTACAAGTTGCATTGGGTACAAAACAGCAATTACGCAAAACCAAAACGTGTCCATCTGACAAGCCCAGGTGATAGTCCCCCACGGACTCAGCATCCATGCCAGCTCCGTTTGCAACTCTGAGGGTCATATCACCTGCCTTCAAAACCCTACGCTCTCTCAGTGCCTGCAAAGAATTGCAGATATGAGATCCTGATCCAGTATCCAATACCCAGGAAGTAGAGTTTATTGAAAGACAGTTTTCAATAACATACACACCTGAAGCTGAAGCCACAACTTGCTTCAGATCCTGTGTTCTGGCCTTCCAAGCCCTGCAATCTTTCTTCCAGTGTCCCTTCTTATGACAATAGAAGCATTCTTCCTTTCCCACAAGCTGCCCCGCTTTCTTTGTTGTCTTTGCTTTTCCCTTCGTATCCACTTTACTAACACTGCCCCTTGGTTTGGCGGGGGCTTTCTTCTTCTTTCCCTTGGCTTTTGCCTTGGACTTAGAAGAGGAAGATCCTCCTACAAACAAAGTGGATATTTCCCTACCTTTCTGTAGGGTGCCCTCTGCACTCCTCAGCATGTTGAGGAGCTCCGGAAGTTCAACTTCTTTTCCTTGCACGTTGAAGTTCAGGATAAACTGGGCGTAAGTGGAAGGAAGGGACTGGAGAATCAAGTCCGTATAGAGCTCGTTCTCTAACGTGGTCCCAAGGTCCGTGAGCTCCTCAATGAAGCCAATCATCTTAAGCACGTGTTCCGCTACCGATGATCCGATGGCCAACCTTGCCGAAAAGGGCTTCTTCGACACTTCGTATCTTGCGATACGAGATTGCTCTCCATACAGTTCTTTTGTATGGAGAAATATGGATTCGAGGTCCATATTCTCGTGCCTCCTTTGATGTTCATTGTCCATAGAGGCAAGCACGAGGCACTTGGCCTTCGCGCAATCGATCTCTCAGGTCTTACGGATTTCCCTATCCGCGACGCTGGAGGTGGGACCTGGGACAGGGGGAGCTTTGGTGGTAAGAAGATACCCCAGCTTGTCGTAAGTGATTGCCATTTTGACATTCCTGAGCCAATCTTTGTAGTTTGGCCATGTCAGTATGTTTTTATCTAGAAGTAACTTAAGTCCGGTCATGTCGATTGGTCGCTGCAATTCGGAGAGGGAGAAGAAACACTCAGTATGATGCTCTTTCAAGTTTAGAGTGGTTTTTAGTTTGTCTAAACAGGATGGCTCCTACTGTTTCTCGAATTCCTCCTCAAACCAAAAAGGAAGAATTAGTCAGGATCAATCTCACCGTACAATACTTGCTTAACCATTCAGCCAGGCCAGTGTCGGTACTTCGAAGGAGGTTTTCCAACTCTTTCGCGAACTTCCTTAATTAAATAACCTTTTTTCCCTGGGGGCGTAGCCCCGCTAACACCTTTCTAGACACCTACTAGGTTTATAGCATTAATCGTTTAGTGAGAAATTTCCCGAGGAGTAGCATATACTCACAGTAGGATCGGGATCCAAATATCATCGCGTGACAAAACTGAAGGAATCCTATCAGAATCATCACACTCCAAATGGTATGCAACACTAGCAAGTTTCGGTTCTTTTGAAACTCCCGATGTGGATTTTTGCCCCATGCTCTTATGACCTTGACTTTGGCCAAAATATCATAAGTCACATGTCAAGTTCTACCCATCATTCTCCAGGTTAATTTGAACCCACCCGTACCTACCCTTGACTTTGGCCAACATGGCAGTACGACTGTTCCAAACCAACGCATCTATCTATGCTGCACATGAATACCCAATAGCTACCAATCACTATGCCTTGACTTTGGCCAACATACATAGCTTGAATACTATTGACTATTCATGTGAAACGACGGAGGGCTACGAATGGTTTTGGAAAAACCGTGAACGTAGTGAACTTGATATAATCGATGGAATGAGTTAGCTTTTAAAAGGAGTGGCTCAAGCTCCGCATTTAAAAGTTGGTTTTTGAAAAGAACCGAGTGATTTTGAAAGTGTTCCAACGACTTTACTTTGGTTTATTTTCTTGCATTAATTCTTTTTAATGCGTCCCATCATTTAATCCTACCATTGCAGAAAACAACCAAAATATGACGTATGCTTATGCCATCCGCATTCGCCACGGGGCCCCGTCATTACCCGTTAGGTTACTTAACTAACGACAGAGCGGGGGCTGGACTAGCGCGGATGCAAAACATAAGCAATGCCTAAATAGTTATCATATATAGATATATTGCAATGATAGCCATTCCAGATCACAGATGAACACATTGTATATACTAGGAATCCGCAATTCGTACGAGCCTGTAACGAAAAAGCGGATTACACGGTCGTGGTGAATAGCCAATACCCCACCCAAGACCCCTACGGGTGCGGCAAACTACCCGCCAAGTACTCGAAACGAAGCAACCTCCCTCAACACCGTGAGTAGGCCACTCGGCACTTCGAGATACCCGGTAGTTTGTGCACCCCTCCATGGGTCTATCCATAGGAGCAAAAACAGTAAAAGAAATTATACAATGACGGTTACAACCTTACCCCGGTTGTGCGGCCAAATAAATAATATTACATCAATTACAAATTTACATGAATTGAAAGATAAAGAAAAATCTCTCATCTCACAACACCCCGGCTATTCATCCACGATAATCCAATGAATTCATATACACATACCATCAACATTACAGATCACAGATATGTATAACCCCCACTAATCGACATATAGCGATTAACAGACGTTCAATACATATATCACACCACAGATATAAACCCGTTAGATTTAGTCTTTAGAAACTCGATCAAAATACGGTTTTTAATCCCCAAAAACAAATTTTGCTTTTTGGAAAATCTGGGCTGAAAAAAACATACTCCAAAAAATCCCAAAATACCCCCACAAAATATACTGCAGTGAAACCGATCCACGGCCGAGTCAACTCGGCCGCGGATCCGCGGCAAGAAGCTGTTCTTTCCGCGGAACCGCGGTGAGTTGGTCGGTTCTGTGGATCGTTTTTTCTGCAGTGTACTATAAAAACCCTGAGTCGATTTTTGGTATATGTCAAATAATTTTTACAGCAGTTTAAAAATCGACAGAAAGTTTGTGTTCCGGGCGTATTTCGCGACTTTTTCTCCGATCGAATTTCTAGTTACTTTGCTAACATGTTAGATAGTGTTTAACCTGGCTCTGATACCACTGTAAGTCCATGCTACCCTTCCCCAGTACTTACGGGGTTGCGAAAATGGTGAAAAACGATTTTCTTTAGGGTGGTAACATGGACTCATAATACGGATCTTTGTTAAACAACTACCTAACAACCTAATTAGGAGTTTTACCCTACTTGGTTAGGGGGTTATACCTTTCTTGAACTCCTTCGTCTTCAACTCTTGGTGGTGTACGGATCGGCCTCACCTCGTCGTCTCCTCGCGCCGAAGATGGATCCACCCGAAAGCTTCTACCTTTTGGCTTCTACTTCAAACTTGAAGAAACTAGAACACTTGGCTTGCTAGGCCTTGTGAACTAGGATGAGTAGAGGATTGTTTTGGTGTTTTTATCTCTAAGGCAATGGTTCTCAACTCATGAGAAAGGGTTGCCTTGAGCTAGAGAGAGCAAGAGGAAGAGGGAGAGCTTGAGCAAGAGAGAGAAATGAAATGAGAGAATGAGCAAGTCTTTTGCCATCCAAGCTCTCATAATCCAAAAAAAATAATAACAAGTAATAATAATTGAGTATAATGTAATGGTTGTTATCATGACAAATGACAATATCATTTCTTGCATTAAATGCAAATTATGAACAAAAACAAGCAGGCCAAAGTCAATGCAAACAAATGATACCCATTGTCATGATGGTGGTCAACAAGTCCAACCTAGTCAACCGGTCAACAAAAGTCAACAAGTCAATAAGGTCAACCTTTCAACCCTAACCATGTCACTATAATACTCAATTAATATTATTGTTAATCATATTTCTAATTCTCATTAGGGTTAAGCAAAAGTCAACAGTCAACAACCCTAATAAGAATTCTCTGCCTCTGTCTCTGTCAACTGTGCATACACACCCGTATCCGCGTTCCGGGGAACACGAATACAAACGAGATAAAACCAATCCCAAAACGTATACTAGGATCTGGCTTAAACCAAAGTCCGCTAGTAATATCTGCCCGGACACTAAACGTGCAGAAGTGCATGGATGTGACCGAACCCTGTCGCAAAACCATGCGACCTCTACTCTTTTGCCTAAAGGTGAATAGCTCTCTGTGTGGGACTCTAAAGACTCGACACTAGGCTGGCAGTGGGTTTAACCACAGACCGCAAGCGGCACTAGTTGTGCGTAACGGTCCCCAGGTAGATGCCGATAAGAAGACGGACGAGGTGAAACCTATCTGAACTCTTACTAAGCCTGAATGTGACAATCTCCGTACAGTCCGGTCTGTTCGTCTGAGAATATCGCATGGCGGGCCTAGAGGGGCGGTAAACGTCAGTCCTCTAATAGCGGTATAAGTCGTGTCGGAGTGTAGCCCAGAACACCCTGAGATAACACTGAAAACCTACCAGTATATCTCGCTTGCCCTGGCCAGGGACTACTTGTGTAATGGCTCTCCTAGACACAGCGCGATATCAACCCCCAATACCGGGAGAGACAAATCCTGTCTAACCGTCACTGCCTCCAAGTGCTTCGGGACTGCACCCAACTACTACCAGTTTGCACGACTCATTTGAGCCGTGGTAGGGTAGTAATCAAAGTACAGCGGGAACACACTCGAGGCAAAGTGACAGTGTCAAGTCAGCAGACTAAGCTATACTCATGTCACCTGGGAACTGATAGCTGATGATAGGTATAGTACCAACCAATTAGTTCCCGACGAGTCCTGTCCAGTGTACCCGTAACCTAATGAGCACCCGCATACTATCTCAAGTACGACGTACTGACGGCTGTGGGACAGACCGTCTCCCCTGCTGGGATGAGAAGCGCATACGCTAGTCTACTCCGGAGTATCGATGCCTTGTCTCGATAGTCCTACGACTAGGGACCTGTATAAGGATGTGCTTGTGGATTACCCAGCCCCATGAGTGTGACTGCCATCATAACGCTGGTAATCAAGCAAAGATCCTAAGGGCTCTACTAATATGTATAAGCAATATGCTAAAAGAAACACATGCACATATTAAAGTAGAAACAAACCAAGTAGCATACTACCATTTTGAGCAAGATTGTCAATACAAGGTGAATATCCCAAGCTTCCATTAAGTAATATACAAACTAGTATGATACAGTAATGGCCTCTAGGGCATATACACTAACACACCATTCGCAGCGAAAGGACTATAACATGGAGCTATTGAAGTTAAGGACCGGTCTACAAAGGTTGTATTCCTTATTCACTTCTTATGCAAAGTTGTTTGCATTTCATTCGTTAGATTTTCTAGTAACGATTTTAGGGTTAGGGTTAGCTAATACGGAAATTTTTTAAATATGGCATGGATGATGCCTCCCGAAACCTTGCTGCCATGCTAGACAACCCAACACGCTTATGCCATCCGCATTCGCCACGGGGCCCCGTCATGCACCGTTAAGTTACTTAACTACCGGCAGAGCGGGGGCTAGACTAGCGTGGGTGCAAAACATAAGCAACGTTTATTTATATATAATATATATATAGCTATTCGTCTCACGCAATAATAGGCATTCCAGATCATAAATGAATATATTGGATATACTAGGAATTCCGCGTTTCGTTTAAGCCTCTAACAAAAGACGAATTCCACGGTCGTGATGAATAGCCAAGTCCTACCCCAGACCCCTATAGATGCGGCAAACTACCCGCTAAATTCCCGAAGTGAAGCAATCTCCCTCAGTAAAATGAGTAGGCCACTCGGCACTTCAAAGAACCCGGTAGTTTGTGCACCCCACCTTAGGTCTATCCTAGGAGCGGAAAACAGTAAAAGAAATAATATACAACGGTGGCTACAACATCAACCCGGATGTGCCCTGCAAAATAATATTACATTACTTTTACAAATTACATGAAGGAAAGAAAAGAAAACACTCTTCTCACATCCTCCGGCTATTCATCCACAACGATCCAATAAAATTCATATACACAAACTATCAACACAGATCACAGATATGTGCAACACCCAACTAATCGACGTATAGCAATTAGCGGAGGTTTACGAACACATATATCAAACATAGAAAACCAGATTAGCCAAAGTACTTAGAATTTCGATCGAATAACCAAATTTGAATCTACCCAAAGTACAACACTGTACACAAAAGATCCTGGGCAGAAACAAAATATTCACAATATCACAAATCCTCAAAATAGAACAACAGAAAAATTTTGGACCGAGTCGGGATTGATAGGATTTAATAAATCTTAACCCTTTGACTTTGTTCGAATATTAGGTATTATGTGGGTATATACATTCCAACGTTTTATACTTGCAGTTATTTATATAGTGCATAAATTATTTTAGTACTAACATTTCATGCGTATACATTCAATTAAATGTTGGGTTTTAGTCAGATACAAGTTCCAAGATAATAATTGCAATACATAGCTGTAGTATGATTAAATTTGAATTTAATGTTATCATATGAAATTCTACACGTAATTAGTATATTTAATGCATATTATATTCATAAGTAAAATTTGGTTAGAGTTTTTATCATGTTTTCAATCATTTGTGTATAGTTATCAGTTTAATATTATACATTTTGCATCTCTTAGTGTTATATACGTTTTATACAAATTTAGACATTTGTTAGTTTATATTATATTTGTTTTTATATTTGTTACAGTTTTATGGGAATAAATCTATTATACAGAACATTTTATATATTAGTTACAATTTTATTTGGTTAGTGTTTTTACAAAAAATACTAACAATGTGTTTTATTGGTCTTTCAAAAAAAAACGCTACACCTCCAAATCTAATATTTTTTTAATAAAACAAAACAAAATTTTTAGTCTTAGTTTTATTTTTGTTTTTTTAAAACAAATATCTAGATGGTTGTCAAATCTCATTATTCTTTTTTAGATTTTAATTCCAATATTCGATATTGCAATTTGATATATTCATTGACAATTTGAAATTTAAAGAAATCCTAAATCTTTTAAACAACCAGAAGCATCTTCTAAATCAGTTCCCAGGTGACATGAGTACAGCTTAGTCCGCTGACTTGACACTGTCACTTCGCCTCAAGTGTGTTCCCACTGTACTTTGACTACTACCCTACCACGGCTCAAAAGAGTCGTGCAAATAGATAGTAGTTGGGTGCAGTCCCGAAACACTTGGAGGCAGTGACGGTTAGACAGGATTCGTCTCTCCCGGTATTGGGGGTTGACATCGCGCTGTGTCTAGGAGAGCCATTACACGAGTAGTCCCTGGCCAGGGCAAGCGAGATATACTGGTAGGTTTTCAGTGTTATCTCAGGGTGTTCTGGGCTTCACTCCGACACGACTTGTACCGCTATTAGGGGATTGACGTTTACCGCCCCCTAGGCCCGCCATGCGATGTATCAGACGAACAGACCGGACTGTACGGAGACTGTCACATTCAGGCTCAGTAGGAGTTCAGATGGGGTTCACCTCGTCAGTCTTCTTATCGGCATCTACCTGGGGGACCGTTACGTACAGCTAGTGCCGCTTGCGGTCTGTGGTTAAACCCACTGCCGGCGTAGTGTCGAGTCTTTAGAGTCCCACACAGAGGGCTATTCGCCTTTGGGCAAAATGAGTAGAGGTCGCATGGTTTTGCGACAGGGTTCGTTCACATCCGCGCACTTGTGCACGTTTGTTGTCCGGACAGCTTATACTAGCGGGCTTTGGTTTAAGCCGGATCCTAGTATATGATTTGGGATCGGTTTTATCTCTTTGTGTTCTTGTTCCTCGGAACATGAACGCGGGTGTGTATGCACAGTTGATTGAGGCGGAGGAAGAGTTTTTTTCATTGGGGTTTTGGAACGGGTGTGTATGCACAGTTGACAGTCGTCTTTTTCCAAACCCTAATGATCTTGTGATTTATCAATTAATAATATTAATTAAATGAAATTATGTCATGGTTGGGCTTGTTGACTTGTTGACCAAGGTTGACTAGTTGACTAGGTTTGAAATTTTGACCATCATCATTAGCTTTTTAGATGCTCTTTGATCTTTGCAAAATCATTTATGGTGATATGATAATGGTCTATTCAAACTAACCATCACCTTTTCATTTTTGATTAATATTATTTTTGATAAATCACTTATATTTGGTTATGGTTGTAAAAAACCAATTTCATTCTATCATATTCACTCTCTCTCCTCTCTTCTTCTTCCTCCTCCTCTAGTTCAAGGAGATTCATTCTCATGTGTTGAGAAACCTCTCCTTGAGATAAAAATACCCTAAGCCACTCTCTACTCACTCTAGGGTTGAAGGTCTAGCAAGCCAAAGACCTTAGTTCTCTCAAAGTTCGAGAAAGGAGGCCAAGGTTGAACCCTCAGGTGGATCCATCTTTGACGAAAGAAGGCGACGAAGAAAGCACCATCCAACCTCTACAAAGGTTTCAAGAAGAAGGAGTTCAAGTGAGGTATAACACCTTTTCCGAGTAGCTAACTCTCTTTAGCTTGGTAGCTAGTTTTGTTTAGAAAAGATCCCGACTTTTGTTAGTCCATGTTGCCTAGTGCGCTAAAAATTTGATTTTTATACCGTTTCCGCCTCCCCGCAAGAACCGGGGTCGGCAACGTGGACTTACAGTGGTATCAGAGCCTAACTAAATATAAACTAGCTAGGTAGTGAAAGTGTATGGAAGTTTGATCGGAAAAATCGAAAAACCAAAATATCAAAACCCTAACTTTCTGTTAAAATTTTTCCTGTTCAAAATAAAATATATCATACTCCAAAAATTGTCTCAGGGTTTTGTGAAGAAAGCCTCCAAACCCGGTCCAGTGAGTCGACCAAAGAGCCGCGGTTCCGCGGCAATAGCAAGCTATTGCCGCGCAACCGCGGTCGAGTTGACTCGGTTCTGGGTCAAGTTTGGTGCAGTGTTCTTCTGGCATGGTTTTGGGATTTTTAAGATGGTTTATTTCAGCCCAGATTTTCCAGAAAAGAAATTTGTATTTGGGGGCCTATAAATCCGTATTTTTGATCGAACTTCAATACACTTTGACTAAAGGGTTATATCTGTGATGTTTTTATGTATTGAACGTCGGCTAATCGCTATATGTCGATTAGTGGGGGTTATACATATCTGTGATCTGTGTTTGATGATGGTATGTGTATATGAATGCGTTGGATTGTCGCGGGTGAATAGCCAGGGTGGATGTGAGATGAGTTTTTCTTTTTCTTTCATTCATGTAATATGTAAATTGATGTAATATTATTTGTATGGCCGCACAACCGGGTCGGGGTTGTAGCTGTTATTGTATAATTCTTTTTACTGTTTTTGCTCCTAGGATAGACCTATGGAGGGGGTGCACAAACTACCGGGTATCTCGAAGTGCCGAATGGCCTACTCATGGTGTTGAGGGAGGTTGCTTCGCTTCGGGTACTTGGCGGGTAGTTTGCCGCACCCGTAGGAGTCTTGGGTGGGGTATTGGCTATTCACCGCGACCGTGTAATCCGCTTATCGTTGCAGGCTCGAACGGATTGCGGATTCCTAGTATATCCAATGTATTCATCTGTGATCTGTAATGTCTATCATTGCTATATATTTATATATAATAACTATTTAGGCGTTGCTTATGTTTTTCAGCCGCGCTAGCCCAGCCCCCGCTCTGTCGTTAGTTAAGTAACCTAACGGGTGATGACGGGGCCCCGTGGCGAATGCGAATGGCATAAGCGTACGTCATATTTTGGTTGTTTTCTGCAATGGTAGGATTAATTGATGGGACACATTAAAAGAACTAATGCAAGAAAATAAACCAAGCAAAAGTCGATTGGAACACTTTGAAAACCACTCGGTTCTTTTCAAAACTAAACTTTTACATGCGGAGATTGAGCCACTCCTTTTAAAAGCTATCTCGTTCCATCGATTATATCAAGTTCACTACGTTCACGGTTTCGCCAAAACCATTCGTAGCCCTCCATCATTTCAGTTAAATATTCGGTAGTATTCAAGCTATGTATTTTGACCTCACGCCAAGGCATAGTGATTGGTAGCTGCCGGATATTTATCTGTTGCATAGATAGAATGCGTTGATTTGAGACAGTCGTACTTCCATTTTGGCCTACGTCAAGGGTAGGTACGGGTGGGTTCAAATTAACCTGAATAATGATGGGTAGAACTTGACATGTGACTTATGACATTTTGACCTCATGCCAAGGTCATAAGAGCATGGGGCAAAAATCACATCGGGAGTTTCATAAGTACTGAAACTTGCTAGCGTTGCATACCATTTGGAGTGATGATTCTGGTAGGATTCCTTCAGTTTTATCACGCAATGATATTTGGATCCCGATCCTACTGTGAGTATATGCTACTCCTCGGGAAATTTCTCACTTACCGATCAATGCTATAAACCTAGTAGGTGTCTAGAAAGGTGTTAGCGGGGCTACGCCCCCAGGGAAAAAAGGTTATTTAATTAAGGAACTTCGCGAAAGCGTTGGAAAACCTCCCTCGAAGTACCAACACTAGCCTGGCTGAACGGTTAAGCAAGTATTGTGCGGTGAGATTGATCCCGACTAATTCTTCCTTTATGGTTTGAGGAGGGATTCGAGAGACAGTGGGAGCCATCCTGTTTAGACAAATTAAAAAACCACTCTAAACTTGCAAGAGCATCATGCTAAAGTGTTTCTTCTCTCTCTCCTAATTGCAGCGACCAAACATCATGACTGGACTTAAGTTACTACTAGATAAAAACATACTGACAGGGCCAAACTACAAAGATTGGCTCAGGAATGTCAAGATGGCAATCACTTATGATAAGTTGGGGTATCTTCTTACCACCAAAGCTCCCCCTGTCCCAGGTCCCAAAACCAGCGTCGCGGATAGGGAAATCCGTAAGACCTGGGAAATCGACTGCGCGAAGGCCAAGTGCCTCGTGCTTGCCTCTATGGACAACGAACATCAGAGGAGGCATGAGAATATAGACCTTGAATCCATATTTCTCCATACAAAAGAACTGTATGGAGAGCAATCTCGTATCGCAAGATACGAAGTGTCGAAGAAGTTGTTTTCGGCAAGATTGGCCGTCGGATCATCGGTAGCGGAACACGTGCTTAAGATGATTGGCTATATAGAGGAGCTCGCGGACCTTGGGACCACGTTGGAGAATGAGCTCTATACGGACTTGATTCTTCAGTCCCTTCCTTCCACTTACGCCCAGTTCATCCTGAATTTCAACTTGCAAGAAAAGGAAGTTGAACTTTCAGAGCTCCTCAACATGCTGAGGAGTGCAGAGGGCACCCTACAGAAAGGTAGGGAGACATCCACTTTGTTTGTAGGAGGATCTTCCTCTTCTAAGTCCAAGGAGAAAGCCAAGGGAAAGAAGAAGAAAGCCCCCGCCAAACCAAGGGGCGGTGTCAGTAAAGTGGATACGAAGGGAAAGACAAAAGCAACAAAGGTAGCGGGAAAGCTTGTGGGGAAAGAAGAATGCTTTTACTGTCACAAAAGTGGACACTGGAAAAGGGATTGCAGGGCTTGGAAAGCCAGGACACAGGATCTGAAGCAGGTTGCGGCTTCAGCTTCAGGTGTGTATGTTATTGAAAACCGTCTATCAATAAACTCTACTTCCTGGGTATTGGATACCGGATCAGCATCTCATATCTGTAATTCTTTGCAGGCGTTGAGAAAGCGTAGGTTTTTGAAAGCAGGTGACATGACCCTCAGAGTTGCAAACGGAGCTAGCATGGATGCTGAGGCCGTGGGGGACTATCACCTGGGTTTGTCAGATGGACATTTTTTGGTTTTGCGTGGTTGTTATTTTGTACCAAATGCAACTTGTAATATCATTTCTGTATCTTTATTATCTAAAGATGGTTATGAATTTGCATTTGTAAGTAATGTTGTGAACATTCACCTTAATCAAGTTCTGATTGGATCAGGTACATTAAACAACGGTATATACGTATTGAACCAACCACAGATTTTCAATGTCCAGAATACACACAAAAGAAAGTCTCCAGAAATCAATAAAACTTTCTTATGGCATTGTAGACTGGGTCACATCAATGAGAGAAGTTTGACTAAGCTACATAAAGAAGGATATTTGGATCCGTTCGAGTATCAATCTTATGCAACTTGTCAATCCTGTCTCAAAGGAAAGATGACAAAGACTCCGTTCACTGGACACAGAGTAAGAGCGAGCGAGCTCTTAGGACTCGTACACAGCGACATGTGCGGTCCAATGTCTACGCATGCACGAAGCGGTTATTCTTACTTCATTACTTTTACGGATGATTTTTCAAGGTTCGGACATGTCTTCTTAATGAAACATAAATCTGAAGCCTTTGAAAAATTCCAGGAATACAAGAATGAAGTGGAAAAACAAACAGGCAAAAGTATCAAAACACTGAGATCTGATCGAGGTGGTGAATACTTGAGTGCCGAGTTCCTGAAATACTTAAAAGAGAATGGAATTCTCTCTCAGCTTACTCCTCCATACACTCCGCAACATAACGGTGTATCGGAGAGACGGAACCGAACCCTATTGGATATGGTAAGGTCCATGATGAGAAACGCTGAGTTACCGCGATCATTCTGGGGATATGCGCTAGATTCAGCTGCATACCTTTTGAACCGAGTTCCAACTAAGACTGTGCCTACCACACCATATGAATTATGGAGTGGGAAGAAACCCTATCTTCAATACCTGAAGGTCTGGGGATGTCCAGCTTTTGTCAAAAAGCAGCATGCGGACAAACTCGAGGCACGCTCAGTACTGTGCAAGTTTGTGGGATACCCAAAGAACACTAGGGGGTATCTTTTCTACCACGCAGAGGAACAAAAAGTATTTGTTTCTCGTAATGCCCACTTCCTAGAACACCAGTTCTTGGAAAAGGAGATTAGTGGGAGCGCAGTAGAACTGGAAGAAATTCCAGAACCACAAGCTATTACTGAAAGCTTAGTAGAACCAGAGGGTTAGAAAGATCAGGACATTCCTACGCCGCTCCGCAGGAGTAGTAGGCAGTCTCATCCGCCCGAGAAATACTACGGTTTTCTCATAGACGGGGATAAGAGGATTGCATCATTGATAGTGATGAGCCTACTAGCTTCCAGCAAGCCATTCAGAGCGTTGACTCGGTAAAATGGCTGGATGCAATGCGGATCGAAATGGAGTCCATGTACACCAACAAGGTATGGACGTTGGACATTGCTCCAGATGGGGTAAAACCCGTAGGATGCAAGTGGATCTTCAAAAGGAAGATTGGTGTAGATGGACAGGTTGAGACCTATAAGGCTAGACTTGTTGCAAAGGGTTTTCGACAAAGACCTGGTTTGGACTATGATGAAACCTTTTGTCCAGTAGCTATGCTGAAATCCATTCGGATCCTTCTTGCCATTGCTGCTTTCCACGATTATGAGATTTGGCAGATGGACGTAAAGACCGCTTTTTTAAATGGAAATTTAGAAGAGTGCGTCTATATGGACCAGCCAGAGGGTTTCATTCAGAGTGGGAGCAGCGGAAAGGTGTGCAAGTTGCTTAAGTCCATCTATGGACTAAAGCAGGCATCGCGGAGTTGGAACATCTGTTTTGATGAGACGGTCAAAGAATTTGGCTTTACAAAAATCCAGATGAACCATGCATCTATAGTAGATTTGTAGCAAGAACTGTCGTATTCCTCGTTTTATACGTAGATGACATTCTGTTAATAGGAAATGACATTCCTATGCTACAATCTGTCAAGGGGTTCTTGTCACACAGGTTCTCCATGAAAGACCTGGGTGATGCCTCCTACATTCTGGGGATCCGGATCTATCGTGATAGATCCAAGAGGATATTAGGACTTTCGCAGTCCAGGTACATCGACACCATACTGAAAAGATTCAGTATGGAAGATTCCAAGCGTGGTAATCTACCGGCTTGTCACGGGATCACCCTCTCCAAAGAGATGTCTCCCAAGACTGATTTGGAAAGGGATCGCATGTCTATTATACCCTACGCTTCTGCGGTAGGCTCTATAATGTATGCGATGTTGTGTACCAGATCAGATGTGGCCTATGCACTGAGTGTAGTAAGCAGGTATCAGTCAAACCCTGGGGAGAAACACTGGATAGCGGTAAAGAACATTCTCAAGTACCTGAGAAGGACTAAGGAGATGTTCTTGGTGTATGGCGGAAAAGACCTCCAGATCGAGGCCTTTGCTGACTCCAGCTTCCAGAGTGACAAGGATGATTCCAAGTCCATGTCGGGCTTTGTCTTTACCCTCAATGGAGGGGCGGTGTGTTGGAAGAGTTCCAAACAGGAAACCGTTGCTGACTCGACTATGGAAGCGGAATATATCGCTGCTGCAGATGCCGCAAAAGAAGCCGTCTGGATGAGGAAGTTCTTGAAAGAACTTCAGGTGGTTCCGTCCATTGTTGATCCAATACCTCTGTATTGCGACAACAACGGGGCTATAGCATTAGCGAAGGAACCCAGGTCCCATCAGAAATCCAGACACATCTTGAGGCGGTATCACCTGATCAGGGAGATCGTGGATCGCAAGGAGATCGAGGTTCGGAGGGTTGCTTCAGAAGATAACACTGCAGATCCATTCACCAAGGCCTTGCCCCAGACTCAGTTCGAGCGGCTGATCGAGATGATAGGTCTTCGATACGCCAGTACATGGCCTTAGTGCAAGTGGGAGATTGTTAGTGTATATGCCCTAGAGGCCATTACTGTATCATACTAGTTTGTATATTACTTAATGGAAGCTTGGGATATTCACAGTTGTATATACAATCTTGCTCAAAATGGTAGTATGCTACTTGGTTTGTTTCTACTTTAATGTGTATATGTGTTTCTTTTAGCATATTATCTATACACATTAGTGGAGCCCTTAGGATATTTGCTTGATTACCAGCATTGTAATGGCAGTCACACTCGTGGGGGCTGGGTAATCTACAAGCACATCCTTATACACGTCCCTAGTCGTGGGATTATCGAGACAGGGCATCGATACTCCGGAGTAGACTAGCGTATGCGCTTCTCATCCCAGTGCGGGAGGCGGTCTGTCCTACAGCCGTCAGTACGTCGTACTTGAGATAGTATACGGGTGCTCGTTAGGCTACGAGTACACTGGACAGGACTCGTCGGGAACTGTTGGTTGGTATTATACCTATCGTCGGTTATCAGTTCCCAGGTGACATGAGTACAGCTTAGTCCGCTGACTTGACACTGTCACTTCGCCTCAAGTGTGTTCCCACTGTACTTTGACTACTACCCTACCACGGCTCAAAAGAGTCGTGCAAACAGGTAGTAGTTGGGTGCAGTCCCGAAGCACTTGGAGGCAGTGACGGTTAGACAGGATTCGTCTCTCCCGGTATTGGGGGTTGACATCGCGCTGTGTCTAGGAGAGCCATTACACGAGTAGTCCCTGGCCAGGGCAAGCGAGATATACTGGTAGGTTTCCAGTGTTATCTCAGGGTGTTCTGAGCTTCACTCCGACACGACTTGTACCGCTATTAGGGGACTGACGTTTACCGCCCCCTAGGCCCGCCATGTGATGTATCAGACGAACAAACCGGACTGTACGGAGACTGTCACATTCAGGCTCAGTAGGAGTTCAGATGGGGTTCACCTCGTCAGTCTTCTTATCGGCATCTACCTGGGGACCGTTACGTACAGCTAGTGCCGCTTGCGGTCTGTGGTTAAACCCACTGCCAGCGTAATGTCGAGTCTTTAGAGTCCCACACAGAGGGCTATTCGCCTTTGGGCAAAATGAGTAGAGGTCGCATGGTTTTGCGACAGGGTTCGTTCACATCCGCGCACTTGTGCACGTTTGTTGTCCGGACAGCTTATACTAGCGGGCTTTGGTTTAAGCCGGATCCTAGTATATGATTTGGGATCGGTTTTATCTCTTTGTGTTCTTGTTCCTCGGAACATGAACGCGGGTGTGTATGCACAGTTGATTGAGGCGGAGGAAGAGTTTTTTTCATTGGGGTTTTGGAACGGGTATGTATGCACAGTTGACAGTCGTCTTTTTCCAAACCCTAATGATCTTGTGATTTATCAATTAATAATATTAATTAAATGAAATTATGTCATGGTTGGGCTTGTTGACTTGTTGACCAAGGTTGACTAGTTGACTAGATTTGAAACTTTGACCATCATCATTAGCTTTTTAGATGCTCTTTGATCTTTGCAAAATCATTTATGGTGATATGATAATGGTCTATTCAAACTAACCATCACCTTTTCATTTTTGATTAATATTATTTTTGATAAATCACTTATATTTGGTTATGGTTGTAAAAAACCAATTTCATTCTATCATATTCACTCTCTCTCCTCTCTTCTTCTTCCTCCTCTAGTTCAAGGAGATTCATTCTCATGTGTTGAGATACCTCTCTTTAAGATAAAAATACCCTAAGCCACTCTCTACTCACTCTAGGGTTGAAGGTCTAGCAAGCCAAAGACCTTAGTTCTCTCAAAGTTCGAGAAAGGAGCCCAAGGTTGAACCCTCAGGTGGATCCATCTTTGACGAAAGAAGGCGACGAAGAAAGCACCATCCAACCTCTACAAAGGTTTCAAGAAGAAGAAGTTCAAGTGAGGTATAACACCTTTTCCGAGTAGCTAACTCTCTTTAGCTTGGTAGCTAGTTTTGTTTAGAAAAGATCCCGACTTTTGTTAGTCCATGTTGCCTAGTGCGCTAAAAATTTGATTTTTATACCGTTTCCGCCTCCCCGCAAGAACCGGGGTCGGCAACGTGGACTTACACCTAGTCGTAGAAGTTTCGAGATGGAGCATCGATACTCCATTAGTAGACTAGTGTATACAGTCGAGACCCCGACGAGGGGCGATGGCCGGTCTCACAGGCCACTGGTGTCAGTTGGTTCACCTAAGATGTATACAGGTGCTCATTGGGTTATGAGTACACCGGACAGGACTCGCCGGGAACCTGCTAGTTGGGATTATACCAGACGTCAGATAGCAGTTCCCTGGTGATATGTGTACAGGTTAGTTCATCGACCTGAGATCGTCATTTGTCTCGTGTGAGTTCCCACTGTACTTTGATTACTACCCTACCACGGCTCAAAGGAGTCGTGCAAACAGGTTTTAGTTGGGTACAGTCCCGAGCCACATGGAGGCAGTGAGCGGATCTGCAGGGGTTCGTCTCTCCCGGTATTGGGGGTGAGGTCGCGCTGTGTCTAGGAGAGCCATTACACAAAGCCCTCGGCCGAGGCAAGAGATTTACTGGTAGGTATTCCAGTAGTATCTCAGGGTGTTCTGGGCTACACTCCGACATGACTTGTACCGCTTTTGGGGGTCTGACTTTTACCAACCCCCTAGGCCCGCCATGCGATGCTCATAGACGAACAGACCGGACTATACGGATATTGTCACTGACAGGCTCAGTAGGGTGTCAGGATGAGTTCGCTTATCGATGTCCCTTTTGGTCAATAGCTGGTGGCCCGTCACGTATGGCTAATACCTCTGACGTGCTAGTGGTTAAATCCACAGCCATAGTATTGACGAGTCTTTAGAGTCCACCACACACTCAGTTACTCAAGTTTCGGGAGAAACGCTGTAGAGGCGGTATGGAGATATGGCAGGGTTCAATTAGATACGTGCGGTATTGCACGGATCGTGATCGGACGGATTTTACTAGCCGGCTTTGGCTTAAGCCGGATCCTAGTATTAGACAGTGTAGATTTTGTCTCTTTGCATTTATGTTCAGTAGGAATACAAATGCAGGCATGTATATGCAGTAGCGGGGTTTTTCCTGTAATTTATTACGGGATCAGTTTTTTGAAGCTGCCAG
Source organism: Agapanthus africanus (assembly GCA_030015575.1). Lineage (NCBI taxonomy): Eukaryota > Viridiplantae > Streptophyta > Magnoliopsida > Asparagales > Amaryllidaceae > Agapanthus > Agapanthus africanus. The sequence goes on from CM057338.1 coordinate 504,137,675, forward strand.
TTTGCATTCCGTTCCGACCGATTTTCCTTTGTTCCTTCACGGCCGGACTTTCCGATGGAAGGGGGTTATTTGCAAGTTTGCAAATAACTTATTGTGGAGGGGTTTCTTGCATATTGGTGGTATCATGATAGTTATTCATCATGAGATTCTTTTTCCTTCTTATCACTTGCATTGTTCATGATGGTTAATGAGAAGGGATTGATTTGCTTTGGATGTGGTCACCCCTTCATGTTTCCTACACTCACCTCCCTTGTTGCATTATTCTTTTTTCCTCCTCCATTCTTTAAGGGGCCGGCCACACAATTGAGAGAGAGGAGAGAGCTTCATTTTTGTATGAGGGATTCATTTTGTAGAGTGATATCTTCATCTCATTTCATTTTTCCTTTGCTAGAAAATTGATTCCACACATCTCTCCATAGTTCATTCTTTGATTCCTCCATCAAGGCAACTTCACAACCCCTAGAGACAATGCTACTACACTTAGCCTACAGTACCCTTGGACGCGTCGGCTAGCCAACTTCGCGCCCGAGTTGCCTCGGTCCAGGGGTGGGAGCCCGTAAAAGAATCCGGCTACGTGGTGCCCTTTCCGGCGAGGAGATGAAGACCGGAGATTCCGCGGTAGATCGGGACGATGACGAGAAGACCGGAGGACACGGATCACTTGGTATATCTCTCACCCTTTCTCTTGATTGCTAGGATTAGGTTAATGGTTACGATCCGGGTATATTGTCCGCAGTAGCGCCGGTTTAAAGTTAAGAAAAAAATTTTGATTCCGTATTTTGGCCTCGAGTAAACGGCCGGGGCGCTGCCGTGGCGCAACACTAAGTTGGTGATTTTAAGGTTTTGGGAATTGAAGAAAGAATTTAAATGCATTAAAATTTGGATTAATTGATGATTTTAAGTTCTCTGTTAATTTACAGAGAAATCAAACAGTATGGGGGTAATGGAGTAGGCCAAGAGGTTTAGTGTGCAAGACACGGGGTCATTAGGTACTGGGGGGCCAATGGCGCAGGGCCATGAGCCGATCTCGCTAGCCGTAGGGGTGAGGTGGGGCTCTGGATCTTTGCCAAATGTCCTAGACTGTTCATATAACATTTTACACATGTTTGATTTATCTGACTTTTCATTTTTTACGTGTATTGCACGTGTAAACTTTTGGGCTTCCAAAAAGTTTAAAATAAAAATCAGAAAAAATATATGTGGCTGATGGGATTAGAACACAAGGGCTACGTCACAGCAGTGCAAGAGATTTACCAGTGAGCTACAAGTTGTTTCTTACTGTTCTTAAATAAATTAAATTTATAACTTGTGCTCAGACTTACAACTATATTCTGTACATTAACTTGAAAATTTTCGTACAGTAAAATTTGAGTCGTTACACATTCCGAGTTGGTCAGTCGATGAAGGCATTGGTAGAGCGGTACATGCAGGAGATTGTGAAATTGCATGGAGTACCAGTTAGTATCGTTTCTGATCGTGATACTCGGTTTCTATCACACTTTTGGAGGAGTCTACAAGAGAGTTTGGGAACTCCTTTGAATTTTAGTACGGCTTATCATCCTCAGACAGACGGACAGTCCGAGAGGACGATCTAAACTCTTGAAAATATGTTGAGAATGTGCATGTTAGATTTCAAGAGTTTGTGGGAGGATCATTTGCATTTAATAGAGTTTTCTTACAATAACAGCTTTTGGGCGACTATATAGATGTCTCCATTTGAAGCATTGTACGGTCGTAAATGTCGCTCTCCTGTCTGTTGGGATGATATTGGAGAAAAAAGATTGTTGGGACCGGATCTCATTGTGCAAATTTTGGAGAAAGCTAGCATAATCCGCGATCATATGAAGGTGGCACAGGATCGACAGAAAAGTTGGGCTGATACTGGAAGAAGACCTTTGGAGTTTGTTATTGGTTACCTTGTGTTCTTGAAGATATCACCGACCAGGGGAGTAATCCGATTTGGAAGTCGATGCAAGTTTAGTCCTCAATTCGTGGGGCCTTTCGATATCATTGAGCATGTCGGCGAGGTAGCTTATCGATTGGCTCTACCACCATTCTTGGCAGGTGTTCATGACGTGTTTCATGTATCTCAACTCCGCAAGTATGTTCGAGATGAGACTCGCGTCCTTGATCACTCGGAATTGATAGTGAGAGAAGATTTGACTTATAAAGAGCAACCGATGGCGATTGTGGATCGACGAGAAAATGTTCTCAAGAATAGGGTGATCCCTCTAGTGCTTGTTTCGTGGGGAAATCGTTCGTATGGAGAATCTACTTAGGAATGTGAAGACGAGATTCGACAAAAGTTTTCTCATTTCTTTCCTTAAATCCGTATCTTCTTATCTTTTCCTGTTTCGTGAATTTCGAGAACAAAATTCTTTTATAGTTGGGTATAATGTAATATCATAGTACGGTTATATGACATTAATTGGAATTTTAAGTCTTGCTTTATAATTCTTTTATTTTATCTATTTGGTCGTGAATGATTCGAATAGTAGTAGTCGTTATCCGACCGACCCGCAAGTTTAGAACCCGATATGGTGCAAGATTATATCTGAGATTTACCAGTAAAGTGTATCTATGTGAATCTAGTATAATACCTACATTATATTTTTAGATCTTTATATATTATATATCTAGATCATCATATATTTTTTAGTAGCCACAAATTAAGGATAAATTATATTTTGTTAACTGTTATCATATGGTTGTCATTCCATATCTTATTTTGCTTTTATCTTTTACATTTAAATCTCAAGATATCTAATATCAAATATTTATTAAATCTAGATATATTTTTAGAATCCTTTTAAATCTTAAATTAGGGGCATGAGTTATTTAAAATATATTCTTGCATTATGGTTGAGAAGTTTACGTATGCGAATTATTTTCCAAAATATATTTTTGATGAGATTTTGGTGGAGATTGGTTATAGTTTGATATTATCTATATACATTAAAACTAATATATATTTATAACCTAATTTAAATTCTACTATATATTTTTATATTAAACACAAAATCTCTCTTCCTCTGTCTGCCTCTCCTCTAACTAAATCTCTTCCTCATCAATTTATATATTCTCTTCTTCGTTCTTCAAGCCTACACCCATTCTTACCGAAGCAACTCCATCCACATTCTAGAACCTTAACTGAGCCATAAAAACTTGGTGTTGATTTGTATAGCGTCGTGTTGCTTCCGTTTATCGCGTTTGTTTCGAGGCAAGTTTACAACTTGCTACATGCTATACTTTACGTAATTTACTTATATGTTGTCGTACTATTATTATTATTATCATACAACTATATCTATATAATTTATATCCCGTAGTTATTTAACGTCAATCAGATTTATAATATACAGTGTTTGCAAGTTTACAACTTGCGACATACTATAATTACATCTATAAATATATATAACGTCGTAATATTTCTTATTATTATCATTATACTGTTTATATCTATATAATCCGTATATCATTAATTAGTTTATAATCTGCATTATATAACGTTATGCAAAATATAGTTTGAAAATATTATAGTTTACACATGAAACGTCGTCGCCAAGCGGATACGACAAATCTGGAATTTACTGTACACCTTACCTTATAAAATTCATTATAAATCATAGAAAAATCATTAGTATATGTTCTTTAGTTTGTTACGAAGCTAACTAAGAATACTATAACCCTGTGAAATATTTACTTGCAAAATAAATTGTTTAAATAACGTAAACTGTAAATGAAAAAACCTCTGAACTGCTGTCCAGGGAAATTCCAGCAGTAAACTTTCAATTTCGAACGTTCATAACTTTTTGTAGGAACAACATAAGATATTTTAACTTATAAAAATAAAAACATTATTGAATTAGCTTTGTTTTGGTATATGACACGTCCCTTTTGGAAGACATTTGCTATTTTTAAGCTATTTTACAAATCATGGTGATGCTGAATCTCTGAACGAAACTTTCTTATGCATGGTTAATCAATACCACTTTTATAGTTATTGATCAGATTGAATATGTTATCCCTATTAATGCTATTATCTTGGTCTTGTACATGATATGATTATGTTATCCTTGACATGTTTGTAACCTATCAGACTGTACTATTTTTGTTATCATGTTAATACATGTTGCCTGTAATACTTACCGATACCAACAATCTTGACTTATTATCCTAATTGACCCAACTTGTTGTCTTGCTAGATAAGATCAGTACACGATTGTTCCTGTGTTGGCATCATGTAGTCATTTTATTAATATCTAACTTGAACACAAAACCTGGGGAAAAGAGGAAATCAAGAATATAACCGAAATGTAACTCAAGAGGATATTATTATTGTTTGCCGTAATTCCGGGTGTGAACGGAATAATCATTGTTTATTGTGTCGTGGTCCCGTGGGGGTATGAACGGGATATATACTGTAGAGTTACGATGATAATTAAATTAATTGATTTTAAAGACTTGTAGAATAGATAATCTAGAAGCACAGACTTTATGATACACGTGACATACCTATAGCTCACCATTTTACACTTGCGATAATTATTTATACTCAAGTTTCATCATACATTTCTATTCTGGTTATTATTATCGTTATTGATATTTATGACGCACTGACGTCTGGGTTTTGCGTGGCCCAGATACTTGACATAGCATGTGAGTATTCGACAGGATCGCCGATCGGTGAGGACCACCTAGTTGATATAGCTCTTATACGGGTTAGTTATTTCTTGGATCTTTATTGCTTCCGCTATCTTTTCCAGTTATTGTTCCTTTGGCTATTGGACATGTGATAGATAGATTTAGCACTTTATTGTTCTTGATTAATGTTTAATGTGACTATGGAAGGATATTTCCTTACCTTAGGTAGCATGGCTGGCTTTGTTACGTCTCGAAATTTTCGTACTTTGGGAAGCGGGGCGTGACAAAGTTTTGCTGGTATCAGAGCCATAGGTTTTAAGTTAGCTGGATTTGGTTTCTTTTGTAGTTGAGTATTGTATCCAATACACTAATCTGGAAACCCAAAATTTTAGGAATATGTCCTGCCACATTATTGTCTTGTCATTCAAATTCTTGAATCTTATCTTAACCTTAACTTTTTTATCTTATCGAGATGGTTATCAAATCTCGTTATTCTTGTTCAGATTTATTTCCAATATTCGATATTGCGATTTGATATATTCATTGACGATTTAAAATTTAAAAAAATCCTAAATCTTTTAAACAACCAGTCTGCCGTATATTAAAAAAACACCGTAAGTCCAAAATTCTTCTTATCTGCTCTCTTTGTCATCTCCGAGCAGAAGCCCGATGACGAGAGAATCGAACGAAGGAAGGAGAAGACTCATACCCTCATCTCGATCTAATCAAGATATCTTTCACCTGTCAAGAAACGATCTTAGATTGTCCCATTATGGTAAGTTCATCTCTCATCTCTATTTCTTTTACATGTTTAAAATTTGCATTTTAAAACAAAAGAAATGATTTTTAACCAAACCCTATATTATTTAAATAAAATGATTGTTATTTTTTGCTTAAAGTTATAGTTTTTATAAAAAGGGGTTATTTTTATAAAGGAATATCAACCCTAATTCTTATTTGTAAGAAAAAAATAAATTTTATAAGTATATTATTTTATGATGATGGTTAACGTTATTGATGCATTAACAAAGTTGTTTTGGTGTATTATTAATACATATATCATGGGGATTTAAGAAGTGATTAGAATTTAATATTAAAGATTTAGTAAGCAGATTATTATCAATTTGCTTCGTATGGTGTTATCCAATCATTCAGTTTTTTAGGTTGTTGATAGTGCACATATCAGTATGGTGATTTTCATATTACATGTTACGTGTCTATTTAATTCTATTTAGATTAAGTTCATACTAATTTTAGTTTGTTTGTTATATTTTTGTTATTAGATAGTTATATTTTGTTGAGTGTTATATCATCAGCATATATCATATGAGTATCTAAATATTCATATTATTTTCTTAAAATGGTAATAAATTATTAGTTATGTGTACAGTTCATGTCATTTTGATATTTCATATTATTATACATGTGTTTAACTGTTATTTGCCATTTTAATCCAAATCTGTTTTTGGTTAGTATGCTGAATTGATTTTTCTTTTTGCTTAGAATAGACATATCTCCTAACTCCAAATTTCAATTTGAACAAACTCAAGTTGCTGGAATATGTACACAGAGTTAACTATATTTTATTGCTACGTTAATTTACCTGAAAAGTTACAGAAGTGTATGAAAACCGGATACTAACAAAATGTAACGAATCTGGACAGCAGCAGAAACTTTCTGCGCGGCTGTAGTAAAATAGGTATAACTCACTACTCACTGATCGTAATTGGGATTTTCTGGCTAAGAATCGTTCACGACTCGCAGAAGCTCAGTTTTCTATCTAATAGGGAAAACCAAAATCTGTACCAAAACCGACAAAAAAATGCCAAATACTATCATTTTGCTTAGAATCGGGATTTTCTTGTTTTCTATCTAATAGGGAGGATCATATCTTGTTTCTTGTGGTACTAAAAAAAACGGTACATTGCATTATTATATATATAAATCTTGAATCTCGTGTATCTCGTGTTGCTGTTGTTCCGTGGCATTACGGAATATTCTGGCTACATAATAAAACTCTCACAATCGAGCTTATATTTATACTTGTACTTATACTTATACTTGTAGTTACTAGCACTGAAATATCGAATATCGTGATACTCTAGTTATATTGCACTGATTAACACATGCTATTTATTTGACAACACATTACAGTTTACTGTTCACAGTCATTCTCATGCTTATTATTATGTATATCATGTTTCATGTCAAATATCGTTTAATGATTATATTAATACACCATAATTCAACTAGTATACCAAAAATAATTTTACACTACATTCTTATTAATATGACATGATACTTTACTAAACTAATTTATTGTCAAATAATTCTAAAATAAAATATACCTTATATATTTTTATAATCATGAATCTTTGTACCTTGTTATCTTTTGATGATATTAACAGCAACCTTATACATATTGTTATTCCTAAATTACAAAACTTTATTATTATTATTTTCTATAAATTAAACAAATGTTATTATTGTGTTATATTTGTTTCAACTGATTTAAACCATGTATTAAACCTATTAAATTATAAACATCAATAACTAAATTGTAGCCAAAATATCATGTTTCTAAATACCGTTAACATAGAAAAATATTGTTTTCTAATAAAACGAGAACTTACCGAACATTAGTTCGCTGATGGCATTCATGTTTTCATGTTTTCTTTTCTTGTGAATGTCGTCGGAAAACTTTGGGACAGATAATGAGACTAGGTACGAGGTGGTACCAACCGAGAAAGACAGTAAATATCTTTCAAGTCAGGCCGGACTTTAGTTTTTCTTTTCAGTAAACATGTCTTTTGTTCAAGGCTATCTTTCATTCCTAGTTTCTTGAATTTTCGAACTATATTGAGTTATCGTTTTGGGGACTATTATAAATATTGTTGGATATATTATAAGTTTTAAAATTCTTGTTCTCTGATTTCCTTTACTGCTTATATAAATGCTTAGCGTATTCATGTCGAGAAAGAGTGCTTCTCGATATGAATACATTACGGGTTTGTCGCTCTCGTTTCTCGTTTTTGGGAAGCGGTGCGTGACAAAAGATTATGCAGTATTTACTCAAAATTGGATTAGAAAACATTACCCCGCAATTAAAATCTCTCAGAAAACCTATCCTAAAATTTATCATAGGTTCATTTTCTTTTCTCCTTTGATTGTATGCATTGAAGTAAGAAAGTTTTTCTCTCAGTTCATAAGTTTGAGAAAAGTTCTCTCTCTTTATCAAAATCAGGAGATAGAAAAGCATCAGTGGACCCTATATTAACCATTTCCACGAGAGAGAAGAAAATATGATTCCTTCCAAAAGAGGAAAACATAGTCCAAATTAACATGGCTCTAAAACCAGATGTTGGCATAAAGTATAGACTAGAACAACTTGAAACCATATCTTTAATTGGAGATTGTCCTCTCTTTCCCCTCAAGGATATAACTCAAGTCTCCTTTCTAATTTAGTAGACTTTGTCGGTTTCTCAGATGAAAATATCACTCACAGAATGACCAAAATCGATCTGATGGAAAAACATTCTCCTTAATTTCACTGGTCTTGGTTTTCTCTAATGAAAAAACAATATATGATGCACCTGTCTTAGATTAATCTGGCCATTGCATTCAACCTTGATGCATTTGATTACCCTCTCGTCACACAGGACGGTGAGTTTTTACTGTTCTTGATTTTCTTGAATTCTACTCTATATCTTGATTTGATTCCTGAACTTTGAATTTATCTGAACATGTACTTGATTAATTCTTGAAACCTGGTTGATAGAGAATTGAAAAGAAGAAATGGATCATACAAAATCATTAGGTACCCTGGATTATTATGAAGTTAGTTTAATTAATTGCACTAGGAATAGCTTTAGATAATTGTTGTTCTCTGACCATTTTTGTAAATCCAGTAGTATTCCCAATATCATTTTGTGATGCTTCTCTTGAAAACATAAGAAGCTACAAAAAAGAATTCAGAAAATGGGAATGAGAAATGAGTACCTATTCATGTAGATAATTATTTAGTTATGACTCACATTATTTATTGTTATTTGTTTTTGTTTTTTTCCAAAATCCCAGTGTTATTCTTGAGTTTATTGGAAATTTGCAACTATATACCATTCTTCGACAAAGTTTGATTTAATTCCAGAAATTTGAGTTATCTGCTCATGTTCTTGATTAATTCTTCAACCCCAGTACCATATAGAATTTGTGGGACATATTGATGAAAATTCTCTGATGTCCATTTTATTGTACATTAAATAACTTGACAAACTTGTTGTTCTCCATTTTTTGGTAATTCCCATCATCATTTGTATGCTTCTTGTTCCAGAACCTTAAACAGATTCAGAGAAGAAGGGGGAGGGGGGAGGGGGGGGGGGGAGGGAGGGAACCACCTTTCTTCCTGTAAACCCTATTTAGTGATGAATGATTTAGTGTGTGTTTTTTCTATTGTTCCTTGACCTTTAAAATATTTTATAAATATTTATGCAAGGGTACCCGGATTACAAATTGATGTAGAAAATATAAACCTGTGTGAACAATTTTACATAAGAAAAGAATTTCCAGGTTTGCTTATTGATTGGTTTGGTCTTGGGATTGATGCAGTTTTGTTATTTGCATCGTCTCACATGCCACGGCATCTCAACTTTATCGATCACACTAGCGGTTTGCAGAAGTATGAATACCCATGTTATCTACCTTGTCTGATTTTCGAAAGTGTAACACCCTAGTCCGATCATAAGTTTTTTTTTTCTCCTTTTCTTTTGAACGTATTGTGTTTTGTTATATTATTATTATTATTATTATTATTTTATATTGGAGTTTAATACTTTCTAGTTAAGATAAAATATATTATTATTGTTGCTTTAAATTTGTTATATTTATGGTTTTCCAAATTAGTTAAATAAGTATATTATTAGTATTTATATTAGTTTACTATTTGACTAGTATCTTAAATTTCTATAAATATAATATTTATTTCTTTAACATTAGTTTTGTAACTAAATAGATAATATTAATATGGTTGTTTTAACAAAAAAATATTTAGCATTTAAAGTTGTTTGATAATTTATTAATATCTTATTTTAATTTGAATCTAATATATTTTCAAATACTAGATATGTAAACAAATATATTATACTTATCTAGGTTAATTAAGTATGTGATATTTACCTTTTAAAGTTTTGTTTTACTAAATCTAATAATATCTTATTTATATTCTAGTATAATATTTTGTCTACCATAATATATTATTAATAATCTTTAAATCCTATTTTAAATCTTCAAATTAAACTATTAGGGGTTATGAGAATTATTTTCCTAAACTTATATATATTTTCTTATATCCTCTCTCCAAATATATTTTATCTCTCCAAACAAATCTATACTTATTTTAATCATATACATTTAAACAAATCTATATATATCATATCTATTTAAAACCCTATATATATTTATATAAATATTTCCTATTATCCTATATTATAACAAACGCTACACCTATTTTAGCTGTATGTGTATGTGTATTTTACACCAAACAATCTTTACAAACTACCACATAATTTAATCTCTTTAACAGTATTTAGATCTCTTCAAATATATTTCTTTCCTCAATATTTCATTCTCCTGACTTATAACAACTTTACATATATTTATTATTATCATCTCTCTTCTTTTCATATAAATCAATATTCTTTATCTTTCCCATTACAATATTTTCTTCTTCTTCAAAATTGGCCAAACCATCAAACCTTGGAGTTGCGCTTCGTGTCGTCGTGTTTATCCGTCTCCGAGCCAAGTATTCTTGCTTTTTTTAACCGATGCAATATCGGCAAATATCGCAATAAATTCTTAGTCTATAATATTTGTATGAAAATTGAATTATTGTGCAATTTCACAAAAATACCACGTAATTATTATATACATGATGAAAACCTTAGTTTTATACTGCTCACATTAGTTTGCATGCTGCTCACATATATGTAGCTTATATCTAGACTTATTTGCATAGTTGATATAAATTTTAATTAGTAGATGTGAGTTATCATTTCATTAAGTTAAATAATCAATTCAGTTTTATTTTTTTGTTGAATTTTTTTAGAATATAGCTTACATAATATAGTACTTAGTGAACAGCGGTTCAGTATATATATATATATATATATATATATATATATATATATATATATATATATATATAAGATCATTGTACCAGTAATTAGAAAATAAATATACATAATCAAGAAATTACTCATTGTTACTAATACTATGAAACATAACGCTTAAGTGCATTTATATAAGATAACTATATTGATTGTGTTTTAATACCCTTGGAATTAATTTTATATATTTAGCTTTGTGTTTTTATTAACAATCAAACCATACGCTATTAAATGAAACCTTATGTTCATCATACATGAAATGAAAACCCTAGTATTTCCAAAACACCCGTTAATCATATTAATCTTTTAAAACCATATTTTAGTTTATTATTCTTCTCAATAATAAATCCGGATATTAAATGGAGATGCTTGCAAATTCATGTAGATTCTTATTTACATTATTGATACTATCATATTCTATCGACTGTATTTAACATGCTATTTGAGATTATATATTATTATCGACTTGCTTGACATGACATGCATGTTCACGATTACCGTTTCGTTTCATTAAAACGATATTACTAATTAGAATGTTGAACATTCATACCATGAAACAATTACTCGTGCTTACATATTTACGATACTGTACTATCATCATGACTTGTCATGTTTTCCTGTCCAGTCAGCATTCTATATTGTGATTGAATTTATTACCATGTTAGCTATAGATACGCGGGGGTTAGGATAGTTTAAGTGTGCGTTCGTACAACAGGATCTCAGGAATCCCATGCCGGCAGCTCGTGTCGGACTATATCAGTCGCTTGTTACTATAACTCATACCGGGCTATATCGGTCGCTTGCTCATTTCAAAGTCGAGCCCGTGTTCCCTAGTGTCACGACCCGAAAAGTACGGAACGTGACTGGTACTTAAATTACGAAATGTCTCGAGGCGTATGTAATCTAAGTAAACCAAAGCCCAGAAATCAAAACCCATTTAAGCAATCGAGTGAAGGAAAACCAAATAAGTCGCATCAAAATCTTTTAAAAACAACTTCACGTTTTTTTTCTTTTTCCAAAATTTTCGGCAGAGTCTCCTTTATAAAAACTGGCCCCAAACGGGTATAAAACAAGAATATACATATAATCATGAATAAGGCATCCCCAAGCGGGAGCTAGCTCTTCGCCAAAAGCGGTCTCAACATCACACGCAATAAAAATATTACTGTGCAAAAATAAGCATGAAAAAAACCAAGTAATAAGCATCATGTCGGCTCAAGTGAGCTCGACCCAGAAAAACAACATAAATGTCCACAAATCTCACTGTCTCGTCTCTAGGTTAATATACATCAGTATAACTAGCAGGTACAGTAGATGGAGTACACTAGATACAATGAATATATAAGGTGGAAACAAAATAATCTCACAACCCACCTACGAGCAAAAGTCTCAAATCCAAGCAAAAGGAGCAAAAGGATGAAGTGCGTCCGCCGCTGCAGTGCTGACGGAACAGACCTGCAGAAAGGTTGTGGTACAACGGGGGTGAGTTGCTAACTTGTGAGTAATAAGTAACATCTATAGAGGTTATCGTAAGCATGCAAGCAAAGTGTCATAATTCAACAATACTGATATGGCATGATATACTAGCAGATATGTATGCAACATGAATCAATTTTACAATACTAATCTGGCATGATGTACTAGCAGGTATGTGTGTAACATGAATCAATTTTACAATACTAATCTGGCATGATGTACTAGCAGGTATGTATGCAATATGAATCAAGTTTAACCCGTGATCTGAATATGTTGATATGAGAAAATTATTATTTTCATCTTAGAAAAACTCTTTTTAAATATTAACATAATATCAATGGAATCAACAGAAATCTGTGTCCAGTATCGACACCTCAAACGACTATCTCAAAACCTCAAGTATCGGTATCGCAATATTTCAGGCCCCAGCCGTCCGGCTGGCCCATCTCAAAGTATCAATATCTCAATATCTCACGACCACGGTCGGTATCCTCTGGATATCCGCCGTGCCAACAATCACCGGTAGGTAGTCTGCCCCTGCCAGGCTCATCGTCTACAACTCGATCTTCTTGCCCCGGGGTACCTTACCGGGCCCACCATGTACCCGAAACGGTTCATCCTACTCCTCGAATCGGGTCTCGAAAACTAACAGAAAACCCATGGTGGACGACACATATATCAATTACGAGAAAACCGCAACTTGCAATATTTAAAAATGATATCTAGTTTATTAAATCCTTGTGGTTTTCCCCCAAAAACTCATAAATCTCAAGTGCAGAAATCCTCAGAAAATCACCATAAGCACGCATGTCAGCTAGAATGAACCTATAGTATTGACAATACGAACTGCAATATGTAGCTAGAAAACTGTACATGAATGATGATACAATGATTGTAATTTCTCAATTTAGCAAGTTAATTTGTACTCGTGCCGCATACTCATGATAATGGTGCAATAGTTTCACATTCTCAATTTAGCAAGTTAATTTGTACCCGTGCCGCATAACTCATGATAATGGTGTAATAGTTTCACATTCTCAATTTAGCAAGTTAAATAGTACTTGTGCCGCATAACTCATGATAATGGTGTAATAGTTTCACATTCTCAATGCAGCAAGTAAAATAGTACTTGTGCCGCATAACTCATGATAATGGTGCAATATGATTCTATATAATGAACTAACACATATAGAGATATAAGGATCATGCAATGCAGCAAAATGAATAATGAGGAACTACACGCAATGTCTGTACTACTAGAAGTTTTAAAACCACCCCGACTCGCTATGACACGCAGTGAACAGCAAACCCAACTCACATAACGCACAAGTTAAAAAGTATTGAAAATGAGGTTTTAGGTTCCAGATTTTGACTCGAGTGGAAAAAGCAAAAGTTGTATATACCAAAAACCTTAGGTATATTGCAGACTCCTACAGACCAAGACCCAACACCCACACCCACCCTCTGGCCGCAAATTGCGGCCACAAACATTAAAATTGCAGCCTAAAAGGGGAGAGGGGGTCTCGTGTTTCGGGTATGTGGTCCTATCCCAGTCACTAAGCTCCAGTATTTACGACTTTTTCTTGAAGTACCCGGGTCAAAAGCAGATCTCAAAAAGAACCCAAATCCTAACTAAAATATTAATTAACACTAAAATGATACAACATGGTATTTTTGTAAAATCTGGTGCAAAAACTTGGATTAGATGACCTTAATAACACTTAGTTAAGCTACACTAGCCATAAAAATCCTAACTTGGCCTAAACTCCACTTAAATCACAAAACTACCACTAAAATCAACTTAAACCCTAAATTATGCTAAATAAACTACAAGTTTAGCAAAAATGGAAATTGAGTTTAACATTATACCTCAAATTGGTCCTAAGATGCAAGAGAAGAAGAAGAAGAAGTGAAGGGGGTTTTGCTGCTGCTATTGCTGCTGCTGCTGCTGATGCTGATGATGATGCTGCTGCTGTGAAGGGAAAAATGAGAGGGAGAGAGATGTGATGAGTGTGTTAGTGGTTTGAAAAAAGAAATGAGAGATGAGAGTCAACCCCCTTTCCCCCCTCTCTCTCATCATTACTAAGCATGCTTCACACATGCCCATCATTCCCTCTCTCTCCTCAAATTCACAAGTCAACCCCCAAAACAACAATTATACTAAAAAAATTAATACACTTAATTACTTCATATTAACCTAATGAAATGTTTTAGTTTACCATGGCTACCTAAACATGGCTTAACCCTAAACTTAGCCCTAGTTTGCAAGCACATGTGTGTGCAGTCCAAATTAAATTCTAATAAAATGTTCATTAAATCTTATAAAATATTTGAAAGCTGATTTGGTAAACTTTTTACTAAAAACCCCACATTAAAGCATAATAACCCCTAATCATATTCTAGGGTGTTACAATCTTCCCCCTTAAAGAAATTCGTTCCCGAATTTAAAATATAGCTACGTGTACCTTCAAAGAGATGAGAGAATTTCTTCCGCATCTCGCCCTCGGCCTTCCAAGTGATCTCTTCATCATTCGGGCTGTGCCAAAGAACCTTCACAGATGGCAAGACCCTTGATCGAAGTTTCTTCACCTGCCGATCAAATATCACTACTGGCTGCTCGGTGAACGAAAGATCACGCTCAAGCTGAACGGTCTGATGCTGAATCATGTGAGAAGGGTCATGAAGATATTTGCGAAGTATCGACACATGGAATACAGGGTGAACATCTGGAAAGCGGGGTGGAAGGGCGAAATGATAAGCAACTGCGCCGACACGCTCGAGGATCTCGAAGGGACCCACAAATCTGGGACTAAGCTTTCCTTTTCGCCCAAATCTCATCACGTCCTTCATCGGAGAGACTCTCAGAAAAACATGATCGCCAACTGTGAACTCTAGTCTGCGACGGCGTCTGTCCGCATACGATTTCTTCCTGCTCTAAGCCGCTCTCATCTGATCTCGAATTAATTGTACTTTCTCGGTCGTCTCCTGCACGATCTGCGGCCCCAAAATACTGCTCTCGCTGAGCTCTATCCAACAGACGGGCGATCTACATCTCCTCCCATACAAGGCCTCGAAAGGTGCCATCTGAATAGATCCTGAAAGCTGTTGTTGTAGGAGAACTCCACTAAGGGTAAATGATGATCCCAGCTACCACCGAAGTCTAATACGCATGCTCGGAGCATGTTCTCGAGAGTCTGAATAGTCCGCTCTGACTGGCCGTCGGTCTGTGGATGAAATGCTGTGCTGAAACTCAAACGGGTGCTCAACGCCTCCTGAAGCCTCTTCCATAGTCAGCTGGTAAACTGGGTGCCTCGGTCTGACATGATACAAGTCGGTACGCCATGCAACCGTACGATCTCGTCGATGTAAATCTGGGCATACTGAGCAAAACCGAAAGAGGTCTTCACTGGCAGGAAGTGATCCGCTTTCGTCAATTGATCCACGATCACCCAAATGGAGTCATACCTTCGACTGGTCCTGAGTAGACCCATAATGAATTCCATAGAAATCTGCTCCTATTTCCACTCTGGAATGGGCAAAGGCTGCAACTCTCCCGCGGGCCTCTGGTGCTCGGCCTTGACTTGTTGACAAGTCAGGTATCTCGACACGAAGTCTGTGACGTCCCTCTTGATTCCGTCCTACCAATAAACATCTCTCAGATCACGGTATATCTTGGTGGAACCGGGATGAACACTGTATATCGATCTAAGCGCCTCCTCAAGAATCTCACACCGCAGTCCCTCAGAATCTGGTACGCACAATCGAGTCCCAAATCGCAGTACCCCCTGATCATCGATCATGAACCCGGAATCTCTGCCCTGCCTAATCTTCTCCATGATCTCTGAAAGACGGTCATCACTGGGCTGCGCCTCTCGAATACGGTCAAGCAACTGCAGACGTGCACGAATATGCGCAAGCTATCCCCCGGTCGGAGTGAACTCGAACTCCACTCAGCTGTCGCATAGAATCTGCCAATCTGCTGACGACTGCCTCTGCACGGCGCTCAAAAAAAATAAACTACCTCCGAGCCTCTGACTCAAAGCATCTGCCACCATGTTCGCCTTGCCCAGATGGTAAAGGATTTCGCAATCATAGTCTTTCACCAGCTCCATCCAACGGCGTTGTCTCAGATTAAGGTCTCGCTGCTGAAATATGTATTTCAAGCTCTTGTGGTCCGTGAATATCTGGCACGACTCTCCATATAGGTGATGTCTCCATATCTTGAGTGCAAACACCATTGCAGCCATCTCTAAATCGTGCGTAGGATAGTTCTGTTCATGTGTCTTCAGCTGCCGAGAAGCATACACGATAACCCTGTCGTGTTGCATCAACACGCAACCTAGTCCCACTCGAGAAGCGTCGCAATAAACCACGAATCCGCCCAATCCCGAAGGCAATGACAACACTGGTGCAGTAGTCAGACGAGTCTTCAACTGCTGGAAGCTATGCTCGCACGCCTCGGTCAAATCAAAAGGAACTCCCTTCCGGGTCAACCCGGTCAACGGTGCAGCTATACGGGAGAAGTCCTGAACAAATCGTCGGTAGTAGCCAGCCAGGCCTAGGAAGCTACGGATCTCTGTAACTGATGCTGGTCTGGGCCAATACTGAACGACCTTGATCTTCTTCGGGTTCACACATATGCCATCTCTCGTAATCACGTGACCCAAGAAATCAACGCTGTCAAGCCAAAATGCGCACTTGGAGAATTTCGCGAACAGCTGGTGCTTCCTCAAAGTCTGCAATGTGATCCGCAGGTGCTGCTTGTGCTCCTCTCGGCTCCGGGAATACACCAAAATGTCGTCAATAAACACGATGATGAACATATCTAGATACGGCCTGAAAATGCGGTTCATCAAGTCCATAAACACGGCTGGTGCATTGGTGAGTCCGAACGACATCACTAAAAACACATACTGCCCGTAACGTATGCGAAAAGCCATCCTCGGAATATCCTCCTGCCGCACCCGCAACTGATGGTAACCCGATCGCAAGTCAATCATCGAAAAGTATCCCGCACCCTGAAACTGGTCGAACAAATCATCGATACGTGGTAAGGGATATCTGTTCCGTACGGTAACCCTGTTCAGCTGGCGGTATTCAATGCACAAGCGCAAACTTCCGTCCTTCTTCTTGACGAACAGGACAGGAGCACCCCACGGAGATACACTAGGTCGAATAAGCCCTTCATCTAACAAATCCTGCAACTGGTCCTTCAGCTCTCTAAGCTCCGCCGGGGTCATCCGATAAAGCGGTATGGAAATAGGCCCCGTGCCGGGAATCAAGTCAATGCAGAAAGCAATATCGTGCTTAGGCGGTAACCCAGGCAGCTCGTCAGGGAAAACATCAGGAAACTCACTAACAATCGGGACCTGGTCTAAAGGAACCTCTGCAGCTCGAGTATCACAAACATATGCTAAGAATCCTTAACATCCCTTCCGCAAGAGCTGACCGGCGTGAAGAGACGAAATCAAGCTGGAAAGGGTGACGCTGCGGTCTCCCTGAATAACAAGGACTGGCTCTCCCGGAAAGCTAAATCTGACTGCCTTCTTACGGCAGTCCACAGATGCATAACAAGTGGCTAGCCAGTCCATGCCCAGAAGCACATCAAAGTCCAACATATCGAGGAGAATCAAATCAACCGATGAATCCCTCTCCCCGATACGAACGGAACACAATCGAAACACAAAACGAGCGACAAACGACTCACCTACCGGGGTAATAACAACAAGTGGTTGATCTAACGATGATGACTCACGGCCCAACATCGGCAAAAAGTGTGTAGATACATACGAATGTGTGGAACCTGGGTCGAATAATACCCGCGTGTCGAAATAACATACTGGCAAGGTACCTGTCACAACGGCATTGGATGCCTGCGCATCCTGCGGAGTTAAAGTGAATACTCGGGCCTGTCCCCTACCAATAGCTGGTTGTCCTCCGCCTCGGCCTCTGCCTCCTCGTCCTCTCTGAACAGGACCGCCGCGTCCACGGCCTCTGGGGGCGTCTAACTGGCATGGAGAATCATCAGTGGTAGAAAGTAGAGCCCTTTGAGGAGGTAGTGAAAGTGGTAAAGTCACGTGTGGAACTGTCACCGTTCCCTGTCGTCTCACCAAACAGCCTCTGATACGATGGTACGGACTTCCGCACCGAAAACATCCTGGCGATGCCTGCTGGCCTTGCGGATAAGAACCAAATAGCTGACCTCGTCTGACTCTTCTGCCGCCACCATCTCTCGGAAAGAATCTATCACGATGCCTCTGAGCTGGCATATCGGTACGAATCCTCTTCGGCCCAGAAACGACCGAAGTCTCTGAAATGCGCGCCTCCATCCATAAGGCCGTGTCCATAACAGCTGCATAAGGTCGAAGTGCTGGGAGCCGATGGCAAGGAATAACTGTGTGTCGAGTCCTTGCATAAACCTCTTTACCCTCTTCTCTTCAGTATCAACTAAGTACGGAGCATATCTGGACAACTGCGTAAACTGGATATCATACTCGGACATTGTCATCCCTGGAGTCTTGCGTAAAGCCTCAAAACTACGAGCTCGAGCATCACGAACACTCTCTGGAAGGAAACGGGCTAGAAATACTGCTGTGAACTCGTCCCAAGTCATAGGAGGTAGACCTGCAGCTCGACCTCTCTCGACCGACTCATACCACGTCTGCGCAAGGCCCTCTAGACGGAAACTCATAAGATCCACCCATCTATCATCGGAACATCTGAGCGAACGGCGAATCCTAGCTAATTTGTGAAGGAATGTCTACGGATCCTCCGATGCATCTGTGCCGGTGAAGACTGGGGGTCTCAGCCTCATGAAATCCTGCAGTGATACTGGAATAGCCACGGT
Organism: Agapanthus africanus; assembly: GCA_030015575.1. Lineage (NCBI taxonomy): Eukaryota > Viridiplantae > Streptophyta > Magnoliopsida > Asparagales > Amaryllidaceae > Agapanthus > Agapanthus africanus. The sequence continues at coordinate 504,156,803 of CM057338.1, forward strand.
AATAGTAGAAGCAACTGTCTGGGTAGCAGGTACAATCGTAGTCTGTGCTGTGATAGGTACGTCCTTCGATCTCGGTGCACGACTGGCCTCGACTAAGGATCCCACCATCTGTCGTAACTCCTGCATACCTCCCACCATCTGTTGTAACTCCTACATACCAGACTCTAGCCTATCCATCCGGCCTGGGGAAGGTGGATCAGTCTGTCCCTGAGTGGTAGGTACACCGTCCTGATCGGTCCTCGTCTCGGACGAGCCTGCTCGGATCTCATCTCGGGCGGCAGCCCTCTGCGCTCTCGTAGCCTTCGGCGGCATAGTGGCTGGTACAGGAAACAGGATAATAATAACAGTGCAATAGAATCATAGGATACACGGAATTGAAGAAGGAATTTCAAGCAAATATATCCTAAAGTCACCAAGGCAGAGTACCGTATCATAAGTATGCCGCGAACATACACACGCTACGTTACCCTGCTTAAGTCATTTACTCCATCTACCAAGGGTCATCCTATACTCAGAAAGGTAAAACCTATCGCTCTGATACCAACTTTGTCACGACCCAAAAAGTACGGAACGTGACTGGCACTTAAATTACTAAACGTATCGAGGCGTACGTAATCTAAGTAAGCCAAATCCCAGAAATCAAAACCCATTTAAGCAATCGAGTGAAGGAAAACCAAATAAGTCACATCAAAATCTTTTAAAAACAACTTCACTTTTTTTTTCTTTTTCCAAAATTTTTGGCAGAGTCTCCTTTGTAAAAACTGGCCCAAACGGGAATAAAACAAGAATATACATATAATCATGAATAAGGCATCCCCAAGCGGGAGCTAGCTCTTCGCCAAAAGCGGTCTCAACATCACACGCAATAAAATCATTACTGTGCAAAAATAAGCATGAAAAAAAACCAAGTAATAACCATCATGTCGGCTCAAGTGAGGTCGACCCAGAGAAACAACATAAATGTCCACAAATCTCACTGTCTCGTCTCTAGGTTAATATACATCAGTATAAGTAGCAGGTACAGTAGATGGAGTACACTAGATACAATGAATATATTAGGTGGAAACAAAATAATCTCACAACCCACCTACGAGCAAAAGTCTCAAATCCAAGCAAAAGGAGCAAAAGGATGAAGTGCGTCCGCCGCTGCAGTGCTGACGGATCGGACCTGCAGAAAGGTTGTGGTACAACGGGGGTGAGTTGCTAACTCATGAGTAATAAGTAACATCTATAGAGGCTATTGTAAGTATGCACGCAAAGTGTCATAACTCAACAATACTGATATGGCATGATATACTAGCAGATATGTATGCAACATGAATCAATTTTACAATACTAATCTGGTATGATGTACTAGCAGGTATGTGTGTAACATGAATCAATTTTACAATACTAATCTGGCATGATGTACTAGCATGTATGTATGCAACATGAATCAAGTTTAACCCGTGATCTGAATATATTGATATGAGAAAATCATTATTTTCATCTTAGAAAAACACTTTTGAAATATTAACATAATATCAATGGAATCAACAGAAATCTGTGTCCAGCATCGACACCTCAAACGTCTATCTCAAAACCTCAAGTATCAGTATCACAATATCTCGGACCCCAGCCGTCCGGCTGGCCCATCTCAAAGTATCAATATCTCAATATCTCACGACCACGGTCGGTATCCTCTGGATATCCGCCGCGCCAACAATCACCGATAGGTAATCTGTTCCTGCCAGGCTCATCATCTACAACTCAATCTTCTTGCCCTGGGGTACCTTACCGGGCCCACCATGTACCCGAAACGGTTCATCCTACTCCTCGAATCGGGTCTCGAAAACTAACAGAAAACCCATGGTGGACGACACATATATCAATTACGAGAAAACTGCAACTTGCAATATTTAAAAATGATATCTGGTTTATTAAATCCTTGCGGTTTTCCCCCAAAAACTCAAAATCTCAAGTGCAGAAATCCTCAGAAAATCACCATAAGCACGCATGCCAGCTAGAATGAACCTATGGTATTGACAATACGAACTGCAATATGTAGCTAGAAAACTGTACATGAATGATGATACAATGATTGTAATTTCTCAATTTAGCAAGTTAATTTGTACTCGTGTCGCATACTCATGATAATGGTGCAATAGTTTCACATTCTCAATTTAGCAAGTTAATTTGTACTCGTGCCGCATAACTCATGATAATGGTGTAATAGTTTCACATTCTCAATTTAGCAAGTTAAATAGTACTTGTGCCGCATAACTCATGATAATGATGTAATAGTTTCACATTCTCAATTTAGCAAGTTAAATAGTACTTGTGCCGCATAACTCATGATAATGGTGCAATATGATTCTATATAATGAACTAACACATATAGAGATATAAGGATCATGCAATGCAGCAAAATGAACAACGAGGAACTACACGCAATGCCTGTACTACTAGAAGTTTTAAAACTATCGTGCACCTCACGCCATTCATACGATTTCCCCCGTAGATGTGTACATCTACTCATCCGTGATCTCGTGCTAGCCAGATCCAACCACCGATTTTCCCTTCCGCGCTGCGTCCAACGTCCCCGCGATCGATCCTAGAAACACACAAGCAACATTCATAAGGCTAAAATCCTACCAAAAATGCGATATCAAGATAAAAAGAGAAACTCGCGTTGGAAGTTAAACGCGTGTGCACTCGATACGCCAAAACGTGTGTAACCTCGCCTGAAACCACCCCGACTCGCTATGACGCGCAGTGAACAACAAACCCAACTCACATAACGCACGTGTCGCACAAGTTAAAAAGTATTGAAAACGAGGTTTTAGGTTCCAGATTTTGACTCGAGTGGAAAAAGCAAAAGTTGTATATACCAAAAACCTTAGATATATAGCAGACTCCTACAGACCAAGACCCGACACCCACACCCACTCTCTGGCCGCAAATTGCGGCCAGAAACATTAAAATTGCAGCCTAAAAGGGGAGAGGGGGTCTCGTGAGGTGTGTGGTCCTATCCCAGTCACCAAGCTCCAGTATTTGCAACTTTTTCCTGAAGTACCCGGGTCAACAGAAGATCTCAAAAAGAACCCAAATCCTAACTAAAACACTAATTAACACTAAAATGATACAACATGGTATTTTTGTGAAATCTGGTGCAAAAACTTGGATTAGAAGACCTTAATAACACTTAGTTAAGCTACACTGGCCATAAAAATCCTAACTTGGTCTAAACTCCACTTAAATCACAAAACTAGCACTAAAATCAACTTAAACCCTAAATTATGCTAAATAAACTAAGTTTAGCAAAAATGAAAATTGGGTTTATGTTAGTGTATATGCCCTAGAGGCCATTACTGTATCATACTAGTATGTATATTACTTGATGGAAGCTTGGGATATTCACAGTTGTACAGACAATCTTGCTCAATATAGTAGTATGCTACTTGGTTTGTCTCTGCTTTAATGTGTACATATGTGTTCATTTATTATATCACCTATACGCATTAGTAGAGCCCTTAGGATCTTTGTTTGATTACCGGCGTTGTGATGGCGATCACACTCGTGGGGGCTGGGTAATCTACAAGCACATCCTTATACACGTCCCTAGTCGTGGGAGTATCGAGATAGGGCATCGATACTCCGGAGTAGACTAGCGTATGCGCTTCTCATCCCAGCACGGGAGACGGTCTGTCCCACAGCCGTCGGTACGTCGTACTTGAGATAGTATGCGGGTGCTCGTTGGGTTACGAGTACACTGGACAGGACTCGTCGGGAACTGATGGTTGGTATTATACCTATCGTCAGTTATCAGTTCCCAGGTGACATGAGTACAGCTTAGTCCGCTGACTTGACACTGTCACTTCGCCTCGAGTGTGTTCTCACTGTTCTTTGATTGCTACCCTACCACGGCTCTTCTGAGTCGTGCAAACAGGTAGTAGTTGGGAGCAGTCCCGAAGCACTTGGAGGCAGTGACGGTTAGACAGGATTCGTCTCTCCCGGTATTGGGGGTTGACATCGCGCTGTGTCTAGGAGAGCCATTACACAAGTAGTCCCTGGCCAGGGCAAGCGAGATATACTGGTAGGTTCCAGTGCTATCTCAGGGTGTTCTGGGCTTCACTCCGACACGACTTGTACCGCTATTAGGGGTCTGACGCTTGCCGCCCCCCTAGGCCCGACATGCGATGTATCAGACGAACAGACCGGACTATACGGAGAATGTCACATTCAGACTCAGTAGGAGTTCAGATGGGTTTTACCTCGTCAGTCTTCTTATCGGCATCTACCTGGGGACCGTTCCGCACAGCTAGTGCCGCTTGCGGTCTGTGGTTAAACCCACTGCCAGCGTAGTGTCGAGTCTTTAGAGTCCCACACAGAGGGTATTCGCCTCTGGGCAAAATGAGTAGAGGTCGCATGGTTTTGCGACAGGGTTCGTTCTCATCCGCGCACTTGTGCACGTTTGGAGTCCGGACGGATTATACTAGCAGGCTCTGGTTTGAGCCAGATACTGGTATATGTTTTGGGGTTGCTTTTATATCTCGGTATTCTTGTTCCTCGGAACGAGAATGCAGGTGTGTATGCACAGTTGCTTGAGGCGGAGGATGAGGTATTTCATTAGGGTTTCGGAACGGGTGCGTATGCACAGTTGACAGTCGTCATTTTCCAAACCCTAATAGATTTATGAAATGTCAATTAATAATAGTAATTAAATGAAATATTGTTATGGTTGATTTTGTTGACTTGTTGACCATGGTTGACTTGTTGACCATGGTTGAATGTTGACCACCATCATTGCTTTGCAAGGATACTCCTTGATTCTTGCTTACACTCATTTATTGAAAGTTATGATAGTGGTCATTCCAAATACAACCATCAACTATTTCATTTTTGATTTATTATTATTAATTAGATAATTCCTTTTCTTTTAGTTATGGTTGCAAAAGAAAAGAGCTCATTCTATCATATTGATTCTCTCTCCTCACTTCATCTTCTTCCTCCTCTTGTTCAAGGAGAGCAAATCTCATGTGTTGAGAATCATCTCCTTGAAGATATAACACCCCAAAAGCACACTCTACTCACTCTAAGGTAGAAGGTCTAGCAAGCCGAATACCTTAGTTCTCTCAAGATCGAGAAAGGAGCCCAAGGATGAAGCCCTCAGGTGGATCTATCTTCGGCAAAGAGGAGACGAGGAGGGGAAGCCATTTAAGCTACTACAAAGAGCAAGAAAGAAGAACAACAACAAGAAGAGAAGGAGTTCAAGTTGAGGTATAACCCCTAACCGAGTAGATACATCTCTTGTTAGGATGCTAGTATATTGTTTAGCCAAGATCCGGCTTTTACGGTCCATGTTACAAAGTCCAGAAAAATTTTTGTTTTACCGTTTCCGCAATCCCGAAAGTACCGGGAGAGGTAACGTGGACCTAACAGTTTAACATTATACCTCAAGTTGGTCCTAGGATGTAAGAGAAGAAGAAGAAGAAGAAGAAGAGAAGGAGAGTTTTGTTGCTGCTGCTGCTGGTGATGCTGCTGGTGCTGCTGAGCTGCTGCTGCTGCTGATGGTGCTGCTGTTGCTGGTGATGCTGCTGCTGTTGAGGGAAAAATGAGAGGGAGAGAGATGCGATGAGTGTGTGAGTGGTTTGAAAAAAGAAATGAGAGATGAGAGCTAACCCCCTTTCCCCTCTCTCTCTCATCATTACCAAGCATGCTTCACTCATGCCCATCATTCCCTCTCTCTCCTCAAATTCACAAGTCAACCCCTGTAGGGTTCCTAGGCACTCTTGTGAGGGTTCATAAGGCATCAAACATGCCTGAATAAAATTTTAGACGTCCCGAACAACCCAAAGTCGGGATCTTTGCTAGATTATTAGGGTTTAACATGCAAGTAAACATCTTTACTACTAAGTGTGAGGGATTACAACCTTTGTAGTCCGCTCCTTCGCTTCAAAAGCTCCGAGTAGAAGTCCCTTCGCCGCGATCCACGATCTTCCGGACTCAAGAGAGGCTCCACGACTCGAACGATCCATGATAGCTTGTCGTATTCCTTTTCTCCGATGACCTACGTCGAAGTTGCAATAGCTCAAGCTCTCTCACTCTAATGAGGTGAACACCCTCATCTAATGGGCTAGATTAGATGAGGATGATGGAGTAGTATTTATGCTTTTTTTTATATCATTTTCTCACAAGAAATCATCACAAAAGAAATAACTAGTGAGCTCTTTCAAAAACTCAAGAGAGAAGAAGATGAAGAATAATGAGAGTAATCCTTTTGTGATGAATAGTAGATAAGAATATATGATTGATTATGGAACCATGGTCAAGGATGAGAAGCTTAACCTTTGTAGAGAATAAACTAGAGCTAGGGTTTGGTTAGGTTAAGAATGAGTCATGGATAAGTATCAACCATAATATCTTAACCAAGACAAAAGGAAATCCTTCTAGAATGAGCAAGAAGGAGCTAACCCTAATCAAACCCTAATCTCTTTTTATCATCACTAAACATGTTTCATAATAAATCATATCATGTCACAATAATATATATCACATATATATTATATATTTGCAACAAAAGAAAATAATACAATTAACATATATCGTATATATATCAATGTATTAATCCGGTGAGAAAATGAAATGATAAAGCCAGCCAATATAAGATAATGTAATACAATATATCATATATATCATTATACATTAAATCATCGAATCAACACTTGATCCGACGATCCGGCTATATCGAATATAACCGACTAATATATCATGTACCGATTCATCGAATCAACACTTGATCCGATGACCTGGTTCATATCTAAATATCGCGAGAATATAATACGGTGTCTCATATCGCATTATCCTCGGTCCTGCACATATCACATATGTGCCTCTACTCCGTTTTGCCTGAGCCAAGAAACCTATGTGTAGGACTCTAAAGAATCGTCAATACGCCGGTAGCAGGTGATGATCATATCAAACACCCACAAACTGCAAGCGGTCAGCTAAATATAACAGCCACCCAGGTATTGAGCGATCAGAAGATCAACAAGCTAGCCTGTACGTTCTCCTGTGAATCCAATCAGTAACACTGCCGTACAGTCCGGTCTGTTCGTCTGATATGTCGCATATCAAGTCTATGGGTGGTATACGTCAGACCCCAATAACCTGATAAGTCGTATTGATGTGAGGCTCATAACAGGTCGAGAAACTACTAGTAACACTTACCAGTATATCTCTATATTATCCCGGGCCAGGGACTTCCAGTTATAGCCAATCGAACACAGCACAACATCAACTCCCTATACCGGGAGAGACGAATCCCCTCCTATCGGTCATTGCCTCCATGTGATTCGGGACTGTACCCAAAAGCCACCGTTTTGCACGCCCTCTTGGACGTGGTAAGGTGGAAATCAAAGCACAGTAGGAATCACACAAGACTCTATGACGATCTCGGGTCTACAGACTACGCTGTACCAGTGTCATCGGAGAACTGCCATCTGACGTGTGGTATAACACCATCTGGGAGTTCTCGGCGAGTCCGTCCAGTGTACCCAGTCTCTACTGAGCACCCGTACACCATCTCTGATGTCAAACACCGATGGATATGGGATCATCCATCGCCCATCATATGGGTCAAGATGCGTATACGCTAGTCTACTCTGGTGTATCGATGCCCTGTCTCGATATACCCTCAACTAGGAACATTTATAGGATGTACTCATCGACTACCGTGGCCCCACTAGTATGATCTCATCATAATCCCAGTAGTCGAGTACAGATCCTAAGGGCTTTATCAACATGTGAGAGAAAGACAGTAAACCAATACAAGTCAACATGTTAAGATAAAGTGAAACCAAATAGCATACTATCATGACGAGCAAGAAAGTCATCTCTGTATATATCCAAGCATCCATCATAATATACATCATATGTACAACAATGGCCTCTAGGGCATATACATAACTAACAACCCCCAAAACAACAATTATACTAAAAAAAGCCTAATACACTTAATTACTTCGTATTAACCTAATGAAATGTTTTAGTTTACCATGGCTACCTAAACATGGCTTAACCCTAAACTTAGCCCTAGTTTACATGCACATGTGTGTACAGTCCAAATTAAATTCTAATAAAATGTTCATTAAATCTTATAAAATATTTGAAAACCGATTTGGTAAACTTTTTACTAAAAACCTGTCACGCCCCGCTTCCCAGAGTACGCTAAATTGGACACGTGACATAGCCAACCATGCTACCCGTGGGTAGGAAATATCCATCCACAGTCACATTACGGCTGTAAAGATATCAAGAACAAAATAAACTATCTAATACATGTCCATAAGCCAAGAGAAAATGAGTCAAGAACAATAAAATGAGGAAGCAAAAGATCCAATACAAAATAACTGGAATGTATGTCCCATAATGCGGGCTCACATCAGGAATAAAAATGCAGGAAATAAAAGAACTAACTACTGCTGACACCTCACAGCTCAGCCTGCTGGCTGAAGTACTCCTGTTCGGACTGCAGCAAAGGTACGGAATCTGGTCCATGCAAAACCCAGACGTCAGGGCGTCGTGTCATCAAGTAATAAAATATAAACAGGGTAACAGGAAATGCAAATATAAACATGAATGAAAAGCAAGCGTAATAGTAATGTAAATCAGGGCAGTGCAGGGTAGTGTGCAGTGGGTAAACTAAACTGTTCTATGAGGTTTTCTGTTCTAAAGTCTTTGAAATCAATTTGATGAATCATCGATGTAACTCAATAGTATCCCGTGCATACACGGGACCACAGTCCAGATTCTCGGGCTGAGTCCGAGACATGCCGCTAGGCACTGAAACAGGAGATATGTACAGATGAATGATGTCAGCAGCATCATCCCAAGGCTGGCCTAGCCTCTAAAACTGATCAGTAGTACACTGTCGAGTTACAAGTTAGGTTTCATCATTGATTTCCCCATATCCCCAAGTTATATGTGTAAGTCAAGTCAGGTATTCAGTAATCAAGAACTAATGCCAACACAGGATCAGGTAAGCAGGTTTGTCTGGATAGACAACAGGAACGGTCCGTGAGGACTACATGTCAGGTTTGATGGCATTAGACATAAGATCAGGTAACGGGTCAAGTCATGGTACACCAGGTCAGGTCAAGTAGTGTACGGTACTATGTCGGGTCAATCAATATGTATGTAGCAAGTCATGTTAAGGTGTAAACGATATCATGGGTGTGCTCATAATCAGCTAGCATAATCAGGGTTAAATAATCAAGTATGGTTATCAACAACATGATCTAATCAATGAGTTAAGCAATAAAGCAGATTTGTTTATTTAGCTGTATAGTTATCAATTGTGTTAAACAGACAGTGTCAACATAATGTGAATACAGAATGATAGATGTAACTGCTGGAAATAGGTTAATAAATATTGAGTGTCCCAAGGATGCGACGACATGTATAATCTGTTTAATGAATGCAGTTGTAATTAGACCGGTTAAAGTTGCACATGAATGTCTGATAGGCTAAACTGGATAAAAGGGTACTATAGCAGTAAACAAATGTGATCTATCATGTACAGGTGATTGTTAGATATAAATAATTCGATGCAAGATTAAGTCTCAAGTTCGGAATCATAAAATGTGTAACGGAACCTTATACGGTTAATTTGAAATCCATTTTTATCAATTCTAATTCGGGATTTAACAGGAAATAATTAATTTAGCATATGAATAGTTTAAAATAGCATGTAGCAAGTTTCACTTGCCTCGACGGGTCATGAAACGGAAAACGGAACGTTACGCGTCGGCGGGGAAAAGTCGCGACGCGCGCACGGTGCACGGAATAAGTCCGAACGACAAACAGTGGAACCACACGGGTCAGAGTTCCTCGCTGGATCGTCGGGAAACGTCGCCGGCACGGTCGGATTCCGGCCAAACACAACAATAGTGAACACACCAAATTCAAGAATGCATGGAAAAGAGAAAATAAGAAGTAAGAAGGGAAGGAGGATGGAGAAGAGGGTGCTCACGATAATCTATAGAGGGGTTGAGATCGTCGATTGCGTCGACGGAGCTCCGGCGGTCATCCTACAGTGACAGCGACCAACCACAGATCACAAAGAATAAAAAAAGAGAAGAAGGAAGGAGAAGAAAGAAGAAGAGGAGAGGGAGGCTATGCTCACAGAGGAGGGTGCGCGAGGCCAGGGAACGGATCAAGATCGCCGGCGGCGATCCCACGATGTGCAGCGGCATGCAGGTGGGTGCACGGTGCTCATGCAGGGTGCTCGGGGAGAGGAGGAAGGAGGAAGGAGATGAGGTGGAAGTGACGAGGGCGAGCAGCGGCGTGGAATGGTGGTGATGGCGTCGTCGCGAGGGGCACGGCGAGAGGAGGAAGGCGGCTAGGGTTTTATCGAGATGGGTTCTGTTTGTTTTAAGGATGGAAAAAGAAATTTAAAGAAGAAGCAAGAGGGGGGGAGAGAGAAGACGTGGAGAGAGAGAGAGAGATTGCGAGAGGAGATAGGAAATCTCGCGAGAGGAGAGAGAGAGAGAGAGGAACAGTGAGGAGAGATAGTTTTGGGCTTATTCGCAGAGAGAGAAAGAGAAGGAGAAAGTGAGAGAGAGAGAAGCTGCGGAGGAGAGAGAGAGGGAGAAAAAGGAGAAGGAAAGAGAAAGGTGTGGGCCCGGGGAAGGAAACGGAGGAAGGTGATTGGTTGGGAATAAAAATGTGAAAGATTTGTGGGGTGCTAATAATTATAGCGTTGGGTTAACAAGATTTGGTTAGGTTGTAAAAAATATTCAGGCCAGTAAAAGAAAATAGATTTAAGTAAAATGAATTATTAAATAATCGTAATTTGGTGGGATACAAAATATTCCAGAATTGCTCCCGGGTCGGGTCCAAAAATTTGAATTTGAAATACGAAAATTAATGGTGGGTTCCAAAAATTAAAATTAAGGATTTTATAATTAAAAAGCATACCCCCAAGAACGACCGCACGCACGTGCGCATAGCCGCCCAAGCACGTCCGTTTCACTGAACGGGACGAGGACACGATGCGAGGACGCTACCACAGGGTTAGGGGTGTCAAGCAGGCCATGTCGAATATTTTTAATTAAATTTTAGATGACTTAAATTGTTATATGCAGAATTGAATTGTCGGGGTAAAATTTATAACTAGCAACAGTCAATTAAGATAAATGAAATAAATACCACACAACATACATACGGTAACTGAAATTTGTAGAACTGGACTCGGTTGTTACATTATACCCAACTACAAAAAGAATTTCGTCCTCGAAATTCCAAGAACACAAAGATAGACGAAAACAAACTATAAGAAAAGATGAGGAAAGTTCTGTCGGATTTCATCTTCTCGTTCCCAAGTGGACTCTCCATGCGAGCGGTTACCCCAAGAAACAAGTACAAGAGGGATAACCTTGTTCTTAAGAACCTTTTCCCTTCGATCCACAATTTCAACCGGTCGCTCCTCAAAAGTCAAGTCTTCCCGTACCATCAGCTCCGAATGATCCAATACATGCGTTTCATCTCGAACATACTTACGGAGTTGAGATACATGAAACACATCGTGCACATTCGCCAAGGACTGTGGTAACGCCAAACGATACGCTACCTCACCAACATGCTCCAAGATCTCAAAGGGTCCAACGAATCGAGGACTGAGCTTTTATCGACTTCCAAAACGAATCACCCCTCTAGTCGGTGATATCTTCAAGAATACCAAATCACCCACGGTGAACTCTAGAGGTCTTCTCGACGTATCTGCCCAACTCTTCTGTCGGTCTTGTGCTGCTTTCATATGATTTCTGATAGTGTTAACTTTCTCAACTGTTTGCACAACCAAATCTGGTCCCAACAATCTTCGTTCACCGATATCGTCCCAACAAACAGGTGAACGGCATTTGCGACCATACAAAGCTTCAAATGGAGCCATCTGAATAGTCGCCTGGAAACTATTGTTGTAAGAAAACTCCACCAAATGTAGATGATCCTCCCAAGAACCCTTGAAGTCCAACATGCACGCTCTCAACACATCTTTAAGAGTTTGGATCGTCCTCTCCGACTGACCATCAGTTTGAGGATGATAAGCTGTGCTAAACTTCAATCGAGTCCCCAAACTTTCCTGTAAACTCCTCCAGAAGTGTGATAAGGACCGAGTGTCCCGATCGGACATGATGCTCACCGGTACTCCATGCAATCTTACAATCTCCTGCATGTACCGCTCCGCCAAAGTCTCTGTTGATTGACCAACCCGAAAAGGGATAAAATGAGCTGCCTTGGTCAAACGATCAACAATCACCCATACTGCATTGTTGCCTTTTAGACTCCATGGTAGAGCCGTCACGAAATCCATGGTTATATGTTCCCACTTCCACTGAGGAATCGGAAGTGGTTGCAATAAACCAGCAACCCTTTGATGTTCAGCCTTAACTTGCTGACACACCAAGCACTTTGCCACAAAGCGAGCGATCTCCTATTTCATACCTTCCCACCAGAACTGCTGTCGTAAGTCTCGGTACATCTTCGTACCTCCTGGATATACGGAATAAGCTGAACTGTGTGCCTCCTTCATAAGTTCTTCACGAATATCTCCCTTCGGCACACACAAACGGCTACAATATCTCAACGAACCATCTTCATGGATCAATAAATTTGTTCGTAGTCCGGCTACAACCTGTTTTCGAAACTTTTGCAATCTAGGATCCTGCGATTGCGCTGCTTTAATATTCTCGATCAACGACGAATGTACTTGCAGCTGCATCAACTGTCCCGAAGAATGCGGTAGCACAACCTCCAAATCAAATCTTCGAAAGTCTTCCATGAGTTCCTTCTGCGTAGTCAACATCTGAATTGCTGGTAACCGACTAAGCGCATCCGGTACGACATTAACCTTTCCCGGATGGTACTTGAGATCAAGATCGTAGTCAGCCATCAGCTCTAACCATCTACGATGCCTCAAATTAAGCTCCTTCTGCATGAACACATACTTCAAGATCTTATGATCAGTAAAAACTTCGACCCTTTCGCCCAAAAGGTAGTGTCTCCAAATCTTCAAAGCGAAAATCACAGCCGCAAGCTCCAAGTTGTGAGTTGGGAAATTCTTCTCATGGGTCTTCAACTGTCTTGATGCGTACGCTACAACCTTCCCATGCTGCATCAAAACACATCCCAATCCTTTCCCAGATGCGTCGCTGTGAATCACTAATCCTCCGGAATTGTCTGGCACGGTCAGAATAGGGGCGGTTATCAATTTCTGCTTCAACATCTCAAAAGCTGACGCACATCTATCCGTCCACACAAAAGGTACCTCTTTGCGCGTAAGCTTAGTCAACGGCAAAGTTCTCCACAAATCTTCTGTAATATCCGGTGAGTCCAAGAAAGCTTCTTATCTCGCAACATTCTTTGGAATCGGCCAATCACGAACTGCTGCAATCTTTTCGGGATCGACGGCGATTCCACCGCCAGACACAACATGCCCCAAAAACTTTACTTCTTCCAGCCAAAACTCGCACTTGCTCATCTTCGCATATAATTTCTCTTGTCTCAACGTCTGCAGTGCGATCTTCAAATGCTCAGCATGCTCTTCAAAACTCTTCGAGTAAACCAGAATATCGTCAATGAACACCACAATAAACTGGTCCAAGAATGGTGAAAAGATTCGGTTCATCAAGTCCATGAATATCGCCGGTGCATTCGTTACTCCGAAGGGCATCACTAAGTACTCGTAATGTCCATACCGAGTTCGGAACGTCGTCATGCAGATATCTTCTGCTTTCACTCGGACCTGATGATATCCGGATCGCAAATCCAGCTTCGAGAATACCCTCGCGCCACTAAACTGCTCAAAAAGTTCGCCAATGCGAGGGATCGGGTACTTGTTCTTAATAGTCACCCGGTTTAATTCTCGATAGTCGATGCACATCCTTCTCGTGCCATCTTTCTTCTTAACTAGAAGAACTGGAGCTCTACAAGTCGAGTTACTGTTTCGAATCCAACCCTTCTCAAGCAGTTCAGCAACCTGTTTCTTGATTTCTTCCAACTCCACTGGTGCCATTGGGTAATACGCTTTAGATACTGGCGCTGCACCAGGAATAAGATCAATTGCGAACTCTACGTCTCGCTTCGGCGGTAATCCCGATATGTCTTCAAACACGTCCATAAAATCATGAACAACAGCTGGCTCTTCACTTTTATCAACCTCCATTGATGCAAGAATATTATTTGTCGGCCTAGCCCTAAACTCGACTGGCCCGACAGAACTGCTTCCTCCAGTGAAGGTAAACTCGGGATGTCCGGGAATCTGAAAAATTACTTTCTTTGCCCTACAATCAATGTGAGCGTGGAAAGTGCCAAGAAAATCCATTCCTAAGATGACTTCGTAGCTGCCCGTATCGATTACCAAGAAATCTGCAAAAAGCTCTCGTCCGCCAACAACAACTGTACAATCTTTACATTCCCTACTAGATATGATTTTCCCATTCCCCGTGTGTATGTCCCAGAAACTAGACAGGGTCGTGCAGGTAACCGAGTGTGTAGCTATAAACTTGGACAACATAAAACAATGGGATGCACCAGAATCAAATAACGCTAATGCGGGAAAACCATGAACGAGTAGAGTACCTGAAACAACTTCTCCTGACGCCTTAGCTTCCTCAGCCGTCAAGGTAAAAGCTCGAGCCTGATTAGGTCATTGAGTCAGCTGCTTCTGTCCCTGGAACGGTTTCTGCGGAGGCTTCTAAATATCATCCTTCGTATGAAGCTTCGACGGACATGAGTTAACAGTGTGATCTGCCGCTCCACAAACTAAACAGAGTCCTTGCCTCCTTCGACAATCCTTTTGCACGTGGCCAGGTAAATTGCAGTAGTTACAAGTCACGCTCTTTCTTTGGTCAACTACAGCATGCTTCTTCATTAGTGCTACGCCACGACAGTCCACTGGAATACCTCTGCGACCATGAGCTCGGTTTGGTACAAATGCCGGCTTCCTTACCGCAACTGTTGTCTGCTGCAAACTCCCATTCTTCCCAGATAGGCTCTGCTGTTCTCGGGCTGCCGTAAGTACCTGTGAGAAAGTGGTCAAACCCAGGGAGACAATCTGCCTCTGGATGTCCATATCCAAGCTGCGCATAAACCTCCTTGCCCTGTCTGCATCGTTGGAAACTAAAGGTCCGGCGAATCTACTAAGCCGGGTCCATTCTGCTACATGCACATCTATGGGTGCTCCATTCTGCTTCAGACCGATGAACTTCTCTTCCATTTCCTCCCGTGCAGTCCGCGGGAAGAACTTCTCCAGGAAACTCTTCGAAAAATCTGCCCACTTGATCGGCTTGGTCAAGCGGGTAACCTCCACAAGCCACCATTCACGGGCGTAGTCCACTAACTGAATACGCACCACATCAACTCTTATATCGTCTGGAATCTGTGCCGCAATAAGTAAATTCTCCGTGTCAACTAGCCACTGCTCTGCTGGCAACGGCTCCTCCAAACCGGTAAATACTGACGGACCCAAACGTCGGAAGTCTGCTACGGTCCCCACACGATCAACGGGTTTAGCTCCAACATTGTTTACAGACTACTGAACGGTCTGCAAACCTTCCTGAAACGATTCAGCTTGCTGCTGGATCAGCTCGGTCTGCCTCTTTTGATTCTCCAGCATTTCCCGAATTACTCCAAGCATGGCGGCTTCGTCAACACGCCTTTGGTACGTCTTCAGATTTTTGCCTGCCATACTCCTGAAATCAAAACACCCAAGATTAGCATGATAACAAATTTACAATATAGATCAAGGCTAGAACTCCAAGTTACTTAAATAGAGTGCCGCATTGTAACTATGCTGCGGTATCATAGCCACAATTACATAACTCCACCCAAGTCGCCTAAGTCCTAGAGATAACAAGGAATCAGGTTTCGAGTCGATATGCAAAGGAAGTTGCACATCGTAAAAGATATAACCAGGAAGAACTTGATTCAAGAACGGTAAAACGGCAAGGTGGCCGGACATGTTTCCTAAACACGGGTATTCTGATTCGTGTATTGGGTACAATACCCAACTACAAAAGAATCAACCCGACTAACCTATGTCTCTGATACCAAAAGAACTATGTCACGCCCCGCTTCCCAGAGTATGCTAAATTGGGCACGTGACATAGCCAACCTGCTACCTGTGGGTAGGAAGTATCCATCCACAGTCACATTACGGCTGTAGAGATATCAAGAACAAAATAAACTATCTAATATATATCCATAAGCCAAGAGAAAATGAGTCAAGAACAATAAAATGCAGAAGCAAAAGATCCAATACAAAATAACTGGAATGTATGTCCCATAATACGGGCTCACATCAGGAATAAAAATGCAGAAAATAAAAGAACTAACTACTGCTGACACCTCACAGCTCAGCCTGCTGGCTGAAGTACTCCTGTTCGGACTGCAGCAAAGGTACGGAATCTGGGCCATGCAAAACCCAGACGTCAGCGCGTCGTGTCATCAAGTAATAAAATATAAACAAGGTAACAGGCAATGCAAATATAAACATGAATGAAAAGCAGGCGTAACAGTAATGTAAATCAGGGCGGTGCAGGGTAGTATGCAGTAGGTAAACTAAACTGTTCTATCAGGTTTTCTGTTCTAAAGTCTTTGAAATCAATCTGATGAATCATCGATGTAACTTAATAGTATCCCGTGCATACCCGGGACCACGGTCCAGATTCTCGGGCTGAGTCCGAGACATGCCGCTAGGCACTGAAACAGGAGATATGTACAGATGAATGATGTCAGCAGCATCATCCCAAGGCTGGCCTAGCCTCTAAAACTGATCAGTAAAGGTAGTACACTGTCGAGTTACAAGTCAGGTTTCATCATTGATTTCCCCATATCCCCAAATTATATGTGTAAGTCAAGTCAGGTATTCAGTAATCAAGAACTAATGCCAACACAGGATCAGGTAAGCAGGTTTGTCTGGATAGACAACAGGAACGGTCCATGAGGACTACATGTCAGGTTTGATGGCAATAGACACAAGATCAGGTAACGGGTCAAGTCATGGTACACCAGGTCAAGTCAAGTAGTGTACGGTACCATGTTGGGTCAATCAATATGTATGTAGCAAGTCATGTCAAGGTGTAAACGATATCATGGGTGTGCTCATAATCAGCTAGCATAATCAGGGTTAAATAATCAAGCATGGTTATCAACAACATGATCTAATCAATGAGTTAAGAAATAAAGCAGATTTGTTTATTTAGCTGTACAGTTATCAATTGTGTTAAACAGACAGTGTCAACATAATGTGAATACAGAATGATAGATGTAATTGCTGGAAATAGGTTAATAAATATTGAGTGTCCCAAGGATGCGACGACATGTATAATCTGTTTAATGAATGCAGTTGTAATTAGACCGGTTAAAGTTGCACATGAATGTCTGATAGGCTAAACTGGATAAAAGGGTACCATAGCAGTAAACAAATGTGATCTATCATGTACAGGTGATTGTTAGATATAAATAATTCGATGCAAGATTAAGTCTCAAGTTCGGAATCATAAAATGTGTAACAGAACCTTATACGGTTAATTTGAAATCCATTTTTATCAATTCTAATTAGGGATTTAACAGGAAAAAATTAATTTAGCATATGAATAGTTTAAAATAGCATGTAGCAAGTTTCACTTGTCTCGACGGGTCGTGAAACGGAAAACGGAACGTTACGCGTCGGCGGGGAAAAGTCGCGACGCGTGCACGGTGCACGGAATAAGTCCGAACGACAAACAGTGGAACCACACGGGTCAGAGTTCCTCGCTGGATCGTCGGGAAACGTCGCTGGTACGGTCGGATTCCGGCCAAACATAACGACAGTGAAGACACCAAATTCAAGAATGCATGGAAAAGAGAAAATAAGAAGAAAGAAGGGAAGGGGGATGGAGAAGAAGGTGCTCACGATAATCTGTAGAGGGGTTGAGATTGTCGATTGCGTCGACGGAGCTCCGGCGGACAGCCTACAGTGACAGCGACCAACCACAGATCACAAAGAATAAGAAAAGAGAAGAAGGAAGGAGAAGAAAGAAGAAGAAGAGAGGGAGGCTATGCTCACAGAGGAGGGTGCGCGAGGCCAGGGAACGGATCAAGATCGCCGGCGGCGATCCCACGATGTGCAGGGCGTGCAGGTGGGTGCGCGGTGCTCGTGCAGGGTGCTCGGAGAGAGGAGGAAGGAGATGAGGTGGAAGTGACGAGGGCGAGCAGCGGAGTGGAACGGTGGTGATGGCGTCGTCGCGAGGGGCATGGCGAGAGGAGGAAGATGGCTAGGGTTTTATCGAGATGGGTTCTGTTTGTTTTGAGGATGGGAAAAGAAATTTAAAGAAGAAGCGAGAGGGAGAGAGAGAGAAGACGCGGAGAGAGAGAGATTGCGAGAGGAGAGAGGAAATCTCGTGAGAGGAGAGAGAGAGAGAGAGAGGAACAGTGAGGAGAGATAGTTTTGGCCTTATTCGCAGAGAGAGAAAGAGAGAAGAGAGAGAAAGAGAAGGAGAAAGTGAGAGAGAGAGAAGCTGCGGAGGAGAGAGAGAGGGAGAGAAAGAAGAAGGAAAGAGAAAGTTGTGGGCTCGGGGAAGGAAACGGAGGAAGGTGATTAGTTGGGAATAAAAATATGAAAGATTTGTGGGGTGCTAATAATTATAGCGTTGGGTTAACAAGATTTGGTTAGGTTGTAAAATATATTCAGGCCAGTAAAAGAAAATAGATTTAAGTAAAATGAATTATTAAATAATCGTAATTTGGCGGGATACAAAATATTCCAGAATTGCGTTCGGGTCGGGTCCAAAAATTTGAATTTGAAATACGAAAATTAATGGCGGGTTCCAAAAATTAAAATGAAGGATTTTATAATTAAAAAGCATACCCCCAAGAACGACTGCACGCACGTGCGCGTAGCCGCCCAAGCACGTCCGTTTCACTGAACGGGACGAGGACACGATGCGAGTACGCTACCACAGGGTTAGGGGTGTCAAGCAGGCCATGTCGAATATTTTTAATTAAATTTTAGATGACTTAAATTGTTATATGCAGAATTGAATTGTCGGGGTAAAATTTATAACTAGCAACAGTCAATTAAGATAAATGAAATAAATACCACACAACATACATACGGTAACTGAAATTTGTAGAACTGGATTCGGTTGTTACAAAACCCCACATTAAAGTATAATAACCCCTAATCGCATTCTAGGGTGTTACACCTAGCCCCTGGGGCCCTACCCTTGGATTAGAAATACTCCTGCAGAGGTTGACGCACACACTCGAACTCACTATAGGATAGATTATATTTTAGTGACCAGTTAGGATTTGACATGACCGACTTGACTTGTTTACATGTCTGTTTTATATTATTACTATATCCATATTTGTATAAATATGTGCACACAGGCTTCACTACACTCATATATTCATGTTAGCACACCATATAAACACAATTTTACGTTGAGTACTTATTGGGGTATTCTGACATCTCTGAGACTTGACATCTCAGGTTTAGAGACAGATTTTCAGGCCGAGCAGAATCAAAACGATTATCAGAAGTTTGCAGAAGGCCGGTAATCCGTAAGTTTATTTCGTTTCAATTAGCATTTAGCATGTGCGTCCTTACGGGACATTAGAATTCATGTATCTTTTCAAATTTTTGTAGTATTTCGGACCTATTATATCATAACCTTATTTTTGCTTCTTTTTATCTAATGAACCTATTGCTAATATTCTTTGTGGTTTCCTTATGGCATGACTATCAGTGTTATCTATTCTGGTTTGGACATTATCTTCACAGGTTTAGGTAGACAGTCTTTATATGACTATGGAAGGATCTTCCCTTACCGCAGGTAGCACGGCTGGTTTTCGTCACTTTCCGTAATTTGGGAAGCGGGGTGTGACAGAAAGTTCGGCTATTGATTTTTTTAACTTTTTGCAACATTTTATTGTAGAGATTTCAGGTCGAATGCTACATGGAATTGCGATGTTGGTCAGGAGCTCTATGATATCTTTACTGGTAATTGCTTTCAATCTATTGATTGATGCCATTTCTTTTTCTTGTTAAAATCGTAGCATATTTATTGTGGTTCTACTGGAGCTCTTAGTACCAAATTTATCATATTTTTAAGAAGCATGAGGAAGTCGTCTGCTTGTGAGCTGACTTCTCTACAGAGCATAATGATAATCTAATGATGCTTTGAGTACCAACTTTCTCAAAAGAGCTGCTCTTTATCTCGTGTATCTTCGGTGTGCTGCGTGTAATACATGGACCGAGAGAGGAGAAAGAAAGAGATAAGAGTGGGATCATATACGTATATCTTTCTATCTTATGGCCGGGTATATCTTTCTATCTTTAATTTGAGCAAATATGTAAATTTCTTTCTTGAGTGAGTGAGAAGAAAAGTGTTTGGGCTGCATGGCTTCTCCTCTTCATTACTCCCTTGCATTCTTATTAGCTTCTATCAATATCGTCGATGTCCAATGCGAGAGCCCCGACACCGGCAATTGCTTCTTTCATGACATGACCTCCTCGTCTTGTGCCTACTCCTACCTCCATCCGACCACCCACCTCACCTAGGACGCTTATTCATGTCATTTTTTAAAATCTTTTCGTAGGGGGGGAAAAGGTACAAGGAGAACAATGCACTTTAAAACCATAAACATCCTTCATTTTTGCAATAGAATTTGTACTGTCAATTGTCCATACTTCAACTCCAGTACTTTCTTGCGCTTATTCATATTAGAGTATGCTCACGGTAGCTATCCCCCTGACAGCGTCTAAATTTCACTAAATTACCATGAGCCTTTAGTTTTAGATTAATACAGTAAGCTTTTTAATTTGCAACTAAATACCATTAATTTAGGTAGTTGCGAATGACTACCACAAAAGAGTATTCGAAATTTAATATCATATGCAGTTTTTCTGTTCGTGTGCTACTAAATTAGAGCCTACAAAATTGAAATGTGCATGCTGATACTTCATGGCATTTATATGCTTGTATATAAGGTTTAAGGTATATATCGGTATCTTAGGAGCAGCTGTTTTGAGGGAGATCCTCGGCATTTAACTGGATGGCAAGAGTTGGGTTTAGATGCAAAACCATATATAAGTGCAAATCCATATATAAATGCAAATCCTTATTTCAACTATTGGTGCTGCATTGCTTATTTCACTTTTAATGTAGGCTCTTCTTTTATGGCACTAAGTCACCCCTTCATCGGAAGCTGCATACGAGTCTGGGAAAGATATCCTCGAAATGTGATGATGCTCGATATCAGTGATCTCCCAGATCATGACACATGGCAGATGATGTGTCCCGAAGCGTGCAAGAAAAGACCTGCAGTGGCCGACCAGACCACTCCTATGCCCGTCCTACATACAACCGCTGGCTCACCTCGGAGCCTCGTGCACATTTAGCCTCCTCGGCCCTCCCAGCTCGCCTCAAGGCTACCACAGAACCAAGATAGCTCGGCCTTCCACTCGGTCCTGAGCCCCCGCCGAGCTCATCTTCCTCGGTCCCTTCGACCGACCGACGGCACCATTCGCAGGTGCTTCCGCCTCGCCTCCGTGAATCTCGCCATGCGCGAGATATCCGCTGCCCACGATCTCGCGTTCCACGCCATCACGATCCCCATTAACGAGCCTGTCTCGCCATTAATGAGAGATCCCGCCCATCACGCGGGCGTGATGTCGGGGACGTAACAGCCGGCGTGATTCTCGCACCTGTCTGCCTGCTGCCACCGCTATATAAACCCCTCCTTCAGACGGTTCAAGTAAGTCATTTTTCCAATCACTAGGCCGTTACTCTGCTCGGATTTTCTGTCTAACTTGATCGTCGGAGGGTCCTCGGTGGTACAACCACCCCGGGACTTCCTTGCAGGTAGCTTGGCCCCAACAATCTCAAATCCATTGAGATCCACACACTTCAGGAGCTATCCTCTAACTCAAATCTCGGCCGTCCATTATCGCCAACGACAGATCTACGGAAGGTAACATCTTGACGCGATTCCACCCGCGTCAGCTAGCGCCGTCTGTGGGAAAGTCTTGATTCCACTAAGACAAAGTTCATCTTCCGGTCTCAACCCAATGGAGAGCGGTCATCGCGACGATACAAACACTAGCCGCCGCCTCCCCCACAACGGAGGCGCGGACGAATCTCCTCCCCGGAATGCCATCAACGCCCTAGCCGTCCGGATAGATCGACTCACGTCCGTCGTGGATGCGCTCGTCCGTGTCCAAACGGCGGGACAAGCTCCCCAGGTCACCGCTCCCCCACCTCGGGACCAGGACCCCTACAGAGGGAGAGAAGACTCTGCTCGCGTCGGCACGACCGGTCATCGCCTCGCTGTCTCCAACAGTCGCAGGTCCCTCGGGCCGACCTATTTGACTTCGAGGTCTCACGTCAGAGAGCTTCGCCCCGAGTCTTGTCGCACCCCTGTCCCTCCCGAGGCGGTGGCGGTCATCTCGCCTGCTCCCAGGCATGACAGGCACCCCCTCCCTCGATGGGGTCGCGCGTGCGAGACCCGCGAAGGCAGCTCAAAAACGACCTCGCCAGGAGACCTAAGGGACTTCGCCGAAAAGAACCGAGGCTCATCAAAAATCATGTTCATGTCAGCAGGGGGTCCGTTGAGCACCTACGAGACTCAGCACCCCGCGCCGGCAGTGGAGGCTGACAGCCGTCCGAGGAAGAAGGCCAGGGATAACGAGCCGATCATTTTTGACGACGGGGACTTCCACGGCATATCCCTGCCCCACAACGACCCTCTGGTGATCACTGCTCGAGTCCACAAATACGAGGTACACAGGATACTGATCGACTCGGATAGCTCGGCGGACATTCTCTTCTACGACTGCTTTTTGCGCATGGGGCTCACCCCAGCAGACCTAAGGCCGACCTCCAACGTCCTTTCAGGGTTCACCAACCACTCCATCCCAGCGGAAGGGGTAGTCACTCTGCAGTTTAACGTCGGGGAGGTCGGCCGCACGCGAACATTGCCCGTGGAATTCATCGTAGCAAAGATCCCATCGGCCTACAACATCCTCCTCGACCGCCCAACGCTGAACTCCCTCCGGTCCCAGATATCGACCTACCACCTGGCGATGAAGTTCCCTCTCGATCAGGGAAGGATAGGTCGGGTCTATGGAGACCAACGGATTGCAAAGGTATGCTTCACCGCAACATCTTCGTCTGAGCAGCCAGCCTACGATGTCGAGGGTGAAGGCGACATCAGGGGTCTCTGGACACTCGAGACGAGCAAAAAGAGGTCTGAGGAACCCCAGTCAAACCGCTGACAGAGGTCCCCCTAATAGAAGGGGACGACGAAAAGATCGTCCAGATCGGATCGCTTCTGACAGTAACTCAACGAGATGACCCGGTTAATTTCCCCAGGAACAACTCCGACGTTTTCGCCTGGGCGCCTGCTGACATGCCTGGGATCGACCCCAAAATCATATCTCACAAGCTCGGGGTTGATCCTACGGCCCGACCGGTCAGGCAGAAAAAGTGAAGCTTCGTCCCGGTCAAACAGAAGGCTATCGAAGACGAGGTGGATCAGCTCCTCGCCGCCAACTTCATTCGGAATGTACCCTATTCGGAGTGGCTGGCGAACGTAGTTATGGTCAAGAAGTCAAGCGAGAAGTGGCGCATGTACGTCGACTTCACCAACCTCAATAAGGTCTGCCCCAAAGACAACTATCCACTCTCTCGGATAGATCAGCTTGTCGACAGCTCGGCTGGCCACGAGCTATTGAGCTTCATGGATGCCTTCTCCGGCTATAATCAGATTCGTATGAATCCGGCAGACGAAGATCTTACCGCATTCACAATGGACTGGGGAGTATACTGCTACAAGGTGATGCCCTTTGGCCTCAAGAACGCCAGAGCTACGTACCAACGATTGGTCAACCGCATGTTCAAGCCACAGATCGGCGGGAAAATGGAAGTTTACGTCGACAATATGCTCGTCAAATCAGTCTCGTCGACCGACCATGCCAAGGACCTGGGCGAAGCCTTCGGAGTACCCCGCAAGTTCAAGATGAAGCTGAACCCCGCAAATTGCGCATTCGGGGTCACCGGGGGAAAGTTTCTCGGTTTCATGGTCACCCACCATGGAATAGAAGCTAACCCAGAAAAAATCGATGCTATCCTCAACATGACCGTGCCCAGGACCAACATCGAGATCATGTGACTAACAGGGCGGGTAGCCGCTCTAGGACGTTTCATGTCGAGGTCTGGGGAGAAGTGCCTCCCATTCTTCAAAGCTCTAAGGAAGATCACGAGGTTCGAGTGGTCAGAGGAGTGCCAGATCGCCTTTGAACAATTAAAGAGGCACCTTACGACGTCGCCACTGCTCACCCGACCAGTTGAAAAAGATGAGCTATCACTATAACTGGCGGTATCTGACCAAGAAGCAGGCTCGGTTCTCGTCCGAGGGGCCGACGGAGTGCAGAAGCCGGTGTACTACATGAGCCACGTCTTTAAAGACGCTAAAACAAGATACCCAGCCATAGAGAAGATCGTTCTGGCGCTCGTTGTGGCCTCAAGGAAGCTACGACACTACTTCCAGGCGCACACCATCCTCGTTCTTATCGAGCGCCCGCTGGGGGCTATCCTCACGTCACCCGAATCCTCGGGCCGCTTAGAGAAGTGGAGGTGGCAACTGTCCCAATTTGACATAAAATACCGTCCGAGGCAGGCCATCAAAGCACAGGCCCTGGTCAATTTTATCATCGAATGCACCATCCCCGGTAAGGAGCCGGAGTCCATGCCGACCCTCACGGCTCAACCCTCAATCGAGAGGGGCCTGACTCAGTCCCTGAGTGGATTATTTACATCAATGGGTCCTCGACCAAGGAAGGTTGTGCCTCATCATTCGAGGCCCGAACGAGGCAGAAATGGAGTATTCTCTGAAGCTCGGGGTCAAGGCCTCAAACAACGTGGCAGAATATGAGGCCCTGCTAGCTGGACTTCGCATGGCCTCCGGGCTGGGGCTGAAAACAATTTGGATCCGCAGTGACTCAGCCCTCGTCGTTGGCCAAGTGACCGGCCATTTCGAAGCCCGGGAACCTCTAATGGTGAAGTATCTCACCGAGGTAAGAAGACTTCAGAAGAACTTCGACGAGGTCCAGGTAGAGCAAATACCCATACAGCTCAATGCCCAAGCCGACGCCCTGAGAAAGCTGGCTTCATCCTACTCGGACAACAACAAGCGATCTATCCTCTTCGAGACCCTGCCACGGCCCAGCGTGGAAGACGGGGCGATAATGCTTCATGTGTACACAACCCAGGAAGGGGACCGAGACTGGAGAAAGCCCCTCGTGGAATTCCTAAGGGAAGGCACGCTCCCAGAAGATCGAAAAGCAGCCCGCCGTCTCCAAGCCAAAGCCCGTCACTTCGTATGGAGCAATGGGAACCATTACAAGAAGTCTTTCACTCAACCCCTGCTCCGGTGCGTCGACCCCCACAAAGCCGACTACGTCCTCCGCGAAATCCACGAAGGGGTCGACGGCGCACACCAAGGGACCCGCACCTTGATCCAGAAGGCATTGCTCCAGGGGTACTACTGGCCAACTATTCACCAAGACGCCCAGAAGCTCGTCAGAAAATGCAAAAGTTGCCAACTCCACGGAAGCATACCTTGCCTTCCAGCCATCGAGCTTACCGCCCTTACCTCCCCGTGGCCGTTCGCCCAGTGGGGGTTGGACATGATAGGCCAGTTCCCTACTAGTATGAGCGGGCACAAGTATGTCCTCGTCGCGGTGGATTGCTTAACGAAATGGATTGAGGCTGTCCCCATCAGGAAACCGGATGCCACCACGACCATCAAGTTCCTGCAGAACAACGTGATACTCCGGTTCGGCATCCCGAGGTGTATCATCACCGACTATGGAACAAACTTCGAGAACGAGAAAGTGAAGGAATTCTGCAATGAATATCACATCCTCATGAAGTTCGCCGCAGTTGCACATCCCCAATGCAACGGGCAAGCCGAAGCCGCTAATCGGGACGTCCTCCGAGGTCTTCGAACCCGCCTAGAAGGACGCCAAAATAGTTGGGTCAATGAATTACCCCGGATCTTATAGGCCCTGCGCATGTCAAAGAAGACCCCCACTGGGGAAACCCCTTTCAGCCTCTGCTGCGGGACTGAGGCAATGGCCCCAGCGGAGATCGGGCTAACCAGTCACCGGGTCGAACACTTCGACGACGAAGCCAACACCACGGCCCTCTGGACCAACCTAGATATCTTGTTGGAGAAACGAGACCGGGCTCTGATCAGAGTTACCGCTTATCAGCAGCAAACCGCCTGATATTACAATGCGGGAGTCAAGCGCCGCTTCTTCAAGAACGGAGACCTGGTCCTGAGGCGAAACGAGTTCGTCGATCAAGGCGGGCTGCATAAGTTTTCTCCTAAATGGGATGGCCCCTTCCTCGTCTCCGAGGTCCTTCCCGGCGGAGCCTACCGATTGCAAGACGCGGACGGGCGCAAGTTTCTACGGCCTTACAACGCTGAGAAACTCAAGATATACCAGTGAAGAGAATATCCACAAGTGTGTATTTCTTCTTTTACAAGAACAATGTAAACTCTTCTAAAGTCCTTTCTATTTATGTAACACCCGAGCCCAATGCTACTATTTTCAGTTACTGTTTAAGCATAATGTGGTACCCATTTCATTTAACTTGCTTGTTTGTTGCTTACTGTAGAATTTACCCGGCAAAGTCATTTCTATATATAACAATTTTTGGCATCTAAAATAAAATTAAAAATATTCATCTTGGTCTACTTGACACCCCTAATCCCGTTGTAGCGTCCGTGCATCGTGTTCTCGTCCCGTTCAGTGAAACGGGCGAGTTTGGATGGCTACGTGCACGTGCGTGTGTCCGTTTTGGGGGTATGCTTTTTGATCATAAAACACTTCATTTTAAAATTTTGGATCCCGCCTAAAATTCTATTATTTCAATTTCAAATTTTTGGACCCGACCCGGGCGCGATTTTGAAATGTTTTACTTTGCGCCAAAAATCCCAAATTTTAGTATTATTAAAACCATCGCATATATTTTTCTAACTAACCTGATATCTTACTGTTCATTACCTATCTTTTAAATCTTTAAGTTAACCATATAATAATTTTATAATCTTTTATATCCTTCTCAATTTATTCTCTCAGCCAATCACAACCTCCCCTTTAGCCCCGTGGGCCCCACTTCTCTCTCTATCTCTCTCCACTTTTTTTCTCTCTCTCTCATATATTCTCTCGTACTTCTCTTTATCATTCTTTCTCTTCTTGCTTCATGTCTCGTTTCTCATTTTTTTTAACTGTTCTTTTGTTGCTGGAATTCCGTCGTGCCGGTGACGCTTCTCGACGTTCCAGCGAGGTACCCGACCCGTGTGGTTCCTTTGTTCGTCGTTTGGGTTCATTCCGTGAACCGTGCGCCCGTCGCGAGTTTTCCCCGCCGACGGTTAACGTTCCGTTTTCCCGATTCGCGACCCATCGAGGCAAGTTAATCTTGCTACATGCTATATAATTCATTTTATACCTATTTAAATAAATACCATACCTATAGTTTAAATCTAGTGCCCCATGTTTAATTTTATAACGTTTCGGTGTTCCGTTTGCATCCGTTTATATCATATTAAATCTAGATCATGAAAACTTATCTTGTGACATACTAGATTACATTATACTGCAACCATATCATTTAAAATATATGTCGTCGTAATATTTATTATTATTATCTTTAATTAGTTTATAATCTTCATTTTATAATGTTATACATTTGAAAATCTTATAGTTTACACATGAAAAGTCGTTGAAAAATCGGATATAACAAATCTGAAATTTACTGTACACCTTACCTTATAAAATTCATTATAAATCATAGAAAAATCATTAGTATGCGTTCTTTAGTTCGTTACGAAGCTAACTCAGAATACTATAACTCTATGAAATATTTACTTGCAAAATAAATTGTTTAAATAACGTAAAATGCAAATGAATATGTCTTTAAACTGTTGTCTAGGCAAATTCCAGCAGCAAACTTTCAATTTCGGATATTTATAACTTTTTGTAGGGACAACCTGAGATGTTTATACTTATAAAAATGAAAACCTTATTGAATTATCTTTGTTTGGGTATAAGAAACGTCTCTTTTGGAGAACGTTTGTTATTTTTAAGCTATTTTACAAATTAGGGTGACGCTGAATTTCTGAACGGAACCTTCTTATGCATGGTTAATCAATACCACTTTTATAGTTATTAATCACTTTGAATATGCTATCCATATTAATATTATTATATCAATATTTATATCACATATTGCTTAGTGGTACATCCCACATTACCATTTTATAGTTTTATAACTTTTCGGATACCCGTTTGCATCCATCGCATTTAAGATACATATAATTGCATCCATAGATCACATTACTACATAATAATGTGATATTAACACTCCATGTTTAATAAATTACGTCCTAATTAATATTGGAACTATAAATGTAACCCTAATCGATAATTGTGCATCCATATCCTTAAAATTATATCTATTTGCATATCATATTACATGTTCCAGTTTATTGTTCTGATAGTACTCATGCTTGTTTATTTATACGCACGCTTATGTTAGTTTGTTTATGAGCACCTACATGACATCTTGTGCTTCCTGACATAACCTGTTACACTTCCTACTTGACATGATATGGTACCGTACACTGCTTGACTTGACCTGATGTACCATGACCTGACCCGTTACCTGATCATGTGTCTAATGCCAACAAACCTGACATGTAGTCCTTACGGACCGTTCCTGTTGTCTATCCAGACAAACCTGCATCTACCTGATCCTGTGTTGGCATTAGTTATTGATTACGGAATACCTGACTTGAACACATAACCTTAGGGGTATGGGGAAATCAAAAGTGTAAACTAAAGTGTAACTTAAAAGGGTATTACTTGATCCGTGATCCCGGAGGGTAACGGGACAGAACCATTCGTGACTCTTACATCTTAATCCGTGGTCCCGGGGGGTAACGGGACAGAGCCATTCGTGACTCTTACATCTTGATCCGTGGTCCCGGGGGGTAACGGGACAGAACCACTCTTGGTTCATATATTCCTGATCCGTGGTCCCGGGGGGTAACGGGACATATCCTTTGAGTTACATGGAGGATTACATTAATTGATTTCAAACAAACTTTAGAGTAGACAACCCAGTAGCACAGTTTAGATTGATCACTGCACGTCACATACACTGATACACTTCACTGTTATACATCCCTGTTGACTTGTTACTATTTATGATTCATGCCTGCATATCTCATGTATCATGTTCATTTATTATTGCTTGATGTTATGACGCGCTGACGTCTGGGTTTTGCATGGCCCAGATCCTCTACCTTTGTTGCAGACTGATCAGGAGTTTTGCCGCTGTTAGATCGAGCGGTATGGATCATGTCGGTATCCGATCTTACTTTCCAGGTGTTTATTTGATCTTTTGCTTCCGCATACTATAGCATTTCTTGACTCTTTTACTCTGGCTTATGGACATGTATTAGATAGTTAGTTTACTTTCCTGTTCTTGATATCTCTACAGCCGTAATGTGACTGTGGAAGGATTTTTCCTAACCACAGGTAGCATGGTTGGCTGTGTCACATGCCTATTTTAGCGTACTCTGGGAAGCGGGGCGTGACATGGTTCTTTTGGTATCAGAGCCAGGTTAGTTGGGTTGATTCTTTTGTAGTTGGGTATTGTACCTAATACACGAATCAGAATACCCGTGTTTAGGAAACATGTCCTGCCACCTTGACCGTTTTACCATTCTTGAATCACATTCTTCCTGATTATATCTTTTACGATGTGCAAACTTCCTTTGCATATCGATTCGAAAACCTGATTCCTTGTTATCTCTAGGACTTAGGCGACTTGGATGGAGTTATGTAATTGTGGCTATGATACCGCGGCATAGTTACAATGCGGTACTCTATTTAAGTATCTTGGAGTTCTAGCCTTGATCTATATTCAAAATCTATCATCATGCTAATGTTGGGTATTTTGAGTTCAGGATTATGGCCGGTAAGAAATTGAAGACATACCAGAGGCGTGTGGACGAAGCCGCCATGCTTGGAGTGATAAGAGGAATGCAGGAGAATCAAAGAAACAGACCGAGCTGATCCAGCAGCAAGCGGACTCGTTTCGGGAAGGTTTGCAGATCGTTCAGCAGTCTGTGAACAATGTTGGAGCTAGACCAGTTGACCGAGTAGGGACCGTAGCAGATTTCAGGCGGTTGGGTCCGTCTACATTTACTGGTTTAAAGGAGCCGTTGCCAGTGGAGCAGTGACTAGTTGAAACAGAGAATTTGCTTATTGCGGCACAGATTCCAGATGAGAAAGAGTTGATGTGGTACGCATTCAGTTAGTGGATTATGCCCGAGAATGGTGGCTTGTAGAAGAGAACCGTTTGCCCAAGCCGATCAAGTGGGCGGATTTTTCTAAGAGTTTCCTGGAGAAGTTCTTCCTGCGGACTGCACGGGAGTAAATGGAAGAGAAGTTCATCGGACTAAAGCAGAAGGGAGCACCCGTAGATGTGTATGTAGCAGAATGGATAAGACTCGGTAGTTTCGCTGGACCTTTAGTTGCCAACGATGCAGACAGGGCACGGAGGTTCATGCGCAGACTGGACGTGGACATCTAGAGGCAGATTGTCTCCCTGGGTTTGACCACTTTCTCACAAGTACTTACGGCGGTCGAGAGCAGCAGAGTTTATCTGTGATGAAGGGGAGTTTTTCTGTCGGGCCAGTCGAGTTTAGGGCTAGGCCGACAAATAATATTCTTGCATCAATGGAAGTGATGAAAGTAAAGAGCCGGCTGTTGTTCGTGATTTTATGGATGTGTTTGAAGATATATCGGGTTTACCGCCGAGGAGAGACGTGGAGTTCGCAATTGATCTTATTCCTGGTGCAGCGCCAGTATCTAAAGCGTATTATCCAATGGCGCCAGTAGAGTTGGAAGAAGTAAAGAAACAGGATGCTGAATTGCTTGAGAAGGGTTGGATCCACAGCAGTAACTCGTCTTGGGGAGCTCCAGTTCTTCTAGTAAAGAAGAAAGATGGCACAAGAAGAATGTGCATCGACTATCGAGAGTT
This sequence comes from Agapanthus africanus, assembly GCA_030015575.1. NCBI lineage: Eukaryota > Viridiplantae > Streptophyta > Magnoliopsida > Asparagales > Amaryllidaceae > Agapanthus > Agapanthus africanus. The sequence continues at coordinate 504,187,951 of CM057338.1, forward strand.
AAACCGGGTGACTATTAAGAACAAGTACCCGATCCCTCGCATTGGAGAACTTTTTGAGCAGCTTAGTGGCGCGGGGGTATTCTCGAAGCTGGATTTGTGATCCAAATATCATCAGGTCCGAGTGAAAACAGAAGATATTTGCAAGACGGCGTTCCGAACTCGGTATGGACATTACGAGTACTTAGTGATGCCCTTCGAAGTAACGAATGTGCCGGCAGTATTCATGGACTTGATGAACCGAATCTTTTCACCGTTCTTGGATCAGTTCATTGTGGTATTCATTGACGATATTCTGGTTTACTCGAAGAGTTTTGAAGAGCATGCTGAGCATTTGAAGATCGCACTGCTGACGTTGAGACAGGAGAAATTGTATGCGAAGATGAGTAAGTGCGAGTTTTGGCTGGAGGAAGTAACGTTTTTGGGGCATGTTGTGTTTGGCGATGGAATTGTCGTCGATCCAGAAAAGGTTGCAGCAGTTCGTGATTGGCCGATTCCAGAGAGTGTTGCGGAGATAAGAAGCTTTCTTGGACTAGCCGGATACTACAGAAGATTTGTGGAGAACTTTGCTCGTCTGGCAGAGCCGTTAACCAAGTTTACGCGCAAGGAGGTACCTTTTGTATGGACAGATAAGTGTGCGTTAGTTTTTGAGACGTTGAAGCAGAAGTTGATAACCGCCCCTATTCTGACTGTACCAGACAATTCCGGAGGATTGGTGATTCACAGCGACGCATCTGGGAAAGGATTGGGATGTGTTTTGATGCAGCATGGGAAGGTTGTAGCATACGCATCAAGACAGTTGAAGACCCATGAGAAGAATTACCCAACTCATGATTTGGAACTTGCGGCTGTGACTTTCGCTTTGAAAATTTGGAGACACTACCTTCTGGGCGAAAGGGTCGAAGTTTTTTTTACTGATCATAAGAGCTTGAAGTATGTGTTCACACAGAAAGAGCTTAATATAAAGCAGCGTAGATGGTTGGAGCTGATGGCTGACTACGATCTTGATCTTAAGTACCATCCGGGGAAGGTTAACGTCGTGCCGGATGTGCTTAGTCAGTTACCAGCAATTCAGGTGTTAACTACGCAGAAGGAGATCGTTAAAGATTTTCGAAGATTTGACTTGGAGGTTGTGCTATCGCATTCTACGGGACAGTTGATGCAGCGGCAGGTACAGTCATCATTGATCGAGAATATTAAAGCAGCACAATTGCAGGACCCTAGACTGCAAAAGTTTCGAGGACAGGTTGAAGCCGGACTACGAACAGATTTATTAATCCCCGAAGATGGTTCGTTGAGGTTTGGTATCCGTTTGTGTGTGCCAAAGGGGGATATTCGTGAAGAGCTTATGAAGGAGGCACACAGTTCAGCTTATTCTGTACATCCAGGAGGCACAAAGATGTACCGAGATATTCGACAGCATTTCTGGTGGGAGGGCATGAAATGGGAGATTGCTCGCTTTGTGGCAAAGTGCTTGGTGTGTCAGCAAGTTAAGGCTGAATATCAAAGGATTGCTGGTTTATTGCAGCCACTTCCGATTCCTCGGTGGAAGTGGGAACATATAACCATGGATTTCGTGACGGCTTTACCGCGAAGTCCAAAAGGCAACCATGCTATATGGGTGATTGTTGACCGATTGACCAAGGCAGCTCATTTTATTCCTTTTCGGGTTGGTCAATCAACAGAGACTTTGGCAGAGCGGTACATGCAAGAGATTGTAAGATTGCATGGAGTACCGGTGAGCATCGTGTCCGATCGGGACACTCGGTTCTTATCACACTTTTGGCGGAGTCTACAGGAAAGTTTGGGGACTCGATTGAAGTTTAGCACAGCTTATCATCCTCAAACTGATGGTCAGTCGGAGAGAACGATCCAAACTCTTGAGGATATGTTGAGAGCATGCATGTTGGACTTCAAGGGATCTTGGGAGGATCATCTACTTTTGGTGGAGTTGTGTTACAACAACAGTTTTCAGGCAACTATTCAAATGGCTCCATTTGAAGCTTTGTATGGTCGTAAATGCCGTTCACATGTTTATTGGGACGATGTCGGTGAACGAAGATTATTGGGACCAGATTTGGTTGTGCAGACAGTTGAGAAGGTTAACCCTATCAGAAATCATATGAAGGCAACACAGGATCGACAGAAGAGTTGGGCAGATACGTCAAGAAGACCTCTAGAGTTCACCGTGGGTGATTTGGTATTCTTGAAGATATTACCGACTAGAGGGGTGATTCGTTTTGGAAGTCGAGGAAAGCTTAGTCCTCGATTCCTTGGACCCTTGAGATCGTGGAGCGTGTTGGTGAGGTAGCGTATCGTTTGGCGTTACCACAGTCCTTGGCAAATGTGCACGATGTGTTTCACGTATCTCAACTCCGTAAATATGTTCGAGATGAAACACACGCTTTGGATCATTCGGAGCTAACAGTACGAGAAGACTTGACTTTTGAGGAGCGACCGATTGAAATCGTGGATCGAAGGGAAAAGGTTCTTAAGAATCAGGTTATCCACCTTGTGCTTATTTCTTGGGGTAATCGCTCGCATGGAGAGTCCACTTGGGAACGAGAAGATAAAATACGGCAGAAGTTTCCTCACCTTTTCTTGTAGTTATCTATCTTTGTATTCTTGGAATTTCGAGGACGAAATTCTTTTTGTAGTTGGGTATAATGTAACACCCGAGCCCAATGCTACTATTTTCAGTTACTGTTTAAGCATAATGTGGTACCCATTTCATTTAACTTGCTTGTTTGTTGCTTACTGTAGAATTTACCCGGCAAAGTCATTTCTATATATAACAATTTTTGGCATCTAAAATAAAATTAAAAATATTCATCTTGGCCTACTTGACACCCCTAATCCCGTTGTAGCGTCCGTGCATCGTGTTCTCGTCCCGTTCAGTGAAACGGGCGAGTTTGGATGGCTACGTGCACGTGCGTGTGTCCGTTTTAGGGGTATGCTTTTTGATCATAAAACACTTCACTTTAAAATTTTGGATCCCGCCTAAAATTCTATTATTTCAATTTCAAATTTTTGGACCCCGACCCGGGCGCGATTTTGAAATGTTTTACTTTACGCCAAAAATCCCAAATTTTAATATTATTAAAACCATCGCATATATTTTTCTAACTAACCTGATATCTTACTGTTCATTACCTATCTTTTAAATCTTTAAGTTAACCATATAATAATTTTATAATCTTTTATATCCTTCTCAATTTATTCTCTCAGCCAATCACAACCTCCCCTTTAGCCCCGTGGGCCCCACTTCTCTCTCTATCTCTCTCCACTTTTTTTCTCTCTCTCTCATATATTCTCTCGTACTTCTCTTTATCATTCTTTCTCTTCTTGCTTCATGTCTCGTTTCTCATTTTTTTTAACTGTTCTTTTGTTGCCGGAATTCCGTCGTGCCGGTGACGCTTCTCGACGTTCCAGCGAGGTACCCGACCCGTGTGGTGCCTTTGTTCGTCGTTTGGGTTCATTCCGTGAACCGTGCACCCGTCGCGAGTTTTCCCCGCCGACGGTTAACGTTCCGTTTTCCCGATTCGCGACCCATCGAGGCAAGTTAATCTTGCTACATGCTATATAATTCATTTTATACCTATTTAAATAAATACCATACCTATAGTTTAAATCTAGTGCCCCATGTTTAATTTTATAACGTTTCGATGTTCCGTTTGCATCCGTTTATATCATATTAAATCTAGATCATGAAAACTTATCTTGTGATATACTAGATTACATTATACTGCAACCATATCATTTAAAATATATGTCGTCGTAATATTTATTATTATTATCTTTAATTAGTTTATAATCTTCATTTTATAATGTTATACATTTGAAAATCTTATAGTTTACACATGAAAAGTCGTTGAAAAATCGGATATAACAAATCTGAAATTTACTGTACACCTTACCTTATAAAATTCATTATAAATCATAGAAAAATCATTAGTATGCGTTCTTTAGTTCATTACGAAGCTAACTCAGAATACTATAACTCTATGAAATATTTACTTGCAAAATAAATTGTTTAAATAACGTAAAATGCAAATGAATATGTCTTTAAACTGTTGTCTAGGCAAATTCCAGCAGCAAACTTTCAACTTCGGATATTTATAACTTTTTGTAGGGACAACCTGAGATGTTTATACTTATAAAAATGAAAACCTTATTGAATTATCTTTTTTTTGGTATAAGAAACGTCTCTTTTGGAGAACGTTTGTTATTTTTAAGCTATTTTACAAATTAGGGTGACGCTGAATTTCTGAACGGAACCTTCTTATGCATGGTTAATCAATACCACTTTTATAGTTATTAATCACTTTGAATATGCTATCCATATTAATATTATTATATCAATATTTATATCACATATTGCTTAGTGGTACATCCCACATTACCATTTTATAGTTTTATAACTTTTCGGATACCCGTTTGCATCCATCGCATTTAAGATACATATAATTGCATCCATAGATCACATTACTACATAATAATGTGATATTAACACTCCATGTTTAATAAATTACATCCTAATTAATATTGGAACTATAAATGTAACCCTAATCGATAATTGTGCATCCATATCCTTGAAATTATATCTATTTGCATATCATATTACATGTTCCAGTTTATTGTTCTGATAGTACTCATGCTTGTTTATTTATACGCACGCTTATGTTAGTTTGTTTATGAGCACCTACATGACATCTTGTGCTTCCTGACATAACCTGTTACACTTCTTACTTGACATGATATGGTACCGTACACTGCTTGACTTGACCTGATGTACCATGACCTGACCCGTTACCTGATCATGTGTCTAATGCCAACAAACCTGACATGTAGTCCTTACGGACCGTTCCTGTTGTCTATCCAGACAAACCCGCATCTACCTGATCCTGTGTTGGCATTAGTTCTTGATTACGGAATACCTGACTTGAACACATAACCTTGGGGGTATGGGGAAATCAAAAGTGTAAACTAAAGTGTAACTGAAAAGGGTATTACTTGATCCGTGATCCCGGGGGGTAACGGGACAGAGCCATTCGTGACTCTTACATCTTGATCCGTGGTCCCGGGGGGTAACGGGACAGAGCCATTCGTGACTCTTACATCTTGATCCGTGGTCCCGGGGGGTAACGGGACAGAACCACTCTTGGTTCATATATTCCTGATCCGTGGTCCCGGGGGATAACGGGACATATCCTTTGAGTTACATGGAGGATTACATTAATTGATTTCAAACAAACTTTAGAGTAGACAACCCAGTAGCACAGTTTAGATTGATCACTGCACGTCACATACACTGATACACTTCACTGTTATACATCCCTGTTGACTTGTTACTATTTATGATTCATGCCTGCATATCTCATGTATCCTGTTCATTTATTATTGCTTGATGTTATGACGCGCTGACGTCTGGGTTTTGCATGGCCCAGATCCTCTACCTTTGTTGCTGACTGATCAGGAGTTTTGCCGCTGTTAGATCGAGCGGTATGGATCATGTCGGTATCCGATCTTACTTTTCAGGTGTTTATTTGATCTTTTGCTTCCGCATACTATAGCATTTCTTGACTCTTTTACTCTGGCTTATGGACATGTATTAGATAGTTAGTTTACTTTCCTGTTCTTGATATCTCTACAGCCGTAATGTGACTGTGGAAGGATTTTTCCTAACCACAGGTAGCATGGTTGGCTATGTCACATGCCTATTTTAGCGTACTCTGGGAAGCGGGGCGTGACAATTTAATAATACGAAGGGAACGCTAGAAGGTTACAAAAAGAAAAATTCTATTCATTCAAAAAGGTACTGTGGGCTCCTCAGCCTTACAAAAAAGAGGTTACAATAGAGGTGGAACGGGATCAAGGAAATACTCCTGATGATACTCAGAGTAGATTTCGGTCAGCCGGCCCTAGCCGTTGCAGCCCGCTCTTGCCGACGCTGCACGCAGACCCGGGACGCCATGGAAGCACCTCACCAAGAGGCAACCGAGCAGCTTCACTGCTTGGACCATCCTTAGCAGGCCTTTTACGGCCCCTCCCGCGCTAAGGATCGAAGCCCTCATCAAGAGGCAGCCGAGCGGCTACCCTGCTCGGCTATCACTGGCTGGTAGCTCCCTACTCCACAACGCCAGGGATCAAAGCCTTCATCAAGAGGCAGCCGAGCGGCTGCCCTGCTCGGCTATCCTCAGCTGGTAGTTCACTGCTACACAGCGCCAGGGATCGAAGCCCTCGCCAAGAGGCAACCGAGCAGCGTCACTGCTCGGACCATCCTTAGCTACATCTTACGGCCCGTCCCGCGCTAAGGATCGAAGCCCTCACCAAGAGGCAACCGAGCGGCTACCCTGCTCGGCTATCCCCGGCTGGTAGCTCCCTACCCCACAACGCCAGGGATCAAAGCCCTCGCCAAGAGGCACTGGGCAGTAACCCTGCTCGGCCCGTCCTTAAGGATCAAAGCCCTCTCCAAGAGGCACCGGACAGTAACCCTGCTCGGCCCGTCCTTAGTAGGCCTCTTACGGTCCCTCCCGCTCTAAGGATCAAAAGCCCTCATTAAGAGGCAACCGGGACCGCCCTTGCTCGGTTATCCCTGGCTGGTAGCTCCCTTCCCCACAACACCAGGGATCAAAGCCCTCGCCAAGAGGCACCGGGCAGCAACCCTGCCTGGCCCCGTCCTTAAGGATCAAAACCCTCGCCAAGAGGCACCGGGCAGTAACCCTTCTCGGCCCGTCCTTAGTAGGCCTCTTACGGCCCCTCCCGCGCTAAGGATCAAAAGCCCTCATCAAGAGGCAACCGGGCCCGCCCTTGCTCGGTTATCCCTGGCTGGTAGTTTCCTACCCCAACGCCAGGGATCAAAGCCCCCACCAAGAGGCACCGGGCAGTAACCCTGCTCGGCCCGTCCTTAAGGATCAAAGCCCTCACCAAGAAGCACCGGGCAGTAACCCTGCTCGGCCCGTCCTTAGTAGGTCCATTACGGCCCCTCCCGCGCTAAGGATCAAAAGTCCTCGCCAAGAGGCAACCGGGCCCGCCCTTGCTCGGTTATCCCTGGCTGGTAGCTCCCTACCCCACAACGCCAGGGATAAAAGCCCTCATCAAGAGGCAACCAGGCCCGCCCTTGCTCAGTTATCCTTGGCTGGTAGTTTCCTACCCCCACAACGCCAGGGATCAAAGCCCTCGCCAAGATGCCACTAAGCAGCTTCATTGCTCGGTCCATCCTTAACCACATCTTACGGCCCTTCCAGCGCTAAGGATCGAAGTCCTCACCAAGAGGCAACCGAGCAGCTACCATGCTCGGTTGTGATGGATGTCGTTCACTATCCCACGAATCCAGATACCTAAGCCCTCGACAAGAGGCAACCGAGCATCTACCATGCTCGGTCATCCGTAGCTGGTGTTACTAACTGCCGATGCCACGGTCCAAGCCCTCGCCATAAGGCCATCCACGTCTAAGCGATCCCAACCTCGACTTCGGGGCCATAGAGATACCGACCCTGCACCGGTCTTTGCACACTCGGCAAATGAATAGATTCAACTCGACGTGTGATCGTTAGACGAAAAACAGGCCTAACACAAAGGCAGTACTGTGCAAATACAAGTGTTTACCGACAAAGGAAAATACACGCGCAAATACTACTGCAAAAATTTTTTATTCACAAAGCCAAAAGTCTTTACAAGGATATTGTGGGCTCCCCAGCCTTATCAAATTACCCGGAGGCTTACAAAAGAGAGAGGAGGAAAAGCCAAAAAGTTCGGGCCGCTAGCCTTGCCTAGACCTCACCTCCCTCACCACGATCGGCCGGAGGCATGACCACCGAAAGTGGAACCCGAGCACGGAGCTCACCGTCGGCAAACTCCGGAAACTGATCCTTGACGGCATCAAGAGCTTTGTTCCATGCAATGGCGGAGGCCTCTCCGAGGTCGACGTAAAACTGGTCCGACCCCTTGTAATCAATCACCGCCTTTCTAGCCCGAATCTCGGCAGCCTCCGCCGCCTGAAGCGTCGCCTCGGCATCCCGCCTGCTGGCATCCCTCGCCCTCTTCATGGCTGCAAAGCGATCGGCCAGTTCCATCAACTTCGCCTCGATGACTCGGTGGGACTTATTTAGGCGGTGATAGGACTCCCGGCACTTTGAGACGGTGAGCTCCGCGGTGGCCGATCAGGCTTCAAGGACGGCCATCCTCTCCCTTTCCAGACGCAGCTCGAGTCGCAGATCCTCGGCCTCCGAAGAAGACTCTCCCGCCGGCCTCGTAGCATGGATAGGCCCCTCGGCCTCCATGCGAGTAACGAGAGCGCAGTGCTGAAGGACTTGACGAAAAACAGCAAAGAGACTTAGAGACACTCGAACTAAAGAATGGGCGCTTGAAATAACATATGAGGGAGTACATACCTGCACCGCCTCCTGAGCTATAGCAGCCATTTGGGCCCTCAGGGTCCCCCGCAGAATCTTGCCCCCGGCCGACTCTTCCATACCAGCAAGCAAGCTGGCAGCAACGGAAAAACCGGACGGGACTACGAAACGGACGTCCCCCTCCTGCACAGGAATCTCCGTCAGTGGCGCGCGAGAGACCGTCCTCTTCCTCTTAAGAGAAACCCCGTCTTCGTCCACTCCTGCATCCCTCGTCCGGGGCTCGGGAACCCATGGACGCGTTTGGCCGCCGCCGGGGCAATCATCAGGAGCTCGTGACGAGGCAGATAGCCCCGCCGCCAGCGGCACATTTGGTGCGGGGCTCGGGTCAGCTAGAGGCGCGGCCATACAGCCGGCCTCCCTCCGGGACAGAGCACCGAGGGCACCAAGAGTCCTAGATCGATCCATTTATCCTGCCAAAGGGAGAGGCAAGCTCGACTCAGAAGGAGAAAAAGCAGAAGAAAGAAAAGGGAGAATCTACGGGGTGCTCCCTAAACTCTACCCGAACTATTTCTACGGACTCCTCAGAAGGAGTCACCTAACCTGATGGAGAGGATGGGTCCTCGGAAGGGGAAACACAGAGATCCGACCTAAAAAGAGAGCGTCGAGCTAACGAAACCCAAGGCGAGGAAAATATAAAGTGGTACGGGCCATGATAAGGACCCTACCTCTATTTATAACTGTCGGCATACATATTCTATGGCGACAGTCATCTCTCGCCGAAACGGCTCAGTGCATTCGACGGCCACGATCGCTCCACCTGTCGCACGCGCATTGGCCGTATCCCATCAGACGCCAGAATTCTGCGGCCCGTCGCGTCAGCCAACCAGCGCTCGACACGTGAGATGTCGCTTCGGTGATCGTACGCACAATCCGGCGTATCCTCTTCAATGCGAGATCTGGCCCCTGATCCACTGACATCACCAAGAAGATACAGTTGATTGCCCAGGAACACACGCTCACGATATCTACGAGGAGCTCACCTCGGGTGACCTGGCAGACCACCCTCGACCCGACCCCCGAATAGGTTGAGACGAGAGCGGGGAACTAATGATGATGCTCGATATCGGTGATCTCCTAGATCATGACACATGGCAGATGACGTGTCCCGAAGCGTATAAGAAAGGACCTGCAGTAGCCGACCAGACCACTCCTATGCCCGTCCTACAGACAACCGCTGACTCACCTCGGAGCCTCCTGCACATTTGGCCTCCTCGGCCCTCCCAGCTCGCCTCTGGGCTACCACAGAACCAAGATAGCTCGCCTCCGGGCTCGGTCCCGAGCCCCCGTCGAGCTCATCTTCCTCGGTCCTTTCGACCGACCAACGGCACCATTCGCAGGTGCTTCCGCCTCACCTCCGTGAATCTCGCCATGCGCGAGATATCCGCTGCCCACGATCCTGCGTTCCACGCCATCACGATCCCCATTAACGAGCATGTCTCGCCATTAATGGGAGATCCCGTCCATCACGCGGGCGTGACGTCGGGGGCGTAACGGCCGACGTGATTCTCGCACCTGCCTGCCTGCTGCCACCGCTATATAAACCCCTCCTTCAGACGGTTCAAGTAAGTCATTTTTCCACTCATTAGGTCGTTACTCTGCTCGGATTTTCTGTCTAACTTGATCGTCGAAGGGTCCTCGGTGGTACAACCATCCCGGGACTTCCTTGCAGGTAGCTCGGTCCCAACAACCTCAAACCATTGAGATCCACACACTTCAAGAGCTATCCTCCAACTCAAATCTCGGTCGTCCATCATCGCCAACAGCAGATCAACGGAAGGTAACATCTTGACGCGATTCCACCCGCGTCAAAATGTGTCCAACATATATGATTCTGACGATGGAATAACTTACAGTGAGCCCAACTGCGCCAATGAGACTTTCTTCCCAAGTGTCATCTGCCACTACACAAAGGAATTCGCTGAAACCGTTGTCAACACTGACCTTCGTTTCACTGCTCGAAGAAAAGGAGAAGACGACGACGATCCCGATCCCTTTCCAGGCCGTGGCTGCTGCTCAGTGCCTAAAAGAAATGCTCCGTTTGCGAGGAAGTTCGATAACAACCATGCTTCTTATTTGCATGATTGGATTGATCGAAACTTATTGCATCATGGACCGGACATGCTTGTGCGCAGATGATCGTTGTATGAAAGTTGGACTTAGGAGTAAGCTTAGTCCTGGTCCTGGATTGAAGCGGCTCAGGGAATTTCTTGGCGGGCTTGTGAACTGTAATGGAACGGTGTTGTCTCCACAATGTGTAGTAGTGAATAGAATGACTCTAGGCAAATGAGTTTAGATGAACTTGATGGGGTTTAGATGTGCAACTCTTTAGACCATTATTCTTTTTCTTCCTTTTTTTTTCCTTTTTTTTTCTAAATCCCGCATCTATTTAAGTTCATAGTGTTCTTCCCATTTATCCTTTAATGATATCGAGTAATTACTTACCAATTGTTTGTGTTATGGGCTTTGCTTACAAGTGTTATATAGAAAGATGGCTACTTTGAATGCCAAATTCTGAGACCAGCTGAACTGTATCTTCCTTTGGGCAACATTCAGTTCTTTTTGGAAATAGAAGAGGCTGCAATGCGTTATACCCAATCCCTCAACCATCATCAACAGTCAACAATGACCTTCGTTTCACTGCTCCAAGGACAGATGAAGATGATCCCGTTCCAGGCTACAGATACCGTTCCATATGCCTCAAAGCAATGCTCCGTTTGCAAGGAAGTTTGATGAGGACCACACATTTCTTATATGCTTGATTGGATTGGTCGGACCCTAACCCTATTTCCTTAAGCAGCAGTTCAAGCTTTCTGCACGATCCAATTAGATAACTGATACCAGGCTTCGATACAACGAAGCACGTCGAAATAACCTGAATGGAAACTTGAATTATAACATGCCAAATGCTGAGGAGACAGTAATAGCAAATGGTAGATATGCGACAACTTTACAGGCATTAAGGGTGCGATATAAGCATAAACTATCGTTTGCTTAGCATCATATAAGACATACTCGAATAGTCCACGGTGTTGTAATATAAAGATACCACTATGAATTTGTGCATACGCAAATATCAATACGGTCCTCCATCAAAAGCACAGATACCGTCTTTTTTTAGCCTGAAAACATGGGATAGCCGATACATCATACATTCTGCCTATATGTAAATGATAAATACCTTGAGATACATCTGCTCTCACCTAAATCTAATGACAGTAACATCCCCTGCTAAGGGTGAACTATGCAAAACAAACATCTGAAGCCATTTTTTTTTTGGGGGGGGGGGGGGGGGGGGGGTTGTTATACATTGAAAGCTTTGCTAGGACAAGGGAGAATCAATAGGACTGCTCCCTAAAATAGACCACCAAGTAAATCAAACTTGGCACTACAAAGCGTTACAAAAGTATATCAAATTTGATCACATCCTTTCTTGTAGGGCACCGTGCATTGATATTACACCTTTTTCCTCTCCCTTGATCTGAAGAAACCCCCTTCAGCCAATTACAGCTTTGCCTTCAGATTCTCGATGTGCTTCACTTCCTGGTAGAATAAATGTGTGCCTGGGTAAAGAGCTGCTACATCGAGGAAACAACTCTAATAATGATAAATGCCTAAAGGTTATCTCCGCTATCATCCATTCTGTTAGTGGGCCCATCCTCAAAGCCGGTTCCTGGGGCAAGCTCATTCAGGTCTAGAAACCGCCTCTTCTTCACACCTTCACCTTGACTAGGGCTTTCATCAGTCTTCTCTTCTGATTGGCGCTGCTCTTTCCCTACAATCTCATTAGGAGAGTCCTCATTCATTTTCTTATCATTTTCTAACACTTCTTCACCATCATCCTCATGATCATCGGAATCTTCACTTGCCGTGGAGAGCTCCATATCATTACTAGCATCCGACATCGCATCATATGCATCAAATTTTTCTCGCTTCTCGGATTTTGAATCAGTATCTGACATCTCATACTGTCGATAATTGATCCGTGTTCTTGTTGCCCGCTTGCTTCTTCTGAGACCTGACTTAAGCTCACCAACTGATCTCATCTTCGCTTTTCTTGTTTTGCTGCGGGTCGAGCATCTCTTCATTTTATGGCGCTCGTCTGAGTCTTCATCACTTGTACCCAAACGATCCTCTTCCTCTTCTTCCTCCTCTTCATCAGCATTTTCCTCCCAACGATACTCTTCATCTCCTTCAGAGCTGCTTGACGCCTTCTGCTTCCTAGTTCTGAGGTACTCCTCATCATACACTGCTTCTCCAACAATATCATCGTCACTGTCGAAGTCAGCCTCGTTATCCGAAACAGTTTCAATAAAATCCTTCTCTGAATAACGTTGGGGTCTTTTTCTTCGCCGATTACTGGTTTTCAGAATCAAGGAACAGAAGAATGTTGATGTTAAATATACTAGTACATTGCAGGTGCGATGCATGTAGACTTCTGCTAAACACCCTAGGATGATCTAAAAATATTTTAAATACATTTAGTTAAACCAGGGGAGGTTTTTATAGGATTTTAATTGGTATTTTCAAATATTCAAGAAGGTTTGATAGTTAAAATGAGTTTCTAAAATGCTTCAAAAAATTATGAGAATATTTATTGTTACAAGTCATGCTGAGAATCAAAGTGGAATTTCAACTTGAAACCCCCTCTCCATGGTCTTAGAAGAAGAAAAGAAGTAACATCTATAGGTACCTTCGGTCAAGAGGATCGGATTGTAGTTCATCGTCACTTTCTTCATATTCTTCCGACTTAGAGGATTGACTATCATACGAAATTTGTTTTGGGGGAGCTTGAGAAGTGCCATTCAATCTACCATTAGTGGAAGGCTCCGGCTTAACACCGACGTCCTTCTTAACAACATGTTCAGGTGAGTTCTGTCTTTTCCTAAGTGATCAAATTTATACATACACAGAAAGAGATAAGTAGTTATAATAGCATACAGAGGAGGAATGGGATAAGCAATAGATGCATTGAAGCTATAGGTCAATGGACAGATGCATACATCGTTACTTTCAAAGCTTCATTAATGGACCGGTCATAGTCATCTGCATATTTGTTTGACATGACATGGTTAGTTCAAAACATGTAGATATAGATAATAAAGGATGACTAAAAATACAAAATATGCTTCATGGTTGAAATTGTAAGCCAAAAGAGAATGTGTGAACATTAACATACAAGTCCAGAAAAAAGAAAATTGTCACCAAGGTAAAAAGACAGAATCCAATGGTGTTTCAAACTTAGGAACCAAATTTCCGTAAAAAGAATCTAAACTGAAATTTAGGGGAGAAAAAATAGTTGGCAAATATCCATTTCCAGGATTGACCAACAAAAGTAGAGATCTGAGGCATTAGCAAATTTTTAAATAGCAAAGATCTATGCCAATTGCTCCAAGAAAACACTCACTAGATTACATATCAGATTCCGAAATGCCAATGACTAAATAATCCTGGGATTTTGATGGACAAAAATTACTATATTATTTTCTCATGACTGAGAGCACGCAAACAAGAATAACTTGCAAAATTCACACGGTCCCTTGTGTTTTTAAAGCCATTCATTGGTGAGTCATCTGATACTGGTGATATTCAGACATGTGTATTGAAAGTTTGCATACATAAGATCAACAATAGATATTTGCATAAGCTGTTTCAAATCAGAAATGTGACTTTTTTTTTTGTGGATGGATCATTATTCAGACTTCAGAGTTTGATACCATTAAATTTCTGTGGAGGTTATTTCATGGATGCCTTTTGCTTGTCCTGCATTAAATTCTATGACAACTGAGAAGTAGAATTAGCCAATAGCTGCCTTGGCCAATATGTAGCACCAAGTTCAATTAAGATGGTTACCTTCAGGTTGACAAAAAGCTTGTGGAATCTGAACTGATTCCTATTTGGAACCTTTCTATATAGATGACCCTATATCAACAGGAAAAGGCTTAGTTGATGACGATGCCTTAAAAATTCTTCTGTTTCACCAAAAGTTGTCCTACCCATGAGTTTAACACCAACCTAAAAGGGCCAACTTTCAAATTGACATGTTGAACCTTCCATTAGAGCTGTGGATTAGAGTAGTGCTCTGCCAATCCCATTCTATCAGGGAAAAACATTAACGATGACTTTCTACACATTAAGCTTGCCTCCAAGATTTATGGCAAGCACTTCCCTAGCAAACAGTTTAGCCACGAATTTGCCACCCCTACAAGGGTGAACTTGCCCCATGACTAAGTTTCTTTTGCATGTACAGTCATTAGTGGCTGCTGCTTCACAGTCATAAATTAACTTGAAAAGGAAGAAGAATATAATAAGATTTTTAACATAAATATGTGTACCCCTTTGATGGCCCCCTTATTATTCTCCTGTTAACCAATAGGATCTTCCAAGCTGGTATAACTTACGTTTTAAATCAACAAAATATGCCAGACACTTGCATCTTTTAAAGGAAAATATCTCACAGCATGCAATTGTTCCATAAAATATTTTATTCAAACTTATCCATATCAAAGTCAAAAAAAACAAAGCAGAGAACTAATCATAATCCCATTTTGCAGACATCACTTCAAATTGAGCTTGTTTATGATCTGCTGAAGTTTGTTTGGGTTAGAGGATGGAGTTGGTTAATCAAGAAGCTACAGGTTCAAATCCTCCTCACAACAACTCTCCTTTAAGGGAACCTAACAAAGCTTAACATCAAAGTGAACCTAGAAGTCCTCATAGAATGGAAAATGGATTGCTTTTTCGTCAAAAATAAAGGAAAGGAAAGGAAATGATAAAACTCTTGGCTGGTGGGCAGACAAAGCAATCAGCGGCATTCGAATGAGAAGTGGCTTCGGCCATTGGGTTCTGTAAAAGCAACAGGAAGAATTGCTCAGATACCCGATAAAACACTAGGTTCTGAGTCCTGACTTAACATGGGAATGAACTCCAGATAGTGATAAGAGAAAATTACCTACACAATCGTTGGAATGACATGCATGTCAATGCAAAAATAAGGCCACAATCTATTTATTTGATGGATCACCAATACAAAAAAGGGTTCCGAAAGGCTTATGTCCTTCTAAATGGTTGTTCCTTTTAGGGATTCTGTCTCTTGTACAATTATTGACTCAGTGTTCTACAAGTTGTACTATGCCAATGCCAATCTAGAAAAGTCAGTTGACTTAAACAAAGTGAATAACCACACAAGCGAATAAGCTTGAAGGCAATTTCGAGTCTTCCAACACAAGAAAGCCAGATTTCAAATTTGTCCGGTTGGACTTAATTTCCTGAGAAATCTCCAGTTGTTTGCTAAAGTGTACCAATTGCTACAAGGCTTTAAGAATTCCAGCAGGAAACAGGATGACAGGAAAGTTTTTTCAAAGATAGAAAATATTATCAGCTTATGGTGAGTAGTTCTTGATTCAGCGTATGTAAACCTATTTACTAAGTTTAAGTTGTTTCATCGCTAAAATGTGAATGGGAGCCCATCATAAAATGGCTGCTGATTTACGTTTCTGGGAAAGAAAGTACAAACAAGAGGCATTCAATGTCTTTGGAAGATTTATTTTCATTCCTGAAGGACCCTCTTAGTCTCTTTCATATATTAAAAGAATATTATGATGAAATAATAATTAACCAATGTGAGACACAGGTAGGAGAAAATCTGATGGGAGTGTTTAATTGGAAAATCTCTCCAAGGAAGTCGCTTATAAAAAATATAATTAAATTACACAACTGGCAGGAAGTATTAGAACACCAATCAATTTAACTGATTGGATCCATATTAACTAACCAGATCAATTTGGGGAGTAACTAATTCGGATGACTGGATATATGGCACTATAAATGGTGCTTGAAAGGACCTTCCCGATTAGTTTCCAACAGAAGGGGGATAGTTCTTGATGGTTTATAAAGGGTTAAAATTAACATTGTAAGTGGATGGAATAATTAATTTCTGCACCCAATACCAAACAGATATAAGTTTCCAGTTTCCAGCATGAGAGGGATGGCAGTTGATTGGTTATAAATGGTTAAAGATTACATTCTAGGTTACTAGATGGAATCTACAATTGTTGCAGCAAATACCAAATATATATATAAACATAAAGTTAGGCGCAGGTTGGTGGCATTTCAGATGGAAAAAAAGGGTCTACTTCATAAATACCATCAACTTTCCAGGATCTAAGATAACACCAATGAACTTTAAAAATGCCATGAACCCCCCTTGAATTAGCCATGTAATCCAAAAGTGTTCAACTTAAATATAATTTAAGAAGAATTTGAGTTGGTTCTAGGACAATTCAGGGGGTAACACATTGAGAACGACTAGTTTGGAAAATAAAACACAAACTCTTCTTAAATCAAACCCTAAATCTTCTTAAATTAAACCCAAACCAAACACTTTCAAACAACATTGCTAGTTCAAAAGGGTTTTGTGGAATTATCAAAGTTTATTGGTGATCTCAAAAACGCAAAATGCTGATAGGTATTATA
Organism: Agapanthus africanus; assembly: GCA_030015575.1. Lineage (NCBI taxonomy): Eukaryota > Viridiplantae > Streptophyta > Magnoliopsida > Asparagales > Amaryllidaceae > Agapanthus > Agapanthus africanus. The sequence continues at coordinate 504,204,834 of CM057338.1, forward strand.
TAAAATTTACAAAAGAAAAAAGAAGCCAATTTCATTAGATACTTTATATTTTTATGCAACCCCTAATTGAACCTACAACCTCACTTTGGAGAGGAAAGCTTTGCCGCATGAGCTATATGCCCAATTGGTGACAATTTCATTAGATTGACGAATAATGGGTGACCCATGAATATTCACAATATTTTTAAATTGGTGAGGGGGAAAAGGGTGGTAAGAGATCACTAAGATGGAGTCAGGTTGAAAACATCATTTGACAAGGTAATTAAGGTAAATTACATTAGATACCGTGACCTTTCGTCATTTTCCAGACATATCATCATCTTTATTTATACAGATAAATACCATGACGTTTACATGTCAGTTGCAAGTAAATACATCATGTGTTGTAATATTAGTAATATTATTACTATCAAACGCCCAATTTATTTTTTAAATTGCCTTTTGTATGCTACCAAAATACATGTTCTGACTTTTGCCATTGTTTTGGTAATATACGTGAAGACCTAGTATTATCTTCAGTATCTTGTTTTTCCCTGATTTATTGGGTGATTGAAAGAGAGAAGAAACAAGGGAATGGTAAAAGCAGCTAGGTTTGGAATGTTGATGTATTAAAAGGTATAATGATTATAAGACACCTTTCTTAATATTGTTGCCTTTTTTCTCCATGGTATTATCTGTAATAACTAAATTATATAGTATTTATCTGAAAATTGATGGAAGGTCATGGTATTTTCGTGTAGCCATAATTTATGCACAGAGAATATTAGCAAAAATTAATTTTCAAACACTCGACTTCTTAAATCCTTGGTGATTTCTAAATGCATTTCTTTGAAAAGGTAAGTTGAAAACATCTTAACATTTGCTCCTGAGGTGTGAATTATCTTCAATATGGAGAGACATGTTGGCACCTTGTACATATAGAAAGCAGAAACTATGCATTTATATGAAGCAGCAGATATGAAACAAAATGTTGTTACAGAGATGGTCAGAATTGTGTCATCATTGATTTTATGGGAGATTATATGCAAGAAAAATTGTTATATAACTCTAACATGCCCTGTGCATCTATGATGTAACTGATTAAGTTCACATAATCTTAAGACCAAATGGAAGACGAAAAGCAAGGGTTTAATCGATGTACAAAAAATCCTCCTTTCAATAAAAATACCAACTATAAACCAAAAGTACTGAAGTGTAGCTGTTAGATACATATCAATAAACCTAAAGACGGACAGATGTACCAAAAGATCCTCCTGTTGAAGAAAATACCAATTATAATGAAGTAGGTGGTCATATGGATACCAATACATCAGAAGATGGATAGAGCATGCAGGAAAAGACATTCAATCTTTTATAAAATCGATTAACTAATTATCAAAGACCAACTGTGGGATTGAAGCATGATGTGGGGCAAGGAAATCCTCCTGTGTCATAAGATAACGGTTATGAGGAAAAGATAATGAGGTGGCAACAGATCCTCCTGTGTCATAGATAGGATGGATGTAAATGGATGGCGGCCTAAAGACGTATGGCATAAACGGATTCAGTACTGGTGCAGCTTGTGCAAGGAACAAAAGCAGCTATTTTTCTTCGTTTACTATTGGTACAGATTTTCCTGCTATAATAGTTAGCTTAGGCCTTTATCAAAGCAGCAATACTATATATTAGCATTTGAATACAAGGTTATCATGCAAACTCTCTTCCACAAAGTTGGTTTGCAAAATGAGGACGGCAGTCATCAGCGGATTGGGGAACTTCTTTCCATTAAGATTTCCAGGATTTTGTATACCAGGACAGAGATTTACTGTAGTTATAAGAGGTTGCAATCTGCAGAGAGTTGTATGAGTAAAACAGTTTAAGTTGCGGGTAATTTTCAAATTCAAGATTGAAAGATACTGGATTCAATCGAAAGAGCAATTAGAGAAGGTAAAGCCCACAATTTATTTCCTTTGGAGTAAGTAATGCAGATGAGTTCAGAATGTGAAGTTATGTAATTCAACTATAAAGCATGAATGTTCATTAGAGGTAAGATCACATCAACATCCCACTCCATCCCACACCACACCCTCAACTTCACACCCACCTCCAAAAATGCAAGCATAGAGACAGAGAGATTGTATCAAATACTTGTTTTCTTTAATATAATTTAGTGGATCTGGCTCAGGAACATACGTTAATTCTTGGGTAATTAAAAAAATTAATAAAGTACTGTATGCTTTCCAAAGAGAAAAGCCCCAGTATAAACCCCTTACCAAAAGTGTATGTAACAGGTTTTCTATCACGGAGGGCTCGTCCGGTAGAAAGCCCATCTGCAGTAATATAGCTATCAATAAGAAGAGCTTGTCTATGTTGCTTCTTCAAGAGTCTTTCTTTCTTCTGCATAATTAGCCATAATAGCCAATGGTAAAATTAGTTTCCATCTGACAGCAATTGATGTGGCCAGAAAATGCAAATGACTACTGGCTATGAAGATTGAAACTTTCATAACATTTCCTATGCAGTACCAGGATGAACAAGCAAATTAATAAATGCAGAGCTGGAAGGATTGAATACCTTGTGAATTTTCTCAATCTCCGGAAGAATGTCATTCTTTAACCGTTTTCCAAGTGCAGCTTCGGTCCTATTTTTACTTGAAAGAAGTTTATCCTGAAAAACAGAGTAAAATCAGGAGAAAGACGAGAGAAAAGACAGTAAAATCATATAAACGAATGCATCATTGGTCATAATTCTCCATAACTTAACTACAGGGTCCAGAAAGGATGAAAATGTCAGGAGTACATGGATGGAACATAGATTTTATTTTACTATTTACAGATTCCATTTGTAGGATTATTGCAAAATGATGAAGATGGCAAGTCACTAATTAAACCAAAACATAAAATAACCAATAAGATTCAGATTGTCTAGTAAAGCCTTTGCTATCATCACCCTCAACCCTTACGAATCAAAATGGTGTCAGTTGTAAAGGACAACTAATTTGAGAATGGGCATAGAAGGATTAACTAGATTTTTAGTAATGTAATCAACATGAACTAAGCATCCTACAGATTTGTGGTGTGATCCTTGAGAAGATGGCTAAAGGAAGAAAGCAGCTTCCAATGAAACAGTGGCACAAAGATGTAGATCAACATTTCAATTTTCAATATTCTCCCAGGCCACAAGAATCTAAAAAATGTGAAGTCCGAAAATTAGAAACCAAAGAGACAAATGAAATACAATCCATGCAAGATTATGACATTGACAAGAATAGAATCTGATGTACTACATGGCTAGTTATTGTATTATTGTCAAACTTGACGTCGTAGACGACCCAAGGAAGTCACAAATATGAATTGAAGTTCCCATGGAGCGAAGTTCCATTCAAACATGTAATGATTTTCCTAAAACTGTTCAACTTTGATTTTATTAACTAGAGTCTGTGTCCTTGTAGTAAAGAAATATATGGTCGCCTCCTTGCTGCTGATTGAGAGAAGCGCGACATAACTGGATTTTTTTTTTTTGGGGGGGGGGGGACTTCTAAAAAATCCATCATTATGATTAAACTAAATGTGCAAGTGAAAATAGTCATGTATTTCATTCTATTACGGGAAAACCACCTTTTGTCCAAGAGACCAGTTCACAATAATTCCGAGATTGTTATTTTATTATTTTGGCAAATATCATTTCAGCAAATATTTGACAAATTGAGTTCCAACAAGTACAATATTAAAAATATGGATTTCCAGATTTATCCATGCCCTAGACAAAACACATTGATCTTTCCATTCTATAACAACTCAAACATGTCATAATACACAAAAAAGAGGTATTTGGAAATAATAAATCCACCTAGGATATGTTATAAGCTCAACTCAATATATGTGCCACACCTTTTAATGCACTACTTGGAGATTCACAATAAATGATTGAAGATATAGATTGAACTTGTATCTCTGGTTACCGAACTTCACTTAGTAATGCACGATTCAAATACATATTCAATACCAGGGAAATAGTAAATTAATGATCGAAATATTAACCAATCCCTAAGAATCAACTAGATCGGATCATATTTTCAGTGGTCGGAGAACAAAAGTGAATTAAAAGCTAGGAGGGATGGAGGATGGTGAAAAAAAGGAGCCAGCAACTAAGAGGTTTATAACATCAAAGGGAGGCACGATAGTGACGGAGAACAGAGGCTGGTGGCACGGCATTAACGATGCCAATGGGAGATCGATGAACGAGAAGGGAGGAGGTGAAGTGAGCATTATGATTCAAGGTCTTCTTTTTAGTTTATTCTCTCTTTTTTGGTTTTTCCATGGTTTGGATTGGTTTGTAGGTTATTGGGCTTTAAACTCTTGCAAGAGTTTTGGCTAGTTGGTTTGAATTTTGAATTGTAATTCTACATGAATTTGTATTTGAGTTATTGTGCCTGTTGTGTAACTACCCATATTAATAAACCATGAACAATAATATGACAAAGTATCAAACTATCATTTTTAATTTTTATTAAATAAAAGGTCTCTTTCTGAGTGGCAGTATTAGTTTTCATTTTAGGTATTACTCGTGAGCTTCACTCCATGTTGTTTTCAAGCATCAATAGATGAGAAGCGAGTTTCGTTTCGGTTTTTGGTCTAATTGCTCAGAAAAAAACAATAGAAGGACGAATCGTTTGTCAGCTCACAAAGATGTCGCAGTTAGACTAGAGCTATGTGCATTTACTAATTTTATAGAATCTATCTTGAGGATGTAAAAGCAAAAAGTTTGATATACCAAGCAACAGATGTGCTACCGACTGGGCTTAGAGCTCCATTGGTACCAATTTCCTCTTCAATGTGAGGTCACAAGTTCGAACCCGAAGGGGTTGGTTTCTGTTGGAATAGTTTAGAATATATTGTTATTAGGATACATCATACCATGATACTTGGGCATCAACTAATTGTAATCCCTATATAAAGATACCATTGGTCACATAATAAACTATCTAAATATTCTCTTTTATTATTTAACATGATATCAGAGCGGGTCTCTTAAACCTTAACCATAATCCTCAAGAAAAAAAGAAAAAAACTTGTTGTCGCCTGATCCTCGCCCTTGCCCCCAGATCGCCACCCTCGTCTCGATCGCCCTCCTTTTTTTATAATCGTTCCAAAGGCTCTTATTGGGTGTTTTTATTTGGCTAAGATGAAGCCTCATTGGGATGGAGTTCGCTCCTTTCTTCTTTCATGGTGGTACATCTATCCTGAATAGTATTTTCGATGCTACTTATCGTGTCCATCCGCCGGACATTTCTACAAGGCGCCATCTTCTGCCCTTGTTGCTTAAGGCCGTGGCCGAGGATTTCCCTCGGGTCGTGACCATGCTCCTATTGGTACTCGGGGTCATGAGGGAGGGGGTCGCGGACATGGTTCCCTTTCTTGCTCTCATTGCGGTCGAACCAACCATACAAATCAATTCTGCTGTGAGAAACATGACTATCCAAATCAGATTCGTACTGCCCGGTAGAGTATGTCTCATCCATCCACAGCGGTCCAACCACCAGCATCATCATTCTTGCAGATCTCTCCTGAAGACTTACAGCACTTGTAATGTATTTTCTCTCATATCTCTACTACCAACTTAACCACATCAGGTATATCTCCACTATCTCAGTCGAACCCTTGGGTCCTTGACTCCGGAGCTTCAGACCACATGACTCATACGCTTCTAACTCTATGTTTTCTGTTTCGCATAAATTCATTTCTATTGCCAATGGGGATTTCCTTCCTATTCGTGGTTGTACCAATATTGATATGATATTTTTCTTACCGTTTAAAAATGTTCTATTTGTTCCTTCACTTCGTACAAATCTTTTATCTATTTGTCGCCTTATCAATGATTTCAACTGTTTAATAACTTTCTCTTCTAATAAATTTTTGATCCAAGACAACCAGACGAAGGAGCAGCTTGGTGGGGATAAAGAAGTTAATGGCATATACTACTTGGATGTGCCATCTTCCGCATTTACTGTTGTTTCTACCATTTGCTGGTATTGATGTTTTGGACATCCACCTCTTTCTATGCTACGTACCATGTTACATATTTCTCTTTATCTGATATTTCATGTGAGTCATGTATTTTAGGGAAATATTTTCATTCCTTTTTTCCTTTCGTTAATAAACGCAGTTCTTCGTTATTTGAGTTGGTCCATTCTGACATTTGGGGTTCTTATAAGCATACTAGTATATTTGGTTACAAATATTTTTTCACTTTTATTGATGATCACTCTAGAATGGCATGGTTGTTCCTTTTACGTGATCAATCTGAAATACCACGTGTTTAAAATATTTATTTATGAAATGGTTAATCAGTCTAATACATCTATTAAAACTCTAAAAACTAATAATGCAAAAGAATACAAGAATAGTATTTTTCAAACTCTTTGTCAATCCTGTGGGATTATTCATCAAACTTCATGCTCATACACATTACAACAAAATGGCATTGCTGAAAGAAAAAAAGCCACTTGCTTGACGTTCGTTTTATTATGCATAAAATGCATGTCCCAAAACGCCTATGGAATTTTACGTTGCTTAATGCATGTTTTTTGATTAATCACATGCCTTCTACGATTCTTCAAAACCAAACACCGTTCTCTATTTTATTTTCCGACCAAGACCATTTTCCCCTTCCTCCTAATGTATTTGGGTGTGTTTGCTATGTTCATAATCACCGATTAACTCGCAATAGATTGGATTCTAAGACTGTCAAACATATATTTGTTGGTTATTCTATGACTCAAAAAGATTATGTTTGCCTTCTTCTTTCTACATCCATTGTCGTTGTCTCTCGTGATATTATTTTTCTTGAGGATTAGCCCTTTTACCCCAGCGGAAAGTCCTCATGTCCCTCCACCACCACCTCCTATACGTCTAGATGACCAACCAATTCAAACTGAATCTACTTCTGTCAAAATTTCTCCTTCGGTTACGTAAGTCTATCGGCATTGACCGAAACCAGTGATAGATTCAACAACAGATATTGAAGCTCCTTCATATATACAGCCGGAAGCTGACGGGTCTTTCCCTCTCGTTCCTTCTAATGGTTTGTTCGACAACTTACTAATTGCTCATCGCAAAGGTAAACGGGCTACTTCTCATTCTCTTGTTTCATTTATTTCATATCATCGTCTTACTCCAGCTCTATATCAGTTTGTCTCTTCCTTGTCTATTGTTTCCCTTCCCAACTCTGTACATGAAGGTATGAGTCATCCAGGTTGGTATAGGGCTATGATGGAAGAGTTACATACACTGAGGTCTAATCACACTTGGGATCTGATTAGCCTTCCTTCACAGAAAAAGTTGGTTGGTTGCCGGTGGGTCTATCAAACATAATCCTGATGGCAGTGTATCTCGTTTGAAAGCCCGCCTTGTTACCAAAGGTTATATTCAACAATACGGTGTCGACTATACTGAGACTTTTTCTCCAGTGGCCAAACTCACTCAGCAATACGGTGTCGACTATACTGAGACTTTTCTCCAGTGACCAAACTCACTATTGTTCGTGTCCTGATCTTTTGCGGTTACCCGAAATTGGCCTTTATATCAGCTGGACGTCAAGAATGCCTTCCTCAATGGCAATGTTTCCGAGACGGTTTATATGCAGTAGCCTTCTGGTTTTAAACGTGAGGAAGAGTCTCTTGTATGTCATCTTAAAAAATCTATCTATGGGCTAAAACAATCTCCTAGTGCATGGTTCGATAAATTCAATATGGTCCTAAAAAAGATAAATTTCACAGGACGCTCGGCAGATCCATTTGTTTTTATACATAGACGAAAAGAAGGAATGGTTATTCTCCTTGTTTATGTTGATGGCAATCATCCATCGAGATGATTTCGAAGGTAAATCTAAGGTCAAAACTCATTTGGCCTCACATTTTCACACCAAAGATCTTGGCCCTCTATGATACTTTCTTGGTATAGAGGTATCTCGAAATAAAAGATCATTATTTCTCTCACAGCGGAAGTTTACTCTTGTTCTTAAAGAAACAGGATTTCTTGGCCGTCACCCTGCTGATACTCCGATGGATACAACAGTAAAGCTTTCTCTCATTAGCTCACCTGATGACCAGCCACTTTCCGATCCATTAGCTCACCTGATGACCAGCCACTTTCCGATCCAGGTCGGTATCAACGGTTAGTTGAGAAGCTGATTTATCTCACGGTTACTCGCCTATACATATCCTTTGTAGGCAGCACAGTGAGCCAGTTTATGCAGACGCGCTTTGTTTTCCATTTTCGGGCCATTAAGCACATTCTCCGCTATTTGAAGCGTGCACCTGGACAAGGTTTTCTCTATAAACTGTTCTAATGTGTCTCCTACAGCCTATGCTGATGTTGATTTTGCCGGATCTGTGGATAACCGTCGCTCCACAAGTGGATTTTGTGTTTTTTTATGGGGAACCTAGTTACCTGATGCAGCAAGAAGTAACATGTTACACGCTCATCGGCCGAGGTTGAATATAGGCCCATGTCATTTCAGAATTGACATAGCGCTCCTCATTGCTTCGAGATCTCGTGTTAATTCTACAACACCAGCATCATTGTTCTGTGACAATAAAGATGCAATTCATATTTAAGAGAATCCAGTATTTCACAAACGGCTAAAACACATTGACATGGATTGCCACTTTATCCGAGAGAAAATTATTGAAAAGGAAGTTAATCTCCATCATATTTCTACTCATGCACACATTGCAGACATTTTGACGAAACCTCTTCCAAGACCCGCATCTATTCATCTATTGTCCAAACTACGCATCACTGAATCCATGCTCCAGCTTGATGGGGAGTGTTGGAATAGTTCAGAATATATTGTTATTAGGGTATATCGTATCATGATGCCTGGGCATTAAGTAATTGTAATCCCTATATAAAGAGACCATTGGTCACATGATAAAGCATCTAAATTTTTTCTCTTTTATTGTTTAACAATTTCAAAAAAAACTACACATGTGTTCTTATCAAATCATCCAACTTTGTTACCTATTATCTTGGGTTATTATGCATTAGCTTTAAAATATAAAAATTCAATTTACACTTAATCTAGATGCTATCAATCATTTTTTAAAATGACAAATGTTTATAATTATTCTTCCTACTTATATAATTTGTAGTCTATTATCAAGAAAACAATGAGCTGATACAAAACGAATCAGGTAGCACAATCCAAGTTAAACGATAAATGGGTGCCTAAAGCCGATACCGAGACTTAAGATTTTCAAACCTTGAAAAGAATATGGTGATTAAGGCTATCTAATTCCAATCTGTAATCATTTAGCATTATACAAAATAGAGAAAATTGATTAATAATTAGTTCCAGAATTGTCTGTTGGTTGCAAGAAATGAATCAAGTATGGAAACACATACATGTTCTCCATGTTTGCCAATGTCAAACCAAGAAGGAACACAATGTAACCATTGAATACTTCAAGAAGCGAAGGGAACCACTATAGAGCCAAATATGCCTTTGGTTCAACATGTTGAAAACTCAAAACGATAATCTTAAAAATGAAGAAAGATGAAATGAAGATATCAGGACTGATGAATGGAGCTTTGGCAGAAGAATAGAAAAATGAATAAACTAGTACTCAAACTAAAGATTAGATGAGGGAGAATCCATTAGAGATGGTTTTTCCTGTGTAGTGGACGCTAATGATTATGCAATGGATACAACCATTAGTTAAAGAAGAAGCTAAGACTAGGGGAAGACAAAAAAACCTTCAATTGAGGCAGTAATAAAAGACATGCTAGTTGCAACATTAATAAAGGAGATGGCACCGTTATAGCTGAACGGAAAAAAGAATTGTCTAACACCAAAAATTTGGGGTTGTCATTGACGTAGATGAGCACACCAATATCCAAAGATCAATGCAAATATTACACCACTAACTGCTATAGTTATTGGATAGATATATCGATACTCCAACATATAAGATAAATTTTCAGTTGTTCAATGGCAGAGAATGAAGTTTGCAGTAATGTACAACCAACTATAAGCACACCGTGCAATTAAGTAATAAAAGGTGTTATATTTCAAGCTTTCGTGCACCAATAGATTTGCTTGCAAATTTATAAATGCTAATTGGTGTGCATATAGATGTGTGTCCATGGGCAGTGCATGCCCTATTTAACATGTTATGCATTACCCTGTGAGAAAAGCTTACTATAATGGCAGGTTATCAACATAGTATACCAAACTTTACAACAATGCTATTTTGACAGCATTACTGATGCAGAAACTTCCTGAAATTATTTGGTTAGCAGCAACTCAGATACATAAAAGCCCTGAAACTATTTGAGCTCATTGAAATATGTAGTTACTGTTTTCTCCCCTTGAAACTAAAAGCTAAATAGACTGATAAGGAATCATAAGCATTACTGAGGAAGAACTCACCGAAACTTCTTGGAATTCATCTATATTGGTCGCAACAACTTCCCATTGGTATGATATACAAGGTGGGAAAGCAGGCCCCTTTGCCTTTGCTTTTATCACCTCCGCCTGTCTAATTTCACGATATAAACGGTGCCCAATAATAGGGTCGTCTTCATACCTAATGACAGGAAAAAATAACGCTAAACAAATGGATAAAGTTTCAAAAAAATTCCTGGAAATTAGATTTTAAAACAAGTAATATGAAAAGTTTTTCAAGTAATAATAATTTTCCACTTCATTGATAAAATAATTGTGTTGAATGTATGGGAAAATTGAATCATAAAGATGCATTTATTTTACCAAAATGAGATTCCATGAGAGTCCCCCCCAATCCGTTCTCTCCGAAATACAGAAAGTTGGATGCCATGTTTTAAAGAATTATCTATATAACTTCGTATGTCCTCTTGCTGCAAGGTATAGAAACAAGAGTTGCTTAACCACGCACCACATAGAATAATTAAATTGATTTGAATGGAAAACTGTGAAAAGCATGAAGGAAAACAAAAACACTGTGTTGTGAGTGGGCAGGTGGTGTGTGTATAACTCTAGGATCACACGATTACATTTCGGCCCTGCAAACACCAGCATGCATGGCAGCAGAGAAAGATCGTTCAGGAAATTATATTAGATGATGTTAGTGGATTATATATATAAATGAAAAGTAGGAAGTATGTTTATAGATCTGAGCGTGAATTTGAACAGGTCTGTTTTAGACAATAAATGATTATTTTACTAGCAACAGTCATCGCAAGAGCAGCTGTTTGGCAGAATATGAAAAAAGAGAGCGTAAACTTAAAGAAGGTGACAACAGAAGTAAAGAAAGTGTTTTATGTGTTATATTAGCTTGATAAACATTGTTCTTCCAAAAGCCAACAGCTTGAGCTTTTGGGTGCTATGGTTCTTGATTTGGGATCAGAGTTCGCCGCCAGGTTATCAGAGGCCCTAAGTTCAAATCTCACCTATCTCAGTTTAACAATATATTTATTTAACCCCATGTATTCTTCCTTCACAACGGAGGGTTTCCCTGAAGGCCTTTCCACGTAACCCAAGGGCCCACAAGAGGGGAATGGTTACATGTTAAATTAGCTTGATATGCATTGTTATCCCACAACCCAACAACTTAAGCTTTTGGGTAAAGTGGTTCTAAGCAAATAAGGTTGTGTATTTGGTTGCTTGTAGTTGGAAAAGCAATGTGTTTGCAACTACCTACAGATCCAGCTAAGCAGTTGCAACACCGTTCTTTGTTTGGTTGAAATATAGTTCTAACTACATATGTTGCAAAATATGTGTTTTGAAAAATGTGTTTTGCAAAATAAGTTTATAATTGGATGAGTTGCTACCACTGATTATACGTCCTTTTATTTTTGTGTTCCAGCATTTGTTGTATAAACGAGCAATTTGAGCGTATTTGCAACTACATAATTTTAACTCAAATTTGCTCGGACTATATGTTGGAGCAACAACTACTCCTATTCTTATATATTTCTATGTAGTTCGAACTGCATGAGGCTCCTACTACACCCAGCCAAACAGCCCCTAGGAATAATAGCTAAATGGTTATTTGGTGGTAACGGTGAGAGAGAGAGAGAGAGAAGCACATCGAATGTTGGGCTTGAAATCCTTTTCCTATGCTTGATTTACTAGAAATGGTGAAGACAGCGTGAGAGGTGAAGAGCTGCTTAATATTGAAAGGACAATATATATTGGCAAGCCAGATAACAAGGTACAGCTCTGTACAAAGGGACCATCTGGTAAGCTCTAGCTTGTCGGGACCAGAATCAAATTTCAAATCAGTTTAAATTTAGAAATATGTCACACCATATTTAAAGGGACCAGCTGGTAAGCTCTAGCTAATCAGAACCGGAATTGATTTCTTTTAAATGAACACCTGAATTTACAATTCTGGCATCAAAACAAAGGAATGAACACTTGTTTTTTTCCATGAAAAAGCCCTAGGGTAATCATATTGGATTTTCCTATAAAAATGACAACTATTCAAACATGGAAAGCAAATATGATTCATCTCATCATCATGCCATATAAATAATAAACTCAAATAGACATTTCTGGGGCCAGTCAGCATATTCCATAGGATATAGTTTTAAGTTGAGAATGATACAGCATCTCCAAATCAAAATAAAACAAAACATCATATTGTATGATTGGGGTTTAAAATGTGTGTTTAATTGGTTTTCTCCACCAAAAATTCCTTTGAGCAGCAAACAATAGGTTAACGCAACAGAAAGGCATAACAACTGCAACAGTTGGTTACTTGAATTGTCTTTTTTTTGTATATATAATATACAAATGTAGAGAACCGATTTAAACAAAAGTTTAGAGTAGCAGTAACTATAAAAGATACCTCAACACGGATGTCGCATAATGCTTTTAGTATCAACACACGAGTTGCAGGTTCAAGAGTCTTGTATGCCTCAATTTCCGCCCTAAAAAGTCAACATCTCATACACATTAACTTGGAATAGAGTTCACGAGCTACGAGAATAAAGGAAACTCACCCATGTGACGCAACAATTGGTAGCTCACCATCAGCAACCTGCAATAATAAGTTTATATGTTAACCCATTAACTTTCGAAAGACTATTAAGTTGATCTGCACGTGGACATGATTTGATAAGACATCTACTTCATTAACATACCCAATGCCACCAATCTCTCAACTTCCTGCATAACACTGTAACCCATGTGGCCTGACCTAAAGCCATGCGAGTAACAGGTGGGATTGCCTATAAAATGAAAAAAGAAGCACAATAAGCATAGCACTGGAGATTAGTGCCTATTGTGATAAATAAATTTAAGTTGGAGAAATCAAATATTATACTCTAACGAACTACGAAGAGAAATTTCATGGGTGCAAGGAGTCTAAATCCTCAGAATAAATCAATGGCAAATTGGATATGCAATCATAATTAACATTTTCCAATATGTATCACTTGCTATTCCTATAAATTAGAGGTTACATTTTTAAGTTCAAGCAGAAGTTGTTAAATCAGTATCAATCTATTCAAATTTCAGAAATTATCTGCAAAACTCACCAGGAACCATCTAAGCACAGGCAGGTACCCAGAATAAAGATTGGGCAAAGCCCCTCGTTTTATAGATTAAAAACAGAGAAACTCAAGCAGGGCAGGAAAACGTAGGCCCCTATGACTTGATAGATTGGGATATCCTCGAAGAGAGGAACACTATGTTACTTTTTCTCTAAATTTGTTTCTAAAGGATTTTGGGTAACGATTTTCCAAATCTCCAAATACTTAACTAAACTTGCTGTCCAAAAGAACTTATTGAACCTGATGTATTGAAATATCAGCAATACGAAACTGACGATAATTCGATGATATTAGGCATATAACGAAATCCACATATTACCATATCGCCTGTATCATACAACTAGGAGTTCCAAACATGTGCGTGTGTGAGAATAATGGAGGAAAGGTGCCATAGGAGGGGATTTCCTCCTATGACGTCGAAAATACACCCTCCATGATTTTTTGCAACGATCGGCACCCATCATCATCATATTTATCATCTAAGATGTTAATATACTAAATTTTATATGATTGTACCACCCTTTCACCATTGATTTAGTGGGTGCAAAATCAACGGTTTACCAACAATAGAACTTTTTACATTGCTAATTCAACGGTAAAAAAGTGACAAAATCACATGAAAATTGGTGTACCCACATCTTAGATGATAAAGAAAAAGATAATGTGTGATGATCGTCAAATAAAATAGATAACTGATTTTAATCGACGTCATATGAGGAAATTCCCTCCTAGGGCCTCTATCCTCCATCATTCTCATATATATATATATATATATATATGAGAATGATGGAGGATAGAGGCCCTGGGAGACTTTTCGTCAGGTGACGTCAAAATACTACACCCTTCAACATTTTATTCGATGATCGTCATTAATCGTCATCTTTATCATGTACGATGTGGATACATCAAATTTTATATGATTCTACCACTTTTTCACCGTTGAATTAGCAATGTAAAAAGTTTTGTCGGAAAACCGATAATTTTGTACCCACTAAATCAACAGTGAAAAGGTGATAAAATCATATAAAATTTGGTGGATCCACATCTTAGATCATAAAGATGAAGATGATTAACGGCGATTATCGAAAAAAATTGAGGGTATATATTTTCGACGCCATAGGAGGAAATTCCCTCCTATGGCACCTTTCCTCTATTATTCTCATATATATATATATATATATATATATATATATGAGAGTATAACGGAGGAAAGAGGCCTAGAAGGCTTTTTTAGTTAGATGGCGTCAAAAAAATACACCCTCCATTTTATTCGACGATCGGCACCGTCCATCTTGATCTTCATCGTCCAATATGTCGATACACCAAATTTCATATGATTTTAACACTTTTTCACTGTTGATTTAGTGGGTGAAAAATTAATGGTTTTCGGACAATAGAACTTTTTACATTGCTAAATCAACGGTAAAAAAATATTAGAATCACATGAAATTTGGTGTATCCACATATTAGACGATGAAGATCAAGATGAACGGTGCCGATCGTTGAATAAAATGGTGGAGGGTGTATTTTTTGACGCCCCCTAATGAAAAAACCTCCTAGGACCCCTTTCCTCCATTATTCCCTCTATATGTGTGTATGGAGATTGATACCCCCAATTTTTTATACACTTATTTCTTTTGTCAGGTTTAGACGGCCTCTGGTAGATTCAGGCTAGGCTTTGGGTATACTACATACACCATTACCCCAAGAGAACTCATTGCTGATAAACACTGAGAGATAGCTTTGAGAATTGAGACGGACACAACACAAATAAGAACATCAACACAACAATAAGGCAAATTCCTAACAAACGGTCATAAAACACGACAATATGCATATATAATGCACATGAACCCGTGTGCATGGGCATTATATATGCATATTGTTGTGTTTTATGACCGTTTGTTAGGAATTTGCATGTGCATTATATATGCATCTATATAAACTATAAGGCAAGAAAAGAAAGCAGGCAAACACTACTAAGAACTAAAAATGCAGAAATAACATCATAAAGCAATAACCAAGTTATTAATTAAATATGAGAAACATCAATTGGCATATTCACCAAACGAAAGACTAATATCCATAAAAAAAAGACAAACAAATCATAAAAAATAAGTCAATAATAAAATTAACTTAACATCTGAAGTTGACTACTAGAGTTCACAAGTTTTAGATAGATTAATTCAGATTTCAAAAATAGAGATGGTTTGATTTGTTTGTTGAGTTGTTGGTTGATAGTTATATTTGTTTGGATGGCTATTATATTAGGAAGGGTTATGGTCCAAGGTATGCACTACTATACAGTTCAGTGATGAATGCCACATTACATATATGATGCATATGCACCTGAATATGCGATATGGCTTTTCAGAATAAAAAAGGGAAGGAAAAAAAATAAAAAAATAAAAAGAAGTTACTGAGAAATCAAGAAAATTTGAATAGAAGTTAAGATTTTGTAGTTTACCAAAAAGATTTTTAAAAAAGATACATTGAAAAAACATGCTTCTATGAGGAAAAAGTACGAATTAGTTGACGAGAACGAAAAGAAATAAAGCTTATAAAAATTATGATCGATTAAATTTAATTGGTTGCTTAATAGGCCTGACTCACATAACATTTCAACCATAATTGCGTAAAATAATGATCACATGAACATTTTTAGCTTAGAAAATATAATGAGCCGTGTGGCTCCGTCAAAAGGATGTATAATGCATATGCTATTCTATATACACCGCATAAAACGTATTTTATAACAATGAAAGTTATTGTTTAATTTATATGGAAGTAATTAAACTTGAAAATGTTAGATTTATTTATTACGTATTTCAATTTTATTTGTAATGCCTATTTAAAGGCCATATTCTTTTTGTATACTTGGTCATTTGGAGATTTAATACTTCAAATTATACTATAGTGCATCAGAATATAATTTGACATAAAGCTATCATTATCAACTTTATATAGTATGTACATATAAATAAAGTAAAAACCATCAGCAAGATGTGTACATGAATCAAGTTTTCACACACAATTTGATGTTCACATGTTAATCTAATATAGACACATATAATGCATACATATATAACACGTCAAAAATAATATAAAATGTTAAAAACATTTATAAAATATTAATACTTAAGTCCCACCACACTATGATCGCCTACTATATTTTCCTTATAACCACAAGCTTGATTGGTCGAACCAATGAACTTGATTGAATGTCCTTCAGAAGTTCTAACTTAACCGTTTGCTCGTTTGCTCCTTGTATATATTTAAAAACTCATTTTATATTATAAATGTGTACAAACAAATCGATAAATCAAATTTAAGTATTGAAATGTAGAGTTTTGTAATTCCCATATTAAAATAATTTCGTGTTTAGCTAATTCTTCCGTCACTGTCATCATATTTTATTGGCACTATATTCTATCACTGTGTATGTTATTGATAATGAATTTTTTTCTTGGTTTTCAGTTTTCCATTTTAGGGTATTTGGATAAATTCTTTATTTATTAACTAGATTGCAAAGTTTCTCCAATTAAGTTCCTTAAAAAGATTTTTATAGGTCCTTTTTTGTTTTTTCTTGTCGTATATTACAAACATTCCATCGTATCTATTTCTTTAAATCGCGACTTGAAAGTGATGTAAATGACAATAGAATGTTTTTAAATTAGATCAATTAACAGTTGTTTCTCCATTGAAAGTTTTAGCTATAATTAATCTTAAACTTCGTATAAACTAAAATCACCTTACATATCATATTGTCAATTTTTATAGCATTACGTAATTTGCTTTTTCCTCCGAGCTCAATGCTTGGAATATTGCGCCCTCGTTAGAGAAAACCCATAAAACAACATCGGACCGTAGAGACGAACTCGCAAACTTAAAAGGTGGCTCCTATCTATCCGCGTGAAATGGTGTATGAGATATTTTAAATGTCGGCCAACATCCGATAGATGACGCTAAAGTTTCGGTTTTTTGAAAACTAATCGAAACGAAATTACCAAATTATTTCTTTTTCTGAAATTTAAAATATATTGGCTGGTATTTCGGCATGTCGACGGATATTTCGGTATATCAGCGAAATTTATATATATCAGCCAAAATTTAACCCCGCTTCCCAAAAATATCATTATGGATTTTTTTTATTTTTGGATTTCAGGTCATAAGACTTGCCCAACATGTTATCTAACTAACCTTCTTTCTCAAATCCACTCAGAACTCAGAGGTGACTCGATTCCTCAGAGAAGACGATTTTGATAGTTCAACTCTCTCAGTTTCGGTCTTTAACAAAAAAAAACCTTTCGATTTCATATACGAACATCATCCTTCCTCCTAAGCTTTAGATCTTTTAAAGACTTTGACTTCGACTTCGATTCCTCTCAGATTTAAAGCTCTCAAAATCAATTCAGCCCCTTTCTCGATCAGCGATCCTTCTCGGTTTTGACTTCGACCCTTTCTAGACTCAATACTTCTCCTTTCCCTTTTCTTTGACGTTGATCTTCTCAACTTCGACTAATATTTTTATATTAAATTATAACGATGATATTTTTTGTCAAAAACATAAGCTAAATCAATGATATTTATAATACAAAACGGTAGAATCAAATATTCAGGAAATATCACCAAAATTTCTTCGATATCCGATATCAAAATCTTCGGACCGACACGACACCGCTCTGACATTTAAAACATTGATCAGATGAGGGTTTTTTAAATATGTATTGCATAATCTATTTCGAATACGAGTAACATCATAGAAGGGATTCTTGTAATGTGTGTTGCATAATCTACTTGGAATACAAGTCAATGTTTAATGCTTAATGAGGGCATCTATATACTTCGTGCATACAATAATATTAATATAGCCTAGTTGTAATATCTAGATATCATGTATGATACAAAAAATTTATACCAAGTCGTGTTTCATGCAACAAAATAGATTTAAATAATTCGTGTAGACAATTTGCTCATAAGTAATCATTGTATTTGTTAATTGTTAGTTGTTGCTTGAAAATTGCATGCCTCTAAACATCCAGCCAATACAAATTGATAATGTGGTTCCATGAGGTTCAATATTAATATTTTAGCAAGTTTGAGGTACAAGGAGTCATTACTTTAAAAGTCCATTTCAACCGATATTCTTTGTCAGTAGAGTCGTTAGCAAGTCATAAATATATGAAGTTTTTTTATTAATACAGCTGAAATTTTGTAAATTACTACGAATAAGCTATCTTTACAATACAATTATGCTATAATAATATAAATGCAAAATTAAATCTAATATGAATTGACTATAAAGTATACCTATGATATTTACAATACCTTTAGGAAATAGAGGTCGTATCGACCAATGTAAGAGGATATAGCAAGTGAGGTAGAGGACGTATCGTCTTATTTATCGACCGATATATTATTTGTATCGACCACTATTAGAAACAAGTCCTTGTGTAATACTTAATGTCATGCAATTCCCGCTGGTAATATCTTTCATGCCATGTCTAATACCTTGAGCTAGAACTCTTTTTCCTATCGTCTATCCTAGTAGTACCTCAACTCGATCATGCTAAACTATATGGTGCTTCCATCTCAAATAAAATACGAGTTACAATTAATTTAAATTCTTTGAAACATTATATAATATTATACTAGACATCTTGTGCTACTTTTTCCTAGTGATGGTAGTGAAGACTCCCAAAAGCAAACATCCTCTTCAAATTAACACTACATCAAGTGATGTGAGATTCTAAAGGTAGCGCTATATGTTCAAGAGGTGTCCCAACACTATCCTATATGGATGACACTTTCTTGCATATAGCACCCAGTTCAACACACTTTTGGTTGGTATTACCACTGATACCATTTAGGCAGTATTTTGCAAGGAGATTTTTAGGTCACTTGTCAAAATATTACTTATTTTTATAAAAATGCTAACTATTATTTATCTTTGAATTCATAGAAACTATCCCTAAACATGCGAATTACATTATCACTTGAGATATTGTTATATGGTTTAAATCTCGGCCAACAATCTGAGATGGCCGATTCCGACCAAAAAATTGGCCGTCTGAACTTTGATATTGATTCCATTCAATATCAGTTATATTGGTTTATCATTTGATAATTAGGGTTTTATTATCAAGTTTATTAATGGGTTTATTAATAAGTTGTTGGGTTACGGTTTACTTAACAACATTGATTATAAAAAATATATTAAAACTAATATAGTTATTTTTACCAAGTATTAAACAACCATTTTATACATCGTTGATTTGTAATGAATTTATCAAATTGTTTATGACTGCTTTTACTATTTATTCAAAGAATTTTTAAAATTTGTGTCAAACGATATAAAATCCGATGTTCTGATTCAAGACTGCTAAGATGGCCAGTTCTGAACCCCAAAAACAATCGTCCAATACCTATGCCGAGATTTTAAACCTTGATTGTTACATGAAAATACATGCGTACATGTTGAACAAGTATACCAAAAAGAAGGGCAATATTTATCGATAAAACATAATATAAGTTGCATATCTATCTAGGTTCTTAGTAATGAGAACCACGCAGAATGTAGGAGAGATGAATAACGGTAATTGAACCCATAATCAAGTTACCATATATGTAATCAGAATTGTACGCATTATTAGACATTCTAATTCTATAAACAATTGTAGGGTTGAGTGCAATTCTAGTCACATGTTTCACTCTGACGACAGGCTACATTTTTTATTATACGCTTTCACCATTTTAACATCTATACACTATTAAATGACATTGAAAACAAAGAAAATAGTTATTAAGGAACGAACAACTTTAGAAGTAAAACTTAGGAAATAATCAGATAATTCATGATGGCATGAACTACTTTTGTTCCTATTAAAACAGGAAGAAAGCCCTTTGAGATTCCTGAATGCTTGCTTTAACATTAGCTCCAGTATTCAAAGCAGATATGGACATTCCCAGGGGATACCTAAAGCTATAAACAAAATTAATTGAATTATTCCACGAAAGCCCTTCAACAGGACCTCAGGATTCAAATTAAGTTTTAACATCAGGAAAACAAGTGTTGAAGGAAAGAGTTTTGGGGAATTAAGTGATGCATATCTAGACAAACTGAACCCAAATAGCCACATTTTTTCTTAATGCACCAGATAAAAGTGACTCTTCCAAGTAGTAGAAACTGAAATCCCAATTCTAAAATTTGATGCTTTAAGCTTTTCACCGTCATTTTTCTAAACAATTGCCAAGTGGATTCATTTAGCACGCACAACTGAAAACTGACTACCACGAAAAACAAAGAACAAAATGTTTACTGGAAAACCTCAAAAGACCCAAACTTTGTAAGGCTCATACAAAAAAGAGCTTTTGTTCCAAATCTGAATGCAAAGGCACTAGCTTTCCAACTCAAAAGATTGCATAACTGATCATACAGAAGCAACCAGTAAATGAGATGGACTGATTCATAAAGCAACCACATTGGGGACCAAAAGAGCCCCTCTGCTCCGAAAAACTTAGAATCACAAAAATCAAAACAAAATCAACTTTATGATTGTAAAAGGAAGCACATTATTGGCATACTCTCAAAATCTGAACTTTGAAAGCTAGCAGAAACCTTAAAAATTTAGGATCAGCCACAAAATGCACAAAGAACCAACCTTTAAGATAGGAATATGAACATCGTCCAAAGTGTTATTCGGCGTAATCAGCGCCGTCTCCAGCTCCTCCGCCGAGAACTCCGCCCTAATATTCAACATCGGCCAAAACACCTACCAAACCCCCCACAAAAAACAAAGATCAACCACCACCACACCACCAACACATAACCCTAGGAACCAACACAACCAAACCTCACATGCAAGAAGTTGAGCAGCGACGCCATCTCCCACATGGACCGTATCCCCCACCGCGTCATCTGCGCCGGCGACGTCGGCGGCGGCGCCAGCGGAGTCACGATCCTGCTGTTCTGCTGCCTCTCCTTCCTACTCAGCTGCCGCTCCTGCTCCGGGGACGGGGGCGGGCAGAGCCTGGACGCTGTCCTCGAGGTGCATGCCCTAGGGAACCGAGCCGCGCGTACCGAGGAGCGTGTCGGCGTCTTCGCCGGCGTGGGTTCATCTGAAGACGAGGATCCATCGTTGACAGCCGTTTCCTCAAGAGCAGCGGAGGAGGGAGGCTCCGGCGGCGTCTGCAGCGGCGGCGGCGGTGGCGGCGGCGAGGACATTAGAGAATCATAAGGGGGCGAGATCAATCCGAGAAGGAAATTAATTAGGGCTTGATTTAGATGAGATCAGATTTCGTTAGATCGATCGACGGATCGATTTTTTGATTTTATTTGATCAAGGGGTCAAGATTTGGGGAAGAAAAAAGGATTCAGAGGTGTCTGCAAATTTTTAGGGCTATGTGGGTTGTCAGATAAAAATAAAAGAAAAAAGTGATTCTTGACTGTCGTATTTTTTCGCTAAATTTGGGTACCTTAATTGTAGGCAGAAGGTAAGTGGGTCGAGTCTGGCTCCAGCCGGATCCGACCTCTTCCTCGATAGGTTCCGTTTGCTTTATGATCATACTTGGTATAATTTGATATGTATGTAATATGTGATATTATAACATAAACAGCTTTAGTAACACGAACACCGCCAGGTAAGGTAGTAGGCAGGAGTCGGCAATTGTGACTGCGGGACGGTGGCTTATAGTTGTAGAAGTGGAAGTAGTGGATGCAATAGCGATGGTGACAATAACGACAGCGAGCACCACATTCTTGAAACATTTTGATTATTTGCGGAACCTGTTTATCTTTGTTACATTTCAAATCCTTTCATAAGGATGATTAGCATTTTTTGTTCTTATTCTTTGGTTGTTTCTTTTCAAGCATATTAGCACCATAAAACATTTTCATAATTGTTATCTCTACCATGAACACTTTTTTTGTAACCAATATCATTCTTCTCTGTGTCATCTTTGCCAGTTTTATTATGAGTTTGTTCAGGATTTAGTTACAATATCGAAGCAACGAAAATATGTTTAGAAATGTTAGAACTAATTTGATTGCTTGCATAATATTAGTATCATTAACCACCTGAGTCAAAATCCAGTGCCAAAAGTCTCTCAAGTTAGTTTATTGAAATCAAGAGCTCGCCTTTTTTGTGGAAAGAGGCAGAGGTTCCACGTGAGAAATATATCTTGATACCGCATAGTTTCTGGATATATTTTCCCTATCTAAAGCGTGTGTATAAACTAAAACATTATCACCATGGCTAAAACATAAGGGCATAGAAAGTAAGATCTGGGATGACTGTTATTACAAATATAATAGCACCTATGCTATCAGATCCAACGGTCCATATTCATCCAAAATCGAAGTCAACGGTTGAGATTAGTGTAAAACATGGGGGCGTTGTGTATTGGTGTATCCTACGTGCTTTGCATGTAGGATGTGTGACCAGGATGATCTAATAGTACCCATGCTATTAGATCATAATAGCCGCCACTCTTTTCCCTAGAAAGTCTTCTTCTTGGACTAACGATAGACTATTATCAGATCGTTTTTGATGATGCTCGATATCGGTGATCTCCCGGATCGTGACATGCGGCTGATGACGTGTCCTGAAGCCCGCAAGGAAGGACTAAGGACAGCACGTCGGAGGAACACCCGGGTCTGCGAGCTATGGACGTGGCCGACCTTCTGGGCCGTCCACACCACTTCTATGCCCGCCTTGCAAACAATCGTTGGCGAGCCTCCGAGCCTCCTGCACACTTGGCCTCCTCGGCACTCTCAACTCGCCTCCGGGCTACCGCAGAACCAAGATAGCTCGGCCTCCCACTCGGCCCCGAGCCCCTGCCGAGCTCATCTTCCTCGGTCCCTTCGACCGACCGACGGCATCATTCGCAGGTGCTTCCGTCTCGCCTCCGCGAATCTCGCTATGCGCGAGATCTCCGCTGCCCACGATCCCGCGTTCCACGCCATCACGATCCCCATTAACGAGCCTGTCTCGCCAATAATGGGAGATCTCGCCCATCACGCGGACTTAACGTCGGGGGCGTAACGGCCGGCGTGATTCTCGCACCTACCTGTCTGCTGCCGCCGCTATATAAACTCCTCCTTCAGACGGTTCAAGTAAGTCATTTTCCACTCACTAGGCCGTTATTCTGCTCGGATTTCCTGTCTAACTTGATCGTCGGAGGGTCCTCGGTGGTACAACCACCCCGGGACTTCCATGCAGGTAGCTCGGCCCCAACAACCTCAAACACATTGAGATCCACACACTTCAGCAGTTATCCTCCAACTCAAATCTCGGCCGTCCATCATCGCCAACAGCAGATCAACGGAAGGTAACATCTTGACGCGATACGGCACGCGTCAGCTGGCGCCGTCTGTGGGAAACTTGATTCCATTAAGACAAAGTTCATCTTCCGATCTCGACCCAATGGCGAGCGGCCACCACGACGATCTAAGCACTAGCCGTCACCGCCCCCACAACGGAGGCGAGGACGAATCTCCTCTCCCGAACGCCATCAACGTCCTAACCGTCCGGATAGATCGACCCGCGTCCGTCGTGGACGCGCTCGTCCGTGTCCAAATGGAGGGGCAAGATCCCCAGGTCGTCGCTCCCCCACTTCGGGACCGGGACCCCTACAGAGGGAGAGAAGACTCTGCTCGCGTCGGCACTGCCGACCACTGCCTCGTTGCCTCTCACGGCAGCAGATATCCCGAGCCGACATATTCTATGACCCGCTGAGGGCCCCACAGTTCAACACCGAGGTCTGTTGCCAGAGTGCCTCACCCCGAGCCCCTACGCGCTCCTGTCCCTCCCGAGGAGATGTCGATCAGCTCGCCTGCTCCCAGGCATGACCGACACCCCCTCCCTCGACGGGGTTGCACAGACGGGACTCATCATGGCAGCTCGAAGACTACCTCGCCGGGCGACCTAAGAAACCTCATTGAAAGGAACTGAGGCCTCGGCCAAACGCAAGTCTCCAACGGCAGGGGCCAAAGATCGGAATGTGCCGAATCATCGGGGTACCATGGCCTACTCGACGCCCTCGAAAAGAAGATCGAGGGCATGCATCGAGAAGGTCGCCGCTCGAGCGACGGGGCTAAATACGCCGTCGACTCGCTCACAAAGCCCTTCATCGAGGAGCTTCTCACCGTCCTTGTCTCCTCCTGGAACAAGCCCCCCAAGGTCTCGCTCTTCGACGGGAAGTCGGACCTGAAGGACCATCCGGACGCGTTCACGGCCAGGATGAGCTTCCAAGACAACTCTGACGCCGCCCAATGCCGAGCTTTCCCGGCCACTCTCATCCGCTCTGGACGAGACTGGTTTCGAGGACTCACGCCATGCTCGATCTCAACTTTCGACGAGCTGGCCACCCAATTCCTCGGCCATTTCGTTGGGAACAGACGGCAGAAACGGACCGTCGACCATCTCTTCACGATCAAGAGCGGGGACAAAGAAACGTTCAAAGCGTACGTCACCCGCTTCTACAATGCCCTTCTTGAGGTCCCCGAACATCGGGACGAGACAGTCATTACAGCCTTGAGGTCTGGTCTTAGGCACAAAGAGTGGTTACGCTCCTTTGCATTAGCGCAACCTAGGACCATGGCCGAGGTAAAGGCCTGGACTGAGCGTGAAATCCAGCTCGAGTCCGAGGTGAACGCAAATCTCCCTGGGGCAGAGCAAACTGACCAGAAGAAAAGGGTGAGGGAAGAGAGAAAGAGACTTGAGCGGCCAAAGCCCTACTCCCCGAGGTTTCAGGAGTACATCCCGCTCAACGTCTCCCAGACGGTACTGCTTGAGGAGGCCAAGGGTGAGGGTTCTTCAAGCTCCCCCCGATCTCGTGCATAGCGGCAAAGCGTACTCGGGGCCCCTACTGCGGTTTTCATAAATTGTTAGGTCACTCCACGGAGAGCTGTAAGCAGCTCCGAGACTACATCGAGGAGCTCATCCGTTCGGGGCACCTTGCAGCGTACTTGCGGGACAAGCGGCAAGCTGACCGCGAGCAGAAGCAGCGTCCCCCTCCCGGCAAGTTGACAATCGGCCAAATCATGGTCGTGTCAGCGGAGGGTACGTCGGATACTTACGAGGCTCAACACCCCGCGCCGGTCGTGGAGGCCTACAGACATCCGAAGGGTTCAAACTGCGCAAATAAAAAGAACATCTACTAGCTTGTACTTATTTTACTAAGGCAATGTAAACTTTCTCAGGATCTTTCTGTTTATATAATAAGAAGAGATCAATAAAATGTTGCAAAATGAATAGTTTGTTTATTCAAAAGGTACTATAGGCTCCTCAGCCGTACACCAAAAAAGAAAAATTACAATAGCGGGGGAAGGGGTACCGAAACATTGCTCGTGGTACTCTGAGCATATTTCCGCCAACCGAGCCCTCGCCGCTTTAGCCTTTTGCCTCTGATGCCGCCCACGAATGTTGGCGTGGTGCCTCAATTGATAGCACTCAAGGATGAGCTCTACCGAGTGATCCCGCCGACCCGCGGAGATCAGGCCGAAGCGCCGCAAGGACCTTAGCTTACCAACCGTCTCGTCCCTCAGCTGCTCGGACAAGGGGTTGTAGAGCCCCGGCGATGCCCTCCAGATGGAGTACATCAACAGCTGGAGAAGGGGGAGCACCGGGAAAGCATTCGGCCGAAATGATCTTCAATGCGGCCAATCACTAGCTGCACCGTGTCCTCGGTGCAGTACTGGTCATAGAGGTACACGTCCTCGAAATTTACGATGTCGGGAATCGTGAAAGGGAAGTCCTCCATTCTTACGTTTTGGGTGTGAAGAAAGGAGTGATCAACACTTCCTCCGCTTTATAGCCCGCTTCGCCCTCGAAAATCCAACAGTCGCCCGTTTCACCCACAGCTGTGCCGCCACACGGCAGACTTCGAGCCTTTCTTGGCGAAATCGAAACGACGCGGCTCCAGCGCTTCACCTCCCTCACGCGTTCGATACACGTGTTGCCCGCGACTATCCCTATTCCCCATACTTACACCGAGAAGGTCGGATAGAACCTCCAGAATCATCTGCGCAGCTTCACTGCTCGGACCATTCTTAACAGGCCTCTTCCGGCCCTTCCAACGCTAAGGATCGAAGCCCTCACCAAGAGGCAGCCGAGCAGCTACCCTGCTCGGCTATCCCCGGCCGGTAGTTCACTGCCACACAGCGCCAGGGATCGAAGCCCTCACCAAGAGGCAGCCGAGCGGCTATCCTACTCGACTATCCTCGGCTGGTAGTTCACTGCCACACAACGCCAGGGATCGACGCCCTAGCCAAGAGGCAACCGAGCAGCTTCACTACTCGGACCATCCTTAGCAGGCCTCTTACGGCCCCTCCCGCGCTAAGGATCGAAGCCTATATCAAGAGGCGGCCGAGCGGCTACCCTGCTCGGCTATCCCTGGCTGGTAGTTCCTTACCCCGCGACGCCAGGGATCAAAGCCCTCACCAAGAGACAGCCAAGCGGCTACCCTGCTCGGCTATCCTTGGCTGGTAGTTCCCTACCCCACGACACCAGGGATCAAAGCCCTCATCAAGAGGCAGCCGAGCGGCTACCCTGCTCGGCTATTCCTGGCTGGTAATTCCCTACCCCCACGATGCCAGGGATCAAAGCCCTCATCAAGAGGCAGCTGAGCGGCTACCCTGCTCGGCTATCCCCGGCTAGTAGTTCCCTACCCCACGACGCCAGGGATCAAAGCCCTCACCAAGAGGCAGCCGAGTGGCTACCCTGCTCGGCTATCCCTGGCTGGTAGTTCCCTATCCCACAATGCCAAGGATCAAAGCTGTCACGACCCGAAATAGCACGTGACTGACCCTTGAATCATATGAAGTCTATAGAACCCCATCTAATTCAAGTAAGCCAAAAGCCCAGAAATTTAAAACCATTTTAAATAATAAATGAAGGAAAACTAGTTTTAAAGAAGTGAAGAAAACATGTTTTAAAAATAAGGTTTTTAAATAAGTAAGCCGAATATGCATTTTAAAATCCCAAGTCATTTCTAAAAATTTCGGCAGAATTTCCTTTGTAAATACTGGCCCCGAACGGGGTACAACATGATAAATATATGCACAATGATAAAAGGCATCCCCAAGCGGGAGCTAGCTCTTCATCAATCAACGGTCACAACCACGCAAGCAATATAATATACAACGCCGAAGGGCGAGGATCAAAACTCAAAAGGGAATTCAAAATCATCAAGAAAACCATAATACTACAACGCGCGACTCTAAGGTCGAAATAAATATATAAGTTTGGTTGATGGAATTACTAGATACAACTGATTAAAATAATACAAGGGTGGTCACGATACGAGTGGACCCACCTACCAAAGCAATCACCCAGAAAGGAAGCAGTGTGCCAGAAAGCCGCAATGAGACCTATACGGCAAAACCTGCAAGAACTGTGGCACAACAGGGTTGAGTTGCCAACTCGTGAATAGAAAACATCACAGAGCAGAAATCGTATGTATGACTCAATCCTAGGTCAATACGATCAGTAATAATATATCCTCAATATAAATAAGTCTGAAGCATGCTAAGGTGGCAAGGGTAAACATCTATACATAAGTGTAGTACCAAGTGCTCGTGCCAGTGCCTCGGGTAGCAACATGAATCAATGTCAACTATATTATGAAGTCTAAAAGTATGTGGATATCATCCAACTATATAATCAATGTCCGTATGTATGTGGATCTCGTCCACGTGTCACCCAATGACACAAAACATCATGCAAGTAAATATCATAAAGCATATGCATGGGAGTATGAGGATGTAAATCAACCTGTGTCCCTCGCGACACATCAAAATCATGGGACCTGAGTGCACAGCATCGACACTCGAAAACATCATGAAACCCGTGCCCAGCATCGGCACGTAAATCCTCATATATCAGGCTCCGTCAGTCCGGATCGGCCCACGGGCTTCGTCAGTCCGGATTGGCCTATATCATCTCTCGACTCTGGTCGGTATCCTCCGGATATCCGCCGATCCTAAATACTATCACCGGTAGGTAGTGGTCCCTCTGCCAGGCTCATCGCTTACTGCACGACAGATCCGTTCTCACCCTGGGGTACCATACCGGGTCTACCATGTACCCGCAATCGGCCTCATCCAGCTCCTCGAATCGGGTTTCACATGTCGCTCTCAGAACCGAGAAAACACATGGTGGACGCACTGAAATATCATATCAAGAGAAACCGGGTTTTTAAAACAGTACATGCTTTCTTTTGAAATCGCCACGGTTCTCAAATCCAGAAATATCATAAAAACAGCATATCTCAATGCGTAAAATCATAAAGCATGATGTATGCGACATATGATAGAAATGTAAGCATATCCGTATATCATGCAATATAAAACAGTAGTATACACACATCGAGGGGAAAACCGCTCTTTTTAAATGAATCCAGTTTTAAAATATATCTTGCGGTTCCCCAAATCTCCAAAATCAAGCTAGAATTGTCTATGTATGTGCAAATACATATGTATGCAAGTATGGGTGTACACTATATGTGTACGCAAGTATGAGTGTACAATATGTATGTCATATCCTGATGCAACAATCCTACTGTGTAGTGACATGACAATTATCGATGATGAAGTGTGTGAGCCGGCAAGCAGGTGTACGTGGAACATATGCATCATCGATAATGGTGCTGGTGTCCTGACAGCATGGGTTTAATATAACAATAAACACATTTACACATGCAATGCGATGCGAATAGCAAGAATATGAGGAAATCGAACAATAAACGCAACAGTGAAGAATCTACGTGAATATGTAAATGTCCTACAGTTTTGCCATTTGAAATAAGACGAATCGGGTTTTTTAGAAAAATAAGGACTACGGTGTTTTTAAGAAAAGATGCGTCTTTTGAAAATATTCGTAGAATCTCTTAGCCTGTCTTTAAAATACACACGATTCGTTAGTTTTGAAAATAGGTATGACTCGGTTTAGTCTAACATCTACAAGTAACTATAGGTCTAACTAACAAGCTAATCGAAGGATATGGAAACCACCTAAATCTGAGTCGATATATATATAAATATAATAGTCGGTGATCCCGCCTCAATAGTATCACATACGATACGGTATACAATATGACATCCTCGAGTCAAGAGTGCGGATCAATCATCAATATAAACCTCGTACGGTAAATCCATCGTACGGCATACCAAATCTGGGTACGGGTCAATATCACATTCATCTCATCATTTATCTGGTATCCTTATCATCATATCTCATGAACAGGGGTACTAATCTAAGTCTAGACAAACCGATACCACACACACACACACACACACACACACACACACATATATATATATATGCGTGTGTAAAACACACGCCCAAAGGCCCGCTAAAATCTCATGTCGTATCTCATCATACGAACCATATCATATCACCGATCTCATGGCACCATGCCCAAACTCATCGACTCATCTCCAAATATCATCCACTATCCTCATCATCCAAGTGTAGGTATACGAGTATATATATATATACACAGTCCCATACCTGTGTGTGTGTATATATATCTTCCCAAATACGCACAAGTATAACAGTAAACATGTGTGTGCGTGTGAGTGTACACCTATTCTAGGGTTCGCGACTAAGAAGCTATACTAGTTCACTTCTAATAACCCTAATCTAACCATTTAACACCTAATCATATCTTGAATATCCATGTCACAGATAAAGCTATCATATATATATATATATATAGCATACTAAACATCGAACTGCGGGGGTGCTATACGCCATCCACCTGACTTCCCTCGTAGATATAATCTACTCACATTGCTCTTCGCTTTCCGTTGCCGACGTCGCCACGTGCTTGCTTGTCGTCTCAAAATCTTCGTGAGGGTACCTACACATCATAACGTATCGTGCCGCATTAAAATCCAAATCAAAGCCAAAACGACGCACGAAACTCACATAGGTCAAAACCTATGGTTAGCTCTCGCAAATCAACCCGATATCACTCGATATAGACGTACAACGTCACGTGATAGAGATAAAGCACAAACATCAAAATTCAGGATTTAAAATACGG
The DNA here is from genome assembly GCA_030015575.1 of Agapanthus africanus. Classification (NCBI taxonomy): domain Eukaryota; kingdom Viridiplantae; phylum Streptophyta; class Magnoliopsida; order Asparagales; family Amaryllidaceae; genus Agapanthus; species Agapanthus africanus. The sequence continues at coordinate 504,235,403 of CM057338.1, forward strand.
AAAACCATAACTCAAATCAAAGCAGCAACACAAGGAAATAGTCCCAGATTTCTGTTCAGGTCAAAACTAGGTAAGCAAATAAGTCTAGGGTGATATATAGGGTATATGTGACTTACAGAAGAAATCTGGACCCACCCCCTCACCAAGTGGCCGAGCCCCTACCCAAAAAATCCGATCTCGCCGGCCTAGGGGTCCCCATTGTGGTTCGTCTTGCTACAGTGGGTTCCTATGGTCTCAATTTGGTCTCTGGAGCTGTTTATTTTTCCAGTAAAAATCCCAGTTCATTCCAGATTTGCCTGCACACTCAAAGTTCACAAACCGACATTGCAAAGTTTTGTAAATCCGTATTTTTGGGTTTCAGGTTTGGTTAGGTCTGGGTTTTGGACAATTGGGGAGTTTAAGGTCACTACTAAAGTCCAATTACACAACCACAACTCAAAAATCCCACAACCCTCTCTAGAAATCTTCAAAGTTCACCAAACTACCCGAAATTGAAACTAAACTTGAATAGAGGCTAAAACAAAGGGAATACTACAACTAATGTGAAAGATATACCTCATTTGACATTCACGAATCCTCTACAGCGCCAAAATGCAAACTTTCTTGGTCCATAGTGTAGCTTGTGAGCTTGTGCATCTTTTTATTTAAATGGGTATTGGGTTTTGAGGTGTTTTTAATGGAGTTTGAGAGGGTGGAAGAGGGGGAGGGAGTGAGGGCAGCAGCAGCACCAGCAAGAGAGTGAGGGAGAGGAGAGAATGTGATGAAAATGGTGAGATGAGAGGATGGCCAAGTCAAGGTAAACCCTCACCTTTCTCTTTCTCACCCATACCTAATATTCTATTCCTTTATCTTTTGCTTTTCTTTTCTTTTCCCCTCTCAATAAAACAACACCCATGATATAAAACATAAAGAAAAGCCATGGAAAAATGTAACAAGTGTAAACAAAATGACATGTGCATGTTTTGCACAAAACAAGCTTAAAGCGCGATTAGCGATTTTAAAGCGCGATTAGCGATTTTAAAGCGCGATTAGCGATTTTTAATCGCGATTAGCACTAAATTAGTGTATAATTAATCATAAAAACTTAAAATTTGCATAATTCACATAAAACACCCTCTTTTAGTAATTTCCATAATTTTCCAAATTTTTTCCCAATTTATCGATATTTAATTATACCGCCTTATTAAAATATTCAATATTTTATTATTTAATTATAAAAATTCCCAAAAATAATATTTTATTTTTCTGAAATGTTATAAAATCCCTCACCAAGAGGCAGCTGAGCGGCTACCCAGCTCGGCTATCCCCGGCTGGTAGCTCCCTACCCCACAACGCCAGGGATCAAAGCCCTCGCCAAGAGGCACCGGGCAGCAGCCCTGCCCGGCCCCATCCTTAAAGGATCAAAGCCCTCGCTAAGAGGCATCGGGCAGTTGTTGGAGATAGTGCTCTCAGAGTCAATTATTGGATCACAGGCACATGATTGCAATGATTGAGGGAGGACCTATCCCGGTAGGACAGTCTTACTCGAGATGATAGTATGCTATCTGGTTTACCTTTATCATCGTGTACTGCTTTAGGTGACCTGACAGGTCACTATTACACGTTGATAGAGCCCCTAGGATTCTTGCTTGACCACCAGCAGTATGAGGGCGATCATATAAGTGGGAGCTGGGGTCTATAAGCACATCCTTAAAAGGTCCCTAGTCGTGGGAGTTTCGAGACAGGGCATCGATACTCCAGAGTAGACTAGTGTATACAGTCGAGACCCCGACGAGGGGCGGTGGCCGGTCTCACAAGCCACTGGTGTCAGTTGGATCACCTAAGATGTATACAGGTGCTCATTGGGTTATGAGTACACCGGACAGGACTCGCCGGGAACATGCTAGTTGGTCTTATACCTGACGTCAGATAGCAGTTCCCTGGTGACATGTGTACAGGTTAGTTCATCGATCTGGGGATCGTCATTTGTCTCGTGTGAGTTCCCACTGTACTTTGATTACTACCCTACCACGCTCAAAGGAGACGTGCAAACATGTTTTAGTTGGGTACAGTCCCGAGCCACATGGAGGCAGTGAGCGTATCTTCAGGGGTTCGTCTCTCCCGGTATTGGGGGTGAGGTCGCGCTGTGTATAGGAGAGCCATTACACAAAGCCCTCGGCCGAGGCAGGAGATTTACTGGTAGGTATTCTAGTAGTATCTCAGGGTGTTCTGGGCTACACTCCGACACGACTTGTACCGCTTTTGGGGGTCTGACTTTTACCAACCCCCTAAGCCCGCCATGCGATGCTCATAGACGAACAGACCGGACTGTACGGATATTGTCACTGACAGGCTCAGTAGGGTGTCAGGATGTGTTCGCTCATCGACGTCCCTTTTGGTCAATACCTGGTAGCCCGTTACGTATTGGCTTATACCTCTGACGTGCTAGTGGTTAAATCCACAACTAAGGTGTTGACGAGTCTTTAGAGTCCCCCACATTCAGTTGCTCAAGTTTTCGGGCGAAACGCTGTAGAGGCCGTATGGAGATATGGCAGGGTTCGATCAGATACGTGCGGTATTCCACGGATCAGGATCGGACGGATAATACTAGCCGGCTTTGGTTTAAGCCGGATCCTAGTATAGTTCAGTGTAGATTTTGTCTCATTGCATTTGTATTCGGTCGGAATACAAATGCGGGTGTGTATACACAGTAGCGGGGTTTTCCTGTAATTTATTACGGGACCAGTTTTCCGGAGTTGCCAGTTTGCTTTCCGTTTCGGCCATTTTCATTTGCATCTTTCAATGGCCGAAGATTGATGGAGGAGGGCTTATTTGCATTTGTGCAAATAAGCATTTGTGGAAGGTGTTCTTTGCATACTTTTGTGTCATGATGGTTTCATGATGGAGCCCCACCCTTTGACCTTCCATGGTTCATGATTGCTTGACATTTTGTAGCAATCATGGTTGTTGATTAGTTGGTGGAGTGTGGATTTGTTAGTGATCATTGCTTGACTTTGGAGTCATCATGCTTTTGGTGATGGTTGAATATGATAACCATTTCCTTTCACTTGATTATTCTTGTAGCTATCCTTTTTCACTCTCTCCCTCTCTCATTCTCACTCTCCCCATTCACCATGGTCGGCCATCATATGGTAGGGGCTGTCCCAATATTTCATGGGGGATTTTTGGTCTTTTAGCTTCACAAAAATCTCATAGTTCCACCTCCAAAGTATAGTTCGTTCCTCCACCAAATGGCAAACTCCATAACCCCAAATGAGACATGGTTCTACACCATTCTGCAGCAAACCTTGGGCACGTCGACTCGCCAGCTTCGTGCCCGAGTAGCCTCGGTATAGAGGTGGGAGCCCATAAAAGAAGCAGGCGACGTGGTGCCCTTCCGGCGAGGAGGTGGAGACCGGACATTCCGCGGGAGATCGGGACGACGACGAGAAGACCGGAGGACACGGATCACTCGGTATATCTCTCTTCCCATCTTGTAGTTAGCTAGGACTAGTTAATGGCCCGATCCGGGTTTTAGTGCGCGGTGGTGCGGGTTCAAGAAAATCAAAGTTAACCATCGCTTCCGCATTTGGCCTCGGGATGGAGGCCGGGGCGCCGCCGTGCACTTACAGTGGTATCAGAGCCTCACCATTAACATAGTCTAGCTTTGTCTAACGTGTTTATATTTCCGATCGAACAAAAATCCAAAACCCGCGTTTTTATGCATATCAGTTTCTGTCGAAATTTTTTTGTCTCGAAAATTTTTTCAGGGTGTTGCAGAATGATGTGCAGGGAATCCTAAGAACACTGTAGAATTTTGGTCACCTGATCCTTCCGTACGACCGCGGAACCGCGACCATAACCCCTCTTTGGCCGCGGTTCCGCCGCAGGAATCTGGATTCACGTCACCAATTTTTTGCAGTGGGCTTGTGGGCTGAAAATAGGGGTTTTGGTATACTTTGTTTAGGCCCAGAATTTCTATGAGTGCTACAGTATTGCTTGGGGGCCCACTTGGTAAATTTTGATCGATCGGATATTTTAAACACATTAGTTCACAGTATTTACATTATATCTGCGACCGTGAATGTCACTTGATCGGTAAATCCTGTCTAACTGCTATAGCCCGGTTAGACGAATTTGCGAACGTGACTTTCACGTTGATGTTCTGTGTATTGCTGTGATATTGCGGATTGGTCGTGGGGGATAGCCTGGATGCAATGCTAGTACAGTTTTTTGTTGTATTATGTACATTTGATATTGCGGGGCGAGCGTCCGACATGTGGACTGCCGTCACTGCCTGTTTGTATTATTATTTTGGGGCACGACCAGGTTGCGGTCGATGTACCCGTTGTATGTATATTTTACTTTCTGTACTAGGATTGCCCCGCGGAGGGGTGCACGGATAGCCGGGTTCTAGAGGGCAACAAGCCCGCATCTCATGGCATTGAGACGGAGGGGGCTTTACTCTAGAATTGGCGGGCTATTCGCCGCACTCGTAGGGGGTACAGGTTGACCCAGGAGGGGTACCCGAGTTACCGGATTCCGTGAAGTGCTGGGTGGTCCATTCACGTTGCTGAAGGGGGCTGCCTCGCTTCAGGTTTTGACGGGTAACTTGCCGCGCCCGTAGGGGTCTAGGATTTCATTGCACAGATATCCACACGACCAGGGGAACGTCGGGTTTCAGCGGCTCTGTGAAACCCGGGGATCCCAGATATCTGTATTGTTCTGTGATGTTGCATTTTTTATCACGCCTTGAGCGAAAATAATATATTGGTATATATATTAGTAGATGTTGTATATGTTTTGCATCCGCGCTAGTCCAGTCCCCGCTCTGTCGTTAGTTAGCTAACCTAACGGGTAATGACGGGACCCAGTGGTGAATGCGGATGGCATATACGTACATCGGTATATTTTTCGTTCTTTGTGGTGTGATCAATTGATGGGACTGCGTTGATTCGGATCAATGCAAGTTAAAAAAAACCTAATCTGATGTTGTTGGAACACTTTTCAAAAAGCTGTTATTGCAAGGACGTTCACTTTTGTTTTGCATCGTGGTATTCAGTTGGAATATCCTGCTCCTCAGTCGACGAGGCAAGGGCCGAGATCCCTTCACCGGGAGTGACCCTTTGGACAAAAGTTTGCGTCAGGGCAATAACTTCACTATAGCCGATTACTTTTGCTTTGCACCGTGATATTTAGTTGGAATATCCTGCACCTCATTTTACGGGGAAAGAGCCGAGATCCCTTCACCGGGAGTGACCTCTTTAGCAAAGGTTTTCGTCACTATATTTTTATAAAGCTATCCGTTCCTTCAACGATATCAAGTTCATTACGTTAAGGTTTTCGCCAGAAACCATTCGTAGCCCTCCGTCGTTTCATATGGATAGTCAATAGTATTCAAGCTGTGTTTGTTGGCCAAAGTCAAGGCACAGTGTTTGGTAGCTGTTGGTTATTCATATGCAGCATAGATAGATGCGTTGGTTTGGAACAGTTATACTGCCTTGTTGGCCAAAGTCAAGGGTAGGTACGGGTGGATTCAAATTAACCTGGAGAATGACGGGTAGAACTTGACATGTGACATGATTTGTTGGCCAAAGTCAAGGTCATAAGAGCATGGGGTAAAAATCACATCGGGAGTTTCAAAAGAACTGAAACTTGTCAGATATGCGCATACCTTCTGGAGTGTGATGACGTGAGCGGATTCCGTCACGTTATCATGCGATGATAGTTGGATCCCGATTCCCACTGATGAGTTGGTTTACTCCTCGGGTGACCCCGACTAATTCTTCTTTCAGGTTTGGAGGAGAATTTGAGGTGACAGTGGGAGGTTTCCAGATTAGATAAATTGGTAACCATTCTGATCTAGGTTAGAGTGCACGCTGAGTGTTTCTTTTCTCTTTCTCTTTGGCAGCGACCATTGACCCGACCCTAAGACTATGACTCAGTAACCAAGTTGACCGAACCTTCTTAAACACTGGCTTTTGGATTGTCAGAGTTGCGAACCTCATTGCCACTCCTACTTTTACCTATTTCTCCAGGACACCCCGTATTACTACGAACGTCCATTTCCATTGGACAAAACCATCGTATGGTTATATACGAACTCGAAGGAATTCGAGGATGGTTTCAGGTTCTGGAGGAAACGGATAGGACTATTCAGTTGTCTTTTCCTTTTACCTTCTCTCAGGTTGTGAGTACCCCTTAGATTAGGGGATAGTACACCTATTACCCAAATTGGATAGTCTTCTTCCGAATCTTAGGCTGGTGCCGAACGGTAGGAAATGAGGAAAACCAATTAGCCTAAACGGTGTACAGAAGGTATTATGTAAAGACAAAGAAAGGGATTAGAAGGAGGGTAAAGTAAATTGCGACTGATATTCATGACCAAACCAAGCATTTCATTACCACTCCCACATCACCTTTGTATTTCTCCAGGACACTCCGTATCATTACGAAGATCCACAGTTTATTGGATACTCCATCGTATGGTTATATACGAACTCGAAAGGAACTTGTTCCAGTTCGGGGATGGATTCTGGTTCAGGAGAAATAGGAATAAGGTTTATTCAGGTGTCTTTTATCTTTACCTTCTCTCGCATTGCGAGTGTTCCTAGGATTGGGACAGTACACCCATTATGCTTATTGGATAGTCTTCTTCCAACCATAGGCTGGTGCTGAACGGTAGGGAAGGAAGAAAACCATTTGGCCTAAAGGGGTGTGCAGAAGGTAATGACTAAAGACATATAAAGGGATTTGGAGAGGTGGCAAATAATTATACGGTTAAAGTCGTGAATCTGGAAGAGGCATTACTAGGAATACCGGGATACCCCATCGAAACATTTCAATGTTTCAGTGTCACTGTGTACTGTTAAAGGAAAACTGATTTCCCAATTAGTCCTTATTCCAGGGTATGTATTTACCAGGTATGATTCTCACATCTGCATGGTTTTACAGATGATGAGTGGGAGTAGGTTAGTGGGATTTAGGTGATCATCCTCATTATATCGGGATTCGTTGTAATCGGTGATATTTGAGGAAGTCACCTGGGTTGTTTGCCGGTCGGCAAATATTTAGTTTTGAATATCCGCTGTTGTGCACCAATTTCAAATTGATATATCTGTACGTCTATTTTCATAGAGTGAGATATACCTTTTTGAAATTATGTCTATGACATTTACCTATATCAGTGGATGGTTAAGTAAGGAGCATTAAACAGCGGTGTAATTCTTCTTAACCATAAGTACAGTTTTCAACCTACGACACACAGGGTGTGAGTTATTAGACTCAAGGGACTTGTACAGAGTATTGTATATTGTCCAGGGTCCATCAGGACAGAGGGGTTGGTCCTCGTACTATATTCGGTTTACTTATGACTTCTCTAGTTTTTAGACAGGTGTTTCGTGGAAACACAGGGTCCAAATTTTGAGAAGTTATAGGTATTTGAATAAAGTAGAGAACCAGGTATTGCAAGTATCGGGATTCTTCAAAGTGATCGAAGATGTAGATACTTGTGTATGGTATTCAGTTGATAGTAATGGTTAAGAGAACTTGCTTCTCTTTCAGGTTACTCATAATTGGAAGCATTCCTAAGTTGAGTAACGCTGATCGGCCTCCTTCCATTTAGTTGACATGCACTGGGGACAGCTGCATGATTTGAATCTGGTTCAATTAAATCAGTGCCTCTGGTCCTATATTGGATATAGAACAGTTCGTATCTTAACGATGTTAAGGTACGAGGAGTTGTCCGGCTTATGACTAAAACCAGACTCTGGATAACTCAAGGCACGTTTCTGTAATGGCTGTTTGTGGGTTGACCCAGGCTATGCAGAGGGTTGATTTTCTGCCATCTGGAAGATTAATAGTGATATTGTTCTAAACTCACCACATTTTTAATAAAAATGGATTTTTTTCAGAAAACAGTAGTGGGAGTATGGTAGAACTGGAAGTGATTCCAGAACCACAAACGATTACTGAAGATTTGATAGGAACCTAAAGATTCAATCTGGTTTGACATTACATTGGCCACTCCGCAGATAAAGTGGGTAACCTCAGGCACCCGAGAGGTACTTCGGTATGCTCAAGGACGGTGGCAGGGAGGTTCTTGTTTACCCAGACTTGCCATTGCTGTTGTTCCAGACTGTGAGACCCGGCAGGAGGATGAGTATAGCGTCGTTCTAAACTTGCTTTAGAAGTGTACGTGTATATGACTCTGCCAGAAGGTTGTCGTAGTCAGTGGGAGCAGCGGAAGCATTGGTGGACAGGTGGCTTATGTCTATTTATAGACTAAAGCAGATATAGCGGAGATAGATCATCTAATTCTGACATGACAGTCATAGGTTTGACTTCATCAGAATAGGGGATGGATCTGTTGAGAAGGTAGTAGTAGGGTGTGATGTCCTGGTATTTGGATGACATACACAGAGTAGGAAGTGATATTCCTATACTACGATCGGTTATACTTTGGTCGTCACACAGTGGTTTCTCCACATGGGACTTGGACATTATATCAGACATACTGGTTACTAGATCTATGGTTTTAGATCTAGATTTGGGTGGTTTCCCAATCAGGGTACTTAGACAGCATTCTAAGAGTATTTAGAATGGACGACTCCTGGCACGGTAATGTACCTGCAGGTGAAGGAGTCACCCTCTTTAAAGGTGTCTTACAGACTAAAGGGGAGAGGGATGTGCATGATTGGCAGATCACTTGCTCAGGCAATTGAGTCAATCATGAGATGTCAAGTACCACACCAGATGTTGTTCTTGCACTAGATGCAATAAGTTGACATTGATCCTATCCTAGAGAAACAGTCGGAAGCAGTTTTAGAACATAAGTAGATGTTCTAGGGATATGATAACGACAACCTCATTCGGGAGACAGTTATCATTCCAGGCTTCCAAGGTGACATGGACGACAAGGAGGTTGTCGGAGTTATATTTTTCCTTCTGATGAGGGGCAGTATTTTGGACAGGTGGTCCAAGGCAATACTGAGGGAGGCATGGCGCTGGATACTGATTAAGTTCGGTTGTCGATACAGTCTAAGAAGTTTGGATTTGGAGTTCATTTATGAGCTAGGTCCCATCAGACATCCAGACACATTCTAAGACAGGTATTGCTCATTTCGGGAGATGGCTTTCTCCGCGAACATGAGATATAGAGAGACATAGAAAGAAACATCAAGGCGGATCCACTCACTGAGGCTATTCCTCGAACGCAATAGTTTCGCAAACGGGCTTTGTGAGACTGACTAGTAGAGGAGTTGGGTGTTCAGGTGTCACACGGGCTGTGAGTATGCGACATCGCAATAATTAGCCTTGAGTGCAAGTGGGAGATTGTTGGAGATAGTGCCCTCAGAGTCAATTATTGGATCACAGGCACGTGATTGCAATGATTGAGGGAGGACCTATCCCGGTAGGACAGTCTTACTCGAGATGATAGTATGCTATCTGGTTTACCTTTATCATCGTGTACTGCTTTAGGTGACCTGACAGGTCACTATTACACGTTGATAGAGCCCCTAGGATTCTTTCTTGACCACCAGCAGTATGAGGGCGATCATATAAGTGGGAGCTGGGGTCTATAAGCACATCCTTAAAAGGTCCCTAGTCGTGGGAGTTTCGAGACAGGGCATCGATACTCCAGAGTAGACTAGTGTATACAGTCGAGACCCCGACGAGGGGCGGTGGCCGGTCTCACAAGCCACTGGTGTCAGTTGGATCACCTAAGATGTATACAGGTGCTCATTGGGTTATGAGTACACCGGACAGGACTCGCCGGGAACATGCTAGTTGGTCTTATACCTGACGTCAGATAGCAGTTCCCTGGTGACATGTGTACAGGTTAGTTCATCGACCTAGGGATCGTCATTTGTCTCGTGTGAGTTCCCACTGTACTTTGATTACTACCCTACCACGCTCAAAGGAGACGTGCAAACAGGTTTTAGTTGGGTACAGTCCCGAGCCACATGGAGGCAGTGAGCGTATCTTCAGGGGTTCGTCTCTCCCGGTATTGGGGGTGAGGTCGCGCTGTGTATAAGAGAGCCATTACACGAAGCCCTCGGCCGAGGCAGGAGATTTACTGGTAGGTATTCCAGTAGTATCTCAGGGTGTTCTGGGCTACACTCCGACACGACTTGTACCGCTTTTGGGGGTCTGACTTTTACCAACCCCCTAGGCCTGCCATGCGATGCTCATAGACGAACGGACCGGACTGTACGGATATTGTCACTGACAGGCTTAGTAGGGTGTCAGGATGGGTTCGCTCATCGACGTCCCTTTTGGTCAATACCTGGTAGCCCGTTACGTATTGGCTTATACCTCTGACGTGCTAGTGGTTAAATCCACAACCAAGGTGTTGACGAGTCTTTAGAGTCCCCTACATTCAGTTGCTCAAGTTTTCGGGCGAAACGCTGTAGAGGCCGTATGGAGATATGGCAGGGTTCGATCAGATACGTGCGGTATTGCACGGATCAGGATCGGACGGATAATACTAGCCGGCTTTGGTTTAAGCCGGATCCTAGTATAGTTCAGTGTAGATTTTGTCTCATTGCATTTGTATTCGGTCGGAATACAAATGCGGGTGTGTATACACAGTAGCGGGGTTTTCCTGTAATTTATTACGGGACCAGTTTTCCGGAGTTGCCAGTTTGCTTTCCGTTTCGGCCATTTTCATTTGCATCTTTCAATGGCCGAAGATTGATGGAGGAAGGCTTATTTGCATTTGTGCAAATAAGCATTTGTGGAAGGTGTTCTTTACATACTTTTGTGTCATGATGGTTTCATGATGGAGCCCCACCCTTTGACCTTCCATGGTTCATGATTGCTTGACTTTTTGTAGCAATCATGGTTGTTGATTAGTTGGTGGAGTGTGGATTTGTTAGTGATCATTGCTTGACTTTGGAGTCATCATGCTTTTGGTGATGGTTGAATATGATAACCATTTCCTTTCACTTGATTATTCTTGTAGCTATCCTTTTTCACTCTCTCCCTCTCTCATTCTCACTCTCCCCATTTACCATGGTCGGCCATCATATGGTAGGGGCTGTCCCAATATTTCATGGGGGGATTTTTGGTCTTTTAGCTTCACAAAAATCCCATTGTTCCACCTCCAAAGTATAGTTCGTTCCTCCACCAAATGGCAAACTCCATAACCCCAAATGAGACATGGTTCTACACCATTCTGCAGCAAACCTTGGGCACGTCGACTCGCCAGCTTCATGCCCGAGTTGCCTCGGTATAGAGGTGGGAGCCCGTAAAAGAAGCAGGCGACGTGGTGCCCTTCCGACGAGGAGGTGGGGACAGGACATTTCGCGGGAGATCGGGACGACGACGAGAAGACCGGAGGACACGGATCACTCGGTATATCTCTCTTCCCATCTTGTAGTTAGCTAGGACTAGTTAATAGCCCGATCCGGGTTTTAGTGCGCGGTGGTGCCGGTTCAAGAAAATCAAAGTTAACCATCGCTTCCGCATTTGGCCTCGGGATGGAGGCCGGGGCGCCGCCGTGCACTTACAGCAGTAACCCTGCTTGGCCCATCCTTAGTAGGCCTCTCACGGCCCCTTCCGCGCTAAGGATCAAAAGCCCTCATCAAAAGGCAACCGGGCCCGCCCTTGCTCGGTTATCCCTGGCTGGTAGCTCCCTACCCCACAACGCCAGAGATCAAAGCCCTCGCCAAGAGGCACCGGGCAGCAACCCTGCCCGACCCCGTCCTTAAGGATCAAAGCCCTCGCCAAGAGGCACCGGGCAGCAACCCTGCTCTGCCCGTCCTTAGTAAGCCTCTTACAGCCCCTCCCGCGCTAAGGATCAAAAGCCCTCGCCAAGAGGCAACCGGGCCCGCCCTTGCTCGGTTATCCCTGGCTGGTAGCTCCTTACCCCATAACGCCAGAGATCTAAGCCCTCGCCAAGAGGCAACCGGGCCCGTCCTTGCTCGGTTATCCCTGGCTGGTAGTTTCCTACCCCACAATACCAGGGATCGAAGCCCTCGCCAAGAGGACACTGAGCAGCTTCACTGCTCGGTCCATCCTTAGCCACCTCTTACAGCCCTTCCAGCGCTAAGGATCGAAGCCCTCACCAAGAAGCAACCGAGCAGCTACCATGCTTGGTTATGATGGATGTCATTCACTACCTCACGAAGCCAGATACCTAAGCCCTCGCCAAGAGGAAACCGAGCATCCACCATGCTCAGTCATCCGTAGCTGGTGATACTAACCGCCAACGCCACGGCCCAAGCCCTCGCCATGAGGCCATCCATGTCTAAGCGATCCCAACCTCGACTTCGGGGCTATGGAGATACCGACCCTTCACCGGTCTTTTCACACTTGGCAAATGAACAGATTCAACTCGACGTGCGATCGCCAGACGAAGAACCGACCCGATGTGAAGGCTGAACTGTGCAAATACAAGTGTTTACCGACAAAGGAAAATACGCGCGCAAATACCACTGCAAAAAGTTTTTATTCACAAACCCAAAAGTCTTTACAAGGGTATTGTGGGCTCCCTAGCCTTACAAAATGCCCGGAGGCCTACAAAATTCCTGATGCAACAAAAGAAAAGAAACAAGAAGACGAGGGGCTTCAGGCCTCAGGGCCGGGCGCAACCCCGGGGAGCTCAACATCCACCACGACTTGGGCTGCGACCATCACAGGAGTCTCAGCGCCGTCCTCGACGAGAGTCCCTTCCCCGGAAGTGCTCCCGGGGGCATCCCCCTGCGCGTCGTCCCTGCGAGGATATTCATTCCGGAGCTCTTTATCGGGGAACTCCGGCATCCGAGCTTTAACGGCATCGAGGGCCTCATGCCAGATGAGGGTAGTGGCTGCGGTTAGGTCGGCGTAAAAATGGTCTGACTTTTTGTAGTTCTCCACCGCCTTCGCCGCCCTGAGCTCGGCCCACTTCGTCCCCTCTACCGCCGCCTCCAGCTCCTTCCGAAGGGTGCCCGCCGACTTCTTCAGGGTGTCGACGAGCAGCTTGGAGTCCTGAAGCTTAGCCTCGGCGACCTGGGCGGACTCACGGTACCTGGCGACCTCTTACTTCCCGGCCACAACCTCCTGCTTCCCGGCCGCCACCTCGTCCTCTAGGACGGCGACCCTCGCCATCACCGTCTCTAGCTCCAACTTCAAGCTCTCCTCCAGCGAGGAGAGCTCGCCCGCGGCTCGCATCACAGGGGCAATTTCCTCGTCCTCCATCTAGACGACGAGGGCGACGTGCTGGAGGACCTGAAGAAATTAGAAAGGGTCAGAAAGAAAAGGGAGGCACCAAATCTCACGAATGGTAAGACGCTGAGAGAAAAATCAAGTAAGGTGCGAGCACTAACCTGCACGGCCTCTTGGGCAATCGCCGCCATCTGCGCCCTTAGGGTCCCCCGAGGAACCTTGCCTCCGGTCGACCTCTCCATGTCTGCCAGCAAGCTGTCAGCAACGAAGAGCCCCGAGGGCACCTCAAAGCGGAGGTCCCCCTCGTCCACCAAGATTGGGGAGGTCGGGGTCCACGGAACCGTCCGGGGGAACCGCTTGAGAGACGACGCCGGGGAGCCGGTCTCCATCTCCGAAGCCTCGGCCTCCTGTTCCTGAACCCGCTTTCGGCTCGGCGCCTGGCTGGGCTCCGGGACACGGCCCGCACTCGAACGCCGGGGTGGGGCGGCTGCCGGGGGAGCCTGGGCCGACGTCGGACGGGAAGAGCTGGCACCTATAGCCTTCGATCCCTTCTTCGGGTCACGCATGGCGGCTCGAAGTTAGCTCGCATCCATGGGTTCTGCACAAGACAAGGTACAATGGAGTCTGCAACACGAGTATATGTAAAATAAACGCAAGTCTAACAGATCGCCTGCAAACTCCTAACTTACTCGCGAACTGGGCGGGGCTGAGCCCAGCCCAACTTAGGGACTGCTCAGAAAGCAGCACGTTGGCTCGAGGAATGGGCTCCCACTCCGCCACTTTCAGCGCGTCGGGATTATTAGTCTACGGTAGCGCCCCGGCCGTCAAACTGACGCCAAATGCAGAACAAAAACTTTTGTAACTGGCGCTATCGCATACTATAACCCGGATCTGCCATTAACGCTAAACTAACAAACTACAAAGTGAGTAGAAAGGTTATACCGAACGATCCGAGTCCTTCGTTCTTTAACCATCATCCCACGCTCCGTTGCGGCTGCTCCGATCTCCTGGCTCTTCGTCGAGGTGGCACCACATCTACGGATCTTTAAACGGGCTCCCGCCTCTATACCGAGGTAACTCGGTCATCAAGTCTGCTAAAAGAGATGACCAAGATGAAGTAGAGAACGGGTAGAACACTTTGTCTCGCCTCATCCAAAACCATGGATGAACGGTTAATGAAGTTGCTTTTTGAATGGAATGAAATGAGAAATGAGCTATCAAATTTTCATGAACCAAATCCATAATCTTTTTTCCAACAAAAAACCATATTATTTCTCAAAGAGGGGCCGGCCATAATATAGGAGGAGGGAGGTGAGTGTAGGAGTAGAAGAGGGTAACCATAACATTAAATGAAATGAATGATTCATTATACACCTTGCATAAATCATTAATGCAACAATGAGTCATTTTAACCTAGTCACCAAAAACCATTAATGCAATAATGAGTCACTAATCTAGTCACCATCTAGAAGCTTCCACACACATGACTCACACTCATGACTCACCCACAAGAAAAGATAAATCCGCATTAAACCGAATGTTTAAGACGGGTGAGAGAAAATTGGTAACTTCCAAAAGTGATCCCGAAACGAATTTCAGGATAACCCCGTAACTGTATAAACATACCCGCATTTGTATTACGACCGAATACAAATGCAACTGAGACAAAGATATTATATCTACAAAGTATAATACATGGATCCGGCTTAAACCAAAGCCCACCAGTATTATCTGCCCGAAATATGACACGTGCGTAAACGCACGTGCATTTTCCGAACCCTGCCATAAAACCATACGGCCTCTACAACGTTTCGCCCGAACTCGAGAAACTATATGTGAGGGACTCTAATGACTCGTCAGTACCCTGGCAGTGGATTTAACCATAGCCGTCAGCGGCACTAGCTGTGCGTAACGGCTGCCCATGTACTGACCTCAAGGGAAGCCGATGAGCGAACTCATCCGGGAACCCTACTGAGCCTAACAGTGACAATATACATCGGTCCGTTCGTCTATGAGTATCGCATATCGGCCTAGGGGGTTGGTAACGTCAGACCCCCAATAGCAGTATAAGTCGTGTTGGAGTGTAGCCCAGAACACCCTGAGATACTACTGGAGTACCTACCAGTAAATCTCTTACCTCGGCCGAGGTTTTTGTGTAATGGCTCTCCTAGACACAGCGCGATCTCACCCCCAATACCGGGAGAGACGAATCCCCTGCCGATCCGCTCACTTGCCTCCATGTGGCTCGGGACTGTACCCAAAAAAGACATGTTTGCACGACTCCTTTGAGCCGTGGTAGGGTAGAAATCAAAGCACAGTGGGAACTCACACGAGACAAATGACGACCTCAGGTCGATGAACTAACCTGTACACATGTCACCAGGGAACTGCTATCTGACGATAGGTATAATACCAACTAGCAGGTTCCCGGCGAGTCCTGTTCGGTGTACTCATAACCCAATGAGCACCTGTATACATCTTAGGTGATCAAACTGACACCAGCGGCTTGTGAGACCGGCCACCGCCCCTCGTCGGGGTCTCGACTGTATATATTAGTCTACTCCGGAGTATCGATGCCCTGTCTCGAAACTCCTATGACTAGGGACCACAATTAAGGATGTGCTTATAGACTACCCAACTCTCACGTATATGATCGCCATCATACCGTTGGTAGTCAAGCAAGTGTTAGTTATATGTATGCCCTAGAGGCCATTACTATACATGTGATATATATTGTAGTGGATGCTTGGACATATATAGGGAGGACTTTCTTGCTCGACATGATAGTATGCTATCTAGTTACTCTTTACCTTAACATGTACACTGATTGTCTCTCTGTTACATATTGGTAAAGCCCTTAGGATGTGTACTTGACTACCTGGACTATGATGCGGATCATACTAGTAGGGACATGGTAGTCCATAAGTACATCCTTCAAGGTCCCTAGTCATGGGTGTATCAAGACGGGGCATCGATATACCAGAATAGACTAGCGTATACCTTCTCGACCCATATAGATGGGCGATGGATGATCCCATATCCATTGGTGTTTGACATCAGAGATGATATACGGGTGCTCAGTGGAGACTGGGTACACTGGACGGACTCGCCGAGAACTCCCAGATGGTATTATACCTTACGTCAGATGGCAGTTCTCTAGTGACACTGGTACAGATTAGTCTGTAGACCCGAGATCGTCATAGAGTCTTGTGTGATTCCCACTGTGCTTTGATTTCTACCTTACCATGTCCAAGAGGGCATGCAAAACGGTGGTTTTTGGGTACAGTCCCGAGTCACATGGAGGCAATGAGCGATAGGAGGGGTTTCGTCTCTCCCGGTATTGGGGGTTGATATTGCGCTATGCTCGATTGGCCATAACAGGGAAGTCCCTGGCCAGGGCTGGTTTAGAGATTTACTGGTAAGTGTTACCAGTAGTTTCTCGACCCATTATGAGCCTCGTATCGGCATGACTTATCGGTTATTGGGGTCTGACGTTTACCACCCCTAGAACTGATATGCGACATATCAGACGAGGAGACCGGACTGTACGGTAGTGTCACTGTCAGGCTTTTTGCAGGAGTTAGAGCGGGCTTGCTTGCTGATCTTCTGATCGCTCAATACCCGGGTAGCCGTTACGTCCAGCTAGTATCGCTGACAACTTGTGGGTGCTTGATATGATCATCACCTACTGCCGGCGTATTGACGAGTCTTTAGAGTCCTACATAGAGGTTTTACTGGCTCAGGCAAAACGAAATAGGAGCGCATATGTGATATGTGCGGGACCGAGAATAATGCGAGTATGAGATACCATATTCTATTCTCGCGAAGTTTGTATCGATCGGTTATATGCGATATAACCGGGATATCGAATCAAGTGTTGATTCGATAAGTCGATATATTGGATGTTAGTCGGTTATATGTGATATAACCGGATTATTAAGTCAAGTGTTGATTTAATAATTTAGTGTATAATTGTATATGTGATATACTAATTTACATTAACTAACATTGGTTCACTTAAGCATTTATTTTTCTCATTTGTGCACAACTTAATATGTATGTGATATATATTTATTTGTGTACACTTTGTATCATGGTTGTTGATACAACTATCATGGGTGTATGAGACATACACCATACTAATTATATTGGTAGGGTTTTAATATCTAAAGTAATTCTAAAACAAATGGATAATGAGATCACATGCATGAAGCTTCATGAAGCTTATGGTTGCATTGACTTAGTCCACTAGTTTTGTTTTACTTAAGATATTAGTTAACCTAACCACTATAATTAGCCATGGTAATATCTCTACATGAGTTAGTATATGATACTCACTCACCATGGTTAGCTCTCTCTCTTGATTAGTTTTCATATTCATTTTGAGCTCATCTTCTTCCTCCTTGATTTTCTTTCTAGGGTTTGAAAAAGAGAGAGAAACAATGTGAGAAAATAAATTCTAAAGTGTACCCATTTCCTATTTCACCATCCTCTACTAGACTAGCACTTTAGTTTAGGGTGTTTGCTTCACTAATTCTTTGGTTAGTAAAGTAGAAGCTTGAGTTCGTATTCCCTCGACGTAGATCATCTTTGGCCTCGAAGACTTCAAGCAATACCGTTGCCTCTTCTCATGGAGCCGTCCGAGAGTCTGGGAGTTCGATGATCGCAGCGAAGGGACTACTACAAGGAGCTTAAGAAGTGAAGGACCGATCTATAAAGGTTGTATTTCGTATTCACTTAGTGTTAAAGAGTTTAACTTGCATGTCTTACCCTAATTATCTAGCAAAGTTCTTGTTTAGAGTTATTCGGCACGGCTAAAATTTTAATCCGGCATGGTTGATGCCTTGTAGAACCTTATTAGAGTGCCTTGTAACCCTACAGTAGTATCAGAGCCTAGCTAGAGCATTAGGCGATGTGTATACGAAGTTAAAACCCAGATCGAACCCGGAAACCTCAATTTAACCCCTCTCTGGAAAAAATTTCAAAACTGGTATTTTTCTGTATTAAAAATACCTAAAAAATTTAGCAGGGGAAAATAAGAATTTTGGTGAAAAACGACAGCATAATACCTACAAACCGGTGCGGAACCGCGGCCGTACCGCGCTTGGGCCGCGGATCCGCGGCAGTAAAGAGGACGTATGCCATCATTTTTGCACAGTAATACTTGTCTCTGTTGTTACTATTTTCTGGGTATTTTTAATCTGACTCAAGTGTTGAGTGTTCTGGGGTTTATTTTGTAATCGTTGATTCGATCGGAATATTTAATTTCGTTTTGTTTTCCGGATATTTAGAACGTGTTAAAAAGTTCGAACGGATATCAATAACTCATTTTTTTCCCGACCCGGAAAATTTTCAAGTGTTGGATTTTTCCGTTGTTTAAGAATGTCTAAATCGTGCAAGTTACGCGATGGACCCTCTAGAAGACAACAAACCTTAACTCGATTATGTGACCGTCTTGAACTGCCTTTTGAACCTTAGGGTTTGGGATTTGGGGCAGTACAGCGTGCCATATGTGAGGCGTTGGTTTGACCCTTCTACGGCTGGACCATTGGTACTGTGGCATGTGATGGATATTTTTAAACTCCCCTCAAGTGTTGAGAACTATTTGGGAAAACTTGGGTGTTTGATTATTCGATCGGAAAGTTTAACATTTTCTATTTATTTAGAATGTGATACAATATTTGGAATCCGGATGTAGTTATGAGATAACTAATTTGAATGTTATAAACATAGCAGTTTAGTCTCAAATGATCAGTTGCCACGAAGTTTTGATGCGATCAAAAGTCCGTTGCAATAACGTAGCGTACGCGGATACTCGCCGGGTAAACTTAATAGACAGCCATGCTCCAAAGCCCCGACTAAGTGACTGTAGGAGAACCCCGTCGCCAAAAGCATCCGTTCGGGTGCTCGTGGCAGCGGTGTTCCGCCTTAGTGCACTTCGTCGACGGCATCAGGGGGTGCGGCCGTCTACTAAAGTTTGCGACGAGCATTCGATCAAAATATCAGGAATCTTGTTGAATTGCCCGACTAGATATTGAAAAGTGTTTTCGATATGGAGACTAAAATACGGGGTTTATAATTGTTAGGCATGCGATGTCTAAGGAGGTTGCGGATTCCAACTGTTGTAGTTTTACACTTTCTTTTCTGCGACCGTAAGTGTAATATGTGATATCGCCGGTTTCGTTGCTATATGTTAACGACAATTGGGATGCGCATATTTACTTACGTTGATGACATGTGATGTTATGTGTTGCTGGATATGTTATATTGGATCGTCGCGTTTTGAATAGCCGGGGGTTTTATGTGAGATGAGGGTTTTTATTTTCATTCATGTAAAATTCAATGTATGTAATATTCTTTTATTGGGGCACTTCTGGGATGAGGTTGGTGTCACCATTTGTATATTATTTACTTTTCCGCACTAGGATATACCCAAGGAGGAGAGCACAAGTAACCGGGTTCTAGAGTCCAGTGGGAGACCAACCCGAGGAATCGAGTCCGGGTCTCCTAACTCTAGAATTGGTAGGGTTGCTTGCCGCTCTCGTAGGGGGTCTAGGGGTGTGGGTTTGGCTATTCATCGCGACCGTGGAATCCGTGTTTTATAGAGGCTCAAAATAAAACACGGACTTCCTAGTATATCCAATGTTTCACATGTTTCTTCTACTGCGATATCTGTGATGTGATCATTTGATATGTTGTGATAAATACTGTATATAGTATATATGATATATTATATAGATGTTACTTATGTTTTACACCCGCGCTAGCCCTGCCCCGCTCTGCCGTTAGTTACCTAACCTAACGGTGCACGAGGGGACATCGAGGCGAATGCGGATGGCATAAGTGTACGTCGTATTTATCTGTGATGTTTAGGTGACTTAAATGATGGGACTTCATTAATATGATTAATGAAAGAAAAGGAACCTAAAAGATGTTGTGGAATCAAATTTTCAAAAACAGGTAGCTACAGTTCTTTCTTTGCATCGCGGTGTTCCTTATAGAACATCCTGCACCTTATTCGATAAGGAAAGGGCCGAGATCCCTTCACCGGGAGTGACCCCTTTAGCAATAACTGGCAGATGCTACAACATTCGGTTTGTCTTTTGATTGCTTCTATAGTTCTTGCTTTGCACAGTGATATTTGTGAAATATCCTGCACCTTATTCGATGAGGAAAGGGCCGACGATCTCTTCACCGGGAGTGACCCCTTTAGCAAAACTAGAAAAGCCTAAAAAACACTCCATTTAAAATCACTCGATTCTACAACGATATCAAGTTCATTACGCAAAGGGTTTTCTTAAAAACCTGTCGTAGCCCTCCGTCATTTTAGATAAGGACTGTTTAGTATTCGTGCTGCGTTTGTTGGCCTTTGTCAAGGCGTAGTGTGCGGTAGCTGAATAGTACTTATCTGCTTATGCATATGATGCAGATTGGATTAGGGTAGTCGTGCGACCTTGTTGGCTTTTGTCAAGGGCCGTGCGGGTGGGTTTAATTCAATCAAGAAATGACGGGTTGAACTTGACTAGCAGCCTATGGTTTGTTGGCCTTTGTCAAGGTCATAGGACGCTAGGGGTAAAATATTATTGGGAATTTCAAGTGTTGAAATTTGCAATGAGATTGCATGCCTTCTATGAGATAGTTGGATCCCGATACCCGCTGCGAGTATGAGTTACTCCTGGGAGTGTTTTACACATTACAATTAGCCGATCAAGTAGGTGTCTAGAAAGGTGTTAACGGGGTTACGCCTCTGGGAAAACGAGGTTTACTTTAATTAGGTCCGTACGAAAGCACAGGGAACCTCCCTCAAAGTACCGACACTGGCCTGGCTGAAAGATTGGCGAACTTGTAGCGTGTAATTAATCCCGGCTAGTCTTTCCTTTTAGGGTTTGAAGGAAGATTTGATTAAAACAGTGGGAGACATCCTGATTCGATATATTAGATAACCAATCTAATCTTGCAAGAGCATACGCTGAGTGTTTTCTTCTCTCTCTCTCCAGGTAGCGACCATATCACGCCTTAATCAAGATAATAAAACGGATATATTGACCGAACCCGCTTGCTATACTGAGCTGGGGAACGTTAGTCCCGCTCCAACTTATAAATGTTATAAGACAGAGCAGGAAATTGGGGAATACCAGATTTCCCGTGCCGCCCAAACGAAGAAAGTGCATGCTGATGCATCTTCTTCGGGTATGTTCATTACAGAGAACTATTTCTCAGTATCCTTTACGTCCTGGGTATGAGATACCGGATCAGGATCCCGCATATGTAATCTGTTACATGGGCTACAGAAAGGTAGAGAACTGAGAACGGGTGATAAGTTTCATGAGACAGAAAACGGTGCAAGTGTTGCAGCCAAGTCTGTTGGTCACTATCACCCTGTATTACCAGAATACATTGATTCTGAACGAATGTTATTAGATACCGAACCTGATATACAACATCATATCAGTCTCTTTATTAGTAAAGAAAGGATATAATTTTGTATTGTTGGATAATGTTTTGAACATTTCCTATATCAAGAGTTGATCGGTTCAGGCATGTTATCTAAAAGTATTGACGTTCTAAATCAAACTACAGTTCTTAGTATACAGAACACACACGAGAGGAAGAGTTCAGAAATGAATGAATCCTTCTTGAAGTATTGTAGACTAGGTCATATCAATGCGACCCGACTAGCTGAAGTTACATAAAGATGCATATTTAAATTAGTTTGAATTTACATCTTGTGAAACTTGCTGGTCATGTCACAGAGATAAGATGACCATAGCTCTGTTTATTGGAAACGGAGAAAGAGTTAGTGAACTCTTGGGATGATACATATTGATGTATGAAGGTCCCCTGTCTACACATGCCAAGACCGGTTCTTTGTACTTCATTACATTCTCTGATAATCTCTCAAGATTCAGACATATGTTCTTGTTGAAACACAAGTCCGAAGCTTTTGAGATATTCACAGAATATAAGTTAGAAGTAGAGAACCAAAACGGGTATAAGTATTATGTCCTTTGATGTGATCAAGGAGGAGAGTACTTGAGCACGGGATTCCTGGACTATTCTAAAGGAGAATGAGATTCTCTCTCAGCATTACTCCTCCGTATACACCATAGCACGTCGGTGTATCGGGGCGGAGCAATCACACCCTATATGATAAGGTGTGCTCTATGATGAGTACTACTGAGTTTCCTGCTTTCTTTTGGGAGTTATGCACTTAAGAAGCTGCATACCTATTGAATGACGTTCCAACCAAATCAGGTGCCTACCACTCTATATGAGATATGGTAAGGGAAGAGCCCATCTCTTAAGTCAGTTAAGATTTGGGGTTGTCCGGCCTATGTCTAAAAGCAAAATCCGGACAAACTCGAGGCAAAGTCAGATCTGTGGAAGTTTGTTGGATATCCTAAGCATTAGCAAGGGAATATCTTCTACCAAACCGAGGAACAAAAATGTTTTGTTTCTCGGCATGCCACCTTTTTAGGAAAAAGGAATTTATTTTGGAAACAAATTTGTGGTCATGAGGTAGAACTGGAAGGAGTTCCAGCTATACAAACTACAGCTGACGATTTGGTAGAACCGGAGGATTCAATAGTAACTAACGAACCTCAGCCTCTCCGCCGATCTAGTAGGGTTCCTCACCCACCTGAGAGATACTTCGGTTTCTCTATGACAGTGGGAGCGAGGATTACATCATGAGATGATGATCCAACTAGTTTCGAGCTGGCCATCAGGAGTGGGACTCTGTAAGAATGGCTGGATGCTTAGTGATCTGAGATGGAATCCTTATACACCAACAAAGTATGGACTTTGGTTGCTTTATCTGTAGGGTTAAATCCCCATCAGAAGCAAGTATATCTTGAGAAGATTACTTGGTGTACATGGAAAAGTTGAGACTTTCAAAGCTAGACTTGTTAAAGGTTTGCATCATTGACCAGGTATGGATTATGATGAAACCTTTTCTAAGTGGCTATGCTTAAGTCCATCCAGATCCTACTTGCCATGGCTACATACCATGACTACGATATCTGGCGGTTGGGTGTCATGACTGCTATTCTAAATAATAATTTTAAAGAAAGCGTCTATAAGTACACAGCCAGAGAGCTTCGCAGACAGTGGGAGCAGCGGAAACATGTGCAAGATGTTTTATGTGATAAAGCAAGCATCGCAGAGTTGGAACGTCTGTTTTGATGTGTTAGTCAAAGAGTTTGACATCATCAAAATGGTAGATGAACCTTGTATATACAAAAAGGTAGTAGAGAGTATGGTGGTGATCCTCGTAGAGTACGTGGATGACATACTCTTGATAGGGCAGGAGTTTCCTATGCTACGCTCGATCAATCTCCGCTTATCACAATAATTCTTCATATAGGATCAAAGTGATACCTACTAAATCCTAGGTTTTGGATCTATGAGATAGATCTAAATGGATGTTAGGATACTCACTAGATGTAGTGAGATGGTATCAATTGATCCTAGGGAGAATCACTGGAAAGGTTCCAGTGTGATAAGGACGACTGAATGTCAGTCGCAGGCATTGTCTTTACCCTCAGTAAAGGGACGGTATGTTGAAAGAGTTCCAAGCTAGATACCGTGGCATACTAGACGATAAAGGCTGGATACATCGCTACCAAAGATACTACCAAAGAGACAGTCTGGGTGTATATTAGTTCATGAGATGAACTTCGTTCCTTCCATTGTGTGACAATGGAGTTGTGGCTTATACCTTGGAACGCCCGTCCCATCAGTGATACAGACATAATTCTAAGGCAGTGTCACCTGATCAGGGAGATGGTTGATCTCTAGGGGATCGGGGTCAGGAGAGTAGATTCAGAGGACAACACGGCGGATCCACTCACAAAGGCCTTTTCCCAGAGAGAGACTATTATGGGATGGTTGAGTATGAGATACTTCAACTACTGTTATCAGATGGCCCTAGTGCAAGTGGGAGATTGTTAGTTATATGTATGCCATAGAGGCCATTACTATACATGTGATGTATATTGTAGTGGATACTTGGACATATATAGGGAGGACTTTCTTGCTCGACATGATAGTATGCTATCTGGTTACTCTTTATCTTAACATGTACACTGATTGTCTCTCTGTTACATGTTGGTAAAGCCCTTAGGATGTGTACTTGACTACCTGGACTATGATGCGGATCATACTAGTGGGGACATGGTAGTCCATAAGTACATCCTTCAAGGTCCCTAGCCATGGGTGTATCGAGACGGGGCATCGATATACCAGAGTAGACTAGCGTATACCTTCTCGACCCATATAGATGGGCGATGGATGATCCCATATCCATTGGTGTTTGACATCAGAGATGATATACGGGTGCTCAGTGGAGACTGGGTACACTGGACGGACTCGCCGAGAACTCCCAGATGGTATTATACCTTACGTCAGATGGCAGTTCTCTGGTGACACTTGTACAGATTAGTCTGTAGACCCGAGATCGTCATAGAGTCTTGTGTGATTTCTACTGTGCTTTGATTTCCACCTTACCATATCCAAGAGGGCATGCAAAATGGTGGTTTTTGGGTACAGTCCCGAATCACATGGAGGCAATGAGCGATAGGAGGGGTTTCGTCTCTCCCGGTATTGGGGGTTGATGTTGCGCTATGCTCGATTGGCCATAACAGGGAAATCCCTGGCCAGGGCTGGTTTAGAGATTTACTGGTAAGTGTTACCAGTAGTTTCTCGACTCGTTGTGAGCCTCATATCGGCATGACTTATCGGTTATTAGGGTCTGACGTTTACTACCCCTAGAACTGATATGCGACATATCAGACGAGGAGACCGGACTGTACGGTAGTGTCACTGTCAGGCTTTTTGCAGGAGTTGGAGTGGGCTTGCTTGCTGATCTTCTGATCGCTCAATACCCGGGTAGCCGTTACGTCCAGCTAGTACCGCTGACGGCTTGTGGGTGCTTGATATGATCATCACCTACTGCCGGCGTATTGACAAGTCTTTAGAGTCCTACATAGAGGTTTTACTGGCTCAGGCAAAACGAAATAGGAGCGCATATGTGATATGTGCGGGACCAAGAATAATGCGAGTATGAGATACCGTATTCTATTCTCGCGAAGTTTGTATCGATCGGTTATATGTGATATAACCGGGATATCGAATCAAGTGTTGATTCGATAAGTCGATACATTGGATATTAGTCGGTTATATGTGATATAACCGGATTATTAAGTCAAGTGTTGATTTAATAATTTAGTGTATAATTGTATATGTGATATACTAATTTACATTAACTAACATTGGTTCACTTAAGCATTTATTTTTCTCACTTGTGCACAACTTAATATGTATGTGATATATATTTATTTGTGTACACTTTGTATCATGGTTGTTGATACAACCATCATGGGTGTATGAGACATACACCATACTAATTATATTGGTAGGGTTTTAATATCTAAAGTAATTCTAAAACAAATGGATAATGAGCTCACATGCATGAAGCTTCATGAAGCTTATGGTTGGATTGACTTAGTCCACTAGTTTTGTTTTACTTAAGATATTAGTTAACCTAACCACTATAATTAGCCATGGTAATGTCTCTACATGAGTTAGTATATGATACTCACTCACCATGGTTAGCTCTCTCTCTCTTGATTAGTTTTCGTATTCATTTTGAGCTCATCTTCTTCCTCTTTGATTTTCTTTCTAGGGTTTGAAAAAGAGAGAGAAACAATGTGAGAAAAGAAATTCTAAAGTGTACCCATTTCCTATTTCACCATCCTCTACTAGACTAGCACTTTAGTTTAGGGTGTTTGCTTCACTAATTCTTTGGTTAGTAAAGTAGAAGCTTGAGTTCGTATGCCCTCGACGTAGATCATCTTTGGCCTCGAAGACTTCAAGCAATACCGTTGTCTCTTCTCATGGAGCCGTCCGAGAGTCCGGGAGTTCGATGATCGCAGCGAAGGGACTACCACAAGGAGCTTAAGAAGTGAAGGACCGATCTACAAAGGTTGTATTTCGTATTCACTTAGTGTTAAAGAGTTTAACTTGCATGTCTTACCCTAATTATCTAGCAAAGTTCTTGTTTAGAGTTATTCGGCACGGCTAAAATTTTAATCCGGCATGGTTGATGTCCTGTAGAACCTTATTAGAGTGCCTTGTAACCCTACAGCAAGATCCTAAGGGGTCTATCAACGTGTAACAGTGATCAGTCACCTGAACCTATACACGACTGATAAAGGCAAACCAGATAGCATACTATCATTACGAGTAAGACTGTCCTACCGGTATAGGTCCTCCTCAATCATTGCAATCATGTGCCTGCGATCCAATAATTGACTATGAGGGCACTATATCCAACAATATCCCACTTGCACTTAAGGCTAATTATTGCGATGCCGCATACTCACAGCCCGTGTGATACCGAACATCCAACTCCTCTACTAATCAGTTTCACAAAGCCCGTTTGTAAAACTATTGTGTTCGAGAAATAGCCTCAGCGAGTAGATCCGCCCTGATGTTTCTTTCTATGTCTCTCTTAATCTCAAGTTCGCGGAGAAAGCCATCTCCCGAATTGAGTAATACATGTCTTAGAATATGTCTGGATACCTGATGGGACCTAGTTCATAAATGAACTCCAAATCCAAACTTGTTAGACAGTATCGATAACTGAACCTAATCAGTATCCGGCTCTATGCCTCCCACAGCATCCTCTTGGACCTCCTGTCCAAAATACTGCCCCCTTTGTCAGAGGGAAAACTATAACTCTGACAATCACTCTGTCATCCATGTCACCTTTGAAGCCTGGAATGATAACCATCTCCCGAAGGAGGCTGCCGTCATCGAATCCGTAGAACATGCACTTATGTTCCAAAACTGCTTCTTTATGTTTCTCCAGGATTGGATTAATACAAACTTATCGCATCTAGTGCAAAAACAACATCTGGTGTGGTATTCGACATTTCACGATTGACTCAATTGCCTAAGCAAGTGATATGCCAATCATGCACATCTCTCTCCCCTTTAGTCTGTAAGACACCTTTAGAGAGGGTGACTCGATCACCTGCAGGTACACCACCATGCCAGGCGTCATCATCAGCTGTCTCCAGTGCATATCAACTTAATGGAGAGAGGCTAATCAGCATTACTCAACTTAGGAATCCATCCAATTATGAGTAACCTGAAAGAGAAATAAGTTTCTCAAAACCATTACTATCAACTGAATACCAATCATAAGTATCTACATCTTCGATCTCTTTGAAGAATCCCGATACTTGCGACATCTGGTTCTCTACTTTATTCCTATACCCACAACTTCTCAAAACTTAGACCTTGTATTTCTACGAAACACTTGTCTAAAAACTAGAGAAGTCACAAGTAAACAGAATATAGTATGAGGATCAACCCTTTTGTCCTGACGGACTCTGGACAACATACAATACTCTATATAAGTCAGCTAAGTTAAATAACTCAAAACCTGTGCATCGTAGGTTGAAAACTGTACCCAGGCGATTTCCTCAAATATCACAAATTACAACGAATTCCAATATAATGAGGATGATCACCTAATTCCCAATAACTTACTCCCACTCATCATCTGTAAAACCATACAGATGTGAGAATCATACCTGGTAAATACATACCCTGGAGTAAGTATCTAATCGGGAAATCAGTTTTCCTTTAACAATGCACTGAAACATGAAAATGTTTCGTAGGGGTATCCTGGTATTCCTAACAATGCCTCTTCCATAATCCAATTCATGACTTTAACCGTATATTTCTTTGCCTTCTCTCCAAATCCCTTTATTTATCTTTATTCAATACCTTCTGTACACCCCTTTAGGCTAAGTGGTTTTCTTCCTTCCCTACCGTTCGGCACCAGCCTATGGTTTGGAAGAAGACTATCCAGTAAGCATAATAGGTGTACTCTCCTAAACCAAGGAGTACTCGCAACTTGAGAGAAGGTGATGATAAAAGACAACTTAATAATACCTTATTCTATTTCTCCCGAACTGGGGAAAAAAACAAAGGTGAAATAGGAGTGGCGATGAAGTACGCGGTTTGGTCATGAATGATAACAGTCACAATTTACTTTGCCCTCTTTCTAATCCCTTTATTTTGTCTTTAGTTATTACCTTCTGTACACCCTACTTAGGCTAATTGGTTTTCTTCATTCCCTACCTTTCGGCACCTGCCTATGGTTTGGAATAAGACTATCCAATAAGAGTAATAGGTGTACTCTCCTAAACTAAGGAGCCCTCGCAACCTGAGAGAAGGTGATAATAAAAGACAACTGAATAAACCAATTCTATTTCTCCTGAACCTGGATCCATCCTCGAAGAAGTCCCTTCGAGTTCGTATATAACCATACGATGGATCTATCCAGTGGAAGTGGATGTCCGTAGTAATACGGGGTGTTCTGAGAAATGCAAAGGGTAAAAGAAGGAGTGGCAATGACTTATGCAACTCTGACAATCCAATAGCCAGTATTTTAAGAAAGTTCGGTTAACTTAGTCACGAGTCATAGTCAAGGGTCGGTCAATGGTCGCTGCCAAAGAGAGAGAAAAGAAACACTCTGCGTGCACTCTAACCTAGATCAGAATGGTTATCACTTTATCTAATCAGGAAACCTCCCACTTTACTGTCAAATTTTCCTCCAAACCTGAAAGAAGAATCAATCGGGATCACCCGAAGAGTAAACCAACTCATCAGTGGGAATCGGGATCCAACTCTCATCGCATGATAACGTGACGGAATCCACTCATGTTATCACACTCCAGAAGGTATGCGCATACTTGGCAAGTTTCAGTTTCTTTAGAAACTCCCGATATGATTTTTGCCCCATGCTCTTATGACTTTGGCGTTAGGTCAAAATGTTATAAGTCACATGCCAAGTTCTACCCATCATTATCTTGTAGATTTGAACCCACCCGCACATGCCCTTGACGTTTGGCCAAAATGGCAGAACGACTGTCCCAAACCAACTCATCTATCTATGCAACAAATGAATACCCAGCAGCTACCAAACACTATGCCTTGGCGTTAGGTCAAAATACATAGCTTGAATACTACTGAATACCCAAAATAAATGACGGAGGGCTACGACTGGTTTTTGGTGAAAAACCTTTAACGTAATGAACTTGATATCGCTGAAGGAACCTGATAGATTTTTTATAAAAATATAGTAGCGAAAACCTTTGCTAAAGAGGTCACTCCCGGTGAAGGGATCTCGGCTCTTTCCTCGTGGAATGAGGTGCAGAATATTCCAACTGAATACCGCGATGCAAAGCAACATGTAATCGACTATAGTGAAGTTATTACCCTGACACAAACTTCTGCCCAAGGGGTCACTCCCGGTGAAGGGATATCGGCCCTTGCCTCGTCGAATGAGGTGCAGGATATTCTAACCGAATACCACTGTGCAAAACAAAAGGAAACGTCTTTGTAATAACACTTTTTAAAACTGTTCCAACAACATCCAAATAGGTTTGTTTTCCTTTGCATTGATCAGAATCAACGCAGTCCCATCAATTAATCACACCAGAAAAGAATGAAAATAAAATGTACGTATATGCCATCCGTATTCGTCACTGGGTCCCGTCATCACTCGTTAGGTTACTTAACTAACGACAGAGCGGGGACTGAACTAGCGCGGGTGTAAAACATATACAACATCTAATATTATATATACCAATATACAATAATCGCTCCAGGCGTGATAATATGCAACATTACAGAAAAGTAATAAGCATCACAGAACAATACAGATAATCTGGGATCCCCGGGTTTCACAGAGCCGTTACTGAAACCCGACGTTCCCCTGGTCGTGTGGATAGCCTGTGCAATGAAACCTAGACCCCTACGGGTGCGGCAAGTTACCCGCCAAAACCTGAAGCGAGGCAGCTCCCTACAGCAAAGTGAATGGACCACCCGGCACTTCACGGAATCCGGTAACTTGAGCACCCCTCCTTGGGTCAACCTGTACCCCCTACGAGTGCGGCGAATAGTCTGCCAATTCTAGAGTGAGGCCCCTCTGCCTCTCAATGCCATGAGATGCAGACCCGTTGCCCTCCAGAACCCGGCTATCCGTGCACTCCGTCGCGGGGTAAACCTAGTACAGAAAAGAAAAATATGTACAACGGGTACATCGACCTCAGCCCGTTGGTGCCCCAAAAGAATATTATACAAACAGGCAGTGACGGCAGTCCACATGTTGGACGCTCGCCCCGCGTTCGCAAATCCGTCTAAAAGGACTATAGCAATTAGACGCAATTTACCGCTCGAATGACATTCACGGTCGGAGATATAATGTAAGTACTGTAAACTAACAAGTTTAAAATTTCGATCGACAAAACTTCCCAAAATGGGCCCCACGTACATCTGCTGTACAGTAACAAAATCTGGGCCTAAAAGAAATATTTCAGAAACCACAATTTACCATGGAGAACACACTGTAGAAATTTGACTCACTGTTCTCACAATCTCGCGACGGATCCGCGGCCAAACCCTGGTTTGGGCCGCGGATCCACGACCGTACTGTGGGATCACGTGATCAAATTTCACCAGTTTGCTTCAAAAAACCTGCTCTATTTTCTGTGATATGCAAAATAATTTTTAGACCAGATTTAAAATCGACATAAACTTTTGTACAGAAAATTATAGTTTTCGAAATTCCGTTCGATCGATATTTTAAACGCGTTAGCACAAGTTAGTAAAGCTTAATGGCGTGGCTCTGATACCACTGTTAGTCTACGGTAGCGCCCCGGCCGTCAAACTGACGCCAAATGCGGAACAAAAACTTTTGTAACTGGCGCTATCGCATACTATAACCCGGATATGCCATTAACGCTAAACTAACAAACTACAAAATGGGTAGACAGGTTATACCGAACGATCCGAGTCCTTCATTCTTTAACCATCATCCCACGCTCCGTTGCGGCTGCTCCGATCTCCTGGCTCCTCGTCGAGGTGGCACCACATCTACGGATCTTTAAACGGGCTCCCGCCTCTATACCGAGGCAACTCGGTCATCAAGTCTGCTAAAAGAGATAACCAAGATGAAGTAGAGAACGAGTAGAACACTTTGTCTCGTTTCATCCAAAACCATGGATGAACGGTTAATAAAGTTGCCTTTTGAATGGAATGAAATGAGAAATGAGCTATCAAATTTTCATGAACCAAATCCATAATCTTTTTTCCAACAAAAAACCATATTATTTCTCAAAGAGGGGCCGGCCATAATATAAGAGGAGGGAGGTGAGTGTAGGAGTAGAAGAGGGTAACCATAACATTAAATGAAATGAATGATTCATTATACACCTTGCATAAATCATTAATGCAACAATGAGTCATTTTAACCTAGTCACCAAAAACCATTAATGCAATAATGAGTCACTAATTTAGTCACCATCTAGAAGCTTCCACACACATGACTCACCCTCATGACTCACCCACAAGAAAAGATAAATCCGCATTAAACCGAATGTTTAAAACGGGTGATAGAAAACTGACAACTTCCAAAAGTGATCTCGAAACGAATTTCAGGATAACCCCGTAACTGTATAAACATACCCGCATTTGTATTACGACCGAATACAAATGCAACTGAGACAAAGATATTATATCTACAAAGTATAATACATGGATCCGGCTTAAACCAAAGCCCACCAGTATTATCTGCCCGAAATATGACACGTGCGTAAACGCACGTGCATTTTCCGAACCCTGCCATAAAACCATACGGCCTCTACAACGTTTCGCCCGAACTCGGGAAACTATCTGTGGGGGACTCTAATGACTCGTCAGTACCCTGGCAGTGGGTTTAACCATAAGCCGTCAGCGGCACTAGCTGTGCGTAACGGCTGCCCATGTACCGACCTCAAGGGAAGCCGATGAGCGAACTCATCCTGGAACCCTACTGAGCCTAACAGTGAAAATATACATCGGTCCGTTCGTCTATGAGTATCGCATATCGGCCTAGGGGGCTGGTAACGTCAGACCCCCAATAGCAGTATAAGTCGTGTCGGAGTGTAGCCCAGAACACCCTGAGATACTACTGGAGTACCTACCAGTAAATCTCCTATCTCGGCCGAGAGTTTTGTGTAATGGCTCTCCTAGACACAGCGCGATCTCACCCCTAATACCGGGAGAGACGAATCCCCTGCCGATCCGCTCACTTGCCTCCATGTGGCTCGGGACTGTACCCAAAAAAGACCTGTTTGCACGACTCCTTTGAGCCGTGGTAGGGTAGAAATCAAAGCACAGTGGGAACTCACACGAGACAAATGACGACCTCAGGTCGATGAACTAACCTGTACACTTATCACCAGGGAACTGCTATCTGACGATAGGTATAATACCAACTAGCAGGTTCCCGGCGAGTCCTGTCCGGTGTACTCATAACCCAATGAGCACTTGTATACATCTTAGGTGATCCAACTGACACCAGCGGCTTGTGAGACCGGCCACCGCCCCTCGTCGGGGTCTCGTCTTATATACTAGTCTACTCCGGAGTATCGATGCCCTGTCTCGAAACTCCCACGTCTAGGGACCACAATTAAGGATGTGCTTATAGACTACCCAACTCTCACGTATATGATCGCCATCATACTGTTTGTAGTCAAGCAAGATCCTAAGGGGTCTATCAATGTATAACAGTGATCAGTCACCTGAACTTATACACGACTGATAAAGGCAAACCAGATAGCATACTATCATTACGAGTAAGACTGTCCTACCGGTATAGGTCCTCCTCAATCATTGCAATCACGTACCTGCGATCCAATAATTGACTTTGAGGGCACTATATCCAACAATCTCCCACTTGCACTTAAGGCTAATTATTGTGATGTCGCATACTTACAGCCCGTGTGATACCGAACATCCAACTCCTCTACTAATCAGTTTCACAAAGCCCGTTTGTAAAACTATTGTGTTCGAGAAATAACCTCAGCGAGTGGATCCGCCCTGATGTTTCTTTCTATGTCTCTCTTAATCTCAAGTTCGCGGAGAAAGCCATCACCCGAATTGAGTAATACCTGTCTTAGAATATGTCTGGATACCTGATGGGACCTAGTTCATAAATGAACTCCAAATCCAAACTTTTTAGACTGTATCGATAACTGAACCTAATCAGTATCCGGCTCTATGCCTCCCACAGTATCCTCTTGGACCTTCTGTCCAAAATACTGCCCCCTTCGTCAGAGGGAAAACTATAACTCTGACAATCACTCTGTCATCCATGTCACCTTTGAAACCTGGAATGATAACCGTCCCCCGAAGGAGGCTGCCGTCATCGAATCCGTAGAACATGCAGTTATGTTCCAAAACTGCTTCCTTATGTTTATCCAGGATTGGATTAATACAAACTTATCGCATCTAGTGCAAAAACAACATCTGGTGTGGTATTCGACGTCTCACGATTGACTCAATTGCCTAAGCAAGTGATCTGCCAATCATGCACATCCCTCTCCCCTTTAGTCTGTAAGACACCTTTAGAGAGGGTGACTCCATCACCTGCAGGTACACCACCATGCCAGGAGTCATCTATTTTAAAAACTATTAGAATACTGTCAAAATACTCACATTGGGAAACTACCCAAATCTAGATCTAAAATCATGGATCTAGAAACCAGAATGTCTGATATTATATCCATATCCTGTCTGGAGAAACAACTGTGTGACGACCACAGTACAACCGATCGTAGTATAGGAATTTTACTTCCTACTCTGTGTATGTCATCCAAATACCAGGACATCACACCCTACAACCTTCTTAACATATCCATCCCCTATTCTGATGAAGTCAAACCCATGACTGTCATATCAAAATTAGATGATCTATCTCCGCTATAATTGCTCAAGTCTATAAATAGACATAAGCTTCTTGCCCACTATGCTTCCGCTGCTCCCACTGACCACAACAACCCTCTGGCAGAATAATATATACGTGAACTTCTAAAACTAGTTTAGAAAGACGCTATACTTAACCTCCTGCCGGGTCTCATAGTCTGGAACAATAGTAGTGTCAAGTCTGGGTAAACAAGAACCTCCCTATCACCGTCCTTGAGGCTACCGGAGTACCTCTCGGGTGTCTGAGGTTACCCACCATATCTGCGGAGTGGCTAATGGAATGTCAAACCTGATTGAATCTTTAGGTCCTATTAAATTTTCCGTAATCGTTTGCGGTTCTGGAATCACTTCCAGTTCTACCATACTCCCACTACTGTTTTCTGAAAAAATCCATTTTTTTTACTAAAACGATGGCGAGTCTAGAACGATATCACTATTGATTTTCCAGATGGTAGAATGTCAACCCTCGTCATAGCCTGGGCCAACCCACAAACAGCCATTACAGAAACGTGCCCTGAGTTATCCAGAGTCTGGTTTTAAGCAAAAGCCGGAAAACTCCCCGTATCTTAACATCGTTAAGATATGAACCATTCTATATCCAATATAGAAACTTTGGCACATATTTAATTGGAACCAGATTCTAATCATGCAGCTGTCTCCAGTGCATATCAACTTAATGGAGAGATGCTAATCAGCATTACTCAACTTAGGAATCCATCCAATTATGTGTAACCTGAAAGAGAAATAAGTTTCTCAAAACCATTACTATCAACTGAATACCAATCACAAGTATCTACATCTTCGATCTCTTTGAAGAATCCCGATACTTGCGACATCTGGTTCTCTACTTTATTCCTATACCCACAACTTCTCAAACTTAGACCTTGTATTTCTACGAAACACTTGTCTAAAAACTAGAGAAGTCCCAAGTAAACAGAACATAGTATGAGGACCAACCCCTTTGTCCTGACGGACTCTGGACAACATACAATACTCTGTATAAGTTCACTGAGTTAAATAACTCAAAACCTGTGCTTCATAGGTTGAAAACTGTATCCAGGCGATTTTCTCAAATATCACAAATTACAACGAATTCCGATATAATGAGGATGATCACCTAATTCCCAATAACTTACTCTCACTCATCATTTGTAAAACCATACAGATGTGAGAATCATACCTGGTAAATACATATCTTGGAGTAAGTATCTAATCGGGAAATCAGTTTTCCTTTAACAATGCACTGAAACATGAAAATGTTTCGTAGGGGCATCCTGGTATTCCTAGCAATGCCTCTTCCATAATCCAATTCATGACTTTAACCGTATATTTCTTTGCCTTCTCTCCAAATCCCTTTATTTGTCTTTATTCATTACCTTCTGTACACCCCTTTAGGCTAAGTGGTTTTCTTCCTTCCCTACCGTTCGGCACCAGCCTATGGTTTGGAAGAAGACTATCCAGTAAGCATAATAGGTGTACTCTCCTAAACTAAGGAGTACTCGCAACTTGAGAGAAGGTGATGATAAAAGACAACTGAATAATACCTTATTCTATTTCTCCCGAACTGGGGAAAAAAGCAAAGGTGAAATAGGAGTGGCGATGAAGTACGCGGTTTGGTCATGAATGATAACAGTCGCAATTTACTTTGCCCTCTTTCTAATCCCTTTATTTTGTCTTTAGTTATTACCTTCTGTACACCCTACTTAGGCTAATTGGTTTTCTTCATTCCCTACCTTTCGGCACCTGCCTAGGGTTTGGAATAAGACTATCCAATAAGCGTAATAGGTGTACTCTCCTAAACTAAGGAGCCCTCGCAACCTGAGAGAATGTGATAATAAAAGACAACTGAATAAACTAATTCTATTTCTCTTAAACCTGGATCCATTCTCGAAGAAGTTCCTTCGAGTTCGTATATAACCATACGATGGATCTATCCAATGGAAGTGGATGTCCGTAGTAATACGGGGTGTTCTGAGAAATGCAAAGGGTAAAAGAAGGAGTGGCAATGACTTATGCAACTCTGACAATCCAATAGCCAGTATTTTAAGAAAGTTCGGTTAATTTGGTCACTGAGTCATAGTCAAGGGTCGGTCAATGGTCGCTGCCAAAGAGAGAGAAAAGAAACACTCTGCGTGCACTCTAACCTAGATCAGAATGGTTATCACTTTATCTAATCAGGAAACCTCCCACTGTACTGTCAAATTCTCCTCTAAACCTAAAAGAAGAATCAATCGGGATCACCCGAAGAGTAAACCAACTCATCAGTGGGAATCGGGATCCAACTCTCATCGCATGATAACGTGACGGAATTCACTCATGTTATCACACTCCAGAAGCTATGCGCATACTTGGCAAGTTTTAGTTTCTTTAGAAACTCCCGATATGATTTTTGCCCCATGCTCTTATGACCTTGGCGTTAGGTCAAAATGTCATAAGTCACATGCCAAGTTCTACCCATCATTATCTTGTCAATTTGAACCCACCCGCACATGCCCTTGACGTTTGGCCAAAATGGCAGAACGACTGTCCCAAACCAACTCATCTATCTATGCAACAAATGAATACCCAGTAGCTACCAAACACTATGCCTTGGCGTTAGGTCAAAATACATAGCTTGAATACTACTGAATACCTAAAAGAAATGACAGAGGGCTACGGCTGGTTTTTGGCGAAAAACCTTTAACGTAATGAACTTGATATCGCTGAAGGAACCTGATGGCTTTTTTATAAAAATATAGTGGCGAAAACCTTTGCTAAAGAGGTCACTCCCGGTGAAGGGATCTCGGCTCTTTCCTCGTGGAATGAGGTGCAGGATATTCCAACTGAATACAGCGATGCAAAGCAACATGTAATCGACTATAGTGAAGTTATTATCCTGACGCAAACTTCTGCCCAAGGGGTCACTCCCGGTGAAGGGATATCGGCCCTTGCCTCGTCGAATGAGGTGTAGGATATTCCAACCGAATACCACTGTGCAAAACAAAATGAAACGTCTTTGTAATAACACTTTTTAAAACTGTTCCCCAACATCCAAACAGGTTTGTTTTCCTTTGCATTGATCAGAATCAACGCAGTCCCATCAATTAATCACACCAGAAAAGAACGAAAATAAAATGTATGTATATGCCATCCGTATTCGTCACTGGGTCCCGTCATCACCCGTTAGGTTACTTAACTAACGACAGAGCGGGGACTGAACTAGCGCGGGTGAAAAACATATACAACATCTAATATTATATATACCAATATACAATAATCGCTCCAGGCGTGATAATATGCAACATTACAGAAAAGTAATAAGCATCACAGAACAATACGGATAATCCGGGACCCCGGGTTTCACAGAGCCGTTACTGAAACCCGACGTTCCGCTGGTCGTGTGGATAGCCTGTGCAATGAAACCTAGACCCCTATGGGTGCGGCAAGTTACCCGCCAAAACCTGAAGCGAGGCAGCCCCCTACAGCAAAGTGAATGGACTACCCGGCACTTCACGGAATCCGGTAACTTGAGCACCCCTCCTTGGGTCAACCTGTACCCCCTACGAGTGCGGCGAATAGTCTGCCAATTCTAGAGTGAGGCCCCTCTGCCTCTCAATGCCATGAGATGCGGACCCGTTGCCCTCCAGAACCCGGCTATCCGTGCACTCCGTCGCGGGGTAAACCTAGTACAGAAAAGAAAAATATGTACAATGGGTACATCGACCTCAGCTCGGTCGTGCCCCAAAAGAATATTATACAAACAGGCAGTGACGGCAGTCCACATGTTGGACGCTCACCCCGCAATATCAGATGTACAAATAAATCCAAACTGCACTACCATTGCACACTGCTATCCACCACGACAAATCCGCAACATCACAGCACAACACAGAACATCAACGCGAATGTCACGTTCGCAAATCCGTCTAAAAGGGCTATAGCAATTAGACGCAATTTACCGCTTGAATGACATTCACGGTCGGAGATATAATGTAAGTACTGTAAACTAACAAGTATAAAATTTCGATCGACAAAACTTCCAGATGTGGGCCCCACGTACATCTGCTGTACAGTAACAAAATCTGGGCCCAAAAGAAATATTCCAGAAACCACAATTTACCATGGAGAACACACTGTAGAAATTTGACTCACTGTTCTCACAATCTCGCGGCGGATCCGCGGCCAAACCCTGGTTTGGGCCGCGGATCCGCGGCCGTACTGTGAGATCACATGATCAAATTTCACCAGTTTGCTTCAAAAAGCCTGCTCTATTTTCTGTGATATGCAAAATAATTTTTAGACCAGATTTAAAATCGACAGAAACTTTTGTACAGAAAATTGCAGTTTTCGAAATTCCGTTCGATCGATGTTTTAAACGCGTTAGCACAAATTAGTAAAGCTTAATGGCGTGGCTCTGATACCACGGTTAGTCTACGGTAGCGCCCCGGCCGTCAAACTGACGCCAAATGCGGAACAAAAACTTTTGTAACTGGCGCTATCGCATACTATAACCCGGATCTGCCATTAACGCTAAACTAACAAACTACAAAGTGGGTAGAAAGGTTATACCGAACGATCCGAGTCCTTCGTTCTTTAACCATCATCCCACGCTCCGTTGTGGCTGCTCCGATCTCCTGGCTCCTCGTCGAGGTGGCACCACATCTACGGATCTTTAAACGGGCTCCCGCCTCTATACCGAGGCAACTCGGTCATCAAGTCTGCTAAAATAGATGACCAAGATGAAGTAGAGAACGAGTAGAACACTTTTTCTCGCTTCATCCAAAACCATGGATGAACGGTTAATGAAGTTGCCTTTTGAATGGAATGAAATGAGAAATGAGCTATCAAATTTTCATGAACCAAATCCATAATCTTTTTTCCAACAAAAAACCATATTATTTCTCAAAGAGGGGCCGACCATAATATAGGAGGAGGGAGGTGAGTGTAGGAGTAGAAGAGGGTAACCATAACATTAAATGAAATGAATGATTCATTATACACCTTGCATAAATCATTAATGCAACAATGAGTCATTTTAACCTAGTCACCAAAAACCATTAATGCAATAATGAGTCACTAATCTAGTCACCATCTAGAAGCTTCCACACACATGACTCACCCTCATGACTCACCCACAAGAAAAGATAAATCCGCATTAAACCGAATGTTTAAGACGGGTGATAGAAAACTGGCAACTTCCAAAAGTGATCCCGAAATGAATTTCAGGATAACCCCGTGACTGTATAAACATACCCGCATTTGTATTACGACCGAATACAAATGCAATTGAGACAAAGATATTATATCTACAAAGTATAATACATGGATCCGGCTTAAACCAAAGCCCACCAGTATTATCTGCCCGAAATATGATACGTGCGTACACGCACGTGCATTTTCCGAACCCTGCCATAAAACCATACGGCCTCTACAACGTTTCGCCCGAACTTGGGAAACTATTTGTGCGGGACTCTAATGACTCGTCAGTACCCTGGCAGTGGGTTTAACCATAAGCCGTCAGCGGCACTAACTGTGCGTAACGGCTGCCCATGTACTGACCTCAAGGGAAGCCGATGAGCGAACTCATCCTGGAACCCTACTGAGCCTAACAGTGACAATATACATAGGTCCGTTCGTCTATGAGTATCGCATATCGGCCTAGGGGGCTGGTAACGTCAGACCCTCAATAGCAGTATAAGTTGTGTCGGAGTGTAGCCCAGAACACCCTGAGATACTACTGGAGTACCTACCAGTAAATCTCCTACCTTGGCCGAGGGTTTTGTGTAATGGCTTTCCTAGACACAGCGCGATCTCACCCCCAATACCGGGAGAGACGAATCCCCTGCCGATCCGCTCACTTGCCTCCATGTGGCTCGGGACTGTACCCAAAAAAGACCTGTTTGCACGACTCCTTTGAGCCGTGGTAGGGTAGAAATCAAAGCACAGTGGGAACTCACACGAGACAAATGACGACCTTAGGTCGATGAACTAACCTGTACACATGTCACCAGGGAACTGCTATCTGACGATAGGTATAATACCAACTAGCTGGTTCCCGGCGAGTCCTGTCCGGTGTACTCATAACCCAATGAGCACCTATATTCATCTTAGGTGATCCAACTGACACCAGCGGCTTGTGAGACCGGCCACCGCCCCTCGTCGGGGTCTCGACTGTATACACTAGTCTACTCCGGAGTATCGATCCCCTGTCTCGAAACTCCTACGACTAGGGACCACAATTAAGGATGTGCTTATAGACTACCCAACTCTCACGTATATGATCGCTATCATACTGTTGGTAGTCAAGCAAGATCCTAAGGGGTCTATCAACGTGTAATAGTGATCAGTCACCTAAACCTATACACGACTGATAAAGGCAAACCAGATAGCATACTATCATTACGAGTAAGACTGTCCTACCTATAGGTCCTCCTCAATCATTGCAATCACGTGCCTGCGATCCAATAATTGACTTTGAGGGCACTATATCCAACAGGGATAGCTCGACTGGCCCTCTCGCCGACACCTATCCCTAGACCACTAGGTGAGCATGGGCCAGTCCTTACCCTCGGGCGGTCCAACAAAGAAAAACTTATTCTTCCAATCGTGGATGGAAGAAGGCATGAAAACAACCCCCGATCCGGGAGCACTTCCCCGCTGCTTCCTAAACGAGAGGTATACCCACCTCGGCTCGCCCGTGCGAGTGGCAGGGTGGCTTTTGTAAATGAGAGAAGAGGCAAGGGTGGACAGTTTGAAAGGGATCGACTGCAACTTCAGACGGACCAAGAACCCAAGGAGAATCCTCCAGGAGTTCGGCACTAGCTGGCCTGGGGCTATCCCAAAATGATTCAGCGCTCTAACAACCTCGGGAGAGAAAGGCATGCGCATTCCGGCCCAAAAGGCTTCCAGGTACAAGGCAACTCTTTACCCCGTACCTGATATGCCCTCTCTTTGTCCTCGGCCAAACGTAGCGTATAGCCGGGAGGAATATGGAAACGAGCCTGAGCGATGGCAAGCTCGTCCTCGTACCTCACCATGGATGACACACCAGGACCACGACATCCACTCTTGGAACCACCCCCATCTCGCAACCCCGAGAAGGGGATCTGACCCTAACTTTCCGGGAAGACTCCGACTCAGTGGAAGAAGAAGCAGAAGAAGCAGAGGAAGAAGAAGAAGAAGAAGAGGAAGAAGAAGAATCTACACGGGGCTCCCTAGACCCTACCCGATCTATTTCTACAAACTCTTCAGAAGAAGACATCTAACCTGATTAAGAGGATGGGTCATCGGAAGGGGAAACGCAGAGATCCGACCTAAAAGGGGAGCGCCGAGCTAATGAGACCCAGGACTAGGAAAATTTGTAGAGGTATGGGCCATGATAAGGACCCCACCTCTGTTTATAGCTGCCGGCGTACACATCCTACGGCGACCGTCATCTCCCGCCGAAACGGCTCAGTACGTTCGACGACCACGATCGCTCCACCTGTCGCACGCGCAATGGTCGAATCCTATCAGACGCCAGAAGTCTGCGGCCCATCGCGTCAGCCAACCAGCGCCCGATATGTGGGCTATCGCTTCGGTGATCGTACGCACGATCCGGCGCATCCTCTTCAATGCGAGATCTGGCCCCTGATCCGCTGACATCACCAAGAAAATACAGTTGATTGCCCGGGAACACACGCTCATGATATCTACGACGAGGAGCTCACTTAGGGTGACCCGGCAGACCACCCTCGACCCAACCCATGAACAGATCGGGATGAGAGTGGGGGGCTAATGATGATGCTCGATATTGGTGATCTCCTAGATCATGACACTGGCTAATGACGTGTCCCGAAGCCGGCAATGAAGGACCAAGGACAGCACGTCGGAGGAACACCCGGGTCTGCGACCCATGGACGTGGCCAACCTTCTGGGCCATCCACACCACTCCTATGCCCGCCTTGCAAACAACCGTTGGCTCGCCTCCGAGCCTCCTGCACACTTGGCCTCCTCGGCCCTCTCAACTCGCCTCCGGGCTACCACAGAACCAAGATAGCTCGGCCTCCCACTCGGTCCCGAGCCCCCACCGAGCTCATCTTCCTCGGTCCCTTCGACCGACCAATGGCATCATTCGCAAGTGCTTCCGCATCGCCTCCGTGAATCTCGCTATGCGCGAGATCTCCGCTGCCCACGATCCCGCGTTCCACGCTATCACGATCCCCATTAACGAGCCTGTCTCGCCATTAATGAGAGATCTCGCCCATCACGCGGGCGTGACGTCGGGGGCATAACGGCCGGCGTGATTCTCACACCTGCCTGCCTGCCGCCGCCGCTATATAAACCCCTCCTTCAGACGGTTCGAGTAAGTCATTTTCCACTCACTAGGCCGTTATTCTGCTCGGATTTCCTGTCTAACTTGATCATCGGAGGGTCCTCGGTGGTACAACCACCCCGGGACTTCCTTGCAGGTAGCTCAACCCCAACAACCTCAAACCCATTGAGATCCGCACACTTCAGCAGTTATCCTCCAACTCAAATCTCGGCCGTCCATCATCGCCAACAGCAGATCAACGGAAGGTAACATCTTGACGCGATATGGCACACGTCAGTTTTGAACATGAATTGGTCTAATAAATCATTATAAAAGTATGTGACATCATCTAAGAATTCAAATTAGCATAAAAGCTACATGCATGTAGCTTTATATTATAGAGCACTATTTTACCTACAAGGCTGGGTTTTTTTTAATTTCCCATCCGCCTTCTTATAATAGGGTGTATGTCACTTTCGATGTTGTCATCATATTATATAATTGCATCTAAAACAATGTGTGATAAATTTACATCCTTTCTGTATTAAATAATCATAAAAGAAACAACAAACATAGATAAATACATAAACATAAAATCAATTTATAATGAAAAATAGAAAAAAGAAAAAGAGGAAGGAGAAGAGATGACACATTTTGGGGAGAAATAGTGTTCTTTAGTTGCAATACAATAATATCTCCACTCTCATATCATAAGCTATGGCCTTTGATTCCACTTTGATTCGTTCTGCACTTCTTCACATTTTTTGGTAATGCCCGGATGAATAACACCGAAAGTAATTAGTATCATGTATAATCTATAATTCAACTTATAGGGAGAAAAAAGAAGAATACAAATTGTTACAACAAGGGGCTCAAATATATCTTTCTCATGATGGGCAAGATGAGATTGAATACCCACGTCTTAAAAAACTGAGGAAAACGCTTTTCAACCAAATATGTATCGTCTCTGACATGGAAAATGTTGAAATATATAATTCAATTCTTAGGTTATGTTAAATTTAAGTTTTAAATTTAAATAGTTATGTTTAAATTAGATTGAGTTTCAAATTAGAGATAGGTTTAAAGTTAATTTGAGAAGATTTAGTATTATCATGTATTAGCTATTTAACAAGTCATCGTCCAAAGT
The DNA here is from genome assembly GCA_030015575.1 of Agapanthus africanus. Taxonomy (NCBI): domain Eukaryota; kingdom Viridiplantae; phylum Streptophyta; class Magnoliopsida; order Asparagales; family Amaryllidaceae; genus Agapanthus; species Agapanthus africanus. Next base: position 504,278,776 of record CM057338.1, read on the forward strand.
TTGTAATCGAGAAAGATTATTTGAGAGAGAGATTATCTATTAGAGAGAAGAGTTATTTGAGATTAATAAAATTTAAAGATTTCTCCTCCAATATAATAGTTTTGATTTATCTTCTCCTGCATAGATTGTTATAGGTATATATTTTCGTATAACAACAGTGGTATCAGAGCAGATGATCGCCGTTGCGCGCAAGGTTTTGATCGTCGCCATTTGATCGGTACGCCTTTGGCTTGTCGTGTATTCAAAATTCTAAAGTTATAACCGTGATCAAGGATGGTGTCGCTTTGCAGCTAGCCGGTTGAGCACCGGTCGATCCGCAGGGAGATGGTTGTATGTCCGTTCGTGTTTTAGACCAGTCAATAAAGAATATATATGTGTATGTTCAGTTCTATCCTAAGTGTTCGTATTTATGTTCAAGTAAACTTGTTAAGGTTAAGGTTGGTTAGTAGAGTTAGGATTAGTCTTGTGCTTATCTTTTGGCATTCTTAAAACGATGTTGGGATAATCGAAAGTAGCGGGGATTAGGAGAACATAGAAATGGGATTTGCGAGTTTAAGCGAGCTTTCCAACGCTAAATCCATTCCTAGCGCCCCTTGTCCGTCCGCTAAATACGCTTATCCCAACTCTCGGCCAAACACCCGCAACCATGTATCCAATTAAGTCACAACTATATGTCACGTTGTAGTGCGCTTAAAGGACTTCTCGACTTAGGTCGCGGCTATATGTCACGTATAGCACGTCTAAGTGAGGAGGTTGCGTTTGTTTGGTCGGGGTTCCTTTCAAGATGTTTGGCGAAGAGAAGCACAAGGGATTTTTCCGTCCCTCATACCACCTTTCTTATCCTTAACAAGTGCGGAATTATTCACACATTATAAAAGAAAATAAAACAAGACAAGAAGGAAGAAAAGAAGGAAAAGGAAAAAAATACGGTTTTACAAATGACGCAAGCTAACTACTTGGGTCATCACCTAAGCAAGGAACTCCGTCGAGTATCACAGCTTGAAAATAATAGGGATAAGAGAAGAAAAAAAAAGAGCAATAAATAACAACAACTACTTAACAACAATTATAAAAGTTACACTAGAATTAAAAGACAATGCAAGAATTAAAAGATACAAGTTTACAAAATAACAAACCCTCATTTTCATTTCATCATCCACTCAATGCTCTCACTATATTTTAATGGAGGAATACATGAAGAAGAAGAAGAAGCTAAACTAAAACTACACTAAATCCTAACAAAAAGAAGCATCCTTGGCTTGGCAATAAAAACTGGACTATTTATAGGCTGAGTGCTGAAATCCTGGGGCAAGATTCTTTGCCCAAATGAAGTTACCAAAATACCACAAAAATCCGAGTTGACACTGAGTCAACTCGGCCGCGGATCCGCCGCATAATG